>CM077127.1:3885000-5319741 GCA_039645545.1 Dendrolimus houi | reverse complement strand
AGCAAATGATGTAAAATGTAAAGAGCGTAAAGACATTATGTCCCTTTCTGTTGAACGTACTGTGGAGGTTTCCTGTATTGAGCTTGAGCGCTATGTAATTGTCTGCGTCTACGACGACCCCACAGGGGATTATAGTGTATTTGAAAGCACAATGGAGGAATTATTAATAAAATTAAATAAAACTGATAAATTGCCTATAGTTTGTGGGGATTTTAATGTTAATTTGTTGGAAATGTCATCAACTCGTACTAAGATCATTAATCTTTTCAAATCCTTTAATCTTATACATGTCTTTAATGAACCTACGCGTATAACTGCTACTACAGCTACCTGTTTAGACAATATGTTTTGTAGTTGCATAATAATCGATAAATCACTCATAGATGTACTACTGTCGGATCATTGTGGCCAGTTTATATCAATACCTTTTGATAGTATTAAAATCACTTCTAAAATAACCTGTAGGCCGGTGAATTATCATCGCTTAAGAACCTTTAAAGATAATCTAGCCAAAAAAAATCCTACCTTGGATCTCAACAGCGAAGATCCAAACAACTTGTATAGTAATTTCTTCGACGTTATACAAGCTGAATTTGAAAACACATTTAAAACTAAAACAATTAACAAAAGTAATAAACTTAAGTTTAGTGATTGGGCTACAAAAGGTATATATATATATAAAAGTCGAATAAAACTGTATGAATTATACAGTGAAAAACAATTTAATCAAAATCCAGACTTTCTTAACTATATTAAAAAGTACTCTAAGACCTTTAAAAGAGTGTGCATCGCTGCCAAATCTTTATATTATAGTAACAGAATTAAAAAATCATCAAATATCATTAAGACAACTTGGAGTGTCATAAATGACGCTTCTGGCATAACTTCACGTCGAGATGATGGAATTAGACTTGTAATTAACAATAACACCATTAGTAATAACTTTGAAATTGCACAAACATTTAATGAATACTTTAGGGATATACCAACCTTAACAACTAGCTCTTTGTCATCATCACCACTGGAAGCTGAGCTGCTAATGACACAGTGTGTTGATGAATGTAATATTTCATTCAAATTTAATCATATAGATACAAGTGATATTGTAAAAACGTTTAAATCATTAAACATTAAAAACGCAGCTGATTTTTGGGGTATATCTTTAAAAGTATTAAATGACATAATAGACACTATTGCACTATCACTAGTAGAAATATTTAATCAATGTGTAGATAAAGGGGTATTTCCTGACTTAATGAAAGCTAGCAAAGTTATCCCTATATTTAAAAGTGGAAACAAAAACGACCCCTCCAACTTTAGGCCAATTTCTCTTACCAACCTTAAGCAAGATCTTTGAAAAAATAATTTTAAATCAACTGCTCTCACATTTTAATATTAATAAATTATTTCATGCTAAACAGTTTGGGTTCACCAAAGGTCGATGCACTACCGATGCAGGTGTTGAGCTCCTAAAACACATTTATGATGCTTGGGAAGGATCACAGAATGCCATTGGTGTATTCTGTGACCTGTCCAAGGCATTCGATTGCGTTGAACACGTGACCCTCCTAAAAAAGCTCAATTATTACGGTGTTCATGACGATTCTCTCAACCTATTATCGTCTTACTTAAATAACAGATCCCAAAGCGTTGAAATTAACAATGTCAAATCTTGTGAGACTGGCATATCTATGGGTGTGCCCCAAGGCTCTATTCTAGATCCCTTCTTACTTTTGATATATATTAATGATTTGCCATATTTTATTAATGATATGTGTGAGGTAGTGTTGTTTGCTGATGACACATCACTTATATTTAAAGTTGACAGAAATAAACTGAACTTTGACGACGTAAACAACGCCTTATCCCAAATATCTAAGTGGTTTACTGTAAATAACTTATTACTCAATCCGAGAAAAACTAAATGTGTTAAGTTTATTATGCCCAATGTAAAATAATACGATATTAATATATCTCTTAACTACACTAGACTTAATCTAGTAGATTCAACTGTATTCTTAGGCATTAACCTAGATCAGAAGCTCCACTGGGCCGCTCATATATCTAGTCTCTCAGGAAAACTTAGTTCTGCTGCATATGCGGTCAGAAGAGTTAGGCAGTTCACTGACGAAGAGACTGCTAAACTAGTTTATTTTAGTTATTTTCATAGTGTCATGTCCTATCGTATTTTACTTTGGGGCAACGCTGTTGACTTAGAGACCATATTTGTTTTACAAAAAAGAGCCGTAAGATCAATTTACAACCTCTGCCCTCGGGAGTCTCTTAGACAATGCTTTAAGGAAATCAATATTATGGCGGTCGCCTGCCAATATATCTTTAATAATATAATTTATATTCGTAATAATTTGAGTGCCTACAAGCAGTATAAGGATATTCACAATTTCAACACCAGGCATTGTAATAGACTGATATTGCCATCTTTTAGATTACAAAAAGTACTGTCCTCTTTCTTGGGGGTTGGTATACGCTTCTTCAATAAGATTCCGAGTGAAATGTTAGATCTGCCATTCACTAAATTCAAAACCAAATTAAAAAGTATCTTGCTAAAAAAGGGACACCACACTTGAAGAATACTTAAATGACAAAAATTCATTTACATAGCAGCTCGCTCTAACATCTTATACTATATTTTGTATAATGTTATCTTGCCAAGCTTGTAAGGGATTTATGGAGATATATTGCAGCATAACATTTTAGTACGTCATGTCATTATTATAACTTTCATAATATTCTTATTTCCTCTTATTGTGTCTTGGTCTTATTGAGTATGCACTGTTTGCTACAACTCCATTAATTCTTCAAAAAGTAATTCTGTAACATACTTCTGTATAAAACTTATTTAAAAAAAACAACTTGAGATATAAATAGAATAAGAAACTTAAAGAAAAACAATATTTAGCTAGACGTGTTGCTGGGGAGTTTCTTGCCGCTTCTTCTCCTTAACAGCAATAACACGTTGTGAAGCGGTATACATAGAATAGGAAGAAAAATTAAATTTTAACTTATATATTTATATGACCTTCAAAAAGTGTTCTCCAGTGGAACTTATTTTGAATAAAAAACTTTGAATTTGCATTTGAATTAATTTAGTGATTTTTGTGTTGTAGTGTACCTTAAGAATAACTTTAATTCATTTTTTTCTTATTATTTTTAATACTGTATACAGTGAAGCTTAAGAGTGTCTAACTATCTAATCAGGGCTTTTTTTTTGTTAACGCAGGGGAATACATTTCGTACCATACTGGGTCTTTTGTGGGGGTTAGCCCTTACGCGGAGAGATTAAGCGCCGCACAGCGTGTGCAGGGACTCTGGTACAGTCGTTCCCAAATACTCCGCTAAACCTGAACCGGCATCCCACGTGCCCGCGCTTGAGTTAGAAGAAAATGAGGTCTTGACCGAAGCTACACCCATCTTCATCCGCGCATCAAGGCTTTGATCACCCCGGGAAGCAGAGCGACTAACTTCACCAGCAAAGGTTAGATCCGCGGCATCCCCAAATGCATGCGGACCTCTGCTATGGAATCACGGGAAGAAATTTTGCGTTTATTTGCGCCTCCAGAGTCCAGACTGTCGTCGACGTCTAGGGGTCGCGTGCGCACCTCTCTCCCTAACTCTTTCGGCCACCTCCTGACAAGACATTACTGCCTCGCAGAAAGCCGATGCCGACCCCCCAGTGATCGCCGCTGTGAAGCAAGGCCTCAACCAAGCTCCCCAGCGAATCGATCGGCCCTACTATGGGCTCGAGCTCGAATCTCTGAGGTTGCCAGGCAGCGCATTGGACCAGCGTATGGCAGGCAGAGTCTAGTGCGCCGCACTCGCGGCATGAAAAGGACATGAAGGCAGACATCCCACAATCTGATACAGATAGTTATCGAAGCACCCGCGCCCGGTAAGTATCTGCGTCATCCTAAAGGTCAGGGTCCCGCGTTTCCGCGTGTATTCAGGGCTGTCTTTATTAGGGGGTAACTCAAAAAAAATCGCCTACTGCAATTTACGGACTATTTACTCATTGTACTAAAAAAATTACTAGCAAGGAAAGCGCAGTATGATTTTCGCACCCCTGCACCCAATGTGATTAAGGCGGCCTTTGTCTATAATAATATTTTTGCAATGTGAAATGAATGAGCGTATTCTGAGCTGACTAAATAGAGCGTTCACCTTAACTTGAATAAAACAAGGTTCTATGCACATAATAAATGTTACGAACTAGTCATTAGTCAAAGCATATTATTAAGGAGATGATTATCGTAAAGCCATTATTATGGTTCATGAAATTTTCGGTAACGCCTATCGACACAATATTGGAAATTAAAAATAACTCTTTTATAATCATTACCTTGTAACGGTAAAGGGCTGTTGTAATATAAAATATATTTTACTCAATCTTTTCTTGCGGTTTTAGTTGTGATACTATCGAATCTGACGACACATAATAAAAAATTACGCGAGCAAATCAGAATCAAGCGATTTTAATCATTTTTATTTTACAGACCAGTTATATATAAGGCTATAAACTATATCGTCGTGACGTATAACGGTGAACTTGGCGCTAACGTGCTTTCTTCCAGGACACCTATGCGTCTAGCAATAAGAAAAATAACATCCAGTGTGCACCAGTTTTCGGTACATAACAGTTCAAATAATGTTGAATAAGATCTATATTAAGATCATTATCACATCTATTTAATTGTCTAGTCGCTCACAGCTCTTCTCGATGGATATTTGATTTATTATGTGTATGAGTAGTCTGCCTTCGAAATCCGTATACACACGTCCGTAACTTAAATTCGTGGATTCAAAGGAATCATTGTACGAACTGGTAGGAGGGCAGACGAAATTAGGGGTAAGTGTAGGCAATCGATAATTGCACCGTGAGAACACGCATCGCGCGGACTGCGTTCCTCGTGCTGCGCCCGCGCCGACAGCACGAAAATATATGGCCACGTATTGCTCGTTCCACCGAGAGAAAGTTATTTCATAAATTATATCAATTTTTAATGCATATATGTGAATCTTATGACGAATTATGTAATTTAATTGGCTTCGTGTGTTAATTAAATTTAATTGCAATTAAATTATACAGGCATAGAAACATAATTACATGCTAGGATAGTATATAAAATTTTCATAAATTTTTAGGGTTTCTTAACCATTTTAGCAACAGAACAGAACAGAACCTTTAAATAATCGCCATGTTCGTCTGTTTGTGTATGTGACCGATATTTTTCTCGGAAGCAGCATTTGTGACTAATCAAAAATGCTGAGCTAGCGTATTACTTCTGCTTGTTATATATACAATGCATTACAGTAAATATGTGCTGACATTAGCCATTACATTTGGTTGAAAGCCTAAAATGTCTTATAAATCTAGCAAAACGTCTAAACATTCTTTTAGGAGCAGTAAAGTAAAGAATCGCCCTTCAACCACAACGTTATGGTGTATGTGGCTGTGGTAACAACTACCGACCGACCGACATTTTCAAGTTAACCAGATTGATTTAAAACCTTATATTTCACTACAACTAATTAAACAATAAAATAATAAAAATTAGTCCTATATACATTAACATACGCACATTTCAAACAGTGTAAACAAACATCTACGCGAAACACCACATGCACGTTATTATAAACACAACATAGGTACAAAAATACACAAATCAATTATTCTAATAAACCCGAACACAAACAGATATCACTGTCTATAGATTTAAGCTATGAATAGGACAATGTGTATGTTATAAAAAAAACAATCTATAAATAACAATACATTAAGATTAGTATATCCAATTTGTATCTAATAAGGTAATTAATAAGTAGGTGAACCGGTTCCACCTCGGACAGATTTGCACATTTTCGTTAAAAAAAATAACGATAAGTATAAGACATATAAGATATGGACATATGAAAAGATCAGTTATTCTACTATATAATGCATTAATAAAAACTGTTCATTTTCTATAAAGCTAGGAATAAAAGCCGCTAGAAAAAAGGGAAAACTGTCCAAGGTACAACAGACCTGATGAACATTGACCCGAACAAGTTTTACCTTAGACATTCTAATATCAAATGAAGATAAACACTTGCGGTTTCTGTAGTGATTTTGATTTATATTTAAACCAATGACTACGATAAGTGACTGACGATATCAACACCTGTAATCAACAATGAACGTTGAACACTAACATTAGCCTAATTAATTATTTAAAAATCGGGAGATTTCAAAAAATTACGATTGTCCTAGGTACAACACTGTGCAACGTACTTACAAGAGGTTCCCCTACACTACACATACACCAGTTTCACAACATACAGACATGAACAGCAACACTCCACGAAATAGAATAGAAATACCTAGAAATAATAAATACTAACATAGTTTAAATATTAATGTACGTACACCCCAATATACTCAAGATACCATAAATGTCACGTGTAAACAACAAAAAAAATAAGGCGTGTAAAACGAGAATCTAAAAAAGGTACTGAACAAGAGTCCGTAGTCGCTCAAAAAAACCTTACACTACACTGAATTAGGGACACTCAATAAGTCAGAGTAGTGTAATAAGAAAAAGTTAGAAATCACATCTTAGTATGTGATTTCTGACTTCGTTAGGCCCAGTAACTTCTAAGAATTTGACTTGGAACTAGACATAATTTTGAACAGAATTATTTATGATCAGGCCAGTAGAAGTTAATCACATTCAATTCCATCTAAGGGTATCTATGAAACGCATTGTGGACTATAATTGAGGAATGTAAAACGTTCTAACGCGTTACAGTCGAGTAGTCAACTATCTCTTGCTTGCACGAATATTCACTGAATGCAGCTCGCTATAATGAGTGGACGTATGCGAGTTCCAAGCAAAATTCCCTACTTATGCCCGGGGCTAATACAGGCATTATTCTACTGTGATGCGGAAGGAATAAGCAAATTGCGATTACCTAATAGTAGGGTCGTTTGCTGAATTCGTTTCCTTGAAATCTCTTAAGTTTTGTATCCTAATATTTCCGTTTAAAAAAAAACATTGATAACAATGTATATATAGTCCTCCTTACCGATTTCGGTAACGGCGACCCCTCAACTGTAGTTATTGCCCTCGTGTGGCTGGCCAGACCGAATTTGTTTTTGAACTCTCGGTCACATAATTATTGCACAATACAGCTGGCCAGGCGTTATATGTATATCTATAGCATGGGTCGTTCTTTTCGAATTTGGCGCTTCACATCCAAATCTTCCAGGCGTTTATTTTGCGAAACCCTAATAACAATAGACTAGTGAGGTCCAATCATCATTTACTCATGTACCTACTTGAATTAATGTCTTTTATTTAAGTACATATTTTTTTCTGCTGATTGTAAACATGATTGTGACATACAAACAGACGGATGGACGTCAGAAGTAGGTTCTGGTTTTGCTAAATAGGGATCCTTAAAAATGAAACATAAAAAAATGATTTTATTGTTTGGGAGGGGGTCCGGGGGCGTTTTCGCACTCCGACGCCCGATACACTTAAGACGACCCTGTACTTATTATAGGAGTACTGAGGTAAATGGTCATCAAATTGAAATGCTAATAGAAATGGGTATTTGGAACTATGGCACCTGCCATACAAGTTAGTGTAGAAAGAGATGAAATAGAGATAGACGAACTACATTTCACTAGTCGCTTAAAAGTAACTGCAGTAAGAAAATAATATATTCTTATGGCCGGTTCCTTAGTATTCATTCGTTTGCATTACCACCAGTTACATTTAAACATTACTTGTATGGATCTTATGCCAAATTTTAACCGATAGTAAGACAAATAAATGGTAAGATATAAGAACCGGATCTGAATCATGTTATGATTTTAAATTAATAATAAAGTGCATTTAAACAATACGAAAAAAAAACCTAACCTATTAACCTAAATATTCGTAAATAAAGATGCAATATGATAGAAAGTGAAATGCAGTAGAGGTCAGTGGAATACGATTGTCACTGGGCATGCAATATGACTATGTCTAATAGATAATGAAATTACAGAGAGGTGTGAGGAATTCGACACGGATGCCCGACTACTCGACCACAGCCAACTAAAGCCACTGTACATTTCTATTAATATCAGGTAAACTAAAAGATGCTTTAAAGTATTGGAACTGAGATTTGTATGTAATTTTATTTTAAAAGGAAATCTTACGATATTATTGTTGAGAATCGTTATTCTACTACTGCTAGCAAATTAGTAGTAGGTCAAAACAAAAATCAATTAACAACTTTATTTTATATTGTTACGAGTTACAGGACTCGAATTAAAATGCCGTTGGAATTATTATACAGTTTATTAGAACTATACAAACATTTATAACACAGTTACAAGATCGTAATTCAATAACACACGCAAAGTCCGTCACTAAATAGATTACCGAATATACACAAGTCTTGCTTCGCTCGTGGTTATCGCTCGACTGCCTCATCTCTCAATTGGGGTATTGCTTTATACTGTACAAATACAATACGTCTGCTCGGCCGTGTGGACTGAATTTCCTAGAATCACACTTGGCTAATGACTACCATAAAAGATTACAATACACAATGGGCTGTTTTTTAATCACATATTTTAAACACAAAGTAAACAAAAGAAGTCCAAATGTCGAAAAGGTAATAAAATGTTTACAGGTATGCAGGTGTGAATTTGTCTTTTGTCGGCGTTCAGGTTGTAACAATATTTAAATATTTCTAAAACTATTGGTGTGTGACCATTTGTACTTAATAAATATTATAATATTTTAGTGTTTTTTTAATACTCTAGCTATATTATTATTATTGAAACTTTAATAATATAAATAACACTGTAGTACTATAAATAAAACCCTAACAAATATATAAACAAAAAAGAAAACACAAGACATAAAGTACCACAGCATTTAAAAAAGATTGTAAGCTATCATTTTAATGAAAGCTGCGTCGGAGTAAGCTAATTTTTATGCACCCGAAAAGTAAAATTCCCGCGGGATTCCTGGGATAAAAATACAAATTTTATTACATAAAATCGTCGTGGTAAGTGGAAGTCGTGGTAGCGTAATGGCTAGCGAACGCGTCCCCGGCTCTAAGGGCGCGGGTTCGATCCCGGCCGGAACGCATGCACCACGTAGGCAGTTTTCTGACCTAATGTGCATATTGTTACAATTACCAGTGCTAAGAACGGTGAAGAAAAACGTCGTGATGCAACCTGCACATCGAGATAACCGATGTGTCAAACCTGCCACAAGCCGCCTTGGATGGACAAGCATGGCGGGTGCGGGTATACTGTCCGTTCACCTATAGTGGGAGGCCCCGAGCCCAGCAGTGGGACAATGGGCTGCTATTATTATATTATTATTATTATTACAGAAAATTAGCTATCAAACAGTGAAAAATCACCAATCAATCACTTTGATATTTGATTTTTTTTAAATCTGGCACTTTTAAATCATTTCCAGAAAAATTCCCGCGGGATTATCAGGTTAAAAAGTAGCACAGATTTTAAGACTAAGAATTTACTGTCGATTATCGAAATCGGCCCAGTAGTTTTTACGTGAATGTCGAATAAACAGACAAAAAATCTAAAAAAAATGTATCCTGTTCTCCATCGTTAGTTATAGTGTATTCCAGTTGTATTTTTTTTTAAATAGCTTTAATGTACAGACGTGTATTTAGAATTTTATAATATTATAAACTAGCTTCCCACGATTTCGTCCGCGTGGATAGGTTTTTAACTATCCCACGGGAACTCTTTAATTTTTCGGGATCAAAAGTATCCTATATGTTGACCAGGGATATAAGCTTCCACCATACAAAATTTCATTTAAATCGGTCCAGTCATTTCGGAGATTAACCGGTACAAACAGACAAAAAAACAGAGAAACAAAAACATTGAAAAAATCTAAATTAGTTCTATTTCACTTCTTACATCCCCCTGACTCGGTTTTTAGCATATTTTTTCATTGTACAGAAATTCGACCTCTACAGTTTTATTATATGTATAGATGTATAGATAACTGTTGGTAAAGGTATTACAGCAAGCAAATAAAATATAATTTTAGATTCCTAACTTCCATCCTTAGATCATATAAATGCTTCCATCTAATTCCGCTAGCTCATTGGCTTTGAATCATTTTGATGTATGAAAGTTCAAACTGTCCCTTCCCTTTAACATTATCTCGATGACTACGCTCGTGTTATTCGTCTCGAATTACGGAATCTCGTGTAACCTTGAGGCTAAACGCAATATTAGACCAACGCAGATAAAAATAAAAATCATTTATTCATACCCACAATCATTGATGTAGCAGTAATAGATATTGCTACATCAATGCAAACAATGTCTAACAGTGGAAAAAATAATTTTGTGCAATCCGTCAGCTACCAAAGTCCCGAACTAGGATTCAACCTGTAAGTTACAGTCGACTTTGGCAACTTTCGGTTACAGGAGAATACAAAATACAATAAAGGCTAATAAGTAAAAATTGCTAATTTTTTAAATTCTCAACCCTATACTAGATTACTGTACTAATAGGGTTCAGATGAATAACGAATTAAATATACTAAAGTAGACATCCAAGCAGTCGTACAAAAAGTAGATATCTATTCAAGTGTTTGCGCAGATTGTGTGTGCATGCGTGCATATGCATATGATTTTGTGGAGTGTGCTTGCGCGCCAGCGCGGGTGTGTGTGTGTGTGTGTGTTTATATGCTTGTGAATGTGAGTTACCAACTGATTATACCCACAAAAAATACA
This sequence comes from Dendrolimus houi, assembly GCA_039645545.1. Lineage (NCBI taxonomy): Eukaryota > Metazoa > Arthropoda > Insecta > Lepidoptera > Lasiocampidae > Dendrolimus > Dendrolimus houi. Next base: position 5,308,958 of record CM077127.1, on the reverse strand, counting down.
TTTTATATATTTATTTTAGTCCCTACGCTTAGATACTAGGAGTATTTTCGATTAATGGCCGATAAGTATTACTATTGGTTAAAATTTGACATAAGCTCCATACAAGTAATGTGTAACTTAAATGGAATTAAAAATTAAAACTAAAATACACTATATAGCCGATCACTGCCAACGAGGAGCGAGCCCAGAAGGTTGGCTGCATTGCCACGTTATATGGCAATACTTATTTGTTGTGCGAAATATGAGCCAGCCTTCTGATAACGGGTAGTGTTAGAGTTTCTTACAATTGTGTCTTTAAAGAAACCTCACGGTCTAATGTTTCAATCCCAAACGGCACAAATATTTAACCTTTTCCTAAGGCTCCATATTTACGCCGTTTGAAGTCTTCAGCTGAAGCGGCGTCGTTGCCAGCCCCTGACTCGGTTATTGGAAGATGTGACGGAGCTAGTTTGTCAACACAGGTCGCATCCCACACTAGCGGCCGCCCCACCTTCCAAGGGATGAGTGATATTCCGTCCGGTCTCTTGCTATCGACACGTACCAGGCCATTCAGATCTAGAATAGCCGGTACGCCGACGCTGACAAGATCTTGGCGGATGATATCGTTGAGGCTGGTATGATAACCCGTGGTGTCCAAATCGATCTACCATAACTCCACATTGACAGTGATGTGGTACACAACATGGTTAACAGCACGCTAGTTATTTACTTTGCACATAAATTATTATAAATATATTTGATATCATATTTAGTTAATGAAAATAAATGTTGAAGACAACAATCAAGTCAACAATAATACCAGGCCATAAATGTCACACTGTTGGTCCCGGATACCCATTTTTAGGGGAACGGTCGGTTTATCACCACGATAGGAGCATTGGTGAATTTCATATATACACAATGTGCAGGTTTACTCATGTTACTCACAATATTCACATTGGATCTGAAGAGAGGAGCTAGCAGCCCGAGTTCGATTTGAACTCAAGTTATTGGAGTGACCCGCCAGAGCCTTAGTTTGTCAACGCCGTTCATGAAATATGTATGTATCTTGTAAAGGCATAAGTAATAATAAGCATTTATTAAGATTCGTACATGAAGAATTTGAGCTATATAGCTTTCAAATCGCCTACAAAAATTACAAAATCTAGGTGGCTGTGTGGGATATTTCGTAAGATGACAAAAGTTATCTCAACTGAATTGATTGTTCGCTCCTCTATTGCAATTCACTGCTGAACGTAGACCTTCCGTAATTTTGCTTCACATGTACCGATCTTCCACTTTACTCCGCGCTCACTGGCGACCTTACGCAGACCGTTGGTCCACCGAGGAGGAGGGCGTTTACTGAGATCCAGTTACCGCTTCAGAAGTCATCTTTTACATCGACCATCACTCATCAGCACTGCGACAGAGATGACCAACCTATTGCCACTTGAGCTTGAATATAAATAAAGTTAATTTCCGATTAACTCGAAGTGATTAATAACTACCATTGAACTGAATGCACAGATCTCATATTCAGAGGTATCATTAACAATTCGTCTTGTCGATGTTATCGGTGCGAACGATCATCGCATTACTTTCGGGTGTCGCGGGCTTCCACACGAGTTCGCGTTCGGGAAACCGATTAAAATTCCAATGAAAAAAGAGCTTTAAGCACGATAATTTAAGGTCAAGAAGGAGCGTGATCTTTGAGTCGTGGATATGTTGCAGTACAAGTCGGAAAATCGTCAATTTTGTAACTTTAAATTTCATGACGTCATGTGTTGTGACGTGAAGTGTATGTATGTATTTTTCGAAATAAGTATTAAAATTAAATATATAACTGAAGTCTACAATATACTATTTATACTATGTTTTTAGAATTTTTGTCTCTGTCTGAAAGTTTGTCTAAAATTTTTAAAATAGAGAATTAGAGATTAAAACGGGATTTTACCTTAAACTTTCGTATATATTCTATTTCGATATTTTGTAAGGTGGAGAATACATTAATTACCGTGAGTACATAGTGGCAGCGACAGCTAGTTTAAAACCTATCGTTTAGATTATACTTAATTCCAAGCAGCAAGTAGTAAAGTGACGCGTGGAGTGGGCAGCACGAATATGAATATTCTATGTTCTAATAAGTTACGCTTATAGGTATAACGGCGCTGCCATTTCCCTCGCTACTTTCCTGCTTGCTGCCGTTGAAGTGGGCATAATGTAAACGATGTACCTGTCATATATTATATTAAGCCTCATTTTATAAATATTTATTTATATTTTAAAGTTTTCGCAATTATTGTAAATAAATAAATCTACATTTTAACGTGCTTAGTTTTATGTAAGCATATGAATTAAACAATTCTGTGCCGATGTTATTTATATTTTTATTATTAGATCAATATCTTTTTTTCTTAAGATAATTGATAAGTTTCGAACTTTATCTACAACAATGGATAAAAATTATTTATTTGCGTGGGGCGCAGCAATTAGGGGGGCGGGCCGCGTCTGCGCCCACGACCTCTCGACCCTGCGTCTACCAGAGCGGCCCGAGGCCCGTGGACACTCGTCCTGACACTGGAACCATGACGTATGGACACACATTTTATATACGTAATTGTGAACTCACAGCTATAGTACGTTATATGCGACTTATAGATATGTTTAATAATAGAGTAGATGATAGAAAATACGTTAACACACTTTACCACTGAAATGTAGCAACCTTTATTGTGTACGAGTGTACAAAGATATGACGTCATCAGTAACGAGTCAAATAGGGTATTAAATTATTAAAATTGAAATTTAAAATATTTTTATCGTGATATTATAAAAGTAAGATTATAATTATTGATAGTATAGCATTTTAGCACTTGTTTTTAAATAATTTACTTAGCCGCGCCTTGTACATAAATTATGTAGTATAAGATTTTCTCACGTAAGCCTCAAAGGCTAATCAATTATGTACTACGTTTGCTTACTCGAGCAAAACTTACAAGTGTAAGGCCTGGCTTACAAATGATTTTGTACTGGTTACTCTAAGAAATTTATACTAATAAAGTACCTACTTATAAATGTGACTTTGAATGAAGATATCACAGAAGTGTACCAAAGTCTATGGTTGATTTTTCTTCACAGCCTTGGAAATAGATTACCTATTACAACATTTGTTATTTTCTGTATCTACTATTAATAATGGAGATAAACATGTGATATAGGTCCGAAGTATACACGAGCAAAACCGCGTGAAAACTAACATTAAGACAGCTTAAGTTATTAATATAATTATTATACTTTTACACACATCTCTGTTTTTAATTCTTTCCTAAAAGTAGATGCAATTAAAGATACAAACGAGCACATCAGTCGATGCGTGTGCGCATATGCGTCCGATATCGCGCGCCGACGAAATGTGGGCGGCGGGAAAAGAAATTAGCTCGGCCTATGGTATCTGATGTGCTCTTTCATTTCTTTGCTTTGTTTTCGATTTTGGCTCAGAACTAGCCGTAATATTAATATACTTCACACAACTATTACTTTGTAATTGCAGTTTTTTTTCAGCTTCGTAACACGATCGAACTTACTGTATTATATTATTACTATATTATGTTATATATATAATATGTAGCTAAGTCGTGTTAGCGTAATGGCTAGTGCACGCGTCCCAAACTCAAAGGGCGCGGGTTCGATCCTGGCCGGAATGCATGCACCACGTCAGTTTTCTGATGTGCATATTGTTACAATTATCACGTGCTAACAACCGGGAAGGAAAACATCGTGGTATACAACCTGCACATCGAGATAACCGATATGTCAAACCTGCCAAGCCGCCTTGGACAAGCGTGGCGGGGGTATACTGTCCGTGCCCTCTATAATGGGAGGCCCGAGCCCAGCAGTGGGACATTTATGGGCTGTTATATATATTACATCGTAATTTATTCGACGATTAAAAGCTAAAAGGGGGGCTTTGTGGCGAAGCCTTAGGTGAGTAGCGACACCTCGTACCTGACTCCGGGGGCCAAGGCAAGGCCCCCGCCTCCGTGCTTGCCTTAGCCAGCCGGCACGAAGTGGAGATCGCTAGAGCTAGAACTCAAGCTCCAGGGGTGGAAGTGATAAATGACCTAACGTCGGAAGTAGCTTCGGTGAATCTGCAGCCCACCTCTCGACACCCCTTAGCCACTCACACCCATGTTGCCCCTGTCTTCTATGGCATTTTTTGGGGCCCATGCAGGGAGTGGCGAGTCACCGTCTGCCCATTTTTCCATGTTCCCCGAACATTGCGACGGGCAGACGCCATAGTCCCCATATTCCCAGACCCCTAGTACCACTAGCACTTCACTCCAATAGCCCGATACTTTTTGTTCTCATATCTCACAATAGTCCTACACTGGCCGGGGCTTGTCCTTGGGTGCATTTTTATATGGTGTAGACAGGGACAATCGCCGGTCAGTGTCACGCTACATTTAGATTAAATTTGTCAAGGGGCCTCTACGTGTTGGCCTTCCCTTGGCCCCACGCAAGACCTCCAAAAGCCCGGGTCATTTTATGGCCCGTGGTCTGCAGAGACATACATGAATAATAACAGCTGGGCACGGACGTGTAATTTTTTTAGGGGAACGGAAAGTACACCGACTATGCTTGTCCAAGGCGGCTTGACTGGTTTGACACGTTGGTTATCTCGATGTGCAAATTTTATCGCGATTTTCTTCACCATCATGATAATTGCAATAATATGCACATTTGGTCAGAAAACTACCTATGAGATGCACGCTTTTTGGCTAGGATTCTAACCCGTATTATTTCAGTTTGAAACGCATTACCATGGCTTTTGTTTTACTAAAAGCATAAAAGTCAATAAAACTAACGACTTATTCGTTACTAATTTAAATAATCTACATTATCTACAATATCTTAACTATTCACAGTTTCGTCAGAAAAGGGATTTCATAAAAATACATAAAATCTGAAATATAGATAAGAAAATAAATACTCACTATCTCTAAACTTAGCGAAGATCCTCTTCATATTATTGGATATCTAGGAACCAGATATAACCAGGTGGCTCCCGGCACGCGCGCGCTCCAAATGCCCGTCTCGACACCCGCTGGCTCATTGTCATGGCTGGCTGCGCTTGCGTCGCTGAGGTGGATAAACTTAACATCTCAATACGGTCATGCGCTTATTTGAATCCGATGTCATCACGCATGACTCAGCTAATGTGCCGTTTGGATCTGACCATCTGACTAATTTTGGTTTTGGTCAAGTTGATCAATTAACTGGCCAATAGCACCACGGGGCGGATGTTTTATATCCAAAACAACGTGCAGCGGAAGTGGTTTTTATATCCGTCACAAATTCTCAATATTTTGGTGATTTCGTTCTCTGCGGTGTAGTAGTGTGTTGAACCGCTTTGTTCAGTGGAACTCAGGGGTCCTAAGCTTGATTTCTTCCTGGGTAATTTCGAATTTTTTATCGTTTGCGATCGGTGCCCGAGTTGGTTATGTATGATCCATAACAAAAGCCTTATTACACGGTTCATTCCTGTTTTCCAATTTGGACGAATCAACCAAAATGTTCCTTATTCTTTTATCCATGCAGGAACGGAGAAAGAATATAATTTCCTGCGGCCGGGCGGCCTGTCGTAAGAGGCGACAAAACAACCCACAGCCAGGTGGTAGGGAATTTGCCCGACTGGATGGATACCATCCCTGGTTTAAAGTATGTCGCCATAACAACCTTGAGTTGTGTTCCGGCATTAGTGACCAGGTTCCAGTCTCCCTTAAGAGAGCAGCAGCGCATTTGTAGCACCTTTGGTATTGCAAATGTCCATAGGCGATGGTAACCGCTTTCCATCAAGTGGGCCGTCTGCCTGTCTGCTGAACTCTTGCAATAAAAAAAAAACTTGAATCATTCAATGTTACCGAATACCGTCGTGTCTTTCAGTTCTGTGCCTTCCAACCAAGTTGATCAATTTGCTTGATCCGTCTAATATCCGCATTATATTGAATATACATCCAAAATTAAGCAAGATTAAATACTAATAGGTATATAGTAGTATGTGTTGTATAATACATATTACATACTAAGTACTATATTTATTATCTACTATACTATCTATATATTAATACGTGAAGCATAAACCTTGTCCCCTTTTTACGAAAATTGCGCGAACGGAGGAGTATAAAATTTCGCACACTTATAGTTTACACAGAGATGAAGCGACGAATCTTTATATATTGAATGTACTCTGTGGTGACGAATGCTAATATATTTTTTTAATTATACAATAAAAATAAATCAATAAAAAAAACATTAGACACACACACACGCATATATACTCTTTTGTTTATTGTTCAAGTCAAATTAACAGTGTAGCCTTGGCGAAATCTGTGATTATAGAAGTATAGTCTTTTACATTAATTATTATGGTCGAAATTCGAGCACGGGCGACCACTAGTATATTTAATTATAGAAATGTAATTCGAAAAAAGCCGCGCCAGCCTTTTGTACTACACTCTAACCCCTCAGCTATGGTCAACTATTTTATAGTCTCATGTTCTGTTCGTTTTTAAATTATGATTCATCATCGTCAGCAATGTATGCTGCATATAGGCTGGCTTATCTAAGTTTTCACCTCATATTGTGCACCTTTGCTTTACTCGTCTAACCTCTACCGGCGACGGTGGTAGTGTAAATATCTATTGAGCTAAAAGGCATGTTAGTTTATTATGGCAGTACGTGCTTTCCACTCCAAGACTCGACTCTTGTATTGGTCATCAGTTCTACAACAAATGTGCCAGCCCTGCCATCTTTCGTTTTCTTTTATTGTATGTATGTATGTACATATAAGTAAGTATATGTACTTACATACATACAAATACGTAAGTACGTATTTTATCCATGACACAAATCAGAGCATAGTTTACTCCATACATTATTGAGACTTGAAATTTGTTAACAAATGTCTCAATGTTCATGTGTCAAGTTATCCTACTCAAGATGGTCACCGCAAAAAGCCCTAACAATCTTGAAAACTACATTTAGTATTATGTAACTGTATTTATAAATCTTAATCTTTGTTTCCTTATTATTTAAGTAGGAAAGTGAAGGCAATTTCAAAATAATGCTTCATGAATATGCTTAGTTTTTACTGTATGGTACGCGTATGTAGTAACCTACTCATTTGTAAGAGCAACCGACGGAAGCGTGCTCCGCAAAGCGCGACGTGCCGGTGCGATATTATTTGCTATTAAGCACAGTATTGTCGGGCTTTGAACTCAAGGGCTAGTTAAGGACTATCATTTTCAAATACCATATCTATATTATACATATAATAAAACAGTAGAAGTCGAATTTCTGTACAATCAAAAAAAATGCTAAAAACCGAGTCAGGGGGATACAAGAAGTGAAATAGAACTAATTTAGATTTTTTTAATTTTATGTTTCTCTGTCTGTTTGTACCGGCTAATCTCCGAAACGACTGGATCGATTTAAATGAAATTTTGTATGGTGGTAGCTTATATCTCTGGTCAACATATAGGATACTTTTGATCCCGAAAAATTAAAGAGTTCTCGTGGGATAGTAAAAAACCACAGCACGTGGACGAAGTCGCGGGCATCAGCTAGTCATCAATAAAAGTGTCATAATTAGCATCAAAAATTATTGAGGAAAAAATCCTCCGTTAAAATAGGAAAAAACTAATTTGTATTAAACAATGTTTTGTCAATAGGGACACAATACTCATTGAGGTATAGACGTTTATATTTATATGATCTCAGATGATATTCCAGAAAATTTAAATGTACATTTACAAGGTATAGTAATATTAGACAAATATAATATGAATATTCGCTCTCATATTTGAACAAGCTGAGAATAGAACACTGGTCTGAATTATAATTTACTATCCCGCCTTGCAACCCAGATAATATTTAATAAGGAGTTTGATTAAATTGCAAAAATGTAACATGCATAGCATGAAGACTAATAAAAATATGACAAATTAAACGTAACAGAAATGTAATTGACAACATCGTGTTTATGTATTAAACAATTATAATTTTATGTAGATTTAATTAAATATATATGTAGCTCATATACATATTTAAATAAAATTATATTTTAAAAGTTAATTTGAATTGGAAATAATGTCAACGGTACACGGTTTGCAAGAAATGTCCTTGTCAGCTGCATCAAGAACGAGTTTCATCGAAGATTCTCCGTCCAGGATGAGTAAAGGTTATTCATTCATGGAAAAACGACAAAATTGCCGAGTGATCGTTGATGAAGCGGACGTAACACCCGATGACGTCGTAGACTACGACTACATAACAATGGAAGATACTTATACTCACGCCGCATTTGAAAGCAAACAACGAGCAAAAAGCGATGTCAGATTATCGAAATCCAAGTCGAAATCTATGATAGATACAGGTATGAAAGTATATGCAACTACAATCTCCCTTGACGATATTCATATCGATCACACGCTTAACACAGAAGAGGGCTTTGTTCCCGACGAAACTACCTTAGAGAGAGCGCCTTCTGCTTTCTATTTACCAAAGTACTACCCTGTCATGTCTTATCCACCTGAAATGTTCATAGTTCTAAAAGAAACGGAAACGCGTTTCATATTTGAACTGCCTAGTTTTTCGTATGAAAAGGGTACACAAGAAGCAACACATATCGAAGAAGAAAATGAATATTACCAATACATTACAGTAGGTAAGGGCAGAAATCGTAAAATGGTAGTTGAAGAAACACAGACGAAACAATGTGTGACTCAAACACGGCATACAATGGCAACAAGGCCTCAAAAGAAGAACGCAATAGTTTTTGCTTCTTTGTGGGATATGCATGACACGTATGCTCGTCTCGCTCAAATAAAACCTGAAGAAGAACCTGACGAAATGATTATGTACCAATCCGCAGCTCCTAATCTACTACGAAAGAAAAGAAAGAAAAATTTAGAGATTTCCGCTAGAAGAGGGAAGACATTCGAAGAAATAGCTACCACTAAAGAATTCTTAGATGCTGTTCTTTTAACAGAACGCGTTTTGGCTGCGTTCGAATATTCCGACGCTCAAAAAACCTTTCGAGGTCTTGTACGCATGGACCCTTTGTCTTTGGATTTGGTCTACATTTATTCAATGAAACCTTTATGGACGTTTGATTGCGAAGACACCGCAAACAGGCCTGTTACGGGTATATCATTTAATCCGAAGAATGAAAACATTATTGCAGTAGCCTATGGAAAATTCGGATTTGCAGAATGTTTTGACGGGCTTGTATGCATTTGGTGCACCAAAAACCCAATCAAACCAGAAAGAATTTATCGATTTGCAGATCCAGTAACCTCCGTAGCGTTTTCTGAGAAGAATCCTAATTGGTTAGCTTGTGGATTCGCAAACGGAGACGTTATGATTTTAGACGTTACAACTTATGCTATTAAAACTATAGCAAAAAGTAAACGCGAAACAAATCCCTGCTTCGAACCTATCTGGGTAACGAACTGGCGTGCGACAGATAAGGACAATGAGTATGTTATGACTACATGTCAAGATGGGCGTATAAATCGATTTACCAGCACTAAAACCCACGACTTTATTTGTACTCCTATGATGAGGGTAGCAACAGTTGAAGGTAAATTGAAAGGATTAGAGACAGCTAAAATATGTTTAAAAGTTGATGTACCAATAACACGATATCCAGCCGCTTTGTGTATGAAATGGCATTCGGCAGTGGAACACATATATTTAGTAGGTACAAATGAAGGTTGTATACATAAATGTTCTACGCATTACTTGAACCAGCACATGGACGTGTTTCGAGCTCACGCTGGGCCTGTATACGGTATGGAATTTTCGCCTTTTATGAACGCGTTGATGGTGTCTTGTGGGGCAGATAATGCTATTAGACTCTGGTTGGAAGGCATGGATGACGTCATAATGACGCTTACTTGTCCTGCAGCAGTATACGGGATAGCTTTCTGTCCGATAAATGCTACCGTGCTGATTTCTGTTAGCGGTAATATTCTTTCAATCTGGGATCTACGCAGGAAAACCCACATGCCATGTGCCGAATACACTTTTCCCAACAATGTTATTCTAACATACATAAAGTTTTCCACTTCGGGTGATAATGTATTTGTTGGAGATACAACAGGTAAGATTTACACTTTCCATTTGGAAGATACTCCAATACCGCCGTTTTACCAACTCAAGATGTTAGATGAGGCGATCAAGAAAGCTTTGTGCACGAGACCGCAGTTATTGAAGCAGTTAAGCAAATTGGAGAAATTTAGGGGGAAACATGGGAAGTAACATTTTCGTAAGATACATATTGGATAATATGATTACGTAAAATATAAGAAGCGGAAACAGTATTTGTAAATATGTGCATTTTATTGCCCCCAGGTTAGTCACAAGATCGCAATCTCTGTTTATTTTTTCATAAAAACCGTATATTAAGTAGCGATGTTTTTTAACTAAGAGTGGTCACTAAGTTTGGCTCAACAATATACCTCTTTTAAAGTATTCATAAACTATACAGTTGAATTACACCAGTAGTAGTCTGATTCGAACATCGAGCTTTAGTGCCGTTCGAATATCTCGTTTATTTAAGTCTGTATTTTGCTTTACTAAGTAGTAAGAAATAAGCTGTGAATGGACATGCACGTTTTACGTAATCACATGATTACGTAAAATAATTTTATAAATAATTAAAATTGATTAATTATAAATTAAAATGAAGACGGTGGTCTAGGCTCAGTATTTTACTTATAGTTTTGAGGGACTATGTATGGGTAGAATATAATACAAATAAGTTAAGTTTTGTTTTATTGTATTCAATTATTAATAATAATCACCAAGAAATATTTTTATATTTTTTAAAGACCTGTCGAACGATATCAAACATAACTTATTAAAATATAAATTTCTATATTACTTTAAATTTTCTTTAACTAAATAATTTTGAAAATTCTATGAGTGTGACGTTTAATCACGTTTATGTTTTTTTTATTATTTAGGTTTGTGGCTTGGCAGCTAGGCCTTTAAGCCAGATCTTAGATTACAATGTAGTTTCTTCATTTTCTTAAGCCTATGTGTAGCACAGCTGAACTGTAGGTTATCAGCTAGTGCCATTCAACGAAGTTTTTGTGACAACTCAAAAGGCTATATTTGACTATACAGTTCACATTTCTCACAAAACACATAATTACTATTCAAAAACTATAAATATCCTACAATTATTGTTCATTTTAGAGTAATTTGACACATTTTCAGAAAATAAAACTGCACAGCACAACATCTCCTTTCAATTCCCGCCAAAAACTCTCGACTGTTAATGTATATTCTACGTTTGCTTTTTACTTTTTTAATAATAATGTCTGTGATAAGTTGTAACTAGTTAAATATCTATGGTATGAAATTTAAAATATTTTTATTGTGACTTTATAATTTATTCTTATATTTATAATTACAAACAAACATAACAATGCTGTATCTTCATAAGATAAATAAATTAGAATATAAAAAGTGCTATATAAATAGATTATAATTAAAATTTGGAATGACTAGGGCTTGCTAGAGAGCTTTTGTAATTGATATTCTTTCTTTAGTTCCTTAAGATTTGCTTCCAGTATTGCCACCTGGAAAAACAGAAATGAGTTTAAAGCTAAAAACGCAGTTTAATCTAGTAAAAATTGATTTGCGATTTTCGTTATCTTGATAGTAAGTCTTATTTGGTCATAAACTATCGGAATCCACACAATCCACAGAGGAAACTATATGAATGTTGGCAAACCCAAAATTATTGGCACCCTATTATTTTATTCAAAACATTATGAAACCTTAATATTGTTTATTTTGTAGCCAAACAGTAATAATAATTATATTATTGTTTGCCTATTAAAAATCTAAGAGTTCTTAATATCTTGAATCAGGATGCCAATCACTGGAGGGTGACAACAATGGTATAGTTTACCCTATTTATAATTTTGGATAAAATTACCATGAATGTGTTCAATGTTTATACCACTCTACGTCGACTAATTTCACTAATATTGTTATAAAACTAACATATTTCACATTTCTTATTAAAAAAAATAATGAATTGGATTTCGAAAATTAGTAAGAAATAGAAAAATACAAGGTTAATCTTTTCTCCACACGCATGTGTAGTTTAGTACTAGCACTATACGCCCACATAACTATAGCGGCTGGCGAGATTCGGAACCGCTAACTCGAATTTCTTAAAAAAAATTAAGTAAGACCAAATAAGACCTTGAATATTTGTATCATATTTTATAATCTCTCCATATGTGACTCCAACTCACTTATGGCCTTTTTATTACATTTAAATATCAAAACTATAAAATTAACTCACCTCCTCAAATCTCATTCCCTCACGAGCGTCTTTAATGTAACCTCTGATAATATTCATCTGTTCCAAGAGGGGGTTGTCGTCATCGTCGTCGTTCGTGGTATTTTCCCTCTCCCTCGCACTTGGGCCGGCCAATTCGTCGTGTTTCTCCCTTTCTCTCTCCATCCTTCGCCGTTCCATCTGTATCTGTCGTTCCGCTCTCTCGTAGCGTTGTCGACGCACTTCCTCTATTTGGGCCTCTGTTGGCAACTTTGGCAGAGATAGTAGATCCCCCTGAAATGCATAAGTTTTTGTGTGATTTCGAAGTTGCTGCGATTTTCGAAGGTAACGTTTTATTTAAAAATGTTACAAAATTTGTCCAAAGTAGGATGAAAACGGTTTATTTATTACATGGTTTAACCAAATGGAATAAATTTCACTGAAAGGTAGAGCAGATATTAAAGAAAACGACGAAAATTTATAGACATTAAATGATTCTATTTTATATTTATACCAGAGATTTTCCCGGGGCTATGCTGCGTGAAAAACCCTTGGTAGTTCTATGTTACGTATATATAAAATATAATTAGCTGTTTTACCAAAAACTTTACTGCTTCTTGTTACTAAGTTCACTACAATAACAAAGAAAGTAAGCCCATATAAGCCCACACAACTGCGCAGCGAAACAGAGGCGAGTCGCAGCCAACCTCTTTTGAAGCAATACAAAAGAGATGTTCTTTATGGCAACGTAGATAATTACTGAATTAAAAAATGCATTGCAGCGCCATATATTTTGCTAATCCGTTTATCCTATGGAAACGACATTATTTATCGGGATAAAAATTCAGTAGTTTCCAAAAAAGATGCGATCGCAGCGCTATCTTTTTCGGTATTTTCGTCTATCCCACGGAAACGACGTCGTCTATCGGGATAAAAAGTATCCCAAGTTACGACCCGAGATATAAGCTAACTCTGTATCGAGTTTCATTTAAATCCGTTCAATAGTTTTCACGTGATGCTCTAACTAACAGACAGACAGACAAAAATTCTAAAAATTGCATTTTCGGTATCTTCTGGTCCGAATTATCCCCCTGATTTTTTTCACATTTTTAAACGCAATGTACAAACTCGAACCATTTACAGATTTATTATAGTATAGATGTATGAATCACTTTGATTAATTTCAAAATTCAAAAACAGAAATGAACTGTGTATTTATTATCCAGCTTACGAATTGTTTGTAAACAAATTATGTGTTGGTGTAGGAATTTTAATATTTAGACGCGAGTCACAATTACACTACAGTATAATGTGACTTTTTAATGAAGACAGCAGTCTTATAATTGAATCCTCGTTCCTACTCTTTCTTATCCACCTTGCAGTCTTCGCTATCACTCATTGGGTATTTCCAGTCATTCACTCATCAGGACTACCAGTTAACGACACCTGGGGCGCTTCTAATTGTCCTTACCAAAGAGAAAATTTTTCATCATACACCACAATTTTATGCAACTCTCTTTTTCTAAATTTTCCTTTTATCCTGAAGTTATATATGTTGCCTAGCATTCGCCGGCGACTTCGTCCACGTTAAACTGGTAACAAATCGTATTTGAATATTTATAAAAATATTTAAAATAATATATAAAAATCCCGCAGGATTCCCAGTATGTAAAGTCACTGCAGATTTTAAGTTAGGAAAATTGCTATTGATCAGCGAAAACCGCATCGAAATCGGCCGAGTAGTTTTTACGTGAATAATAAGACAAACACAAAAAACCTAAAAACAGAAGACTATATATTTACAATTTTATAGATGTACAATTATTCTCATATACAATCACTAAACAAAAATAAAATTAAAACTAAAAGGAATAACTAATAAGAAAGATAGAAAATATTAAATTCTAATTTATAGATTTTATGACTTTTACAAACACGTATTTTAATTTTACCTTGATGAAATGTGCGGCAGCCTGTCTTATGGAATTCTGTAGCCTGGCTTGTCTCGTGCCGGGATCAGCGGGAAACGTAGCAATTTTTTTGCTCAGCACGTCTATCCCTTCGGCCAGCTTGCCGATGCGTCCGCGCAACGCATTCACGTCTGACAAATTATATGTCGTTTCACCGTCAAAAAGACTCTGGCACATCTATAAATGATTAATCTGTTAACTGGGCAACCAACAGGTGGCGATTGTTGTTTTTGTTAATGTAAAGTTAGCAAACAGGCAGATGACCCACATATTGAAAAGTGGTTTCCATCATCTATAGACATACTTGTCCATGCCACTTGGAAAGAGCTCCCAAGGTATATAAAATAATATTTAAGTTTTGGCGACTAGTATACATAATAAAATAATAATACAAAAGATAAAAACGGTCTCTGCCCTGAACCAAGGAGGAGGACGGTGAATAAAAAAAAGTATACATAATAAAACGAGGTTTTAACGGTTTTAAGCAGGGTAATTTATTTGATTTTTAATATTCTGACGTTTCGTCCACTTTTGAGTACACATGACACTTACACTACTTACAGTATTGACACTTGACATCTTTGTCTTCCGTGATTACGGTTATTGAAAAGTGGCCGAAACGTCGTAGTAATAGAAATCAAATAAATTACCGCCCTTAAAACCGTTAAAAGGTAGTTTTATTATATATAAAATAAGTCCATGAAGTAGGTACCTAAAAGACCACACACATATCAAAGGTTTTCTATAGGTGACGATTCTTCCTTTTGTTTTTGGTATTTGTTTAACTAGAAACCTTTAAAAACATTAAATGGATAATTTTTATAACGAAAACAAATCCGACTTCAAACTAAAAAAAATGTTTAATTGTGTGTGTGTGTGTGAAGTGAAACTTCAAAAAAGTAGCCTATGAATAAATGAGATAAATATAGAATACCTGGAGTATTAGGATAATTATAATGTTTATTATTTTTATAATGTTTTTACCAAGCTCAAAAATTATTTTATATTTTAAAGCAAAATATATTACATATTTAAGATATAAGATTCAATCTAAATTACACTTTAAATCACTATTATATAGTTCAAAATTCAATGCACTGTTACACACAATTACCTTTGATCTACGTATATAAGAATATCTGCCTTAAATATATACAGATAGAGCTAAAATTAATTTCAAATCTTTTAAGATTTTATTTCAAAGTGAAAATTAATACTAAGAGATAAAGAGAAATGTGTTTTATTTCGAATTAAATAAGGTTGAATTTTATGTATTTATCTCTTTTTAGTGTCGCTTTTTTTCGTTTCATTGATTCTAGTTTCACTTCAAAAAGCAAAAAAGAAATAATTTTTACATCTTGAAGTTGATACATTTTACAATTTTGTTGTTGCTTTTTACGTTTTACTTGGCACCAAATTCAATTTTTTGTAGAAAGAAGTCAGTATTTTTTTTTGCTTTTTAGTTTAAAGTCAGTTTTGTTTTTGTTAAAAAAATATATTTATTCTGGCGAGTTCTTATTATGGTGACGCTTCATGTGGGATAAAGTTAGTTAAAGGTATAAGGCCGTTTCACACAGGTGTGGCGATGAGTGTAATGCGCAATTCGAGATGCAACATTGTCAATTTTTTTCAAACTGTGTAGTATAAAAATCAATTGCTGTTCGTTAGTCTCGCTAAAACTCGAGAATGGCTGGACTGATTTGGCTAATTTTGATTTTGAATTATTTGTGGAAGTCCAGGGAAGGTTTAAAAGATGAGTAAAGATGAGTAAATATGAAATAAATTGATTCTGAGGCGATACGAAGTTTGCCGGGTCAGCTAGTAATTTAATAAAAGGTGAGACATATATTCATAAGTTTGGCAGCTAAAATCTCAAATCTCGCTACCTAATGACATAAATAAAAATTATTACATTATTAGAATTTATTTAGATCTGATTAATAATTAATACCCAATAAAGCTATATAGACTGAAAAATATATTTTCAACAGTCAGTCATAGATGGCGCCATTTTGTTTTTAGTAGTTTTCTACATAACTTTGTATTGACATGTGGACTACAACTTCTATCATGTCTTACCTATGTATACGCTTAGTGGCTGCCAGAAAAATGAGTAAAGTACACAAATAGATGAATAGATGGATATAATTTTATAAAGGTTTTAAATTATAGCTAATTACTATAGAACCCTAAAAATATAGTGTTAGTACTTATTACATCTTTGACTATAGTAGATATACCTTTTCATACATAGCTACAGCAGGCTTAGCTTGGTCCATAAGACTGCGCATTTGTTCATAAGCAGTCACAAGTGCAGTTTTTGCATTCCTGCTCTCTTGTACTTCTTTCCGTAGTTCTATGAGATTGTAACAGTGTTCACACAGTCGTAAGCCCGTTTTTTCTGTTGCATCATGTTCTAGGTGGGATGAGGTCTGTGGCGCCGATGGATCTACTATAGATCCTATAAAAAATAACTATATATTTGAATTATTTAAAATATAAGTTTTATATTCAATGAAATTTTAATTTAAACATGTATTATCATTGTATAGGTGAACCAAAAATGCTGGTTGAGAGATTAAAACACTTTAATAAAGGCCTATAAAATATATTATATATAAATATTGATTAAGTGATTTTTAAATTTACCTTTTCCTAAATTGGAAATAATGACTTATTTTAGATAAATTATTTAATGTTAGAGATTACACAGCTCAACATATATTCTGATATATATTGATAAAAAATACAAGAATTCAATTGTTGTTTCCCTGACAACTTTGAACACTAGATTTCCTTTCTAAAGTTCTCTTGATTTGTATGGATGAAAATGAAATGCTATTCCATATTTTGTATGAAAAGGCTGTATGTTCATTATATATAGTGTGTGAAATGCTTTATAATATTAATGTTAAACAAAAATATATACCTATAGCATTCAAATATCAATCTGCCAGATAAAAGGATATCATGAATGAAACACAAATTCTCTGGAACTTCTAAAATTAGCATTTAACTTACTGGCTACATTAATATCAAGGAACAATGAACAGTCATGACAGAGGAGGGACCCACAAAGCCTGCAATGGTGTTTCCTGCGGGTCAAGTTAAAGGTCCTGGCACAGTTGGGGCAAAGCTTCACAGATGACCCATCTAACCAGGGTACAACCTGAAAATGCAATGAAAGTAGTTTTTACTGTTGGCTTCATTAAAAGAAAATGATTTACTGTCTACTATTGTATCTATGTCAAACAACATTAAACATTTATTTGAAACAATTTTAATCTCATTTAGATTCTTGAATGCAATGATAAATATTTTAATTGCAGCCAATTTGCTGGTATGACTACATTAAAATATTCAGTAATTGAGTATTTCCCAAAAAAAGAACTGTTTTATCTTAACATTTTCTTAAGTCTTTGCGACTAGTATACATAGTAAAATTTGTTTTCTATTATTCCGATGTTTCTGTCACTTGTCAGTATCCGTGATTACGGAAGACAAAGATGTCATGTGTCTATGAGTAATGTTAAAGTTTTATTTAGTTCATCATTTTATTACACATCTTTGTCTTCCATGATCACGGCTACTAAAAAGTGTCTGAAACATTGGAATAATAACAATCAAATAAACTACTGCACTCAAAACCATTAAAACATAGTTTTATTCTGTTTTTTCTTGATATTATCAAATATGACAACCAGCCAATTTTTTTTGTTTAAAGGCAAAGCAAGGACATTGATAATTTATGCAAACTTATCACTTCTATATATGAAAACAATGGTAGACCCAATTATCTACTGTTTAAAAAACTTGCATTACCTGTATTCACATAAAGGAGATAAGTAGACACATAGTTGACCTAGAACAATGCTATGATAAAAACATGAATATAATTATATAATAATAGATACAATACATAAAATAAATATTCATGTTTTAATACAAACACATATGAGTAGGACTATTTATTTCATTTAAAATAGATTATAATTGTTATAACACCTTTTTCCAATAATATGGTAAGTCAACTATAAGTCTACATAATATATTCCTTTACAACTTACAGGCACAGTCCATTGAATGTACTTTGCATTCAAAAAAACATACTCTACTTTCAAGATGGAAAATGTAAAAGATAGATTGAATGTTATCAAATAAGCAGCTGAATAAGCAGAAAAGCAGGAGTTTGAAGGCCTATCAAATGGACAAGATAAACATGATTAAAAAGATTTATTTCCACCTGTAAGAAACTAAGTAATAAAAGCTATCATTCTATATTTATATATTATAAAAGATTAGATATTATAAAAGAAAGGGGGATATACCCACTTCCTGTTCATGTTGTTTCCGCTGGCTGTGATCACTGGGCATGTTACAAACAAGTTTGTCCAGTCGAATAAGAAGTTTATTCGTTTCTGTGGCATATCTCTCTAGCCTCGCCGATCTTACGCCTTTGAAATAGTCCGAAGAACTTCGCGATACGCCTATCGATTGTTCTTCATTGTAATAATCTGTATAACTAAACTTTAATGCTCTATCAAAGGTCTCGCGAAGTTCTGTATCTTCAGTGTTAAGTATTATCTTCTTTGCTTTACCAAATATATCTTTCAGAGACCTCAGGACATCCTGCTCTTCAGAATGAAGGCTTTCAAAGTGATTCGTAAGTTGTGATGCGGATTTTAAGTCGGCTTTGCAAATCGGGCATAAGAAACCCTCGAGGATTTCATCGTCATTTGTTGCAGCCATAGTATAAACTACATTTAATTGCACATTATCTATAAATTAGAATTAATTAGTACGAGATATAAGAAAAGTTCTTCGATACACACACAAAACATGAATATTAAATACAAAAGCATGACAATCGTGTGACAGTAACATTAACGTTTTGACAATCGTAATTTAAAGACAAATTTTTGACATTTATATTTTAGGAATTTATGGCTAGCTATCGAAGACCTTTCAACCATCTTGATTTATATTGTTATTTTTTCACTGAGGTAAATGATAGTTTCAGCCAACTAATAGGTCTTTGACACCAAACTAAGTTTATGGCCTTACAATACGTAAACCCATATTTATTACTGTAAACAAAAGTAAAGTTCAAATTCTCAGCAAAAAGGTAGTTCGTCGCAAAGCCTGCATCCGTGGTTAGCCCGCGATGCTGATGCGTGAAGCTACCTACTTATAACTACCTACCTACAACTCATTAAATATTATATAAACTTAGGGGAACAAAATAAACGTCAATTTAGATTACTGATTTCATATATTCCGTAACATTAGCAAACAACTCTTTTAACATTGTAAGCAAATTTTGCGTTTCTGGCCAGTCTTGTTTCTCTGCCGCTCTAATGACAGCCTGACCTGTCAAACGGGCGGATGACAACTGCTGGTTTGCTTGAAAAACATCCTTCTCTTCTGATTCTTGACGTGCCTTTAAACTATATTCTAAAAGAGATTGTGCTAATTCAATAACTTTTTTGCATGTTTCCGGGCTGTTTGGCCAATTTCCGTTCTGAAAACAAAAAAATTATATTCATGTATATTTAAAACTTAAATGAATGTCATTGATGAAAGATTAGAAAAAATCCAATACATAGATAATTAAATTCAATAGATTTTATTCCTGGCTTCAAATGATGATGGTGGTTGTCACCGCCACAAATATATAAACAAATTGATTTTTTTTTAACAAAGTTACTGGTTACCCTGAAAATACAACAATTCTTATAGCATATGGATTTGGTGTTTCCATGAAAGATTTTTTGCAAATATTTAGAAAAAAAAAAAAAAATTCAAAAAGGACACTTACTTGAGTAAAACCTCTATAAGCCTTCAAGAGTCGTTGCGCCCTCAATAAGTATGTAGGGCTAATATCAGCATACAATTGCCATAGTTCAGGTTTATTTTGATGAATTGATGTGATTCTACCAAACAACTCAAGGACGCGTTTGCGTAACCTGAAAATATGGTTTATTACAATAACTATTATAGTCATTACTGGATATAGATATCCTTCATTTCAGGGCGATATAAGGTAAATCCGCCATGCTTGTACAAGGTGTATTTGCAGGTGTCACACATGGGTTTTTCTTCACCACCGGCCAAGATGTGGTAATTGTAACATATTGCACTTTAAGTCGGAAAACTGTGATGTATACTGACAGTTTACTGGTCAGTATTCAAAAGCAATTTATTATTTAATTGGAATATTTTAGTGTAATGTAATTAGAAAGCCAATGAATAACGGCACACAACTGAACTTATATCTACACAAATATAAAAATTGATTTAACAATGTTTCACACAAAAAAAGTTTTAATTCAATACATTTTTTTTTATACCTGGCAGCACTATTCCCATCGGCGTCCTTACTATCCTTTACAATGGCATGAACCAACAGAGAAAGTACTTCAAAATCTTCGAACTTATGTTGCAAATCCAACATCCTGTGCACGCCACGTATCACGTCTTCAAAGTGGCCGGTGTCCATCGACACTATTATCACATTGTCCCAAAGCTGGTGAAAAATATAAACATTATTAAACACTTACAACCACTCTCTATATTTTACTTTTCCAATTATTTCTCTTACTACTGTTGGAAGTTTGATGTAAACTTTAATTGGATCAATTTTCTATGGAATAATTCGTTATATGCCCCAGGGGAGTGACCCAACCTGTTACCCACCAATGATGCTACCAATGTGCTGCCACTCTCTAAAGCGATACTGGAATCTGGCCAATAATGCCGGGAACACAGCTCAAGGTTGTTATGGCGGCATAAACCCACCTGTGGGTTGTTTTTGTCGCCTCTTACCTCTACCCAGCTGCAGAAAATTTTATTCTTTCTCCTTTCCTGCACCGATAGAGGACCTTACCTTACAATTATTGTAATTAATATATAAAGCTGAAGAGTTTGATTGTTTGTTTGTTAGAACGCGCTAATCTCAGGAACGACTGATCTGATTCGAAAAATTCTTTCAGTGTTAGATAGCCCATTTATCGAGGAAGGCTATAGGCTATATATCATCACGCTAAGACCAATAGGAGCGGAGCACCAATGAACAATGTTTCAAAATCGGGGGTTTTGAAAACCAATTCCAAGCGAACGACGTCGCGGGCACAGCTAGTTTAAGTATAAAAATTATGTACGCCTGTATAACGAGAAACCTGTACTTGGTTTTTATTGCGCAGCTGGCAAACGGGGAACCAATTCTGCTATTACTATCTCTTCAAAATCGCCTGACAGTGTCAGGTCTCAATTGTAGGTTTGTCTGATTTCGGTATTCTGTTACTCCCAACGGCGTCGGTTGGTACATTGTGGGTGCGATCAATATTCCATGCATACATACAACTCTGGTCACCCCTACACCCGTGCCACGCCACTGTATCTTTATCAATGTTTATAAGCGAAAACTCGCGAAATAAATATTCAAAATTTTGGTGGCTTATCCATATTCATTTTGACTAACGCCGTTTTTGCTAACGGTATACCAATTTTTTTCCTACTATTATTCCGCCGCAACGATCTTGAGAAGATATGTATTTATAGAACTAGTGGTCGCCCGTGGTCGAAATTTCACGAACCAATAGCACGCGTATTATTGAAGGCATGCGACACAATATTGGGCACACCACCGATCATAAAGTTCACTATTAAGAGAAAATATTACGAAAAGAAAGAGTTTGACAAATTATACCAGCATGCATTCTGCTAAAAGTATCATCTTACAATCCTAACATAAGTTATTTGTCATCTAATCTGCAACAACATAAGTCACATTGTTGTTGCTTTTAATTTGAGTTACGCGTATAGCTGAAATAGTTATTATTACACATTGCAAAATATATCTTTTTCGTATTAAATAAATAATTTTGATTTTATAGTATTTAGTATTATTACTTTCTCAATAACGAAGTTAAAATTATTTGACAGCATCTCTATGGCCTCATTTGAAAAATTTTTAGAAAAAATGGCATGTTGATAGAGAAAGAAAAATATTTTATTCAGCATGAAATCTAAGTTAACATAAATAGAACACTACACTAGCCAACGAGGACTGGCGCTGTGAACCAGTAAGTGAAGTCACAATGGACAACACAACACACATAACAACAATATGTCCAATATAATGCAGTTTGTTAATGACAAATGAATTGCAGACTAGATAACAAAGTATTAAAGCAATAATTTAAATAACAGATACATATATAAAATCATTGTAGGCAACCTACATAATGGAACAAATAACACATACAATATATTATACATAAAGGTTCACTACCCCTGGGGTACGGGAATGGAATAGAGGCATGGTATAGGGAAGATGGAATGGACAGAGGGGGAGAGAGGGCCATTGGAAATCTCACACACCGTACAAAACACATCTCCAGGCTAACCGTTTCACGCCGATATTCTGTGAGAGTGTAGCAGCACACCGACCGAGCTGGCCCTAACTGTAATCAAGATAATGATTCCGAACTGGCTCTATCATGTCGAAAGGGCCTTTATGAAGATAAAAATGGTGTAATTTTTATCTCCACATTTCTTACTGGTAAATGAATTTGAATTATTAAAAAAAGGTCTCTCTTTTTTATAATAATTAATGTAAATGTATTTTTTTTCTTTACTATATTGTGTATATATATATATGTGTGTGTGTGTGTGTGTATATATACAATTTCCTCTTATTCCTCTGCTACTAACTAAAAGCGGATATAGATTTAGCGATGGGCCATACCTTCCAATTATCGTAATTGAACCTGAGAGCCTCCATGAGAGCCCTATAGGCGCGGTCCTTGTCCCCCTGCTTCACGTACACCTTAGCCAAGTTGTTCCAGGCCTCAAACGAGTTCGGCTGCAGGTAAGTGTAACGGCGGTACGCCCTGGCCGACGTCTCCCAATGCTCCGTTTCCAATGCCGCGAAACTAATGAGCAAAGAATGCATGATATTTTAAAAAATCACGACTTTCACAGTATGTATAAGAAAGAGATTATTTGAAGAAATAGCGACGTACATTGCTGACATGTATCTTAAAAATAAAAACATATTTTGATAATTTGTACGCCGCGTTTTCAGCAAACAAGGTTTGCACTCAGCTTATTTCTGTGCCGACATAACATCCGAGACAACGCTGATTTTCAGTGCAAACCTTCTTTTTGGCGTAATACTTAATAAGAATTAAATGCGCCTCGAAAGAAGTTAGTCCCTGACTGCACGGTTACAATTAGTTAACATTTATTACGCCTGACCCCTGCTGTCAATATGGATGCTGATGTTGGAACTGGTCCACAAAAAGTTGCTGAACGGGATGAAACTACATTTTAACCTTCATTATTACTATGGTATATTTTATTTTTTCTCTTATTATAGTAATCAAAAAATAAAAAACCCGTTTGACAGTTCTCATAACAATATATTTAGGGATTGAAACCTCCACATCGTTAACCATATTAATCGAGTATACCGAGAAATCGAATTAAAATAACACGACTGTGCGATCGTTTGATTTATTTTAAGTTAATTACCTTTTATGTCACACATATATCTCACAAAATAGATACGGAGCGCGGAAGTTTTATCACACATCCTTTCGCGTGCAGCGTGCATTTATCACGCACCACAATTAATCTTTTATGATTTCACCCGTACCCTATAATATACATTTATTCAATGGTTTTTGTTTTCAATAAATATATGTAGAATTATGTAGTATTGTTTTAGAATAAATACATAAATAATGTAAGGGGAATAAATATGTATAAAGATTTTTTCTGAATGGAATTGAGTTAATGAACTGCAACAACCCTTTGGTAGCAACACTAAAATTAAAAATAAGACGCCTTAGGACTTGACTGTTTTTTTTTGAGACTTCGTCATAGAATATTACGACATAACAGAATTAATAAAAAAAAACATGTTATTTCGTTATTTGGAGGAAAATAATATTTGAAATATGTATTATAACATTATATAATATGTTATCAGTTTTGGGTACAAATGTAAAGGTAGACTAAAAAAGAGATGGATGGATCATGTGAAGGATTATATGATGATTTGTGGTGTGGCAGAAGATGAATGTCAAAATAGAGGAGTGTGGAAGGATAAGACATATTGTGCCGACCCCAAATAATTGAGACAAGATGAGAGAAAAAAAAATAATGCACCAGTAAAAATTATATATATTACCAACTAAATAAATTAATTGTTTATTGGCTTTCAGTTTTGTTGATTTCATTCAAAGTTACGTTCTATAAACATTCTTAAGTGTCAAATTGGCCTTTTTATTTTCAGATTATTATAACTATGCAGTATTTGCTACAACCCCATTAATTCTTTAAGAAGTAATTGTATAATATACTTCTGTATTTATATAAAAAAGAGCCTTAGATAGATAAATATGAAGTAAAAGGATTTTTAACTTGACATCTCTGGGAAGTTTCTTTCCACTTTTTCTCCTGAAACAGCAATAACATACTGCAAAGTGATGTACATGAATAGGAAGTAGATTTTTTTAACTAATGTGTATGATTTTCAAAAAATGTTCTCCAGTTGAACTTAGTTTGAATAAATTTTTTGATTTTGAATTTTGATGACTCTCAGCGCGATTTTCAGGGAGCCTCAAGCGGCCGCTTTTGCAGATTCATATTACGAATATGACACAAAATAACGTGGAATGGTACGTCGTAGAAGTACCAGTATATCAAGACATGTGTCAATTTCACTAAGCAATTCTTCAAAAGCCGCCACTTTAGGCCCCCGGTAATAGTTGTTAGTGCTATTGAATGTGTATTGGCACCATAATTGCGTTGCTAATATGAGAATATTGACTGACCCCAATCTCAACCACACACCCTCCTGTATGGAATTAATCTCAACCGACTTCTCGTAATGTGGTATGCACTCTTCGTAGTTCTTGTGATCGAAGAGAAAGTTGCCCCAATGCCTTTGTGCCCTGCTGCTCTTATAGTTCGAGAACTCCCACGCTTTTTCATAACACTTTATATCATCTGTAAAAAATGTACTATATTCATTACTTTGTCAAATCAGTGTGTTTTATAACAATTTACATAATTGTTATTTTATTTCCATAAAAATATGTACATTAGTATAAATATATAGTACTATACATACGATGAACAACTTTGGGTTTAATTCCAAACCAGAGTACACAATGAAAAGTTGGTTCATGAAATTTACCCCTACCAGACTTCAAATTCAGGACCTCCACATAGAGGTCGAAAATTGCGATACTACGCACTGATGGGTTCCCAATGTACTTCCAACTTTAAAGAAACGTTTTAAAACATATTCAGAGTGACTTTGTCAAGTGGGCTTCCAAGGCCAAATCCTAAATAAGCTATATGAAATAACGAGAAACTCTCAAAAGGGCTTAGGACTGATTTTGATGAATATTAAAGCGGTATCATTAGGTTTTTGAAAAATCAATTACCGTAGTCAGGAATCGAATCCGCCGATTTTGAAAATAAAACTATATTTTTAAACTAACCTATAGTGGAGCTTGTAAGAATCGATTTTCATAAAGGAATGTCAAACTTTAAAATAAGAGAAAAGGTATTTTAATAATCTAATAAATATACAGAATATATCACAGTGCTTAGTGCAAACTCAGTTCAAGAGTTCCAAAACTGTAAAAGTTCCAAAATTGCTTATAAAAGAAATGTTTTTGAGGAATTTTATAGAAAGATTCAAAATAAAATAAAAAATCATTATGCAAGGAAACTAGGGTTAATAATAATAAATTAATCAATATTTACCTGTGGCATCTCCTAAAAGACAGTACAATTTAACGGTTGGATTTATGTCAATCTGCTGTTGTATCACTTCTGCCGCCTGAAAATGGAAGAAGGTAAGAAGGATACAATCACAGACAAACATAGAAGGTGAATCACATATTGTTGTACTTAGAAAGTTTAAAAAAATAGTAATTTAACGAAGCCTTAGAAAGATTAAGTATTATTTTGACATAGTATAAAAGTCGCTTTCTGCCTCTGTCTGTCTGGATATCCGCTAAATCATCCTAAGCCACGCATCAGAGTTTTAAGCGGTTTTTACTAAAGATGCCAAGAATAATGGTTTGGCCGAATGTTGAATACCGAATATTCGGCGACGCTCCCGGCCGAAGCGCCGAATATTCGGCTACCGAATGTTCAACGTAAGACATGTGCAAGTTAGTATTGATAATGAAGCAATAATTTGTGAAGTATTTTCTTACCTTCTCGCGAATGACAGGTACACATAATTTAAATTATGTTTTCACAGTTTTTAAGCGTGATTTTAAATATTTATTAATTTATTCTGACATTTTAAAACTGGCCGAAACGTAATATTCAAATAAAAAATCGCATTTAATACTGTTAAAACGTAGTTTACTTATCATTTTGTGATGGAAATATATACAATTTTGAGCAATATGTGCGTTTTTTATAATCTGGTGTTCGGTATTCGACCGAATAGTGCACAGTATTCGGCTGAATAGGCCTTCGGTATTCAGCCGAATAGGAGAGGAATATTCGTGGCATCTCTAGTTTTCACCATCAATTAGATAATATTTTAAGGAAGGTTTATATACCTATATATATATATATGGCGGCAAAGGCTCGATATATATACCAGCTTTTGTCTGCGGCTTCACTTGCAATAATGAAAAATCTAATAAAGTTTTTATGTAAGAAAAGTAGAGCTACCCCCTATATTAGAAATGTGAGGCAGTGGGATGCATTCTGTTAAAAAAATAAGACCTATATATATATAAACTATTAATGAAAATATTATTTTAATTTTGTGGTGAATGGGATGCAAGACTTTTTACTTAACTTTCTGGTTTTTTCGTGGATCGCAATATAAAAATCGTTGAGAAACAATGGTCTAAAATAGCAACATTTTTAGTTAAGTGTGTCTCTTACCTTATGACGTAATTGCAACATAGTGTAGCAGACAATGACATCCTCCCATAGTTGCAGTCTCTGGTACTCCTCCAGAGCGGCCTTCACCAAACCGAGACTGAGATACAAATCCGCCAACTGCTGACGCCACGTCCACGCCGGGGGTAGACCACTCGCAAATAAATAGGAAAGCCTGTATCAATAAAATGCGATGGTCCACTTAAAAATCTCAAATAACCTTATGGATCATTTAAAACTATCTCTATCTATATAAAAAAAGAGTTACAGGAGATGGTAACAATTATGGACGAATCTTTAAAAAATAAGGGTATGAAAATTAATGTAGAGAAGACGAAAGTTATGGAAAGAGATGAAAGGATGACAATGTGTAACATACAGATAGGAAATGAAAGACTAGAGCAAGTTAGAAAGTTTGTTTACCTAGGGTGCATGTTTACCACAGACGGAAAGCATGAAAGTGATATTGAAAGAAGAGTAATGGCAGGTAATAAGGTGAATGGAGCACTGAACTCTTTTATGAACAGCCGGAAAGTGTCTGTAAAGGCACATCTGGCTGTCCATCAGGGGTATTAGTACCAACGCTAATGTACGGCACTGAAAGTTGGGTATGGCAGAAGAAGCATGAAAGTAGGATAAATGCAGTTGAAATGAGAGCTTAGAGAAGTATATGTAAGGTTAATGTAAGTGATATGATAAGAAACAGTGTGATAAGGGAGCATTGTGGATTGAAAGAGGATGTAGTGACAAGAGTTGAAAAAGGAATGTTAAGGTGGTTTGGGCATATAGAGAGAATGAATGAAAGCAGAATCACAAAACAACTATATGACAGCAATGTGACTGGTAGAGTCGGTGCCGGTAGACCGCGACGTACTCACTATGATCAAATTGAATATATTCTGAAGAATGGTCAGATAAAACGTAGTTTAAATAAGCGTGTATGTATGAAAAGATTAATGAAAATTGATGAAGCGAAAAGTGTTTGTCAGGATCGTAGCAGGTGGGGATCCATCATCTCTACCTACCCCAATGGAAAACAGGTGTGACAATATGTATGTAAAACTATCTCATACAGAAACTTTTCCATTCTGGAATAAAAAGGATCCAATGTTATGAAAAGTGCAAAGTATCGACTTTTATGATGATGATGATGACACATTGAATTTTTAGATCTATTATTCCATTTAGGGCGGACTTTTCACCATATAAAAGTTATTTAATTTATATAATAAAAACACATCGCGGAAAAATTAAAAATTACAGTTGGAGGAATAAAACAGTTGAATCATTTCACTTTTGAATTTAGTCAGATTATAATTTATTCACTTATAACTTTTACTGATTATTGAAAAATTGACCCTGAATAAAATGTTAATACTTTGAAGAGTATTGAAACCTCACATTATTAAAAAGAACATAGGTACCTAGTAGTTGGAGAAGTATTGGTTTTATCATTGACAATAGCCTCGCACTGTAACATGGCTCGTTCAACAGTCCTCTTATGGTTGGCTTCCAACTTGCACCGTATGAGTAAGGCGGCGACGCGCGACGACCACGCGCCCTTCTTCTGCGACACTACTGCTTCGATGTACGGTTGCAATTCTTCATGCATTAAGTCATCTTTGGGCTGAGATTTTTGTAAGTATTGTCTGAAATATTCATTAAAATCAATCCCAAAATCACAAAATGTTTGTTTTAAAATAACCTATTAATATTTCGTTCTGTACATTTTACCAGTATTTCTAATGTGCAAACTATCAACTATTATATAATGACTATATCTTTATTATAATATATAATAGTATTAGAATATTAAAAAGATATAAATGGCTTTATTATAACAATAATGCCAAAGGATAAACGCCCAGACTAAGCTCCATATCAACACATAAATTTGAAAGACTGAAAA
Organism: Dendrolimus houi; assembly: GCA_039645545.1. Classification (NCBI taxonomy): domain Eukaryota; kingdom Metazoa; phylum Arthropoda; class Insecta; order Lepidoptera; family Lasiocampidae; genus Dendrolimus; species Dendrolimus houi. The sequence continues at coordinate 5,279,803 of CM077127.1, read as the reverse complement.
AAAAACTCATTTTTGAATGTAAGTAAAGTAATACCAAAGTACTGCAAAGACCACAGATAAACAAAGAATATTTTTATTTCAGAAAATTGGTGATTTCTAACAATTCTGCCACGCAGTATTCATAATCACATATTATTTTAATTATATCTAAAAGTCAAAGAAAATATTAAATATTTTCAAAAGCTGATTATAGTATTTTAATTGAAACCATTTTTCACTAAATCCAATGTAAATGTAAATGCTCCAATAAGGTAGGAATCTGAATTTTAAGACAAATATTAGAACCTGTTATTTTGCTTTTTTTATGTTACCTTGTAGGCACACTGGCAAACGGGATCCACTTGATAGCAAGTGGCTACCGTCACCCATGGATATCTGCAACACTAAGGCGTTGCCTACCTCGTTGAGACTTTAAATATCTGTTTATGCCATTTTTAAAGAGCGCCACACAGTGGATAACTTCCAGGTGTCTAGGAAGTGTGAATGAAGTTCCTGTCGCCGGTGAGCAGTGCGGTGATAAAATGGCGATATATGCACCAAATCAAATAGTTCCTCAGAACACTCCTAGAACACGCTTAGAGCGCCAACGTCTCTTCTGAGACTTAAGGTCCTAGACCATCTGCAAGTTCGGAATCGTCGACGATCCGGACCGCTCGGCGCTGCAAGGAGTAAAGTGGGAGCAGCTGGTACTGAGGTGCCCCAACACAGAGATGGGAGCAGTACTCCACATGGGGACGGACTTGGGCCTTATATAATAAAAAGCCTATGTCCTGTGTGAAGTACCGCTGAGCCCTGTTGGGCACCCCACGGTTTTTTGAAGCGATCTTCTCTTTGTTGTCCAAATAACCCCGACATTGCACCTCGCTCGAAATGTCGACGCTCAGGATCCCGATAGTCGGAGATATTGAGGGAAGTGCCCTGGAACTATGGCGCTAGAAAAATGGGTATTTCTTAGCAGTGAAGCGCAGACTTGTCTTTTTGGGGTTGAAAGGGACAAGATTTTGTCTACCCCGTTCCGAGACCTGCTCCAGGGAGGTCTCGATTACAGACACAAGCCGGTTTGTGCTTTCCTCGACTTCTGTATGAGGAATATTTGCAAGGCTAGTGCAGAAAGCATCGCCCATGCTATCATCTACATAACAATGAAGGTTGCTAGTCTGCAACATGTCATTGATATGCAGAATGAACAGTGTGGGCGACAACACTTGAGCCTTGGAGTATGCCAGCATTTATGGGCTCCTTCTCCGAGCCATACACCGTCAATTAAAACCTCGATGCTTCGCCCATATAAAAAGCTGGCCACCCATGTGCACGATCCCCCGGGAGTCCGTAAAAGATTTTAAAAACAATTAATATTTATAATACATTTACACTCACACAGTTAACAAACACAATATCTGCTCCAAACTAGGCAACTCAGCACGACATAGTTTCTCATTATACTCTATTCTGTTCAGTCTCACATCATCCTGCAATTCGAGGTCTGGTGGTAGTTCCGTGTCACCATGACTGTCTTCAGCAGATGGCCTCACCCTATTTGAGTCTAATTCACTTGATAGGGCTAATTGTGGCAGGAACTGCTGTTGAAACTTCGTTCTTTTGCCAAGTATACCTGGTGATAAAGAGATTTATAGAAGAACCTTACAGCTATATAGCTTAGACATTAGAATAATACATAGGCTGTAATATGTAAATATATGATTACACTTTTTACTAATAATTCTTTGTATCCACCCAATATTAGCTTTAATGTACTGTATATCTTCTTTTTCACTGTGGATTATGTAGTTGGATATGCACTGATTCTTAGACTATATTCTGGTTTTATTTTAATTTTAGTGTATATCTGTTTGTTATTCTTAATAAATTAAATAAAATACTTTTTAGCTGTTCTATACTAACAAATATGGGTGCAAATTTGATATAATATAAAATAAATTATTTTTACATTGGTCAAATTATAAAGATGAATATTTTTTATAGTGTATATATTTATTTTCAATACATATATTTGTATAATTGTTATATAAATAACTATATTTTTACTCTTTTATTTTATTTTATTAAGGATCACCAACAGTTTTTTACATTTGATCAGTTAATGAACTTATGACTAAGGTTTACAATGCGATGTAAAATCTAATTATAAGTGGACACAGTTTGCAGTTTGATTGCCTTCACTGTTATTTATTTAAACTCTAATAATAAAAATAACAAAAATGTGTGAGATATTGAATTCAGTCTATCCATCTGTCTATGTCTAATTAATGTCTTTTTGGGCTAAACAAATCTTTTAATAAAATGAATATTTGGAGTTAATGTCAGTAACATGACTGCTGCTGTTAAGAATTTTATACATTCTAGAGATAGGGGAGTTAGCACCTAGTACTGTTGTTCTTAACAGGGGAAAAGAGGGGTTATAGGTTGTCACGGGGGTTTTGAAGGGACTCTTAGGTGGAATTGGTTTAACAACTGAGGGGATTCTATGTTATTATGAAACAATTTATAAACAAACATGGCATCTAAAATAATTCTATGTGTACTCTTGAAGTATATACATTTATTTAATGCCTAAACCACATAACCTTAATGTACAGAATCTTGCCTTTTGTTTCTCCCGTTATATAAGTCTGTAGGAACATGAACAATTTTAGGGTGAAGTCTATCTTTGCATATCGCTCTTATTTTAGTTATACATTATGTATAATAAAAACTTAAATACTTGATTTAAAGTAAGTGAATAAAACCTGTCAACTCCAGTTTCAGGCCAGCTATCTCTCTTGCTCTGTGTAAATACTCTTGAACATTCTGCACTCTGCCATAAATCAAATAAGCCTGAGCGATTTCAAGGCACAATAGTATTTGCAATCTGGGTTTGCCTTGCAGAGATGAAAGCTCATTGGATAATTTTGCAATGATGATTTCAAGTTCTGAATACAAAGTAGCACTTGTGTCTTCAAGAATTTTTTGATGAACTACTTTAGCCCGGAATAGCCACCATAGATGAAGCTGCAATCATTTGACAATTTATTTCTTATACAACTAGGAAACTATGATAAGCAAACAAGACACTGACATCTCAAACTTTAGTTTCAAAAGACAAGAGTATATATTATATATCCTAAGCATGCACTACTTACATTTAATGCCCTAATATATATATTATTAAAAGTAATGCTGGGCAGTGAAGGAAAAATCGATAAACGGCCTAAATGTTTTTATTTAAAGTGTTTTATATTTATTTATTCTATTTTTATGGACATTGGTAACTTTTATTGTTTTCACTTTAAAGTTATTTTATCATGCCTTGCATTGTGATGAAAAGTAAAAGTATATACTTACTAAATTCTGTTCTGTAGCATACAATGCACTGAATAACTGATAAGAAAAATACAAGTGCTCTGGATATAGAATATTCACATACATTGGCTCAGAGTCTCTTTGTAGCTTTGTATTTACATCCACATCTTGTGGCCATTCTGCATTTAAGTACTCTTGTAAGTTCAAATCTACATGTGTACACCAATTTTGGTCACAAAATTTCAAAAAAGAACTTATTGCTAATTGTAGAATATTCTTTAAGTTATTTGTGTCTTGGTAGATTTTTAAAAATGTAATGAGTTCATCCAAGTCCATGTGAGTTGATAATAAGTTTTTGCATAAATCTATATCTTCTATTGCCCAGTTTGCAGTCCATAGTTTGCTTATAATTGGGTCATCTGAAAGTAGAAAAATATATATTTTTAAAATAGGTATTGTTAAGTATATTTATCATTATTATAGTGTTAAATCCCAGATATGGTAAAACTTTAGATTAGTGGTCACTGAAGGGAGAGGGGGAGGAGTACTTCTCGTTTCTGCAACCCCCATGTCTAGGAGACATGTAGTTCTTGAGACATTAATTTTTTCATTGATTAGTTTCATTATATTGCAACAATGGTGACCAGTCTGTGCTGGTTTGAAGTCTAACATAGCCTAAGTCACCATTCTAGTCACTGGTCGCGACTTTCTACTAAACCCCACAAGCCAAGCGAGCATGCCATGACAGTGGTCAGCGAGTGTCACAACCGATTTGTAACCATCATCACAATATATAAGCAAAAAAAAATATTTTTGTATTCAAAAATCAATAAAATAATTCAAAACATATTTACTAAGCTCCAAATTTTTTTTAGTGTTTATATATTAAGCGTAAATGTATTCCTAAAACAAATCACACTTTTGTTATCAACAACTGGCATAACCTTGTTTGTCGAAAGTATTTTTGTTTTTCCCATTATTCATTCAAAACTTGTTGATGGACCCTAAAAATGTGTTTCCTAGCCCAAATAACAGATCTAGTGTCTATATATAAGGCGTATGTATACCCTTAAACTCAATTTCCCTTAATCTCATGCCAGTCTGTGCAAAAGTTCAACCCCGGAGGCTTTAAGTGTAGGTGTCCTTCGAGGACCTAGGTCAGATATCTCACTTTTTCTTCTACACTATATATGGGCTTCTAAAGCTCTATCTAGGCTAATATAAAATAAAATTCAGATATAATCATAATAAACATTAGATATACCGTGTATATCCGGACTTTCATCGAAATTGCACAAGAATAAAATAAATTTATCTTGCATAGTATTATATTTAATCACAAATTGTTCAAATAAGACGATAGAAGTTTGTAATTAAATTATCTCAATATTAATTTATCAAACTCCACGAGTTTTTGTTCATATTGTTCGGTGAACTTCGGTGTTCCACTTCAATAATCCAGTTACCGTCAGTGTCTAATGTCTATCAAATTTCAGCTGTCAACAAAACAATATTCCTCCGAAGAAGTTTTTCTGGCGTACACGTCGTGCCGAGCTATTCACCATTGTAACCTTTTTTAAAGTCCTGGGGCGTTTAATTAAAAAAAGCGTTACAAAACCTGGGCGTTAGGAGGTTATAAGTCGTAAGTAGCAGACGTGACATTGAGCGTTCGGACGTCTTAAAAAGATCAGGAAAATGTGTTACGATTCTGGTCTGCACACTGTTGTCGCACATGAACGCGTCTTGTAATATGCGGTTACCTTCACGTAGTATCCTAGTAGTCTGTATGTTTGTTCACTTACTGTCATCTCTGTGTGACAGCGACAGCAACGACAACCCGACGTTGACAAACGTCAGATAAGTTTTCTCTATGAGCATCACTCATCAGTGTGTGACTTGTGACAGAAAAATGGTGAATTTTAGGTTAAGGCGTAAAATGACTTTGTAACAGAAACTTAGATAATTTAAATAGAAATACAATTACAAAATGGAATTTGTATTGGTATTAATAACTTTAGTTTTGTGTGCTGTTTTACTTTTGAAATTAGTTTATAGCTTGCGGTAAGTAGGTTAAGGTTAAAAGACGCGCCGCTTTCCCGCGTGATAATAAGTACATATTGTTAAAAGTAATTTGTTTTTAGGCTAGCACTATCTTGGCGTGTGAATTGTTGGTTTTGCAACAGTAACTTTTGGGTTAAATATACGCATCGGAATAGCTGGACTTGCCCAAAATGCGAACAATACAACGGTTTCACTAGGGTAAGGTTAACTTATAATTAAATAAAAATTCATTAGTCTTAATTGAGATATTAGATCCATATTACAATTTGATCTTACGTCATTTTTTACATAATGCATGAGTTTAAAAACGCCGGATTCAATTTAATGTACTCACAAAATTGGCAAAGTTTCAGATATTTGGGTCATCTGCCTAATATTGTTTTAAATATAAAACTACCCACTACACTCCATATTTGTTGAGCTTCAGTTATGTATCTATAAACTTCTACATTTATTGAACATTAACACAGACTATGTTGACTTAATTAATAGTAGTTTATTATATTTATATCATCCATGCAGTAACAGAGAAAGAATACAATTTTCTGTGGCCTGTCGTAAAAGGCGACAAAACAAACCACAGCCAGGTGGTGGTAGGGTATTTGTCTGACTGGATAGCTACCACCCCTGGTCTAGTGTATCCCATCATAACAACCTTGAGTTGTGTTTCGGCATCAATACTCATATTCTAGTCTCCATTATGAGAGCACATTTGTAGCACCTTTGGTGTTACAAATGTCTCTAGGCGATGGTAATGACTTTTCATCAGGTGGGCTGTCTGCTGAACGCTACAATATTTTTTTTTAAAATTAATATTAGAATTTAATTAACTCAATGTAAAATTGAAACACTTAATCGATTCTTCAGGTGCTCGTTTGGCTTGTACTTACCTTGGACAAAAGATCAATGGTAATCTGTAGAAATAAGTTAGGTAGCCTTCTGGGCACCTTACCCTTAGAAGAGTAAGTCATAGACTCAATATTCTACTTATAGTTCTAAGGGAATATAGATAGAATATAATATAGCTAATATGAATTAATTAGATTTAGTTAAGTTTAAGTTTTCTATTCTGTACTAATTCTGTCATAGACTAAAATTGAAATTACCTTTATATTCAAGGATGGTGATTACAACAAACCTATTATATTGAACAATGATCAAACAAAAAAGACACCAAAGGTTTTCCAAAAAACTCCCCCCAAGAATGGACTCTGCAAGATGTGCAACATAAACCAACAGCTGAAGGTGACACAACTTGCAAACTTTGTTCCAATGAATGAGAATCACTTTGAAGAGGAAATTGAAACTTACAGGTAAAATTCTAATACTACTATATCATACTACAAGTTTAAGACAAAACCAAATTATTTTTAAATTAACCTTTAACCAATGATGCCTATGATCTAGGCTTAACATTCTACTCATAGTCTTTAAGGTTTATATTTAGAATAGGGTGCGGTATAGTTATAGGGTGCATTTATTTATTATAAACAGATCCAAACTTTTTCAATATAGGTCAGAAGGCTAAGGCGGGAGCTTCATTTTGCTTTGCTCCTACCTTATCCTTCTTGGTTATTTTTTTACAATCACACAAAATTAACTTTATAACTCAAATAATAAATAAATGCACCTTATAATTGTAGAATACAATATAAATAGTATCTATATTGCTCAAAGATTAAGTGTTGCTATGCAATGTGATAATGCCGCCAGCCTTTTGGGAATGTTCCTGGTAAGTGACAGTGGTTTAGGACCAATATTTTATCTTTAACAATTTTTCCCTTTTCTATTTAGTTTAATTTTTTTTGTTATAGTTTTTAATATAGTATCGTTTGTAATTTATTTTTAAGTTTCTATTGTATTTTTAAAATGAATTCAAATATAAATTAAGTTTTCCTCATTGTACATTTTTTAATATGTTCATAAAGTCTAATTCTGTTAGGTTTAATATAAAACCTTATGTACTTAAAATATTGTTTGTTTTGATTGTGTTAATTAATTAGTCAGGTATTTGGTATTTAATTACTAAAACTAATATTAAATGGCCTTGGTGCCAGGGGTGATAAGACCACTTGTACACAGGAAGAACACTTGTACAAGATTGTACTTAAATATTGTTTGAGCCCAAGGACTGATTTTAAAATGTGCAAAAATTAGTTTTTTTTCTCCTATAGTTTTCTTAGGATTACTCTGGAATCATGTCTTAAAATTTCAAGGTCAAATCCAAAAACGTTTTTTCGTTTTACTGTACAGCCATTTCCCTCTGAGTTATGGCCTGTTGAAAATCACTCGAAAATTTAGATTTTTTTTAATACCCCTTTATTTTTGTGAGTAGCGTAGTCGTATTGTAATTAAATTAATTCGGTAATTATATGTCTGAAAAATGTAATTGATATAACATAAAAATTACTCTTTTATTCTATTATAACACTAAATAGGTTTGTTTAGATTTCATTGAGTAAACTATTCAACAATTAAAAAAGAAGGCTTTTACTGGTTATCAATAAAAAGTATTTGTTTATAGTTCATTTTGTTTTTAAGAAAATATTCTTCAAAACAAAAACATAAGTTTTTTGTTTTAAAAACACTATACATTTATGAATTTGAAAACAAATGGGTAACAAATTCTAAAAATTTAATCAATAATTATATTTTCTCAATAAATTACATCTTGATTTTCCATGTTGACATAAACAAAAATGGACCTGACATTTTGTCTGTTTTTATTGTTTTGCTGAACTAATATGAATGTCACAGTTTTTATATAACCAGTTTTAAAATATGCTTTTACGGATGACTTGCATTAATTAAATTAATGCAAGATTATAAACAAACATATTGATAAGAAATAAATTTCGTTCAAAACTTTCATATCTAAGAGTGTATTCATCTGCGAGCCGTAACTGTAACTGTAACTGTAACATGATATAATGTGTACGCTGATATTGAACTTTGCTTTGCTGTGAGCGCATTGCATGCCACTCGCCTCGAGCTCTTGAGCCACATACACACTGATTTTTTGTTACAGTAACTGTTAGGCTTGCAGGTGAGTATGCGGCTTAATAGAGACAGTTAGAAATAAAAATTGTATCTAGTTATTATAATAGGTCAGAATTAAATTGCTCATTAATCTAATTTGTTTAGATTATATTGTAAGTATAATGGTGTATCTTTAAGATGCGTCAACAACAAGAATCTTCTTTACTTTACACCAACATAATAAAAATAATACATATATATATATATATATATATATATATATATATATATTTATCTTGACATATAATTTATTTAATATAATCATAGAAACAATTTTAATTATTTTACAAACAACAATAATTTGAATTCAATTTAATAACTTTTATTGTAAAATTTTGTGTTGTGATTTTATATGGGTGTATTGCCTAAAATAGACATTATTATGATTATTAATGCCCTAATCCCTAAACAATAATAATTATTTGACTCCTTTTATTTGTTCCTATATATGACGTCATAAGCAGGAACACTATAACCTATGAGGCTCCAAATTTCTTTAAGTTTATAAAAAGTATTGGTTTGGTTGGTCAATCTCAATTGGTTTGACTGTCAGCTATTATCTATTCTGTAAAAAGTGTTATTTGGATTTTGTATTGTAGCTGAAGTTTAATTGACCCAATATTGTTCTTTAAAAAGTTCACTCTTAACATGCTCTTTGTTGTACTTAACTTTCAGCAATCCTATTCTTTATCTCTGCTCTTAATTTCTTATTTAAATATTTAAGTAAGTAGACCTTGTCTGATAAAATGAATAATTGATAATCCTTACACAATTATCAAGTACTTACCTTACATTCAACCTTGACAACTGTTTGGAGATTGATTAATTAACAATGTATTTGGAATGTTTGTACACTATCCATTAGGTAATGAGTGGAAACATTCTTTTATAATATATAGATAATAGAATGTCAAGTCTTTAGTTTATGGCTCATTACTGTGAGTCATCACATTTATGAATAATATTATGGTAAAAAGTTACTTGGAAGTCTATTAATTTAAATTGTTATCTTGAATTTTACTCCCATATTGTTTGTTATAATTATGTCATTAAATTTTATGTATATGACATAATGTAGAAAATTATTGATGGAATAAAATTTTTAAATTTTTACTGATTTGATATAAAAATATGTTTAAAAATATTAAAACAGTGGTTGATGAATGTTTGAGCAACATTTAACAACTACATTTAAGGGTATTTCAAAGTTACTTTTACTGGATATTCGATATGCCTTGTATATCATTCTCATTCAGATGAATATTTTAGAGTTAATTTTATATAAAAATCGAGAAGAAGGACATGTGGCACCTTCTGAGGGCCTAAAGCGGCCGCTTTTGGGAAATTGCTTATTGAAATTGACATATATCTAAATACTCTGGTATGTATGACATAATTTAAATTTCCATTTCATTTTGATAATGATATCAAATTGTATTAAGTATTAAGAATATGAATGATCATATTCTTAATACGAATCTGCGAAAGTGGCCGCTTTAGGTCCTCTGGTGTTAAACTTTTTGATTTTTATCTCCATTATTTTAGTTTCTTTTCTTTATACAAAGTTGGACATGATTTTAATTTGATAGTTAAATTAATTTGTGATGAGCAAATTAGTTTGATGATTTTAATTTTAAATTCAAAGTTTAATGAATTTAATGAAAGGTCATTCTTACGGTATATAATTCAAATTTACGTAGGTCAAACTATAAGGAAACTGTTAATTATACTATGTATACACTGTTTTTCCTTAGAACATTTTCATACATTACAAACAAGATTTTTGCAATGTATTATATTATTTATTGATCTTTAAATGTCTTAGACAACTTAGCCACATCTAAATTTAGATATTACAGTCGGAAATCTTTTATTTTAATCATCTTAAGACACAAGTTTACTAAAATTGTATTCAAAAATTTCTTGTAAATAAAAACAAGTGAGTTTGTTTATTAGTCTAATCATTGTGGCCTTGCATATTAATTGTGAAATTATATTATAGAAATTTGATGTTTCATTCTATATTATGCAAATATGGAAGGTGAAGTACATGAGGATGAACCCATAGTTTCTACATTTATTATAGAGGTACTACTAATAATCTATTTTCGTGTTACAGGCTGCAGTTAGAAAAAGCATACAAACTCTGTAGTCCATGCAAAAATGTGCTCCAAAGTAAACTGCATAAAGAGAAAGAAAATCTTTTGGGGCGTAAATTGTTAGAATCAAGGTCTCCAGACAGAAAACCCAACAAACAGGGGAAACAAAATGGAAAACTTAAAAATGTTATAAATAACATCTCAATGTTTATTGCACTTATACTAATAGTATTAGTTTCATTCGAATTTTACAAAAATATAAAGAAAAATGTGCATTTACACAACACACTATTAAATATAAAGGAAATAATTACAGGTCTTTTGGAAAGGGTTTACTCTATTGTTAAAATGAAGATAACAATGACATTCCCAGCACTAGAGAATATGTATGAAATAAATAATGTATTTTACACGAATAAGATGCCAAATGCATTTAATAATATTGGACGCATGTTCATGAATTTTGAACATAAGAATATAGTCGCACAGAAAGTGTTAGGTGGTTTTGTATGTTTGGTACAGATTATTGGAAATATATATAATGTGAATAGTATGAGATATACAATTGCGATTGACTTGCTTTGGTCAGTATTCGTAATTACGTCTATAGCTCACCGATCTGTGACTTTAGATGCGGTGTTTATTAGTTTGATTAAGGTGAGTTTAATTTTTTATTTACTTAAATATTTTTCTTGCATTTGCATATCCAGTGAAAACTTTTCTATAGTTATAGTATAGTCCAAGTTAATTTTTACATTCAGCTTTGCTTGTGTGAGCTGTTAATTTCGATCCCACGGTAATTAGGGCCTTACTCTCAAAGGGCTTTCGTCGTTCATTCAATGCAATTTTAGAAAGAAGAAATAAAGAACAAAAATTTGTTTAGAACTACAACAAAATGTATATAATACAAAAATAAATGGAAAACGTAATGTAAAATGCACTTATATACAGAAAAAATTCGAAAACGAACAACGACAGACGTTTGAGAGGAAGGCCCCTGGTCCCTTTTCAAGGAAAAAAGTAACATACAGTCTACTCTCGATAATTTGAATCTCTCTCCGGTCCCTTGAAAAATACTCGATAAATTGAATAAAATCAATGTTAATTGGTCCCTTCGCTAATTTGAAGTTGAAGGAATATTATCTTGCTCGCAAACATGCGATAATTTGAAGTCCGGGCTTTCCGACTCTCCATAATTTGAAGCGTTTATCATGCACATACCTGTCGTTTGTTTACATACATGTACAGATCTGTCAATTGTTTACATAAATGAGATATGAGTAAGTTCGTATTCCAGTTTTCTTTCAAACGTTAATGAGTCGTGTTAATGTTTGATTTGTGCTATTAAAATGAATCCAAGAAAGGAAAAATGTCTTTCCATAAGTAAACACTTGTTATTTTGAATTTGATATTTATCTCTGGTCCCTTGAGTTTCTAATTATCGTGAGTCGACTGTAGCATGTTTTTTTTATTATTAGAAGTACATATCATGCAATTGTTGCATTTGATGGGCTATAAGGAAAAAACATTTAACCTCCTTTATACTAAAATGTGACGGCGAAACTGTTTGCGTTGCTTATTTATCAGTGAATTGCAAAGCGGCATCAAAAAACGCGACGGCAGTACCATCTTTCCACTATATTCGTCAGCCCCACGGAAAGACGTCATTTATCAGGATAAAAAGTATCTGACCTGGGATATAAGCTAACTCTGCGTAAAGTTTCGTTTAAATCCGTTTAGTAGTTTTCATGTGCTGCTTGAACAGACAGACACAGACATAAATTGTAGTAATTGTATTTTTGGAATCTGCTAGCCCCCGTGTTTTTCCTTTATGAAATTTGACCCCTCTGCAAATTTATTTATTATATAGATTAGTGTGGGTTGCAGCAACAATCAGTTACATTGTATGAGCTGTATAAATAATTGCAATTATAAATGGATGACAGTTCTAGGAGACTGTTCATAGTCTGGAACAACTATGGTTTTGTAGTTTCCTAAATGAATTAAAATTAACATAACAAATTGGAATTTATTGCTAAATTCTAGAAAAGAAAGAAATTTCTGTAAATTTGATTGATTATAAATAATCTTCATAAGTAACTCTTTACTACTAAGGGCGCTTTCTGATTTGTCGGTGCAGTAGCAATGTGGAATCGGTATGCTTAATATCGGTGCGGGAGCGGCACATACCGAGCGAATCAGGAAAAGCTCATTGAAAAAAATTCGCTCAATAAGTTTTTGGTATCGCGTATAGCAAGCGGTCCGATTTTACATCGCTTTTGCATCGGCAAATTAGAAAGCAGCCTTTAAAGCACGTGAAATACTGATCTAAATGAAAGAGTATAATGACAATTTCATCATATTTATTTAAATTATTGTGTATCAATTTAATCCTGGGTGCGGTAATGTGTATGGAATATAATCACACGACTTCTCAACTAATTTATTTATTTTGAGTTGATATTAACAAAAGTTTAATGCAATGTGTTTTTATTTTATTTCAGATGACAAGTGCATTGACAATTCTATTAGTTTATAAGAGTATGAAAAGTGGAATTAGTGATAAAAAGACATTAATAGTGAAAAGTTCTCCAAAGCGGACAAAGAATGTCTCAAATACATCAATGAATGCATTCTTGGATGATGATGATTCCATTTCTCTAGACACGGATGATGATGTATCACTTAGCAAATTTGGTGTCCGTAACTTCTCAGAATCATCAAACGAAACTGTCAGCCCTCTTAATGGAAGAACCTTTACCCCAAGAAGTGACAGTGTATGGACAAAGCCGAAATTAAATTCAACATTTTGTGTCAATACTGTATTGACCAAAAGTCCTATCTCAGTCTCAGACACTGTATTTGTCAAACCATCTTTTAATAAATACCAAAAATTAGTGAAGAGTGATTCAGATTCTGAATTGGATGAAAGCATAAGCTCCTTATGTATAGGTAGTCCCAATAAAAATAAAAATAAAACAAATTCAATTTTCTCTTTAAGAAAGTTTACTGCTTCTCCAAACTTTGTGACTCCTATGCCGACCACTCGTCCAAGGCCGTTGATATCTCCAAGTAAATTAGGACATAGTGCTTCTTGGGTCGCCGGAGGTTACTGGGGTTCTGAAGGCGAACGCCATATATTCAATATAGATGGAAGCCGTTCTTCCAGTCAAAGTTCAGGTTTTGAATCTCAAACTTCGAGTATGAATCAGCGAAATATCTTCTCACACCCTCCCTCCAGAGAGGAATCCATTTGTAGCGAGCCTATGGTGTTAGATCAGTTTTCTAACATGAATAATATGGGCTTCCAACCAAAACAGAATTTTGCTAAAATTAATTCTCCCGTATTCCTACAAATGCGTAACAACGGGCACGTACAAATTCCCCAACCTCGTTTTCCACAGCAAATGAGAAATGTTCAAAATAACTTTCTGCAAACACAATACGTACAAAAAAATATGTTCAAAGCGCCCAGCGGGTCTGGGCTGATTAAGCTTCCTCCTGCTAACTCTTTCGAGTCCCGCTAACGTCTATTGGCTATTTGCTCTCATTTCATTCATTTTAGGCTTTCAATACCCACATGTAAAAATGGATCCTTATACCCTGTGCAAATCGGCGGACGGAACAGTAGATTTTAAAATGAATTCATATTTATATTGTACTTATCTCCATAGTATAATTATAAAACATCGGTATGCCCCGATCACGATATCCTGGCGCGCAGGGTTACCAACAATCAAAAATATTAACACTAGAATCAAATACACGTAAAATCACGATAATTACTAGAAAATTCCAACAGAAATTAAGAATAATTTACGTTTTGTAATAATCTCTACTTATAACCTACTAGCTGTACCCGGCAGACGTTGTCTTGCCCTTAAAAAATAAAAATCTAGAAACCGATTGAAGCGCCATCAACCAGGACCAATTGTTAATCTAAACCATTCTCGAATCTACTTGAAAAAAAAACAAAAAAAATCAAAATCGATCCCACCGTTAAAGAGGTGTTCAACGGCGCTACCTAGCGGGTCCAATCGTGAATCTAAACCATCCCGGGATCCACTTGAACACACACAAAAATAATTTCACCTAAATCCTGGAATCCGATTGCAGCGCCATCTACCATCTAAACCATCCCGGCACCCACTTGAACACACACAAAAATAATTCACCTAAATCAGACAAATGAAAATGAGTTTAAATGCAATCACCATTGCCGAAATCGACCGGGAAATATAACAAATCCATGGCTAGACTGATGTGTGACTTATTTTTTTTATTATAATTTTTTGATTTATTTTTATGAATAACATATTTTAATCCTTATTATCCTATTCACGAAGAAAATTCCAAAAACACAAATCATAAAAATTGGTCCAGCCGTTCTTGAGTTACAAATGGTGTAACTAACACGACTTTCTTTTATATATATAGATTTTACAACATGACATTAAGTGATGTTAATTTTTATAATTTGTCAACCCTGCGCGTCAAGCTATCGTGAATGGGGTTTAAATATACTCGTAAAATCCTCCGCTTTTTCTTCCGCCAATTTGCGCAGGCTTTTGTGGCTCCCTCCCAGTGTTGAGGCTGCCAACTATTAGATAATAAATCGTTTCACACTTATGAAATCTATGTCACTGTTAAAATTGCGTATTTTTTTATTGAAACCTATGGATCTAAGAGCGAGTTCAAAAAGATTAATCACAATAGTGCCAAACAAAAAGGAAGGACTTTTTTCAGATTTCAAAAAATTATATTTTTTATTAATTTTTACTTTCAGTCATAATAAAAATGTGCAAAAATGGCCAGTCCCTCATTTGTTTGGTTGTTTTGACTCCTTGATCGAGTCAAACGTGCCGCTTGTTTGTGTATTGCTGTACTTTATTCTTTGATACGTTTACTTTGATAGTTCCATGGACTGGACTGCCAATATGTTAAGATATTTTGTTAAGTTACGCCACGCATTAGATTTAAGCAGTTGTTAATTGTAATGTTTGAGTCAGCTGCCGCACTCTGAGTCGTATATATTATATGTGCATTAACTTTTAATGTGGGTGATATAATTTTTTGTCTATGTAAGTCTTAATTCCGCCTCAGTTTTTAGCAAAGAAATGAATAAGATTTACGAAAATATGAATTTCTTGTACGAATCCAATGATGAACTTTAATGGCTATTTAAATAAATTATCCTTTATGTTCTCTGAGTGCGACAGTGAAATTATTTCTAAGACTATTTGCTGATCTCGCGTATGGTGCCAGGTGATGGCTATATGAAAGCATTAAGAATTATTGTATTGTTACAATTTTTATATGGACGTCACTGTCCTTTTCTTAAACAAAATGTGATATTATAAAGACTTAGTAATTTTTGCAAAAAGTGGACAAAATGGTTCTTGATGTTATCATTATTTCTTTTTTGGTTTCGTCATCTTAAAACGGAAACTTTTTGTGAAGCTCCTGAAATAAACAATTTAAATACGTATAAGAATTGTTTTCTTTACAAATAAATACGTACTAAAATCCTTCACATTTGTCAATTAGCAAATGAAATATAATGTAGAGTGGCGTCTAGGCTATCGTTACTTAGATCTTCGAAAATCTACCTATACTATAATAAATCTGTAAATGGTTCGAATTTGTACAATGCGTTTAAAATTGTCAATAAAATCAAGGCGAATTAGCAGATTCCGAAAATATAATTTTTATCTTTTAGAGCGTCACGTGAAAACTACTGAACGGATTTAAATGAAATTTAACATACGGGTAGCTCATATCCAGGGGTATAATTTAGGATACTTTTTATCCCGATATATGACGTCGTTTCCGCGGGATAGACGAAAATATTTAAAAAGATTGTGCTGCGATCGCATTCTTTTTGAAAACTGCACAACGTATATGAATGAAACTCGACACAGTTGTCTTATATCCCGAATCAACACAGGATACTTTTTATCCCGATAAATGACGTTTCCACAGAATAGACGGATTAGCTAAATAGACGGCGTTGTCATAAACAACATGTCATTCGTTGTATTCAAATCAGGTTGGTTTCGACTGATGTTTACGTTTTGTTGGGAAGTTGTCTATACTACATGGACTTACTTTCTTTGTTATTATTATATGTAAAAAAACGAATTACGTTTTTGTATAAGTAAAATAAAGCTACTGCCTTTTTTTTCAATGGGAAATCCTTTTGCGGACCCCCCGCCTGGGAGACTGGCGAGGGAGTGTGGCACTCGCCGGCTAGAGAAGCCGGAATACCCACTAAAACCCCTTGGTGCTACCTGATGCCATGTGCTGGGGTCACGGGGTGTGCGTGAGCTTTTCTTCCGCGACCCCAGCTGGCGTGGGCCCGCCCTTTTTCGGGCAAGCCTCTCCGTCCTCAAAATTGAGGGGGGCGCGCGCGCGGCACCTTCGCGCCTCTACTCGGCGGCTTTACCTTCCCTGACCGTCAACCGCGCCGCGTGTTCATGGCAGCCGGAGGTCTTGATTCCTCCGGCGTCGCGACCGGTTATTTCGGCGGGAGAGGAGCACGGCTGCTCGCTCTCTCTCCCGCTCCGCCGTCTCCTTTGCGGATATGACGGCCTCGCAAAAGGGGGCGACGGCGTCCCATTTTGGTTGGCCCTCGACCATGGCCTGGACCACGGCCGGGAGCGACAGGTCAACTCCGCCGAGGACACAGCGCTCCTCGTCCCAGGCTGGACACTCCTGTAATGTGCAGGGCCGTGTCCTCGACGCTGGCACTTCAGTGATGGCAGCCTGACAATGTTTCACGCCCTATCTGACACAGGTACCGGCCGAAGCAGCCGTGTCTGGTCAGTACCTGCGCCTGGCGGAACGTCAGGGTGCCGTGCCTCCGGTCAATCTAATTTGGCAGGACGGGCCTAACCGCCTCAACGGTTCTGTGACCGGCGCTGGGGTGCGCAAGTCGACACTGCCATTCTACCATGAGATCCTGTAAGAACTGCGCCCTTTAAGTCTCGATTTCACGAGGTGCGGGACGGAAGTCCCAACTGAGGGCGTCCTTGCGCCAGTCGTACACGACCGCAAGGACTCGCGCCTCTACGATTCCATGGTGGGGATCCGGCTAGGAGGGAGGCCGCCTCAAAAGAGATCGTACGATATCCCCTTACCGCCCTGACGGTCAGCGCGCGCTGCGGCCGTCGCAGCAACGCGGCGTTTTTGGCCGTCAGGGAAAAGCTATTGCCTAGGGTTTGACACGCGCCGCAGCCGCGGAGCAAACTAGTCATGCATAGCTGTTAATATGAAAGGTAAAAAAACATCAATAAAAATTGACTTTAACAAGAACCATCGAGTAGCTTTTTTAGATATAAAAGTCAAAAGTATTTTCGATTAATTTTCTTTTAGGGCTTTGTAGCCAAATGACAAAAAAATATTAAGAGGAAGACTAAGGTGATGTGGACATGAAACAAGGGGGGTTCACTCACGTGATAAAAAAGAAAGTTAAACTGGGGAAGATTGATGGGTACAAATGTAAAGTTAGACGAAAGAAGAGATGGATGGATTGTATGAAGGATGACTTGATGTGACAGAGGAAGTAATGGAAAGAAAAGACAATGTGCCGACTCCAAATAATTATGAAAATGCGAAAAAAAAAAGGAGAGTCAAATGACAAAAACATTGAATGTTCATCATCTGTACGGATCCCTTAACTGTATGGACACATAGTATTTTTTACTTCGTATTTAACTTTTTAATTCTACTGGTTGCTGCTTGACGAATGTTTAGATCCGCTATACTCAACCAGCGGCCTGGGGGCCGCATGTGGCCCACCGCATTTGTCTGAGTGGCCCGCTTAGCATATTACATAGTTCTATACTATAATGAGTTTCATTGGTAACACCTTTGGTGTTGGAAATGTCCATAGACGTCAGTAATCTCTTTTCATCGGGTCGGGCGTAAGCCTGTTTGCTTACTTTAGCAGTAAAATACACTTAAATTAATGTTGCGGCACCTTCTCTAGTACGTCTATGTGGCCCATATAAAAAAGGCTGAGTATGTGGTTTAGTCACATAGGTCACTTCCAGTGCAGGTAATCTGTGTGGTGTAGATACGTTTGAATATCGGTTACATACGACTCGCGCGCCTTTCTCTCGCATCTTTGCAGGTACTGATGAGGATGCGGTGGCACATACGCGTCTTCGTACAATGTGGAACTGTAGTCCGATACATCTGTACACGCCCACTGGTGTTGCATATACTTTCGTAGACCCCATTCAGTTACATTTCCCTGATAAAAAATATATACAGTATAGGACTGGTTAGGTACATATACCTACAAATGAGTACTCCTTTCGATAAAACATGTTATATAATACCGTGCCATCGTAATTGCGCTGCAAGGGAACTATACATTTGATATTGTTACGACTCAGGTCCCGACAAAAACAAAATCCACCTGCATATCAGAAACAAAGCACATTTATTACCTGCCGGCATTTAAACTAATTGTAACTCTTTTTTGACCATCTTCTTTTGTTTACTTTGTGTTTAAAACTTGTGATTAGAAAACAGCCCATTGTTATTGTACTCTTTTATGGCAGTTAGCGGCCGAGTCATTAGCCAGGTGTGGCGGATTAAGCCGACTCAGATACGGGGGCATTGCATTTGCGCAATTGTGTGGGAGAGAGTCGAGCGAGAACCACGAGCGAAGCGAGACGCGTGTACTACAATCGGGAATCTGATAAGTGACGGGCTTTGCGCGTTTTACCGAATTACGACCTTCTGCATTACGTTTGGACTTGTTGTGTTCGGTTATATTTGTACCTGTGTTATACGTGTTTGTATAGTTCTAATAAACTCTGCAGTAATTCTAACGGCATTTTAATTCGAGTCCCGTAACTCGTAACAATATGGTTCAAGAGAAATTTAAAATGGACCTGATTATTAGAATAGGACTCCAGTATTTTTGTCAGAACTCACAAAAAAAAGTTAAGGTTCCAGAAAGACAATTATTTGTTACAAATCACGACTAATTGTCGTTATATAGTATCAATATGCTCAAAATTGACTGACTGGTCAATTCGCTGAACAGACTCATCTGTTTAACAGAAAATTTGGTGGATTACAACAACAAACTTTTGTAATAACCATAAGCCTTATATTAAAAAAAAGCACGGCCATGAATGGGAAATCCGGCCAGATTCGAAAAAAGAATTGTAGCGCCTACAATGAAGTGAGACTTCTATACTTAAATGTGGTTGTCGTTAAGTTGTTATTTTTGCAATAAAAATTTATATGCACTTACGAAACACTCCATAAAATCCGGTTGTGGGTAGAATTGATGTTTGCATCTCTTGTAATAGCGTTGTATAGGTCCACAAAGTGGTTTCGGCAGGTGGTTGTATACTAGATCATTGGTAGTCGCGTAGTTGGGACACGAATCGTGACTATCATGGCGATAGATTGAATGAAGATTCCCCTGGTGTAATCATTTTTTTATTAAAATTAATTTCTAATAAAACTTTGAAGGTTATAAAGTACCTACATAAGGTATAAATATTATCCTCAGCGGAGTTTAGCGCCTCTTCAGTTTAGCAACGCCAGACCTGATTTTATTGCGCCAAATATTTTGGTGTAGGCTACCTACCAAAACATATTTATAATATTGCTATATAAGTTTTAAGGATTGTATTTTTGGAATCTATATCACGATATTGTGTTTGAATTGCTCAGCTTTTAAACTTCTGAATAGGATAAGTAGGTATTTTTAATGTGTTTTTTTATGTCGTTAGTTGTCTTTCTGGTATGTTGACTGTAATTGAATTTGTCCCGGGATTATCAGACAATACATAGTGTTACGACCGACAAAGACAAAATCACACCAGCATATCTGTTATTACTTTTCGGCATTTGGATTTCTTTTGTTTACTTTGTATTTAAAAATTTTGATTAGAAAAACAGCCCATTGTGTATTGTAATCTTTTATGGTAGGCATTAGCCAGAAGAAGAAAATTCGTTCTGCGCGGTCAGGTAGACATATTACATTTGTGCAGCATAAAGCAATGCTCCAATAAAGAGATCGGCAGTCGAGCGATAACCAGCCGCGAGGCAAGACTTGTGTACATTTGATAATCTATTTAGTGATAGACTTTGCGCATCTTATTGAATCGTGCATTACGTTTGGACTGATTGTTCAATTATATTTGTACCCGTGTTGTACGTGTTTGTATAGATCAAATAAATTCTATAGTAATTCTATCGGCATTTTAATTCGAGTCCTGCAACTCGTAACAATATCTATGGTAAAAGAAGACTGGCTAAATAAATATCGAAAAACTTTGATAGCATTATTAGATCTAAAATTAAAATTTGGCCCCAATACACCATTTTTTTTTCTTTAAACTTCTTAAATATCAGCAAACATTTTACCTGAAGATTAGTACCTATCAACATTTGCTAACACAAACTGTCAACGTCCTCTTGTTGCCAGTACTTAATTGTTTTTTGCAGACGTTTAGAGGAAAATAGGAATGGATTTCATACTTATCCTTTAAATAACTTATTAGTAAACTGGACAAGACAAATTAATATTTTCCAAGTGTGTGTACCTGTAAACTGTTTAATTTATTCAATCTAAAGTCGGGTTGTCTTGATTCAGGTTTCATGGATTCATAATTAATGTTTTCTTTAGAAGGGAAATATAGAGTACCGTTTTTCGGACATTCTATCCTGTCTTCCACCCAGTTTCCTGTATAATATAACAGGTTATCTAGTTATTACGTGGCAAACTAGACAGCAATGTAGCGTAGCTGCGTAGGTACGTAGATATCTCCTAATATATTAATGTACTCTGTGGCTTTGGGTAGATATATCTAGCAATGAATGACAGTATTAAGTAACATTTCTTTATTCTCCTCCTCTTTTTGACGACCCAGACATGTCAGGGTCTTTTTTATTATTATTTGTATATCTCTAGAGTCCACGAGCCATAAAAGTTACTATTATTACAAAAAAATTACACTTATTACGAGGTTTCGGTCTTATTATTTAAGTTTTCTCCTAATTAAGTATTTTACTGTCTACATATACCTATAAGTATCGGTCTTATTCAGAATTAGAGTAAGTTTGAACGCTTCTTTATGGTTCTTAAAGCAGCGTTCAAACTTATTCTGACACACCGGATGACGACGTTGCGTATCCACCTGCCTCTGGTCTTCCAGGCAATGGAAATCCATCCCTATACACTCGGCCGGATAGGGTGTACAGACTTAAGCAACTCATATCCTTGCATGTGACGTGCTCAGGCGCTTCCCGTTTTAGGGGAAATAGAAGATTTATGTCGCGACAACGGTTAGAGGCAGATTTCACACATTGGTTAACTCGATATGTTTTCGGTTTAGTTTCGTTACGATGTTTTCCTTCAAAATCAGCACTTTGTAAATCTGTCAATATGTGCATCAGGGAAGATCTACTAGTGTTACATTTGTGATCATATTTTGTTCATCATATAAAATCAGATCGTTTATTTGGCCTAGTTACAGAGATGGTACTTAAAACGAAAAATATAATGATTTTCGACAAACTCATAAAAATGTAGCTTATAATACATAAGTAGTAAGTTTCCTGTAAGTCTGCGATAGGTCCTTAGGACCGAGGGAGATACATACCCAAAAGAACTCCGGTATTAAACACCGGGCCTGGCTTTAGTGCTCTTTGAATAGCCTCGGCGCGCGATGGAGATTTCGCCCTTGTGCTTACATTTGCCATATTTATGAAAATGTAGAAAAATACTTACAAAAATAAAACAGATTCCATAAATAAAATATAACGTTTGACAGAGATGATCAGGGGGGACGAAAGTGGGGAAATAAACTGAGTAAACTATTTTTTGTAACGCCATCTTTGAATGTTTTTCCATATTATTTTGATTGAAAATTGAAATAAAATTCAAAGATCGCTACTATCTTACAGATTTACGAGTGTTTTCAATTTCATGTTACTGCTCAGATCTTTCGGTCCTTTTAATTTACTCAGGTTATTCGTAGAATGATTAATATTCTGCATGACAGATAGTACTGTTAGCATTCATAAGTTTTTGCTTCTTACATATTTGTTTTCTAAGTTATTACTATATATAAGTAAATATTTATAAATACATAAATATTTATAATAAATAAATATATTTTTTTAAATATATATTTAATATATTTTTGAATACCTTTAATTATGACTCTTTTTTTAACTAACCAAAGTAAATGGGGTTATTGGAAAAACAAGTGCCAAATAACGTCAGTGTCAATACTTATCAATGTAGTAAGGGATGGCTTATTATGATCTTTTGCGTCTGGGTAACACAAATGTTGCCAATGCAAACTATTTCACTATTA
Organism: Dendrolimus houi; assembly: GCA_039645545.1. Classification (NCBI taxonomy): domain Eukaryota; kingdom Metazoa; phylum Arthropoda; class Insecta; order Lepidoptera; family Lasiocampidae; genus Dendrolimus; species Dendrolimus houi. Next base: position 5,256,948 of record CM077127.1, on the reverse strand, counting down.
CATATTAATGTACTATATTTTACGGACTAAGATGTATTAATAAAATAATCTATTTGTTATATTAAGACGCATAATGGAAATTTTTAACAACAACAACAACAAATCATAATGAACAAATATTCCTACCAATTTTAAGATTAAAAAGCTGTGCAATTTTTTTTAAACTATGTAGTTTTAATTGTAGCCTAGAAAATCTAATACCGTAATAAAATATAAAAACATAATTTAAAACAATAAGTTATTGCAAAGTTTACTTTTTGGGTCCAACAAAAAGAGAAGATAGTAGCTGGAGGATCCGAACCAACTCCCACATAGAAAACCTCGTGGCCGAGCCTAAAATACTTGGGGAGATAAAGGCTCACTATCTCCGCTGGCTCCGTCACGTAGAACGGATGGAGGATCGGAATGTGAAGAAAGCATACTTGGGGTGACCAGTCGATCGGCAACCGGTTGGCCGTCGAAAGTATCACTAGAAAGATAAGAGTGGATGACCTTTTTTTTTGTGTACTAAGCGCGACAGACACAGAAGCCCTGGGGGGATAATTCGCGACCCGTGAGTGTGGGATTCGCCAGCGGAGCAAGGAAGTCCGCTCACGCTCCCGCTCTGGACTGGATGACCTAACCGAAAGTAAAGTCTGGGAAAACTAGGACAAAGAAAAGTGGCGCGCTGCATATATTTGTATATGATGACATTCTTTTTATTGATAAAAAACATTAATAAATATTACTTACATAATTATCTTTAATACTTTCAAAATAGATCAAAAATATTTTGTTTACGCAAGTGATATTATGATCTAGAATTTTGTCGTACGTCTCACAACACGACTCGCTCTAGCTCTATAGGCTCTTGAGTAGGCTAGAGTGAGAGTGGTCGGTTCAATTTCTATTGCGTGTCTCTACTGAGCTAAAGGAGTAGTACAGTTCTATAGAGCGAAAGAGCTATATCCCTTTTTTCTTTTTAGTCAGCCGTTTTGCAGAAGTCCCCACCCAAGTAGGGATCTCGTTCTTGCGATGGTAACTCTTGATATAGCTGCACATTCTAAAATTGCCTTCCTTTAGTGTGGGTGTTCGAGATTCCGTCTATCTGTTGTTAGTCGTAAGATACCTATGCCGAGAAAAAAGAAACTTAGAACTCTGATCAGAAAAGTCGTTTTCACTCAGAAGGGTTTTACTGTAACTTTTTTATTATTATCTTTAAAATTTACAAATTCCTGACTCGATTTATTTATCGATTATTTGATTCTGAAATGGGTTCTACATTACGCAATATTTATATATTCGATAATAAACTCTTTTACCTGCCATAGTCTGCAGCTCGTTGCTTAGCATTATTTTGTTATTAATGACATTATCAAAAAACTCAAATGAAAACCATTTCTATCCAATCGAATATACATAATAATATTTAATATGTCTAAATAAACATAAATATTCAAATCAAGTGTCGACTTTCGTCATATTTTCAACTTATTTATTTAACTTCTAAGATAGTTTTCTGTTTGTTTTATTAAGTGGATTATTATTAACAATCTATATGTACTTTTGGACTCATGACTAATCTGTTCAGGAAAACTGCTTCTGGATATCAAAGTTACTGATTTATATTATGTGACCTGTGAATTTGTTTAATTCGACCGACCAGGCCCACTATTCGAATTTTAGATTAACACAAAACTTGATGTCCAGTGAAATGTATTAATGAAAATTATATACAATTTTTAAATAATATGAAATTTTATTTAAAATATAGTTGAAATTCATGGTGGAAGAAACCTCCATACCTAAGCATACAATATATAGAATATGGATCTTATTCATAGACAGAGTAAGTTTGAACGCTTCTTTAAAAACCATTAAGTGTTCAAACTTACTCTATGAATAACACTTTGTGTATGTACAGACCCGCTATACATACACTTACACACACACACACACACGCACGCACGCACGCACGCACGCACGCACGCACGCACGCACGCACGCACGCACGCACGCACGCACGCACGCACACACACACACACACACACACACACACACACACACACACACACACACACACATATAGTGGTGGTCATATAATTAAGAACGTTGATTCAAAGTGAAGATTGTTTTCAAATTAAGACGCAAAACTAATTGCATGCAATTTTTTTTATTTCTCTCGATATCGTAAAACTTTTCCATAATACCGCTGTATTCATTGATATGATTAACTAAAAATAAATAGACAAACTTTTTACACTACTTCTAAAAATAGTATTCCCATTTACTGGTTGGTCACGTAATTAAGAACGCTAAAGAGTTTATACCTTTATTCAAATTTAAATAGAGAACACTCAGTCGATTTGTTACTGTTTGTATAATTTTGGCGCCATTTAGTGCTGAAAAAGATTAAAAGTGATTGCTTCTTATTAAAAAACAATGGGAAAAAATAAAAATTGTGATAAATTTACAAGGGAAGTAATAATAAAACTTCGCCGGAAGAATTGGTCGTATAAAAAGATAGCCGACCATCTGCAATGTTCAAAAACCGATGGTTTTCCACGCTGTAAAGCATTTTGCTACGTATCGAACTACTTCGAATGTTCCACGTGTAGCTTTACAGAGAAAAACAACTCCTCGAGATGACCGAAACATCGTTCGTATGGCAAAACAAAATCCTTTCAAAGGGTTTAATGACCTGAGAAAAGAATATTTTGGTGAAAACAACCCTTCAGCAATCTCAGCACGCACTGTTCGAAGACGTTTGGTAGAAGAAAAATTGCACGGTAGGATAGCAAGAAAGGTACCCATGTTGAAACTTTGCCACACGCAAGCCCGGCTTGCATTTGCGAGAAAGTATGAAAACTGGACTGTGCGACAGTGGAAAAATGTACTTTTTTTCTGACGAGACGAAAATAAACAGAGTAAGTTCTGATGGAAAACGATATGTACGACGTCCCCCGAATACAGCATTCGACCCTAAGTACACGAAAGTTAGATTAAAGCACGGTAGTGGAAATGTGAAAATTTGGGGGTTCTTTTCTGGACATGGTGTTGGACCTATAAAGTTGATAGAAGGTAACATGGATCAGTTCCAATACAAAAACATACTGGAAGAAACAATGTTACCTTATGCTGAAGACGTTCTACCGGTTATTTGGACATTCCAGCATGACAATGATCCAAAGCACACTGCACGCACCGTAAAGGAATTTCTTACAGCGCAATCAGTTTCTGTCTTAAGCTGGCCAGCTAACAGCCCAGATTTAAACTCAATAGAGAATCTGTCGTTCGAAGTAAAAAAAAGGTTTCAAATACACAGTGTGGGAATTTAAGAGAGTTGTACGACGTTTTTTAGAAGAATGGAACTCTATTTCTCTTGCGAAATGCCAAAAATTAATAGAGTCAAAGCCTCGCCGGTGTAAAGCAGTAATTAAAAGCCGTGGATATGCTATTAACTATTAATTTTAGTCAAAAATGTATAAAATTGCTTTTTATATTTCTCGCGCTACATATTATTGTGATTTTTTAAATGTGAGTGTCATACAAAACGATTCCCGAGCAGTTTAATAAATCGTTCTTATTTGTCCAGCCTCAGTACTATTTGAACGTGTTACTTTGGTAAAATAAATAAAATGTGAAAAAAAATATCGATTTTATTCTTTATTCCTAAGCCACGTTGCTCTATTAATGTGGCTATTTTATAACATAACTAGTTGCTTCTCAGAAGGTAAACATCTCTGTGTATGACACGATTTAAATAAAAAAACTTCAAATCGTTCGTAATTATAAGACCACAACTGTATATAGGTATGTTCATATACGAGTTAGTGCTAATTGTACACGGTCAATAGTGCTAGTAGCACCATTTTCGCGACTGAAGACTATCTTTATATATTCAATGTACTCTTTATCCAGCACAACACAAATATAATAATCAATTGCACTCACATAACATAGTTAAATATTTACCATTAATACATACTTATATTAATAATATTATAAACTGAATAAATGTTTATAAAAAGCAAGCACTTGTTTCCCTGATTTTGTACATAAGATCCATGACACGTTGCATCTATGGTAGGCATCATAGATATATATAAAAGTAGGTATACATTCTACAGTTCTTAAATATTTTTTTATACCATGCCGAGTCCCTCTCGGCTTTGGGGTTGTGACCGGACCGCGGCGATAAGTGCCGTGCAGCGTGCGCGAAGACTGGGCGGAACCAACTACTCCGCTAAACCTAAACCTGCGTCCCATACCCGGCGCTTGTGTGAAAGAACATGAGATGACGAGCGAAGCTCCACGAAAGCTTGACCCAAGCTTGTTGCGCGGTTGAATAGGTCACTCTGCATACTTGGGGTCACATCGGGATGCAAAGTAACCTATTCAGGTGTATACTTACAAACATAAAATACTGTTACATGCCATCAAGGATAAACGCACAGCTGCCTGTCGTAAGCGCAGTTTATTGTCTTCCCGGATTTAGGATTTTTTTTGTTTAGAATTTGTAATTAAGAAAAACATGCTATTGTTTTCCTACTTGTTTTTTGACCATCATTAGCGTGGTACTAATCCCTATTGTTATTGTTTTCGACTTAGTGGTCGTTCGCAGGAATAGATAACCAGGTGTGCAAATTACTATTTCTCGGAAAATCAGTGCGCACGGCCAATTTTTTTGTACTGTTTAGTTAGTATAAGACAATGCCCGAATGGAGGGGTGGAGCAGTCAAGCGACGACTACGAGACGAGTGAGACGTTTTGTAGTAATCTCGATTAACGATATAGACGACGGACTTTGCGCGTGTCGAATTGCATTGAATCGAACTGGTTGCATCCAGTTTTATTTGTATTTGTTTTATACGTGTTTGTACAGTCCTAATAAATTCTATAGTAGTTCCAACAGCATTTTTAATTCGAATCCTGTAGCTCGTAACAGTATTATCATCACAGTATTTGCTGTCTGTATACCTGCCATTAACAGTGAGACCAATGATGTTGTTAATGTATAGTTTTTTGGGTATGTTATTATTTATTTAGGTTTATGGCTTGGCAGCTACGCCTTTAAGCCAGATCTTAGATTATAATGTAGTTTCTTCATTTTCTTAAGCCTATGTGTAGCACAGCTGAACTGTAGGTTATCAGCTGGTGCCATTCAATGGAGTTCTTGTGACAACTCAAAAGGCCACACTGGACTATACAGTTCATATTTCTCACAAAAACACATAATTACTACTCAAAAACTATCAACATCCTACCTCTGCTGTTCATTTTAGAGTAATTTTACACACTTTTACAAAATAAAACTGCACACCAAAACTTCTCCTTTCAGTTCCCACCAAACTCCTTTTTGGGTATGCATACTATTAAGATTTGTCTCTGTAAACATATTTTTAGTATGTTCTGCCTATTATGGATTAAAAGTTACATTCAAAGCAGAATTGTATTACTTTAAAAATATTTAGATACAAATTTTCAAATGTACATTTTTCAATTAGTCAGTCTCCATAAATAAGAAATCAGAATTAGGATCAGGGAGTGCATTAATCAAGTCTGATAGTTGACTTTTGAAAGGTCCAGATTTATCAGCAAAACCTCTTAAATTTTTATCTATCTGCAATAAATCTTGGTTCATTTTCTTCATGCCCTGTTAAACAAAAATATCAATGTACAACAGAAAATGTGTCTGTAAAAAATAGGAAGGTGTCTGGCCTTCCAGATCTACTCATAGTGCAAAGCAGCATTTTATTTGGGCTGCAGCTCAGATATCCGGTAAACGAATTTTAAGTAGTGGGTAGGGGGAGGTATGCTTACCCTTTCTGCAACCCCTAAGGTCTGGAGTTTTTTAAATTTGAATTTTTGGTAAACTTAACCTCACTTATTTTTTCACTAATACTATTGTGATGGGTGGTGAAAGGTCGCTACCAGTGACTAAAAGGGGTTTAGGTTAGGTTAGATTAGTTCAGACCAAAGCGTACAAGCTGAGCGAGCGAAGTGAGCATGCCGCCAGAGCGGCAAGCAAGTGCCAGAACAGACTATAACCATTTACTATTTATTTGACATACACAATTTATAATTTCGTCTTTATTGGCCGCCATTTTGAATATTTTCATGGTTATTCTTGTAGTGTATGTGAATGTGCTCTGTTGTATTTTTTCACACCCTACACTGTTTTTTGGTTCTTTTCTGTTGATTACTAGCTTTCTTTTGGACTTTGAAAGGATTGTTCAACTTTAGACCTATAAGTGCAATGTTGTTTATTAAAAATTAATATTTCAAGATCTCTGGACCATAGGGGTTGTTGTAGTAGGGGTAAATATGCCTGCCCCCGCACCACTCCACCACCTCGCTACTTTCTATAGATTTACCTTTTAGTTGTACAGAATATGATATACCTAGTTGAGTTCCCTCAATAGCTAGGGCTCCTGCATTTCCTTCAAATTATGTAGGTTCGAAACCTATAAGAAACATGAGACTTAGGTAGTTTTTCTGGTGTAAAGTGTATATTGTTTTAATGATAACTTAATAAAGGTAAACAAGAACAACAACAGGAAATTTCCTTATTGATTTAGTTTACCATTATTGATACACACCAAATACTAAGCCGTGGACAAGCTAGTTTAATAACAGGCATATATGGGCATTTATCCTAACTTTCTATACTGGAAATAAGAGCTGAATTATATTTATAGAGTCCACATGGTATTTCTAAACGCATAGTATACACCTCACAACAGAGATTGTATAAATTGTATGCTTACAAGGATGTTTAGCTGTTATTTGCTTGTGTACATAATTTATGTAAAAAAATATGAAAGAGTAAATACCTCGATTATTTGCATTTTATACATCAAAAAATTTCTTTGTCCCGAATGTCCTACACTGGCGTTGGCATTGGAGTCAGAACCTGATGGAGGTTCAGAAGGATCCATTTTATTATTCTTTTAAACTTGTAATTCTCGTAAATTGGTCTTGGAGACTTGGAACAAATTATTAGTTAATAAACTATTTATCAACGAACATACTCTTCGTCTTTAGATAAAACGCCGGTTTCTCCAACAGTTTTTCAAAAAATTTTTCAAGATTGTGGTTTGGCAACTAAGCCTTTAAGCCAGCCGTTTTTCAAAAAAATAATATAGGTAGTAGGGATGTCAGAAAAAATCAGCTTTAATTTAATAGATGTTATAGTAACCGATTTTATTCATGGTAACAATCGATTATAAGAATTTCACATTTTAAACAATTTTTGTAAATGGTGCCATCTGTGCGACGGATGAAAAAACACGTCGTAATTACACTAAACGTGACATGCGTTCCTTCAGTAACTCACAACTTTTGTTAACACAACACAACACAGTTCCACCTGGCGACCGCAGTCGTTATGGTCGTGACGAAAACTTCACTAACGACGTCATAATTTTTGATTACGCAACGCTCAAAACGACCCATGTCAAGAAGTGGGTCGAATAACCATTCCACTATAGTTTATGATTGTAACGCCCGCAAGCAGATGGAACGGGAAAAATTGCAGTTGTGAACGTGGTCGTTGTGAGCCACAGGTGGAACGTAGCTTTAAGTCGATTGAAAAATGGCGCAATCTTTGTGTACAGTCGCAGTATAAATATGTTCATCAGTTTTCAAATTGATTCATTTAACGTTCCGTGAGCATATGTTACTTTTCAAACTAAGTCACAGAACTTTTGAAACTGTTCCACAGAAAATTATGTTTAACTATTTGACATTAAAGTTTAAAATTATTTAGATCAAAGTTGTTTGATTTTCTATATTGTCTAAGGAGATTGCTTAGAGAGGTAAAACCTTTTCATTGGTTTTAGTATTTATGATAAGTGTATTGATTATCTCCTCTGGGTATCTGATGATTAAAACTATTGTTAACCTTAATGTCTGTCATTGACATTATTACAGTGCTCTTTTTCACGTTTCTATATTTTTTAAACCTCACAAAACTTAATACTAATTTAAACATTTGCGATAGTGTTTCTTGTACTCATGAAAGCAAAAGTTGACTTTAAGGTGACGAACATTTTCATATCGCGACTCTACTTATCTAAAATAAGTTCTTATCATTTCTTTCCTTGAAGTGTGATAATAATTGTTTGTTATCAATAAAAATGTCTTCTAACGGCAAAACACTAGCGTTAATGAGTGATTTGTTTTGTATTTTAATTTTGAGAGTAAATAATTGTCGGTTTATTTCTTGTTTTTATCGTTTTGCATTATTTTAACTGCAACAAAATGTTCAATAAATAAGTTATATTTTAATGAATAAATGTAAATTTGTATCAATAATTCGAATCTGTGTTAATAATCTGAAGATGGTCCTTTTGGTTATTTTTTATGTTTATTATCTTAAATTATTTTCATTCTAATACAATGTTTGTATTAGTTTTGTTATTATATTAAATAAATATGCAATTTTTCTAGATAAAATTGATTTATGTACAAAAATCTATTATTTCTTCAAAAATCGATTATTAAAAAATCTTTTTATTGAAACGAAGAACATCGATAATTAAGTAATCGATTTTTTCTTTCAATGTCATCCCTAATAGGTAGTAGCAATTAGCACAGATTAGATATTAGTGAAAGTCATAGATAATTTAAGATAATACACCACAATCAGGGCGTTCCAGCTGTAGCTCACAACGCCCAAAACGCTCAACTAGCCGTTCCACCTGGCGACCGTGGTCTTTGTGGTCGTGGCAAAAACGTCATTAATGACGTCATCAATTTCGATCACACAACGCTCATAGCGACCCTTGTCAAGAGGTGGGTCGAATAGTCGTTCCACCTGGGTTTATGATTGTAACGCCGGTAAGCAGTGGAATGGGATAAATCGCGGCCGTGAACATTGTCGTTGTGAGTCCCTGATGGAACGTAGCCATTGTAGTTTAAGCAAAGACATTGAAATTCGCCACAATGGCAAGCAAAGGAACTTGGTCCATAGAGTCTCATGTGATATATCTGTAGGACATTGACAGACGGCAATCAAACAAGTTCTTGTGAAAATTCGGCATTCCAAGTAGACTTCCACATTTGACTACACAATTCATATTTCTTACAAAGACACAAATACTAGTAAATATTATTAATATTCTATAGCTATTGTTTGCTTTAAAGTATAATATTTGCAGAAAAAAAATTTATGAGCCTGGCTTACACCAGGGCGTGGCTAGATATACAAGTCGGAAAAGCCATATTTAAAAATTTAAAGGTGTTATAAGTTATAAGTGATTGTCATACTCGTAATGTTATGAGGAGTTTTTGGCGGGAACTGAAAGGAGACGTCGTGCTGTGCAGTTTTATTTTCTAAAAATGTGTAAAAGTACTCTAAAATGAACAATAGTTGTAGGATATTGATAGTTTTTGAGTAGTAATTATGTATTTTTGTGAGAAATGTGAACTGTATAGTCAGATGTGGTCTTTCGAGTTTTCACAAGAACTCCATTGAATGGCGTCGGTTGTAGCCTGCAATACAACTGCGCTACTATACGAAGACATATTATTACATCAGAATTGGCTGTATGGACTAAGATTCCTTTGCCTGCCTTTGTGGCAAATTTGAAAAACAACAACAACGTAATGTTATTGTCAGTGATTGTGGTGCAGGTGCACAGTCTCTACACTCGTCAATAATAGTAAGTTATTTGAAAAATCTTATAATTCTAACTTTTGGAAATGGTTAGGTAGTTAGACAGTGATAATGTTCGAAAAATCTATTAGATAAATCTTTCGAATTATCTTTCTTAACTTTATCTATTTGTAGAGTGTTATTCAATCAGGTACTTCATTGTTATATTATTGATTATAGTGAAGATTTTTTATTTTACTAAAAGAAAATCAATGAAAATTTCTGGTAAAAGCGAAGTTTAGCTTATACATAATTATATAAAATCATACTGGTCAGTATATCATATTCATCATTAGTTGTATAATAACATATATTTACTTATTTATTAAAAGACAGATTTGTATATTTCGTACATATTGTGTTTTCAGTTTATTTGATTAATATTTAATGTTAATAACATTAAATATTACAATTATAAAAAAAATGTATATTTTCAAATAAGTAAATTAATTATTATTTGTTTTCAGTTCTCTTTAACTAAATCAAACTTATGTTCTATTGATTTTACTGTCAACTTGGGTTTGTTATTTTATGGCAACTATAAAACATGCATAAACTTAATAAAGTATATATTTGACGGCCTCTGTGGTTGAGCGGGCTAAGGCTTTGCTGGTTTCCACTTAAACTATAACTTGGTTATCACTGAATTTCAAGTAGTGGTGGGTGGAAGGAGGAGGGGGGAGGAATACTTCTCCCTTTTGCAACCTCCATGTCTAGGAGACATGTAGTTCATGAGACATAAATATTTTTCGTTCATTCGTTTTGTTATATTGAGACAATGGTGACAGTCAGTTTTGGCACTTGCCGGCCGCTTCCGCGGCACGCGCATTTCGCTCGCTCGGCTTGTACACTTTGGTTTAAAATCTAACCTAACCTAACTCACCGGTTCTAGTCACTGGGCGCGACTTTCGACTAAAGCCCACAAGCCAAGCCATCAATTTGTAACCATTGTTGCAATATATAAGCAAAAAATAAAAACTATTTTCATAAAATATTTTATATATTAAGTGTGAGTGTATTTCTAAATACAAATCACACTTTGTTATCAATAAAAGTGATATAACCTTGTTTATCTAACATATTTTTGTTATTCCTATTATTCATTCAAATCTTGTGGACCAAACTTATTTCCTATCAAATAACATGTCTAGTGGCTATATATAAGGTGTTTGTACACCTCTAAACTCCAATTACCCATAATCTCATACCACTCTGGGTCAAAATGCAGCCCAGCTACCTCACTGCAACACAGAGGCTCTGGGTTCGTTTCCTGGTATGGTAAATTTCGGAAGTGAATTTTCTCCATTATTTACTATGGTCTGGGTGTCTGTGATCGGCCTCAGAGTAGTCCGTTGTATATTACTGATAATACAAGTGTAACTTGCTTAATTTGGGGGATATACAATATGTGTATTTGTCTGCCAATTATTTATTTATTTATATTCATAATAATTGCTATAAACAAGAACAATTTTTTTATTATTAGATTATTTATATTGGTCACTAGGATGACTGCAATTAGAAAAAAGAGTTACTACGGCTTACTTGAAAATATTACTTGTAAAAAATAATAAAACATTGTCTTTGAGAAAACAAAAAGAACATCACATATTCTGTGGAGATGAAAATAAATAAAATAAAAAATAGCCTTTATTGCTGAAAGAACAGTGTTACACTAAGTTAATTTTGTCTTCCATTTTTCTACACTAACCATTTGACTTCCTTTACTCATTTTACTCTGTCCTGGATACCATTGCAGACTGGTATCTCGTTACTGATATATAAATATGTTTTCATGTTTGTATGTCCTTTGGTATTTGTTTTACCTTGGGAATGAACTAATTAGCATGACTTGATGACATTTGTTATAAGTATTTTCAAGAAATGCTATTAATTTATAGAAAGTTGGGTACAGTACCAAAGTTTATTTCAATAAAGTTCTTGTTTAAAATCAATATTCAAAGAATTTTTCAAATGGATTTTGTTTTATTATGTTTATACTTATATATTTATTGAAAGGGGTTCTTAGGAATTTGTATTGAATAAATAGAATATATTTAAATTAACAACAAAATACTTCTTGTTTGGATTAAAAGCAAAAATCAAAATATTATTATTTTGATATGTCTAAGGAGTAGTTTATGGGCTGCTGTGCTATTCTATGCTAAGGAGTAGGGAACATCTTAAGAGAAAGATAATTGTTTTTGAAATGTACCTTCTGGGAGGGCAAGAAAGCAAGAAATAACAGAAGTAGTCATGGGAGCCAATGGATGGACAATTGAGGATGTTCATTACTCTGGGAGCAGCAGGGATAAATAATTGTCAGATAAAAGTATAATTAAAGATATAATGGCATAATGGAAGCTTGCAATTAAATTAATTTTGTCATTTACTAGGTGATAAAGTATTGGTGTGTTAATTGTGTGTAGTAGAATATACTTTTTGCATCAGCACAGCAGCCAAAAAAATTGTTATCTTTCCTCCAGTGTATTTTTTGTCAACAATTTTGATGTTGCGACCCACGAAAAAATCAAACAGTAAAGTAAAAAGTCTTGTACCCTTCACTAAAATTTTAAATAATAGTTTATAAGTTTGATTTGTATGTCTTTTTTTAACAGACATAAAAATCAACCCCCACAAGGGTCGCGACCTCAGTTTGAGAAACGATGCTCAGATGTGTTAGTTATAGTATACAAATTGAATAAATAAATGATTTATAAATTAAATATATTAAAATTTATTTGTGTCTGATAGTTGTTAGATCACAATTTTTTAAAATATTGTAGGTATTTTTCAATATGCACATTATATATTGTACATATTTTAGTTGTTAATTGAAGCAAGGCCTTCTTACCATACAAGAAATGATCTCATACCAACAAATATAGCATAAAACAGCCAAATAACGAGCTCAATGCCAAGTCCATTTGTATGATTAAACACTATCAAAGAATCCTTACAGTTAATGAAAATCACAGTTTTGCCAATCCCACTGTAGATAGAATAGGATACTTTAGACGCCAGTGGGTGGTCGTCGGCGCCGGTCTGCCTGGCGTCGTGACGTCGCGACTTCCCCCCGCCACGGTTGCATAGACCCCAACCCTCTACACGAGACATCAGTTAGTCTTCAGCCTTTAAATAATAAGTCTTAACAAAGCTCAATCATAGTTTGCTGAAAAAATCAGTTATCGCGAGGTTATGTGTTCTTGTGTAGTAGTGATCCTTTAACAGCGCGTAGGCGATGTTCTTGAAATCTTTTAGATTTTTAAATAAATCTAAATTTTAATTTCCAATAACAATTCTACTTTTAGAATTACATTCTCGTTTCTTTGTGTTTTAGACCACTTCGAAGAGTTGTTTTTATAGCAAACATTGCTGTACAAAATAGGCATATTATAACTAAATATTTAGACAATATTTTTTAATTAATGTATATAATATGTTATCAATTTCCTTAGATCGGCAGTAACAGTTTGCTCAGTTGAAGATAAAGTAACATGAAAAATGTTTTCTTAAGTGGGGTTTGAAAAGTCATGTCAGAAGACCATGACACCAACTGCTCTGAAAGTGAACAAACGTTCGAATCCGACGAAAATGGTCAAGAATTTACTGATGTGACGAAACCACCGTCGGAGACCGAAGACTTAAAAGAAGCTGGTTCCAGAACTAGAGACCTAACTTCCGAAAACAATGATAAACCGAATTACGAAAACAATAAACTAGCAATCAGGAATATTCCAGAACTTAAAATTGAAGATGAACCAAGTGCCAACATTTCCAAAGAAAACAGTGCCATATATGATAAAGAGTATTTAAATAGAGAAATTGATAAACAATCTAATGTATATTCAGTTAATGGTAAAAATCAGAATAAGGCGGTTATAAGTTGGTCATTAGATGGGAACGAATTTAAATTGAAATGGAGTTTACCAGAAGAGCTTTTATCACCAGAGGATTACATAGCGCTATGCACTACAGGTAATGTTCTGACTATTTTTAAATCGTAATATTAATCAATATTGTCTTTAGTTACTTGTATTTTTATACTATTGTAATGTTATTGACGATAACTTTAAAACTATTACAACTACTTGGTAATATTTTAAATAATTATATTATGCGAAAGTTTATTGACGATTAGCTAAAGCGGAAAGCGGATAACTATTTTTTATCGGAACACGGATTTCTTTGTCGACATACCATACATATGTAACTAAAAACGAAACTTGTTTACATTGGAAGCTATTCATGCAAATCCTACGATCTCTTTCGTTTAAGTTTCAAGAGATGCGCTTAGTATGCAAAAATCAATCGCTGGCCAGTCTATAACTTCTTTTGTCCACCATTATAGAAGAAGTACTTCTTCTTCCATGCCAGTCTGTTTTATGCAAGAGGTTCAAATATTGATCTTTTTAACCAGATACATTGCAATGTCTTTATTTTAACGCTCTTAACCATCGGGTTGTTAGTTTGCTTACGTGAATTACCTATTAGTATTTAAATAATGTCATACAAAGATGCATCCAAATCATTTTTAATCGTGTTAAGGAATGGAATTATATACATTTTTCATTAGTTATTTTCCTCCAGCTCCTTTTCGGTTAAATATGTTAGTCGTACAGTTGGTGCCGGATTGCCCTCAAGCCTTTTATTGCATTAATTGACAACAGGAAGCATGGTTGGTCGCATTATCTAACTCACCCTTGCTGAGAACTATTAAATTAAGAACAAAATTTAATCATTCTACTTTTATAAAGTAACATACTTACTATTTTTTAAGATTATTCGCATCTCGAAGCCGTAATTGATTGTTGATTCAGATTGAAGCAATAAGAGCAACAAGTGTTCGATTCCTGGGTGGGCACCACTTTGTGTTTTGTAATTTAAATCGTTTTGTTGAAATATCGTATCGGCGTATAAATTTTTATACCCGCATGAATAGTTGGGAAAACGCCAGGTATGTAATAGTCACAACAGACTATGTAATGGTTTTCCAAATGTAGTAAAATTGTAAACAATATTATGCGTTTGTACGCTAATAACTGAATACCAATTTGATGGTGGTTTTTTCATTCATGTATTGAAATAATTTAAATAAAACGGTATCACAATTGGCCGGCAAGTAAAAAGCATACATCAGTGTTTAAGTTGTATATGATATTATGGTGTTGATTTATGTAGATTAAATACACGAATATTGCGCAAATGAGATCGGGAAACGGTTCATGTGTATGTATGTATTAAATATAAAGAAGGTAATGCTCATCTTATTTTAGAAACTTTTGTTTTAATAAAACAGCTAAATTAGGCGCAAACAAATCATTGATCGGGGACCGTATTAGTCTGATAATGTCTCAAGGTTATAATATTGTTGCGAACAGGTAATAATCCTTTACACGTATTTTATTACCCCCTTGTATTTTAAATTATCTCTTACACTTTATGATTGTCTTCAATGTTCACTGTCGTTTGTTTGTGTTAATTCTCAAAGAGCCGTCTATTATTAATCGCTAGTCTTTTTTGTCTTCGCGGCCGGTCGTCGAGACGAAGATATCATAAACCGTTTTATTGAATTAAATCTTCCAATTCGAGAATCCCAAGAATGTTTGTATGTTGCTAGAAGATGTCCATATCTATTTTGCAAATATATAAGGTCAGCTCGTTAAGTCAGAGTTAGTTGAGTTAGGTTTCAACCGCAATACACTTAGTAATGCAATCCGCATTACTAAATGTACTTTCGGAATGAGAATATCACATCCACGGCCTTTGCGCATTGTACGTTATTACGATCTCTTCTGTCTACGATTTGGACTTCTTTTATTTGGTTGTGTTTTTTTATTGCTGCTGCTGAACTCATAGCATGACATGCAAAGCCCACCTGATGGAAAGCGGGGATAGCGGTTACCATCGCCTATGAACATTTGTAACCCTAAAAGTGCTACCAGCATGCTGCCGCTCTCTAAAAGGAAACTGGAACCTGGCCACTAATGCCGGAAGACAAACCAAGGTTGTTGGCATACTCTAGACAAGGGATGGTAGCTATCCAAACGGACAAATACCCAACACCTGTGGCTGTAGGTTTTTTTTATCACCTCTTACGAAAGGCCGGCCAGACGCAGGAAACTGTATTCTTTCTCCTTTCCTGCACGGATAAAATGTGTCTGTAAGGACTGTGAATTATACGTGTGTGTACTTCTAATAAACTTTGTATATGTACATTAATTCGACATTTTGTTTCGAATCCTGCAAAATTCGTAATAATTTCAATTTAATCTATAGAACGTTTATAAAACAAAAGGAAAATCGAACTAATTAAGACATTTGTATACGCCGAAACCCTGTGAGAACGTCACGTGCCGACTATGAATACTGATACGACTTTCGTCGAAACAAAAAGCAACATCCACCCATCCTAACAACGTGAGTTAATGCAGGGCACGTGCTATTCAGTTTCTGTTATATAAACCGCTGATGCCCTGCGCTCGGGCCTTTCACCAACACTGGTGTTTCTAGTTTTCTAGCTTGCCAAGTCATTATTGCTGTAAATCGGCCGCGGTGCAACGGGATCTCTTACCATTTCATCTAGCATTACCGTAAACAACCATAAAAGTGACAATTGCCAATGTAGCTCCATACAAGAAACAGGCGATTATATAAGACTGATTTGAAATTTAAGCCTATTCGTTAACGTAGACCGTGGTATAGTTTTTGGAATGGTTTCAATAACATCCACAATCTAACGTGAACCTAGAACATAGTATGTTGAATTTCTCTTGACTTTCGCCGCTTGTATAGATACTTGTATATAATTGTGTCAGGTCATTGTCGTAGCTGCACATTCGTGTATGACCGGTCGCCACATTGCAAAAGAGCATATATGACTGTATAATTGTGCAACAGATAGGTTTCTCTTGTACTCGTGCCTATACCGCGACAAGAACAACAAAAAGTTGGATTGCATTTGTTTACATTATGGTACAATTTAATTTTTTCGGTGAAGGGTGTTCTACTACGAGGATATTGGGTGTGTTGATTTGTGTGTATTTTTAGGTTTGATTGCGATAGGACGGAGGTCAGCATACGAAAGCAGACTTGGTGATCGCATGAATGAACCCGCGGAGCTGGCCCCGCGCCTCACCAAGCCCCGCCACACGATTTGTGAATGAAGCCCCCACCGGCGCGTGCCATGCTCTTGCTCTCGCCGCTAAGGCTCAGTCGCGCCGTCGACCAACGCGCCAACACGCGAGCGCATATTTACGCTTATGACGTTTCCAAATTTGTAAAAAAATACGAGTTGTTTTGTGTGGTTCTAATGACAGTTGACATTTAAGTGTACTATATAACTGCGTTTTTGCTACTTGTGGCCAAGCATTCCGTATTGTGAAAATCATTACAGTACTGGAAGAAACTATCTCTGGGAAAGCCGCCCGCGGCTGACACCGTTTGACGTAAATACGGTGAGTAAAGAGTAAAATTTCATTCATTCACCATCAAGATCTAAGTGACACGTAGGCTAAAAGAACATAACGAATAAAAAATACGCTAGTGGGCTGTGTTGTAGGTGGAAACCTACGTAATTCTGATATGGTAAGTATAGTATGCCACCAAATCTTAACATATCTGGTACATGTTAAGCAATCATTTCGTGCCTAATGTCATATGTATAGATTCGTTAACGCAATCATTAATACATTTATGTGTATGGTAATACTATCAACGGACGAAACAGTATGATTGTGACTTCCTCCGTTATCTTGAAATTACATCAGAGAGCCCTAGAATTGTCATACTTTCAATCTTTTGGAGCTAACGTCACCTAAATATCCGTCTTACTAGTTTTGAGTCTACCGGCAACAGTTATAATTTGTTGAATGTGGCAAGTTTTTACGGCCTTTCGCGATTTGTTCTACATTCTACGCATCCAAGGTTGAATCCAAATAGTAACTGGACAGATGTAGATGTTTGGTGTTTTATAATTCTTTTATAAAAAAAATCAAGCGTTAGGCGCCGTCGCCAACACAATAGGCCATTTATTAAGGCGCTTAGCAGACTTTACTTTACCTGGAAAGTTATGCCAATTTTTTCTGGCGCTCAACGAACACTCATGTCGAGCCAAAATTGATGAGCCCCTATTGTCTGGATTGTGATATGGATCGTTTTTCTCTACAACATCGTCTCACGATTTATTTCTTTCGATAGGTGTCAATTAGGCAGTTTTTATGTGTTGGAGATAAAGTCAATTTAGGTGTTGGAAATGTTATAGATATGCCGCAAGAAATTAATGGCATAATTCTAAACATAACATCTATTACTTCTGATTGCGCCCACACGCGGCATACTATTACAATAATTTAACCATTTATCTACACACTTTAAAAAATGTACATAATAATGTCGCGAAATATTTAATTCCTTCTTTCTTTTATTTTTTAATAGGGTTTCGCATAGTTTGTACAGCCAGTGACAAATATTGGTGTTTGATAAAATTTAGGATGTAGATGTAGTGCTTCAATCAGATAGGCACCAAGCAAAAGCCGGATCGATATAAATTCCCAACTCAGCCTCCATCAAATTATAGGTCTTTGACTGATGCTATTATGATTATTGGTATTATTATGTTAGCTTGAAAAGTTATATCTCATTAAACATTTGAGATATCCCACGTAAACACTTAATTCTTTCTTAAAATCAACCAGTATCTTATATTAATTATAATGTATTTTTTGACAAATATCATGTTTTGAAAATAATACTGCACAGCAAAACTCTTCAAGATCCTCCTAGAATCGAAATGCGAAAATGGCCTTCCAAGCTTATTATATTGACTAACATATTATTTACATATGCTACCAGTACACACCGCGCCAGAGCCTGTATTCGCTTCAAGTTATATTATATGCCTACCAGATTGCTAAAGGAAGTTGCTGCACAAGAATGCGATATTATCTTATAAAATTATCGAGCACCTGGTTCTTAAACGGAAACCGTAGTGCATGTTGTGACACTGTAATTACTTTGTGAAAATGAAAATTTTCAAACTTGTCGCTTCCTGCTTCGTTTAAGTTCGAATGTTGTACAGGTGCATCTATTGGGAGCTATTTAAATTTAGAATCCCTATGTGTATCATGATGGTACCTAACTAACCCCTTTTGTAATTAAATGAATTTTGTTGCTTTAGTCGTGGTCAGTTATTGAATCTGACCAAAAAACTTCTGCATTATTTTTAAGTTGTTATTAAATTTTTTATATGGCGCTGAGATAGTGATAGCGAAACACGACTATTATGTATTTACTTTAAACGAATTGGTAGCTTAAGTACCTAAACCTAACAATGTTTAGTCCATTAATTTGAAAGTGGAAAATATTTTCTTCACTTATAAGCATTTCAACACGTCCTATTGACATTTCTCTAGGTATTTCTATTATCATACGTTGTTAGTATATAATTATAATAATATCAGCCCATAAATGTCCAACTGCTGGGCTCGGGCCTCCCATTATAGAGGGAACGGACAGTATACCCGCCACGCTTTTTCTGGGTGGCTTAGCAGGTGTGTCAACACATCGGTTATCTCGATGTGCAGCTTGCATCACGATGTTTTCCTTCACCGTTGTTAGTACGCGGCAATTGTAACAATATGCACATTAGATCAGAAAACTGACTAAGTGGTGCATGCGTTCCGGCCAGGATCGAACCCGTGCCCTTTGAGTTTGGGACGCGTGCGCTAGCCATTGCGCTAACACGACTTCGTGGTGTTATACGTTGTTAGTATTGAGTAATAAAACGTTAAACTTCCTTCAGATCTCAATTACAATGTGTTGGTACTGGTATATTATAAAAAGCAATCCATCACAGCGGACGACGTTCTCCAATGGTCGGCGGAAATTAAATCGACACGCCCCTCTTATGATGCTGACACCCTCTTTCTTTCACTATTGTTTTTACTGGATGCGTTTATAGTATTCCTGTGTTCATAGTACCTTGAAAGTTGATGAATTCTTTTTAATGTACGCGGTAAAATGACTGCATTGAGATAAAAGTAACCTAAACATAAAACACAATGAATTGATTGTACTATTTTTGGATGTTCGAATGTTATAATATGGTATATAGCCCACAATCTCCCTCGCATTATATTTCGGTTGCGTTCTACCAGTTAAAGCTTTTTCTTTTTCCCTTCTGTTTCTCACAGTCATCCTTTACGGCGTCCTGATGTTCTTTCTCAAGTCTGTTTATTAAGATGGTCTAAAGCTGCCCTTAATAATAGCGGTATACGAATAACTTTTATCTTAAAGATATTCTAAATATTAATTAAACAAAAAACTAAATGAGTTTGAAATTTTAAACACGTTGGTACTGTTATTTAACTTTCATACGAGACATTAATTTATATATTCGAGAATTTCGATGAACTTTGTGCTGGTTTCATTATATGTTATTGTTGGATGTTTCTCACGAAGTTTCGTCGGCGACTTAACATGCATTAGTCAAGTACTGTGTTGCGACAAGTGAAAGAATCTGTGAGACACATTCTCACGGGCCAACGTTGCGAAGAAACTATTTGGGAGGGAACTGTTTCTCTCAATATTTAATTAGCAATTTGACTTTTAATAAGAATTACACGGATTAAAAAAAAATCACATATTGCGTAATAGAGCTTATTTACCGACACTGTAGCTGTGTTGTAGGAACTTTCAAAATCTGACATGTAAATTTAATGTGGACACCGATCGATATATTATACTAGTTCAATTCAAACTTTCAAATGAACCGAAAGCATCCATTTGTTAATCATCTGCAGCTTGAATGAACAATAGACAATTCTAACATTAATTTTTAATGTGTGATATTATCTTCCGCTTCTGACGAAGAAGACAAAAGAGACTTCTCCGTCAGAAGCGTCGCCAAGGTGGTATGGGCATGTAATGAGGAGGAATGAAAGTCATGTTACAAGAAGAATGTTAAACTGGAAGAATGACATGTACAAATGTAAAGGTAAAGTAAAAAAGAGAGGGATGGATTGTGTCAACGATGACATGATGATTTGTGGTGCGCCAGAAGACGTGTGTCAGAATAGAGGAGTGTGGAAGAGAAATACATTCTGCCGACTCCAAATAATTGGGAGAAGGTGAAAGAGAAGAGATTGTCTTCCACTGTGCGCACAAATTTGTTCAAGCAAATTACTCATCCACACGTCGTAAAGATATTAACTTCACCATGGAGGGCGTGCATTGTTGCCGAGTGAAAAACACAGAGAGGAAACGATAAATTATGTTCGAAGTTTATACGATCGACCGGTAATGGGCTATGCGCTCGCGATCGCTGTGCAGGCGCACCGCCCGCGTCCTCATCGTACGAAACCTCTTTAAAGAATGTATTTTAAATCATAATTTTCGTCAAGCGTAACATGTTCAAACGAAGTCCGAGACATAATGATTGTGTATTTTAAATTAGAGGATGTATAAAGAAGCATTGTTTTAGAGCGGAAAGCAATGATATTAACTGATAGGGGTTTAATATCAAGCGGGCGTTGTTTAAATGTAAATGGCTCCACTGTGAGACTAATAAGCTAATAAAAGTAAAAGCAGACATCAGATGGTTGGGAGGAAAAGGTTAGAGCCCGCTCTGATTATTTAAGTTATATTTCCCTTTTGAAACAAGTTGAATAATTTAAAGTAACGCCTTGATATGTATTGACTACTTTTGAATCTGTCATACTAATAAGTTTTAAAATAAATGTACCAAACGGACGGAAGTTCTTAGAATCGTAACAAAGGCCCTTCGGTGACTTAAGCCCTTATTTTATATGCCCTTCCGGAACAGCCCTCGGCACGGGGTGGAAGCCAAGCGAAAACGGAAGTAACGTACTTCCGCTATACATTAATTGGCAGCACGGGCTGCATATCCGGTTTTATTTTTAGTATTTCATTATTGAAAACAGTTCGTTTATGCTGCGGTTCACCCGACCGAAGTAAATGTCTCGATATTACCAATACATTATCTTTTAACCGACTTGAAAAAGGAGGAGGTTGCCAATTTGATTGTATGTTTGCTACGCGATTTCTCTGTCAACACTGGAACGATTTAAAAATAATTTATTTGAAAGCTGTGGTCTTCCTGAGTGGTCCCACTGTCACCAAGTCAGGATTTGATGAGTGGATCCCAGGGTCGAGAGTAACCTTCAAGTATTACACGTACAACATGTTTAATTTTTCTAAAACTCTTCAAGTAAGTATTTGCGTAACTAAAAGCTAGAAAAACGCAAAACGTTAATATTTTCCTACAACATCTTGAAATCGGTTGGAACTAAAACATAAAAAAACAACAACAAATTTGTAAAATATAGTATTTTTTATGTTGTACTTCGCATAGACTTCTAATGTTGTAGAAAATATTTATTATGCAATTATAATAATAGACAAATTATGGGCTTGCAAATATAATCAAAACAGTGAAAGCCATAAATATTTCTAAACATACGTACAATTTCGGCTTGCATTGACGTTACATTTGCTATTTACAAATTCAGTCATGAACTTGACCTATTTTAGTCCACAACAATGTAAAATATGTAGCTTTCACGTGTATTTCTCATTTCTGGAATAAACAGATGCAAAGATTTACGATGTTTTTAGGAAATCGGTTTATTGGAGGCTAACATTCCATTCAGAAAATGTCGTGCGTTTGTATCGCGTGCTCTGAATAAAATTGCTTTTGCTTACGTGTCTGATTGTGTTCGGTATATATTATTGTTCTTCGCTATAGATGAGTTAAACTCTATCTAGATATTTTTTTTGAGGCGGGGGAAATGCATTTCGCACAGTACCGGGTCCTTTACTAGGGATTAGACCAAAGCGACGAGAAGTGTCACCACGAATGGCGCACCAGAGTCAAATCGCCGGTTTGTGTGGAGACTCGAAGAACTCAATACTCCAACTAAAACCACCCTCCTTCCATGTGCCCCGCGCTATGGTAGGAAGAGTGTGAGACTCAGAACGTAGTTACGCCTACGTTGATCCTAGCGCTTCAGTTCTTGAGAATGCCCCGGGACAGGCAAACTCACTTCGTCAACAGGGGTGAATAATCCTCTGCTCCCTAGATGCTAGAGGTGCTGCAGCGGTATTTACGGGGGTAGATTTTGCGCATATCTGCGCCTCCGGGAACCCGACTGACGTTAGTACCCGCGAGACGCATGCGCACGTCTCTCCCGTTCTCGTTCCGCGGCCTCCTTTTGAGACATGACAGCCTCGCAGAAATTGGCCGCACCCACCCAATGATCGTCGCTATGCAGCATGGCTTGCACCAAACTGCCCAGCGAATCGATCGGACCTACGAGGATCTCGAGTTCATATCTCTGCGGTGCCCATGCTGCGCACTCGACCAGCGTATGAAACGCAGTGTCTAATGCGCCACACTGGCAACACTGAGGGGAAGGCAGGCAGCCCGCAATATGATTCAGATACTTATCGAAGCACCCATGCCCGGTAAGTATCTGCGTCATCCTGAAGGTCAGGGTCCCGCGTTTCCGCGAGTACCATCGCATCAGGTGCGGGTGCACCGCCTCCACCGTCTCGATTCCTGCCACAGGAGTTTCCAACTCCCTCGACCAAGTTTCGATCATGGTCGTGGTTTCCCGCGTCCTGATCGCCTGAACCTCGGCCTAGCAATAAATCAGGCTACGGGCGAGGGCATCCTGTCGGGAGCGCCGAACTTAGGCAAGTACGTCCGCCTGGAGAGGCCAGGGCGGATCGCCCGCTAAGAGTGTCGACGCCGTCCACGACACTGTACGGTACCCTCGGATGGTCCTCACCGACAGGACCCGTTGTGCGCGGCACAACAAAGTCCTATTGCGGCGGTAAAGTGCAACGGACCATACGGATGCACCGTATAGGGCCATACTCCTAACGATGCCCGAAGCCCTATGTAGATGCACCAAGGCCTGTGAGGCCCTGTTTTCCGGTTGGTCGATTCAACTCTGATATTGGAACCAGCTTACAAGTAGTTAATGATGTGCATATAAGTAAATAACCGACATAGCTCGCAAAATTAGCAAGTTGAAGTGGCAGTGGGCCGGTCACGTCTGCCGCAGGACCGATGGCCGATGGAGCAGACGAGTCCTGGAGTGGAGACTGCGTCTCGGTAAACGTAGTGTCGGACGCCCTCCAGCCCGATTTACCGACGACCTGTGCAAGGTCGCCGGCAGGTGTTGAATGACGAAGCCAGAGAACAGGGATGAGTGGCGCCGTCTTGGGGAGGCCTACGTTCAGCAGTGGACTGCAAATGGCTGACGACGATATAAATAAATACATAGTTTTTATTTAACTATTTCAAATTATGAATTGCAGAACACATGGTCCATTGAGCATCAATTTAATTTTGTGTGTCTAAACAATGTAATTATTTGTCCCATCAAGTGACATTAAAAACCAAATCAGATCTAAATTTCCCCATTGAGCTGGAGAATTAGAAACCTAATGATGAATAAGATTTCGAGAATTCAATACATTTTCTGTAGTTACTAATCCAAACAGTAGACAGATGACGCCCGAAAATATTTGAGACTATCTAAAATGATAAAGAATTGGTACTAAAAAATTACTAAATTGGTATTCTTCTGCTTATGATATAATAATGAATTCAGCTCAGGAATGAATAATAATGACGGACGTGACAAGTTAACGACTTCACAACTACACAAAATTTCGCGTTGTATGTCTTCCCATGATGATTTTTTCGGATTCCCATAAAAAGATTAGTGAAGGGTGGAGGTGCTAATGCATGTGGTGTATACGCACATCCGGTCCATCGGGGTCCGTTAATTGGTCCGCGTAAAAGGGATATCGTGTATCGCGCCCCGCGTCCTCTGCCCTGGTTTCCTGTACGACGTAAACCCGGCGACATCGACAGGTCGAGTTCGTGAGCCGAACTTAAGAGAAATTCCGCCTGTAAAGGTTACTTGTCCAATTAAACGTTTGTAAGTAAGCTACCGCCGAGTATTGTCCTCTTCCAATCAAAAGACACGAATGAAGCTAAGCTTTTGTACATATTTGCAGATTATTGTCGAATCCAGGGGCTTTATCCAGCTATTATTATCTCGTCAAAATCGCCGGACACTAGTTTCAATCGTAGTTTTATCTGATTTCGGTATTGTGTTAATTTCAATGGCGTGCCTGTAGCACGCCACTATATTTATAACTATTTATAAGCGAAAACTGGCGAAACAAATGTTTAAAGTTTTGGTAGCTTTTTAATATACATTTCACATTCCGCCGCGACGATACGAACACCAAGATATTAAAATAATAAAATTGGGCTCCTGATAGCGCTTCGGTTATGTGCGTAGATTCGCGCCACAAAAGAAGTCCCACAGCGCGGCACTGCAATCGCCATACTTAATCCTGCCAGAGTAATTATTTGTTAAACCATAAATCGATAATTACTGAATAATAAATACAAAATATTCCATAGTTAAAGCTGTAAAATTAGTTCCTGGCTACTTTACGATCAAAATTCTATCAAATAGCGGAGCTACCACTTTTAGTTCCTTCGTTTTGTGGGACTACTTTCGTGGCGCGGACTCTACTTACTTTTTTTTAGAAGTTCTTTGTGTGTCATGACTCTTATTATGCAGTGTGTCAGAAAGTAATGGCTTTTGTTGGACGTCATTTATTTCCTCGATTCAACTCTGATATTTTGCATTACCAATGGATAACCATATTTTATTATACTGTTCGTATTGTATCGTATCGTATTGCATCACATTAGGTACTTGCGTTTTTATTGATTCTATTCTGATAATTAATAATATAAATCTGTTTTTTTTAACACGTTGACTTCTCTACAAACTTTCGTGGGCGTCATCTATTAATAAAAATACGAATTTTGCGTCTCCTGTCTTGTAGTCATAAAAATTAATGATTATAGCTTTTTCGCAGGCATCTTTTTTTAGTTCGATAACCTAGTTCGCAATACGAACTAAATAGCTATTGGCCGCTAATAAATAAATGTTTTGCCCACAAGGAAGATGTTTTATAATTTTTTTAAAGGTTGTTTACGCAATTTGTCCTACCGGGAATCAAACCCAAGACCGCTGCCTTCCAGTTAACAAGTTGTAGTTAGTCTACGTATGAAATTATGATCACCAGCATTCCCATGACGGTTCTCTAGACTGTGACGGTTCCCATATAATCTGTGCTTGTGCTCACCACCCCAGGTATGTGTCAGTGAGTATCAGTCGATGAATAAAATCACAAATTTTGTGAATGATAAATTATAAATGATCTTCCGCAGTATGTTTATCATTTTCATTGTTTACAATTATATTTTTTTTATTTTACTATTGTATTATTTTACATAATGCAGTAAAATTTAATCAATTGTTACATTTAACTCATAAATTCATAACACAGTTCCATTAATTACTAGCGGTTCCGGCAGACGGATGTCCTGCCCTAAAAATAAAAATAATCTAGAACCCGATTCTAGCGCCAACTATCGGATCTAATCGTGAATCTAAAGCATGCCCTCAGACCCGATCAAACACTAATTTTTTTAGACCTTGGTTTACATTTTTGAAGTTTTAGTAGGGATCCCTATTTTTTTCTAGTAATATATATAGCTTATATTAATCTGGGATAATGTACCATTGTAATGGTGAAAGAGTTTTTAAAATCGATCCCTTAGATTTGAGTTTATATTTATAATATTAGTATAGATTAATACATGATAATTCATGATAATATAATTACGGCCTCTATATATAATCGTATACAATATATGGATTATCTAACGCAAAAAAGAGATCGGTCTTATAGTTGTTTTATAATATTAGATGTTTATGTTTGTCCTTTTCGTTACGATTATAGTATTTTTTTGATAGTACAAGATAACACAACGTCAAGTTATTATGAAGTGACGGCTGTATGTTTAGGTAATAAAAAACGTGCTTAATAAATATTGGAGTCACCAAGTTGTGACTTGTGACTCACATCGCATATTTTGCAAAATTAATTTTATAATTAAGTCAAAGGATTAGGTCGTAGATAAAGATACCGTTGCTAGAGGTGTAGAATCCATTCAATTCTAGAAACAACAAATAGATACATCGAGTCTAGTGAATGGAAAGATCGTACTCATCAACGGAAACAATGGGTGTTAACTTGCACATTTAGCAGGCATTCTAAAGAGGATGTGAACTGATTACTGAAAAGTTATTTGAGGCCACGTAATCAATGCCTCCGGCTGCAGCGTGCTTTTCGATCATGCAAATGTAAATGGTGTCATGTACCCTGTTATTTGGCATGTTCTTCACCGTCCGTTGGTTTCACATTGAATCATTGCTCCCCAAGGGAAATCTAAATAGTATCTTTGATCTAAACATGTTGCTAAATTGTTTTCGGTAATATTTTGCATTTTAAGTGTTAGACGACAGATCTCGGTACGGGGGCGTGTTTATGCACGGTGTAAACAAACGTCTACGTTTCGGTGTCGATATAAACCAGTTTGTTTTTGTTATAGTATACCGTATTGTTATCATTCAAGGCCTCATACATTACACGGATAGATAATAATGAAGAAACTATGGATTGTTAATTACTTCTGTTTAAAACTTATTGTTTACAAGCGACAGTGCAGCTTATGAAATGTACCTGAGAATATATAATTTTCTTTCATTATCTGTTATTTTATGATAATAAATAGTTATCATATACATTTGTACATATATGAATGTTTAGGCTGGCAATATCTGTTTCATGAAAAGTCGCAATATGACGACGCCTACATATCGAAGGTTGAAAGGATATTTTCTCCAAGCGATATTTTGATAATGTGTCAGGAAAAGAGTTAATTACTCAAAAATCACCTCACCGATGAGTAATGAATGAATCATATTTGAAAAATAAGAATACCTATAGACAAATTTGAAAGAAGTTTCTTTATATTTTGTTAAGTTGAAATATTAAAAAAAAACCCATTATGTTTATTCTCTTACAAAATTCGCTTGAAACAAATAGCCTTTCACCCCTCGTTATATATGCAGATTGAATCTAAGAAGTCATCATAATGCTTTATCCCTGCCATCTCAGACTCTATAGGACAAGATGTTAAAACTATGAATGATAACATAATTATAGCGATGTAAAGTTAAATTATTCTAATTTGGCTAATCGCCGTTCATCTAAAATACATTTTATTCACTTTCAAGATCGAGAGGTACCACAAAATGTATAGCCGCATAGTTTATTCGATACGAATGTGGAATGGGCATGTTCCGGTTGATGCTCGCACAGGAAACATACAACATACTGGATAAGTTAGAATTAGAATCACGAGTCGCCGCACGGTGGTTATACCTACTTGCTAGTACCACGTATTTCACTCGGGAATACCCAAACTCTTTACAACACTCAAAAGCATAACAATGCAATGTTGATAAATTTTACATATCAGCATTGTAGAAGTCAAAAGTGCAAATCCGTATAATAATATCAAAATACCTGTTACGAAAATTTAAAATCTTCCCTTATTTAATAGCTATCTATCATAGTCGATAGATGTGTAGTCGCAGGTCGTCGATAGATATTCATAACCATAGTTATTTATTGGTGTCTCATTCATACTCGTTAATAGGTAGCATTTATCTTATATCGACCATAAACTTGTATCTTGGTTATCGGTTTAAAAGCTCTTTCATTGCCAATTTGAATGCCATTTACTTTACGAGCCTGTCTGCAATACTCATTAAGGTAAATGAATGCGCTTATAATATTTTACTTTCAATGCTTGCACTGTTATTTATGATTCAACTAAATTTTGTCTGAATCGTAAAACTTTGTTCATCGAAATTGGTACGTCAATTTTATTTTTGACGTTTCTCGCTTTCCGTTGAACGGAAGTTATTATGCGCTTTCCGTAGCGCAATGTACTGGCATGCTCTTTAAAAATGCACACATTAAAATTAAATCAGAGAGCGCAAACGAGTTTCTCTCGGGACTAATGCTCTTATTCGACATTTCTCTTTGAACTGTGTCAATAATATTTTACAGTATCAATTTCAAACCGTCTCTTTCATTAAACTTTCCTGTGCAATTATTTTTGCCTTTGTGATCTCTATTTCAATAGACTCCGCACTCGTTTATTTCATAAATGACGTAGGCCGATATATGCTTAGCGGGGCTGGGGGCGGTCTCTTGCAACACTCGCGGGGGCATGCGACAAATATTGACTTGCGGCAAATATTTGTGTATCACAAAAAGCACGTTCGTTTCTTGTGCCTACCGCGTGCACCATAGGAGGTGATGCGGTGTGCACAGATAATAACTCGCCTGTAAAAGAGATAACATACAATGTTTGCACAAAACAAATCATGTTTGCTTGTTTTATATCCTAGGATTGCCGGCACGGATCGGCAGTCCTCGCTTCTATGCGACCTCACGTTCTATTTGCATTGGTTTATGGACGTGCATATTGCATTTGTTGTCCGCACGACTGTTTACTGAGACTTTGCTATGGGTTTAATAGGTACCATCATTGTAATGTTAATCTGCGCCAGTATTCCATTGAGAATTTAAATGCAAAGGAAAATTTCGCAACTGTCTAAAGTAATTTTAGTTCTAGTGCGTCGCTTTTCAACTGTGTTTTCTTTCTTATTGTTGACTTGTACAAGAAAATATTAGACAAACAATGTTCTTTCTATAACAATTTCAAATTAAATGTAATTATTTCTGCCATTTATACCGCTTGCAAAACATCGGTATGATCAGTATACAAAATTAACAAGATATTCGAGTTCATTTGCCAACGCATTTAGTGTCCGTAAACAAGCATTCGCCAAGGTCAGCCATGTTTACGTGTTTTTAGCGTCTAATCTAAATGAACTCACAAGCAAAATGTTAAAAGAGTATTTCACATTGATGATAATTTTTAGTACTAATCCTCGTATTAAAGATGCACTTACCACTGAACATTTGTATGACATCTATATTTATTGGTATACTTAAAAGGTAATAAATTATCGAGATACCTGGTGGCGTGTTGTTTGTAAGCACCTTAGATATGTGTTAGATTGACACACGGCAAGTGTTTGTAGAGTTTCATGTATCAGCTAAATAGATCTTCTGGCAGATGATATTTTTCGATAAAGAAATCACAGATTTAGTAGAATGTAATGGTAAAAGCGTATTTCAAAAATTTCATGAATTAAATAAGCTTTGCCTGCGACTTCTTCCGCGTTAAGCTAATGCCGAAAGTCAAAGTTTTACAATTCTTAATTTTCTCCAAATGCGAAGGTCCTTCCCTAGCAGTTGGACATATAAATGGTTGATAATATAATTATACCTAATATTTAATTACATTCCTTTATCATAAATTAATAATTTTATTACTAAACACATAAAATTCGAGAAATGCTCTGCACTAAACTAATAATTGTTATGAAATAAGCCTACTGCTATTCCAATAAGTTCAATTTAGTCGCTTGTTGCGAATTGCCAGCGGAAACGAACGCCCGTAATGAGCTTCGGATGTCGCTCACCTATTGTGCGGAGCTAATAGATATCGACTTCCTCAGTGCCGTGGTAACAACATCGGGTAGTAATGTGCCATTGTTCATTGCACATCTTATTCTGTTTTGTACTCTTAAATCTATGTGGACTGCTTGTCAACAATGAGTGTGGAATAAGGAAGGGACATTTACTATCTTAATTTGTGAATAAATGGATCTTTAAACCAAGTATTCTTATAATGTATGGTTTCATTAATATTACTAAATTTTTACTCCTACACAATTATATTAGAAATTTGGGTCTTTGGAACGGTTGTCTGATTTTTGCTCTCTAATTACTTACATCATAAAACACTACCGTCAGTGCTTCTTACATACTAATGCACAATTCTAAAGATGTTGTGTCTGTACATTGACACTATTTAAAAAAAAATACCTGGGAAAGACTATATAAACGATGGAGAACACGATGCATTTTTTTTGGATTTCTTGTCTGTTTGTTGGGGATTCACGTAAAAATTACTGGGCCGATTTCGATGCGGTTTTCGTAGAACGACAGCAAATTCTTAGACAAAATCTGCGCTACTTTTTATCCCGAGAATCCCGCGGGAATTTTCCCGGGAGCGGTTTGTTATTGTTCGTGTGCATAAAAATTAGTTTATTCCGACAGTTTCCACTAAAACGATAGCTTACATTCTTTTTTAAATGCTACGGTACTTTTTGTCCCGGGATTCCCGCGGGAATTTCAAGTCAAGCGTGGTCATACGTACATAATATCACGCCTGTTTCCCATGGGGGTAGACAGAGACTATGAATCTCCACTTGCGACGATCCTGACAAAGAATTTTTGCTTCGTCTATTTTCATTAACCTCTTCATACATGCACGTTTATTTGAGATGCTTTTTACCTGACCACTCTTTAACACTTCTGATATTTAATCATGGTGTGTTCGTCTCAGTCTACCGGCAATAGTTCTACCATTCACAATACTGTCGTACACCTTTTTAGTGATTCTACATTTATCCATTCTCTCTACATGTCCAAACCACCTTAATATTCATTTTTCAACTCTTGTTATAACATCTTCTTTCAATCCACAACGTTCCCTTATCACATTGTTCCTTATCATATCATAGTATAGATATAAATATAAGTATTGCATTGGTACTTGATTTTTCTTCTTCAGCGTCTTGGGAATTAGCGATTATTATAAAACTACTATTGTTACTTATTATCTCCGACAATTTAATAGTTTCCACGGAATAAAAATTTAAGTTTGCACAAGTGAAGCCGCTTAAAAACTACCTCTTGTTAAGTAATAAAATAAATATTTAAAATTAAAGAGAAGTGCACAAGTATTAATGAGTGTCATATTCGGATTTGTTGAAGTTATCCAGGCCAACGTTCCTCAACAGATCCGCGACGCCAATTTAACCGACACCGAATGATAATAGCTGTGGCATTTACTTGAAGTAGGTATCGAATAAAATTCGTGCTTAAGTTGGAAGAGTTGTTAAGTGGGCCGTGTTCAATTAACAGTCACGATTTGACCCGACATCACAGCAGTGGGTATCGATATTGATCCAAAATGAGGTATAATCAGGAAACACAGCGTTTCATGGAAAATATAAAATAAAAGTGCGATTGAATAAATGATATTGATTAGACCGACATGCAAAATTACAGTTCATACTAATATTACTTTTTGAAGATTTACATACACCATGAAAGAAGATGATAGAAACTTAATAAGGTATTAAATTTTTGACTGATTTGGTCTAAAACATGTTTGAAATCATTATTAGGGTTTAGGAGCTTCTCAGATGGATGCTTTTAGCCAATTCGTTTTCTATTTAAGCTACATATTAGATTCCAGTACTTTTCAGGGTAGTTTAGGATGCCTTAATTCAAAGCACGTTCTCCAATTTCCTACTCAAATGTTTATATAAACTAGTGGTCGCCCGTGCTCAAAATTCGACCATAATAATTAATGTCAAAGACTACTTCTATAGTCACAGATTTCGCCAAGGCTACACTGTTAATTTGACTTAAACAATAAACTAAACAGTATATTTTCGTGTGTGTGTCAAATAAATGGTGGTGTGTGTAATGTTTTTTTATTGATTTAATGTATTTTTAATGCATAATTTAAAAAAAATAGCATTCGTCGCTTCTTCTCTATATAAACTATAAGTGTGCGAAATTTCATACTCCTCCGTCCGCGCAATTTTCGTAAAAAGGGGCACAAAGTTTTTGCTTCACTTATTAATCAATATATAGATACCGGAACAACTCTTTAATCGAGAAAAATCATTTGTATTGATTCATAACTTGAACAGTCTATTATTAATTCTAGAATCATACCTAGCAAGTTATATTCGCATCATTGCTTGCTGTAATTGCTCTTATTATCATGTTGTTGACGTCAAACTTGTAGTTATCTAGAGTAGCAAATTAGTTTTATCTATAGGCACATTTAGTGTGAATAAGGCTTAGCAAATGAGCTTTACTTATGATAGTTCTGCGAATTAAACACGAATTGTTCTGAATGACTGAGTACACAACAAGCTATTAAGTTTTTTAGTGTTTACATACCTAAAAGACTTACTTAACAATCAAGATAGGTACTTGTATCGTAAACCAGCCAAGTGGGTAAGTCATATTGAAGGACATATCCCACTTGTTAATTATATAGTCTAAGTTGCATTGAAAAGCGAAAGTCTTGATAGTTTAGTGGCTAACTCATCCGTATCACATTCCTATGATATTGCATTGCATCTTGACGGGGATGAAGGTACTGCATACGGAGTATTCGTGATTAAATGCGTCTATGATCACAATTACCACGTGCTAACGGCGAAATAAAATGTTGTGAAGAAACTCCCAATCGAACTTACAGATGTGTGAAAATTGCCAATCTGCCTGGGCCAAGCGTGACAAGACTATCATTCCAGCAATAGAGTGTTTATGACTGATATTTTGAATTAGAATAATTATTAAATAGATCTGCCTACGTTTAGTTATTAGTTTAAATTGGATCCAGCGGTGGGGACTATGGAAATTTCAAGAATAAAAAGTATCCTATTCTCGTCTTCTTGAAAGCCATGAAGACCAAACAAACGTAGGACTATCTAAAGAAATTGACTTTCACAATTTTGTATGAATTTAAGTAATATTGCCGTATTTGTCGTTGAAATTTTGTCATTTAATACAATATCTTGTCACATAATTATATTGTTGCAATACCATCGTGAATGGAATAAGTCGAGTCTTAAATGTGTGGGGAGGTCGACATTGGTTTTGTGTATAAATAAAGCACATCACCAGATGGCATGAGTAGCGTTGTTATTAGTTAGAGTCGTAATACCTGATCGGCACGCACAAGCACGTACTTTAAGTAGGTTAGCATGTCGATCCTGGCCCGTCCAAGGCCGAACCATTTATCATTAACACATTGTTTAAGTAACAATTAATTTCAATATCTCATACAATAGCTTCCATAATTAATCCCTGTAATTCTCCTCGGAGTGGTTTCTTGGGAAATTAGGTCAATTCATCCAGTTGTTCCTAATCAATCGAGTTCCAAAGGTCCAATATTAGCGTCCTTGATATAGGTAGACTTGTTTCACTTCCTGTTATAAAGTAAATTGTATAAACAAAGCACGTCACTCATTCAGTCTCAATCAAAGGATCTTGAATGAGATGTTTACCGTCTTTGCCAGTACATATATGTATACTTCTATATGAGCATATGTGCGCAACACTTGAATCGTTTCCTGTTGTATAAAGTATGTTGGGCAGGTATCTTCGATTTGTGGTTATGCGTTTTGAAATTTATATCTATGGCCTTTCCTGTTTCATGCTGTTGCAGGAAAAGCAATTCCTCGAGTAAATTGAATTCTGTCTTGTTTATGGGCGACATATTTTACACTTGACGGTGGATATGTTTCGGTTAGACGGGACGTATACTTTGAAATTGTGAATACATAATTTTGAAATGAAATATTGCTAAGTTTTGTAACCACTGTGTCAGAACAGTATTATGTCTTGTTTCAATTTTGGGGTAGAGTCGACATAAACTCTTGACCCGACAGGCATTTTAAGAATTTGAAAAGGCTTTTTATTCTGGCAGGTTATTATCTTCAGGGTTTGATGTAAGATCGAAGTTATTCTAGAAAATAAGACGAGATATATAAGGAAATTTTAATGGATAGTATTGCCTAGTTTCGATATGACGCGGAGGATTGCCCTACCAAGGCCAACGGGTTCGTTAGGGCCATTCATGGATGCCTGCGCGCACCTCTCGCCCCTTACCCGCGACAGGATATTCTCTGCCTTGCGCTATGCCGGCCGATTGATCAGTTTATTTTTTCAAATCGAACTCTGAACAAAAAGACACCACGCACAATCGTAATTCGCCGGATGCGCTAACGAGTGTAATTTTTTTAGCTACAATGTACGGCATTAGTTTTTGTTGGCACTGTTTCCGCTTTAGCTTCAGCAACTGGACCTATCAGCAAGATTACCTATTAGAGCTTATTATATATCATTAGAAAATTCTTCAACAAATTAAAATGTCTTTCTATCGAACATTCCATTCGCGCGACGACGCAATAAAATTCAACCAGCACGACGGAAGGCGACATCTTGTTTGCAGCTTCCTTGTTGCTAGGGATCTTAATAATGATTCGTGAATAAAAGCTTTTGATCTTAACTAAAACATGTAACCGGTATCTGTATTCTTAATTAATGATAGGAAGATTTGTAAATATAATTACAGTCTCGCAGAATAATCATATGTAATACTTGCCGAATAGGTTTCAGATGAAAGTGTATGTGGAATGAATTCACCTCGCTAGTGAATATAGGTGGAACAGCAGCGTATTTTGGACGTGCATTGTGAGCAATTCGTCATGATTTGCGTATGTAAATCAATGGAGTTTGGTTGTGCGGACGTAACGGTATTTTCGTCGGTTCACGGCAGGAAAGCGGATGCTATAAACACACTTTCAGCTGAGTAACCATCGCAGTAATGAATAAACGTTTCGGTAATAGATCTTAGTTGCGATCTTCCCTGAAATCAATCTTAATTTTGGAGACGATATAATTATGTTCCTTACTTGGATCGTTTACTTCGATGTTCCCGCAACTACTACTGGTTGTACTTTTTGCTTGTGATATTTTAGGACATCTACACACTGCTTATGAATTATCGGTAGCCAGGTCAAAAAACCTAATAATGCATTGTCGTGGTTTTAAGATGATAAGGTCTTTGGTGATAAATTGTATTGTAAGGTTATATATCAAAAATTTAATGTCTAAATTTTTGTTTTAACTAGCAAACACATAGCTTATTAAACATCTTTACATTTCTTCTTTCTTTCGCTTTATGGCAGTAAGTTTGTTTGCTGAGCCAACGACCATTACTGCCAACGACAAGTGTGGAAAAGACAAAATTCGGCAGTCAATACGTATTTTTGACATAAATAAAATATAAAATACCAACACCCGGAAAGACATAAAAATAATAAAAAATGAAATACAATTTAAAACACACTTTAAAAAAAAACATAAATATAGGACATCACAATTTAATATTATACATGGTTATATATTTACAAATTATATTATAGAACATAGGGTTGTGGATTTATACAAGTAGGAATTTTATTTTTATGGGCTTCAGGATTTTTTTTGGGAGGATTTCATACAGAGATTGAGGATATAATGGACAGTTAAAAAATATGATCTGGAGTTCCCTCCTCAGTGCCAAAGACACAAATAAGAGTATTGCGTACACCAATTCTATTTAAATGGACCGAGGGTGTCCCAGTCGGAGTCTGCAGATTATGTAAGTCATTGATTTGTTAAGAGAGCAGTATTTATATAACCAGGGTTTCTGTGGTATATATAGAAGGTTGAATTTCTCTATAGTGTCTACCTCTATCCAAATTTGTATTAGTCCAACTCAATTGCCAGTCTTCAGTCAAATCAATTTTGGCTTTGGAGCATAGGTCTTGCTCCTGAAAAAAGCAGTGGTCAAGGCACCCTCAGACAGTGGCACCCTTCGCTAGTGGTCAACACCTTCGTTGCCACTTATGCCACAGTGACCGGGAATCCAAGCTAGTACGACTTCAACATTTTCATATAGGTCAAATAACATTTCTTTGACTGAAAATTAAGGGAGTGTAGAAGAATGTAAGAGAGTATAGAATAGCCTGCAAACAACTGGGGGAGCCTGAGAAAATTATAACTTTTGTGAATTTATTTTTATTATCCAATACGAATTTAGCCGCCTCCAAAATAGCAATGGTCTCCCTGTTAAAAACTGATGTTAAAGAGAAACATTCGAAGGTTAACGCGAGTTGATAACTAGGACACCAAACTGCAGTATCAACCTTACCCTTTTTGTTTGATTACATTTAATTCTGAGTATTATACAACTGACATGTTACAAAATTACATTGAAGTTACGCTAAAATTATGCTGTCATTCACATAAATAACCACAATAAAAGTGACATCCGATGCAAATATAGTGCATTTATTTGAATGAATGAATGAAAATTCTTTATCGTTCACCATACATTAAAACTTTAGGTACATAAATGATGCAATGTAAGTTAAGCACAGAAAAAATCGATTTGAATAATATGGAGATTTAATATAAAAAATGTGTAAAAATAATATGAACACGTGACATATAAAAAATCGGAGCCCTTAAAATGACTAATGCAAAATAAATCTATATCTCTCTGTACATTTGTTTTACTTGTATCATGGAAGAATAGTATTCTTTTTCCATCATTGTATATGGAGTTTTTGTCAAATTGTAACCAAGTAGTACGGCAAATGAATGGATAGTAAAATACCACCCACTATAAGGTCTGTTTAAATACTTACTAGTTTTATAAAAACCAAAGATTAATTGATTGGATTCTAAGATCAATAGTATTGCTCTTTCGGCTAGCAACAGCGATTGAGTTAATTACGATAAATCAGTTATAATCCTAAATAATTCTTCTATTCGATAAATTATAGCGCCGTTGAATTTAAATATTTGTTAAAAATTGAATTAAAAAAAAAACTAAACTTGTTTGCCTTCCATCAAAAACAAGAATCCACGATTACGAGTATAACCAGTTTTGACAATTATAAATTTTGATTTATATGGCTTAAATGTTTCCTATTTTTAAAAAGTTTACGTCTGTTTTTATGTTATTTGTAAATTTTTTAATGATAAAGGATATCCTTATATCCTTTATTTTTGTTACTATTCTTATTATTTTCAATTTAATTGCATATTACACAACGAAAAATTAAACGTATATGTTTACGAAATATGGGATACTATTAATCTGTGTATCTTGGAATAACGTTTTTTTTTTTAAATTGCTTTGGCCGATTTTTCTACAGAGTTTTGAGTTGTCACCGGTACCTATATCTTTCGCGACGTCGCCATGGTGGTCTGGGAAGAACGCCTCAGACATCCCAGCGCGGGCCTCGCCACTATCGAAGCGGTGAGGCCCGTCCTGCAGGACTGGATTGGACGAAGACACGGCACCCTGACGTTCCGACCGACGCAGGTCCGCTCGGGGCACGGCTGCTTCGGGAGGTACCTGTGTCGCCTAGGCCGCGAGCCAACGTCAGGGTACGATCACTGTGACACAGGCAACGAGGATACGGCGCTGCATACTCTCCAGGCGTGTAGTGCTTGGACAGACCAGCGCCGGGACCTCGTCGCCTTTACCGGACTGGACATTTCGCTCCCGGCCGTGGTTCGGAATGGGACGCTGTCTTCTCCTTTTGCGAGCGTGTCATGCTTGCTAAGGAGGAGGTGGAGTGGGAGCGTGAGCGCACATCTTTGCTCCGCTCCCGCCAAAGGAGGACGCGTCAGCGCCGGAGGGTCAACTAGGGGTCTAGGACCTTCAGCCGCCGTGGGTTTTCCCTGAGGAAACGGTTCTCACCCGCCGTTATGCCATCGAGATGGGGGCTCGGCGTATTTCGAGCGCGCTCACCTCTCCT
Source organism: Dendrolimus houi (assembly GCA_039645545.1). NCBI lineage: Eukaryota > Metazoa > Arthropoda > Insecta > Lepidoptera > Lasiocampidae > Dendrolimus > Dendrolimus houi. The sequence continues at coordinate 5,218,779 of CM077127.1, read as the reverse complement.
CCCGTGGGGCGTGTTACAGACCGTCCCACGAAATGAGATCATGAAGATGCCGGGGAACAAAGTAGTTGCTTTGACAGTGGATGAGGCCGTTGGGCCACCGCCTGTTAGGGCCAGCGGAGAGGGCTAGGCCATATGCCCGTGGCCCTGGCATTAGTGGCGAAGGACGGAATTCCGAGGGGTTTTAGTGGGTATCCCTAACTGTGTGGCAATAACATCTTTAGTGCTTAGAGGTGCTAGTGCCGCTCCGGCCTGGCGAATCTCACACACCGGTCGCGACTTTCCCACACCGCGCAGCTGATGATGTTCCTATATCTTACTATTCATTAATTGCCTTACTATCGGTTGAATTTTGACATTACTTGTATGGGACTTATGTCAAATTTAAACCGATAGTCAGGAAAATGCATGGTGGGTAAGATAGATAGGAACCGGCCTACAGTCCGTATTAAGTATTCACGAGCGTTTAGGTTTTAGAACGAAAATCGGATTAGTATAATCTTCTGCCTAAGCCATGCAGGGGAGCGGATAGTCAAATGAATTGAAATCATTTTTATCATCTTAGAAGGCATCTTAGCCTCGAGAGATTTTATATGAGCGTAAACACTTATAACGTCGAAAGTTTGTACAAGCAAAAGACGCATTAATTATTGTTTAAACAGTAATTAGAATTATTTCTATCAGTGTAGTTTAAAAAACAGTTGATATTTTAAAAGTTAAAAAGACGATAAGATGTTATTTTAAAGCCTGTTCTGTTACATGTAAACAATGTTGGAAATTATTGTAACATAATATGTCTGCAGCCCTATTGTAGGCCTTTAATAACGGAATTCTTGTTGCAACTTCAAAAGTCATGTTTGGCTCTGTGCTGAGCTGTGTAAAAATTACTAATATTTTTTTATTTGCTCCTTCTTCACGGCCTGGGAATACATAAGTTCTCGTGTAATAAAAAATTATGTATGCATTTTAGATAAAGAGAATAAACGTAAGACATTTTTAACGTGGTAACGGTTGATGACGGTGGAAATAATGATTTAACGCGAGCGAGTCTCCGTGAAACGACTAGATAAGTGATAAAAGAACATAATATTCATACTTATGCATAAAATTGGCGTTTATATGATCTAAGTACTTATGTAATTAGATATTTACCAAGAGATATGCTGCTTATAATGTGGTTTATAATTAAATTAAATTAATAGATACATCAAATAAAATGTTCAATGGATGATTGGACTTTTTAATCTACTTTAAGAATGATATATGGCTTTATAATGGATGAGGTGAGTCGGTTGCTTCCTTTCGCTTTTTTATATCATAAGGCGAAGATAGTAACTATACGCTATTATTTACACAAATGAATAAAATTAAAGTGTTTGTCTATTACGATTACTCCTATTTATATGAACCTTAATCAAAAATGCCCTTTAGAATTTTTGCCAGTCTAAAAGTTCATATCATTCATTATAAGTAGGCTCCGTAGGGTTCAATGAATTTCAAAGAAACATTTTGTTTTCGATACTTTGTCAAGTTTCAGTAGATCGATCTCGACCTTCGGCTCACGGTCAGCAGACTCCCGTCTGTCGAATGCGTATCCACGCTCCTAGATAGATCCCCCAAGCGACCACCATCGTAAAGTTTCAACTTTCAACTCGTATTACTCGTTCTACTCATTCCGCTCATTTTACTCAAATTAACTTAATTTAAATATTAGAATATAGCGATATTTATAGTGAATATGAATAGTCTTTAGATTATAGCGAATATAAATAGAAAATCTTACCGGGACGAATACATACGGACATACATACGTAGAACAAAAATATTTTCTAGTTTGCATAATATAGAATCTAGTGTCGACTTCCCATCTACGAGTATAATAAATGTAATTTCAATCAAAGAAACCTTAGTTAATTGATGTGGTAATTATGAAGCTTACCGTCATGTTAGGACTAACAAGAATGCTGCTATTAAAAGGGAATGTTGCCTCGCCCCCGCTCCGAGTGCCCACGCCTTCCTTTGAGGATTTTTGTTAATTTTTCTAAGTAAACACCAAGTTGATTTTCATAATAAATATTGATTTTATCTTAAATATCAAAACTAATAAATATTGCTTATATTGTTTACAATTTTAATCTAATTATGTACTTTATAATTGGTATAGCGAAATGAAAACAAGTGTGACAAGTAGTGGGAGGGATTCGTAAATTTCGTGACGTCACAATTCATATATTATATCATTATAATATATTTCATCTTTGAAACACGAAATTTGAAGTATCAATGAAAAACTACAAAACATTTCCAACTATCTGTATGAGCATAGTGTTTAAATTATTAAATACAATGTATTCTATCTCATTCTCTCGCAAGCTTAGTAGTCCTATAGACTTTGTGTTTATCTCTTTTAGTGTCGTTTTTTTGTTACATCGAGTTTCAGATCACAACGATCAAAAATATCTCTTTATCCCATCCTTTAATTAACCCAATATCCCATCTTCTATGCTGGCAATGCGTTGGCTTTGCCCCTGGTGTTGCAAACGTCCATGGGCGACGAGGTTATGCGAAGGTAACCACTTTCCATTAGATGAGTCGTTTGCTTGTTTACCAGTTTCGCAAGTAATAAAAGTTTTTCTCGGTTTATCAATCAGTCAGGATCCACTGAATGGGATCAAAATGTATGGTGAGCGTAGTGGGCGATCGGTCGTCGAACTGCGCGGGCGCGGGCTGCCGATGGTGGTGCGCTCTAATTCAATTTAACGACAATCCACTGCACACGGCTGCCAATCTGTTCTGTTGTCACCGATGTGTTACCCAACCAGTATCATACTGGTATTGAATAATCCACCTACATGCTGCGCGTATAAAAGAATTATGTTCACTTGATTTTAAATCTCAATTGCGCAGCCTCCTACCCGATTATTTCAAGCGGCTTTATAATGATTTAATACATAATACTTGAAAAATAACGGCTTATATTCCACAGATAAATCTTTAAATTAGAGTTCTTGTGTGTCGAAGTTTTATATATCTTATAATTTATGAATAACGATTAACATTGAAGTGAAACTTTTTTAGAATCGTTGTGATTTGAAACTCGATGAAACGAAAAAGAGATAAACACATAAATCTATAGAACTAAGCCTGCGAGAGAATGAGATAGAATACATTATATTTAATACTTTAAACACTATGATTATACAGATAGAGTTGTAAATGTTTTGATTTTTTTCCTTAATACTTCAAATTTCGTGTTTTAAAGCTTAAATATATTATAACGATATAATATATGAAATGTGACATCACGAAATTTAGAATCCCTCCCACCCCTTGTCAGTCACACTTTGTTTCACTTCTACTGCCTGTGAAATGCACACACACATATTTTTTTTGTATATTCCTAATATTAATGTTGAAATAGGCGTCTAGTTACTACCACTTTCTGTCCGAGCGAAAATTGTCCGTTCAATGATTTAATTACCAGATAGTTCGTCGAGTTGTTTTAAACCGAGACCGGATCTGCAAGGATGGCCTGTGTCACCTTGAATGCCGGATGCCGGCATTCTGGCGATGGAGCTATCGGCCGTCAATCGTATGAGCGTCTCGATGCATATTATAGTTATATGCCTGTTGGTGTCTGCGATCTCGTGGAGGGCCGTTTTTATTTTACGACCATCCACGTCCGCTTGGCGAGTCCTCCTTCAAGGTCGATATTTCATAAAAGCAAAAGTGCATTGATCGGAGACCTTTACGTGGTATATGCATGTATCTTACTATTCATTTATTTGCCTTACCATCGATTGAATTTTGACATGATGTGATCACAGGTTTTTCTAGGAAAGAACTGTTCCCGCCTGTGAAGTCCGCAGCGGAAACAAATTGCACGTGGGCAGACTTCGCCCACATTGAGCTCGATTGACCGCTCGTGGTTCACACATGTGACGACTTTAATATCATTATCTATTTTTGTTACTCTCAATTTTGACACGCAATAATTTTCTTTTTTTCACATGAGTTTTTCTCAATCTTCGTCAGTAGGTACAAGGTTAAGGTCCAAAATATATATTGCTTTAAATTGAATCTCCATAGCTTTACATTAATCAGTGAATAATAATGATATGGAAATTGTGATTTCGAGTGTGGCTTGTGTCACAATTTGTAATACTACGAGTTGTTTCCGCACGCTCTATTGTGCCGCTGTCCACAGTAATTTAATCATCTCTTCAACTGACAATAATATGATAAATATATATTAACGGTTTAAAACTTTCCGGTTTAAGGTTCAAAATTGTTCGTGAATTGAATTCTGTCGTTCCCTTTGATGTTGTACGGGAATATCGACAAAGACGGACGTCCGGTGCCGGCCAGGATTTGTTTCACACGAGTGGCACCTCGCCCTCCTTAGACATGAGCTTTATAACTTTAGTGTTTCGTTAAATGTATATTGGTTTTTTTAAGTACAAATTTATATCCACACTAGTAGTGCCAATAAAGGTAGACCAAAAAAGAGATGATGGATTGTGTGATGGATGATATGATGATTTGTGGTGTGATAGAGGATGTATGTCAGAATAGAAGAGTGTGAAAGGGAAAGACATATAGTGCCGACCGCAAATAATTGGGATATGGTGAAAGAAAAGAGAGAGAGAGAGAGACTAATAGTGGCAATAAATCTTCGTTTTGTTTTTTAGGGAATTGCAACGATGTCATAAAAAAAACGCGACCGCTTCACTTATTTTTTTGCTATATTCGTCTCATTTATCGGAATTAAAAGTCTGTGTCTAGTTTCATGTATTACGTTCAGTAGTTTTCACGTGATACTATGATAGACAGACGCATAGGTAAAAATTCTAAAAAGCTCCTGGCCCGGCTTGCCTCTCGATTTTTGTCTCATTTTTAAACTCATTGTACAAACTCGGCGCCCCCAAAAGCTTTATTATATTATAGATAGATATCATATCAATCAGAATTAGCTGTCAAAACTTTTGAAAGGTAAATCCGTAATGAATGGCTCCATCATAAACAAAGTTTGCTTTAAAAACTAGCAGTTTTCAACGGATGGGAAGTTGGGAAGAAATTTACAGAGGCCTTAAAAATCCTTCCGGCTCTTTTGATAGTGCGCATAAGCTCTGTATGTTCATTTCAAAGGGATGGTGTTTGTCCGCCCGCGCTTGGGTAAACATTGTTTGTAGATGGATATGTGATTTCAGCCTTTTGTATTTTCATTGCATCTGTGGCGTAGGTTTCTACATAGTTAATCTTATTTATACACTTATATGGAAGTCTAGTTTTATATTAAACTATCTGACCCGGCGAACTTCATACCGCCATATTTTCTGAATTCCTAAAAGACTTTGTTTCATGACACAAAAACAAAATCACCAAAATCGCTCCAGGTGATTAGGAGGATTCTAGAACCCGATCTCAGCGCCACCTACCGGTTCCAATTGTGAATCTAAACCATCTGGGAACCCACTCAAACAAACAAAATCAAAATCACCCAAATCGATCCAGGTGATTAGGAGGATTCTAGAACCCGATCTCAGCGCCACCTACCGGTTCCAATTGTGAATCTAAACCATCCGAGGACCCATTCAAACACACAAAACAAATATCGTCAAAATCGGTAAAGTCGTTCTCAAGTTATGCTCGTACATACATTTCTACGATTCATTTTTATATATAAGATAAAGATCTATAATTTAGAATTTCGTCAATAACAGAATACTTATAGAGCTACATCATATACGTCAATCTGTCTGGTTTTTATAATGTCGTAGCCATTTTATTCTAAGAGTTATTAATATAGATATCACATAGACGCTATCTGGAAGAAATTTGTTATTATTACACAATAGTGTAGTAAAAATGTGCAAAATTGTACAAAATAAGGGTGACCATGCATAATATATTAACGAATTGAATTTGTGTAAGTGTCGTTAGTCGTAACATGTGCTCAGACATACCTTTGCAAAACTGTAATAGTATAGTGGAAAATACTAACTTATAAATTCTCGCAAAGAAAATAGGTTTAAACAAAATATGTCTAGTACTTTTTAAAATATGCTTATATATATATAATCTGCATAATTGTAAAGTTTCATCGAAATCGATTCAATTATTTTTGCGTGCAATAATAACAAACATCAATCCGTCCTCAAAAACTTTCTCGTTTATTTTAAGATTAAAGTAGTGGAATTTTATAACAAATACATAAGGTATGTGGGCTTTTTCTATAGTAGTTATAACCACGACGACAGCTCATATACCGTTAGTGTTGCTTATTCGGTATTTGGCGAGCGGTGAGAAGCCACATAGGTTTTGCATACAATGCCCATGTTGGTGAGCGCTTGCGCAACACCGCGGTCATCGGGCCGGATGTGACGACTCCGACGCCGTCGCGGCTGTTCTAGCACCGAATTGTTATGCCTAGATGTCTAGACTTGATAGGTTTTGTAATTATCCGTGACTGTCTTCATTCTTCTCGTAAATTCGTTTATTCAGTTTTTAAGCTCATGCATTATGGGAATATGTACTAACATTTATTATTCTAGTTCATAAACTAACATCTGTATTCTCTGTATTACCACTTTGTTCTTTTGTAAATGATATTGGATCACCAGGGGCCCAATTCTGCTATTTCAATATCTTGCATTGCGAAGATATTTAAAGTACGATTCCATTGCGATAATGTCAAAAATTCGTATTTTACTAAATCCACAATATCTTCTCGAAATTGCTGCGGTGCAATAATAGTAAAAAAAATGGTATTATCATTAGCAGAAATCACGTTAGCCGACATGAATATTGAAAAGGTAACAAAGTTTTAAACATTTATTCGCGAGTTTACGATTATAAATACTTATAAAGATAGAGTGGCATGCTACGTGCACGCCATTGGAATTAACAGAATACCAAAATCAGGCAATCAAACGATTGAGAAGATAGTGTCCGGCGATTTTGACGAGATAGTAATAGCAGAATTGGCCCCAGATATAACACAATGATAAACACGAAGTTTTTTTATCGCTGGAGTACAGCAGACAGGCAGACGGCCCACCTGATGGAAAGCGATTCACTAACGCGCTGCCGGCCTCGAAGAAATTTTATGACACCCTTTTTAAAAAATAACCCATATTGTAAGGCTGTGGAAAAACCACGGTTGGGAGCTCATTCCAAATCCCCATAGTGCGCAAGAGAAACGTTCTAGAGAACCGTTGCGTACAAGAGCGAAGCGGCTCAAGGGAGTGGGGATGAACGCCCAGCCGATGGCGTGCGGTGCGGTGGCAAAAAGAAGACGAAGGCACCATTCTGAACAGTTCCTCGGAACACTCTCCATTGTATAGTCGGTAGAATACGCAGAGAGACGCGAAGTCTCTCCGAAGGCCAAGCGTATCTAAACCGTCTGTGAGTATGGGATCGTCGACAATGCAAACGGCTCGACGTTGAATACGGTCTAGGGGATTTAGCTAGTAGGCGGGTGCCCCGGCCCATAAGTGTAAGCAGTACTCCATATGCGGTCTCACCTGGGCTTTGTAAAGCACGAGGCGTTGCCGCGGAGTGAAATACTCCTTGAACCGATTTAGCACTCCCGGCTTCTTGGAGGCAAGTTTTGCCTTGCCTTCAAGATGGCGCCTGAACTGTACATCGTTTGTAATGTCGACACCAAGGATCCCAATACTCTTAGAAGTGGTAAGGGGTGTTCCTTGAAACTAAAGCACATGCACGAATGAGGTTTTTTTGGCAGAGAATAAGCAGACCTGTGTCTTTGTGGGATTGAATTGGACAGGGTTTTGTCTCCCCCACTCCAGACTCTCTCTCTCTCTAAGGAGTTCTTTAGACACAAGTCTAACCCGACTTTTCTCCACAAATGATCGAGGAACGTTTGCACGTTCAGAGTAGTGTGCGTCGCCAGTGCTGTCATCCGCATAACATGGAATGTTGTCAATGGACAGGTTGAAGTTGTGGTATTTTAGTTGCTAACATACCCGCGTATCAATCTAATGATGGTTTTGTTCCTGGCTGAGGAGGAGCATACCTCGTTTAGGCATATTGTTAGAATTACCATTTTCTGACCGAGGAAACTTGCACTACGAAATATCCAATGGCGCGGTGAGTATATCGTTAGTTTCTCTAAAAATTAAAGGTCCCAAGTTCAGAATGGGGATATTTATGGGCTGACATGATTTGGGCATAATGGTATCACTTGTATACACGTATAGGTTTGCAATGAGTAATAGCTTATAAGTATATGAAAGCCTAGGCAAACCTTGTTTTTAAATAAGTATTGTTGCCTTGGGTGGTCTAGCAAGGTCATCTCATCCACTAGCACATGAGCCTTGCCAAGTAGATGCTTGGCACGTTGGCCAAACGGAGCCGCTGGCCGCATCCGGTCACAGTTATGTAAATCAGCTCTACACTTGGACACTTGATTGTACGACCGTCCTTGGAAATGTTGATCGAGTTGTTTCGACGAATTGCGATCAATGAATTGAATGGTCGTGAATGCATTACGATTTCATTTTCTAACTTCGTAAGAACATTTTTAATTTTTTTAGGAATTAGACTCTCTAACCTAAGCAATCTTCACTATTATTACGACATTAGTTTGAATATATGAATAAGGTCACGCCTGTTTCATACTGAGGTCGGCAAGGTAAATGAATCTCCACTTCCTAGGATTTTGGCAAACGTATTTCGCTTTATCTACTTTCATTAGTCATTTCATACATGTAGTTGAAGATAGATAGATAGATAACACTTTATTGCTCACCAAATATACAATTTCAAAAATACACAATTACAATAATTATTTAAGAAAAAAGTAGTGTTTTCCGAGTGCGTTCTTAAATGTTGGCGATGTTTTGGCCTCTCTGATAGTAAAAGGCAGCGCATTCCAAAGTTTAACAGCCTGCTCTGTAAAAGAGTTATCATAAAAGGATGAAGTGTGTGCAGGTGTAGTGAGTTTACGATACGTATGAGTGCGCAAGTTGTGGAAAGTAGAAAGGCGAAGGAATTCTTACTTTTTACCATAAAAATTACTTAGTGAACATTATGAAATTACATTTAAACGTCCGAAATAACGTGTTGTCCTCAAATCAGATTTAATAATAGGCCAAAAAAAAACCTTTAACGCAAATGCACGTATAGATAAAAGACAATCTGAATAGCTGGAATTCAAAGCATGTGCATCGCACAAGGCCGCCCTGTGTAGCAACAAAATGAATCCGCCGGGTTTATCTAAGATCGATTGTTTGGTCCCGCATAAAGAGTCGGCATTGAGCGCTATCTTAGGTTCATCGGCCTATATCACATGCGTTGTGCAACTTCGCGAATGCAACTTACTCTAAATGTGGCCGTCTGGATTCAACCAAGCATTCAATTCAAATTACTGTGAAATATTTAAAAAAGTGAAATACGGAACCGAATTTTTTATTTCCTTTTTAGAACTTAGATTGTACATGTACAGTGTATACCCAAATGGAGACAATGTGTACGACAGAAATATTATTTGATTTAATAATTTTAACCATCTCTACAAAATTATCGAAGTGTGAATGAAGATTATTAGAAACTACTTACTAAAGTAAATATAGAAAGTATCAGAACGACTTACGAAGTGTTATCTTTTATTTATGGAGTTCTAAAAGGTATATGATTGTCACGCGTCGAACTTAATGATTATTTTATTATGATGTGTTTGATGTACCTTACAATATAAGCTCGCCAGTTATGGAGAGATATTGAATATGAGATGACCGTAATACGATTCTCTTCGTGGGCTGTTGCACGAAAAGGGTCTAGAGTGACAGCTTGTTGGCGCAATGCGTGTGTGTATCGACTTAAGGGACCAAAGTATTGTAATTTATATAACACTCATCAAATAGACTGATTTTAAAAGACGCCAGACTTCTGTAAAAGTTTTCAATTTTAATATTAATTTAATAGCAATGGGGAAGTTAATACGAAAGTGCAAGGTTCCTGGTGTGTAGAAAGTTGTGAGTTGACTCACACAGGAGGCATGCAGGTCGTAAATAATATTTATCTTATTACAGTAAACTGTTCAGCTTTTTGTAAATTTTAAATGTGTATGTTTAGATATGTTAATATTTTGTCAATTTATCGTATTAGATAATGAAATAATTTGTGGTTTTCGATTGTGATTCGGTACTATTATTGTACGTCCTCACTGGGCAAACCGTTCTATATCCACCATATTTATAGCTCATCATACTTATGTCTGTATATAGTTTGATATTAAGAAATATTCTTCTTAATTCTATTCATTTTTGACTAAATATCGGGATATGACAGCATACATACACCTTTGTCATATACTTGGGTTGGAAGTTAAAAAATATTCACATGAGAACAGTTTTCGCACGAATGACTGTTTGTAATTAGAAGGAAATGTATTGCAGAAAGAAGTGTATTCCTGCGTAGACAAGTCAGAAGACAGCGGTGCTTATATGGGAACGCAACGCTCTGCTTACGACTGAAGTAGGATCCATTATATGAGCCAGTCTGACAATAAGCGACACTAAATATTACCTCTACCTGTGCATTATCTTTGTTGACATAGAAAAATAATTACAGAGCCTTAGTAATCTCCGACCAAAAGACAGTAATAAATAAGTTTCAAAAGTGGCTGTAGGTATATTTCCGATGTTTTATTCAAACTGTTCTCCAATTTTCTCCAACAGTGATTGTTTTAATGGTCAAAATGTCATCAAATAATTCTTATTCTGGGTATAAAGAGGAAGAGCATGATTTAACACATCGACTTGATTTGGCCTAAAACTACACGAACAATGCCTGAAATCTTTCTCAGTAAATTGTCGTCCAAAAGAAGTCGAGTCTCGGATGCTCAAATCCTCGTGAAAATAATAATACAAATCTTGTTTGTGTGGTGAAGCTTATAGCATGTTTCACCAATTACAGGGTAACATTGCGAAAATTTGCAATAACATAACGTACTTTTGTCCGAACTGAAATCAGTTCGAGTCCTGAAACTTGTTTGTTATTTAGGTAGGTAGGTATTTTATTTTAATTTATTTGCTTAGGTACTTAGTTGTATATGATACAATTCCTTTTTTAATCGTTCTGATTTCCGTGGCGCCGACATCAAAAATAGGCACTAACATCAATCAATTTGCAGATTGTAATCACTAAAAATATATTTATTGCTAAACTGTTTAAAGCTTACAAGATTTTGATTAAGTTTTTGTCAGAACTTGGATATAAATTGAATTAATTAAGCAACCCCGCGGAGCGCAATGCACTGTTTCAAAAGCCTTTGTTTAGCTTTTTCTCATTGTAAAATACTAATTTAAAGTGAACATAATAAGACCACACAATAATAATTTTTTACAATGCGATTTCTGCTTTTTGCAAAACCATTGTTTGCAAATAAACAAGGAATAGAGAATGGGTTTCTCACGTTACATTCCGAAATTGTTGAGATCACCTCAAAGATCACAGTGGGAACCGCGAAAGCACTTCTGTATTATGATAATCGCATTGTTATTTCGACAATGGAATAAATATTAATAATATGATCAAAATGCGGAAATCATGTTTTGAACTTTAGCATTTCTACGTGGATCATGGTCAATGTCAAGCAAGTTTCTTCGTACATATTATCAAAGGAAGGCGATTCAGGAAAATTATATCAGAAAAATTGGCTAACCTATGAAGTATGTATACGTTAATTTAATGTTATTATTGTACTAGTATTTGTACGTGATCTAGTCCATGTTGGACAGACAGGGTAGGCCATTACTTAGTCAATGCTATTTGGTGAGGATTATATTGAAATCGGTTTAAAATTTGTATAACGACAACTACCCTTGTCAGTTAACGTGATCTCGGGAAGAATTCCTTTGGTTTCCTATTATAAAGTACCTCAGGACTTAATCCAGAAAAAATACTATCAAAGTTAAAACAGATAAAAATTGTATTCTACTACCCTATCTGTAAATTGAGTTTTCGAATATCGTTAATGTACACGGTACGTAAAACTTTATATTGTTACATTACTAAGTTGTTTTTCGCCAATTGAATATTTAGTGACACAGGAAGTGCGTGTAAGCATTCGGACCATTGTAAGGCTGTCACATTTCGGCGAAGCACTTACAATATGGCCTAACTTAACAGTTACACAACCGGCTCTCACTAGTGATTTCTAGGAGCTGATCAATAATACACTTGTAACTATTACAATAATTAATAAATGTGGATTTTAATAACTTTGCTGCTGCTTGTGCTTGTGATGCGGGGTCTATTTTTGCGTCTTATATAGCAGTAGTGCAATGAATACTAAAAGGTTTATTCTTGTTATTTTACCAGTGATTTATAACATTTGAGTAATGCGCTGTAAGACTATCTGATTAGGGCATTTATATTCGTTTTGCAGACTTAGAGGTCGTTCGTCCCGGTTCTTGTCTGATGCCACCTATTCTTTTGCATGCCGCGTTTTAAATCCTGATTCCGTATGCGTATTGCTATTAACACATTGAAAGCACCACACCACCTGAATATTTTAATAGATAGCATCGACATAGATTGTATTGTTTTAGAAATTTCTATCTATAAAATAAACGTATACATTAGGCTCTTTTCTTTCACCATCTCCCAATTATTTTGGGTCGGCACAATATGTCTTTTCCTCCGACACTCCTCTATTCTGACATACATCCTCTGTCACACCATAAATCATCATATTTTATCATCCTTCACATAATCCATTCATCGATTTTTTGGTCATTCTGCTATTATTGATTATTATTATATTTTTTATAATTTTCTTGCACCCGATGAGTTCCGTGCTAGAATAACCTGTTTATATTCAATAATGCTCAAAACTTTGTTTATTTTGTAGTTCTCATGTCAGTTTTAAAACACGATTTGTAGAGCATATCACGTGGCTTCACTCGCGTATACATTGAGTCTGTGTATGCCTAGGAAACTTTTCCAAGTTCCAGAATAAAGAGGGCATAAGTTCCTCCATGTTATTGAAAGTACACTTATAAGTATTTCAAGAAATCTGATAATTTAGTTTCGCTCACATAAATTTCATTTCCTCAGCACGCGGAGACTGCCTACCTATGTTCACACTTGTCATCAAAACTACATATTATTAAGTATAAGAATTCACGATGATCTATTTATTTCCAAGAGATTTTGATAAGACTCGCCTTCACATTTAAGTTATAAGTATTTATACCTACTCTTTAAATTTTGGTCGCCATACTGACTTGAATACCATTGTATTCCACAGATTTCTGTTTATGGCTAGCTAACGAGCACTCCTTTCATGTGGTGTCGCGAGTAAATCTGCTTCGCGCCCGTGCGCTTTCTAGTTACTCCATATTGTAGTGTTAATCTATTGAAACACAGTGGGAGTTTATTGACTCGGTCGGCACAGCCAAGACCGCTCGGCATGCGGCAGGTTAGCGGATGTAGGTGTTCGCAAATATTAGCACTTGCCTAATTCACTACTCAAAGACAAGTTTGCTCTGTTACTTAACCGGGTAGTTAATTTTTATGTTTTTGCCTTGTCACCTACACCCGCCTTCAGGACTGGCTTTCCAAGATTCTTAGTTGTGGCGTGGGTAGGCGTAATCTTAAGACACGTGAATGACAGCGCGGAGGTCGCATTGAATGGTGAATCAATCAACATTTATATGAGATCAAAGATTAAAATTATCTGTCGTATCTGGTGACAATGAATCATGTTGTGGTTCGTTGACATGTTTTTTGTTATTTGATAAAATACACGAATAGTTTGTTACTGTGTTTCACTGTAAAACAGGCGGTGCGCGGTTCGGTCCGTTGGTGTTCATGCGCTCGCGGCCGCGGCGAGGTCGCAATCGATACGCGTGCGCAATATGAATGAATGTATCCCCCGCTTCCTCGCCCCTGTCGTCTCTGCCATCTTACAATCAATGGACCGCACGTGGCAATCAACTATGTTAATTATATTTTTTTATATATAATGTATATTCATACTACATTCGTAATACATACCTTCTTATAAGTGCGTTTCAACAATTATTTTACTTATAATATGTCGTCGTCGTTGGACGTTGGGTCGCTTTCCGTCAGACAGGTTTTCTGTCTGTTTTTCTGCTGCAGGCAACAAAAAAAAAGTTCTGATAAAGAACAGTTTTCGAAAGACATAGGTAAAAATGAAACCTACTATTTACAGTTCTACACTACTCGTATGTGACACAGCTTTGCAACGTATCTATTATCTCTATTTCAAATTTTGATCAATAACTTTTGGTAATTTATTATTCGTTGATATAATTGGTAAATGGTAGCCACTAATTGTAACAAAGCTAAATTTCCACTAACAATATTTAAAATCTTCTAAACGGCGTTGAGTGGCAAACATTAGGCCCGAAGTTACGCCTCCCGCCCACGAATTATCGAACGCTTGTCGAAGTGATCAAGTATTTTCGAGATAACATTTTTATTTAAAATAGGCCAATCAAATAGGCGTTTGAATACAAATTAACTGTACCAATTTGAATTTCTTTAGTCGATAAGAATTATTGTTACGGAACATCTAGAAAGCCATAAATGGCGATAACGGGCGGATACGCGGTCGCCGTATAAGGCATCTGGCACGGCCGGCCCTTACGGGAGAGGTATCGCTAGCACACGGGTGCACTCGCCATGTTCAGTAACCCTTATGAGGTGACAACCATATCAAACAGTCAGATAATATCATGCCTTATTCAGATCGAATAAGGTGACGTTAGGTAAGGACGGGCCAAGGTTGTTCTACAGGTGAGTAAAACATGATGGCCATGTTTAAATACAGATACGTACATGTTTAAATAATAAAAAATGTTAATTACTTTCTATTCTTATCTTAAGATGGAAACTTAATAGGAACAGGGTATGCCTCTACATCGGTTAGCCTTTGACCCTATGTATCATTAAAGAAGTGAAGAGAATAAGTACAAAAGAAAAAGGACAAAAACAAAATAAAACCAAAAAACAGATATAAGTCCGGACAATCAAATTTGTCCGAAGAGAGGAATAAAGAAAACGGTTAGCAATGAGCTATTCCTGTTTCTACGATGAATGAGTATGCTTATCAATCCTATCTTCCCTATCTCATCCCATCTATCCCAATCCTTCTGTCTGATCCCCCTGTACTGTTCTTTATTTGATACTTTATCCATCCATCTCTTTAAAATGGTCAAGGCTTTCGAAGAGAAACGCGTAAAAGATTTGAATACAAAACCTCAAATTCGCAAAGAGCGATCCAAGTCCTTTTATAGCTGTACGTATAACGCCGCTGGCCAACTAAATTGTGCGATGTGTAGCCGCGAATTTAAAAACTCATTCGGTCTGGCCAGCCACATTGGGGCCCAGATGCGGTGCAATAATGACATATATTAGGTAGGAAGGATGGATCCTACCTAATCCTCTTATCCCACTTAAAGGTTGGCAACGCGTTGGTTGCGCACCTGATGTTGCAAACGTCTGTAAGCGACGGTAACCACTTTACATTAGGTAAGCCGTCAGCTGTTTGCCAGCCTCGCAATAAAAAATTAAAAACTCTCAGCGTAGGACTCCACGTCAGAAGTGAAAACTATCTATCTGAGCATGACGGTCACGCGAATTCAGTGCTTTTCCCCATCCCAAAAGTGCTCAACTTGCCTATAGAAGTTTTTACTTCAAAAAATATTATATACACAAAAGTTACAATGCAATGAAACGTGCGGTAAAATATATAACGTTTTCTATGCCGTAGGGAGGAAAACGCTAATTTCTGGTCTTGCCAAAGGTTTGACCTTTCGGAGATTACCTATCGCACCTTTCGCGCATACTTGTCCAAAGTTTAGACAATTTTGACATTAGAGGGGCTTACCGAGGGGATTATCTCTCCACTCTCACCCCTCTAGAGGTTGTGACGGCTAGCCGGAGTGGCTCGCACATCCGCTCTTCTTACTTACGGCTTACACAGGTCAAGGCTTTGTCAAGACCCGAAATAATCGTTTTCCTCCCTACGGGGTTGAAAACGTTATATATTTCAAGTCAACACAATTTCAAAAATGCAATAGTTACTCTGTGTGTTTACTAAGGGCCGGTTCCTATATCTTACAGACCGTTCATTTGTCTTACTATCGGTTACAATTTGACATAAGCTCCATATACTCATATACATTTCACATATTTAATGTCAAATTTCAACCGATGGTAGGGCAAGTGAATGAATAGTGTAAGATATATGAATCGGCCCTTAACGAATGCTACGTAAATCAGGCTTAAGATAGGAAATGGTTCACTTTTAAATTTACCTCGCAAGCCGTTAAATAAGGAATAGACGTTATGTTAGGCTATAAAATGTAAAAATGACTTTAATTCTATGTTTTTTCCGGTTTCACGACCGGAAAAAGCAATAATTCTCACTAACTAACGCAAAGTCGAAATCTGCGTGGGTGAAGCCGCGTGGACAGGTCTAGTGTTTTATAAAAAAAAAACAAATAGAGAAGTAAATATCTGCCAAAAGTGTTGTTCTATAAATATTTTAAACCTTGATTAAAATCACAGTTGATATTCATAAAAAAACGGGATTTAAATATCAAAATTACCTTTTACGGGAATTTATTTTTTTATTTGAAATTTTATAATAAATTGTTTTTTTTGTAAATATATCTTATATCTTTATATATATATATATATATATATATATATATATATATATATATATATCATACAAATATATATATATTTGTACTGATCGTGTGTATGTCACTGAATTCTTAAACGGTTGGACCGATGTTGATGAATTTTTTGAGTGTGTTCTAATGGATTCGAGAATGCTTTAGCTTCACAATTAGATCCGGCAGATGGCGCTGCGACCGGGTTCTACATTTTCTTTTCAAGGCAGGACGACGTCTGTCGGGTCAGCTAGTACAATATGGAAATCGAATGACGTCTAAACTTAGGCAATGTCTTACACCCAGTTATAAGTTACTCATACGATGCGTTTAGTTTATTGATCAATATTCAAATGGCCTATAGGCACGTTAGTGAATCACAATGGAATCTCGTAGTACAACACGAGTGCTAGAACCGCCGGGGCCAACGCAGCGTATGACCATTCATCGTTTATTAGCCGTTAATGAATCACGCCGGATTTGCATACAGCGGAAAAAGAGTTAAGGCCACGAAATAAAGATAATCAGTTCTCAGAATTGTAAGTACTGTTCAAGGGAACACTAAAAGGAAACACGCAGGAAACCGCAACAAATTCAAGCACACTAACATACCTACGTAATAATATATAGACTTGAGTGATTTTGTTTAGATATTTGTTTTTTCTATCTTCAACATTTTGGATTTGAAGCGAATATATATAGGTAGTGAAATTTAGTTTATGAAGGTCTTTCGTAATGCATTGTTACAAATTGCACAGGTCACGTATGTAATTATAATAGATTTGAGCATTATTACATCAATCAATTAATACTGTTGCAAGCCGATACTAATCCTTTGCAGGTGTCTTATTACGCCTTTGAATTTGAGTGATCTATTGTTCGCGCCCATTTCTTTGTTCACGCCGCCGTAAGACATCATAAAACCTTCTTTTCTCTTTTGGTATTTCATGCGAATACTTGGAAGCCATTTAGCTGACCATTTAACGATTTCAAGAGCCAGTGGGCGGCATGTTGCTAGGAGGCCATGTCTAATTTGCAAATGGATGAGGGTCGGTCAATCGAGAAATACGTCAGTCGTGTTCTGACTGCGAACAAGGCGTTACCACCTACTACTATAACGATAAACTTTGCGCGATTTATATGTAAACGATTTCCTGCCTTACGGTTTGGTTTTGTTATATTCGGCTATACTTGTAAGAACTGTGAAATACGTGTGTGTACTTCTAATAAACTTTGTGATAATTCCAACGGCATTTTCGAATTTACATCCTATAAATCCCCTACAAATTCATAACAATACATTGATGTAATGCTTAAATCCGAATTTGTATTAATATGTTACACGTAAGTGTCTGTTGAATGATTATTTTAATATGTTTTCTTTAACAATAACAACATAAATATAGAGTACTTTATACCCTCAAAAATAAGATAGTTGATAGTGTTAACAGAGTACAACATGGTATTCTAATGGAATAGATTATGCGGGATACTGATCCAATTTAATCAAAGGAAGCCACGTGGGTATTTATATGGTACTTTATATTTTGCGAGACAGTAAAGCACGAGATATATGAATATGGAACTGATTCTCATAAGGTTTCCTAGGCGAGTTTCTTGTTTGTGTGCGTGTGTGTGTGAGAGAGAAAGTTCCTGCATGGTCCATTACAAGACTTGCGATTAATAGATATGTATATGATGGTAGTCTGTTCGGCTAAAGCTAAGCTAAAGGAATTTTATTAATACGGAAGTACGATAACAAGTGAAGTCAATAACTCTCATATTTTACAACTACACAAACAATAGTTACGATAGATACTAATGTCATTTCCTCGTCCATGTAGTATGGAACGCATTCATCATCAGTATTGACATTCGAGGCGATAAGTGTCAACTGTCAACGAAGCCTGTTTTATCTGTAGGTGCTAATGGACACTGTCGTCATGTCATTGTATTATAGTCACAATATCCGCGCCGATTTCAGCTCACCCTTGGGGAATGTTAAGTGCTCTCGACTCGTAAAATTAAACGGACTCTAATGGACACTGATGAATGGAAAGGAATTTTAAAATGATACGGCTAATTTTATGGAAGTGGCTGTATAACCTCAAGTTGTGCACCTTTTTTAAACTCGAATGTAAAGATAAAAATAGTGCCCGTCGGCCACGCTTAGTAAGAGGTTACGTAATAGCAACGAACGATCCTTATTTTCCTATAATCGAAAATACTCCTTACTTCAAAAACTACTCAACGTATATCTACAATCTATCTCTTTTCTTTTTTTTTTAATTGTATAAGAAACGAGTTGTCTGGAACTGGGCGCTGACCACTGCAACACAGTATTATACTACAGCAGTGGTTCGCGATACCAAATTATTTCTGTACATTATGTTAATGGTTACAAATCAATTCTTTAATTCTTTATTCAATTTTTTTTTGTTCCGAGTGTTTTAGGATGAATTTCCAAAACTTTTAAAGAACGGGAATATATTTTTAGAACTTTCGACGTACATCGATATCTCACCAACAACTAAGCCTGATTTTTATTTGCATTAGTTAAGTAGTTAATTTATAAAAGAGGCGAGTTAAGACCTTATCACCGTTTAGATAGGCATCTACTTGAACGGCAATTTATTCCGTAACTGGTATTCTATCCAAACTATAATAAGGACTTCATCAATTTTGCAAGTAATCTAACCACTTAAACAATACAAATGTGAATCAGGCTTCAAATTAAAAAAACACTTCGAAGCATGCTGCTTCATATTACCCCTCATTTTTAGTATTTCGTGACTTCCAAATTCCATCCATATAGTACCAATAGGCCGCAAGTAAGACAGCTATGATATACACAGACTGTAAGATATCGAAATCGAAGGATTACTTACTGCGATTTGGTTGCTGTACATCTATACTAATATTATAAAGATTTGTATTTTTGTATGTTTGTAACGAATAAACTCAAAAACTACTGGACCGATTTCAAAAATTCTTTCACCATTCGAATGCTACATTATCCCTGATTAATATAAGCTATATAATTAGGGATCCCTATTAAAACTTCAATAATGTAACCCATCAATCTAAATAAAATACTTGGCGCTGGAATCGGGTTTTACAATTTTGATGAAATTTTATGTGCGTTTGAGTGGTTTAGATTCACAATTAGTCCCGGTAGGTGGCGCTGGAATCGGGTTCTAGATTTATATTTTTAAGGCAGGGGACCGCCTGCCGAGACCGCTAGTTAAAAATAAATTTAACTTCGTATGTATCTCATCCGTCGTTGGTGTTACTGAAAGCTGTTAATTCGTTGAAAGGCAGTCGTGTGAAAGTTGGTAACAGGGCTTAGTTACATGTCAACATCTACTTAAACGTCGTCGTAGAACTGTCAAATCGTCACTCAGCTAATGAGGGTCTGTCTTCAAGACAACCTCTTTATACGCTCATTTCCTGGCTTGCAAAAGGTATTTTCACGGATATAGTTTAATGCCAGGTAATTATATCTTGCATACATTCTTGACTTATGGCTCTATTGTATACTTTTTAAAGGCAGACAAGCAGACAAGACACATTGTGTATTCCGAAGTTGAGCAAGACATCGGAGTGAGACTCGGATTACTTAGGTTTTCGGCTTCTTTGTTTACTATTTAATACTGTTTGTAATTAGTATGCTTTTTTGTATAATGTAAACAGTGTGACGATCTAATGAGGTAACACTACCAGGATTTTTCTCTCGTATATGACGTAGATGTTAGATTACGGAAATAATATTAATGTATTAGCTTCAATTTTTGTAATAATGTTGAAACATGTAGGTATTTGAATTTAAGTCGTCACCAACAGCATAGAGGACTTATTTAAAAACAAGGGGTTCACTTAAAAGGATATCGTGCTTAGTATTAAAAAATGTGTTAAAACAGTTGGGCATAAGCGTCAAATGACAGATGTTTCGAATTGGGGCTCAGAAATGACTGTAGTTTACTTTAACAACTGACTTCCGTCAAATGACCGCGACCAGTTAACAGTCTCCGGTAACACAGGGTTTTATGTGTCTCATATTTCACGTTATTGCAGAGGTGTTATTATTTGCTCTCGTTCAACAACGGATTTAATGGCTTCAGTTGTATTTGCGTTATTGTAGCTTCAAGGTATTTGCTACTTAATTTCAAATAGACCAAACTTAAATAAGTATAGTTTTTGTGTGTAAGCAAACATGTATACGATAGATCAGATAACATTGGTCGTTGTTGCCTATAGACGTAGGCTACAATGAGGGAGTCGATGTGTTGCCTAGCTCTTCTAGACTTTACGTGCAAATAATCATATATAATAATATGTGGGTACATATTATAGTATATAGTACAGACGCTCTAAGAATATCGCAAGAGGAAACTCGTCCCACAGCTTGCATATTAAGGTAATAAAAAAGAACGGTCGACATGTGACAAGTCATTTATTTTTTTGTTGGTTTTAAAGTGTCCAATATAGTTTTGATATATTGTGTTTGATTATAATGTTTTGACATATTATGTACTTTTCTCTACGCGGGACTGATTACGCTTAGATTGAGTAGGAAAGCAGATTCTAACAACTACCGGGATTAATAATAGACAAGCAGACCGAGAGCAAGCTCTACCGTGTACTTGCAAGTTTTTCTCGCGTACGTTGCTCTACAGCTGTGGATAAAGGATAAAGGATGAGTCCGGTATTAACAATAATACTGCGCGCATAACTTACAAGTATGCGCGAGTAAAACTTACAGGTGTAAAGCTAGGCATAGGGTTTTTTATTGCTGGAATACAGCTGATAGTCTGAGGACCGACCTGATGGAAAGTGGTTACGGTCGCCTTTGGTCCTTTGCAACACCAGTGGTGCTGCTGGCCTCGGAGACAGGGACTGAAACCTGGCTACTGGCTTGAACACAACACAGGATTGCTATGGCGGCATACTCTAAAACCAGGGGTGGTAGCCATCCAGACGGCCAAATACTCTGCCAATTGGCTGTGGGTCTTTTTTCGCCTCTTACGACAGGCTGCTCGGCCGCATGTATTGCAATATATTCTTTTCCCGTTCCTGCTGATATAAAGTTTCCCTAAATATCATCGTATTTACTTTTATTTGCACTGCTGACAGAAATCTATGGCTATATTACCTAACCCTGTTTGCAAGCAAATCTCACATATTTTTATTAGAAGCCAAAAGTGTGACATATGTATACTCTAAATTTTAACGTTTATGAGTAGTCTTGTATTCCTGAAAAACGAACGGATATTAATTAGCCGTTTAAAAAAATTTTCTACACGTTCGTCATCCTTTCTAGCAAGAATCACTGATATTTCTCTTATAATATATTTAAGAATAGATTTTGGTGGAATTTACCTCAACGAGGCCGACAAAAATAGCTCGTCTTATTGTTATTTTTTCTTATTAGTGGATTTCTATATTTTAATATATACAAAATAATAATATAATTAGTCTTCTTTAGCTGCTTTTATATCTATAATACTTTCATACAAGTTTGTATATATTTTCAAACATAGTTGTATAAATTTCTGTCTTCACGCGGATTCGCTGTATTAAACATTGGATATAAATAGCCCATTTTTCGGGGTGAAAATATTCTCGGTTCGTTATCCCGCTATAGAAATTACAAATAAACCAAATTTCATGGCAAGCGGTGTATTATCAAAGATGTGAAGAACGAAAAGTCACAATTTCACAGATTCGAAGTTTTGTTTTCTCATACCATTCATAATTGGCTAGATGAAACTTATTACAATAAAATCGACAATTATTTTCATATAATAGAGCCGACGTAAAAATACCATATCATTATCTGACTTTTAAAATATCATAATAAAAATAATTATAATAAGTAACTCTATTTTTTACATCAACAAAATAATAATGAATACATTATTTGACTTTTAAGATCTCGTGCAAAATCTAAGAGGCTTCCGCCTTTTGTACAACCATAAAACTTGACTGTTACCCTATTCTAGTTATCCTAAATGTATATTAAAAGTAATTTATTTATTTATATTTCAGTAATACTATATCAAAGTCGTGTCGACATTATGTGTAGTTAGGATATTTAAATTATAACCAGTCTGTCGTATTGTATTTGTACGCGCATGATTATGAATTTATCGCAAATCCCACGGAAGCGTATTGCCTGATCTCCGCGGGAGTCACATTTGTTTGTATCTCCTCCCTTATCCTGCGGACGGAAGCGTGCGGATGTTGCGTCATCGGCAGGAAATAGACGCCCTCTGTGTCACCGCGCGTCTCGTCACGTCATCGCCACACTCGTCATGAACCAATTAAATGATTAACTTAACATGTAAATGGAGCTTAATCATACTTAATCAGATTAGTGCTTACGTTATCGTGTTTTTCAGTAACTATGAAATTTAAGGTTTCTAGTAGCTAAAGATTTATACTTAAGTTAGCTACTAGAATATATTAACCAGAGCCTACATTTTATAGTTAGGTGTTGCCTAATGGTAAAATCTATACATAATCATATAATTACTTGACCTCACTGACTGACTGACATATCAACACACAGCTCAAATTGCTGGAGCTAGGACGGTGTAAAATTAATATGCGGATTCTTTCTATATCGTAGGTGCGCACTATGAAAGGATTTTTGAAAATTCAACCCTTAAGGAGGTGAAAAAGAAGGTGAAAGTTGTATGAAAATCTATCATTATCAAAGTAAACTGCACGAAATATTATATACCTGCTTTTGGTTAGAAGTGAATGTATACATACGGATTTTACGTATGTCGGCGTTTTTGGAAATTTAAACCCTAAAGGTGTAGAGTTTTCCGAAACTGTGACTATTTTTAATCTATGTGAGTAAAGCCACAAGCAATAGCTAGTATTCAATGTGTCTATTAATCTTCTCACTGAACATAGAAAGTATACCACGTACAATAATAGCATGGGTTGGATTCTCAAAATAAAACTTCAATACCAAAATTATCCCCAAACAGGATCTTCCTGACTGTGAGTAAATAATTGTTTCCGAACGGACAACTTTGCCGAAATATGTATAGCGATTTATTATACCTTTTGTGATCCGCCTCTAACGACCGATGTGTCTCTTCCTCATGACCCTGTTAGTAGTTATGGAATTAATACATATTTTAATGTATTCAATATATAGGTTGAAAGTATAATAAGATGCAGGAACGGAGAAAGAATACAATTTCCTGCGGCCGGGCGGACTGTCGTAAGAGGCGACAAAAGAACCCACAGCCAGGTGGTAGGGCATTTGCCCGACTGGATGGCTACCACCCCTGGTCTAAAGTATGTCGCCATAACAACCTTGAGTTGTGTTCCAGCATTAGTGACCAGGTTCCAGTCTCCCTTAAGAGAGCAGCAGCGCATTTGTAGCACCTTTGGTGTTGCAAATGTCCATAGACGATGGTAACCATCAAGTGGGCAGTCTGCCTGTCTGCTGAACTCCTGCAATAAAAAAATGCAGGATGATGTTAACTGACCGTGAGTTTGTGGTCCAATCAGAATATAGTAATCGACGAGGCCGGGTTCGGCTAAATGTGCTCGAGGAATCAATTAGACTCAGTGTAATTTATGATCGTGTTCCCTCAATTAACTGCCAATTCGGTGGCTTCGATTATTTCGCGTAAAATGTGCGGGCGACTCCCGCATCCGGTGATTACGGGGCCGACGCATAATTTGTGATGCGCTTGCGCAGCGACAAGTGTTGCCAAATGCGCATGATTTGCAGTTAAACAGAGGAATTAAATTTGACTTTGATCATTATGTATGTACATGTTCGCATGTAAGTATATGTAATTTATATTATTATAATCTATTTAATTATGTATATCTATATTAGTTTATTATTGTTATTATTTTGTGTTTTCTTTAATTACTATTGAATTAGTTTTAATTTAGTTAAACCACCAAATTTTATTTAATTTTACTTGTAATGTCTCCCTAGACACCGGGTTGCCTGGAAGAGATCGCTATAAGCGATAAGGCCGCCCATTGTTATAATGGAAATGTATATATATTAAATGTCTAGGTTTATGTTATGGTGAATAATAAAGAGTTTTCATTCATTCATTTCATTTATGCAAGGGAAACACGACATTTTCGATTTTAGACATAATATTTTCAAATAATATTTTCTTAAGTTTTCGCGACTTTTCTACATAATAAAACTATGTTTTAACGGTTTTAAGCGCGGTGGTTTATTTGATTTTTGTTATTCCGACGTTTCGGCAACTTTTTAGTGGCCGTGATCTCGGCAGACAAAGATGATGATCTTATACGACGACAATATAATCGTAAATTCTTAGCAGTGAAGTTTTATTTATTACGAATTCAATGACTGGTAATTTAGTCGCCGATTTAGGAGGGAAATTGGGTAACACTTAATGAAACTTAAATCAGACAACCCACCGTCGTCTGCGCCAACTCGATTTTTGTTAGATAAAAAAGGAAGGTTCCGCCATGGTCTTCCTGCGGTGTATTTTATTTGTTTATTGTTTGTTTTTAATCATGTCTCTTGCACCTGCGCGTTTTGTATTTTATGCTGGTCGCTGTCACTGCAGGATATTTTAAATTGAATTTCGCAAAGCGTTCGTGTTCCGTTTACTTCTTAATGATTTTTTATTGCTTCTTGCCCGTATCTAAATTATCATTATATATGCAAATAAATTCAATATATTAATAAATATCATCACTCCACGGGTATTTTTTGGAGTGTTTATTTTTACTCATAAAGCCAAGGCAAGTTTTTATTGTAATATGCATTTGTGTATCCAAACGTACTACGTACATGGTTTCTTTGGATGTTTCCCTATTTCTACACGTTTGTTTGTCATTTCTTTCCCGCCTTAGGAATGAAGGGGTTTTTTTATAGCTGGAGTACAACAGACAGTTGACGGCCCGCCTCATAGTAAGCGGTTACCGTCGCCTATGGACGTTTGCGACACCAGAGATGTCACCAACGCGCCGACGGCCTCAAAGAATGTTTATGACACTCTTTTGAAAAAATTCCATGTCGTAGCGTTTTGGGAAAACCTCTGAAAAAATATGTGGGATTGTCGTAATCGTAATCGAATGAGCATAATTATGATATCTTTTCCCCGAACAATATGATAGTTTCTGCAAATAACAGAATTGAAGTTTATGAACAAAGCTGCGTAAAAAGCCCTATTATATTTATCTTGCATAGTACGTACGTTTTTTAAACGTAATCATTAAGCTTCATTATTAATTTAGCACCGTCCAAAATTTTGACTCCGTATGTGTAAATTTGCATTGCTAGTGATTTATAATATTTTGTATATTTTTGCAGAGTCGTCGGGAATCACCGGCGTTGTAGGGCGCGTGCCGGCGACCGGATGCGCAAGTGGCGACATAATGTGGCTTCTTGATGAGCCCAATCAACCTTATGAAGGTGAGAGATTTTCTATGTATTTTATAGGTATTAGTTATAATTTTCAATGGCACTGTGATCTGTACACGATAATTAAACATAATGGTTTGTAAAGGATATGGTAAACAAAATCAAGTTAAACATTGTTTTTTCATTTTATATTTCAGATTGCGAACAGTTACTTTGTTTTCGGTACTATAATGGCGAAGGTGAAGAGTGTGCAGCGGAATCCACTCCACTTCCAGCAAGGTTTAAAGTGGATCTCAAGAAACTTCCGCTTCGTCTCAAAGAGGGCATGTCCAGGAAGAGAAGCGGCGACCAAGTGTCGCCTTTCTCTTACAACAACGAAAGTTTCGAGATGAACTCTGAAAACCATTCGAGGGTAGAATTCGTGGCTGGCACAAGCCAGGACATCAAATGCCTCAGCGAGAACGTCAATAAATGCTCAATTAGTGCTTTAGAAGGTAGCGGGAGCAATCTCGAAAAAACAAAATGTGATTCTAGTAAATCTTTAGTTAGTAATTTAAGCCAAGAATCTCACAATGTAAATAGTGAATCTCAGAGTGCTATAGACTGCAAACCGACGTCGTCTGGCGTCAAAAAGAAGTGTCCCCCGCCTGTTGACACGGGCGGAGGCCAATCGCTGAACGGTGTTAAGAAAAAATCGAAAGTGGAAAGCGGAATCGACTCACCGACTTCGCCTGGTACTGAGTATTATAAAATATGGTCACCAAAGAATCCGTGCAAGATTATGAAGTTTGTATACGACGTAGAGGGTGCCAATGTGCCAAGTGATGCGGAAAAGTCGCCTGTGCCGCCCCTGCCGCCGCGGCAGGCGCATAAACCACTCGAGCGAATGCACGCATTGTCACCACCTCAGGTACCGCGGCATAGAAAGCCCAAAAAACTAACAAAACCCGAGGACGCATTCACCTTCGAATTGATAGACACAGATGAGCAATTTTTCACAGACAACAACATCACAAATTCGGCTGCACTGCAAGCTGACATAAATGATTTTAAGCCTGGAGAGTTTTACTCTGGTAATCAAGCAGCCATGTCTTCCACGGCTAGCTTTTGGAGAGGGGGCCAAAATGTAGCCCCCTTGGCAACTCCAGAAACTGATGGCAGCTTATGCGAATCAACCGTATCTTCGATGAAAAAATTGAATGAAGAGAAGAGGTTTAAAGAACTTAAAGATGTACCTGAACGACCGCCTAGTGTAAGTAGAAGTAAGATATTGTTTATTAAAGACATAGGACCTGATAATTACATCACAACCACTTTTACAAGGAGAGACAAATCTAGTCCACCGATGGATGTCATTGACGGAGTGAACCTGACGCCCGTTCACGCGAAATCGGAAGAGAAAGCGCAGCATACTTTTTTAAACGACATCAGTAATCATTCAGAATTTGAAGATGATAATAGAAATCAAATAGAAGAAAAGGAGATCATATTAAAACGTCACAAACCACTGACGAGGCAAAACTCGGGGCGGGCGAACACGCCGACTATGATGACAGCGTTTTTGAATTCGTCACATATCGACGCGCCCACGAAAGAGGCCGACAACAATAGTTCGAACGCGCCGAGCTCGTGTAACTCCTCCCACTCGACATCGCCGGTCGAGGAACCTAACAAAACCCTACCCAGCGTGGGGACAATGTTGATGAACAGGAAATATTCCTGTGAGAGTTCAACGCCCAAGCATTCAAGCTTGCCGCGGCATTTGTTAAAAAATCTGGGATGCGAAGGTACTCCAGTACATTCGCCACATAAGACTGCGAATTCGAAGAGTAACACGGAGAGTCCAATGAGGCCGCATCCTAGAGTTTTGACGAGGGTTGCGGCTTTGACCGGAACTACTACGCCTCAATGTCCGCCGACGCCGACTCACCACGCGCGAAGACCGAGGCCGCTTCCTCCGCCCGACCTGCATCCTCCTCCAATACAAAATTCGGAAAGCAGACTTCACGATAACTTCGAAATGATGGAATTTACGAGTGAACTGAGAACTTCGGAGATTCGATCTCCTAACATGGAGTTTGTGAATAGTAATCACTTCACGATAGTACATGCTGGACCGCCCGATGATGTTGTGTTGAGGAGGCCGCGACCTATCGAGGACAGCGATGACAATGATAATGCAGTTGCTTCACCCACGCCTTTAAGGCACATGGCTGGAATAAGACTACCGTCAATACCAGAAAGAGCGTCTCGCCAGATGGCTCTAACTGGTGACTTTCCAGCAAACATGATAGGAGGGATAATTGAATGTGAAGAACCTTTACCAGCAGGTAAATATAAATGTTTATTTTACTTGGTAGATTAAATATTTCAATTACAAAAAAATATGTAAGATTTAGATTAAACATAAAAAATATCGATATTACACATGTATATGGTTTAAGTAAACTAACGTAAAGAGTATATGGGGTATTTGTATATTTTTTGTTCTCTCTTCATGATCTTCAAAATGAACCAATTACCTTGAAATTTGATGGTTCTGATATAATGAATTATGCATTTCGATACTGGAAAGCATAAGGTTATTTCTAATGCCAGAATATAACCAAAGACTTTGGGAGCAGAGCTGCTTAAAAACTCTGGTATCACTATAATTGGTTTCAGGGCTGTCTTTACCCTGGTGTGGAAGGGGTGATTGAATTCAAGAAAAAATCATTAAAGAACATCATGATTTTTCGAGATACTTCTAAGGACACTTAAATCATCTACACCAATGTGTAAGGCCATATAGACTACGTCTTCCTGTTAAATTTCATCTATACAAACAGCAGTTTTTGAGAAAAATGAATGTGACATACAAAGACTGACAGACAAACATGATGAATGCACAAGGGCTCCGTTTTAGCCAAACTAGGGACTAGGGATCTTAAAAACCTGAAATGAAAAAAATTTATGTTATTTTTATTGTTGCTAGGGGGATAGGCGTAAACTGGTATTTTTTTAACATCCCGGCGCTTAATTGATCCACAGGTCTTTATAATTCAAAGTGTGCTGTCAGAGTCTGCTTTTGATGTTGCCAGAGTTTTTAAATATTATTGCTCACAAGTTACCCAAATAGGTTTATCGCTGTCTCCTATATTTTACTGATTTAGTTACCTTACGATTTGTAAAAATTAACATTTATTGTATGGAGCTTATGTCAAATTTTAATCAGCAGTAAGGCAAATGGATGGTTTTTAAGATTTAGAAACCGGTCATTAGTATTAGTGTTTTGTAATGAGATTTACATGTATGTGGTATGTACAAAAATCCTGAAAAATAGGAAAAAAATCAACACGTTTCTTATGTTATTTTTCAAGTTTCAAATTCTAATTCAAAAGGTTTTTTCAAAATAAGTTCCACTGAGGAACACTTTTTTAAGGTCATAGATGTAAGTCGAAATTTAAATCTACTTCCTATTCTATGTACACAGCTTCGCAACACGTTATCGCTGTTTAAAGGAGAAGAAGTGACAAGAAACTCCACAGCAACATGTCTAGCTCAAATGATTTTTCTTCCTAATTATTTATGTATTATCTTAGGCTCCATTTTTTTCAGGTTGGGAAGCACGTATGGACAGTCATGGTCGTGTGTTCTACATAGACCACATAAACAGGACGACGACGTGGCAGAGGCCCGGCTTGAACGGGACCACGCCAAGGTCACCTGCCCCTGAAGTCCAAAGGCGACAACTAGATAGGAGGTAGACTGGCTTTTCCTTAAAATTATTCTTTTTAATTTCAAAATCCTGATTGAAATTTTTGTGTTATGTTAAACTAGTACTGTTGGAAAAGAACACCTAAATTTAAGTTAATTTGAGTAAGTTCACCAACCCGACTATGCTTACAGTAAATGCGAGGGTACTTTCTAATATTCTTTGACTAGCTTCTGCCCGAGACTTCGTCCGCGTGGAATAGTTAAAAAAAACCCCGACTTTGAAACATTCTTCATTGGTGCTCTGCTCCTATTGGTCTTAGCGTGATGATATATAGCCTATAGCCTTCCTCGATAAATGGGCTATCTAACACTGAAATAATTTTTCAAATCAGACCAATAGTTCCTGAGATTAGCGCGTTCAAGCAAACAAACTCTTGAGCTTTATATATTAGTATAAGATATATAAAGGACAGATAAAAGTAAGCACGTTATCAGTCGATACAGTATCTTTCATCTCCTATTTCACCCTTTTAGGGGTTGAATTTTCAAAAATCCTTGAAAAATGCGTTGATATTTAAATCAGTCAGCTGATGAGGTTAAGTACTGTCTAAAAGCATGCTTTTCACTACTCTCAATGCCCTTAGTACGTAATTATAAAACGTCAGGTAAATAAAAAAAAATACATGAAAATTACGTGAACAAAGAGAAAAATCATGAATTTGGTTATAATATCAGTTTTAAACAGTAATAAGTATTAATTTATTTCTATATAATTAAAATTCGTATCTAATTCATAGCTCAAGTGTAAGATATTGCTATATATTGCTACAAGTTACGTTCTATGGGACGTGTCACCCATACCGGTCGTATTTGAGATAGACATTACTAATATATGTATAGGTTTTATATCGAATTATAGCTTCGCCGAGGTAAGTAATGCATCGTTTCCCTAATTGGGTATTTGACACATATTACAATAATTTCTAAAATAGTATTCATATAAAAGAGCAGGTGTCAAAATACCTTGTTATCATCTCACTTTCATTATAGTTCATTATAGAAATAATTTTAATTATAGTTTAGACAATAATTAATATGCTCTTTACTCGATAAAATTGTGACATCATAAACCAGTATTCTCATACAAAAACAAGAAGGCTGTGAGGTTTTGTGCGATGATAAAAATCGTTTCAATTGATTTGTAGAAAGTAGTAGGAGAGTGCATTAAAAATCAGTGATATTTCGGACTATGTTTCGGCACAGCAAAATCTGACACAATTTAATTAATATTTTTATTGTATGTCTCTGCAGACCACGAGCCACAAAAATGGCCCGGACTTTTGAAGGGCTTGCGTGGGGCCATGCGAAGGCCAACACGTAGAGGCCCCTTAGCCAAATTTAATCTAAATGTGGCGTGACACTTATTTTTATTATTATTTTTGTATGTCTCTACAGACCACGGGCCATAAAAATGACTTGAACTTTTGAAGGGCTTGCGTGGGGCCATGGGAAGGCCAACACGTAGAGGCCCCATAGACAAATTTAATCTAAAAGTGGCGTGACACTGAGCGGCGATTATGCCTGTCTACACCATATAATAATGCACCCAAAGACAAAAGCCCCGGCCAGTGTAGGTCTATTATGGGAAATGAGAACAGAAAGTACCGGGATATTAGGGTGAACTGCTAGTGGTACTAGGGGTCTGGGATTATGGGGACTATGGCTTCTGCCCGTCGCAATGTTCGGGGAACATGGAAAAATGGGCAGACGGTGACTCGCCACTCCCTGCATGGGCCCCAAAAAATGCCATAGAAGACAGGGGCAACATGTGTGGGTGTGAGTGGCTAAGGAGTGTAGAGAGGTGGGCTGCTGGTTCACCGAAGCTACTTCTGACGTGATGCCATTTATCACTTCCACCCCTGGAGCTTGAGCTTAGATCTAGCGATCTCTATTATTATTAATTATTGTTAAGTGTCGCATTTTTGGGGATAAATGTTTTCTTTATTACTTGACTGTCAAATACCCAATTAAAACATGTTTATAATGCGGGCTGCAGGTACCAGTCGATCCGACGCACGATGACGCGCACGCAGCTGGCGGGGGAGGAGGCGCCCGCGTGCCTGTCGCCGCCGCCGCGTGCGCCCTCGCCCGCGCCCCCCTGCGCCGCCTCGCCCTCCACCTCCCGCGCGGAGCCCCCCCACGCGCCGCACCCCGCCGCCGAATTCCTCGCCAGGCCGGACTTCTATTCAATATTGCATATGAACGAGGTATGTTCCCCTCCCTCTTTAACCTCATAAACTAAATGTTTCAATGTTTCTGTCTCATAATAAAGACCTGGTACTAGCTCTAGGGTCCAAAGTCAAAACGTGACTGAATTATAATTTTTAATCGTATATATACCCATTTCTAACAAATCCTATATAAACAGAGTGAGACAACAACAATAAATCGTTTCATTTAAAATTCAACCAAGTTTTTTTGCTAAACACGTCGTAGCGTCGCGAGAGCGCGACCGCGACTATCACAATGTACAATACGTCCTAAAAAGAGTCCAGAAGGCGATTTCTCCATCTAGCCAATGTCGAGTATTGATGAGTACTAACGATGGCCGTTGGCGATATGGCAACTCAGCTTTACTACTCTATCGGCGCTGTAGCAAGGTGTGAGTGACAGCTGTCAATATTAAATTTACTTAGACAGTACATTAGGCAATTTAATTTTATCAAGTACGATACTGAACGACAACAGGGTTACAGCAAATATTTAGATCTTAAATTGCCGACTCTAATACCAGTTTAGGCAGTTTAATAGAATAAAATTTACTAAATTTATGTTTGGTTGTTTTATTTAACACTGGATCCTTAAAAAACTAAAATCTCCACCATTCATCGTAGCAATACTTCCCACCACTAAATAAGCCGGTGACGTCGCGTTTTACGCATAGCTCTTTGCTTCATTTTTCTGTCAATTTGATTTTATTAGTAGATAAGATCATTCTGACAAAGTAAATTTGTTTAACTTTACTAAAGTTAATTTCGTAATTTTAAGGATTTCATATTTTACCACCGTAATATTTAAGGTGCAACTAATATGTCAAATAAGAATTGTAAATCACATTACCTTTTAAAAGTGAAAAGGAACGGTTTACCTGTCACCCATGTGTCAGCCACACCATGTTACGGCGCATAAGGTATAGTAGTTAAAATTTTACGTAAAATCCTTACAATGTCATTATTCTAAAAATGCTAAGCTAAATCATGAAAATGGATAGTACTATATAGAAACCCGGCAATAGTCTTGTAAGATTAAGAAGTTTGTCAGAGATAAGTTTTTACTGGGTGATTTACATTCCTAGTATATTCTATCATTATCGTACACGTTATTGGTGTAATTTTCAAAGATTCCTTATAAAATCCATTCTCTTGTTGTAGGAGGCATCGTCTCTGTACAACTGCAACTCGACCTTGAAGCACATGATCTCGAAGATCCGTCGGGACGTGACCTCGTTCGAGAGATACCAACATAATCGGGACCTCGTGGCTCTGGTGAATATGTTCAGCGACACCGACAGGGACCTGCCGCTTGGATGGGACACCAAACTGGATCGGAACGGAAAGGTGTGCGTTCCCCCTTCTTGTTTTAAATGTAATTTCTTATAGGCGCTCCACATTCACGCAAGAATGCGTTCCATATTCTTGATTATCGCGAGAATGTGGAGCAACCTTTAAAGTGTTTTCATTGGATTTGTTCCTTGATAGTATATATTTCGTGTACGAATTTTCTGTTGTATACATAATTCTGACTGTTACTGGGATTGGGTCCCAGTTTTATCTGTTGTATGTTACCTTCGACACGAGTGAAAGTTGCTTAATTTGGCATTAGAATATGTATGCTATTATTAATTATTATTGATTTATTAATAACGATTATGTACGGGTTTTCAAGGTTAAAAATAATTTTCATATATACCCTAGGCGTAAGCAAAAACTATATAAGACGTCTCACGCCGGCCTTAAATATGTTGTTTGTTACCTTTTGAATTTCGTCCCGTAATTTGTATACTTAAAGTTTATTCACACAATGCAGTAATTGTAAAGTACGGACTCCTTATTGAATTCGTGTGGATATCCATTTTCTTTACGAAGTCAAATCTGAACTAAATCAGTAGTGACTTCCATGCTAAAGTATCATCCATAAACGGTAAATATGGAGTTGACAGAAATCTTTGTTGACATGAAACATCATTTATAGCTGGTTACTATCTTACTATCCATTAATTTGCATTACTATTGTTTTAGTAAATAGTAGTATTCGCCACAATTGCAGGCAAAGGAACTTAATCCATACAGCCTTGTCTGATATATTGTCTTCAGTATAGCTCAGTCAAATTGTAGATTCTTTAACTGACGCCAATCAGTGAAGATTTCAGTGATGACTCGATAGGTCACATTTAACTACACATTCCACATTTCTCACAAAAATATAATTACTACTCATAAACTATCAATATCCTACAACTATTGTTCATTTTATAGTAATAATTACACATGTTTAGAAAATAAAACTGACAGCATAACTTCATCCTTGAGTTCCCGCCAAAAACTCTTACGACTGGTAAAAATTTCGTGTAAATGTAATTCACGAGTAATGTCAGATTTATATCAATGGTAAGGGGAAAGAAGGGATTGTAAAATAAATAATAAAATACAGAAATCATACTTAATATGCTTCCATGCCTGTACCACTGGTCCTAAATCAATGTGGTAACAATATTTTGGTGTATTAGCGTTTCTTCGTGGACCACGTGATGCGAAGGACCACGTTCATGGACCCCCGCCTCCCCCGCGCGCCCCAGGCGGGACCTTTCTCCCCCCTCCTTCCACAAAGAAGGCGGCCCCTGCTCGTCGACCAGGTGGATAAAAATGGTGTTACATGTTGTGTGCTGTATTGTGTTGATTTTGGTTTGTGATAGAGATACTAAGGGATAACATGGTTGAAGACCTACATTCAAATTTAATTAAGAGCTGGGTTGATAATAATTAATTGTTTTTTTACACCGGTTGTATCCAAAGACAATAGGGCAGGGATTTCCAAACTATTTTCGGCAAGAGACCCCTTTTCCAAAATGAACTGATACCTCAGACCCCTATAGCCAAATTCCTTTAAAAATCCTATTTCTAGTTTTTTCGTATTGATACAAATTACTTACCAATTTAAAATTTTTGCGGTTGGTTAAGTGAGTAAACTTGACATCATTTTCTCATCAAAATTTAACAAAATAAATAGACAAATAATTGAGTAAATCTCAAGTATAATTAATAATTATTATAACACAACTTATATACAGTATCTTGAAAGTTTCAAATAAGAACTTGTGTTAATTAATTAATAAGGGTCGATTTTTAGACCTCGTCGACCCGTAAAGTTAGTTTTCGTTTATGTCAACCCCTGGGAAACCAATTTCGGCCCGAGGGGGTCGATATCGGCCACTTTGGGAATCCCTGCAATAGGGGAAAAGACTGACAAATCAACTGAAATACTTTTTATAAATTTACAGTACGTCGCAGCTTCCTAGATTTTGTACGAGCGTACCTACTATGACGTCATCAGTATATGACTTCATAAGTAGGTATAGTTCTCGGCACGAATCTTGAGCGGTTGGCAGAAGAACAGAAATATCACTGTGCATAGGCCAAGGTGACCGCTCAAGAATCGTGCCGGGGACTATACAAGTAAAAGCAGTCAAATAGTACACTAATTATTGTTTGAAAAATAAATAAAATTATTTCTATCATGATTTTTAAAAGTTACATAATAAGACATTATTTTGACGGCTGTTCTTTTAAGACGCAAAAGTTTTAGAATTTATTGTTACATGAGTCCGCATCCCTATTTCCAACAATAAACCATTATTGTTGTTTATCTCTTCTTTTTGTGCACTAATAAATTGTCATTTCACTCCCAAGATAATGAGCGAATGCGACGGCCCTAAAATCGTACGCGAGTGAAAGAGACAGGTAATGATTAGACATTCATG
The DNA here is from genome assembly GCA_039645545.1 of Dendrolimus houi. Taxonomy (NCBI): domain Eukaryota; kingdom Metazoa; phylum Arthropoda; class Insecta; order Lepidoptera; family Lasiocampidae; genus Dendrolimus; species Dendrolimus houi. The sequence goes on along the minus strand of CM077127.1, from coordinate 5,182,976 downwards.
ACTGTACGAAGTCAGTTTCACTCAGCCGCTGGACCTCTTTGTCATCGTGTTCATGACATCATCAGACCATTAATATTTTTAGGTCTGTTCAATGATCAAAATAAGTATTACCTTGTCCGTTTGAAGAATAAGGAACATCAATTATTTAGAAAATAAATCACAATGTATTGTAGTTACAATATGAATATTGTACTTTACTAAATTGATGGAAAATAAATTTGATCACAAACAAGTAAATTACTAAGTTCTTCACCATGAATGGAATGATTCTGAATATTATCCCAGACATATCTCTAAATACATTGTTGCATGTTCTATTATTGTAACGTTCTGAAGTTTTTTATTTTACAAGTGTACAGTGCATGTTTTAGATTTTTAGCTACTAGTCAAAGTGTGAAGACCGTTTTTATTAATTGTAGTAATTTATTTGTTTTCTATTTTTAAGTAGTACACTTAGATTATAAACTTAGATACTCTTTCAGTTACATACCAATGTTTAGCTGTCTTCTTTGCTGTAATACACATGGTTTTATATTTTATGGTCTTAGCACAAAAATACGATATGTTCAACACATTTTACATTGAAATATTCTATTTATAATCTAAATGTATACAGTATGTCTAAAAGAAGTGTTTACATTATTCCCACTTACACGGCAGCAAGTAGGATATTTTGCTATGTATAATTTTACTTCAAATCAGAGATTTCATTTTAGTTCATGACCGTACGTAATAAAATAAATAATCTGTAACTTTTTTATAGTGCATGTTATAGTACCTACCTAAAATGTAGACCTTTAATGTTTTTTTTACTATTACATGTTAGAAATATTTATTGTAAAGTGTTTTGCCATATTTTGATACTGTTAATCTAGAGTCTATTTATCAATCAATATATTTTCGTTTAGGCGCCCACGCCGCCCCACGCCCGCCAGTATCAGCGTCGGATGCGCACGCGCACAGCATACATCAAGAGATACCAGTTGCGTATAACGACAAGGTGAGACGGACATAGTTGTATCGTTTAATATAAGTTGCTTATAGTGTTTCAATCAAGTACAGAATTATTGTTTGTTCGCCGGATGGGATTAGTCGAGAATAAATTGACATAACCTGTATACTAATGTGTGTCTTACTTTTTAATTTAGTTTACTGTTTCGCTATAATATTTTTTTGTTGTTTAATGAGTTTAACAAACAGGCAGATATTATGGAAAGCATGGATATTTGTAACATCAAAGGCGCTACCAATGTGCTGCCGCTCTCTAAAGGGAGACTGAAACCTGGCCACTAATGCCGGAACACGACTCAAGGTTGTTATGGAGGCATACGTTAGACCAAAGGTGAAGCCATTGAGACAATAGAGTTGTCGATAGATGGCGTTACGATGCGTTAATATCTGTACAGTGCAACCGATTGCCATTAAAATTAAAAAACAGAAGGTTGTCAATTTGACTGTATTTTTTTTTGTGCGTTTGTTACACGATTTGCTCGTCAATTGTGTACCAATTTTCAAAAAATTTGCCTTGCTCGATAGAGTATATACTCCTGAGCTAGTCCCATTGTCGCCAAGTCAGGATTTGATGAGCGGATCCCAGGGAAATCGAGAGCAACCCTTGTTGAAAAGCGCCGAGCGCCCACACACTACGAAAGTGAAACTTGTATACGCGTGCCAGTAGTACAATTTCTACAGGCGCTTAAAATATTATTTAAAATAATATTTGTGCATTTATTATCTTACTACTTATTTGCTGGTGTACTGTTCCAAAATAGGTGTAAACTATCAAAATATGATATCACTGCTCTTTAGTAAATAGGTTCGTTACGTCATATAGTTGAACTTAATTACATTTTGTTTGTGCTGTGGTGTAGTTTGTTATATAGAACTTATGGGGAGTTTTTGGCGGAAACTAAAAGGAGATGTTGTGCTGTGCAGTTTTATTTTCTAAAAGTGTGTAAAATTACTCTAAAATGAACAATAGTCGTAAGGTATTGATAGTTTTGGAGTAGTAATTATGTGTTTTGTGAGAAATGTGAACTGTATAGTCAAATGTGGCCTTTTGAGTAGTCACAAGAACTCCGTTGAATGGCACCAGCTGATAACGTACAATTCAGCTGTGTTACACATAGGCTTAAGAAAATGAAGACACTACATTACAATCTAAGATCTGGCTTAAAGGCCTAGCTGCCGAGCCATAAACCTAAATAAATAAACATAGCACTTATGTAATGCTTGCAACAACTCAAAGGGTTTATGGCAATAACATAACAGCAACTGGTTACTATACTTATATTCAGAGAACCTTACGACTTAAATACAATTCATACACTGCACTATTATACTCGTACTGAACAAACACTTTTAGAAATCCTCGCCATCCCTCCAACAATTTTACATTACAAGAAACTTCAGCAAATCGGCACAAAGCGGATCGAAGTCATAGATAGATAAACTATTTTATTTAAAAAATCTATAGTTTCTGCCAACATAAAAATAAAATGTAGTGAATACCGTCTATATACAATTGACAAATTTTGAATTACAATCTACACAATTACTACATCCTATTAGAGATAAATATTGTTATATATACGAGGGTACATAACAAAATTTATTATTAACCTTTAAAAGAAACATTACTATGCAAGTAACTACATATAACACTTACTAGGTTTTTTATATTGCGAAACTGGCAAACAGGCGGACGGCCCAGCTCATGGAAAATGGTTAGTGCCGCCTATAGATTTTTACCACACCGGGGGCGAAGCCAACGCGCTGCAAGCTTTTACGATGGGATAGGGGTATGCGATAAAAGGATCAGACAGGAGGAGAAAGATTGCGGAACGGATTCTTATAGTTAGTCCTCCGTGCAGGAACGGAAAAAGAATACAATTTCTTGCAGTCGGGCGGCCTGTCGTAAGAGACGCCAAAACAGCCCACAGCCAGTTGGTAGGGTATTTGCCCGACTCTGGTCTAGAGTATGCCGCCATAACAACCTTGAGTTGTGTTCCGGCATTAGTGACCAGGTTCCAGTCTCCCTTAAGAGAGCAGCAGTGCATTTGTAACACCCTTAGTGTTGCAAATGTCCATAGGCGATAGTAACCGCTTTCCATATGCAATAAAAAAGTTATTAGATTTTATAAGTGTTGTTTTTCCCATCAGGTGGTGGCGTTCCTCCGGCAGCCGAACATAATGTCGATCCTGCGCGAGCGCTGCGGCGGGTGCACGGGCGCGCTCAGGGACAAGGTGAACGCGGTCAGGGTGGAGGGCGCGCCGGCGCTCAGCCGCTACCAGAACGACGTGCAACTCACGTGTCTATTGAGGTACTCAATTTACCAACATTTTACTATAGCCATAAAACAACATTTATTCCTTATATTAGCAGCATATATGGGCATACAACAAAAACAACATAGTTCTGATCATGGAAAAAGAATACTATTCTGATCCAGGAACGCCAGATCGGGTTAATTTTTCGCCACAGTTGGACATTTCGCCGGACTGATGAGGATTGTCCAAAATTTTTTGTTGGTGGTCATAAATTTGTAAGTCTCTGGACTGTAAAATTCGAATTAATCACTAAAATGGATCTCTTAATTGCGACGATCTTATTCTCTCATCTTACTTTTGACATATTAAATAGAAATTGAGGAGTAAATTTTCAATGCTCAATCTGCTTTGATGGTTCAAAATATAAATAGGAGAAATCTATGTAGAAAATTTTTACTATTGTGTGAGGTAGAATTTTTATGTGAGGGAATCATTAAAAAAAATACTTGTTCAAATATATCAGCTAGGAGATGTTTTTTTTTAAAAGGGGTAATCCGACTGAGCATCATCGTGTGTGGGATTCGCCAGGTCGTGCTGGCATCCCACAGTCAGGGATACCCTCTAAAACCTCTCGCTATGCCTTCCTTCACCTTAGGCCAGTGTTACGGGTACATGGCCTAGACCCTCCGCTGGCTTTGGTAGGCTGTGGCCCAACGGCTTCATCCATATCCCGGGAACCTTCTTTCTGTCCCTCGGCATCTTCATGCTCTTTACTGCGTGAGGCGGTTTGTAACGGGTCCCACGAGAGTAGAGGTGAGCACACGCGGAAGAAAACGCACCCCCATCTCGACGACATAACGGCGGGTGAATACATAAGAAGATTTTCCTCAAGGAAAGCTCACGGCGGCCGAAAGTCCAAATTGGCCCTCCGGCGTCAACGCACCCTCCTTTGGCGGGAGCGGAGCAAGGACGTACGCTCACGCTCCCGCTCCACCTACTCCTTTGCAAGCGCGACACGCTCGCAAAAGGAGGAGACTGCGTCCCATTCGGCAGGGAGCTAGGAGGTCTTGATCTAACTGTCGATACGCAGTGACGTGATTGGTCAACGGTCTTTTATCGACATTAATCACATTTATATTGCTGTAACATTTTTCATCACCTTCGAATTCAATGTGGCTCTCCATTATGGAAGAAGTATATACTAAGGATTCGCTATCACACAGTAAAAAATGTAACTACGTGCTGCAATCACAATTGGCGCCACCATTTCGTTGTTGTTTTCATAGAGAATATCAACTAAATCTTTCAGTCAACGTCTTTTATTTAAAACATATTTTTTTCACTTGTGTATTATGCATGAGATACCTTGAAAGAACTGTCTGGGAACCTAGGCTCGCATATCCGTAAACCCTTGATCACATATTGTACAAATGTTTGCCAGTTGCAGCCTCTGGAGCGAGTCAGCTTAGTTTTATGCTCATTTATCACTTTAAACCAATCCCAGGAACATTCCCGCGCGATTCCTAGACCACAAAGTATCGCAGAATTTTAAAAATAATTAAATAGTAAACTATCGATTTAGCGAAAATTGTGTCGGAGTAACCTAATTTTTATACGTCCTAACAACTTTAAATTGCTCCCGACAAAATCCCACAGGATTTCCTGGTTAAACAGTACCGCATGAGGATGTAATTGCTGTGTTAAGATTTTTGAACTATGACTTTTGGTAAGACCGTACACAAAATCTCGCTTTTTTTTATGCAAGTTCTAAAATGGGTTGAGCTGGAAATAGATTTGGGAATGAAAAATCAAAATATTGCGGTTGAGACGGAAATAACCGATTTAACTTCTTTATTTGCCTTTGGATGCAGTGGTGGCAAGGCAAATGGCCTTGGCAAAGGATGACCTCCCGTGGAAGACTACAGAGTGACCAGCGTCCACTGGGGAATCGTGTCGCCACTTTGGGAATTTTTAGTTTTTATAATAAAATAGAACATCATGGATTGCACACATCCCTCCAATACACATAATATAGACGTTAAAGTGGTTTTGCATATTTGTTTAATTCTTCTTCGCTGATTTTTTTATGAATCGATTATATCTTAAAAGCTGGTATGTACTTTTAATAACGGAGATGCACGTAGGATTTTCGCGTGACATGGTTTAGAATTTAAGCGAACGTAGTAGCGTGGCTTAATTTTTTAAAATAACATTTTATTCCACCTAGTATTTTTTTTATTGCTGAAGTACAGCAGACTGGCTGACGTCCCAACTGTGATGGAAAGTGGTTAACGTCGCCTATGGACATTAGCAATACCAGAGGTGCTGCCAATGTGCTGCCAGTCGGGCAAATGTCCTATCACCTGGCTGTGGGTTGTTTTGTCGCCTGTTACGCCATGCCCCCGGCCGCTAGAATTAGTATTCTTTTTCCGTTCCTGCACGGAGAAATATAGCTTATGGAATTAAAAAAAAAAACAGTTTGCTGTATAATTAATTTAAATTACAAATATATCCGCATGTCCTAAGTATAATAATTATTTTGTATTGAAATGCAATTTGGCACCAGTGGCGTAATAAAAGCACTGTAACTTTGTATTGCGTTTAAAGTGTACTATAATTATTATTCCATTTAAATAATTATACTGTTAATAGTATATTAGTTTCCTAGTCACGCACGCGCGGCGCTGTGGTCGCAGGACGTGCGTACGCGCGGGTACTGTATTAAAAATTATATACATATAACCTCTTAATTTTCAGTTCTATTTTACTCATTTTTAAATGAAATAATTGTAGGCTATGTAGTATGATCTTTTTTAAGATTTAAAGCCCGGATTCTAGAACAATTGCAAACCGGCGAATTGAAATGTCAGAAAAGCCTATGAGGCATCGTACATTCTAAAGAAGTTTTAATTTAAACGCATTGCCATCTCAAACGTAGGTTTAGTCATGTATCTCGTTATAGAATATAGGCCCAAGGGCGGCTCTTTTCAATTGTTTTAGTTTAAAAATTAATGCGTCATATTATAAATATTACATTCAAGTTCATTCAGATTTTAATTTTATCTAAATTGCTATAAAGGCGATTTTTCAATGTTCTGTTCTTCTGTACTTCAGTAAGTTAATATGTTTATTGTCGACCACAAAACAGGTGGTTTGCAATATTATTAGAGCAATATTATACGTTTTCACTAAATGAATAGTGTATTATTGAGGTATAATAATTTTTGAAAACGCATTAATACAGTGTTATATAGGTACTTATTTTTATTACAACTTACGAGTGTTTAATATGGTTGAGTTTTGTACAAAATATATTTAAATTAGAATAAATATTTACTTGTTAAATATGGTAGGTGCTCACATTTTGCTTAAATGGTTTTGTTATGTTTACAATGATCAATTCCCAAGCCTATAATTATGCCATACATAATTATAGGCGTGCATGTATACTGAAATTTCAATGCATCTGTGATTAATTACAAAACAAAAACAATTTAAAAGTTTTACCAACGCGTTATTGTTGGATCTTGAATTGAATTTCAATATTTTCTTATGATTACGTATGTCTGTAAGTTTATACTACTCGTATAAGTTGACAGAATCCACTGAATTATAATGAAATATAAAAATCACGTAGTACAAGTAAGTTATGGCTTATGTTCACAGAATCGCGAAAATCTAAGAAATTTATTATCTTAAACAATAAACTTCTGCCTGTTTTGTATTTACAAAGCGCAAAAGGTTACAACCCTGATTTTCGCAGTAAGGCCGTGGGAAAACATTATGCCACTTCCACGGCAAGTGCCACGGAAATGGGCAGTGCGAGTATGTGAACGCAGCTTACTTGAACAATTGATTCGTGATGCCCCTCACCACCTTCCTGTTTGCTGCCGTGGAAGTGTACTAGCCTGTGCTCTGCGGCATTCGGATTTTGAGGCAATATGTTTGGAATTTGTAAACTAAGCTAAATAATAGGTTGGGGAAAAAGTCTTTTCGCATATAGTATGTATGAACTTGTAATAAGATCTCTTTGGCTATACCATTTGTATCTGGCTGGTTTTGGTATCATTAAAAAGTTTTAATTTTAAAGAAGACAATTCCAAATTCAAATTAGGAAAATGTGCGATTTTCATTTGTTTTTCTTATTGTTAAAATGAGTGAATGTAATGAAGAAATTCGATACATTTTAAAATTTTACTACAAAAAGGTAAAAATGCAACACAAGCCGCGAAAAAAAATTGTGATGTTTATGAACCTAATGCAGTATCTGTGAGAGTAGCGCAAATTTGGTTTAAGCGTTTTCAATCCGGAAATTTTGATATCAAAGATGCACGTCGCTCTGGTCGCCCTGTTACAGACAAAATTGATGCCATTTTTGAAAAAAGTGGATCAAGATCGGCATATTAGTAGTTACGATGTAGCTGGAGAATTGGGAATTGACCACACAACGGTTTTGGCGCATTTGAAAAAAGCTGGGTACACAAAAAAGCTCGATATTGGGGTGCCTCATGAGCTCACTGAAAGAAACCTAATGAACCGTGTACTCATTTGTGATTTTTTATTACGACGTAATGAAACCGAACCATTTTTGAAGAAGCTGATAACTGTTGATGGAAAGTGGATCACGTACGACAAGAACGTGCGAAAAAGATCGTGGTCAAAGGCCGGTCAGGCTTCATAGACTGTGGCGGAACCCGGGTTAACTCGCAACAAGGTGATGCTGTGTGTATGGTGGGATTGGAAGGGCATTATTCATTATGAGTTGTTACCGCCAGGCAGGACTATCGATTCTGAACTGTACTGCGAACAACTGATGAGATTAAAACAAAAAGTTGAGAGAAAGCGGCCGGAATTAATCAACAGAAAGGGTGTGGGTTTTTCACCATGATAACGCTAGGCCTCACACATCTCTAGCCACTCAGCAAAAATTACGAGAGTTTGGCTGGGAGGTGTTAATGCATCCGCCGTATAGTCCTGACCTTGCACCTTCAGATTTTCACCTGTTTCGGTCTCCGCAGAATTCCTTAGGCAGTGTCAGGTTAACATCACGATAGGATTGCCAAAACCACTTGTCGCAGTTTTTTGATCAGAAGCCCCAAAATTTTTATAGCAATGGGATCACGTCCCTACCTACAAGATGGCAAAAAGTTATCCAACAAAATGGCACCTACATACTTTAGTCAAATGTAAATAAACTTTATAAAAAAAACCTTTTGAATTTTTATATAAAATGCAAAGAAACTTTTCCCCCAACCTAATATAATGACAGGTTGCGTGCAACCAGCGTGCAGCACTAAAATGCGCGTTCTCATTTAGCAGTGCTGGAAGTTTTTGGCGGGAACTGAAAGGAGATGTGCTGTGCAGTTTTATTTTCTAAAATTGTGTAAAATTACTCTAACATGAACAGTAGTTGTAGGATAATGGATAGATTTTGAGTAGTAATTATATGTTTTTGTGAGAAATGCGAACTGTATCTAAATGTCGCCTTTCGAGTTGTCACAAGAACTCCGTTGAATGGCGCCAGCTGATAACCTACAGTTCAGCTGAGCTATATACATAGGCTTAAGAAAATGAAGAAACTATATTGTAATCTAAGATCTGGCTTCAAGGCCTAGCTGCCAGGCCATAAACCTAAATAAATGATTATCAGTGCTGTTAGTAGAAAAGCTTTTTAAATATTTTGCTTATTGCTAGAGAGCACACCAGACAGGCTGATAGCCCCCACCTGAAGGAAAGTTATTACCGTCGCCTATAAATATTTGCAACACCAATATGTTGCCGGCTTCGACGAGGAGACTGGAACCTGCCCACTGATGCTGGAACACAACTCAAGGTTGTTCTGGTGGTATGCTTAGACCAGGGGTCGTAGCCGTCCAGATGAGCAAATGCTTTAAGAGCTGGGTATACAGGTAGCTGGGGGTGTGTTATTTGTTCTATGACCTCTTACGATAGGTCGCAGTAAGCAGGCGATCATTTGGCTTACTATCTGTTAATATTTAAAATAAGCTTCATACAAGTAACATCAAAATTTAACCGATGGTAAGGCAAGTGAATGGATAGTAAGATCTACGAACCGGTCATAAATAATTCAATTTTCATACACTATAAATAAAAAGAACAATCAATCATCAACATCGTGAGTTGAATTTAACATTTGTATACTATTACTGCATGATAACTCTCTGGAAAGTGATTTTTTTGTGGGCATAGAAAAGGAAACGAGATTAAAACAGCTCATCGTGAGCTAACCGGCAGTAATTATGGGCTTAGAACACATTACTTCAAACAACTCATCCAATAATTCACCTGTTACATAAACTAACCTTTTAGTTCGTCTTCCGGGTTAGGCTTGCTTCTAAATTTCAACGCATCGTTGGGCTTTTGGTTTGGTCACGCGAATTGGCTATCAAGAAAGTTTGTTGTCGGCACATAAAAACAAATAGTAAGTGAAGTGTGCAGTTTTTTTGACCCTATGGTCAAATAGAATGCAGCTTTGAAGCTATTTTAATATAATAATTACTATATGGAACGCTAATATTAAGAACTATCAAAGCTGAAGGTTATTGTTAGTCTACCTAATTTATAAAAAGTGAGATATCGAGGTACTTGTGAAAAGAGCTAAACGTTAATCATAAAAGTCAAATAATTTGGCAACTTTTAGCACGTGAGGCAGCAACAGATCCGCGGATTATAGGGTGACTTGTTGTTAAAGCGTATATTTCTCGTGGTGGGAATATGTGCGTAATCAAAATCTAAAATTGATAAAATCCTGGACAACAACCAGTGAATTATAAATTATAAAAAAATGAACATTAACATGATAAATTCATTATTCCCTCAATAGAAAGTAATGTCTTGAAAAATCGCCACAGCGCTTTAAGAGATATAAAGATCTCTTCCCTATTCAACAGAAATCACTATTATGTTAATGATCACGGTCTTTCTAGGTTTCCTTCTATTATTTACTCTAAACTGTCACGTCTGGTGGAAAATGTGGACATTTAATGTCGTCACCATTTGTGCAAAGAAGGATAATCCTAGTCCACATATCCTTTTATGAAATTTGATATTAAACACAACGGTCTCATGGCCCTGTACAGCGGATATTATTGTTGGTACTTAATTCTTGACAACGTGGTTTGAATTTTTAATTATTTGTGTTCACTGGATAGTGTGTTACGACAATAAAGTATTAAAATATTTTAGTAGTGGGCAAATTATTTGAAAAATATGTCATCGTGCTCATTCGAGCACGCCCTTAACGATCCCTTATTCTATTTTTGAACTATCCCAGTTTACTTATGCAATCAAATTTTGCTTTACAAGATTTTTTGAAAACCTGCCACTTGATTGAACTAGCAATATTTGTGTCACTCTAGTAGTAATCACAATTACAATACTTATCACTGTTACAAATATGTAACATGACTGTAATATTCTTCTTCTATAGTTAGAAATATTTGACCAATGCAATAATTGAAATACAGAGTAATTTTTACAAACTTACTACACGAAACTCGTCTTCCATCGCGTTTATAGTTCTTGTTAGGAATAAAAATATGTGTATTCTAGTTGCCGTTTGAATATTGTTCGTATTGACATCACAAATGCTAGACATCGTATGAGATAGGAGTGCATTCCTATCATTTGCACATCTGTCATGGTCATATCTAACCTGTGGTCAATTATTTTACAGAAGTAATCCTTTTATGCGACCCTTTTGAAGTAATATTAAAACAATAAATTAGTCATCGTGCTTATACTCGAATTGATTTAATAAGTTGCGTACTAATTGTAGTGAACTTTTTGGTATGGAGAAAACTTTCTGAAACCTTATATCTATGTAAGGAAATCTAGCTCGGAAAGAAACCGTCGTTAAATATATGTATGTAGTTATAATATGTTTATATCTAGTTAGGAAAATTAATAAAAAATAAATATATTATATTTTTATTATACCGTTACATATTATTTATTACTAAGTATACTTGAAATACTTTTTTGAAGCTCAGGTCAAATATTTAGTGTTGTTTTAACAGTGTCGGCTAATAATTTACTACATTAATGAATTTTAATCACCCGTTTAGCCCAGAAATGTAACTTCTTCTGAGAAATATTATGTAACTACTATTCCAGTCCCTTTTAGACAATTCTGGGAAATACGTTATAATAGATATAATTTATGTTCAACCGCGTATATAATACTCCTTTTAATAGACTCCCAAGATTGTATGTAGTGGCGGTATGCCGAATATTTTTATAAACTTAGGCACACTCAACGGTGGAGGAACGACTAATACGGGGGTTCTGTATCTCACTACTGATTATATATATTATTTGACATAAACAAGTAATGTCACATTTCTACCAGTGGTAATTTGGTAATATATTAAATAAAAGTTCTATGATTACTTGGTTTATTCTGTGCTTTCACAGGGTCTTGTATTTATCAGACAATGGGTAGAGGTATTGTTTTTTTTTATATCGATAGTAACATATAAGATGGTATCTAGACACAAGACTATTTCTATTCGCGCGATTTAAATTTTTTAAACTGAGTTTGCTAGTTTTTATTAGTTATACTTGTAACTTTTCTTCTTCTGAACTATCACAAATTACGTAAAGTTAAATATTTGTGAATAATCATACTACACTATACATAGTGTATATGATTCTGTCCAACTCTTTCATCTATAATAATAATATAAAATTCGAAACATGCCGTGTCTGTACAATGAAGCTATTTAAAAAAAACAACTGGAATAGATTATGCGATGCGATGCATTTTTTTTTAGATTTCTTGTCTGTTTATTCCGGATTCACGTAAAAACTACTGGGCCGATTTCGATGCGGTTTTCCCTGATCGACAGCTAATTCTTAGACTCTGCGCTACTTTTTATCCTGGGAATCCTACGGGAATTTTCTGGGTACGATTTAAAATAGCCAGGTTAAAAAAAAAACGAATTCCAATGTGATGTTTTACTAATAGATACATAGCAAATTTAATGTAATAAAATGTGTGAAATTTTTTATCTCGGGAATCCCGCCGGGAATGTTTCCGGGAGCAGTTTATAGTTGTTCGGGTGCGTAAAAATTAGCATATTCCGACAGTTTTGACTAAAACGATAGCTTACATTCTTTTTCAAATGCTGCGGTATTTTGTGCCCCGGAAATACCGCGGGAATTTCAAGTCAAGCGTAGACGAAGTCGCGTGCATATCCTAGTATTATTATAAAGGTGAGCTTAACCTTAAAAAACTTTTCATCCACAAACCTATGAAACGAGCGACCCAGACAAAACAAAAGGCAGGGTTGTGTGTATATTATTTTAGTTAATTATTAATTTAATGCACTCATAATTAATTTTCCACATAACGAATTTACTTTCTTTTAAGTTAATGACAATGAATAAGATTTGCTAAATTAAAAAATCAGGCCATGGTCGTATAAATTAATTATATTATTACGGTCGGTGAATACAGATTCCTGGTTTACTAACACACATGTTTGTAAATAATAACATGTTAAAATAAACATGAGAGTTTGCCAAAATATCACGTGGTGTAATTAATTTTCACATACTCGCAGAATATCGGCGTGAATCGACTAGCTTTGAGCTAATCGTGTTTTGTATGATGAGTGAGAGTTCCGAAGGCCCACTTCCCCCTATCCCTATCCTATCCACCTCTTCCACTGCTCTATGCCACTGCCCTATTCCACCGCCCTATTCCACTGCCCTATTCCATTCCCTCTATCTCATTATTCCGATCTGATCCCTCTATTCCATCTTAATGGCTGGCAAAACGTTGGCTTCGCCCCTGATATTGCAAACCTCTATTTCATCCTTGCCTTATTTACTCCATATATTCCTTTTATAAGTAACAACTTGAACAGTACATTAATTATAAATAAGATCAAATTAACGCAATTATATTCAAATTTAAAAGATTTTATTCAAACTATTATACGTCCCTCTAGAGATTTTTTTTGAAAGTCATTCATTTAAGTTAATAATACAGTTTACTTCCTTTTGTATTTACTATGCGTAGATGTTAGCTGGTTTGTAGTTATTGATGGCCTTTGATATAAACTGATTCTTAATAATTTTTGTCTTTTCTGATCTCACAATGTAATACATCTTTAGAAACCTTTGATGAGTTAGCAAGAGGAATTACATTTTAGTCAGACGGTCACAAACAGGAGTTGCGTGTCACGGAGTTGAATAAGCTGCGGTGGATGTACGGAGTCACACGAAAGGAATGTGTGATGTAGCCTAGCATCCACCGTAGTCTTCAAGTCCATAATATAACAGACAAATTGCAAAATAATTGCTTAGTTTTGGACTAGGTACAGTTTACGGAAACAAATTGGTTATGAAGGTAGGAAATAAATGCTCTAGCCATGCAGACTGCCAAGTCCCGGTAAAAGTGTAGTCTCGAGGTATAGCTGTTTTTACGTCCTGAGGAATGATTTGCGTGCCAATGAGCTTGAGGTTAAGGAACATGGCGAAGATTGTTCGAACTGACGAAGGAAAAAGTAGTAAACTTCGAGTTACGGAGTGGATGCTTCAGATGCATCCATCCGGAATGTAATGCTATGATGATGATGTAATCACATATTGGATACTACAAGATTTCTCATCAAATGCCCATGTTTACGCAAATCTAGCTAAATGCTCTAGTAGTGAGGTAAAAGACCTAGATAATCATTTTTTCTTTACAGGACAAATTAACTTATTGTTACATGCCGTCAAAGATAAGCGCAGTTCATTGTGTTCCAACGATTTAGGAATTCTTTTGTGTTTTGAATTTGTAATTAAGAAAAACATGATATTGTTTTTCTACTTGTTTTATAACCATCATTAGCGTCGAACTAATCCTTATTGTTATTGTTTTCGACTTTATGGCCGTTCGCAGATGTGCAAATTACTATTTCTCGGAAACTCAGTGCGTGCGGCCAATTTCTTTGTACTGTGTAGTGAGTATAAGACAATGTCCGAATGGAGGGGCGGGCAGTCAAGCAGCGACTAAGAGAGAGTAAGAAGATTGTAGTACTCTCGATTAGCGATATAGACGACGGACTTTACGCGTGTCGAATTGCATCGAATCGTGCAGTGTGAACTGGTTGCATCCAGTTATATTTGTATTTGTTTTATACGTGTTTGTACAGTTCTAATAAATTCTATAGTAGTTCCAACGGCATTTTTAATTCGAGTCCTGTAGCTCGTAACAGTATTTTAACACTATAATATTACTTTCATTTGGGAATGCGAAGACAATTCTATCCTTAGTTATACCGCTAACGAGGTTCTTAGAAAACTTAATAATTAGTTTCAATTATGAAGTTTGGATTTTAGATATTCAGCGATTCAATATGAACTTTTTATTAATTAAAAGGTTGTCTAATAAACAAAAATAAATGCGAATGAAGCGCGTTACTATGTTGAAATAAATATTAAGTAACTACTATTTATTCTGTAACATTATAATGAATTATCTTTAATTTTTACCGATATGCTTTGTCTTTCTAAAATGTCCAATTGTAAGTTAATGTATACCATAAATAAACCTTTAGTTAAATTTAAGGTTTAGATGGTTAATTTAAAACAATTTGCGCTTTAATATCTTTAAATAGTGTAATTAAGAAATCATGGTGTGTGAAGTGTCAAAATAATCTTCTAAGTAAAAACAATGTATACCTTCACCACCATTTCTTTCAACCGACCACTTTAAATACTACAATTATCTGGACATGTTGACATGACATGTTCACTTCAAAGACAAGGCTTAAATAGTCCTACGACTGATAACATACCTATGAGTTTGTCATTGGCTATTTTATCTACGACGTTAAGGCGTACGAGAAATTATTTTGCCCTACAATTATGGTAAATCGAGACAAAACTCGAGCGTAAGCTATTTTATATAACATTTAATAGGCATGAGGATGAGGCAGACAGAACACCATGACATAAAATGCAACAACCCCTTTAATTGGAATTTCATACTAAACGTATGAAGCAAAAAGTACATTTTATATTTGAAAACGGTATATAGATAGATAACTCTTTATTGTACGCCAAAACAAAAATAAACTTAGACTAAAACTATATATGATTATGCATAAGGGGCGGTCTTATCGCTAAATAGCGTTCTTCTAGTCATCTAGAGTCTAGACAACCCCAAGCGGCGAAGCCTCTAAATTTATCAATTTTTCTGTCTAATTTATACAAAGCATGCGATGTATTATTTGTGTGAAAGAAAATCTTTCGTTGCGTTCTTACGTTTATTCTATATGTCTGACGCTTTACGATTTTAAGGTAAATTAGCCGTTAAATATCACTGACGTCCTATTTATTAATTTTGAATTTGAAGAAATAGTGTGACATCAGACGATGATTTCAAGTTAATTAAAATCGAGAGAGTTGTCCTCCACTTATTATTTATTAGAAATATTTAACAACATTCAAAAATTGCAACATCAGTAAGTAAGCATATTTTACACATAATAATACTAATTAAGAGAAATTACACAAAGCTATACTGTATAGCCTTGCGTGTCGCGACACTAATTTTAAACAGACCAAGCCACAAGGATATGTGCAAACTCGATAGCTTTGTTAAAACATCGTCAATATTATAACAAACGCCACTAGCGCATTTGTTTGCTGTAAAAATTTGAAGTAAATTACCTCTTGTTTGTGCATGTAATTTGGAAGTGCTTGTCACTAAAATAGTTTGCTTTTTCAGTTATGTGTGCTCCAACATTACATTTTGGGTAACTTAATATATTATTATTCGTTTTAGTATGTGTTTGGAATCAACTTCGAACAGACAATAGTTTATAGTTAAACTGTTACCCTTCATAATAGTTATACAAGGTTTATAGTGTAGATTTATAGCATTAATAATGCGATTATGAATAACATATTTTGATAAGTTTTTAATGAGCCTGTAAACCTTGTATAACTGGACTTGGGAGTCAGTCGTTTCTCCCCCTCTCGGAAATTATTTTAGAGTTAAGCTCGCTTTTGTTTACTGTAGGATATGAGAGACGATGTCATCAATCATATTCTAAAACAAATATACATATAACCAATGTTATACATTTTTTGAGAATAAAATTACACAGTTAAAAAACATTTCAAGCCCCTGTCAATAATTCTCTAAAACTGAGGAATCAATATTATCGTCAATTCAAGTTCTGGATAATTATTATCCAGACCTTGTATTGTTGGGTAGTTTAAATAATTATATTTACATAAGTGACAACTTTTACGAAACTAAGCTGTATGTAACAATAACATGCCTTGCGAAATGAAATATTGTAATTACAGTCTAATCCGTACCTAAATTTACAGGCTTGTTATTCTTTTAAAGTTCTGTAAATGCGTTTCGCAAGGTATGTATCTCTATGTCCCCATATCAAGGTAAGACATGTTTTCCTTGGCAATTAGCAGCAACCAACGAACTTTTATCGTGGACTAAGGAAACAATTCGTTTTGTGTAACTTGGGTCTCTCAGATAACATGACGTATCGTTCGAAACGCCTGATGGCTTAGAAACTTTTTTAGTTGATAAGATTTAAAGCTGTTTTAAATATATATTGAGGTCAGGGTTTTTTTCTTCTTTTATATACAAGTTATTAATTCGCTAAAACCATACTAAAATATATAATGAAGGTGGCGGTGTTTGGGCTTTTTTTATATATCGACAAACCCAACAACGCACCAAGAAGAAGTATTGTTACAACTCCTTTCTAAGAAATACTTCTTAGATATCTTCCATATTCGAACTTCATATAATATCCTAATTTGTAGAGTTGTCATATTCAATAATCAATCTTATGTCTTAATAAAATTTAGTTTTATTAAAAGCATAAAATGTAGTCGCTTACAACTAATAGTATGTATAATAATAGGTTTTCCTTGTTAATAGGTATATAAAATTTTAACGCTACCTAGTATGATAATTTTAAGATGGACAACTAAAGCTAGGTTATGTTAAATTCAATAGTATTTTTATTTGGCAAAACGTTAATATGTCAAATTTACAAAAAAATGTATTACAAAGTCAAAGTAATTTATTTTGTGTATACAGGTTTAAATATGATGTCCATAATTATAACAATTTATGCATCACTGTATCATGCCACATATGTAGCTTACAAAATAATTGAATTTAAACCTACTAATGTCTAGATACAAATTAATATACAATTTATAATAATAGTGATTAACAATAATTAAGATAACTCATGTCACAAAATCAGACTCCTGTATCAGTATTTGTGTCAGAAAGATACTAATGTATTGTGTAATATGCTTTATTTATTAATATTTGTCGTAATTTTATTTTAAAGCTTTTGGTTTTGATGTTGAGTTCCTTAATTTTTAGTGGTAGTTTATTGTAAATTTTAGTCGCCATACGGAATAGACTGGTTTGTAATAAAGTGGTTTTCGAAGGAAGTGAAAGCAGGTATGTGCTGTTGTGGCGCTTAATGCTGCATTTAGTGTATAAATGTGAATTATTGTTAACGAACAAAACAACTTCATAAATGTATAATGATGGAAATGTCAGTAGTTTTAGACATATAAAATGCGTTTTACAAGAATCTGTTTTCATTATATGACATATAGCACGTATACAGCGTTTTTGCGCTATAAACACACGTTCTTTACCAGTGCTATTGCCCCAAAATATAAGACCAGACGTATCTCGTATTTCTTCAATATGTTAGAAATACGAGAAATAACAATTTTTTGCTTGTTTTTATGTTTACAGCTTGAAAATAAACCAATGTTATATAAAAGGCACCTATAGATGCACTTTCAATAATGGCAATGAATATAGGATACTTTTTTATCAAGAAAATTGGGGTAGTTTCCTAGAGATACGGATTCGAAGTTCATGCGAGGCAAGTCGCGTGAAAGTTGTGTTTAAATTATATAACGAAATCTCTCCATATTTATTTTAAAAAACAACTATTTCAACATTTATAGGTTATTCGTTTTGTCTAAATGTATGCTATATCTATACTTAATATAAATATATACTCATCTTTAATATACAACATCCATGTTATAGTCTCAAGATTCGGACATTATAAATCAATTTAATATTTCCTTTTGCAAGTGACTAATGCATCAATTATCTTCTATTACATAGACTACAGTAATTATAAAGAGCTCCTAGATATTAAACATGAAGTCACACTATTATTAGTGATTACCTTATGTATATATCCAGTATATACGTTCTATAGTGACTAACCTATTAGGAGAATAAAACCGCTTTAAGAAAATCGGGCTTGATATATATTCTGATTCCAATTTCGATGTATAAAATAGGGTTTAAAATTTCAGTTTTTGCAAGAAAGCGTATGTTTAGTGATGTCGATTTTAAAGAGAAGTGACACACTTATATTGATTGCGTTCAAGGAGACCGGTCAAGTATTATAGGAGTATGAAACGTAATTACGTTCGGCGGGATAAGCTAAAAATTATTTTCCGATACAATAAAAATGTTACTCAGAAAAATTAAATATTTAGCACGATAAAAGGTTCTATCTAAATTTTTTACTTGTCAATAACTGGAGTGACAATTATTGAAAAAAATCTAACTTAAAAAGAAAACATCATTACATTGAACCTGTGGTCCGTAACCACAAAATGAATAGCTCACGTTACATTCTGGTGTTCCCACGGGCCATTTTGCCTCTATAATGTCCCTAATTAAATGAATTATTGTTATGGTAGAGTTAATGCGTGGTATTTTAAATTTGACTAATAATTTTGAGATCAAACTTAATATTAAGATCCCGTAGCATCAAAGCACTGAAACGAAGAAGAGCAATTTATTTCTACAGGATTGTAAATTGACTAGAAGCTTATAAGTTTTGTTTTGCCTAATTTTAACTTTAATCCTATGTAGTCTCATAGGTTTTCCTTTTCTGTTGGCGTTTAATATTTTTTAACAAAGATTGGTAAATGTCCATTGACAACGGTAACCACTTTCATCAGTAGGGTCGTCGTAAGCCTTGCTGCTCTACTTATTGTAACAAATTTAAAAAATGCAGCGAAACGCGTCCTTCATGTGTCAGATAAGAATTCCTTATTTTACACTTAAATTTAAACAAACAGTAGTTATAATTTTCAATTGAATATTTTTCTTTATAATTATTTATTTTTTTCTTCCTTTTGCAACTTGTGTCAAGGTGTTAAATAATTGTTGTTAGTATCTCGTCGTAATTATCATCATTATTTCTAGACTTCAATGTTAATTACCTGTTCACCGCGTGTGTCCAACACTGCTGTATAAAATGCTAGTTAAATTTAGTTTAACACTTTGCTAGTTCGTAAAACCGAATAGATAAATAAGTTTTGATGAATTAATTATCAGGAATTTTGTAGGCCCGATTAGGTATGCACACACATTTTTCTTCGAAAATATTTTTCTGTATAAGAAATGTATTTCAGTCTGAATACGCTTTTTCTTTGGTCTTCTTAATTTGATTTTATCGAATTATCAACATCACATACCGCTGGAGTGTCTTAGGGCTAACCTGCATAATCTCAAGAAACAACGGTGGACAGAGACGTGGAAGATTCTCGTTTAAGTGCCCAATACTGTTTGGGTCGTTGGGCCACATAAGTGAGTTGGATCATCAGCTAGTTGAATTACAAATCCTTTGATATTCATGTCTTAATTTTATGCCCAGCGTGCATAATAACTTTTAAGCAATGAATAGACTAATTACATTCTAAGAACGTCGGGTATTGAACCAAATTCAATTCACGGTTGTTACTGTAATTATACATAAGCTCGTTAATAAGATATTTATATATATAGATTACAGGCTTAAATTCAATAGGCTTGTTTACCGAGCCGTCAAATTAGAATCACGAAGTCAGTACAAACAAAATTAATCTCTTCATAGATTAAATGTAAAACTTCATTAAGTTCAAAATCCGAATAATTATATTTTCTTTAACACCATGAGATGTTGTTTTTAGAATGCTCCGTTAACAATGACTCTTCTAATTACCAATAATTGTAGATCGATTCGATCATGAAGTGTAATAAATAGTGAGCTAATCGATGTTTGAAGTAATTTTCCAAATTTAGTTAATTGTGTCTATGGTTTGATCTGCTTGTTCTTTTAATGATAATTCATCATTTTTATGTTATTTAGATGTTTATTGTGTTGTTAATACAAGCACATTACTAGCATGTACTTTTTGTAAGATAAAATCATTAATCAGGTCGCTTGTTAATTTTTATTTGATAAAAGAAAAGATCGATCAATAAAATTGTCCAACACGAACTTAACCAATTATGGCCGATGGGGGCTGCGTGTGCGCACGCGATCCGGACATTATTTTTGCATACATTTGTCACTTGTGTCACAAGTTAACGTCTAATTATTTGAATTGTTTTATTGAATTGCGTTTTAATCGTATTTATCAAGGAATTAAACATACTTGCTTGTTGTTAGTCTGCTGTGATCTATCTTCTAGCTTGTTGGAATAGTGTAATAGTAACTTATTGCGCTACCCTTTTTACTAGTATATTAGGGAAATCACTTGTGCAAAAATAGTAACAGATTATTATAGCTATGAAAAATGTATTTTTTATTCTAATTTACATTAAAATGGCGTATTGTTACTTAAATTTATGGTAACCTTGACATGGTTACGAAGTTTTGAGATTGACGTTTTGACTATAAGTACATTATAATGAACGCTTAGAATTATTTTTCTTTATGTAACACTAGCTTTTGCTCGCGGTCTCGTTCAGCCGTTCTGACAGGATTAAGCAACAAACACCCATCCAAATTTTCGCATTTATAATATTAATATGCATTGTATATTATATATTATATGAGTGTAGATTATAATTGATTAACTTTGTTAAAAAAAAGGTGTTCGGATAATCTTCTTCTTCAGCCAATCGATATCCACTCCTGGGTGTAGGCCCATCCAACTAAAACTATTCAGTAATAAAGCTTTACGGCCTTATTCATATTAAGTTAGAGTAGGTTTATAGGCTTCTTTAAGGTTGTTAAAGAAACCTACAAACTTACTCTAACTCAATATGAATAGAGGACCGTTACGATACAAATACAACTCAAAAGGTTAGAAACGTCATGTTACTAGTATGCTATAAATCTTCCAATTAAAATTATCTGTTGTTCTCCAAGACCATGTCAGTATCGATTTTATTTTATTCCGCTTAATGCCTACGACAAAACTTCATAATAACATCGAACATTTAAAATTTCAGATCATGTCATCAGAACATTGATGACAGCAAATATTTAGCAGCAATGCTTGCCAATAAACAATGGCGATATCATGCGATTACTGAGAACTCCCAGGGCGTAACATCCGACCTTGCTATTAAGAGGCCTGGTTCATCCATAATTAATCATCCATTCTATTAATTTTCAATACAATAGCAAAGACTATGATTATTTGTAAAATTGCTATAGTAAACACGCGATTGTTTCATACATTTCAGAATTAAAATTGTATGATCTTTACAAATATATCGTCAAGCATATGTATATTTTTTTTTATTGCTGAACTCATCAGCAGACAGGTAGACGGCCCACCTAATGGAAAGTGGTTACCGTCGCCTATGGACATTTGCAACACCAAAGGTGCTACAAATGCGCTGTTGCTCTCTTATAGGATACTGGAACCTGGCCACTAATGCCAGAACACAAGTCAAGGTTGTTATGGCGGCATACTCTAGACCAGGGGTGGTAGCCATCCACTCGGGCAAATACCCTACCAACTGGTTGTGGGCTGTTTTATCGGCTCTTACGACAGGCCGCCCGGCCGCAGGAAATTGTATTCTTTCTCCGTTCCTGCACGGATAAAATATGTAATAACAGTTTAACCCGTGCTTGATACATTTAGGTGTCTGTACCCATGTTTAAAAGGCAAATGATGGCCAGTATGGTTGAGTGATCCAAACCATTGCCTGCGTAGCATACTGGAAAGCAGTAGTCTCGGGTTCAATTCGTGGCACGGTAATTTTCGTAAACGAACTCTCCATTATTTACTATTATGTCGTTGTCTAGGATCGATCCTAGAGTTTTATATTTTACGTAGTAGTATATTTTACCCATGACAAGTGTAAGTTGCTTAGCTTCGGGAGTTTACATGGTGTGTTCGTGTGCCGATTTAAATAAAAAGTTTATTTTCTTGTACTAATATAAATCAATATAATGTCATACACATAAGAACAAAGACAGCGCGGGTCGTTTTCGCGTTCCGTTGGGCGCTATTTCTAAGCGCGCGCGCATATACGTCCGCATCGGCTATTTTCAGTTAGAGTGCGTCGATCCTTCCGCCACACTTGGACAAAAACAAACACATCTGCGACCATTCTATGTTTTTATTTTGATAACGTCGAGTTGGCTTGCTAAATATTTTGCTTTATAATTATATTCTGTTGTTTCAGGTAAGGGTGTTGAAAATTCGGGTTAATATACCTACAGGTCATTAAAATTATATTCCATCCAAAGTAGGTATTTTACGGACATATCACTTTACTTCTACTTTATAGTTATAGTTATACGTGGTATAGATACACAATTCTTAAGAAAAACCACAGGAATGATGATTTGTACGAATAATGAAGTATAAAAATGTCTCGTGTCTTTGTTAGATCACGTTTATTTGCTCGTTGTTTTGAGCTTCACTTATGTTGTTGTTGTTGTATGATCCAGACTAGAAGAATTTAGTAAACTTATTATACGAAATATTTATAATACTCCGAACATGCTGTAGCAAACGACCCCTGACATTAGATTTTTATTACGTGTCGACGGCCTGCTTTCAGAGGCTTCCCTGCGACGCAGACGATCTAACGTGAAGCAGTAATCGAATCACGTGGTTTCTCTGAAACCCTTTAAATACCAGTAAATGATGTTATTTGTTAGATTCGTCTAATTGCGGGTAACTTCATTACAATTCCTAGAGGGATTCCATAATATATGCTTTATATATGTACACTAATTGTGTGCTTGTGCTTATCATTCAGTTTAGAAATGAAATGAAAATTGTAAAATTCAGATCATATGTACTTTCGAAGATGAAGATAGGATACTTTTTATCCTGGAGAGTGGGATAATTCCTATAATAAATCGGAAACTATTTTATTGTTACTTACTAGTTTATACTCCGTGCAGGAACGGAAAAAGAATACATTTCCTGCGGCCGGGCGGCCTGTCGTACAAGGCGACAAAACAACCCACAGCCAGGTGGTAGGGTATTTGCCCGACTGGATGGCTACCAGCCCTGCTCTAGAGTATGCCGCCATAACAACCTTGACTTGTGTTCTGGCATTAGTGGCCAGGTTCCAGTCTTCCTTAAGAGAGCAGCAGTGCATTTGTAGCACCTTTGGCGTTGCAAATATCCATAGGTGATGGTAACCGCTTTCCATCAAGTGGGCCGTCTGCCTGTCTGCTGAACTCATGCAATAAAAATTTTCAAAAATTATTATTTTTCCAAACCGAAAGCTTATGAAGCCATTGAAAAATTGCCATGGATGGAATTATATGTCAAAACTAGGATATGTCCGCGACTTCGTCTACGCTTGACTTGAAACTCCCGCAGTTTTCCCGGGATACAAAATTTGTAGTATTTGAAAAATAATGTAAGCTGTCCTTTTAGTGAAAACTGTGTCGGAATAAGCTAATTTTTAAGCAGCCGAACTACTACAAACCGCTCCAGGGAAAATTCCCGACGGGATTCTTGGGATGGGATAAAAAATATCACCCATTTTATTACATAAAATTTGCTATTCATCAGTGACAAAATTGCATTAGAATTCGTTTTTTTTTCAATCTGGCCGTTTTAAATAATTCCCAGAAAAATTCCCACGGGATTCTCACGATAGAAAGTAGCGCAGAGTTTAAGTCTAAGAGGTAGCTGTCGAATCGATCGAATCGTAAAAACACTGGTTTTACGTGAATCACGAATAAACAGACAAGAAATCTAAAATAAAATTGCATTGTGTTCTGAGTCGTTTATATAGTCTATTCCAGTGGGTTTTTTTAAATAGCTTCAATGTACAGATACGGCATGTTTAGAATTTTAAAATATTATTGATTAATCTTTAATTCAAAGTAAAAGAAATCATTAACTTGAAAATAAATTTACATAGCTTAATAGTTTAATGTACACGTTATAGATTCAAAATTTATGTTACGCTTAAGCGATGGTTGATTCAATAAATAAATCGGGCCACCGGAAATCACCTAAGTATGCTTGACATGTGGCTGAAGTAGATTAAATCACTGTAGCGACATTTTCCGAATGACGCCGGTTCTTTGCTTTGGTTGCACGTGGCGGTGAAACGCTTTATCCTTTTTGGATTCCTTGAAAAGTTATTTATATCGAACTGTCTTCAGATTTACACAGTAAAAGACAATCAAAATATGAAGATTAAAGAGCAGCACTGTCGATTGAGTGAGTAGAAGAATACTTCACTTCATATGAGCGTCGATTTACTCATAAATCCTAACTAATATTATAAAGGAGGAATGTGAGTTTCTTTGTGGCGTTTTCACGCCTTAACTCCGCAACGGTTCGTCACGAAATTTTGCATACACGTTGTCAGAGATATAGAATAAGACATGGCCCACCTTTCATCCAAAAAAGTACTGTTCTGGACGGATAGACGACTATACCGAAAAGATGGCGCTCCAACCGCTTTTTATTGGTGTCCCTGTTGCAAGTCACTAACAAATACACCGCCGTGGCAACGACAATGACATGACAGCGACAATTTTAACATGTTAGTTCCACCTTCGCCTTGCTAGATGGCGTTTCGGGTATTTATGACTAGGTAGGTACTTTGAAGTAAAAATTAAGTTCCATATTTCTAAGAATTATAACATTCCCATTTCATTCATTCTTGAGGCGATAAAACAACCCACAGCCAGGTGGTGGGGTATTTGCCCGTCTGGATGGCTACCACCCCTGCTCTAGAGTATGCCGCCATAACAGCCTTGAGTTGTGTTCCGGCATTAGAGACCAGGTTCCAGTCTCCCTTAAGAGAGCAGCTGCGCATTTGTAGCACCTTTGGTGTTGTAAATGTCCATAGGCGATGGTACCCGCTTTCCATCAAGTGGGCCGTCTGCCTGTCTGCTGAACTACTGAAATAAAAATAAAAAATTACATTACATATATCCTTTTTTAATCGCGAGCGAAACCGCGGGCAAAAGCTAGTATTACTATAATACCAGCTTATTCCTGGGACCCAATTCAGCTATTTCAATATATTGGCATTGCAAGGGTATTCAAAGTACGCTTCCGTTGCGATAGTGGCAAAAATTCGTATCCTACTAAATCCACAATATATTCTCAATAACGTCGCGGCGGAATAGTAATCGAACAAAACTGATATTACCATTAGAAGAAATGGCGTTAGCCGAAATGAATATTAAAAAGATACTAACATTATAAATACTTTTTTTCGACTTTTCACTTATATAATAATAGCAGCCCATAAATGTCCCACTGCTGGGCTCGGGCCTCGCACTATAGGGGAAAGGACAGTATACCCGCCACACTTGTCCAAACCGGCTTGGCAGATTGGACACATTGGTTATAGCGATGTGCAGGTAGCATCGCGATGTTTTCTTTTACCGTTATTAGCACGTGGTAATTGTAACAATATGCACATTAGGTCAGAAAACTGCCCAAGTGGCGCATGCGTTCCGGCCAGGATCGAAACCGCGCTCTTTGACTTTGGGACTCGTGCGCTAAGCATTACGCTACCGCGACGATTTTCGCGTATAAATATTTATAAAGATAGAGTGGCTTGCCACAGGCACGCGATTGGAATTTACAGAATACCAAAATCAGGCAAACCTATGATTGAGACGATAGTGTTCGGCGATTTTGACGAAATAGTAATAGCAGCATTGTTATCCTGCTATATGTAATGTCTATATGACAGTCAACTGAACTGAGAATCTTTTTATCACTTCACATAACGTTTAACACTCTTTAATTTTGTATATATAACACTTAGTAAATGACGAAGTCATAATCCTAATGACTCAAATAGTTTATTAATAAAATTATTGTTTAAACAGTCATTATTTTTTTTTTTTGTTATTCCCAAAGTAATACTTATGTTCGCTCTATTATGTGTTGTTTTTTTAAAGTATCTAATTCTTCTAATGTTAGTACTATTATTATAACTGCAACGACTGAAACTACTAAGCTCTTTATCCTTCAGTGCCTCATCATTTCTTATCAAAACGATCTTGAACTGGATCTGACCAGACTTATAATTGTTGTTATCAAAATGCAAAGACTTTAATCTGAGCCCAGGGAGTCGACAGTCCTTTGCGTCTAATTAATGTTAAAGAAAACAATGGATACCATTACGATAAGATCCGGCGATGTCCGGCCTGAGTCAATATACTGGACGTTATTTACAGTATAATAACTATGTACTTGTAACTCTTTAATAATATTGAAATACATTTTGTAATTATGATATCAGTAGTTGTAGGCGTCACTTCGTTTGAACGAGACTTATATTTATATCGTTTGATCTCTGCTAAATATTGATTTGAAACAGATTTCATGAAAAACAGTTTCATGCCTAAAACGTTTATTACAATCCGCTAGCCATTTCGGAATCTATTCGAGACAAAACGAGCGACACACAGACAAAAGTTCTAAAAACTTTCAGCTATACTTAATAAGCGTCGTATAAATAGTTGTTTTCACTCTTAAATTTAGGCGGTTATTTTGAAATCAACTGATATTTCATATTTATTTATTGCTAAATACAATAAGTTATACATATGCCACCTACTACCCCAAAGAAAGCAATCAAGAATAGCTTAAAATATTTCCCACGCACCATATAAAAGATTTGCTTTGATAAAACCGTAATAAGTGTAAGATGCGCACGCGCAGGTGCGTTCTGTGACAATCACAATGGGCTTTTATTCAAAGCATATAGCTGCATGTGAAGTAATTGTGCAGGAATCTCGCATTGTTGAACATTATTAAAGATTTTGAGATTTAACGGGACACATTCGTTCGAAGAGTTTGCAGCTTTTTGTTGTTTGATAACATAATATCGAGTTACAGGGTTCCGTCGTCTGCAAATATTTGTCGTGCAATTTTGAAAATTGGTACATTGGTATAAATCAATGTAAAGCACCGTAGGTAGCTCGAAGTCTTTTAATGTTTCTTTGCGTTGTTACATGAAACATATCTATACCTATATATAGTTATCTCGACTTAACACAAGAACAACTGAACAAGCTCGATCGACTTCAAAATGTCTGTATTCGGTTCATATTTGGGTTGCGCAAATATGACCACGTTTCCGAATATCGTAAGAAGCTTAAATGGTTACCTATTCGCCTTCGTCGGGATGTTCACTTGCTCTCTCTTTTGTACAACATTCTTTTAGATCCTCGTACTCCTCTTTATTTAAAGGAACGTTCTGATTTCCTACATCTTTCTCATTCCCGTTATTTGCGCTCTAGTAATAATCTCTCTTTAATGACACCTGTACACACTTCTTCCTTCGTTGATAACTCCTTCACAATACAGGCTGTCCGTTTATGCAACTCACTGCCACTCAACATCAGACAAGCTAAGTCAGTATCCTCTTTGAAAACCATGGTTTTTAATTATTTTTGGTCCTCTCAGGTATAATAGTGCTGCTTATTCTGTATGTATTATGATGTGTTTACATAGTATATAATAAAGATTTTTATTCACTTATTTCATATATTTTGAATGTTTTATATT
Organism: Dendrolimus houi; assembly: GCA_039645545.1. Classification (NCBI taxonomy): domain Eukaryota; kingdom Metazoa; phylum Arthropoda; class Insecta; order Lepidoptera; family Lasiocampidae; genus Dendrolimus; species Dendrolimus houi. Next base: position 5,154,902 of record CM077127.1, on the reverse strand, counting down.
ATTTATTATCTACACCGCCATTGTCACGTTTTAATATTTTTCTTAGTTTCGGGGATTGCCTGGAAGAGATCGCTTTAACTTTAAGCGATAAGACCGTCCTTTGTTCAACATTTATTGTATCTAGTTTTTAAGAACGTAGTTTTAATTTTGGTGAACAATAAAGTGTTTTCATTCATTCATTCATATTGATATATAGGACTATCTTGCTAATTTGTTTAGGTGGCTGTTTATTCCTTCAGAGCGATCTTCCATCACGGCCTGGACAATCAACGGATTATTATAAAACTAATAAATAAAATAAAGTATTCGTAATCGCCTGCTTTCTAAAATTGATAGAGTTGATCCAATTTTAAAGATTTGTTGTTCTTGACATCCATCGATCAAACAGCTGTTGCAATTTCACGTATTTAGTTGGTTTTGCTTAAGTTTTTGTCTTAACTATTGTATAGCTAAGAACTCAGCCATAGTAATCGGTGCACCCTTTTATCATTTTGCTTCGAGCTGTATAATATTTTTTGTTAACTAACGGTTCGTCAGTTGTACGGTCGCTTTGAGGCAGGTAGATGCGCCTGCGCACACCCGTTCTGCTGTACCCAGAATGGTCTCAATTGATTTACCTTTTCTTCGAGATTTTCTAGAACTTTCTATGCTATATAATCGTGCGTTGTGAAAAAGTGTTAGAGTTTTAATGATATCTTATACTAATATATAAAGCTGAAGAGCTTATTTGTTTACTTGAATGCGCTAATCTCAGGAACTACTGGTCTGATTTGAAAAATTCTTTCAGTGTTAGATAGCCCGTTTATCGAGGAAGGCTATAGGCTATATATCATCACGCTAAGACCAATACGAGCGGAGCACCAATGAAGAATGTTTCAAAATCGGGGGAGTTACTTACTTTTTTTAAACTATTCCACGCGGACGTAGTCGCGGGCAGAAGCTATTATTAAATATAAGGATTTATAAGTACTCACTCAAAAATAAAAGAAGTTCTTAATAAGACAAAAACATTTGCAGAACTTTTATTTGTAAAACAATTCATGTAACATAGTATAACCGAGCGGTTCATTATTAAAAACATTTTTTTCTTTTCAATCTATAAATATCAATAGGGTACAGATAAATCCAGCATTTTATTTCAAGTAAATATACTTTTTGACAAATTTATGTAGCCTCGTTACTTTGACATTTTCACAAATCATTCTCCATTTTCACACTTACATATGTGAGATAAATATTTTTAAATATCAGTTGATATAATCAAAGAGTGTTTCTTATGGCTATCATATTATGCAAAATAATATAAAACAGTTTCTATATGGAAATTCGTCGCGATATTTCAATTTAACCGTATTCTATCTTTATAAGATTAGAAAACGGTCCGTAAATTATAAACGTTAGCTGCCTTTACCGACGCGTGTTTGCCAATGAGTTAACGATTTGAGGACAAAAGTCCTTACTTTACAACCTAAAACCGGTGTAATTAGATGACAAACATAATAACGTTACACCAAAGTAGGTACATGAATAGCATCGTCCTTGTGTTCATTGTGCTAACTCAAACAGTGAAAGTAAAAGGTATAGAAAAGACGCCGTCCTTCCTAAAAATGGGTATTTTTTAATAATGACTCAAAATAGAGGTTACTTAATTAACTTTTATGGATAGCCATCGGTCTTCAGTACAGTTTTTTACTTGATGTTTGAAATTAATTACCATGTAAATAATAGATTTAGATTACGCGGTTCATCGTTATTACTACTTGCTATATAGATTCAACAAAAGATAAAGCTTTAGATTTGACGAAAACGGAGAACCTATCAATGATTCAAAGAAAAACATAAAAGTGAAAAGAGTTAACATAATTTTGTATTTAATTCTCTCTTTTATTGCTCAAGCCGATATTAAACGAATCATTTCTGCCTTTTAATTTGGATGAATCGTTAAAGTGATCCGTAAAAACATAAACTCGAATCGTTCAATGTCATTGAACACCGTAGTGGTGAAATAGTTACATTTAAAGGGACGTGCCACGTCACTAGCTTTTTATGCATGTTACCAATCACTATCGTTACATTTAAAAAAATAATAAATCGGCAAATAAAACATATTGTATATCCCAAAGCTAAGCAAGTAACGCTTGTGTCATGGGTAACACACAACGGACCACTCTGGGGCCGATCCCAGACACTCAGACCACAGTAAATAACGGAAAGTTCGTTTATTAAATTTATCATGTCAGGAATCGAACCCGGACCCTCTGCGTCCCAGTGAGCTTGGCCGGTTAAGGCCTAGTCCGCTCAACCACAGTAGTCGTCAATATCTCACCTACGAGTTCAGTGCTCCATAATCTTATACTAATATATAAATCTGAAGAGTTTGTTTGTTTGTTTGCTTGCTTGAACGCGCTAATCTCAGGAACTACTGGTCTGATTTGAAAAATTATTTCAGTGTTAGATAGACCATTTACCGAGGAAGGCTATAGGCTATATATCATCACGCTAAGACCAAAAGGAGCGGAGCACCAATGAAGAATGTTTCAAAATCGGGGTTTTTTTTTACCTTTTGAAAGCTTCCGCTGCGTGCGCTGCGTAAAAGTTTCGCAAAAATCATTTGTGACAAAATTGTTCCCCTTTAAAAGTTCTAAAAAGAAGTCCGCGACAGCATATGTCATCTTTTAAGGTTGGCTCACTATAACCTTTTTTATGCTAACCAAATTTGTTCTAAAATAATGCGTTATTTGCGAAGGTGTTTTTATAAACATGATATTAATCCTTATCCAAATAAATACGTTATTATTCATCACGTTTAAAACAAAATTGTCATTTACATCAATCGATTTCAATGAATATCTTAGGAGATATTGCAGTTTTAAAATAACATCGCAGCAAAATAATGATTAAGTACAGCGCGCGTATTTATGATGTGCAAGGCCGGCGAGCAGTCATGACGGGGAAGGGCGGTGGGGCACTTTCTACGTAAACAAAGTCGCGGGTTAAAGTTAGCGTTAGCCCAAAGTAACTATTCCACGCGGACGAAGTCGCGGGCAGAAGCTAGTAAATAATAGTCTTTTAATTTCAATAAACCTCATAGCTCACATGGTCGTGCCCTTTCAGTTCTGTGCCTTTCGACCATATTGATTCAGTTTGATTGATCCGTCTGATATCAGCATTACATTGTCTGCGATACTTAATACTCGTTTAATTATAGACACTTTAGTAAGTGCAATAAGACAAGCATAACAGAATAGCGCACGTGCACCGAGTGGTCCAGGCGCTCCCTCGTTCGTCGTTCTCATTCCTGTCGCCCGATGACCCATTTGCTGCGCCGGAGCGACAGAGCGCACGGGATGCGCGTGCGCAAGACGCACCGCCGCCCGGAGAACTCGTACACGCGTACCCGAGTGTCGTATCTCGTCTACGGTTATTAACGTCATGTATTCATAAATATTCTTGATTGACTTATAAAATTAGTATTCACAGTTTTACAAAGATATTGTATTATAGATAGATATTCATTGAAAATGTTTTTTTATTAAAATTGCATTTATGTAATACTAGAGTTTTCCCTGCTGCTACTGGGTCAAACCCTAGTAAGAACTTACATAAAAACTTAGTTAATTTCTAAGTATCGCGAGTGAAGCCGCAGGCTCAAACTAGTACATATAAACCTTCTTTGAAAAAAATTCTAACTGGTCGTAAAAACCACTTAAAAATCCTTTGAGTGGTTTAGGAGGAGTTAACGGATATACAGACAGATGCGGAAAGCGACTTTGTTTTTTATTATGTAATATTAATAACGATAAAGATGACAGTTATTTAACTTAATTATCATATATACAATATATCATTATGGACTGTGAATATTATTGCACTGAGTCTTTGTCACGGATGCTTTTGAATTATTTCATAAAAAATGATTTTTTTAAATGTTTTGAACAGTCAGTATATGATTTTTTTTAGGAATTTTCTAATGTCATGTATTAAAACTAGACATCAATCATAAATAAATTAATATTAAGTTCACTGACAATGAAGTTATTGTGCGATTACTTGTTACAAATTTAGAGACTGGGCCATGATGAGTCAATAGTAATTGCAATGCATGTATAAATGTAATATATTAGGTAAGGTGCAATCTAGTCATTAGACTAGAGTGTAGTATGACGTAGGCTTCTGATTCATAAATGTGAACGTACTCGTACTTATTACATTTTCGTGTCATATAAATACAGGACTGACATTATTGTTATAAATGAAGTTGTTCGAAACTTATGTCATCCGGTTCAACCCTGTTTGAACCTAAGAGTCTGTATTTAAAGCTCAAGGAGCTCCTTAAGACGAGCTCGCAGGAGACACTTTTTGCTTTGAATGGATTACTATGTCAAGCATTAGTTTCTCTACCAGTTATGTTTTAGAATAGAATAATAACAATAAATAGTCTTTATTTCTTCAGTGAAATCTTCTCGTCGCCAAAGACGAAAGTCTTCGAGCAGTGCGTCCTTCCCGTTCTGATTTACAGGGCCGAGACGTGAACACTGGCGGAAGGATTGGTGCACAAGTTTCAAGTCGCTCAACGGGCTATGGAGCGAGCTATGTTGGGTATTTCTCTTATGGATAGAATTAGAAATGAAGATATCCGGAAGAGAACCAAGGTAACCGACATACGGCTTTACGATTAACGTAGTGTCGACGGGCTCCAGCCCGGTGGACTGACGACCTGCGCAAGGTTGCCGCGCCGGAAGGCGCTGACTGAGGAAGTCGGAGGACAGGGATGAGTAGCGCCCCCCTTGGGGAAGCCTACGTCCAGCAGTGGACTGTCTGCGGACTTTATTTTCTTCTATAAATACAAAATAAATATTTCTTATGCGTTAGAACAAATTACATAAAAAAGCAAGTCTAAAGCGAGAAAAACCCCGTCCTATAAAAATCCTGGTCTCCATTTCTCGTACAGTTTGATGGTCTTAAAAGACGAAAAACTACTAAAAAAATGTAAAGTTCATGTTTAATACTAGAACCAATGAGTGAGCGGGTGTATGTGTGAATGCATAAGAATACAGGCTCTAATTCCATAATGGTGGTTTCCTGATAAAAATCATAACCGATAATTGCCTACATGGACGACCGTTATGTGTTTTACACCACCTTGCCACCAAGTAACAGCTTATTCCAAATTGCCATGTAGGCGTTTTACATGCCTGGTATGAAATCAAAGATGGCGGCTGAAAATAGTGGTTGTACAAAACACAGAGAACTCGCATCGAAAATTAGTATTCATAACTCGCATTAAAAGTGGACAAAATTCGACAATATCTCACGTTATTCACAATTTCTGTGTTTAATTATTAAAGTATGTATTGTATATTTTATTCTTGGTTACGGTAACCTTTCAAGCTGGCTGTGGCCATTGTCAACTAATTGCTAGACAAAAGTATATTGTCAATTTTGTGAGAATCCTTGGAGCTGAATGCTGTTCGCTACAATGTTTTCCAAAACGTGTGTATGAACGTGGTAACTGAATTGTTAGTTTATTGTCAACAAATATGTGGTTATGTTACCTTGAACAGAAAATCATGGAGGTTGCAATATTTACCTTATTTAGAAAATATTTTATAAAATGCATATAGTATACTTTCCTACTTGATGAAATTTTAGTATTTTCTAAATGTAATGCACTAATCTCGGTTTCATAGATCTCCTAAGACTTGATTAAACGTTGCAACGCTAACGTCCTTGAGGATATTTCGGGCGATAGCGAGGATTGCATAGACGCGGCCGTTTTTCAGATGCATTATTATTTTATTTGCAATAAAATAAAGTAGTATTTAAAAAAACAATAAAACCAAATTATTTGTCTCTCTTTTATAAAGGTTTAGATATTTTCTTATCCTGTTTTGATAAAAATTGAAGGAATAAAGTGGTTTCATATTTGAATTTGGTGATATCATGAATATTTTTCTTAACTTAAAATAACTATAGAAAAATTAGTAAAAAAACGTTATGTCACATATCCTGAAGATTTATCATAATATTTTGTTACCAATAATTAAATTAAAATTATTGACCAGTAAATACGAACGTAAAGTTGTTTTGTTTGCAACCCACTTTCGACTTTTTGCGGAAACATGACCCTTAGATATTTGTAGCTTTGCACAATCTGCACGTCTATATGGCCAAATTGACAGATTTTTCAAATCGTTGCGAGTTTTTAAGGGTTGTAACGATATAAAGGTAAGTAGGTACCAGGTATAAACTGAACACTGTAACACTCCGAAAAGTAACATATCAGTAAAAATTTGAATGTTCCATGTTTTAAGACGAATTTTTCATTATAATAATACATACAACCGAGTGTAAAATGTTATACAATTTTTATATGGTGTTTAAAAATCCAGACTTGAAAACAAAAACTATTGTCCCATTTAATTAAAATATCAGTTTTTTTTTGGTTAATGAAGGTTTTTTATTTATTAACATATTTACAAAAAAATATTTACAAAAAATAAAACTTAATTCTATGTCTAAATGCATAATATTTTTCATATATAATTAATTATATACGATTTCATAAAAAAAATACAAATAGGTCTCCAATAGTTCTGCGGTTTCAAAAAAAATACTTTCAAGTTTCGAACAGAAAAATTAGTCTAATTTAAAAAAAATTGCGACCGAGCGAAGCTTATATAAAATATGTAGTAGCTCTATATTGTCTATGCTTTCCCAATCGATATGCTAAAGATAAACCCGAGAGCACAGGTCGTGTCATACGGGTGCTTTATTGTATAGGATGAAGATACTGTATTCAGATTTAGGTCGCGATTGTAATTTTGAACACGTGTTACGCTACTCCCCGTATATGAAATAACTATATTTTATCCAGATACAAAGGTAGCATGACACGTGTACAAAACCATCAAGATAATTGTATGGTTGCAAACTGTACTCACAGGCTCCCCAAAGAGTTTATTAATTACCTCATCGTTGAAAACTATTAGAACTAATTAATTTTAACAGCATAAATAATTGTTTTGTTTTTCAATGTAGTTATGGTAGATCGGTCGGTCTTCCCTGGTACAGGAAAACGATATTCCCACCACAAGTCACCGCTATATTAAAGGCGAATTGGCAAGTTTCAATCTCAATATACTGATTATGACATAATTTTGATGATATGCACTAAAAATTTAACAAGTGGTTAGTAGGTACCCTCCGTCAGCATTTGAAGTCGTGTAATTGGAGTAAAACTTTCTTAGTCACCAAGTCACCATGACTTTTCTAGACTAATTAAGACTTAGGGCTAATCTTGCAATCACTAAAGGTGGAAGGATTCTAAATTTCGTGACGTCACATTTAATATTATTACAATTTGGGCCACCTGCATATCTGTAAACAAGGCACATTTATTACCCGTCGGTGTTTGAGCTAATAACATTGAAACTCTTTTATGGCTTTCTTCTTTTGTTAACTTTATGTTTAAAATTTGTGATTGGAAAAACAGCCCATTGTGTATTATAATCTTTATGGTAGTCATTAGCCACGTGTGACTCTTAGAAATTCAATCCACGCCGTTGAGCAGATATATTGTATTTGTACAGTATAAAACAATGCCTCAAGGGAGGGTGAGGCAGTCAAGCGATAACCACAAGCGAGGCAAGATGTGTTTACATTCGGTAATCTATATGGTGACGGACTTTGCGCGTGTTATTGAAACGTGCATTATGTTTGGACTGGTGGTGTTCAGTTATATTTGTACTTGTGTTATACGTGTTTGTATAGTTCTAATAAATTCTATAGTCATTCTAACGGCATTTTAATTCGAGTCCTGCAACTCGTAACAATATATTATATCGTAATAATATATTTAAGCTTTAAGACACGAAATTAGAAGAGTTAACGAAAAACTTAAAAATATTTCCAACTATCTGTATGAGCATAGTGTTTAATTAGCTAATTGTGGTTAGCTCGCAGGCTTAGTCCTACAGATTTATATGTTTATCTCTCTTTTTAGTGTCGCTTTTTTAGCATCAAATTTCAAATCACAACGATTCTAAAGAAGTTTCACCTCAATAATAAAATACAATATGGAAGAATTAAAAATGATAGTTGTATCAATAATAATAATAGTTTAATTATTTTACTTTTGTATTCAGTTAGGTTATAATTTAGTTGATTAAGAAAGATAAATTTTATATAATAATTGAAAAAGAAGATCTAAAATGATTGGGATTGCCTTTCTATAAAAATGTACCTAGTAGATTAGTTCCCTTAACACATAACTGTTTTATGGTTTCGCAGTTCCGTATTATATTAGACAGTTAATTTTTAATTAAAGACTTGGACATATGTTTAACCTAACATGAGAGTTAAACTCGATAGTTGTTCACCCTAACAGTAACTAAGTTGCAGTATTGCGTGCTGACTGACACCTGCGTTTGCGTCGCTGACTCGGATACCAGAGGTTTATGTAATTACAGCCTCCGGATACGTTCCTTTGAGACATAATTTCAATAGAAATGAATACGAAATAACATCAAAAAATTATATTTGTTTATAGAATAAAATAATAGAGATTTTTTTGTTTGTGTTATTCGAGAGGTTGACTACGAAATATCATCTTTTTAGGTTTTCATAAGTACTTTCTTTGTATGTTTAATATTCAATATTATGATTTGATATACTATGACATGCGTTCCTTTTACCTCGTTTAATATAAGTATTACAAAGTGGTAAAATACTAAATGATTTAAGTTACGAACAATGTAACACTAAAAGAATACTTTGTTGTATTTAGTTTCCATATTGTATTGACCATATTTTTAGAATTTTTCAAAAGTTTATAACCGTTTCCGCCGACAAATGAGTCAAGATCGTGAGCTCATATTCTGACATCAACTTTTAAAGACGTTAAAGAGTTATTTATGTTTACGTAGGCGACCACTTATTACTTAAATAAAGTCTTATTCGGACTTAAACACACCCACGAATATTACAAATCTTTTTTAAATCTAAGTCACATTATTTTCTGTACAAAGTTCTTCTTATTTCTTAATATTAAACAGTCTATCGAATTATTACCACGTGCAAAATTACTAGTCAATGCGAACTACGAAATGTGATCATAATTTGCATTGTGAATTATGTAAACTTGCAAAGCTTAATACCCCCGTAGCAATCGTAGCAAACATCCCTTCTACGAGTGGCGATTAAAGCGGAGCTTCTAGCGTTTCGAGTGACTCGAGTCGCGGTAAACCAGGCCAGTGTCGTCCGCAGCTCGACACTGCACGCACGTCCGCTCCACCCTAACAATTACAAAACAACGTGCACCGTGAATCGTATCTCCCGTGACTATGCACCAGATTTGATATTCAAATTGGATAAACGAAATAAGTCGGCAGGGGTTTCTTTGATTGTATTGTAATGAGGCGGAGACGGACTGGGGGCGTTGACAGTCCAGGGCGGGCTTTCTAAACATATGGACATCATCAGTGAATAAATTGTTATGGAATTCAGTGAAACGAACTTTATGTGCCAGTGACTGCCAGTGATGTAGGGTTTTGTCAGGAGCACAGGCAACCGGCAAAATTAATTCATACGAGGAACTGTTAGGGCGGCCGGCGACGTCTCGCGGGGCGCGCCGCCGCCAGTTCGTCAAGGGTTGGAAGAAGACCATGGGAGTCATTTCCAAGACCTTTGGTGTTGTATTCAGTCTGTAAGTAAACCAAATTAACAAACGCTTATACCAAATTCTCAGTGATATCTTCATTATGATAGCATGATGGTTTACAAATATACTTCTAAATATTTACAAATATCAACAAACCGTTTACAAACTTCAGTATAATCTCTAACGCTACTATATACCCCACTAATGACTGTAAAAGATTCAAAGATTAGTTTACAAGAACTCATTTGAATCAGGTTTCGTAGCTTGTCATAAATTTTATGGAAAGAAGAAAAATAATGTCTGCACGTTAACTCCGCAAGCGTATCGCGTCAATTTATCAACGAAGTAACTTTTTAAGAGCTGTTACTCGTATAAGAGTGTCAGTCACTCGAGTTTTGTACAATCGAGTCCCGCGCACTGTTGCGCAAGTGCGTCTCTATTCGCACGTTCGTCATAAAAAGCGTGCGTGAATATAAAACGTTTTCATGCCTGTACCTAATAAATGTAATTTTGGAATATGACACCAAGATAGGTTAAATATTACAAACTTGTATAAAATTGTTATGATTTAAATGAACCTTTCTTGTCTTCTCTACCTGGCAGTTATTATTACCGACTACTGCCACGGTCTTACCTTTCTACATTGTTTTCAGTCATTATTGTTACTAAATACAAATAGTATAACATGAGAATACTTCTAAGTGTTGTTGTAAAGCTTTGACAATACATATATGGCGGATCTTTGCTTGTGATCATCGTAAGGTAAAATTCTAGATTTTAATTATCTTTCTCCATACTTCTTTGTGGTCTTCATCGTCGTGTTATATTTTCTAAATTTTTCTTATATATTGTACCGAAGTGAGATTTTACATTTATTTTATTGCTTTATAAATAACTAGGGCTTTCCACGAGGCTTTACCTGTAATTTTCAAATGTGTATCTAAGTTTTTCGACATAAAAAGCATGTATCCTCTCTATTTATATGTATTGTCGAAAATTATACAGGTGAATTTTTCAAGTGGGCCTTCAGAGCTAAATGCTAAACTATGTGAAATAACGAAAAATACTTCAGGTGTCTTGTGACCGATTTTGATGAAACCAAAGTGGTTTCATTAGATTTTTCAAAAATCAATTACCCCCAGTCAGGAATCTAATCTGATGATTTTGAAAAAAAAATACATTCTCTATTATTAAATCAGTAGATAGAGTAGCTTACAAGAATCAATTTCTGCGCAGGAATGTCAAACGAAAAAACGAGGGAAAAGGTTATTTTGAAAAAAAAAACTATTTTCCGTACATTAATTAAACATCGAATTTAGCCGGTAATTTAACCACACCTTATTTGTGGTATACCACCATCCTATATATTCATGAAGTAAAAACATAAATAAATTTTAGTACATTCACAGATCCAAACGATTTCTATTCTCAAACGTATGTTATTAGAGTTTAAATATTACCATATTGTAATCTATGTACTATAGATTATCTCACAGATAAAACACCAACTTGCAGCATGTGTAAATATTTTCTATTATGAAATTGTACAATTATACTGCAAGAGAGTTGCTTACACTGGTACGACTAGTTTTTACGGAGAGCTGCTAATTATGTAGGAAACAAAAATGTCTAGCCATGCTGACTCCGCCTGGTCTAGATAGAAGAGGAAGGCCCAAGAATGTTGGCTTGACGTGGTAAAGAATGATATGCGTACCAATGGCCTCATAAAAGGGATGGCAAAGACCGCGCGTAGTGGAGGACAAAAAGTAGGAAAGCGGACCCTGAGCTTCGAAGCAAAAGCTCCGAGCGCAACCGGGATATGACACTCGGATGATGATGGTTATGAAATTGTACATAGGTTGCAGATAGCGGTGGGTAACTAACCGCAATTACAAAAAAACCAGCTGACTGCTATTTGGCTGATGAGTGAAGGAGTCGCGAACCGACAGCCGACGACTAACTGTCAACTTTTCGGTTTTCGACTTTATTCAACAAACATTAGCCAGCGCTTGCGAGTAGATGGCGACGACTGGGGCCTAAGTTGTAAAACTTGCCGTTTGTCGATTTTCAGTTTAATTCCACAACCATTAGCGAGTTGGCGATGTGGTTGACAATTTAGCCGTGTCTATTTTGTGCCTGTATACCTCTAGTTTCAGATACCGTTCGTCATAAACTTAACATTCATTTTAATGACTTCACTGAACTTGTACTCTCAGTTTCCGTTGTCTCTTTTACCCATTGGATTATGCAAAAATTACAACACTCCCCGTATGTGCCACCATTAAATGCTTTTGTTAATTATGACCGTGTTCACACAGTTTCAAATTTATTGTAACGGCTAACTTTCGCTTTTAGAACGTTAATTTATGGTTGCTATATTTTAATTACTGTTACAATGGGATGTGTCGCTGTAATGAAGAATTTAGCGTTTGTACTTGTAAAATATATCATTCATTCTTAGTACATAAATGTGAAAGCCGTTTTATTTCATTGTTACTATGTTTGTTTCTTCTTTCTTCATATCTTTGTCGTATGAACTGATTGCGATAAAATTTTGTATGTACACTTTTTAAGAGAGCGTTATATTTCAAATGTTTGTGTCCAATATACATATTTAAATCCAAAGTTCATACGAAACAGAGTCTTAGAGTTATGTCTATCTATGAAGGATGATATGATGATTTGTTCGGTGACAGAGGACCTATGTCAGAATAGAAGAGTGTAGAAGGATTAGACATATTGTGCCGACCCTAAATAATTGGGAGAAGGTGAGAGAAAAAAGAATAATCTATACTGTAACTAGCGGGCTCAGCAGATGTTGTGCGACCTAAAAAAATAAAATTTAGAACCCGATGCACCACCTACCGTGTCCAATTTTGAATCTAAGCCATTCTCGAATCCACTTCAACAGACATTTTTCATCAAAGTAGGTCCAGGAGTTTAGGAGTTCAGTGACATACGAACAGTAGAATTATATATATGAAAATAAATCTGCAGGGGTGTCGAGTTTGTACAATGAATTAAAAAAAAAGAAAAATAATTGGACGTCTAATTCGAACCAGTAGATTTCGAAAATATAACTAAGCAATTTTATTTGTCTAGATAAAATTGCGTAAGAAGAACATTACGTGGAAACTACAGGGCCCCAAGTCTGTTACTTAAATTGGCAGTCGAATCGAATTGGAATTGAAACTTTTGACGATTTTGGTAGTCTGTAAACCGTCTCGGCTCAATATTGAGTAAATATTGATTTGACCGAAACTGGTGTAATATGAATTTTGGAGACTACGGATACTTGACCATCGTCAATCGAATGGATCTTGACTCGCACTGGCATTTTATGAAATAAAAGTTACAGACTTGGGGCCCTGAACGAATTTAAATGAAACTCGACTCAGAGCTAACTTATATCACGGGTTAACACTTAGGATACTTGTTATCCCGATAAATGGCGTAGTGTCTGTGGGATAGTTGAATATAGCCAAAAACATGGCACTAACAAACACCTAAGACAATGCGAACGCAATTTTGCTATCACTGCTAGTAAACGAAAAACTTTGCACATTTCATGGTTAAATATGACCATCTTTGTATCTAAAGCGACTAATCACAAATCTACTTAATTTTTTTTTATTAAATGGATTATTTATTTAGATGAAATAAAGGCTTTTAACAATTAAACTCGTGTTTCATCAAAGAAGATAATTAGTTCATTCTTATGTATATTCGTAAAGACATGTCAGTTATTGAATTTGAAGCGTTTTTTAAAAAGTCTGTCGTTCACAGATGTCATTGTGGTCGGTTCTCTAAAGTTTTCATTGTAATTAGTATCTTTACAATGTGGTTGAAGCGTGGAAATGTCTACACGGTTTCAAGGATTGTTCAACGTAAAATATGTATGTATGCCGACTGTACACATTACATCAAATGTTAATCTATATATATATATAATTCTTCTGTACGTGTGTTGACAGTGAACTCCTCCTAAACGGCTGGACCGATTTTGGTGATATTTGTTTTGTGTGTTTGAATGGGTCCCCGGGTGGTTTAGATTCACAATTGGAACCGGTAGGTGGCGCTGAGATCGGCTTCTAGAATCCTCCTAATCACCTGGAGCGATTTTGTTTTTGTGTGTTTGAGTGGGTTCCCGGATGGTTTAAATTCACAATTAGAACGGGTAGGTGGCGCTGAAATCGGGTTCTAGAATTCTCCTAATCACCTAGACCGATTTTGGTGATTTTGTTTTTATGTCATGAAACAATAATGAAATAAATAAATAATAATAAATAAAGCGGCAGACAAACACACACACTGTATATCCCGAAATTAAGCAAGTTACGCTTGTGTTATGGATAATATACAACGGACCATTGTAGGGCCGATCCCAAACATCCAGACCATAGTAATTAACGGAGAAAATACGTTTCCGAAATTTACTATACCAGGAATCGAACCCGGAGCCTCTGCGTTGCAGTGAGGTAAGCCGGCAAAGGCTTAGCTCGCTCAACCACAGAGGCCGTCAAAATCTTTTAGGAATTCAGAAAATATGGCGGTACGAAGTTCGCCGGGTCAGCTAGTTATGTATATATCATAATTAAAAGAAGTATTGATACATACGTACATAAACACTATAGCAACGATCACGGCGATGATAAGTATAACATTCTTTGACAAAAGTGCTTCATGAACTTTTTAGTACTTCATTATACTACCATCTACCTACGTTTTCTTTTCCACGTTTAAATGAAAAGTGGTGTAAAATTTAAAACATATTTCCATCTAGCCGGTTCATTAACAAGCTTCAACATCGTACTCTCCCTATTTTTCTATTGCATGAGTTCAGCAGACAGGCAGACGGCCGACCTGATCGAAAGCGGTTACCATCGCCTATAGACATTTGTAACACCAAAGGTGCTACCAACGTGCTGCCGCTCTCTAAAGGGAGACTACAACCTGGCCACTAATGCTGGAACCCAACTCAACGTTGTTATGACGGCATACGCTAGACTACGGGTGGTAACCATCCATTCGGCTAAATACGCTACCACCTGGCTGTGGGTTGTTTTGTTGCCTTACGACAGGCCGTCCGGTCCAGGAAATTACACTCTTTCTCCGTTCCTGCACGGATTAAAGCTTTTGAGAACGATTTTGGTTATTACATAAAAAGTTGTAGATCTAAAATCAAAGAAATGGAATCATTTTTAAAATAATATCTCAAGACATGCTGAAAATTATATTTCGTTCAAACGAAGGTTGCAGTCGAAGTGTCGACTTAATATCTCGATAGAAGTCGACGAGTCATAGAATTTATTAGGAAACCGAGGTGCTAATACACCTCACATAGTCCCTATAAAGGTGAGGCCTCGCGACGATATTGGTGAAGTGTTAAGCGATGAAATCCATCTCTGTTCAAAGTCCCAGAACCAATGGAATCTTCTCGTCTTTGTGACGTATAAGTACGTAGCAGAATTATTATATAATAATATTCCATTGACAACACTCTATTATAGATAATTTCAACAAATAATCTAACACAGAATATAGTAAACTTAAACTTTGTATTAAGGTCGCGTTGATAAATTGTGAGGTTTTCACATTTACGGAACTCGGGCTCCATTAATTGTAGATATGAGCCGATATCGGGTGTCGGGTAAACTGTTGCCGGCATTTCGATAACGTTATTATAATTATCTATCGCTTGTATCCCTTACAAATTATATGGCGTGCAACTTATCCGCCTGTGTCCGGCTAAAGTCGTGAGCGGTTACGATTTATTGCGATATTTGTGTGTAGCGGCCCCTTATTTGTTGTAGAAAGGGAAATTGATGGTATCAATTAATATGATTCTACTAGGATATGCCCGCGAATTCGTCTACTACGCTTGAATTGAAATTCCTGCGACACAAAATACCACAGTACTTGAAAAAGAAAGTAAGCTATCGTTTTAGTCAAAACTAAATAAGCTAATTTTTACGCACCCGAACAACTACAAACCGCTCCCGGGAAAACTCCTGCGGGATTCCCGGGGTAAAAAATACATTTTATTACATTAAATTTGCTATCGATCAGTAAAAAAATCACATTGGCCGTTTTTTTTAATCTGGCCATTTTAAATCGTTCCCAGAAAAATGACCGCGGGATTCTCATGATAAAAAGTAGTGCAGAGTTTAATTCTAACAATTAGCTATCGATCAGCGAAAACCGCATCGAAATCAGTCCAGTAGTTTTTACGTAAATCCCGAACAAAGAGACAAGAAATATATAAAAAATGCATCGTGTTCTTTATTGTTTATAATAAATAGTCTATTCCAGTTGTTTTATTTTAATAGCGTCAATGTACACACACGGCATGTCTAGAATTTTTTAATATTATAGATATAACACAAAAATAAATAGGACATACGATGGAAAATGTGCACTTAAATATAAAAAACGTTCTAAAACGAAAACATTTGAGAGTAAGCCTAAGTATATATATATTTTCACTGTATATATAATATTATAGCTGTGCCCGCGACGTCGTCCGCGTGGAATTTATTATTAAAAGCCCCCGATTTTAAAACATTCTTCATTGGTGCTCCGCTCCTATTGGTTTTAGCGTGATGATATATAGCCTATAGCCTTCCTCGATAAATGGCCGATCTAACACTCAAATAATTTTTCAAGTCAGACCAGTAGTTCCTAAGATTAGCGCGTTCAATCAAACAAACTCTTCAGCTTTACATATTAATTAGTATAAGATTTGATGTCTAATGTTATGAATGTTTTGAGTTATATCTTTACGCTATCCAGTAATTATATTCGACCGTACAGTAGGCTTGTGTCACTTTTATACGCCTCTCGTTTTCTTTTAGTCCATCGGCGAATTAAGTCAATGCGTAACTGTAAGAGTGTTTGAAAGGGAAGCTATTCAGCAATCTATTGTCCCAGTGTCCTTACATTTTAAGATAAGCGGATACCGCCAAAGAACGGGCGTTCTCTGTTATGAATTGAACAAAAAGAAGGGATAACAGTTTAATCTGATTCTCCTGTATTTTAAATTTACGACAATTATTGTATTTGTATTTGTACCGGCTAATTTCCGAAACGACTGGAACGATTTAAATGAAATTTTGTATGGTGGTAGTTTATATTCCTGGCCAACATATTGGATACATATGATCCCGAAAAATTAAAGAGTTCCCGTGGGATAGTTAAAAAACCGCACCGCGCTGACGAAGTCGCGGGCATCAGCTAGTTCATTAAATAAACACCTTGGCATCTTTTACATTCGGACACGCTTCTAATCCAACGCTACCTACCTACCATTGTCAAAAGCGTCGATAATATCTTTGTCTTGCATCTCCACGTATTGGTTTTAAATTAACAATAAGAGAGGTATTAAAGTTTAAAAAAGTTTACGATGTATCGTAAATCGTTGTCTTTTTACGGGTACGTGCGTGGTTACGTGCCCCCATATCGTTAGTCGCGGGGCGGCCTAATCAAATCGTCGTAAAGTGTAATGGTTTCGGTCGTAATCTACTCGATATGGGAACTATCATTCTTCGAGATGGTCTCTATAGACAAGTCGCAACATTCTCATCGTATAAGCCATTTACAATCTTATTACCAACTCATACAGACGATGAAAGCGGCAAATTAGGTTTGCCCTATAGAAATTTGGACGAGTTAGCATCGGTCGTCACGTTTGGGCAAACACCGTGATACGGATTGTACCGTGTGTGAAGAATTGTTTCTTAATTCTTGTTGTTTTTCTAATGACTTATTATTATTAAGTCCATAAATCATTCCTTTTGTTGTTTCTAGTTTTCAAATAACAGGTTCGGGTTGATTGTCTTTTGTGTTATTAATTTGCTATGGCTTCGGAAATGGATTTCGTTAAACATGGTTCGGTTGAACAGGTCTATGTTTCCTTCATTAATATTTCCATAGCAGGAAACACGCCTCCTTGATTACAAATTTACATGGTGTCAACACCAGCTTTGCCAATTCTTTATGGTTGTAGTAAATCGGTGTAATTTATTATTTGATTTAGACACTTTTGGTTCTGCCTGGCATCAGGATAATTATTGCTAATTATAGCCAAAGGCTTAGTTTTTACCATTTTCCAATTTTTGTAAACAGCTCTATTAATCATTTGACAGGAATTTAATTGTTAAAAAATATATAGTGTTAAATGACATGACCTTTTTAGTATTGAAAAGCATACGTAGTAATATATAATTACGTATGTTTATAAAGGTGGGGTTTCAACTGCGTTTGTGTTAAAGATTTGGGCCGTTTCACGAAGATATGGCGAGGGGTTACTTGAGATGCGACATTATTAATGTCGTTAAATATTGATAGATTACGTATGTTCCATTAACGTGGCTGTGCGTTAACGACGTTAATTTTTAACGCTTTATAAAAGACTAGCTGCGCCCACGGTTTCACCCGCGTGGTTATGGAAAATTGTTATATTTTGGATAATTCACACTATATCTTTATAAATTATAGCCTATGTGTTATTCTGATGTGTAAGCTATATTACTGTAAAGTTTCATCAAAATCCATTCAGTAGTTTTTGCGTGAAAGTTTAACATACATTCTTACAAACTTTCGCGTTTATAATATTTATAGGATACATTCGGCCACAGCCTAAGGTCTTATTCATATTGAATGCGTAGAAGTTGTTGAAAACCTTAAAGAGGCCTACAAACTCACGCCAACTCAATATAAATAAGACCGGCAATCTTTAACAGTAACGCAGATGGAGCCCCAGTATTAGGGTGTTATTTTCTACGAGGGTGTGCCCGCAACTTCGTCCGCGCTTGACTTGAAATTTCTACGAGATACCCGGAACACAAAATGCCGCAGCATTTTAAAAAAATGTCAGCCATCATTTATGTGGAAACTGTGTCAGAATGAGCTAATTTTTATGCACTCGGAACAACTTTAAACCGCTCCCGGGATAAAAAGTATCACACATATTATTACTATATAAAATTTTATCAATCATTGAAACAATCACATTGGAATTCGAATTTTGTTTTCATTCTAGCCATTCAGTCGCTTTTTTTAAATAGCTTCAGTGTACAGACACGGCATATTTTGAATTTTATAATATAGATTACTTTATTTATAATTCATGTATTTTTTCGTCTAAAAATGATAATGACAATCAAGAATCCGTCCAACATACATTTGTTAGTATTTAGTTGTTGGCAAGGTGATTTTTCTGCGTAACAATAGGGTCCGGGAAGGCAGTCGGCTGGAATGGTATTGTAACCGAAGCAAGTTTAACTGGTGTCTCTGCTCGCATACCCAAGGACTGAAGGCTTGACATATTACGGACAATGGATGTAATTTAGTACAAGTTATTTTCGCACAATAATGTCATTTAGAAAATTGTTGACAACGGATTCCTTTCGTTAAAAACGCACTAACGATATTTGATACAGTTATCTGTTTTAAGAGTTTGTTTATTGTTTTCATTTCAGCAATTTCATTATAGTACAGTTTGATTGTAGTTGGCTGCATTTGCACGTAACATCAGGTGCAATGTCGGTCAAACGCCAACCTATACAACATAAAAAAAAAAAAAAAAAAAAAAAAAAAAAAATGTATTTATTTCAATAAGTCCATACATGTAAGTTGCCGGGGCTTCCCAGAAAGTAATCAAATGATACTTGTGTTGGGAAACCTCGCTCTTCCTATGTTGCTTAAATTTTAAGACTATCTATTTACTGAATTACAGAGACTACTTTTATAAATATTAAAGAAAATAAAGAAAGAGATAAATAGATGGGTTTCGAGTGATTGTGTACGCAGTGGGTAAATAGCAAACAGGTGTGAGGTGCGGGTGTGCGCGTGTATGTGTGTGTATGCGTGTGCGTGTATGCGTGTGTGTGAGTGAGTGTGTGTGAGTGAGTGTGTGTGCGCGTGTGTGCGTGAGTGTATGTGTGTGTGTGTGTGTGTGTGTGTGTGTGTGTGTGTGTGTGTGTGTGTGTGTGTGCGGGTGGTAGTCTGAATAGAACACAAATCCCTACTAATTTATTATGAGTTTTATTGTATACATTAAGCATGTATCAGTTTCACGCTAACGTAACCAAGATGTCTTCCACTTCATCATAATTAAGGGTAAGGAGCCATTCAGTTAGATTTTTCTTACACTCATATAGTTGCATGGGGTAAATGTTAAGAATGCGATTAATTTTATTATAAAAATAACAGACCTTCTTTGATATTTTGTTTATAAAAATGAATTACGTAAATTTATTACCTCTTTTTTCTGCACTACCTACATTACCAAGTAGCTAAGAATTGTCTTTAATTTAAGTTGCTTGAAACATATTGCATTAGGCAATAGCCTAATGCAATATGTTCCAAGCAGCCTATTGTGTTGCCTATAAAGTAAAGTATTTAAATATGGTTTTTTTTGTAATAGTTCATTTTGATGTGCTAAAAGTGTTATCTGATTGATATGACTGAAGTACATTTTGTGATATTTATAATACTGCAAAAAGATCTCATTAGTAAGAAAATAGTTTCAAATATCTGGCTTTGTTAGAGATTGTGTTTGGCTATTTATTTGAAGTAACAATGTTTTCAGTGTAACTACTGAAAATGTACATATTCCTAAAAAAATATTTAATAATGTATATTTAATATTATATATTTTATAACTACTTTTATCATTGTATGTTACTGTTAAATCTTCAAATACTCGTTAAATTTAAATTAAATCACAAACAATAAACTTAAAACACGTATTTGGACTACGTAAAACAGCCACTTGTTCGGACAACTACCTGAGTTAAACTTTCACTGTAATGAGTAAAAGGGTTGTTATAAAAAAGGGAATAAACAAAGGCTTGGATAGTTAGCCAGTTGGTGTGCGCAGGAGTGCTCCGGGCAATCGGTCATTGTCCTTACGTTTCCTGTCATTAACTATTATTCATTTTAAAATGTACTAAATCATTGTTGCTGATTGTTGTATTTGTTTGTAAAATCAATATTGATTATTGATAAAATTTGCGATGCAAAGAAACCGGCCTGCCTGATGGCACCATTTGCAAAACTGTCTGTCACCTGCTTTTAAACAATGATACAAAATTTAAAGTTTTAAGCCGAGTTTCTATGTTTTCTTATCCAATAACCATTGGCTGAAAATTAACATTAAAATCGTAACACGTCGAATTGCATGCTTTACCCATTTGAAAAATATGTATTAATGTTGTTGTTGATGATGAAAGTTACTGTGTACATTAGTCATAAATATGTACTTTTATTAAGTTAATCATCAACATCGATACCATCTTAAAATAATTTTTATCAGAAATACATATATATATATTATATGACATTTAGTGCAGCGTTATTGTAAACGTTACAGCAGTTTTTGTAAACTCTGACCCCACCCCAATTGTTGAAGACCACTTAATTATATTTGCAACGTATCGTATCCGTTACGTTTTATATATTGTTAAAAAATGTTCACACCTATCTTCACGTTCTGATTCCTGTGGTGTAATTAGAGTGGTCTTTGGACGTTTTTGCTTTCTTCTGAAGCAGGTCAATTCAATTCAAACAAGATGAGAGGTTGACAAATGACAAAAACAATAGTGTAGTGTAAATAATAGTGTTATGTACAACCAGGAAATCAAAATATTTGATCACGGCAAAAAGACCATTTCTCAAACTCTCATCTTGTTTGAATTGAATTGACCTGCTTCAGAAGAAAACAAAAACGTTCAAAGTAAGTCGCGTAAGCAATAATAACACGTGGTTGTAATGTTAAAAAACTAACAAAGACCACTCTAATTACACCACAGGAATCAGAACGTGAGGATAGGTGAACATTTTTTAACAATATATAAAATGTAACGGATACGATACGTTGCAAGTATAATTAAGTGGTCTTCAACAATTGGGGTGGGGTCAGAGTTTACAATATCCCATGCCCCCACTCTCCAGACCCCCCCTTATGTCCCCATTGTTTTGACTTCCGGCGCGTATGTCTGTTGTTGTATTAATATGCTTACAGTACACGTAATTAAGCGATAGGGGTCATGTTACTCATATTTAATGCTAATATCAAGTAAATTGTAATGAATAATTCAGTTAGACAAAATTTAACTACCTTATTATGTATTTAGGTTGCCGATATGATCCATGTGTAGTACTATCAGATTTGAACAAAACATTTCCTAATACAATATTATAATTACGGCGTAAAAGAAAGGTGCGACTGAATGACACATTGATCGGTATTTCAGCTAGTCAATCATGGACACTTGATATTGAAAAAAAAAAGTTATAGGATATTTTAAGAAGCAGTAATGCTATTTTTTAATTACGTCAGTTACTTCTGGTTAATAAAAATTCGCTTATGTTATTAGAGTGCACATGGAAATATTATACATTCAACAAATCATATCCAGCTATTTGTTATACAACATAAATGACGCGAAACGGTTTGATAAATGTTACCTGCGCTATTCTTTGTCCACTGGACTCGCTGGACGTAAGCCTCGCCAAGTATGGTCCATATATCCAAGTCCTCCGCGATTCCCCCATCCAGCGCTCACTGGCTCGTCTGACCTTCAGGCTGGATTCACTTCCAGAAAAAGTCACTTACGAATTTATATATTAGTATAAAGTCCAATATACCTATTAGGTAAATCAGGGCTCAAATTTTTGGTAAGTTTGATTAATATCATTGAATATTTTAGTTAAAGGCGTCGAGTTTTTTTTAACATCAATCTTATTAAATGGTATCCTTTTTTATACTGGATACCTGGAATCGAAAATTAATTTTTAGCTGCACATGTGATTTAATAGTAGGGGCGCGTTATTAAGATTAATTTTGCGCTAAATTAAGTCTTTAGACAGAATCTTGGTGTAGTGTAGTCTCAATACACGTTTACTTTTTATTATAACAAGATTTATGGGTTGGGGTTTCAGGGTTGTGCAACTTGTGGAAGTACTTTGATTTTCAACGGCAGTACAGTCGCGGTATGAAAAGGTTCGTCACCTTAAAGTTGACTTTTACTTGCACGAGTTCAAGAAACAGTACCGCCAATATTTTAATAAATTTGACCTTTATAAAATATGAAAATAGATAATTATAATGCTGACAATGATAGACAATGAGATTAACAATAGTTTTAATCATCAGAAACAAATACGACATAAGCATAGTGCTTATCATAAATATTAAAACAATAAAAAGGTTTTATATCACTAAACAATGTATTTTTAAACTTCATTGTCAAACAGTTGAACATAATTTTTGTGGAATAGTCTATTCTGTGACTTAGTTTGAAATTAAATGAATCAATTTGAAAACTGGCGAACCTTTTGGCGAACCTTTTCATACCGTGACTGTACATATATAGTGGTAATTTATTATGAAAAGAGAAATGTAGACCATGAATTTGAGCTATTAGACTTCCTTAATATTATTGTCTGTAGCAAGAGAAGTCATATATTGTCCGTTCCTTCAGTTATTACTCAAAATTAAATCTGTTTTTCCAACTACAGAAAACGATCCTTCTAAACTAAACGATAAGCAAAAATTCGCGAAATTAATGTTTAAAATGTTGGTGTAGCTTTTAAATATTCATTTCGGCTAACGCCATTTCTACTAATTGTAATATCAACTTTGTTCTACTAGTATTATGCCACGACGATATTGAGAAGATAGTGTGAATTTAATAGAATATGAATTTTTGACAGAATTGGGCCCCGGTGTTGCCAACGTCCATAGGCGACGATAACCGCTTTCTGCATCGGTCCGCAATTGACGGAGAAATCGCGTATATGCATACAAAAAAATGTGTGTGTGTGTGTGTGTGTGTGTGTGTGTGCGTGCGTGCGTGCGTGCGTGCGTGCGTGCGTGCGTGCGTGCGTGCGTGCGCGCGTGCGCGTGCGCGTGTGCGTGTGTGTGTGTGTGTGTGTGTGTGTGTAGTTCAGACGCAGTAGAAGTGAAACTAAAGTGTAGTGTAGTTTGTTTAGAAGTGATTCTAAATTTGGTGACGACACATTTCACATATTACATCCTTATGATATATTTAAGCTTTAAAACACGAAATTTGATGTATTAACGAAAAACTTCAAAACATTTCCAACTCTATCTGTACGAGCATAGTCTTTAAATGATTAAATATAATGTATTCTATCTCATTCTCTCGCAGGCTTAGTCCTACTATAGATTTATGTGTTTATCTCTTTTTAGTGTCGCTTTTTCGTGTCATCGAGTTCCAAATCACAACGATTCTAAAGAAGTTTTACTTCAAAAATTAGGCACCTGTAGAGAATCGCGTATACAAGTTTTTTTCGAAGAAAGTAGGCGCTCGGCGTTCTTTAATAAGGATTACTCTCTATTTCGTTCGTGCCGTGTGTATGTTTGCCCGTTTCAGGTTTGAGGCAATAAAAAAACAAAACGTGAGATTCATTTCAGGAATACGTATCTTTAAATTAATTTTGGTTATGTTCAAGATTCCGGATCTTCCACTTGCAAGGCCTTTCATACATATTTCATTCAAGTTACATCTTATAATTTGATTTACTTAGTACATACATGTATACTTTGTGTTAGTATTATGTTTTAAAATCATGTGCTTGCGCAAACTGTACTGGATGTGTTCTATATCACCTGAAAACAAAGTGTAGAGTATAAACCAAGGTTTTTCAATAATTACCATATATTAGAAGTGTTCAATAGCATAAATGGATCGGTTTGACGCAACACAAAATGCCACGTCACTCCAATTAGGATATTACGAAGGACTTCCGGACGTAACATGTGGCAAACGGACAAACAAATTGTTATCTGTTTATTGCAATACATAATATTTACAGATAAATTAGCTTCGAGACGTTCTTGCGTTTGTAGTAGTGTACTATCAGCACATAAATAAATAAACTAATATTTTTTATATATTTTTATAGGCAGGTACTTAATATGAAACTAATAACATTAAACGATATTAAAATAATAAATATTAGTCAGGGTGTGCGAAGCGAGCTCTATACTATCCCACAATATATGCATTTTTACTTAATTTCAAGTTTAGAAGTCCTATAAATATACAAATACTAACTATCTATTTGTTTATCTCTTTTTAGTGTCACTTTTTCGTTTTATCGAGTTTCAGATCACAACGTCTCTAAAGAAGTTTCAATTTAAATAAAATATAAATATTTTTACAACCAAATCTTCCCTTCTTTAAAGACATACATATAAAGTTGTATTATTATCATCTCGTCC
This sequence comes from Dendrolimus houi, assembly GCA_039645545.1. Classification (NCBI taxonomy): domain Eukaryota; kingdom Metazoa; phylum Arthropoda; class Insecta; order Lepidoptera; family Lasiocampidae; genus Dendrolimus; species Dendrolimus houi. The sequence continues at coordinate 5,129,988 of CM077127.1, read as the reverse complement.
TAACAATATAATTTATATTTAAAAAAATCTTGCGGTCATACTTAGCCATGTATTCAATATTTGCAATTATGTGTAGGTAAATAATACGAGTACTAATTTTATGTAGTCACTTCGTTTAATGATTTTTAAGATATTTATTATAATAAATCTTTAATCATCCAACAACTGCCAGTTAATCAATAATAGTTGCATATACATTTTAATATTCGAAAGTTTTTAAAATTGGAATGACAAGATCGATATTACATTGTCTTATGTTAGGAAGTGGTAAAATTACCGATCACGTCTCTAGGTGACACTTGGAAAATATTTATTAATTAATTAATATTTGGAAGAAAAACTGAATGCCTAAACCATGTTACAATTTTAATTAATGAAGTATAATATAATAGTAATGTATCTATTAACACTAGCAAGTGAGCTTTTAAACAGAACTATGTCAGGATATTTTACAAGTGCAAATAAAGTTAATATTATTTTTAGTTTTGAAGTGTTTGAAATTCAATGCCATTGAATACCGTCACGTTCTTTTAGTTCTATACCTTTCAACCAAATTTAATTGGTTCAAAGGGAAAAAGCTCAGTTTAATGTCAGCATAATACAATATCTCTTATATAAAAAAGAAAAACACAATTTGAAAAATAAAATTAATTTTTATTTTCCAAGCGACAAACAGCAACACGGCAGGTTATTTAAAAAATAAATATAATTAACGTGTAATTTTCCACACTAGATGTATGACTGATTAAAGTAATTTTAAATCTCTAATAACATAATACACAACAACTATGATGTATAACTACGGTACAATTTATGACGACTGTGTTCCATAGAAATTTGCTGTCGCATCCAGCTGTGACTTGCTGGAGGTGGAAAACAATAATATTAAAACTTAATTTAATAACTACCGAAGATACGCATCGGTGTATTATATTGCTGCGTCATTCTCTATCCACTCTGACGGACGGGATCAAGACGTCAACCAACCGTTTCATCTTATCTGTTGTACTATCAAAAGTCTGTGCACAATGGGTGTTGCCGCTAATCGAAGTTGCAGTATCGCTTTAAGTGCTACAGAGCACTATTTATACTGAATCCTTTGCTACAGTTCTCAGGTTTGCGCTCATTTTTGAACTTCCAAAGAGCTCTGATAAAGACGTTATATTCGAACTTAATATGTTGCCACAAAATAAGTTTCATCTATATTCTGAAATCACGTGTTGTCTACAGTTTGCGACAGTTGAATGACATTGGCTACTTAATTAATAAAACAATATTTTAATTTTGATAGTTTTACATCCTGTGATAGTTAAGTAATCGTAACATTTACCGTGTGAGCGTTAAATCTGCTTCACGGTAGATTTACGGCTGTATTGTAACGCCTGGATAAATGGATAATTTCGGGATGCTCCGGAAATGACTTATATCTGGCAACGTGGTGCGGAACACCTGTCCGATGCGCGCGGGGAGGTACGTGACCGACGCGCGCGCGCAGCCCCCCGGGCGCGCACGCAGAGCGCGTGCGCTGGCCGACCGCGAGGGGAATGCCTCCGATACTCATTAACTTTCGGGGATCGGTCTTCTTTCAATGATATATGTGGACGATATGCCTGACACTTACTTATATAATGGCGGACATAATACCACTACCACAATAACATCACGTAATATGAGTAATGTTCCAACATTTTAGAGAACTGCCACAATCTGTCCTCACATGCGTACTTCAACCTATTTCCCATACATTGTAATATTACGTCAAGTAAATTTGACACGTATCTGCAGATCTTATCCGTGCTTCTGTCACTGTAATTTTAGGTCGTTCCCATCATTCTTCTCTGGACGGCCTTGTATACATGTATGTGCTGCAAAGAGTTATGTTTCCTCAATTACTACGGTCTCTGTTTGCACAAATCGGCCGAGCAATCAACGCTGCTGGCAATCGACTGTAGTGATATTGGGCACGTGCCTTACATAATGTATCACGTCTTTAATAGATCCGCTAAACTTAAGACGAAGGTTTTGCTGTAAAAGGTGTTGCCAGCTTAATATGGGAGGCAAATACGTCATTCGTTCCGAGCATCGTTTCGGCGAACCCATTGTTTTAATAGCGGAGTGCACCGAAAGACCTCGGCTTTTGTTATGTCTAACAGTAAGGTGGAATTGTGTAATAATGAAAACAATAACTGTTGTTGTGTCGTGTTGAAGTAACGTTTCTTACGTGCGAGATCAAGAATTTGCCAAAAGTAGGGGACTTAGACACTTTGACATGAAATGTCATGCTACCTTTTTCTTATAGTCTATCAAAAGAAAGAACAAAAAATACATCGAACAATTTATACAACTTGATATCATTCATAAAATTTTCTTTCCGTTACTAAATATTATCAATATCCTACGAATTAACTAATACTATAAAAGAAGATATATTTGATAAGATGTTCGCCACATCATTGTGCGTAACACTAGATAATGAATTGTTTATTAAATTAATGTTTGTCCCATCAATCTGGTTAATACATCGCATATTGTCCAGGAAGCTTGCAGTCGCGATGCACTACTTGAGTCTTAATTTATAATATCAGCCCATAACCGTTCCACTGTTTGTCTCGTTTCTCTCAATTTTAGAAGAACCGATGTTGTATGCTTGTCCAAAGCGGATTGTGAGTTTGCAGGTTTCCTCACGATATTTTCGTTTTCCCAACGATATTTTCCTTCGTGGACATAGTATTCCCAAACAAGATATGAACCCATGTTTTTATGATGAGACGTGGGTGCCTTAGCCCATTACGTTACTATGACTTTTTCAATTTGACCATGGGTTTAGGGCGTTGCAGTTCTTAATATCCCGCTCTCCTAAATCGATTACGGATATTACAGCTGCCTACTACAGGCTTTACATTTTGTCTCTGTCTAATGTCGGCCGGCCTTGCTGTCATGTTTTTGGTAATCTATCACGGTTCATTGCTCCCATAACACTTGGCTGTGATATGCTTAAGAGAAAAATATTTTTTTTTTAGTTTTATGTCGAATGTTAAACTGCTTAATTTTTGCCTGTGGGTTTTCATGAATTTATCGTAATAACAGAGCATATATAATATTATTTAATCATAAGTAATTTGGTATTCGTGTCCACAATTGATTAGCGGGTTTCACATTTTGGATATTCGGGTCCCACCGCTGTAAATTGTGGCACGTTAGGCCAAATAGCAGTCAAGTTGAATAATATATCATATAATTTTTCTGAACTTCAAATATATTTACAATAGACTCCCTCTAGAAGTCTAAAATAATTAAGAATATGATCTGAATGTGATCTGAATTATAAACACAATAAACAATCATTTTCCAGAAGCTTCAGAAACAAATTATAAAAGGACCGACATTGGGTCGACCTCAGCGAAATTAGATGTCAATACGTGATCAATATTCAATCCAAATTACTTCCTGCGATGAATGCACTTAAAATTATTAAATAATAAAACACAGTTTGTTGTAATAAAGGTTAACTCATTTTTTAACCGTGAAAGATAATATGCGTGATGCAATTCGTGTTTATGATATTGATTCTAGACAAGTGCAAGCGTGAAAACAATGCAGCCTTGGACAATCTAAATATTGTATTGTGTTTCTTGAACTCTATCAATCAATGAGTCAGTAGCCCGTATTAAAGTAATGCAATTAGAAGTCTAAAGCTGGGTTTCTACATATATCTTACTATCCATACTTTTACCTAAGCGTTGGTAAAAAATTGATATTACTTGTATGGAGTTTACGTTAAATTTGAACCAGCACTAAAACTAATGAGACATAGGAAACGATGGACCTTTCTATGAGGAATCGATCGCATAAATTATATTCAGCCGAAACGCTCGTATTTTCCTGGAATGATGATCTGATTTCATCATTGACTGAATTAATTGATTGAATGATTTCATCAAAACATTTCATATCTAAAAACGAGAAAAGGGAACGAACGTAAAAATAAATCTCTCATCTCTGGGTTACAAACCGCCTCGTTTCAATAGTATGGACAGTATACCTGACTCACTTATTCCAAGCAAATTGAAATTTTTCACACATCATTTATCTTGACGTGCCGGTTGCGTTACAGACAAACACGCAAACCGACTCGTTTTTGCATTTATGCATTAGCGTGCGCTTTGGACATATAAAAAATAAATTGTATAAGAAACATTCAAAAGAGGATAGATCTTTAGACACAAGTAAAATAAGCCCTTAGGGACGTAATACGTTGTAATACCCAAGTACGGTAGAAGTTAAACGCACTTTCACCAAAACATGCGCTTGCGCATCTCGGTCATTCACGATAGGCTTTTGTTAATGACTCATGTTTTGAACTAATGTACGTAGACTATTTCATATAAATATATTCAACTCTGAAAGTTATTTGAATAGAACACCCTTATATCAAAATTTTGGAAATATTACATTAATGGATGTTATGATTTTGCCTAAAAAGGCGTTAAAAAGGTTCTATTATATTTCTTATTTTGATGTTGGTGATACTGTGTTTCGAACGCTTGACACCAATCTGAATTCATTCATGCCAGTCAAGAGTATCAAAGGCTTACCTTGCTACTCTTAATTGGCGTAAATTAACTCAGAACTGAAGATTTCCTTAAAAGCACATGTAAGATTGTGACCTTAAGCCCACAGGAGTAGTAATCTACTGTCATCAATAGGTTGGACTAACGACGTTTTAACTAATACGAAATCAAAATGTTTTAAAAACAACCGATTTTTTTTATTGCGTGATTACAACAGACAGACGGCCCACCTGATGGAAGGCGGTTACTATCGCCTATGGACATATGTAACACTAAAAAGTGCTACCAATGTGCTGTAGCTCTCTAAAACGATACTAGAACCTGGGCACTAATGCCAGAACACAATTCAAGATTGTTATATAGGAGTTCGATTCCGGAGGTAAAGACAAATGGGTCGATAACTTATTGCTGTAACCTAAATTATATTTAATTATAGTAGTGGCATTTTGAATTGACTTGTCCAGAGAGTATCATCACACAACCCTGGCTAAAATAGACCACATATGTGATACATGCAGCGAGCTCACAACCAACTCTAATTCACGTAATAAGCGTTCGCTTTAACCGAATATATACAACTGTATATTTACGCAAATTAATTTATTTATTTATTTAGGAAACATATAATAATTATAATTCTTACAATATAAGCTAAGAATACTTTATTGACTGGCTGGCTATTAATTGTATTCTCTAAATGTATAAAATTATATTACGTGTATGACGCAAGCGGCTAGAATTGAATTTGTAATAAAATGCATTAATTGACTAAATAATACATAAAACAAGCTATAAAAATTTTCGTAGGAGCAACAAAACCGGCAAGAAGCGATTATGATGCGGTATAATGAGCCAGATATAATTAGGGTTCCTAGTCATAATCAGTGACGATCTCTCACCGCCCGAGGGAGAATATTTAATACGAAGTTCCAAGCCAATACTGAATGCAGGTAGAAATTGTGGTTTTCTACACAAAGAAATGAGAATGTGTTTTGAATGAAGTATTAATCATATGAATATCGTGATGTTCTTAGGAATTTGTCTAATGCTGATATTAGACACATCAACCAAATTGAATCGCATTTGTTTAAAGACAGAACTGTAATGAATGACGTAACATTGAATGATTCAAGTTTATGCTTATAGGGGTCACTTTGGTTGAATTCATTCAAATTGCAAGAAATAAACCGTCTAATATTAGCTTAACCCCTGTTTTGTAACGAGTTCTACATAATACAATCTTAATATTGGAAGTCATTTATTCACACAGTACGTCTAGAGGATTTTAAATTTGTTACAATGGCCCACACGCTCTACTTGATAACTAAGGAGAATCAAACTTTCACACATTGTGATTAATAAAACAATTAAAGCAATCCAACTCTCAAGAAAAGTTTACTTTTATTTTCTTTCTTTATCTTGGCCGAAACGGAAGGATGTAATTAACTTTCTGTTTTCTTTTTGCATCGGATGTAGACAGGAATTTTGCGCGCTTCTTTACACGTTTTACTGTATAAAATATTGATAAACCTGTATGTTTATTCATTGGCTCTTAAAAATATAATGCAGCATTCGTAATAGATTGACGATGAAATTAGAAGTTATTTGCTCATATCTTCAGTAGACTATAAAATATTGGACAACTTAAAGGAATAGCAAACATGCCTTTTATCTTGTAATGCACTGTCTGCTACAACTCCATTATTTCATCGAAAAGTATTTGTATCTTTGCACTTTAAAAAAAGGAGCTTGCGATTGATAAATATGAAGTAAATATTTTTTCGCTACTGTTGAGTAGTTTCTTGCCGCTTCTTCTCTTCAAAAAGCAATAACAGATTGCAAAGTGGTATACAATGTAGAATATGAAGTAGACTCACGGCGTATATTAATATAATAGAAGAACTTAACTTTTAACTTATATAATATACGAAATGTCCAAAAATTATCATCTCTGGGACTTGGAGTGAATAAAAACTTTTGAATTTGGATGTTCTCAAAGAAGTCTTGGAGACGATATACGTGAAAATTTTACCAAAATTTGAATTTTATTAACGATACTAGAGATTTCCATTCAGCCTGCCTTTTGTAATCGAATAGTTATATGTATAACCCACGGAAATCACATAATTTTTAGGACATTAATGCTTAGGATATACGGCATCCTCGATCTCGTAAGTTTGTACCTACATAATTATTTACTAAATTTCGTTTATTTATGTTCAATTCTAAAGCTGTGTAGAAACAAAAACAAACATTATTTGATAATGCGATATGTAATAGATACATTTTTTTAAATTAATTCAATTCTAAAGCAATTTTGTAAATAGCAATTTAAGTTTTCTTTTGAAAATGAAACAATGAAAAAAATAACACGACTTTATAGGCTAATGGTGGTTCTGCAAATAGAACTATCTATGATCATAAAATTAGTTCGCAAATGAATGTTACTAGTCTTTTAATGTGGCCTACATTACTTCGATTATTATTGGAGTGCTTGTGTCCTTGTTTTACGATAATTTTCATTGTTTGTCGTAGCGATGACTAATTCAAGGGTTTGTCCAAATGAAAATATATACAACTGATTCATTTGTGTCTTGTGTTTAGTTCATTTGTGAGGTCTGCCTCAATTTAACATGATCTTCAACGTCCACAGTTTTGAGTCCATTAGCTCCAGTGTCATGCCGCATAAGGATTTCTTCTTTAATTTCTAATAGCTTATTTTGGCCGGCCCTGACTGATGATAAAGGATTAACGGATAGCTAGATAAGGGTTATCTTTTAATAATACTCACTATATTCGCTTATCTTATATAATGTTTGTATGTCGTTAGTAAAATACTTATTTAATTAAACAAGTAATCGCCCGTGGTCGAAATTCGACCATAATAATTTGTTATCAAAGACTACATACAAAGATACTTCTATAATCACAGATTTCGCCAAGGCAACAATAAACAAAAGAGTATATATGCGTGTGTGTGTGTCAATTACATGGTAATGTGTGTAATGTTTTTTTATTGATTTTATGTATTTTTTATGCATAATTTAAAAAAAATATTAGCATTCGTCGCTTCTTCTCTATATAAACTATAAGTGTGCGAAATTTCATTCTCCTCCGTCTGCGCAATTTTCGTAAAAAGGGATATAGATTTTTTGCTTCACGTATTAATATATAGATAAATTATAATGTGAATTATAATTGCCTAAAATAACATAAAAATAATTATCCGAGCTATTGTATCGCATTCTATTGTAAGCTACACTAACAACTTTAGCTAGTATTTATGAATTGCAGTAATCAAAATTTAATATTTTGTAACAAGCAGAACCGCGGCAAAGTCATATCTAATCTATAAATAGCATTGTAGATATTAAATTGTTATTTCCTTCCGATACGTGTATTTCAGTATTGTTTTGTTGACAGTGGACAGTTTCAACGGTTTCCCTATAGTGAATATTTTTAATTTTAGTGAAGATGTTTATGTGTTACGAGTTTTTACATGAACGATAGTGGGTACACTTTACCAATATCAATCAATACATATATAAATGTGAAATCGAATTATAGATATTTGTATAATTATGATTAATATAAGATACTTTTTGTTGTGCTATAAGTGTATTTATCTCTCTCCAATATGGATTCAAAGTTTATGCGAGCAAAGCTTAATACAGTCGATTCTCGATAATTTGACACTCAAGGGACCAGAGAAAAATTTCTAATTACTAAGAGTTCAAAAGAAAAGGAGTTTACAGAGGGAGTAGGGAAAAAATCAAGTAAACAAGAGTTTGATCAAAATTCGTGATTTGTTATTTTAAACATTTGTACAATTATTCACAAATATTAATTTTGAAAAGAAGTCCGTAATTTTCTATCGAGTGAGCGGCTTCAGTCTATCATTGTTCAATGAATGTCCGATAGCGATGAAAGCTGAGAAGAAAGCGTCACTTGTGTCGGTTCTGAGGGCGTAGAAGCGTAGGGTAGTGCTTCAAATTATAGAGAGCAGAGAAGCCCGGACTTCATATTACTGCATGTTGGTGGGCAAGATATTATTCCTTCAACTTCAAATTATCGAGGGGACTAATTAATATTGATTTTATTCAATTTATCGAATATTTTTCAAGGGACCGGGAATAAAATTCAAATTAACGACTGTCAAATTATCGAGAGTCGACTGTAAATCAATTATCAAGAAATTTATTAGTACCATTGTTGGCACTCTCATTAATAATTAGCATTCTATTAAACGCTAAGAAATCTTCATATTTTGTAACCATACGATAGTGATAATAATATTAGTAAAACGCTTTTTTATCGTTTGTCTTTTCTTTGTCCCGCAGCCTGTTCGAGCAGGAGATCATGAGCTATGTCCCTGCTGGGGGATGTGGTAGTGCCAATATTTCGAGCACCGGGTCTGGGGTGGGCGTGTCACCCGCAGCGTCGCCTGCGGCGGCGCGCAGCACCCGCGCTCCGGCGCCGCAGAGGCGGGACTTTGAGGCGAAACTACGAGCGTTTTATAGAAAGCTCGAAAGCAAAGGATACGGACAAGGGCCCGGGAAACTGAAGTTAGTATGACACCTTTAAATTCCTATTTGCATCTCGAAGATACATGAGACGGACAAAGCATCAAGTCTGTTATGCAATTCGTTCCTTGCAAAAGGTACATAGTTCAGGAGTGCACTTATCTCCCCCGCCTGAGACATAACTAGAATAATGTTGGCATTTCTAAGACACGATATATTTTAACATTAATTTGAGGAATTAATTTGACTGTCTGCTAGGCTATTAAATTATAACTTACGATTCGTATTATAGAACTTGTGAAATATCTTGTGAAGCGGTGGAAAAGAAAATTACAACACACATCTATGGCTCTGAATCAAAAACGTAGGACAAATTCCGTATAATAAAACTACTTTTTAACGGTTTTGAGCGCGGTAATTTATTTCATTTTTATTCCGACGTTTCATCCACTTTTCAGTGGCCGTGATAATGGAAGAAAAAGATGTCAAGTGTCAACGAGTATTGTTAAAGTTTTATTTAGCCTAAAGGAATAAGTTGACGGTAGGCTAAATAGAACTTAACATCTTTGTCTTCCGTGATCACGGCCACTGAAAAGTGGCCGAAACGTTGAAATAACAAAAATCAATTAAACTACCGCGCTTAAAATAGTTAAAACGTAGTTTTATTATGTATACATGTTGGAAAAACTTAAGAAAATATAAATTCCGTATGTTAATGACGATTTCCTCTATGGAATGATGTACTCACAGCGTATTTTCGAACGTTGTAGAACGGGCTCCTGCTCGAGATTTTTAAACCTCTCTACGATGTAGTTTTTCTAAAAAGCTGTTATAAAGTTCCTTCGAGGCGAATATAAGTAAACTACTCATCTGTTAGAGCCTTCAGCCTATATCATTTCCTCGTCCTCCAGCTATAAAAAATGCGATTACAGATAACACTACACATTTTCTTGACATGCCGTCGCACTATATATAAACAAGAAACGCGCAATCAAAGATTACCACTATCGTTTATATCAAGAGGATCTTTGCAAAATAACAAAAAAACATACATTTGACAGGATATTGCTTTATTTTAATAAAGTACTAGTGGATTTTCTATGTAATACTATATCAAAGAATATACCAAGTCCATTTCTGCTTTAAAGCAAATTTTATTATCTACTAGCTGACCCGGCAAACTTCGTACCGCCTTAGAATCAATAAATAAAAAACGTTGATTTCTGAACGACGGGATGAACATCAAACGTTTGACGTTCAAAATAGAAAAAAAATGAATAAAAACTTCACTTTTAAATTTAATTTGATTTCTGAACGACTTTTAAATTTAATTGATTTCTAAACGACGGGACGAACATCAAATGTTTGACATGTAGGAATAGTTTCTAAGGCAAAGCGAAATTGTTGTTTTTACTATATTCCAAGCATTTTTTTCATATTTACTCACCTTTTAAACCTTCCCTGGATTTTCACAAATAATTTAAAACCAAAATTAGCCAAATCAGTCCAGCCGTTCTCGAGTTTTAGCGAGAGTAACGAAAAGCAATTGATTTTTATATATAAGATTAATATTTTTTTATACATGTATGTCTCTCAAAATCAAGGGCCATAAAAATGGCTCGGACTTTTGGAGGGCTTGCGTGGGGCCATGAGAAGACCAACACGTAGAGGCCCCTTGACAAATTTAATGTATATGTGGCGTAACTCTCACCGGCGATTATCCCTTTCTACGTCATATAAAAATGCACCCAAGGATCCCCCAGTCAGTGTAGGATATATAAAATAATATTATTTATTTTTAACATGGCGTTAAATATTATTTCAGATTGCATATACGTCGCGAACATTTATTAGAAGACGCATTCAGGCGCATTATGTCATGCGGCAAGAAAGAACTCCAGAAGGGCAAGCTCTGTGTCCTTTGGGAGGGCGAAGAGGGTCTCGACTATGGAGGTCCTAGCAGAGAGTTCTTCTTCTTGCTTTCAAGGGAGCTCTTCAACCCTTACTATGGACTGTTCGAGTATTCGGCGAACGATACGTACACGGTTCACGTGTCACCGATGTCGGCCTTTGTGGATAACCATCATGAATGGTAAGTTACTTTAAGGAATATTATTGTGATGGACCGACCCGAACGAAAAAAATTATATATATATATATATATATATATATATATATATATATATATATATATATATATATATATATATATATATATATATATATATATATATATATATATATATATATATATATATTTAATTTGAAATGGGACTAAATAAAATTAGACGCCATTTTTTTCTTATGTTCGAGTCGCAAAACCGAGCCAGCATTATAATATTTACACAAATAAGTATTTAAACTACAACAATTATGATTAATCATGATTTTAATTTGAATCCTAGATTTCACAGACATGAGGGCTGATAGTCATCCTTGAATATAATTTAGATTATATAGGAGATCTGTATTCTGTATAATAATCAAGTGTGGATTATTAAAACAAGATCTATTAAGAACCAGGAAATTCCAATAATACAACTTGAACACATAGCTACGAGAATAGGTAAAATTTATGTCATGTGGAAAACTTTCGAAGAAATAAAAATTGATATGAGATTTTATATACAAAGTCAACACATACATGCTGTGGAAATTTCTAGTCTAATTAAAATAATTATTTTTATTGAGAGGCTTTTCAGCTGCATTAATAAAGGAAAGGGTGGGAGTTTGTTCGTTGGTGCGTATATATAACATTACTTTTACATGCTGAATAACTGACAACACAAAACATCTTTCTTGTCGAATACTATGATGCCGGTCATCATAATTAGTGAGTATTACAAAAATGGTGCTTGCTAAATGTTACTGATAAACATGATTGGATATGTCACAATATGACTATGACTTGACATAGTCTATAATAAATTAACACAAAATGAAGTGTTTCGCTCATGAGTTTATTCTATATATATATATATATATATAGAATAAACTCATGAGTTGAAACACTTCATTTTTCATATATATATATATATATATATATATATATATATATATATATATATGTATATATATATATATACACACACATATATATATACATATATATATATGTGTGTGTGTGTGTATATCATATGCAAATAAATTATCATTCAATGATAGTTTATTTGCATATGATATACATAAAATTTATACAGATCTTAAATTATACATATATAAGTCCACATGCCATAACCCAAAGGGCATACAAATATTACACTGTTTTATATAAAGTATTTTAATTATATCTTACCACAGATAATTAAATTAAATTAGAGGAATTTTATGTCAAGAAATACAAATAAAGTCAAACAGTTTATTTCAATATAAATGTCACACACAGCTTGATTTATGTCTTGTTCCAATTAAAATAATTATGCACCGAGTAAAAATATTTCTTTAAAATGATTTTAAATAAATTTAAATTTTTACTAAATATTATATGTCACTAAATACTTTTAGTTTAGTTTAGTACACCACCAAATATTTTATATCTAATTTTTCTTTAAAACTCCGTAGATACTGGGTTGCCTGGAAGAGATCGCTATAAGCGACAAGGCCGCCCATTGTTCTAATGCAAAATAAAAATTCAAAATTCAAAATCAATTATCTAGATTTAAGTTTATGCTGAACAATAAAGAGTTTTCATTCGTTCATTAATTAAATTAGTACTTTTTATGTCATTAGGTAAATTATTAAATATTTTTAACCTCCATAAAATTAGATTTTTTTTGTGAGGACAGGTTGCACAAGGATATAAAAGTCGATTCTTTATATAAATACAAAGCAGAAAAGGTATAAAAACGATAGCTGTAATTAAAATTTCATTTAGTCCTTTTATTATAAATTAAAGCCCGAGGCTCTTTGTTATGTTGCTTAAAAGATTTACTGTATGCTTTAATCTATATTAATTCTTTCCGTCGTGACCATATTTGTCCACTATATGCGGCATTAATAAACTTCGGTGATCGCAAACAACAACGGTAAGCTATTAAACCTTATTCCCACATCATGTGAACTTCCTATCACTTATTAATTATATATTTCATTTGCATAATTGTATTTCTCAATATGTTTTTGTGATATCCGCTAATTGAATGAAAATACTGGGCTTAGTTTAGTATTTTGATATCGATTATTCGAATAGAACAACGAATGAGACATTTTATACCGATGACAAATCGAAACACCACGATATGTTTACGCCCATTTCCTTAATCTTCCTGCATCACATGTTTACGCTAAGCCAGATCAAGCGCGATAAAACAAATCAATATCCGCTTCATTCACGAAACATGTATATAGTAATTTAATTTATTCGTTGAATAATGTTGAAAAGTTCAATCAACTCTTATTTAGATTAGATATCGATTACGGATAATATTAATTGATACCTTTATAAACAATTTTATCAGTCCACCTGTGTGTTCCACACTACCTCACTACTTGTCCAGGTAGTATGGGGTGTGCATAAGAAATCTACACTTTGTAAATAATTATTATAAAATTTACTTCAAAGAATGAAGATTTCAAGTTTTAAATTTAATATTTTCTTAAGCTTTCGCGACTAGTATACATAATAAAACTACCGTCTTCCTTGATCACGACTACTGAAAAGTGGCCTAAAACCGTTAAAACGTAGTTTTAAATTTAATATATTTATTCCGATTTTAAAAAATCCGGAATTATTTACACGGCCTATTAACGAAGTGGCAATAAAATACATACCTAAAATAAATGCCGCCGTGTGTCACTTTTGAATCAAAAGATTTAAACAAAGAAACCACTTTGAAATTAAAATATTTCTCAAAGCTTTCATTATGATTGATGATAGATTAGCTTTTATGGGACGTTTGAGACAGCGCCCTCTGGGTTATTTTTGGCTGGCTCGAGTTCGGCCGCTGCGCCCGCGCATTCACTCCGCGCTCAAGTGTCGTGTTACAACAAACACTAGATATTACGTTACGAACAAACAGAGAATGCAGCTGTAATATATTTTTTTGTGCACTCTTAAAAATCTTACTCGGTTCGTATTACGGTCTCATTGATGTGTAACGCTTACACATTTACGAGCTTTCAAGTAGAACGGAATCAAAATACCATTTAGATTAAGATCGTTATAGGTGTCGTGGAGTATTAGTTGTGTTGCCCTCCAACGACCGCAATTAATGAAGAAATAATAATGTTTTGGTGGATTTCGTTCTTTCCCAAGATGTAACACGAGGGTTCATCACTGTAGACGATATATATTCCAACCCGCCGTCTCTTGTATGTTCCGTAAAGTTGAAATGAGAGCTTTGATATAATAAGGAACAGTGTGATAACAAAACGTGGATTGAAAGAGGATGTAGTGACAAGATTTGAGAAAGGAATGTTAAGGTGGTTTGTCCATGTAGAGAGAATGAATGAAAGCAGAATCACAAAACAAGTATATGATAGCAGTGCGATTGTTAGAGTCGCTACCGGTAGACCGCGACGTACTCACCATGATGAAATTGAATATATTCTGATGAAAGGTGAGGTAAAAAGCACTTTAAATAAGCGGTATATGTGCGGATTAATGAAAGTTGATGAAGCGAAAACCGTTTGTCAGGATCGCAGCAGGTGGAGATCCATTGTATCTGCCTACCCCAATGGGAAGCAGGCGTGACAACATGTATGTATGTAAAATTTAGTTTAAATTTACTTAAAGCGCGTGAATCAGCTATTAGATCCGATTTACATTTGCATTAGTTATGAAGCCAGTTGACTTGCGCAACTGGTGAGTAACGTTCGTACAGATACATTAGCTTCGAGACGTTTTTGCGTTTGTAGTAGTGTACTGTCAGCACATAAATAAATAAACTAATACTTTTTATATATTTTTATAGCAAAGTACTTAATATGAAACAAATAATATTAAACGTTATTACAATAATAAATATTAATATTAAACATAGCTTTTAATATTACATTTCAAGTTTAGAAGTCCTGTAAAAATACAAAATAGATATACTACTATAAACGCAAAAACGTCTTGAAGCTAATTTATCTGTAATTTTATTGTTAAGATTTATGGAATACAGTCTGTCGTAAATTATACCTTCAAAGTGTCTGTAAGTTTCACAAAAAAGAACAGTGCCAGTGCGAGTCAAGATCTATTCGACTGACAGATGTCTAATATTTATCAAATCAAGATTTATTCAATATTGAGCCTAGATGGTTTACAGACTACCAAAACAGTCCAAAGTTACGATTCCAATTCGATACAATTGCCAATTTGACTTACAGACTCGGGGCCCTGATAGCGAACTCTATTTAGGCAGCCCCGTAACTGATTCCAATGTAAATCAGGCCTTTAACCATGTAGAAACTTCCATCCGAGCAAAACATAATAGTCGATTATAACTAATAAAAACAGACATTACTCAGAAATATTGGCAACGAAGTGTTCCTTCAAATATGTCAATTGGAATATTAAACCCAATTTAATAATATAATTGCCGCCATTTAAATGTTTAATGCTTTTTTTGACGGATGTTGTGTATCTTTATTCCTATTTAAACCTGATTTTAACGAACAAAAGTTTAGGTCATATATAAATGTACAGGCACTTGCTACTATACAATAGGAAACAAGTTTAGTTTCCTTCTTACAGTGTTATTTGTATAAAATTAATAGGTACTGGAATGATTGTTCATACCTAACACGTAATATTGTATCTTAATATTAATGTATGCATATGTACATTACTAGTTTACGATTTAGTATCGTGAATTTTTTTAAATGGCCTTTTTTACATTTATTATATACACCTGATGGAAAGCGGTTACTGTCGCCTATGGACATTTGTAACACCAAAGATGCTACCAATGTGCCGCCGCTCTCTAAAGGGAGACTGGTACCTGACCACTAATGCCGGAACACAACTCAAAGTTATGGCGGCATACCCTAGACCAGTTGTGGCAGCTATCCAAACGAGCAAAACCCTACCACCTGGCTGTGGGTTATTTTGTCGCGGCTTACGACAGGCCGTCCGGCCGCAGGAAATTGTATTCTTTCTCTAAACACAGTCCCTTATGATCGGGCATATAAATATCAATCAGGGAGGTGAAGGATATAATACGAATATAATATTATGTATAATATTGTATTTTATTGTACTGGTTTCAGTGACTATTAAGGATACGAAATTGTTTCGTATTATCTGATAAGTGTCAGTTACGGATAGTACATTTTTTAGCAATTATAAAAGGAAAATACGAAGCACAAGATACAAAAACGATTTAACAGCTAGTGTGTCCGCTCAGAACCTACCATAATGTGTCGTATTTAACGTTCAGATTTTTGTAATAATAATCTATACTAATATGTAAAGCTGAAGAGTTTGTTTGTTTGCTTGAACGCGCTAATCTCAGGAACTACTGGTCTGATTTGAAAAATTCTTTCAGTGTTAGATAGCCCATTTATCGAGAAAGGGATTTTTTGCCCATTTATTTATATATTATCATGATAAGACTAATAGGAGCGAAGCAGCAATGAAGAATGTTTCAAAATCGGAGAGGTTTTTTTTCCTTTTGAGAGCTTCCGCTGCGTGCGCTGCGTAAACGGTTAGTTTCGCAAAAATCATGTGTCACAGAATTGTTTCCCTTTAAAAGTTCCGCGACAGCATATGTCTATCTTTTAAGGTTGGCTCACTATAACCTTTTTTATGCTAACAAAATTTATTCTAAAATAATGCATTATTTGCGAAGGTGTTTTTATAAACATGACATTAATCCTTATCCAAATAAATACGTTATTCATCACAAGTATTTAATTTAAAACAAAATAGCCATTTACATAATTCGATTTCAATGAATTTCTTAGGATATATCGTAGTTTTAAAATAACATCGCAGCAAAATAATGATTAAGTACTGCGCGCGCATTTATGATGTGCAAGGCCGGCGGGCAGTCATGAGGGGAAAGGGCGGTGGGGCACCTTCTACGAAAACAAAGTCGCGGGTTAAAGTTAGCGTTAGCGTTAGCCTAAAGTAACTATTCCACGCGGACGAATTCGCGGGCAGAAGCTAGTCATAAATAAGAGTCCACGCCTATGCGAAACTTTGATACTGTTAGGATTTCGGATATCCGATATCCGCTTCGAGCTCCATGACATCCATGACAGTAATTATTAGGAATGCAGGCATTGCATTTTTTTTAGGATAGCTTATGAGTCTGTGCCTCTTTCAGGTTCCGTTTCTCGGGGCGCGTGCTTGGCTTGGCTCTGGTGCACGGGTACCTGCTCGAGGCGTGGTTCACGCGCGCCCTCTACCGCGCGCTGCTGCGGCTGTCGCCCGCGCTCGAGGACGTGGACGCCTTGGATGCACAGTTCGCGGCGTCCTTGCGATGGTTGCAGGTGATATATCATTAAATCCACTCATCTATTCCATGCTATTATAATATCTCGTTTGAACTGACTTCCAAAAGGAGGAGATTCTAAATTCGACTATATTTTATTCTAAAGAGTATAGTCCTGAGTTGCTCCACTTTACACCAAGTCACGATCTGATCAGTTAATCGCAGGGAAACCTAGAGCAACCCTTGCTGAAGAGCGCCGAGCGCCTACACTCTTCGAAAAGCAAACTGTGTATACAAGTGCCAGTAGTACAATTCCTACAGGCGCTTAAAATATTATTTCTAAAGCTATTGGAGCAACTACAAAGTAGAAAATATTTTTTTCTAACAAAAACAAACCGGACTTCAAACTAAAAAATAAACATTTTCTACAACATTTTGAGGTCGGTGTCAAGTAAAACATTATAAAGAACAACAAAATGCGCCGACTTCAAGATGTTGTAGAAAATATTTATTTTATGCTTCACAGTGTGAAGTCTGCTTTGTTTTTGTTAAAAAAAAAACTTTCACCTTCTCCTAATTATATGGGGTCAGCGCAGTCTCTTTTCCTACCGTATTCCTCTATTCTGACATTCGTCCTCAATCACACCACAATCATCATGTCATCCTTCACACAATCCAGTCATCTCTTTTTTGGTCTACCTTTACATTCGTACCCGTCAATCTTTCAGTTTACCATTCTCTTTCTCACGTGACTTTCATCCCTCCTCATTACATGCCCATGCTATTTCATACTAATATATTAATTGGAAATAGGTATATTTCGTTTATAATTTTAAGCTTCGTGAAACCTTCGTCTACTGTTCCGCAATGCTTGAGGATGAGTTGAGAGGGGCTGGTTCACACGATTACAAGTCGCTCAATGGATTAAATGTGACTTGGAGTCAAGTATTCATAATTATTCACGTTTTAGAATATCACACAAAATTTTCAGTCATATTTTAGCTCTTAAATTGCCACCAAATGAGGGTATTCCTGTGATAACTTGAAAATATATATTTCACTAAACAATTGAATGAATAAAACATACAATTCTTCAATATCCTACAAATATTATTCACTTTTAATCAATACCAGACGTGTAGTCCTGACCTAAAGAAATGAAAATCTAGGACCTCTTACCGGTTCCAATCGTAAATCCAAACCATCCGGGGACTCACTCAAACACATACAAAAAAATCATCAAAATCGGTCTGGAATATTAGAAGGATCCTAGAACCGATCCTAGTGCCACCTACTGATTCTAATTGTGAATCTAAACCATCCGGGGACCCACTCAAACACACACAAAAAATGTCATCAAAATCGGTGAAGTCGTTCTCAAGTGATGCGCGCGTACATACATTTCTACGATTATTTTTATTTATATACATGGATAGATTAATGATATATATATATATATATATATATATATATATATATATGTTTTATTAAAACAGTACAACAAAATTTCACCCTTTAAGTTCCGGCCAAAGACTCAAATTTTGATTTTAACAGACCTCAAAACATCAGTAGTAATAAGAAACCGATTATTGTTAATTCACAGTCAGCCCGCTGCGTGTCGTCGCTGGAGCTGACATTCGCGGTGTCCGAACGTTTGGCGGACGGACGGGTATTGGAGCGGGAACTAAAGGCGGGTGGAAGAGACATCGCCGTCACGGAGAGGAACAAGAAGGAGTACCTAGAGAGGGTCGTGCGGTGGAGGGTGGAGAGGGGGGTCGCGGAACAGACCGAGTGGCTCGTCAGGGGCTTCCACGAGGTAAGGCTTTGTTTATTTCACTAAGGCACTTCTCCCGCAGGGTTTATAAGTGCATTTGACCATGTCTACGATTCAATTTACTGATTATTGTACAGTATTTCACAAATTACAATTCCGATCGGCAGTTTTCGTTTGCGCAAATGAGGTGTATCTGTTTCCGATCTATAATTAATCTATTTAACTGTACTATTGCATGGGGCCCTTCGTATACAAAAAGCTTCCGAAGTCTCTTAGAGAGCTGCCATTTACACTATTTAAACTGCATACATATAATAAAACTGTAGAGGTCGAATTTCTGTACAATGAAAAAAAATGTTAAAAACCGAGTCAGGGGGATTTAAGAAGTGTTGTTTTGTTTCTGTTTGTACCGGCTAATCTCCGAAACGACTTCACCGATTTAAATGAAATTTTGAATGGTGGAAGCTTATATCCCTGGTCAACATAACGGATACTTTTGATCCCGAAAAATTAAAGAGTTCCTGTGGGATAGTTAAAAAAAAATTCCACGCCGACGAAGTCGCGGACAGAAGCTAGTTTAAAATATAAATAAATTCGCTACTGACCACTAAATGTTATTATAATATAAACATTTTTATGGACGATAAAACATGAACTGACATAAATATGTTTGACATGCTGTAATGGCAGACATTTTATTATTTAGATGTATTACTTATAGATTATTATTATTTTAGTTATTAACAAATGTCATTTTTATTTTTAATTGTATTGATTGATTGTATAAAATGTTTATTTGTAAGTCAATATTGTAATGATAATTTTGCACGCCCAATAATGGGCCGAATGCATCGATACTATAAAAACCGTAACATCTCTGTACATGCATTATGCAATAAATATATTCTATTGTATTTATTTGCAACAGCAAAAGGGACATTGTTGCTTGCTATAAACTCGTAGCTCTGTTCTACTTACACGATTTCGTATACTGTCGCGTGTATTAAAATTGGTTTACGGCGCAGGTCCATCAATGGGAATTATTGTGTAGTACTATACCTTTAAAATAGGTCCTTTTTAAAGGATTTTCGTAATTATCAATGTGTCTAAGATAAGTTCACACTTCTGTATTGATGTCACGCGTACTCTAATGTTACGATCGCGGGATTGTTTATATATATAGGTTTGGAGTTGCCTACTCACAGGGATGAAAACAGCACTTTTAGTCTCTGGGCAGAGATTCTGCCTGCTGTCAAAACATTTAGAAAACTGTACAAACCATAGATAAGTAATACATACGACTTATGTCCCAACCTTTTTACAGCCACTGTTAAATCGAGGCATTGATTGTAATAAAAAAATATCATGAATTTTATAACATCATGATATACTTATGAATTACTTTTCACTAAATTATTACTTAATTTACATAAATTTGAGCAAAATATTTACTATCATCAGTGACCAAAAAAATACTGGCTGGTAGGTTGCCACAGAAAAAAAACTTGACGTTTCATATGAGTTCGTCAGATTTAGATACCTACGGATTTAACCCTTGATTTCATTAGACAAGTAGTTGTTTGTTTAACTAATCAGTTTTTGTTTACTTTCCTCATATTCGAAATTAAAAGTAGAGTGTTAACCTGTGACCTATTTAGGCACGAGATGGTTTATAAAATACTTCTCGTGTAACAATGTACTACTCGTCTGCCACCAGGTGGTGGACCCTCGCCTGGTGGGCGCGTTCGACGCCCGCGAGTTGGAGCTGGTGATCGCGGGCGCGCCCGAGCTGGACGTGGGCGACTGGCGCGCGAACACCGAGTACCGCGGCGGCTACCACGACGCTCACCCCGTCGTCGTCTGGTTCTGGCAGGCCATCGACAGGTATGCCAACATTTTTTTTATTTTATTGCAGGAGTTCAGCAGACAAGCAGACGGCCCACTTGATGGAAAGCGGTTACCATCGCCTATGGACCTTTGCAACACCAAAGGTGTTACAAATGCGCTGCTGCTCTCTTAAGGGAGAGTGGAACCTGGTCACTAATGCCGCGGAACACAACTCAAGGTTGTTATGGCGGCATAATCTAGACCAGAGTCTGGCAAATACCCTACCACCCGGCTGTGGGTTGTTTTGTCGCCTCTTACGACAGACCGCCCCAACACAGGAAATTGTATTCTTTCTCAGTTCCTGCACGGTTAAATTTTCTATGACAAACATTTCTTTATGACAGGCTGAAAGGTGAGTACCGTCGCCTATTGACATTTGCGAAACCACGGACCTAATTCTGCTATTTCAATATCTTGTCGTTGTGAAGATATTCAAAGTACGATTACATTGCGATAGTGTCGAAAATTCGTATTCTACTAAATTCACACTATTTTCTCAATATCGTCGTGGCAGGTTAATAGTAGAAAAAAGTTGGTATTACCATTAGTAGAAATGGCGCTAGCCGAAATGAATATTAAAAAGCTACCAACTTTTAAACATTTTTTCGCGAATTTTTGTTTATAAATACATTTTTTTATTGCTGGAGTAAAGCAGACAAGCTTACAGGGCTTCTTACCCTTACATTATTTTTAGTAAATAATGTAAGGGTAAGAAAAATACTTAGTTACACATAAAATAAGGTTTGTTGATTAATAATAATAAATACCTATTCTGCAATTTAAACTTTAGGTCTGTTGATTAATAATAAATATTGTTTCGATGATTAATAAATAAATGTTGATTAATATTACTTAAAAATTGTTTTTTATTTGTGGTGTACCTCCAAAAATTTTCGTTTTCCTAGATGATGTACCTTGAACACAAAAAGTTTGCGAAACACTGCTCTAGACCACGGGTGGTAGCCATCCAGACGGGCAAATGTCCTACCACCTGGCTGTGGGTTGTTTTTGTCGCCTCTTACGACAAGCCGCAGAAATTTGTATTCTTTCTCCGTTCCTGCAACGTATATCTACAAAAATAGAGTGGCTCGCCACGCCGATCTTACATCCCCTGAACGTACAGGTATTGGCTGATTATTTACCGAACCCGTCGTTTCAAATTTGGCCACCCAACGTTCAAGAGTTGACTGTGAAGGGCAAACACGTCTACCGTAAAATGGGCGCAACGCGCGCAACTTTGCACTATCGAACGCTCATTTTGATAATAAAGTTTTATCATTTGAACGTGCTGTTCAATCGTGTAACTTGCCATGGGGATTTGGCATAAGTAATTAAATAATAAACAAAATATTTGACAGATGTCGTCAAAACAAAATGTCCGCCACGGGCCGGCAAAATTACTGTATTGCTTGCTACAACATAAGTAATATTAAGATTTCATAATATCTTCAATTAATTGAACAATTATTAAGTGAGGTGCCAACAGTGGTGCAATTTACCCTATCTTCTATATATATATAAATAAATAAATAAATTTGAGTTTTAAACTGTCTATTTGTAATGTCAAAAAATAGCTTTTTAGTAAATGCATTTGAAAATATATATGGTTATAAAATAATCAATTTTTCTACCTGTTTGTTTGTTCTGGCTTATCTCTAAAACGGCAGGACCAATTTTGACGGGACTTTTACTGGCAAATAGCTGATATTACAAGGAGTAACTTGGCTACTTTGTTTTATCTACTTTTAAAAATTAGGATTCCGCGCCAGTGTAACATAAAAATATTTCCGTTTCAGGTTCACGAATGAGCAGCGGCTGCGGCTGGTGCAGTTCGTGACCGGCACGTCGTCGATCCCGTACGAGGGGTTCGCGGCGCTGCGCGGCTCCACGGGGCCGCGGCGGTTCTGCATCGAGCGGTGGGGGCGCGTGGAGTCGCTGCCGCGCGCGCACACCTGCTTCAACCGCCTCGACCTGCCCCCTTACCCCTCGCCGCACCTGCTCTACGAGAAACTCCTGCTGGCGGTCGAGGAGACCGACACCTTCGGCATCGAATGATTTCAAATGTTACTGAACGCGTTGGAGCATTGTTTCAATTTGGAATAGTTTTGTATTCCACATTCACCGGTACCTTGAAGCGTAGGGTTACCAAATTTTCAAAATTCATAAGCAGAGATTATTACAAAACGTAAAATATTTCGTATTTTTTTAAGTTTTTGCGACTAGTATACATAATAAAATTACGTTTTAACGGTTTTAGGCGCGGTAAATTATTTGATTTTTGTTATTCCCATGTTTCTGCCACTTTTCAATAGCCGTGACGAAGGAAGATAAAGATGTCAAGTGTCAATGAGTATTGTTAAAGTTTTATTTAGCCTACCGCCAACTTGTTCATTTTCTTTATTTAGTTTTAATTTTGTTTATGGTTATTATTTACTCTATGGGAGCCGAATCTAATTGTCTGTTGTGGCTTGAAGAGAAGAAGCGGTGCAAGAAACTTCTACCTCTGTTCGTGAAGAATTATTCTTATTTTTTGTTGGAATTTTCTAGTAATTAACGATTTTAGGTGTTAATATTTTTGATTGTTGGTAACCCTGCGCATCGAGTTGTCGTGAACAGAGAATAGCGACGATTACTATCGAACCACTAACATCGATTATTACCACTGTACTACTAATAGGGGAGGGGACAATCAAATCAACAAACTCAACTGAGATACTTCTTATAAACTTACAAAACGTCGCTGCCTCAGAGATTTTATAGGAACATACCTACTTTGACGTTATAAGAAGATACAAGTAAAAGAAGTCAAATTGAACCTTTATTATTGTTTGAAAATTAATTAAAATTATTTCAATCATGATGTTTTAAAAGTTAGATGATAAGATGTTATTTTAACGCCTGTTCTTTAAGAATAGATAGAGAAATAAGATTTATTATAACATGTGTCCGCATCCCTATTACTGCATATAAATGACCAGCCTATTTATGTATCAATTTGAAGCGCCACTTGCAACAATCTCTGGAACCTCACCCCGTTCACGATTTTGTTTGCCGCACAGGGTTATCAACAGTCACATTTTTTTTTCTCCAAAGGTAAAATGGAGAACACCTAAAATTGTTTCAAACACTTGAAAACTATCCTAAAAAACAATTTACGTTTTGCCATATTTTTTGAATTTATGAACTATTATATGATAAATTAAAATTTTTGAGACTTGTTAGCCCTGTGTGTCATGTTATCATGGACAGGTTTAGTTCCCGGCACCAATGTTGAGCGGTTGGCGAAACTAGCGATCGCTTTGCGCAAACATCCATAGCCAATGTAATGAGATTTGTAGACATATCAACAATATTGTTTTTGTCTTTACTACCTCATACTTCTAAAAACGACCAAAATTTCACTGTTCATAGGAAAAAGTGACCGCTCAAGAATCGTGCCGCGGACTATATTATGTTAGTACTAACAAAAGTAGCTTTTTAATTCACTGCGACTTTTGCACTCAGCGCCAATCGGACAGACACAATAATCAAATTTTCAACAGCCTAACTAATTGGTATCATTATAGTAGCAAAATGTACAGGACTGAAAGTGAATTATTGTAATTGACAGATGAATTTTGATTTTTCATAATTCGTTTATGTCAACTAGATGATTGTGGTCTGTAAATTCATGACTTTAAGGGTTTTGTACTACAAAAACGTAGTGTCTATTCAGCTATGGTCATTTCAATGTATCTTAAGTATACATACTTGTACTTCAGGAGCAATGCAATATTTTCTATATGCATAAGTATGAAAAAATATTGTATACAAAAAAGTTTTATTACTGAACAGAACTGACATTTAGCTGAAGTAATAGACATAATTTGGACTGGGCATACAATAGAATAATCATAGCAAGAAGTGTCGATGGGAAGTTTGCAACAGTTTGTTTTTCTTAGCACAATACTAAAACTGGAAGAAAAATACTAGCAATAATAATGTTCTTTAATATATTGCCTTGAATGTTAGTTTTACTTTGCTCACTCCTGCCACTAGGATCAATCCAGCATGACTGTGTATGAACCATATTTCAGTCTGTATATGAATTTGAAAAAACTTTGTATATCCCATGAAAGAATTTCACAAATTTCAAAACACTTTGTGAGCTATAGATGACCTAGTAATGTAAGAACTTTTTTAAATAGCTAATTGATACATTTCACAATCAATTGGAAAACAATGTTTCATATAAAAGTATTAATTAAAATACTATGTTTTACCATTATACTTTTTTAAAATATTATAATTGAAATTATTTTATGTTCAACAATAATTAATACGCAATTTGATTTATTAAAGAAATCACTTTATAACCTGCTATGCTCATACAAAATCTAGACACTTTTTGAACATGATAAAAAAGTTTCCCCATTGACTTTAACTGTTCAACTAATTTATTATGTAGTTTTGGCTATTTTTATTTCTAATATTTTTCTTCCATGTTACCGTGCATTATTGAGTTTTACCTTAAGTTTTTTGACTGACATTTATTTTTCCATGATACTGAAAGAAATGTTATATAAACTGCTAGGCTTCATCAGACAGAAGGAAACAAATACAAAGAATAGACCCTGCTTAACATAAGAGTTATCAATATAAATAATGGTCTCAGACACGAAAATTTGGATTAAATAAGAAATCTCTGAAGAATTTCATTCAAAAACTTGCATCTTAGTGAATAATTGGAGACAGATTAATAAGTAGGGATGATTCTGTATGGAACACCGCATGTCCGGAAAAATCTGGACGTATGGTAACCCTAGCTTTAAATCAACCGTGGATGGTGACATGAGATCGCGATAAAGATTATCAGGAAGTTCAACGCCCGTGGCTTCGGCCCCGCAATCGTTGCATCTGCATCAACTGTAAATAACTGTGACTAATTCCAATCACATGTCAATGTAAATAATAGTCAATTGATAGTATATACTTTAAAAACAAAGATAGTTTTACTTGAGCGTTCATTATTATTGTAGATGTGCCTAGATTTGGTATAACTAATGGCCACTTATCCTACGAGGTTTAGGTTTGTACTTTATTTACGCTTTTATTGTAAGTGAATGTATACTGTGGCTGTGAAACGGGACTTGAGTCCTGTGTTTAGATATTACGCTTTTACGTCACTAATTTATATATAGTATTGTAACCTGTAGATGACTTTTTACAAATAAAGAAACAAAGTATTGAAATCTATATGAAATTTCCATAAGTGAAGTTTTAAGTATAACTGCTGATTTATTTATTTTTTATTAACAGCCCTAGTCAGCCATGTTTGATTTCATTCGAAACCAACCCTTCAGTAATGCTGTTTATATTGTGTCCTGCAAAACACTAATTTTTAGAATAATATTGTATGAATGAGGTTTGGATAAGTCGAGATAAAAATCTCATTTGATTAAAAGATGTTCCTTACATTATTCTGTTTTGGTGTTAATTGTAAATCATAATACTGTTCAACACACAGTTCATAGAACAAAATATTTAGTATTATCAAATTGTACATAGGTTATTTATTGTGCTTCTGTACCACACTCATGTATAATAATGTTTATTTTGTAAGTAATAAATCTATTGTTGGATATTTAACTACTTGTGTATTTTTGTTTCATTATCTGTAAATTTTAAGCAAATTGTTTTGTGTGAGTGATAAACTGTCTCGATATACAAACATTACTTACAATCATCTGTTTTATTCAACATCCAATCTATATATATTTCCCATGTGAATATGGTTTACCACAAATTAATGTTGATACCTTATCAGACCACAAACTAGGTCCATTTCATAAATGGAATATAAAAATGATTTATAGTGAATGGTAAGTAATAAAGCCTAAGAATGTGCAATGCACCCATGTCTTGTTAGGTCAAGGGAGGGAAGCAGCCGAGGACTACTTAGGACAATATTGACTCACGAAAATAATGGAGATATATCACACATACAAAATGTTTATTTTTCAAGAAGTTTGTGTAACAACAAAAATCAACCTTGTTATTTTTAAAACCTTATCTTTTAACATATTATAACTATTTACAGTGTCTAAAGTCTGTATTCTTAAATACGAACTCATGATACAAAATGCAACAAGGGTTATTTATTCTTCACAAATATACTATTCTAAGTTGTGACGGAGTTAATTTATTATAATTTGTCACTATCTCAAATTAAAATTCTTATTCAAACTCACCAATATGAAAAAGAAGCAGATGTGATTATAACATGATAAAAAGCTACTGTTATGATAGAATTCTTATGCAACCATATTGTAGCAGCTCATTCCAAACTAAAATATTTATATATATTAGGACATTCTACCCTCCACTAGAGCCTGCACAATGCATGAGCACATTTGCATCTTCAAAACAACTGGTTCCCCAAAGAGTATCATATGCAAAGTTAGTAATAGTCAATGCCAGATTGACCATCCATGTACATTAGTAATATAATACACACTCATGTAAATATTTTTGTATATTTACTTCAAAAATAACAGTACATACATTGTTTAATTTTAACTATCGTACTTTCAAAAGGGAGAAGAGCAAATGCTCACTGTGAGTCTAGCCGAGAGAGGGGAAATCCTTGCTGTCGTCCACCTTGGGAGGTGCGACCTGCTGGCGCGGCGCTGGGCGCTCCTCCGGCACGACCTCTTCCCGTGGAGGGCCAGCCCGCGCGCCCCTACCACGGCCGCGCCCACGCCCGCGGCCCAGGGTACCGCCGCGACGTGCGCCGTCACTGAACGTAAACTCGATGCCAAGTACACGCTTCTGGCGGCCCACGCGCTGCGGGTAATCCGCCAAGTCATACTCCTCGTCGCTGTCCTCGTCCTCACCACGTTCTCCCTCCTTCTTGCGTTCAAGCATCACAAGGTTTTTCCATTGGCTTAGGTCTTCACCTTCGCCAGCCTTACGCAGATTGTATTGGGGTTGCGTGCGCTGTGCGTTCCTCAGAGCTTTGTATTCATCAAGTGTTAGCTCACGAGGCTCTTCTTCCTGCGGCGCGGCGCGTTCAGGTTCCGGTTGCTGACCGTCACCAGCGCCGGTGCCGGTGCCAGTGCCGGTGCCAACCGCTTCTGGCGCCTTCTCTTCAACTGCTTCTCCCTCAGAACCCGTCTTGTTCAACTCGTCGATCTCATCTTTGAGAGTGCCCCAGTTGTGGGGTCCGCCGCCCTCGCGTTTGTCTACCGGTTTAACGCCGGTCTTGTCTGAGCCAGATCTCCGGTCGAATTCACGTTTGCCTCTGTTGTCGTAGCCTGGCCGCGGCCCGCGCGGTCCATCGCGAGGCTCGCGCGGCGGCCTCGGCCCGCGGCGCTCACCACCTTCGGGGTTCTCGCTGAAGTTTCGCCGCTCGTAGTTAGGCTTGCGGTCTCCGAACTCGCGCCTTGGAGGCCGCGCGCCGCCCTCCTTATTCTCTACGGCACCGTTTTGCGGCCGTTCGTCGCGGCGGCGCGGTGGTGGACGTTCCGCATTGCGCTCATTTGGTCGTGCAGGTCCTTTAGCCTTTTGTTGTTCACTGCTCTTGTTCTCTTGTGACTTAACATTTTGAGTCTCCTTGATTCCCTTCCTGGCGGGAGCTATGCCGCTCTTCGGCTTAGTCTCAGGCTTGCCTTTATTTTCTTTTTCGGCTTCTTTGGTCTTCTTTTTGAGCTCTTTCGCCTGCTCTCGCGCTTTTAACGCATCAAGAGGATCGGACTCGTCGTCCAAGAAAAGAGCGTACCTGTTCACAACTCCCACACCGTAGGAATTCTCCATGGTGATCCTCTTGATGATTTAATCACACAGAAACTTGATGTTATTGGATTATTTTCACGCACTTCAATAAGGCGACATTTTGTCGTATTTTATTGATTTCATTTAATATGGCGGACCACACAAATACGCCATATGACAAAAGGAATAGAGAAAGATTGAAAATGGCGGAATATTTCAATCAATCACTTTTTATTGTCTATGGTTTGAATGGAAACATTAAAAAGTCACATAAGATGATATTCACATTACTAAAACTATATGACTTGGCTCTATGTGCATGCAGTCTCATGCGGGTGATCAACTTGAAAGCCAAGTTGCGCTAAAGTATTTTATATTCTATCTAATTACAAAACTATTAATAATAATTGTAAATTATACCTACTATAAGAAGTACGATATAAATATTGTGCACACATTACAACTGTGTTTAAATGCACGGGTATATTGCGGTTTAAAGATTGACGCTTTTAAGGTAGAAACACAATCTAACACTCACCACCCGACGAGACGTTTTGTCATATAACGATACTTGCCGTGCATGCACACTAACAACAGAGGACGTAACGTCACCATGGCAATTTCTGAACGTAGACTGATAAAATGTCGCTTCACAATGACAATTAATTGTTCATCTGTAAGTTTTTGTAAAAAAAGAAACTAATAAATAAACGTTCCACGCAGGTTTTCGCACAATTGACGCGAGGTATCGAATATTCTCCTATGATGCATCAGGTGACGTTTTTACCCCCCACTATCATCAATAACTGGAGCAATGGGTTCACGTCACGTGTGAGAGCTTCGCGTCTCATCGGGTGTCGATAATGTGTTTCTGGTCGTAGAAAAATTAAATTTTGATTTGACTATACAGTGTTAGTCAAATCGCTCAATGTAGTACACACGAGTCTCGTAACATTGAATCGTTTCGCGTGTTAATAATTGCTTGCAGCTTAACAGTGATATATCGCGTACACGATGGACCAACGAGCAGGGACAACGCAGCTGACGTTTGTTGGCATAATTTATACACGCCAATAAGTAAATCAAATAATACTTTGTTTATTATTTAACAAAAAGAGACGAAAATAAATGTTTTGAACTACTGATTTTTCTTGTTTAAGCAACGCAGAATTACTGGCAATTCGATTACCCTAGCTGTCACTTTGTTTCACAGATCTCATAGTATTCTTTATATTTGTATATGTGCATATTCAAAAGGGTGCGGTATGGTTATAGGACGCATTTATTTATTATAAAAAAAAATAATCACGAAGGCTAAGGCGGAGCCCCGCTTCGCTTTACTCCCGCCGAAAACGTTCAAATCTGTTCATAATAAATAAATGCGCCCTATAACTATACCCCACCCAAAGTATATATGTCCGAATTTAAAGCGGCAAAGTTGCTTTATCAGTTGAATGATGTATGCGGTGGAACAGCCTAGTTCATCGCTATATATAAGTAATTTTGTCTTATTTATAGTGTAAATTAACTGTAATGTAATGACAATAAGTCGGTTCTAAGCATAATTCGTTGGATTTTTAGCATTGTTTACATTTTATTTGAGATTAGAATTGTATACTCTGAGTTTGATACTTTTATATTATATTGTATTTATTTAGGTATGAAATATGGTATATATATATTATTCAACATTTTTATATTAGTTTCAGGTATTCTCAAAGCAATTTTCGGTGCATTGTAAACGAAGGTATGAAAAATAGAAGTAAATTTGTTATATCTGGAAAATATAGGAAAGGTCGACACAAAAAGCAAATAGACGATTCCAACTGTGCCATTCGTCAGAAAGTTCGTTTTTACAAAGTGCGCAAAAAGTAGTACCTTCTCTAAGAAAACTATTAGCAGCACTCAAAGAAGAATTAGGTTATGATGACAACTATGAACTTTTAAGCAAATTCCAATTTTAACAGACTACAAAAAGACTGGCAGTAGTAGCCAAATCAGCAATTATGTCAATCATTGAGAACATAAAATTTCTTGAAGAGTTCCGAAAAATATTATTCCTTCAGATGAGCGCTACATACACGAGTCCTACAAAGTAACTAAATGTTGACAGTACTAACGGTGCTGAAGTTACTAGCTAGATGTATGTAAAGAAAAAGGTGTAAATTGTGTAATTGAAGTTATTACCTAATATCACAATATCACAGAATCTCAACAATCAAAAGTAAGGATGATCAGAATAAATTGTAGTGGCTACAAAATAATGTAGCTTTCGACCTGCATTTAAGAAAAACTTCTCTAATTTAGCAGGTAAAGAAACAACTACCGAGAATTATATAATTTCATCAAACTTACTTATTGATATTGGAGGCTTATTATCAGAGAATGATACGATGCATTATCTATTAGAACGAGTGAAGGTTGTGTAATATTGAGAAAAGTTTTTAAAAACCTATGTTTATACATTTTGATCTTTCAACTAAGAATAATTGATGTTATTTCACAATAAAGTTACTATTATTTCGATAATTTATTTATTATATTACTGTAAACCACATGGTTCTTTTACATTCACAAATCGCTTTGAACTTGTATGTTCTTCCGTTTATATCTAGAAAATTAGAATACAAACACAGACGAAGTCACATTCGGAAAGTTAATGATATATTAGGAATTTAAAAAAATCAAAATAGGTAAAAGTACCAACATCTTTCTCAATCGAAGATAACATAATAATATAAATGTTGCTATATGAACGATAGTGTTGACCTCCTTTTTTGACACAATTTTCTTGGAGCACTGTACAGGTCTTAGCTATTTCTCCTATTCTATTAATGTACTTCATGTTATTTGAGAATAGAATTTTATCAATGCTGATATTGTGGAGAGATGAAACTCCTAATATATATAACTTTTATCCATGCAACAACAGAGACACAATATAATTTTCTGCGGCCAGGCGGCCTGTCGTAAGAGGCGAAAAAAGATTTCATAGCCAGGTGATAGGGTATTTGCGAGTCTTGATGGTTACCTGCTCTAGAGTATGCCGCCATAACAATCATGTGTTCCGGTATTAATGGCTTGGTTCTAGTCTCGCTTTATCGAGCGGCAGCATATTGGTAGCACCTTTGCTGTTACGAATGTCCATAAGCGATGTTAACCGCTTTCCATTAAATGGGCTCTCCTATTACATAAATGTACTCTGTTTAATATCGGTTTTAAGCGGATTTAAGACAAAAAATATTGAATCGAGTTTATTTGTACTGTTCTCACTTCACGACTCACGTCCTTGTTCATAGATATTTAAGTGGAAAAAAAGATTCATTTTTAGAAATGCAGATAAAAAATACAAAATTAGTCCAGGTTGGTAAAGATTGGCTTAACGTTTTTATTAATATTGTAGGGTCTTTGATGCCGGTGGTCTGTGGCTTTGGCCACGAAACTTTTGTTCCTATTAAGTAACCCATTTTACTAAAATTCAAATATGTTCGGCCTTATTCATAAAGAGTTAGAGTAAGTTTGACCGCTTCTTTAAGGACCACAAAGAAGCGTTCAAACTTATTTTAACGCTCTATGAATAAGACCGGTTATATTTACCACGATAAATATGGGGTGATTTGAAAATTCTTACCCAACCTTTATAACTAAAATTTATTTTATTCGAAGACAATATCAGATTGAGTTTGTATATGCCCTGTTAGATTTACTAGTATTAAGCTCAGTATAAATAACTTTAGTAAATATGTGTGTATGAATTAACATTATAGAATATCACATTAAGTCATTAAAATTATTTTAACGTGTATGTTAAAGCATAGAACAGGCTTTCACGGATGTATCGTTCAATCTAATAAACCAAAATTAACTAAAACATAACTGGATAGAAAGAAACTGAATGCATGCATGTAACTCGAGCTTTATGGCCGGGTTCCTACATCTTACCGACCGTTCATTTGCCTTATTTTAAGTTAGAATTTGACATAAGCTCCGTACAAAGGTAATGTCAAAATTCAACCGATGCATGGCAAGGCAAGTGGATTGAGGGAACTGCAACAAAATAAAAGCACTTCTTCAAATCAATAAAAAAATATAAGTAAATAATATCATACGAACAATAACAATTTCCGGTAAAGTTGTGAAGGTCTGGGTTTAACATTTTTTCTTCGGTGGTGGAGGACACGGTGACGATTTGCCACCACCTCCACCAGCTCCTCCCAGGCACGTTTCCAACAACAACCCACATACTAGATAAGGATCACAGTCACCGCCAGGTCTTCTATCTTCAATATATCCTTTATCTTTTTCCTTAATGCCCCTTTGCAAACGGATTGATGCTTTTCTATTTGCAATACCCCAGGAGAATTTATCGAAAGGAGATGTTTCAAATTTTCCAGACAGTCTCATTTTATTTGTCATCTCATCATTACCGTAAGCCTTCATATGTTTCATGTGATTCGTTTCTAATTTTTTTATACATTCTTCAATAAATTTATAGCCGCCCTCCGAACGCATTTTCTTTGTACTAAAATTATGATGCATTCCTACGCCAGGATGCAAATGCCCGAATGGTTTAGGATGGTATGTAATGTCAACACCATAATCTTCAGCCACACGAGACATTATGTAGCGAGATATCCACAAGTCATCTGCGCCTTTAATACCACTTGAAATGCCTATTTGCCATTCCCAACACGCAAACATAACTTCTGCATTAGTTCCTTCGAAATCGAGTCCAGCATATAAACATGCTTTTGCATGGGCTTCGGATACATCTCTACCTGCAACATACTTAGCACCCACTCCACAATACGAATATTGATATTTTACTGCTGGAAACCCTCCCCCTTTAGGCCAGCCCAGACCCCAGCCATCTACGTCAACCATTGTATATTCTTGTTCAAGTCCAAACCACGGTTCTTCTGCAGCATGTAGCTCACATAAGTTGTTGCAGTATTTTCTATTGTTACTTTCTGCTGGTTTCCCATCACTATGATATACTTCACATAGAATCAAAACATGTGGTTCACATCGAAATGGATCTTTATAGATGGCACATGGTTTTAATGCTGTATCAGAATTCTCCGCAGTTGCTTGTCCAGTCGAACTACCGTCAAAATACCACACAGGTGCTTGTTCTGGACAAAAAGGCACGCATGTGAGAATTCTGTCTTTACATCTCATGTTAATCCCTGACCCATCAATCCATACGTAAGTAGCTAATATTTTATTGCAAGGCATGGGTAGTCTCATATATCTATCTAAAACTTTTTTATTCATTATGTGATTTATCGAATGTTTCAGCAAAGTTCTTTTTGCCATAACTAAAGCATTAACACGTACGGTTAAAAAGCTTTTGCGAATCGCTTCCATTTCTATTCTATTTGATTTTTAATTCACTTTTATTTATTGTTTCATTATTTTCCGAAATTACTAATAATTTTGAAAATATTCCACTAAAATTAAATTTATAAATGTCAATGTTAAAATTCTAAGTCTATGTTTCCCTGTGTAATTAAAATAAAATCACTTTAATAAGATTTGTCAAAAAGATTCTATTATGGAAGCATAAAATAAAATCATATATTTATTTTCTGAAATATTTTGTACTTTCAAATTAATTGGATAGCTTTCAGTAACTAGCGACATCAATTTAAGTACATGTCTCTGCCAAAAGTGCACATACTCTGTAAGGATCACAATCACCAGCTGGTCTTCGATCTTCCAGGAACCCTTTTCCTAGAGACTTAACACTTCTTTGTAGTCTTACTGAGGCACTCCTATCAGCCACGCCCCATTTGCATTTTTCAAAAGAAGCAGTCTCAAAATTTCCAGTTAGCCGCTTCTTGTTCTCTTCTCCGTCACCGAGACCATAGTTTTTTATATCTCGTGCATGCCTTTCACATAGAATTTTACATATTCTTTCAATTTCTTTAATACCTCCTTCACTTCTCATTTTGTCGATACTGAAATTGTGGTGACATCCTATTCCTGGTTGGTTTTTACCCATTGGTTTGGGATGGAAACTAACAATAACACCGAAATGTTCTGCAATTCGACTGAGTAAATATCTACCCATCCATAAATCATCGGCTGCTTTAATGCCCATGGTAGTACCCACTTGAAATTCCCAAGAAGCTTTCATTACTTCTGCATTAGATCCCCCATAATCCAAACCTGCATAAATACAAGCTCTTGCGTGACATTCTACAATTTCTCTTCCAGAAACATGTTCACCAATACCACAGTACGAGTACTTTGCTTCAAGCGATGGATAGCCACGTGACTTTGGCCATCCCAATGGCCATAAATCATTATCGAATAACGTATACTCTTGTTCTATTCCGAACCATGGGTTTTGATGGGAAATCTTACTCAAAGCATTGGCACAATGTGTTCTGTGATTAGTTGCTGTTGGAGTTCCATTACCGTGATATGTTTCACACAGTACCAGAATGTGAGGGCTTTTACGAAAAGGGTCTATGTATATAGCTGAAGGTATTAAAAAAGTATCTGAATCGTCTGTCTTAGCTTGGCCTGTTGAACTACCATCAAATGACCATTTTGGAACTGTTTCTAAATCACATGGAACTTTGTCCAGTACCCGATCTTTGCACCGCATATGTATTCCGCTGCCATCGATCCATACATAGGTTGCAAATATTTTGTCGTATGGTAAAGGTAAATTTAGGTAGTGAGTGTAATAAGAGTCTAATGGACTTGTGATTTTTGTTGTTCCAGAAAATAATTTTATTTGGCTCACCTGTCTGAGATTTAACTTCCGTACGGTTAAGGTTTTTAAAAAAAAAATCGAGCAAAACATTTCAGTATTTTTTTTGTTATATTAAAATATTTTCGTTGGTCATGCTATTTTGAAAAATAATCTAGTAAGCAATGACTATAAATATGAGAATTATCTTTGAATAATAGAATACCTACTTTAAAATTATTTTTTAAGTTTCTAGAA
Organism: Dendrolimus houi; assembly: GCA_039645545.1. NCBI lineage: Eukaryota > Metazoa > Arthropoda > Insecta > Lepidoptera > Lasiocampidae > Dendrolimus > Dendrolimus houi. Next base: position 5,094,154 of record CM077127.1, on the reverse strand, counting down.
GCAATGGATAAAATGCGGACATTCATTATCGCTGCAAACCCTTCATTGATGTGATGTGAAATCGTCATTTAATTAAGCACATCGTTGGGGGGGGTCGAAGGTCGAAAAAGTACATACAAAGTACAAAAAAATGTACAACATTGGTACATAAAAAAGCTACTATAACAATTGTAAATCATTCATTCATTTTAGTTGCTACAACTACAATCCATAGACAAAATATTGTTTTTATTATGAAAAATGTCAAAAACGGCTTGATTCACATGTTCGCACGCTGTCAGCGGTCAAAACCGGTAATAGTGTTGTCAGTGCTTAATTATCGATATTGTATTTGAGATAATCATAAAAAGTTTAAAGTGATAATGGAAGACTATTATGCACTTACAATAAAGTAAACATTTTATATTGTGAAATTTTCCAAAATCACTAAAAAAAGCTAATTATCACAGATTTTTTTAGTTTAGTGAAAGAAGCTAGTTAAACTAATAGAAAATCAAGATATAAATAAAAACTGACAATTTGCTTAAGGTGGCCGGTTGGTGCTAGATGAGAAATACGGGTATATGTGGTGCAAAATAAAAAGCAAAATGAGGAAAGCTTATGTCAAGCAATGAATAGCCTCCCTCAATATTTGCTAATAATAACAGCCCATAAACGTCCCACTGCTGGGCTCGGGCCTCCCACTATCGGGGATCGGACAATATATCCACCACGCTTGTCCAAGGTGGCCTGACAGACACATCAGTTATCTGAATTTGCAGGTTTCATCATGATATTTTCCTTCACCGTCGTTAGTACACGGCAATTGTAACAATATGGGCGTCAGAAAACTACCTAAGTGGTACATGCGTGTCCAGTCAGGATTCGAACCCGCACCCTATGAATTTGGAACGTGTGTGCTAGCCATTACGCTACCACAACATTTTATTAAATAATAAATCAAACATTAGCTGGTGACGAGACAAATTCTTTTACATACTGCGCAAAATTGACGATTAATATTGTGTAAAATGAGATTTAAGTAGTCTCACAGATTTCTGATTTCTGCAGTTAAGTAACATAGAGAAGCCATTAAATTTGACATGGCTTGTCTAGATTAATTATAGTGACCTTTTTTAAATCATCTATTACGCATCCTTGTGTTGAATTATGCGGCTAACTATGGGAGGCAGTTAGTTTTAGATTAAAAATTGTAAATTAGTATATCGACATCTATATTTAAGGTTGGTAACATATCGATAATTCTGTATCTTATTTCTTAACTATCTACTCCACTATAGGCACTACAAGTACAAGTAGTACAAATAAATATCCATAGTAGTTTGTGTATAAAACATAAATAGTAAATGACACCTCAAATAGATTATATTAGATAATGTTACAAAGTTGTATAAACGCAATTCATAATCTATTTGAACTGAAATTAATCGTTTAAACGTTTTACCTGTAAAAATCATCGTTTAATTAGCGAACCTGATGGAAACGTAAATATTTTGGTACTACATGTTGTGTGTTGCTTTTATTCTTCAATTTATATTTGAAATCAACGTTGTGTGGATTTCAGCGTCAAACCAAACGCGGCTTTTCTGTGCAACTATGAGGTCATGCAAATACTGCAACAACTAAAAGACAACACACAAAAGAAACATAAACGCGAGGCGTCTCTTGCTACAGTGACTTACGAGGTGTTTATTATTGTGTTCTAAATTTATTGATCCTAAATTGTTAATTTTATATATTTGTGTCAAATTATTGGTTACTGTATTATATTGCTAATCCTCGAATCGAGGATTTATTTAAAAAAATAAGCAACGAAATAATAGGTACCAAAAGTTGGGCTAATTTACTTATAATTAAAACGAAGATGCATCATAAAGTATTTAGAATTAAAAAAAACTTAATTGATATCCTGTTTACAGCTACATTTTGGTGGTTTTACCACATTTAATGTATTGCTTAGTTTAGTCAAATCTAGCCCTTTATTAAAATTTTTATTTTCTTCCTATAGTTAGTAATAAGGATTTGGAGTTAGTGGAGTAGACTATGCTTGAGTTTTGGAATAATAACACAAGATTTACTAACAATTTTTTTAGTGATTATTCCATTCTGAGTTCCATTAATGGCCAACTCGTATATCTCTTTATTTATATACTTGCCTTACTGTCAGTAGAAAATTGACATTACTAATTTGGAGCTTATATCAAATTTTAATCAGTAGTAAGACAAATGAACTCCTTTCCGAACTAGGAAGATATAGAAACCGGCCATAAGTTATTATTGAAAACTTACTCTGAACTGAAAATTAGTCAACATTAACGGGTCAATTAAACATTTGCAGATCTGTGAAAGTAGTTTGTGTTTATTGTCCCTGTTTTACTTAAAGGCAAATTTTTCATATTGTTCAACTTCATGACACACAGCTCCTAATTGTGTCCCATAAATACTTTTACTACCAACCAAAACAACAACTTTAATCAATCAATATAGAGACCTGTCCTTATGTAGCAGTTTAAGTTGAATCTTGGGTGTGTAAATAACACAAATTATCTCACACCCATTAGCTTAACCTGTCAAGATACTGACTTTGACATAACAGTTGTACAGGTTGCACTTTGGCAATTTTCCCAATTTGATGAATTATGCTAAAACTAATATGACATAACATACCACGAGGCTCTGAGAGAAAAGACCTGCTTTAGAGGGAAACATTGAAAATACCTCTCAGATTCAAGGCTATATTACTATTATTAATATGACATCCATACCATCTTCATTATTAGGTACAACCAAGTGCTTAGATTGAATTTTTAAATCTCAGACACATAATTTTATGCCTACCCCAAAAGATTCACTCCAATCAGAAGTTTTGGGAATAATACTCCAATTTGTCTTCAGATTGGGGTACTTTCCTGCGGTTGAGTTGCTTAAAATTAAAGCCTTAAATGCATGAAGTACAAAAAGTAAAATTCTACTACTTTATCACAAATTCAACCTGTAGATCAAAGTTGTAAAGTCTATCACCACTATGTTTGTTGCTTGTTGCAACATAAAGTATGTTAATTTCTTTCATACAATAATCTCTTTGTATTTATAATATCTAATGATTCATACAGGTTTATATATATATATATGGTCACAAGCCCTTTAGTATAACAAACTAACATTTTGACCTTAAATACAAATAAATGTTTTAGACTATACACTATCTTCAAGATACAGAATGCAAAATTCAAAGTGCACAGGCGATTCAAAAGTTTTTAGAAGCAATGAAAAAGTATAAGTTGACCAAAACAGAAAAATTGATGATGGTTAACACACCGCCCAGGACAGAATTAGAAATACAACTGGTAAGTTCTTTATTTTGTTGGCTTTTATGACAAAATATCCTTATTTTATTGCGAAGCCTGCAAACACGCAGATGCTCCGCTAATGGAGTGTGATTGGATTGTGTCCCAGGAATTTTAATTCGAGCATGGATGAAGTCGCAGGCATATCCTAGTATAATATAAAATGAAAAAATACCTATTTTTGAGAGGATTGAAGTATTGGTTAAAAGTTACTCTGCTTCTTTATAATTAAATTATTTATGATTGTGATGTTATTTTTACAACTTTTCCTAACATTTCAGATAGTTCAAGAAAGTGAAGAGAGGCTTTCAGAATCTGATGTCAAAGATATAATATCATTAGTAAATGAAGTGCTGCCCCCTACTGAGTGTTCATGACAGTGTCAGCCTAATGATATTGTAACATTAGTGTGCTAATATATGATTAAGCTATAAATAAAGGTAATATAATTATTTTGCTGTTTTTACTATAAGCTAATATATAGCTTATAACAAGAGGTAATAGTTATGACAATCGCAAGGAAAAACCATAATATGTTTTTATTGCCTGTAGCAGACAGACTGCCAACTTGATGGAAGGTGGTTACCATCGCCTATGGACGTTTGCAACACTAGGGGTGTTGTAAATGCGTTGCTGCCCTCTGCTCTTTGCTCTGCCCTTCTTAAACAACGCCATGTCGTAACACAAAGGGAAAACCTCAACGGAAAGTTCTTTCCAAATCATTTAAGTACACATAAGAAACGCACTAAAGAACTATTATGTAGGAGCGTAATTCTAAATAGCTCTTAATTCTACATGATAACATTGCTGATTAGATAGTGTTCTAGGGAGCCTAAAGCGTTCACTTTCACAAGAGTCATATGACGAACATGACAATATCAAAATATGTAATTTTATGCTATGTCATAAAACTGTGTATCTAGAGACATGTCAATTTTATTAATTTCTCTTCTCCAAAAATAGTCACTAGGATTATTCACTCACTTTTGAACTATTATTATTTTATTTCAAACATTTTTTGAACAAATTAGTGAAACTTGAAAGTATTAAAAACTTTTAAATTAATTTCAAACATGAATGGAGAACTACTAAAAACTTTAATTGACTTATAAAAAACTTAGAGTTGAGGATATATATATATATATGTTTATAGGTGTTCTATATCCCAGAAAATGCATGAGTTCTTATGAAATAAGTTTGTGAAATAAAATATACCTTTATACTACTCTTGTTGCACCAATACACCTATTTAGAATTTGAATATTTTTATCTTAAACAAATTATTAATCTGAAATGGTAAAAATTCTAAGTTTATTAGTCATAATATAATATATATATATATATATATATATATATATATATATATATATATAATAACAACCCATAAATGTTCCACTGCTGGGCTCGGGCCTCCCACTTAAGGGAACGGACAGTATACCCGCCATGTTTGTCCAAGGCGGCTTGGCAGGTTTGACACATCGGTTATCTCGATGTGCTGGTTGCATCAGGATATTTTCCTTCACCGTTGTTAGCATGTGGTAATTGTAACAATATGCACATTAGGTCAGAAAACTGCCCAAGTGGTGCATGCGTTCCGGCCAGGATCGAACCCGCGCCCTTTGAGTTTGGGACGCGCTACCCACGACTTTTTTGCCAAAGTGCCCTATTAATTATAATACACCTTAACATTCTTACACAACTGACTGCTACGGATAATAAAGCGCCAATGAAGTAACACTCTGAGGTTGTCTTTGACCAGTTTAACCTGATGACAGCGCTAACTGGTGTACAGTTAGTCAACTAAAAATGTGGGATACAAACAATAAATATGAGAATTCAACAAAAAATGCCAATCCAGGTTCTTTATCCGGGGGTAAAGATGGAAAGAAGAAAGAAAGAAAAAACGTTTATTTGGTCATCACACAACGAGACACATGGCAATGAATTGTACGGTGATATATAGCAAAAAGTCTGGCAATTATACCAAATAGGTGCAGTTCAGCATGTGCCAGGCAACAGGTGCCTGATGCTGATTTTCAACTGCACATTAGGATGGACAGACGTTGCACTGTTACTTATATATATAGTGTGAATAATAATAAATTACATACATTGATATACATAGAATTAATATAAAAGTAATAATAATTAGTACTCAGGAAATTAGAAACAAGTATTGTGGGAATACCGATAAAATAAATATTCATTATACATGATACACATGATATATACATACATATGAAAAGCATAATATATACTGGGTCTAGGGCTGCATGACACCTGTGCACAGGCACCTAGGGGGCGCTAGCCAATCGCTATATATCACAAACACATGCCAGATCGCTGCTCTTCTGCTAATTTGCTAATTTTAAACAGGCAATATCATTAGAAAATGGCCAACTCAAAAACTAGAAAATTTATTCAGATCTTTGAAAATGTACCAATGTTACTATTAGTTTATAAGTTTTAAATTTTATTCTTGATGTGAGAGGTCGGACTGATTTTTACACCCCGGCGCCCAACATATAATTAACCTCCGGTTCTTATATCTCGCCGACCGTTCATTTGCCTTACCATCGGTTAAAATTTGACATACACTCCATACAAGTAATGCCAAAATTCAACAGTTGGTAAGGCAAGTGAATGAATATTATGATTAAGAACCGGCCATAAGACGACCCTGTACCAATCGTTAACGAAAATCAAGTTTGCTACTCGCAAATGGCCAAACTAAGCTTCTAATAACGGTTAAAAAGCTCCATAATGTTTTAAAAAAAGTTATATATTTGTTGATACCTGATCAACATAAGAATTTTTATGTTTACAATTTATGACTACACATATAAAATAACTTGACAAAAATATTGAGTCCAAATGCAAGTTGAAATATATTCTAGTTATTTTATTAATCTTTGAAGGATCTAGAAATTGTTTAGCTCAATAGAAAGTTGGTTTCGGTCGCGATTTTGATTTGACTAAAATCCGGCCGATGCTAATTATGCCTAACCTACATTATGTAAGTATATAAGTGGTAGTTTAAAAAAATAATTATACATTTTTTTCCCTACACAGTTCACTTAAAGTTTTTTAACAATAAATACTCACATTTGATATTCTGCTCGAGTAAATTGTGTAGGCACCTATTTAAGTATCAAAGGTCAAGTGTATTATTATCTTTCTACTAGGTTATAAAGATTGTATGTATTTTTACTGTTTACCCTTTTCAATTGGTAAATTATAAAGATATCTTTGTGAGTTCCTGATAATATCACTCCATTTCAAATTTATTTTCAAAGGTGTGTTGTAATTTTTTGTGTAATAATTTATTTTGTACACTTATATATAAATGTAAACATGGCTTTGTCTAGATGTTTGTGGTTGTTGTTATATCCTTTATGGTCAAAGAATAATCCTATTATCATATTTTTAAACTAATACACAAATCTATGCTATTATAACATTTTAAAAATGCCGTGTCTGTATATCGAAGCTATTAAAAAAATATAAGCTATTTAAAAAAGTAAATTAAAAAATAGACTATATCAGACGATGGAGAACGCGATGCAATTTTTTTAGATTTCTTGTCTGATTGTCTTTTGTCTGTGTGTTCGGGATTTACGTAAAAACTACAGGGCCGATTTCGATGCGGTTTTCGCTGATCGACAGCTAATTCTTAGATTTAAACTCTGCACTGCTTGTTATCCTGGGAATACCACGTGAATTTTCTGGGAATTATTTGAAATTACCAGATTTAAAAAAAATCTAATTCTAATGTGTGTTTTTTACTGATCGATACCAAATTTAATATAATAAAATGTGTGATTTTTTTTATTCTGGGAATCCCTCGGGAATTTCAAGTCGAACGTGGACGAAGTCGCAGGCTTTGCCCAGTATATACATAATTATATGTAGTATCGATAACTACACGAACATATTAGTATGCTTGGTTCTCCAACATCAAATTAGTTGGAGTGAAACCTTATAGAAAAATCTAGTGATTATAATAGTTTTAGTGGTACGTTTAATTTTCATATTTTCATAATAAAAATGACACTAAATGATGGCTTTTTTTAATTTATGTTAGGTAAGTACTTATAAATTACTCATAAACTCGTAAAATAATTAATATTTTTTTTAAACACAGACAATTGTGGTATTAACGGACTTATTTAGGAATTCATGTCTTTTTTTACTAAACACTAATGTTTTTTAACATAGACAATGGACAATATTTTAGTTATAAAAGTATGTATTTAAATATAAATTATTAATGCATCTACTTAAGAGTTATTTCCGGGTTCCTTTTGATGCAAACCAGTCCTTGCAGGTGTTTTATTACCCCTTTGAATCTGAGTGATCTATTGTTCGCACTAATCTCTGTTTCCGCCGCAGCAGGCCGTCATAAATCCTTATTCCTTTTGTTGGTATTTTATGCAATTCCTTTGAAAGCTATAAAACTTATAAATTAAGAATTCAAAGGAATGGTGGGCATGATGCTAGGAGGCCATGTCTAATTTACAAAGGAATAGGGCCAGTGCTGTCGTCTTTCGACTGCGATCATGGCGTTACCTAGTGCAGTGTTCCGCAAAGTATGTATCGCGGCACACTGGTGTACCGTGGTCATTAATTGGTGTGCCTCGGAAAAATAAGGTTACCTATGTTATAAACTTATTTTTAGTAAATAATGTAAAGGTAAGAAAAATGCTTAGTTACACATAAAATATGTAGGTAAATCACGCGAGTGAGGCGTTATCTTTCGTTTGGCTTACTTAAAAAAATGATTTTTATTTGTGGTGTACCTCCAAAAATTTTCGTTTTCCTAGATGTACCTTGAACACAAAAAGTTTGCGGAACACTGACCTAGTGTACTTTCGGAGCGATTATCTTATAACGACGGACTTTGCGCGAACATAAATCGCGATTACGATTTTCTGCTTTAAGGTTTGGTTTTGTTGTATTCGGTTATACTTGTAAGAACTTTGAATTACGTGTGTGTACTTCTAACAAACTGTGATTATTCCAACGGCGTTTTTGAATTTACTTGTCTCAAATTCGTAACAGTATATACATTGGTGAGTTCCTTTAGTATACTATCTATTAAAGTGCCATGTTAGGGTATGAGTGATATCATTACAATCTCCGCTCTTATTACTAATAAAACAGTTTAATTTTTATTTATTAAAGAAGTAACATTATTAATCAAATGGGTGTTAATTTTTTATACCTCGAGTACAGCAGATAGCTAACGGCCCATCTGCTGGAAAGTGCCACAAGGTTTACTCTGTCTGCCTCTATGGAATTTTTGACAGCTTTTTATGCTGCTGCTTTATTTGGATAATATTGTTACATGCCGTCAAAGATAAGCGCACAGTTGTCTGTTGTAAGCGCAGTTCATAGTCTTCCCGGATTAGGAATTCTTTTGTGTTTTGAATTTGTAATTAAGAAAAACATGCTATTGTTTTTCTACTTGTTTTATAACCATCATTAGCCTCGAACTAATCCTTATTGTTATTGTTTTCGACTTTGTAAGCCGTTCGCAGGTGTGCAAATTACTATTTCTCGGAAACTCAGTGCGCGCGGTCAATGTTTTTTTGTACTGTGTAGTTAGTATAAGACGATGCCCGAATGGAGGGGTGGGCAGTCAAGCGACGACTACCAGACGAGAAAGACGTTTGTAGTACTCTCGATTAGCGATATAGACGACGGACTTTACGCGTGTCAAATTGCATTGAATCGTGCAGTGTGAACTGGTTGCATCCAGTCTTATTTGTATTTGTTTTATACATGTTTGTACAGTTCTAATAAATTCTATAGTAGTTCCAACGGCATTTTTAATTCGAGTCCTGTAGCTCGTAACAATATTATACTTATTGACTATTTCACGCAGATATAGCAATGGGATAAATGCATTATTTGTGATGCGATATCGTTATTTAATGTTAAATTAATGACACTAAATATTGACAGATAATGTATGTATGTTTATGTAAACTAATGGCTATTCGTTAACAGCGTTATTTTTCACGCTATAAATAAGATGCATTTGGCCAAAGTCAAAAACTTTAACACTATCCCAGATGAAGACCGAGCATAAAAAAACTCAAAGTAGATACTACTAAATTTATTTTGAGATCATCGATAGATATCTATGATCTCAAAATAAATGTAGTCTTTTTTGTATATTTCAGTTTAAGCTATGTCGCGCTTAATATTGCACCGTGCGTTCGGCAGCCCACCGGCGCGGTCAGTTATGATGTTGTCTGACATTCTCGGCTTGCAAATGGAGTATAAAGAAGTCAATTTACTGCTGGGGGAGCAAAAGTTGCCAGAGTTTAAAAAGGTTTGTTCCATGTTCAAATAATACAAGTGAGAATTATTGGCGGGAAGTCGTAATGTCGTGTTGTATAGTTTCTTTTTTTAAATATATAATATTTTTTACAAATGTATATTAGAAATAGAAAGAAAGAAAGAATTTAATTGCTAGAAAAGCGACAATATAAGAATTTAGAAATAATTTATATATTTCTATGGTTAAATTTAATATGTTGTACCCGGCATTTCCTACAAATGAGGTCGGCAACTGAGCATAAAGCTGTGTTGGAAGTTCCTTCAGCACAGCGCTGATTATCAGTGCCAACCCCGCAAATTGGTTCGTGTAACTGATTCGATATTTGCTTACTCTATAGTAGAATTATTTTGTCCGTGCAGTTTGGGTCATAAATCATAGCTCGACTTCAGCCCGGCTAGGGCGGTGAGCAAGTTGCGCGGGCGCAACGCCATTAGCGATAGAAACAAATGAGTCATCGAAGGCAGGTACACGGCGGCGGGGCGGTATACAAAGGGTGGTGAGAGTCGGTGAGACATTGTTATGTTATGAGTCATTTGTTGTACCTACCTGCAAATTATAGTACATATGTCGAAGAAAAATGTGTTTTTGTGCATGCATCGCTCGTGTGTTTGTTCGCATTTGTGCATCGCTCTCTGAATTTCTTTAGTGACACAATGGCTACTCCTTTGTTTTGTACCAAAACGGCAGAATATTTTGCCTGTTGGCACCAATATACCAGCACAAGCACGTGTTGTTATCAACAATGTTTTAAAATTTTCCACTGAAAAGAAAATAGATCCCGAAAAGTTACAAAGTGTTAATTTCTGCCGTTCTCGTGAACTTGCTGCGGCGATATGCGGTGTGAGTGTTAGAACGGTCGACAAAATTAAAAAAGAGTGTATAAAGGGAGAAGCTAGCTCTTCGCGAGAAAACGTCTATCGGCCTTGTACAGTAACTGCGTTAGCCGACTTTGACAAAAGTGTAATTAAACAAATAGTGTCATCGTTTTATTGCGACGGTGAATATTCTTCCACGGCTAAAATTTTGAGTAGAGTAATAGAAAGAATTGACGGATTCCAGTGTTCTATTTCTTCTATGCGTAAAATACTCATAGAAGTTGGGTACAAGTACACACAAGCTCCAGATGTTCGTAAACAATTGATGGAAAGGACTGACATCGTTTGTGCGCGGCTACAATTCCTGAGAAAACTGAAGACCCTGAGAGATAGTGAAAACACTCGACCAAGAATTTATTTAGATGAGACTTGGGTGAACCAAAATCACAGCTGCAAACGAATTTGGCTAGACAAGGATGGACGAGGCCGCTTAAATACAAAAACGGGAAAGGGGGGCAGACTAATTGGTAAATGTTCTTTCATCTTTTATGTAAGAAATACGACTTAATGATAATTTAAGACAAAATATGATATTCATTTAATTATGTTGTGTCAGTTTGTCATGCAGGCTGCGCAAAGTATGGTTTTATACCCGAAGCCAAATGAGTCTTCCGCGCTGTGAAGTCTAAGAACGAGGACTACCATTCAGAAATGAATGCCAAAGGCTTCACACACTGGTTTACAAAGCTGCTGCAGAGTCTTGAAGAACCATCAGTCATCATAATGGACAACGCACCCTACCACTCCCAGCAAATAAATCGGGCACCAACATCAGCTAACAAAAAGAGTGAAATTCAGGAGTGGCTCCGCGAACACGGGATTGAGTTTAGTGATAGTGAGCTCAAGCCGGAACTATTATAAAAGGTATTTCAGATTTTATTATTTAAAGTTTGCAATACATTTGTTTTCTTTTAAGTATTTACTTGAATATACAAACAACATTATATTTACAGGTGCAACGGAACCGACCAGAAAAAAATATACAAATTGGATCAGTTAGCTTTAGAGTCAGGACACGAAGTGATTCGCTTACCACCTTACCATTGCCAATATAACCCAATTGAGTTGGTATGGGCTCAAGTAAAAATGAAGTTGCCAGCAAAAACAGAACTTTTAAAATTGCAGACGTCGAAGTGTTACTGCATGAAGCAATTTCGAACGTTTCGCAAAAGCTCCAAGAGGAAGACTTGAAGAAATCTCATCTGGCAGAATAATTCGTAATTCATGTGAATGACGATGACTCTGATGATTCTGATGTAGAATTTTAATGTTAATAGTTTTATATTTAATTTTAGATATAAGTTGTTATCGTATGTTTTCTTTTCTGTTCATTTTAAACTTAGGTAAAAGTATTTATATTTATTTTAAATAAGTTTTACATTATTTAATTGTACTTATAAGTTTTTAATACATTCTAATAATTTATTTTTATATCATTATTATCTTTTTTGCTGTTAATTTTAAACTTAGGTATAAGTATTTATATTTATTTTTAATATAACTTGTTACGTTCTAAACTTTTGTACTTATAGTTTTTTAATACATAGATACCTAATTAATAATTTATTTTAAATCATTATTATTCTTATTTTAATAAATACGTTGTTTTATCTATTTTTTTCTTTCATTTTCATCACTAACCCACAAAATGACAAAATTAAATACACTATCGATAACGCTTATCGACAACAATAATGCGCATCACTATGCCCGCCCATAAGGCCCGTGAGTGGAAGAGAGAGCGAAACACTGGCTTCACCGCTCCGATTATTATATGACCCAAACTGCACGGACAAAATAATTCAACTATAGTCAAGAATCAAATCGGTCTAAATCGAAGTTGAATTCGCTATATCTTATAGTGTACCGAATTTAGCCACAGATGCCTACTTGAAAAATTCACCCTGCTCTGTATACGTCATATTTTAATAATTTAAATATTTCTTTTTTACAGTTAAATCCAATGAGAACAGTACCAGTATTAGAAGATGAAGGTTTTATCTTATCAGAAAGGTAAATATTACGAAGTTGTTAAATTTTATACAATCATGCCAATAGTCATTCAATGAAAGCTCTGTTCCAACATGAGTCAGCAATAGCATAGAAGACAAATTCCAAGGAATAAGAATAAAACATATCTCCAACAACACCAATTGGTCCACCAATCCGGTCTTGTTTTTATAGAAAGTCTGAATGAAAACTTTCAATCTTACTATTTAAGGTAAATCTATAGTATTCTAATACAGGAATTTTAAGTAGTGGGGTGATAAAGGGGGGAGGGGGAGGCATACTCACCTTTACTACAACTCCTAAGGTCCGGAGATCTTGAAATATATTTTTTTTAATAAACATAACCACACTTATTTTCACTGATATTTTCGCTAATATTGCACTTCTATCATAGTTCCATAGTTAAAAAAAAGCCGGTAATCAACATAAAAAGACCCAAAATAACCAAAAACCAGCTTAATTAGATAAAAATTAAGAAAAAACACAATAGAACACATTCATATACACTACAAGAGTAAACATTCAAAATGGCGACGAATAAAGACGATGTTTTTTTACGTAGTCGCATTAATTTATATTTAACCTATATTAAAAAAATAATTGTTCAGCAATGTATTTAAAAATTGATATCATTAATATATTGATGCATTGTCATATTTAAAACCAACTTGCTAGTCGTCCACTAAATTGATAAATAAAACAAATGTTTCATACGAGACTTTTAAGGCGTCGTACTGTTTGTGTGTATAAAATAAATAGTAAATGGTAACAGTTGGTTCTGGGACTCGCCGGCCGCTGTCGCGGTACGCTCGCTTCGCTTGCTTGGCTCTGTTATCAGGTAAGGGATCTCTTTAAATGAAATATGGTGCCTATATAATTTAATTAACTTTAAAAGCACATTCACTTAACTGCTAGAGAAAAGGATTAAATTGGTGGCAATAAGAATTGCAAAATATTTGTCAATATTTTCTTTTTATAAAAATATGTCGATTTCCGAAAATATATGAAACAATATATTAATTAAAACTCAAGATCTCGAAGTATTTAATTAAAAATCGATAAGTATTATTGACATATCGATTAATTTATTTTTATCATCATACCTTGTTAGCCAAGCTATTAAAAACAAAAGTGACAGTAAAAACTGTCACTTTTTAATCAATCGATTATATGTCTAGCATGAATTTTGTAGTTATGCCTCAATTAAATTTAAACTTTATTTCTACATTAAAAACAGCTTTAGTGTTACAAAAAGTTCTGGCGGTTATATGTAATTCGTGAGTACATTCATAAACTCAAATCACGGTTTGTTATCATCAAAAGTGACACAATTTACAACAAAAATAAGTGAGGTTATGTTTATAAAATAAAATAAAAATTAAGACCTCCGGACCTTAGGGATTGTAGTAGGGGTAAGTATACTTCCCCCCTACCCACTACGCCCAACCCACTACTTAAAATTTGTGTATCAGATTGTTAAGTCGCAGCCCTATTTAAAACATTTTTTTCTTAAAGTTGTAAATTTTATAAAATTATAATGGCTTTCTGTTTTATGAGTACGTATATTGTTTATTTAGTATATTTTTTAGTTTTATGTGCATTCATTCGCGACAAATATTTTTTCTTTCTTTCTTTCTTAAACTGAAATCAGCCATAAATTAAAAGTTCGTAAAATTCATGAACTTCATGGAATTGAAAGGAACTAATTAGCACTATACATAACCCTATTCTATTCCCCTATCTCATTCCTCTTGTCCTCTATTTCATCCCTTTTATACCAGCCCCTGTGTTTCATGCACACTATCTCATCCCTTCCATCCCAGCCCCTCTATTCCATTCCCTCTGTCACATCCTTTTTATTCCAGCCCCTCCATTTCATTCCATCTATCTCATCCCTTCTATCCCAACCCCTGTATTCCATGCACTCTATCTCATACTAAAGACTAGCAATGCGTTAGTTTTGCCCCTGGTGTTGCATACGTCTATAGGCAACAGTGGCCACTTTCCATTATGTGAGTCATCTGCCAGTTTCAAAAAAAAAATATTACAATGTAAGTATGTATATTGCCTACTGACTTATTATGATTTATTTTTCCAGTCACGCCATACTGAAGTATTTGACGGCTAAATATGGAGACAAAGAGCAACAGGAGCGGTGGTACCCCAGCGAGTTGCGCACGCGCAGTATCGTGGACCAAACTATGTTTTTCAACGCTGGCGTGTTCTTCATCGCTTTTAGGGATGCTGCTGTGAGTTACTTAAATGTTTGGTAATCTATTCCTTCATTAATCTTTATTACGTTGTCAGCCAATCACAATCAACTATTTCAACTTTTTTACAGCCATTATTAAATCGCAATATAAATTATAATACAAAATATCAAAAATTTTATAACATCATTTTTGCTTATAAATTACTTTTCACTAAATTATTATTTAATTTACATAAATTTGAGCTAAATATTTACTTCATCAGTGACAAAAAAATACTGGCTGGTAGAATGCCACAGAAAAAGTTTACTTGATGTTTCATATGTGACGTATTAAATGAGTTCATTTAGGTATGGATTTAACGCCTGATTTAATTAGAGAAGTAGCTGTTTGTTTTTAACTAATCCGTTTTCATTTCCTTACCTCATATTCGAAATGAAAAGCAGAATGTTAACCTCGGGTGAAAAGCTTATTTAGGCACTCGAATTATTAGCACCCTCGCTATGCTCGTGCCTAAAATAGGTCACTTTCACCACTCTGTGACAAAGTACTATTTCCACGTGACTTCATTTCACTATAGTTTCCATCGTTTCGTTTTCGTATTTCAGTTTGCAACACTGGTCGGTGGCGCAACGGAGCCTACTCCACAAAACATAAACAGTATAGAGTCCTCGTACGAAATTGCCGAAGCATATTTACTCAAACGGAAGTATATGGCGGCGGATCACATGACCTTGGCGGATTTGTGTATAGGCGCCACCGCAACTGTGGGACAGATAATACATAAAGTTAATTCTGACCGGTAAGTAATTTATAGTTGAGCCGTTGTAAGAAGCCCCATTTGAAGTTTCATATGTTCACTGACAAACTAACTTGGTAATAGTATCAAAATAATTTATATAAAATTAAAAGACGATAGTTGTTATTTCTTTAGGAAACGTAATAAAATGTTATGTTTGTCAATCCTTTTTTTCCATAAATATTAGTGATGTGACGTTTAAACATAAATCATAATTAAGTTATGCGTATCTACATTATAATGATAAAAAATGCAACGGAACTTAAAATGTATTTTTTAAAATAATAAATCGATTTATTTTAATCGATTCGGTAATGTGTGACGTCCTCTATTGATTCCAATTTTTAGTTGTGTCATTATTGATAGTTCACCTTACTAAAATCGGTTTGATAGATGCCAAATGTGGCTTTATAGAAAGGCCGAACTATATATTCATATTTTTACGTAATTATGCCGATTCGGTGTTCATAAATTCTATTCAAAGCATTTATAAACAGCCAGAGATATAACAAATCGAAATCATTAGCAATCAATTGATACCATTAAATGCGCGTTTAGTCGTAATAAGATTTCAATGTTTGGTAATATCTCAATTACGAGCTGTAAATCGAATTTTGGTTTTGAAATTGAAGTTATGAGTCTTGCCTCGTGTATTTGAAAACACTTTTTCATTCGCTCGGATTATTCATCGATTTATGCCAAAATATTTTGCAAAATACGGGCATTACAATCTAATTTAAATGTTTTTCATCCCACTACCAACCAATTTTATAATTGTTCTCAATTTGAACTGAAAACAGTATTCATATGCTCTATAAAACTATCAGTCGGTAGCAATTCTTAAAATTCATTACAATCCGATTATTATTTTTATTCATCGATTTGCTTTTTTTTTTATTGCATGAGTTCAGCAGACAGGCAGACGGCCGACTTGATGAAAAGCGGTTACCATCGCCTATGGACATTTGCAACACCAAAGGTGCTACAAATGCGCTACTGCTCTCTTAGGGGAGACTGGAACTTGGTCACTAATGCCGGAACACAACTCAAGGTTGTTATGGTGGCATACTCTAGACCAGGGGTGGTAGCCATCCAGTCGAGCAAATACCCTACCACCTGGCTGTGGATTGTTTAGTCGCCTCTTACGACAGGCCGCCCGGCCGCAGGAAATTGTATTCTTTCTCCGTTCCTGCACGGATAAAAATCCTTCCTGCTTTTTATTTAAATGTATATTATATTAATGTACATTTGTTAATTAACTAAAAGATTTTATAAACTTCACATCTTGCAACAATATTCCATTTTTTGAATTCTTTTCATTTAAAAATAGAACATCCTGGCTGATAAGAAATTTAGAAAATGGCCGTCGGTGACTATCAACAGAGTCGAATTGGCGCGAATCGAATGAAATCAATCGAAGATAATATATGTAATTATCTTCAATTTTTAATTATTACGTATATATTTTTAATTAAATAATTATTTTTTCAGATATCCCCGTTACGCTGACTGGTTGACAAAAATGCAAGAGGAGCCAGTGTTCCAAAAAGTGAACTCCCCTGGCGTAGTTTTTATGGAGAAACTGTTTAACAAAATGTGGAAAGAAAACAGAAGTCGTCAAACGAATTAAAATGTGTTTAACTTTAATAAGGCGACGATTATCACTTTCCATCAGGTGAGCCGTCTGCCTGTCTGCTGAACTCGTGCAATAAAAAAAAACAATTTTTATTTTTTTTACAAATAGCGTTGTATTGTTTTTAGTTTTTACGATTTTCTGTAGACATTGATTTGTAATTAAAGAACCATTTTCATATATAACACTTTCGTATCTCTTTATATTCATACTAGCTGTGCCTGCGACGTCGTCCGCGTGGAATTTGTTTTCAAAACCCCCCGATTTTGAAATATTCTCCATTGGTGCTCCGCTCCTATTGGTCCTAGCGTGATGATATATTATAGTCTATAGCCTTCCTCAATAGATGGTCTATGAAATGAAATAATTTTTCAAATCAGACCAGTAGTTCCTGAGGTTAGCGCATTCAATCAATCAAAGAAACAAACTCTTCAGCTTTATATACTAGTATAAGATTTATATTTTCCATAATCAGGTCATAGCGGAACAGCAATATTCAGAATTTCCAATTGAAAAAATTTAAACTGCTTTTATTGTACATACAAACTGAAATTAGTAAAAAAATGTTTTTAAAAACTGGATTTCTTTTGATGTCATGTTTTTTTTGTATCGAATCAGTTCAGCAGACGGGTAGACTGCCCTGATGGAAAGCGGTTACTATCGCCCACGGAAATTTGCAACACCAAAGGCGTTACAAATGCGCTGCTGCTCTCTTAAGGAAGACTGGAACTTGGCCATTAATGCCGGAACAACTCAAGGTTGTTATGGCGGCATACTCTAGACCAGGGGTGGTACCCATTCAGGCAGGCAAATAGCCTACCACCTGGCTGTGGGTTGTTTTGCCGCCTTTTAAGACAGGCCACCCGGCCGCAGGAAATTGCGTTCTTTCTTCGTTCCTGCACGGAATGCGCCGCGGCTCGTGCGTTTTAGTTTACAGAAAGCCAATTCGACACGACTTTGGCCGCGTCTCCCAACGCATTCTTATCCGTTGTTTTAGAAGTCCGATTGGTGAAAATGCTTGACGAAAATTGTTAAGTACAATGTGATAATGGGACGCGGCTATGTGGCGGCAACGATCGGTGAGATGGTAGTGGTTGCCGGCTACTTCTCCCCGAACAGAAGGCACGCCGACTTCGGAGGTTGGATAGAGGGAGTGGCACTGTGGTGGCCCGCAACCGATCTCGCCCCGTGCTTGTGCTCGGGGACTATAACGGAAAATCCGTGGTTTGGGGATCGCCGAGTACCGGGGCTCTGTACTCACGTGTGTGCACCACCGGAAGGTCCTTGTTCCACTCCCACCAAAGGAGGACGCATATGCCGTCAAGATGAGAGCGTAAGTGTTCCGCGCGCTCACCTCTCCTCCCATGGGGCGCGTCACAAACCGCCCCACGCCCCAGATGTGACTTGATAGATGCCGGCAAAAGAAGTCTCCCGGCAGTGGATGCGGTCTGCGGGCCCCCGCCTGCCAAGGTACGCGGAGTTGGTTGAGCTTCCGTATCCTCGTAGCCCTAGTATAAGGAGCAGGACGAAACACCCAGGGGTTTTAGTGCGCATCGGGTATCAGTTCTGACTGAGCATGCTAGTGCCATCCCGACCTGGCGAATCCCCCAAGCTTTTGGGCCTGTCGCTGATTATGGTCCTCAGTCGGATTTCCCCTGGCTAAAAAAAGGGAGAGGAGATTCTACACGGGTAGTCTACACGGTCAGTCTACAATGGACAGTATACAGCAGGCAGTCTGAAGCAGTCTTAGACAAAAGCGAATATATTGTGATCGATAATTACTGCTCGATAATCGCAGTATTTTAGAGGGCTGCTGCTCGACACCTGACAGGCTTAGATGGAACTCTTGTCCTGACATTTTTTTGTATTAGTATGCTATATTTTGCTCGTAATAAAAGGGTTTTAAATTACTACTACCATATTTACAATGGACCATTATTGGCCAGAGTCAATGTTATACGTGACCTTGGATTGTATTTAAATACTAAACTTGCTTGTGATCATCATATTGATTATACTGCCAAGAAGGCTTCATCCCCTCTGGTTTAACTCAATGAAAACGAGCAAAATTCTATATTGTGCCTTGTCCGTGATTTGATGAACAATGACTAAAATTCAAATGAATGTGTCTGAAATGCTTATTTTACTGAACTTGATATTCTATTTTTATGATTTGAAAACTAACATAAATTAATTCAACAGTAAAACAAGCTGTATACATTATATACGTTGTTATTCTTTAGATCATTTTCGTAGATTATAAACGATTGTTTATAATTAATTATTACATTGTTTAAAGTTGTTTAAATATCTTAAACAACTGAAGCCACATCTAAAGGTATATACCTACTGCTCGGTATTCTGAGTACTCTTAACATATGCCCTGTAGTAATGAATGGTTTCAAAGTCACCTGTGTGGTCGCCGACAGCGAATTAAAGCTGACAATAATTAGTCATCATGGTGTGATCTTTCTGCCGGTGTACCTTAGGGCGGCGTTTTATCTCCCTTTCTCTTCGCTATTTTTATAAATTCTATTTCCAATAATGTCATTTCATCCTATCACCTCCATGCAGACGACTTGCAGATATATACACAACCACCTGTCGCTACATTGCACAAGGCAATTTTAACAATGAACGAAGACCTTGACCAGATATTTTTTTTATATGCTCCTCCTCCTTCCTGACAAACTAGACCTGTCAGGATTTTATTTGATTTTTTATACATATTTTTTTATCTTTTTTATTCTATTTACTTTATTTACAACTTATATCTATTACAGTTTGCTTATCAATCTAATTACATCTTTTCTTCTCTTACATTATATCTACTGATGTTTACAATATTGTTATTATTACATTTCCCTCTTTCCCTACGTAGTTAGCGACTAATTTTTTATTTCTTACATTTTCCACAGTGGCGCCGTCTTGGGGAGGCCTACGTCCAGCAGTGGACTCCGAATGGCTGACGACAGACATTTTTCTTATTAATATATACTTATTTTTACTTATTTCTATTACTTTTCTACACATAGATGGCTTCTTATATAATAGGTTGGGGAAAAAGTCTTTTCGCATATAGTATGTATGAAATTGTAATAAGATTTCTTTGGCTATACCATTTGTATCTGGCTGGTTTTGGTATCATTAAAAAGTTTTAATTTTAAAGAAGACCATTCCAAATTCAAATTAGGAAAATGTGTGATTTTCATTTGTTTTTCTTATTGTTAAAATGAGTGAATCTAATGAAGAAATTCGATACATTTTAAAATTTTTCTTCAAAAAAAGTAAAAATGCAACACAAGCCGCGAAAAAATTTGTGATGTTTATGTACCTAATGCAATATCTGTGAGGGTAGCGCAAATTTGGTTTAAGCGTTTTCAATCCGGAAATGTTGATATCAAAGATGCACGTCGCTCTGGTCGCCCTGTTATGGACAAAATTGATGCCAGTTTTGAAAAAGTGGCAAATTAGTAGTTACGATGTAGCTGGAGAACTGGGAATTGACCACAAAACGGTTTTGGCGCATTTGAAAAAAGCTGAGTACACAAAAAAGCTCGATATTTGGGTGTCTCATGAGATCACTGAAAGAAACCTGATGAACCGTGCACTCATTTGTGATTCTTTATTACGACGTAATGAAACCGAACCATTTTTGAAGAAGCTAATAACTGGTGATGAAAAGTGGATCACGTACGACAAGAACGTGCGAAAAAGATCGTGGTCAAAGGCCGGTCAGGCTTGACAGACTGTGACGAAACCCGGGTTAACTCGCAACAAGGTGATGCTGTGTGTATGGTGGGATTGCAAGGGCATTATTCATTATGAGCTGTTACCGCCAGGCAGGACCATCGATTCTGAACTGTACTGCGAACAACGGATGAGATTAAAGCAAAAAGTTGAGAGAAAGCGGCCGAAATTAATCAACAGAAGGGGTGTGGTTTTTCACCATGATAACGCTAGACCTCAGACATCTTTAGTCACTCAGCAAAAATTACGAGAGTTTGGCTGGGAGGTGTTATTGCATCCGCCGTATAGTCCTGACGTTGCACCTTCAGATTTTCACCTGTTTCGGTCTCTGCAGAATTCCTTAGGCAGTGTCAGGTTAACATCACGAGAAGACTGCCAAAACCACTTCTCGCAGTTTTTTGATCAGAAGCCCCAAAATTTTTATAGCAATAGGATCACGTCTCTACCTACAAGATGGCAAAAAGTTATCCAACAAAATGGCACCTACATACTTTAGTCAAATGTAAATAAACTTTATAAAAAAACCTATTGAATTTTTATATAAAATGCGAAGAAACTTTTCCCCAACCTAATATTAATACTTATAATATTACTTTATTGTGATATATATTTTTTAATATATGTACAATTCGTATTTTATTTATCTTTATTTCTTTTTATCACTATATTTACAATTTCAGTACAATATTTTATGAAGTCGTCTAGATGTTTTTTGCCATCAGATCGTACATATTCTCGTATTTCAAGGCTATTCCTACTTTTACCTCGAGACTGCTCCTTAATCGGGCGTGCATTGAGCAGTAGAAAATTAAATGTGGTACGGTTTCAAGGCTGTTCGTGTCGCAGATGCGCGAAGGGTTCTCCTTCAGCCCGAACCAGTTCAGGTTTTCGGAGAACCCTCCGTGCCCCGTGAACAGCTGTGCATGCACCCCCGATATTCCTATCAATCTCATGTGTTTGAATGCCCTCGTGACATCAGGAAAAAAGAGCTCGGTGATGGACGCAGTGAACAGATTTTTTTTATTCCCCTTCGACCGGACGAACAGGATTTGTCCGATCTTTTTATGTTTTTATTAGGTACTATTTTTTTATCTTTTTTGTTTTTTTCATCGTTTTGTTTTTTATCTTTTTTTTATTTATTATCTTTAATCTTATCAAAAACTTACATAAGGTCCTTATTTCTATTACAGCTTTTCCTTACTTGACTATACCATTACTATTACATTTATTTAATCTATAACGTTTTTATACATACTATGTTTATTGTTAACTTATTTGCTATATAGTTATACATTTTATATATATATACGGTTCTTCTAACTATTTTTACACAAAAGTCAATAAACTCTTCCACGTTTGTTTTGTTCATAAGTTCTGATATATTCCGGTAGGTAATGTCAGTTTTTAGTTTAATGGCCAAGTCTTTCCTTTCCCGGGAGTAAACAGGACACCGGAATACAATAAGCGGTATGTTCTCGATCTCATCGCTGCTGCAGATGCACGAGGGATCCTCTTAGCACCCGAAGCGGTTCAGGTACTCAGAGAATCCCCCGTGCCCCGTAAAAAGTTCGGTGTGCAGGTCAGTGAAGCCGACCTGCCTAACTACCTTTCTGGCCCGCGTGACATCCGGGAAAAAGAGTTTCGTAACGGATGTAGTTGATTCGCAACATTATCTCAAGGAACGCTTCTAACTTCTGTACGTATCTAGTTCCCACAATTTACGCCCCTCAACTATATACAGAATAAACACACCTGTACATACGTCTTGTTTCTATAATAACTCTTTTACCGTCCAGGCTGTGCATCTTTAGAATGAGCTACTTATTGCTATAAGACGAGCCAAATCCTTATAGTATTTTATCAATCAGGTTCAGAAGCATCACTTCTCTATTATGTATAATTCCTTACACTGTTATTGTTATAAACTGCACCACCATCAGTATTAAAAATCCATTAATACCTGCCTAGGGTTGCCTGGAAGGGATCGCGTTTTAGCGATAAGGCTGCCCGTTATACCATATCTTGTATTTTTCTATTTCTGTTTATCTATGTTTTGGTGTACAATAAAGCGTTGTCTATCTATCTATATATCTATTCCGGGTTGGATTCCTGGTATAGTAAATTTCGGAAACGTATTTTCTCCGTTATTTACTATGGTCTGGGTGTCTGGGATCGGTCCCAGAATGGTACGTTGTATATTAGAATGAAGTAAATTAAATCAAGTTGGTATGGACACTGTGCGCGTAGGTATGTTCAGTTGCAATATTTCGCCACGCTCGAACTTTTATTACGCGCTGTTTCATCGAAGTAAATATCGGCCGTGCGGGGTTAATTTTCTGAAACACCGATTTGAATCAGGTCTATATAGCCTCTTAATTTGGGGATATACAGTGTGTGTGTTTGTCTGCCGATTTAAAAAAAAAACAAAAATTTGCATAACGACCATAACAAGTATCAAAAAAATAAAATGGAACATCTATGTGTCTAAATTTAGATATTACAGTAGAAAATGAAAAGGATGGTCAATAACTACACAGAAAGCCAGTACTCTTTCCTGAACGTGTTCGTAACAATCCAAATTTGACAAAGAATGTTATAAATTAATCATCTAAAGACGCAAATTAACTAAAATTTTAACCAAAAATTTATCTTGTAACAAAAACAAGTTATAGGTATTATACGATAGAGCAAAACATTCCACATAAATGATGATTTAAAATAAAATAAAAGCATGCAACGACTTTCATAATTTGAATATTTATTAAAAAAACAGTCGAAATAATAGTTACAACTTTCCATATTAGACAGCAGATAACAAACTTGTCTTGCCAATGTTTAAATTAAAATTAAAGGTCATTTCCAGCAGGTCATTGAGCTTTTACTGTGAAATCTTGGATATTCCCATAAAAAACAAGGGCTAATAATTTTACTAATTACAACATACACGATTATAGTTACTGTTCTGTTAAAGATTTCTAATACATTTAGAAATTATCGCAGTAATCGCCATAAAATTTTAAAAATAATTATTATCTTCAAAGTGTTGAAATTTAATTGCTAATGCCACAATTTTCTTTAATGCACTATAATTTTCATACTACAAAATACTAAATTACTTGTAGTGTTTACCTATATTACTGTATTTGTCATGTTATATTCTTTAAAAAGTAATATACATCTTTAGTATTAGTGAACCAAATAAATTTCTCAAAGTCCCGGGGCAGTCAGGTATGAAAATTTTTATGTAGCAGAAATATATGCCTATTCATACATATAATGTATATAAAATGATACCTCTGTTATATTTATGAAGAATGCCAATATCGCTTTTTTGTCTGCTATTATTCAATTGTAATTGTCCTTAATTAAAATGTATAGAGTTTATTTAATCAATATCTGTATAATAACATCGCTACTAATGAAAATAAAACAATAAATAAAGAGTCATGTAGTTTGAATAACTTTTAAATAGCGATTTTTGGTTTTTATCTCGAAACGGGACTGAAATATATTTTACAAGTTATCAGTTACCTTTTCTTATTAAGATAATGTAGGTGTTTTTTACATATTAGACCTAAAACTTTATTGTTTCTTATTCAATTCACTACAATAACAAAGAAAGAAAGTCCAAATAGTTTAAACAGCTGCCCAGCAAAACAAAGAGATGAGTCGAAGCCAACCTGATTTTAAGTAAATTAATTTGAATGACTTGTTTCCTGTAACAACGTATTTATTAGTGAATTAAAAAACGCGAGTGTAGCGCAATTTATTTTGCTAATCTGTCTATTCTAAGAAAACGACTTTATTTATAGGGATAAAATGTATCCCAAGTGTTAACTCGGGTTGTAAGCCAGCACTATAACGAGTTTCATTCATACACGTTCAGTAGTTACAATAAAGATGCGATCGCAGCGCCATGTTTTTCGCTATTTTCGTCTATCTCACGGAAACCACTTTATTTATCGGGATAAAAGTATCCAAAGCTACGCCCCGGGGTATACGCTAGCTCTATGTCGAGTTCCATTTAAATCAGTTCAGCAGTTTTCACGAGATGCTCTGACAGACAGACAAAATTTCTAAAATGTATATTTTCGGAATCTCCTGGTCCGAATTATCCCCTGACGTTTTTCACATTTTTAAACGCATTGTACAAACTCGAAACATTGACAGATTTATTATAGTATAGATAGATAGATAAAGATAATACAGAAGAAATAGCGTAATAACGCGTAGTAGTCAAATATTTTTCGGAATGTAACTGCGGCTGTGTTTTATATTTTTATACTGCTTGAAGTGTTATACCCATCTGTATACGCCTTATGTAATGTCCATGATAATCATTTATATATAAATATGTTGCGTAATAATCCGTTTTGGCTTTTCATTCGACACTGAGACATGGGCAAGATCGTACTGTACTACCTTGTCGCGAGCCCGCCATCCAACGCGGTGAGGACGCTATGCGACATGCTGGGGATCGACTTGGAGATAAAGGATTTGGACTTTATTAATTTGGAACATAAGTCTGAAGAGTTTATGAAGGTGAGTAGTTACTGTTTGAAACAAGCGTTTATATTCATTTCGTTACAGATAATCCGCAAAATGATAGCATATAAAGACAATGGAACGTAATTGATTACAAGTTATAAAAATCGGCTAATTACGTGGCGAACTACGCACATGCCCGGTTCCTTAGAGGCGACGAACATTAAATGTCACCGTAAAATATCATTTAATCAAAAATATTCCATATCTGTCACGTGACCACAGGGTTGCCAATTACATAACATACTGCTTACAATTTAACGTAGTATTTCTCGATAAGTTATATTCTATCAATGTGAAATCGTTAAATTGTGAAATAGTATGCCATGGAACTGATTGGTCGGTCTTACGGTAGGTCGTTCTGTGTTCAGTTCCTGATCAGCTTCCTTGCGTAGCGGTCACGAATGCGCTCCTCACATCTATCTAAAACAATTTTCCGCGCTTTTCTACCTGGAAAAGCGATAAATTGTTAGTTCTGTGTACAGGTGATAGTGTGCTAGTGTTTGTTCGATCGGATTTCAGTGCGGAAAGCAGTTTTGGCCGGTGAGTCCCATTTCTCCTTCTGCTTGCTAGTGTCGTGCGCAAATCCGTTGCGCGCGCTTTTGTAACGGTTTTTGTGTGTGTAGTGTTTTCGCGCGCCTTTCTGGTTTCCTTTCGGGTCAGGACCTCCAGTAATGGACGGCCCAGGTACCCCGAAGGCCCCCAGGGAGCCGAGTGTCCCGCGGAAGCGGGATCACAGCGGCTCCAATAATGGATGGGCCATGAAGGAGATAGGGGAGACGCGTGAAAAAATGTCTTCCCTGGTTCGTCGCTGCCGCAGCGCCGCGGAACCTCGTCTCGGGCGCCCGGGTCCAGCCGTTATCACGGCTACCGGGCCGCCCGCTTCGATAGGGGGTGCACCGGCGGTGGTCGACCTCACCGCCGCCGAGCCCCGCGAAAAGGAGAGCGCGACGTCAGGGCCGCCTTCGGCTCCCGTCGCACCTAGGGCTCCCGCCATGCGTACCGCGCGCAAGAGCGCGGCACACACGGCCGTAGATAGGGAGGTGGTGCTCGCCGCGAACCCGGCCGTTCTCATGGCCGTGAACGCGGCGAACGCTATCGTAGAAAATGTCTACAGGGCGCAAACGCCACCTGCGCCGGCTTCACCTGCGCAGGGGCCAAGCGCCTTCGTGGACCACGTAGACATCACACCGTCGAGCAGCGTCCCAGGCTCGCTGGAGTACGCGCTCGACGACGCGATTCGCGTTTTCTGCGGCCCGCACACCGAGGCGGCTGCATGTGCACCGACACCGGTTAGGTCGGTGTACACAGCGGCTGGCTCGGCGGCAGCGGGGGGCGATGGCCCCACGACGGTGTCGGCTAGCGCGCGGGCTTCACCCGTGCCCTCGACATCGGCTTGCGCACCGGCTTCACCGGCGCGCAGCGTGGGGGACTACCGCCCCGCGACACCGGTTGCCGCGCGGGCTTCACCCACGCCAGAGACCGGGGTCGTTGTTAGGGAAGATGATATAGGTGCGGTAGCGGCGACCATGTTGTCTTCTTTCCGTACTAGGACTGTCGCCGCCACCGCTTCGTCCCCGAGTCGAGGCAGCGGTTCTGGGACCGCAGCGCAGACTCGGAAAGCACATCGGGTGCTTCCACGCCGGCGCGGGCGCGATCGCCGCTGCGTCGCACGGGCGACGCGGCAGTGAGCGTGCTCGCGGGTGCGGAGGCCTACCTCCGCACCGAAGGGGGGGAAAAGGGCCGCAGGGCCAGGAAGGCCACTGCTGTCAAACTGGCCGCGGCTAGCCAGTGCGCCGCGCTTATAGGGCACGTGCGTGTGCTCGGCCCTGGGGAGCTCCGCCTAGCGGCGAGCGCCCAGGTCACCGACATCCTCCAGGTCGCCCAGACGTCGGGCAACCTGAAGGGCCATACGTGCGCCGACTGAAGGAGGCTGCGTCCCGGCTGTCCGACATAGTCGACTCGCTGGTGACGCGGAATCCGGAGTCGGAGGCCTGGAGGCTCGGCAACGAGAGCTCCAGGCTGCGCGCCGAGCTCAACTCTTTGCGGGAGGAGAACCTCTCCTACCGCAAGGAGTTCGAGGAGATGCGGAAGGCCATGAAGGCCTCCGCTGCGGATGCGGCTTCGGCTCCCGCTGTAGCGGCGGAGCCGGGTCTCGTCCCCGTAAAGCGGAAGGCCAAGGCCGCCGCGACGGAAAAAGTCCCGACCCCGGAGCCGGTTCATATATCCGCCGCGGTCCAAAAAACGGTTCTGGCTACCGCCGTCGTGGCGGAGCCGGTTCCTACACCAACCGCTGCGCACACCGGTGTGGACTACGATATGCTCCCGCATATAATCGCCCGCACCGTGGGCGCTATGTTGGACGCCCGGCTTGCCGGGATTGAGGAGCTGTCGCCGCCGCCCACAGGGCCCCGAGGAAAGTAATTCCCCGGTACCGATGGAGGTGGTGGTAGCCCCCGTCGTCGGGGTGGCGGACTCCCCACCGCCACTCCCTCCCCCCAAGAAGAAGGTGAAGAGGGGGGGAGTAAAGCAGAGGGCGAAGAAGCTGCGCCCAGCCGCAGCTCTCGCCGCCGCCTCTGCTCCGGCGCCTAAGCCCGGGCCACCGGCCCCCAAGCCGACCCCCAGGCTCATGGCTAAACCCGCGGCCGCGATACCGGCCGTCGCGGCACCCGCCGTCGCGGCACACGCCGTCGCGGCACACGCCGTCGCGGCACCTGCCGTCGCGCCACCATCGGCTGCGGTGGCCCCTGCCCCCGCCCCCGTTCCGGAGGGGGGGCGTGGTCCACGGTCGTCCGAAGGAAGAAGGGCAGGGGAGCGGGGGCGGAAACGCCCCGCCCACCCTCCCTCGGCGCAAGCACCGGCTCCGCCATCGGGGCGGAAACCGGCGCGTAATCCACGGGCTACGAAGCCCGTGGTATTTCAGGAGCCGAGATCGGCAGCAATTATCATTAAGTTGCTGCCGGAATCGGCCAAAAACGGTATTGGCTACCGAGAGGTCTTCGCAAAGGCCGCCTCGGTGGTCAATATCACCGAGCTAGGCCTCAGAGAGGGGCTGAAAGTGACGCGGACCGCCCGGGACGCTCGACTCCTGGGCTTCCCCCCAGGACCCGAGAGCGCGACTAGGGCGAACCGCGTCGCCGAGGCCCTTCGCGGGGCACTCCAAGGGATGGCCGAAGTCATCCGCCCCGTAAAGCGTGGGGAGCTTTACGTCTCAGGGCTGGATGAGTCGGCCACCGTAGATGGGCTTCGCAGTGCCATCGCCAGCGTGGGCAACTGCCTGCGCGACGATGTCAAGGCAAGGCACATTGGCATAGGACCTGGGGGGATGGGCGCATCATACGTGATGTGCCCCGTCTCTGCAGCCGAAACCATCGCCGAGCGGGGCCACCTTCTTGTGGGCTTCACCTCGGCGAAGGTGGAGGCTCTGGAAGCCAGGCCGATACGTTGTTACAGATGTTTCAACGTCGGCCACGGCACCCAGACTTGCCCGGACTCGTGCCCGGACCGGACCGGCTTGTGTCTCCGCTGCGGTAAGAGCGGACACAAGCAGCCGGACTGCACAGCCCGCGACCCCCACTGCGCCGTCTGCGCGGCGGAGGGCAAACGCGTTACCCACCCGACGTTGGCGAGGCACTGCCAGTCCCCATACGTCAAGGGTAAATTCGTCCACCCGAGGGCGAATAAACGACCGGCGAGTGGAAGGGGGGTACCTATGGACACCTAAATGCCCAGTACACCCCTAACACCCTTCCAAGCTAATGTTAACCACTCCCCCGACGCCCAGGACTTGTGCCTGCAGGCGATGGTGGAGTGGCAAGCAAACTTATTACGTATCCCCAGCCAGGAACTGGGTGGGGGTACGTTCTCGACGATGTGGTAGCCGTGGTCGCCAGAGACGGATCTGGCACACCGCTCACCAGTCTCGAAAGAGGAAAGGGCTACGCGGTGGCGGAAAGCGGATGTTACGTCATCATAGGCGTGTACGTCTCGCGGAGCCGCCTCCTGGCGGAGTACGAGCTGGCCTTGGACTCCATTAGGGCAGCCGTCGGCAGACTAGCGCCGAAGACGATATTCGTCTTAGGCGACTTCAATGCCAAGCACCAATCCTGGGGGAACGCGATTACCGATATTAGAGGACGGGCGGTTGAAGACTGGGCGCTTCAATCCAACCTGTCCATCCTGAACCAGGGGTCGGTCCAGACCTGCGTACGTGCGCGGGGTGGATCGATCATCGACCTGTCATTCGCCACACATGCGGCCGCCCGCAGAATGGTAGGATGGAGAGTGCTGGAGGAGGTGGAGACTCTGTCTGATCACTTGTACATCAGATTCAAGCTCTCCCCCTCGCCTAGCGCTAACACTGTTCAGGGCCCCTCCCGGCTCCCGCGCGGGGCTCTTACCAAGCTCGACGCGGAACAGGCCGAGGAGAGGACTATCATCGAATGCTGGACCTATCCAGCCGACCTGGGGAATCTGGAGGCGCAGGCTGAGCACATGCTCAAATCCCTCAAAAGAATTTGCGACGCTGCTATGCCTCGAGCCAAACGACCGCCGCCGCGTACATCGGTCCACTGGTGGACCGAGGAGCTGGCTGAACTAAGGAGGGCAGTCCGCAGAATCAGCCACAGGCTCAAACGCAGCAGAGCGCGTCGTCCTCCAGACTATGTTGAGGAGAATGAACTCGTGGGGGAATTCAGTGAGGCCAGAAAGGCGGAGTTCGGGAGGAGCTCCTCGAGACTAGACCGGGACACTTGGGGGCGTCCGCACCGTGCGGCCCGCAACACGTTGCGGCCTTGCACCTCCACGGTTACGGAAACGCTCGAACCCGAGGTCCTCCGGTCGGTTATCGATGGGCTCTTCCCGGATCCGGGATCTTCCCCCCTTTTAGAGTAATTTTACACATTTTTAGAAAATAAAACTGCACAGCACAACGTCCCCTTTCAGTTCCCGCCAAAAAAAACCTAGATAATCAATAATTCTGACATAATGGTAAGAATAATAAATATTTTTTTATGAAGTTTATGGTAGGCAATTGGACATTTAAGCCATGAAAAAATTCTGATGTATTCTTGGTATAAAATTAATTTTGGGTGGTTATAAAAAACAATTCACTTTAGTACTTCTCCCTTCTGGAAACCCTATGTCTGGGAAACAATACACAGACTAAATCTCAACAAGCCGAGCGAGCGAAGCGAACGCACCACGACAGCGGTCAGCGAATGTTGCAACCGATTTGTAACCATCATTTAAATAGTTATTAATGATTAAACGGTGACTGTCTGTTCTGGCATTCGCCGGCCACCACCGCGGCGGCACGCCCACCTTGCTCCCTCGGCTCGCGCGTTCTGGTCTAAAGTCTAATCTAACCTAATTCACCGTTCTAGTCACTTGTCGCGACTTTCGATTAAAGCCCACAAACCAAGCGAGCGTGCCACGGCAGCGGTTAGCGAGCAAAGACAAAAACAAATTCTCTATTGCGCAGCCAAATCATGATTAAATTTGAGCGGATTATTTAATAAAAGTATTACCATGAGCTTATTAGTTTCAGAATCGACATTATTTAAGTAAAAGCATGGAAAATAATACTATTCTTCTTCCATGGTAAAAGCAGGAAATGCAAAACATTTATTATTAAAATCACAATAAAATAAAATTTTATTTTGAAATGATAATGGAATAGAGATATTTGACATCGATCGCCAATTAATACAAGTTGCTTATCAATATAATAATTAATTACAGATAAATCCTATGGGCACAGTACCAGCCATTACAGATGGCGATTTCGACCTCTCTGAAAGGTAAATAATTCATTTTATTAATATGTTCTACATAAGAATGTCTCTTTTGCAAGTACATGTGCAAATTCCACATAATAATTAAGCTCTAGGATATATTTTATACTAGTATTTGCCCGCAACATCGTCCACTTTGGATAGGTAAAATTTGCTATCGATAAGTGAGGATATCCCATCGGAATTATTATTTTTTTACTCTGGTCACTTTAACCCATTTCCATGAAAATTCCCGCAGAATTCCCGAAATATAAAGGAGGTATCGGAGATTTTAAGTTCGTGAATTTGCTATCGATCAGCGAAAACTGATCGAAATCGGCCGAGTGGTTTTTACGTGAATCCTGAATAAACAGACGAATACAAAAAATCTAAGAAACAGAAGAGAACACTTTTACAATTGTATAATATTGTTACGAGTTGCAGGACTCGAATTAAAATGCCGTTTGAATTACTATAAAAATTATTAGAACCATACAAACACGTATAACACAGATGCAAATATAACTGAACACCACTAGTCCAGCCGTAATGCACGATTCAATAACACGCGCAAAGTCCGTCACCATATAGATTACCGTATGTACACACGTCTTGTCTCGCTTGTGGTTATCGCTTGACTCCCCATCTTTCCAGCAAGGAGCATTGCTTTATACCGCACAGATGCAGTATGTCTACCTGGCAAGCTACGACGCAATTTCTTAGAAATAGTAACCCGCACACCTGGCTAATGACTGCCATAAAAGATTACAATACAAAATGGGCTGTTTTTTTAATCACAAATTTTAAACACAAAGTAAACAAAAGAAGTCCAAATGCGGAAAGATAATAATGTGTGCTTTTATGGTATGCACGTCTGAATCTACTTTTGTCAGCACTAGGTCGTAACAATATTATAGATAGAATTTAATTTCAAGTTTGTGTGTTTAAAGTGAATGTAAATTTTAATTATAAATAACCAATAAAAAATTAAATTCTGTAGGAGGTGTCGGGTTGTTTGCCAGAAAATCGTTATACAAGATTTTCTGGCAAACAGGCAGACGATCCAGCTCATGGGAAGTGGTTACCGTCGCCTATAGGTGTTGGCAACGCGTTGCCAGCCTATGGGATGGGATAAAGAAAATGATATAGGATAGATAGAGGAAGCAGACAGGAGGAAAGGGATCGAAGGGATGGTGTCGTAAGTGATTTAGTTGTCCTTACGATTTATCCTTCATTGCCCAGATTCGATATAGATAAATATAAGAGATAATAATGAGATTATGTAGAGTGTAAGTGTAAAAGAATTTTGTATGGAAATGTTAATAAATACATA
The DNA here is from genome assembly GCA_039645545.1 of Dendrolimus houi. Lineage (NCBI taxonomy): Eukaryota > Metazoa > Arthropoda > Insecta > Lepidoptera > Lasiocampidae > Dendrolimus > Dendrolimus houi. The sequence continues at coordinate 5,061,529 of CM077127.1, read as the reverse complement.
CATAAGATATAATAAATAATTTATTGTAAATATTGACTCCTTCGCATAAAATATTTCACGCCGATAATTTGTCTGAGCGTGGTAACACGCCGACAGAGCCGGCCCTAACAGCTGTGATCAAGGGAGTGATACTAGCATGGCTCTACCACGTCAAAATTTTAATTGAACTAATGGTCGCCATTGGTCGAATTTCGACCATAATAATTAATGTCAGAGACTATACTTCTATAATCACAGATTTCTCCTAGGCTGCACTGTTAATTTGACTTGAACAATAAACAAAAGAGTATATATGCGTGTGTGTGTCAAATACATGGTAGTGTGTGTAATGATTTTTTATTGATTTAATGTATTTTTATGCATAATTTAAAAAAAAATTAGTATTCGTCGCTTCTTCTCAAACAAAAAAATGATGGTGGCCAATTCGGAATTCGAATTTCGAAAATATAAATCAATGTAAATTAGAATATTTTCTGTTCGTTAGAGCATCACGTCAGAACTATTGAACTGGTTTGAATTAAATTGAACAAAGAGCTAGTTTATGTCCCGGATTAACACTTAGGATACTTTATATCCCGATAAATGACGTCGTTTCCGAGAGATAGACAAATATAACCAAAAAGTGGCGTTGCAGTCGTGTTGTTCGATGCCGTCGTTGTAATTCATTCAATCAACATACACGTCGTCATCACCCCACCTGCTAGTATTGATATAAAATAAATTTATTTTCAGCAACGCAATCATGATTTATCTGCTGTCCAAGTATGGCAATAAAAGCCAGCAAGAGTCTTTATATCCAAATGACATCAACACTCGCGCCGTTATCAATCAAATCATGCATTTCAACACTGGAGTGTACTTCGTCAGGATTAAAGTGATTGTTGTAAGTAGATATTTGTAAACTTGATGATTAATATTTTTCATTAAAGGGTATATATAGCAGGGTTTCTAAGTAAAAACTGCCCCCGCGGCATTTTCCACTTTTACTATGGGGATCATTTTGTTATCAAATAAAAATAATTCACCCAAATTTTCAGCTTTTTATGTCAAGTATTTTTCGAGTTTTTTTGAAAAACCTGTTTTTCAGAAATACGCGAAAATTTTACTAATCTTTTACTAATACTTGGGAGCAAAAGGCATGAAACAATATTTTTGTTGTAATTCCCGAATGAAAAGCCGATTTTTTAAAAATAAAATAAACCTAAAATATTTTTTATCTCGAGTTTTTGAAAACTATCTATCACCAGTTGTTTTTTTTTCAGTATATGTGTTTTACATTCCTTTCTACTCATGAATTGTTTCAATTTTTTTGAAGTGGTGGAACAGTGCTAAAAAAAAACTGATATACTATTGATTTTTAACTCAAAACACATACCTCTTTGAAACGTTAAAATGATAACTTTCTTTACTTTTGTTCAAACAATAAAACATTATTAATTATGTAATTTTTCTATATGGTTAAGAATAATTTTTTGGTGTAAATATATAAGATAGAAATTACTAATTTTAAAATCAATTCCCAATTCTGTAAATACTGTGTAGTGCCTCAATATGAATGTACTACCATTAAAACTTCTAACTAACTAACTCCTGCGGCTCAGCGACCCAAAAGGAGTCCTGGCCTTCGAAACGAGAATACTCCACTCCATTCTATTCAGCGCTGAATTCTGCTAGTCATAGGCTTGAAGCTCGCTCAGATAGCCTTCACTACGTCACTCCAGCGATATCTGGGCCGACCAACTCGTCGCCATCCCGTTGGTCTACCTAGATAGGCTCTTCTCACCGCGTGATCCTCCCCCATTCTATGTAGGTGGCCAAGCCAGGGCAAGCGATGTATCTTGGTCTCGCCTATAATATTGGGTTCATCCACCAGCCACCATTTTTCGGATCCGCCAGTTGCCATCGCTTCCCCAAGTTGGATACAGGATCTTTCTTAGGACGTTTCTTTGAGTAGAAGGGATTGTAAAACACATATTCTGAAAAAAATTGGTGATAGATAGCTTTCAAAAACTCGAGTTAAAAAATATTTTACTTTTATTTTATTTTTAAAAAATCTGCTTGTCATCCGGGAATTACAACAAATATATTGTTTCATGCCTTTTGCTCCCAAGTATTAGTAAAAAATTCGCCATGAGTTAATTTGAAATTTTACTATTCAAAAACAAAAATTAAAAACGTAATAAAAGGTTTTCAAAAAAACTCGAAAAATACTTGACATAAGAAGCTGAAAATGTGGGTGAATTATTTTTATTTAATAACAAAATGATCCCCATAGTAAAAGTGGAAAACGCCGCGGGGGCAGTTTTTACTTAGAAACCCTGCTATATTCTTTGCATAATTCTTACGATATAATTTTTAATAGCAGTAGTGATTTAACAAGTGTACCTATTCGTTTTGAACAAGTCTTTCTTTTTATTCCAAAGCCAAGTCCAAGAAAACTATAACCAAATGGAGAGTATTTATAAAAAATAGGGTATTTATCGCGACTTCGCCCTCGAAAAGTTTCCACCCGCATGCCGCAGTAGGTAGGTATCCCATTTTCTGGGTCAAATAGATTTCATGCTATTTTAAGAGCAAGCACTCATACAGGCCCCCGAGTCTGTAACTTTCAAAAAAACCATACCAGTGCGAGTCAAAATCCATTCTATTGACAAATTGTCAAATATCCGTATTCTCTAAAATTCATATTAAAATGTCTCAATTAAATCAAGCTTGATTTAATATTGAGTTGGTTTACAGACTATCAAAACCATCAAAAGTTACGATTCCCATTCCATTCGATTGCCAATTTGACTTACAGTCTCGGGGCCCTGGTTACATTGCATAAAAATTTCATCTAGTCACTTTAAATTGGAAAATTTCGACCCGTCCCGCGAAAACTATCTCATTTCCCAGGATAAAAAGTATCCTATGCCCATTCTCGATACCGAAACTACATTATGCCGAATTTCAACAAAATCGGTACTGTAGTTTTTCAGTAAAAACCTAATGGACAAAGTTACTTTGGCTTTTATAAAGTTAATATGGATTCGACGATTATTAGCGCGACAATAATATGTCTTTATTTAAATTCTTTTAATATTTTATTGCCGAAGCCAGCAGACAGGCTGACGGCCCAACTGTGATGGAAAGAGGTTACCGTCGCCTATGGACATTAGCAATACTAGATGCTGCCAATGTGCTGCCGGCCTTGAAGGAGAAACTGGATCCTGGCCACTTATGGACGGAACACTACTCAAAGTTGTTATGGCGGCATACTCTAGACCAGGGATGGTAGCCAATAGTTGGGCAAATGCCCTACCACCTGGCTGTGGGTTGTTTTGTCGCCTCTTACGACAGGCCGCCCCAACAGAGGAATAACTATTATTTTTCTGTTCCTGCACTGAGGAAGTACTATCAATAGTAACAAAAATGTTTATAAGTTTCTGTAGTAACTGCAGGTGAGACCCCGCTTGTCCGCATATAGTAACTATAGCTATGTTATGCGTATATATGAATATATTTGTGGCCCTGAAAAGGACCTTTTGGTTTGAGTATTGTGTGACGAGCACAAAACACGACACTTTTGAAGACAAACTAATAATAGAATTAAGTAATAATGAATACCTACAATTATAAAAACAACTTATAAATATAGCTTCGTGCAATTGATAAATTATACAAATCTATCAATTAGGTTACAACGCAACAAAATTTTACTATATTTCGAGACGACCGTCAACGACGTCTGCCCGCTTGGGTTGTTTTGTTCTACACGAAGCTATCCCGCTCAAGGTTACGCGCGTCGAGTGTGGTACCTACAATTACATTTGGCTTGGCATCGACTTCAAACCTATCAATAGGTAGCACTTACAAATAATAATATTTCATTAATATTAAAGGTTTGCATAAGAGGTGTATTGAATTAAATATTTATTAAGTTATTTTATACTTTTTAGTTTATAAAGGCGGTTTTTTTAAACAAGGTTTTTTTTTAAACGGACAGTTTAACAACAACAACATCAATACTCTTTATTGTACACCAACATAAAAATAGTAACACATTTTCATATCTTAAAATTAGAAGATAGTAGTACAATGGGCGGCCTTAATGCTTAAAGCAATCTCTTCCAGGCAACCTTTGAATGGACAAGGATCTTATTCACAATAATTTGTTGGCGTGCAGCTTAGGATTATACTAATGATAATACATGTAATATAATCTAAATATATATCATTGAAATCCACGTATATAGTGACTCATCACGATATCTCAGAAACTATAATACCTATAGACTTGAAATTTGTCATGGACCTTCCTATCGCCAAGTAGAGGTCAGCTAAGAACGGATTTTACGGCACGCGAAGCGGGCGGGTATCGCCTAGTATATAATATACTTATAAGTGTGATAATAATAATGTAATAGATAAGTATATAACCATATGAAATATATATACATATACACATAAACATAATTTAATTCGATTTTCTAATATATTTTAACTGTGTGCTTCAGTTGCCAGCAATATTCGGTGATTCGCTAGGTCCCACCCAGAAGATGAAAGACGACGTAGACCTTGCATATGGAGTAGTCGAATCCTACCTCAAGGGCAGGAAGTACATCGCAACAGACCACATGACCTTGGCTGATCTGGCAGCAGGAACCACCACCGCTGCCATGGCACCTCTACACAAGCTTGACCCTGAGAGGTAGTATTGGTTTTTTTATTGCATGAGTTCAGCAGACAGGCAGACTTGATGGAAAGCGGTTACCATCGCCTATGTACACTTCCAATGTACTGCCGCTCTAAAGAGAAATTATTAGAATTAGGCATCTTTGCTGAAGAGATTCTTACGCCGCTTCTTCTCTTCAAGCCACAACATGTTGCGAAACGGTGGTAAATTAGATTAGGCTGCCATAGAGTAAATAATAACCATAAACAAAAATTAAAACTAAATATGTAATTAAAAAGAACAAATTGGTAGGCTAAATAAAACTTTAACAATTTTCATTGACACTTGACGTCTTTATCTTCCGTGATCACGGCTACTGAAAAGTGGCCGAATCGTCGAAATAATAAAAATAATCAAATAAATTACCACGCTTAAAACCGTTAAAACGTAGTTTTATTATAAAAGAATGTAAGCTATCGTGTTAGTGAAAACTGTGTCGGAATAAGCTAATTTTTATGCACCGGAACAACAACAAACCGCTTCCGGAAAAAATCCCGTGGGATACTCGTGATAAAAAGCACAGATTGTATTACACAAAATTTGGTATCGATCACTGAAAAAATCACATTGGAATTCGATTTTTTTTAAATTGGCCATTTTAAATCTTCCCAGAACAAAAAAATAGCGCAGATTTTAGGTCTAAGAATTTGTTTTCATTCAGCGAAAACTGCATCGAAATCGGCCCAGGAGTTTTTACGTGAATCCCGAACAAATAGCCAAGAAATCTAATAAAAATTGTGTCGTGTTCTCCGTTGTTTATATAGTCTAATCACTCTATTCAAGGTTTTTTTTTTTTAATGACTTCAATGTACAAACATGGCATGTTTAGAATCTTATAATATTTATAGATAGATAATGTTAGGCTTACAGAGAACATGTGTATGTATCCTAATTATTGTGGGATACAAAGGTGAAATGCATCCGAAAGAAGCTGCGGGTCAATACGTAGTCTATTTTATATTTCACAATGCTGTCACGCCGGGCTTTGTCTGTTTAGAAGTCACTGTTCTTGTTTTATTGTAATTTTATCGATTTTCAGATTTCCCCGTACAACTGAATGGCTGGGAAGATTGTACGAGGAGCCGAGTTTTAAGAAATTCGTCACTCCCGGTGTGGAAGTCTTGGACCAGATAGTTAATACTTACTGGGAGAGGAATAAAAGTAAATAAGGAATATTTTAATAAAGTTTTATTTCATTTACCCCAGTGATAGACAGTAAGTAAATTACTCTTATATTTTCTCATGGGGGCGAAAAGCGGCCTGTGGAGAGCCGCTTAGCAACGATGAATGTTAGAGGAGGGATGGACAGTAAAATAGATGAAGATGATGATGAAAGAAAAATAGATTTATTATGTGTGAGTGAGACGAAGCGGAAAGGATGTGAAACCACTAAGTACGGTCAGTTTACGGCGTATTGGTCAGGAGTGAAAGCGACAGATAGAGGGAGTCAAGGAGTAGGTCTTATTCTCTCTGAAAGAATGGAAGAATGTGTGAAAGAGCATAAATGTGTTAGCCCAAGACTTGTATGGATTCGACTGAAAGTTGGCTTGACTCGGCTTTTTGTGGTTGGGGCATATGCACCATCAGATATGAGCTCGACTAACTCCTCCCGACAAACCATAGAGGAAAAGGACAAGTTTTGGGAATGTTTGAGAGGTGTGCTGCTTACATGTAAGCAGAACGAAAAATTAATTATGTTAGGTGATTTTAATGGCTGGGTAGGTTTAAAACGAGATGGTTATGAAAGGGTGGTAGGTACATACGGAGATGAAAGAATAAATATGAATGGTAACTGTTTGCTTGAGATATGCTTAGAATGGAATTTGTGCGTGACTAACACAATGTTCTGTCACAAGAATATTCATATGTACACGTGGGAAAATGTGAAAGGGAAAAGTATGATTGATTTTGTAATAGTAGATGAAAGATTGAGGAAAAGCATTCTGGACACTAGATCATATCGGGGTACAGGAATCAATACAGATCACTTCTTAGTAGTATGCCGAATAAAAGATCTTTTCAAAACTTGGAGGCACCAACATTCCGATAAATCTAAATCTAATACACTAGAGAGAATAAAAGTTGAAAAGTTGCAAGAAGAAGAAGTAAAAGAAGAGTATAAAGCAAAATTAGAAGAAAAATTTGTTAGGATGAATGATATGTGCGAGATAGAGGAGTTATGGATGTCCTTTAAAACTGAAGTTGTGAGTGTTGCGATTGATGTGTGTGGTGTAACTAAAAGAAAAACGGGTAAATGCGTGAAGAATATTTGGTGGGATAAGGAAGTACAAAGTGTAGTGAATGATAAAAAGAAAGCATGGAAGGATTGGTTAGCTTTAAGAGCTGACCTAAGACTGAAGAATACAAAAAAGGAAGATGTAAATTCGGCAAAAATTTTGTATAAAAGGCTGAATGAAATAGTTAAAATAACGGTCAAAAAGAAAAAGAATGAGCAAAAAGATGATTTGGATGAAAGAATCTCTGAAGATTTCCAGAGTAACATTAAATATTTCTGGAAATCTATAAAAAGAGCTAGAGGAAAGGTAGTACAGTCTGAGCTCAATGTAATTAGGGACAAGAATGGAGATATTGTGAAAGAAGAAAAACACATATTGAATCGCTGGAAAGAATATTTTGAAGGTTTGTTTGAAAAAGATATAGCGGATGTGAACAGTATGACTGATGAAAAGGACAATAGAGAAGACAATAGCGATAGTATAGTTATGGATGAAATTGTGAAAGCATTGAATAGTATGAAACTAGGAAAGGCTGCTGGGTATGATAGGATAACCGTAGAAATGCTAAAGGCTGGACAAGGTCTGATCGCAAGTCTTTGTACCGCCTTTTTAATATATGCTGGAAGAGGGCTGTGTACCAAAAGATTGGTGCAAAGCCGTTATTGTACCACTCTACAAAGGAAAAGGGTCACAACAGGATTGTAAAAATTTTCGAGGCATTAGCCTTCTTAGCGTTGTCGGGAAAATATATGCTAAAGTGTTGATTGAACGGGTATTAAAAGTAACAGAAGAGAAAGTATGGGATGTACAAGCGGGTTTTCGAAAGGGAATGGGATGTGTGGACCAAATCTTTACTTTACGATGTATAAATGAAAAGTTTTTGGCCAAATGTCAAAACGTGTATTGTGCATTTATAGTCTTGGAAAAAGCTTATGATAGAATGATAAGAAGTGAACTGTGGTCGGCGCTAGTTAAGTATGGGATAACAGACAACCTGATACGATCACTGAAGTCCCTCTATAGTGATTCCAGTGCTTGTGTTAGGGTCAACGGCGCCTACACTGAATGGTTTAGCATTGAAAAGGGTGTTAGACAGGGTTGTGTAGCGTCGCCGTGGTTGTTCAACATATTCTTGGACAGTTGCTTGGACAATTTGAAAGAAAGTGAAAGTGGTTTAAGAATGAATGAGTTACTTATCAAATGTCTACTCTACGCCGATGATCAGGTTATACTTGCGTCATCGGAAACGGAGTTACAGGAGATGGTAAAAATTATGAACGAGTCTTTTGAGAGAAAGGGTATGAAAATTAATGTGAATAAGACGAAAGTTATAGTGTTTGAAAGAGATGAAAGAATGACAAGTTGTAATATACAGATAGGAATAAAAAGTTAGAGCAAGTCAGAGAATTTGTTTACTTAGGCTGCATGTTTACCAGAGACGGAAAGCATGAAAGGGATATTGAAAGGAGAGTTATGGCAGGTAATAAGGTGAATGGTAACGCTAAACTCTTTTATGAACAGCCAGAAAGTGTCTGTAAAGGCACGCTTGGCTGTCCATAAAGGGGTGTTGGTGCCAACCCTAATGTATGGCAGTGAAAGTTGGGTATGGCAGAAGAAGCATGAAAGTAGGATAAACGCAGTTGAAATGAGAGCTTTGAGAAGTATATGTGCGGTAAGCTTGAATGATATGATAACGAACAGTGTGATAAGGGAACGTTGTGGATTGAAAGAAGATGTAATAACAAGAGTTGAAAAAGGTATGTTAAGGTGGTTTGGACATGTAGAGAGAATGGATAAAAGTAGAATCACAAAACAGGTGTATGACAGTATTGTGAATGGTAGGGTTGTTGCCGGTAGACCGAGACGAACACACCATGACCAAATATCAGAAGTGTTAAAGAGAGGTCAGGTAAAAAGCATTTCAAATAAACGTGCATGTATGAAGAGGTTAATGAAAGTAGGTGAAGCGAAAGTAGTTTGTCAGGATCGTCGCAAGTGGAGATCCATAGTCTCTGCCTACCCCCATGGGAAACAGGCGTGATATTATGTATGTATGTATGTAAATTACTAATTTCCATGATTGTCACAACACTATTCATACTTATATTATGTATATTAATTAATATTATATGCAATTATGAAAGGAACACCAACAATATTCTTTATTTTACACCAACATAAAAAAACGGTTTGTTTCAAATTTTTCGCGGATTTCGTAGTCTAGAAATTTTCATAAAGTTGATATAAATGGTACGTTACATCATTTCATGGCAAAAGCCGTATGTAATCCTTAGTTTAATAAAAGTTTTCGTTGAACCGTTATAATTTAAAAATTAACTCAACCAATAGGAAACAACGTCATCTATTGTTAAATCTTTATAACTTCAAAAGATTATAAATATTTTAATTCATAGATGTCACTAGCATTACCAAGTGTATAAAGTACAGATAAACTGAACTTTTACATTCTTTGGTTTTTTTAATTCACAGACTAGTCAAATATATAATACGTCTATTACGTAGGTATCAAAAAGGTTCTGCCCAGCTAGACACGTGGCATTCGCGTTAAAGGTATAGAATGAAAATATATGGAATAACATAATACTTAACGTAGCGATATGTCATAACCATACATTCTTTATTTTATTCGTTTAACGTGAATGCCACGTTTCTAAGTGGGGCAGCACTATTAGTTGGTCGTGTTATTAATTTATAATTCTATAATATATTTCACATATAAATTAGTGCGACATCTATACATTTCTATGAAAACCTTTTAAGTTATTATCAAGTTATTACTTAGTACAGAGACATCTGTGTAGAAATATGTTAGGTACAAAGTTATCTAAAGTTTGACCTTGCCATGCAACTTTCGAACTTATCTCGTTGGGAGAACGACACGCGCTGGAATCGGAATTTGAATGGTCGGGTATCGGCTGGCGCTGGAACCCCCCCGAGCCAGTTGCCAGTCAAACGGCAGAAACGTGTACGGCGAAGTGCGGTCGACTCGTCGATGCGCAGCTGTTCCGCCGCGCTTGTCAATCTAACAGTTCAATTGAAACGAGAGTGTAAATAAATAAATTATTCCTTTTCATTGCGTTATAATACGGTGAAGTGATAGATAAGTTTGTTTCATAATCGTGCCGTTGCAAAGTGTAGCGTTTGAATGTATTTGTAACCGCTCCTCGCTATGACAAGGGAGAGCAGTTACCTTCCGAGTAACCGGAGGCATTAAAATGTTTCATGTGGTCTAATTGTTGCCTCAATTTACGTAAATATAAGTGTATACGTTGTATCTAAGGACTATTGTGAATCGTTTAGTGACACTTTGAAGTTGTTTTAAATTGTTTTTTTTCCGACTCGGTCGTTAGTCGTCTACACGTTGAAAATGAGTGTTTTGAGTGGTCTTACTGAGGCTGACTTTAAAATAGCCAGCGATGGGCTGCTGGAGCTGCCTGAGGAGCGGCTCCGCACTATTATGAGGACCGAGCCTATCACATCTGTCTACCACGTCGAACAAACACCCTTTGCAAGGTCAGTTTTATGTATCAGCTGTGCTTCTGTCACGTGTTACCTTTTAATTAAATATCTAACTCAAACTACACCCGAAAACAATTTGATGGCAAATTAAAAGTTTGGTCAAAGGTCACTAAAACTTTCAAATGTTGCTAAAGAACCACAGATTCAACAAAATGTCATGCCCTTACATAGAATCTAGATGATAATAAAAAGCCATAAACTACAAAGAACCATAAAGAATAGAGATTCTTTTCTATTCAATTTTGGCTTGACATAGTTTATGTAATCTTATGGCATAAAAAAATATTGATACAAATAACAAATAATGCCCTAAGGGCTAAGGGTACTTATTCAGAGAAACTAAACCTAAAACCAGAAGGTATAGATTTTCTGAGTACCAAAGTATTATCATGACCATTTTAAAATAATAATGTAAAGGTAGAGGTTATTGTGTGTGCAAATGACTATCTTATTCTTATCTTGTGATAAAAGTTGTTTTGATATGCTTATGTGTTATTAGTTGTGAAATATCACATCTACCTTGTTAAATATCAGCACATTCTAGATAACAATGACTGATGATTGTAGAGGTTCATGATAAGAAATGATAAGATTCTTACTTTTGTAACTAATATATGAAGTAAAAACACATATTTTTATAATAAAGATGGTAAAATTTTATGTGGATGTGTCATGATGATTATACAAATTTGAATACATAAGTACATAAACTAATGATATTTGTGCTCTCTAATTTAATATAAAAAATAATTACAAGATTTTGTAAACTGTGGAGAAGTGGTATTCTGTCTATCCACAATTTAACTGATCTTAACAGCAATAGCCTATTTGTAACCTTGGAATCTATTATTATACAATTCATTCATTGTTTTTCACATAGACTATCCTAAACTAGGTATTTCGTAAAATTTCTTATTAGCTAGTTGTGAACTGTACCTTGTCAAATCACAAATTAAAATCCTTATGACAATTTTATACCATATTCCATACCTCTAAAATTTATTTCTACTTGGCTAATAAAGTGTTTTAAATTAATCAACTGTCAAGTAGATAACTTAATGGTTCCATAGCTATACTGAAAAAAATATGTTTGAGATATCTATGATTGTCAGAGGCATTTCCCTCAAAAACTAATTGGTGGAATATGGATTTAAAATATGGATTAAATGGAAATTTTTCAGTGTATATAAGTAAGTGAGGTATAATAGTTAGAAAAGTCTTTATAAATTAAGACACTATGTTTTAGTAACTTTTTTAAACCAGTCAATAGGTCAGAATACTTGCTTCCAAAACTGTTGTGCTTTTCTATTCCTCTAACTTTTGAACTATGGGGTACAGTTTAAAATTACTTTTTATTAAAGTTTCTTTGAAGAAGATCCTTTGAATGGGGTCTGGAAAAGATCGCTGTCTGTAATAAGATGGTTATTTATACCTAATTTTAAGATGTTTTTGTGTATTATTTCATTGTACAATAAAGTATATTCTACAATAAAATGAAATACTTAATCATAATCAAATGCCAAAACAGTAGACATTCTACCGCTACATATTGCTATACTTGTACTCACAACATACACTTGAACAACCTTTTTACTACATCTAAATGTTGTGTTACCGCAATAAAAAAGTTATTAAAAATGTGTGTTGTGAGAATACCTGACACAGATACTATTCAATGTTTCATGTAAATAAATAATATGTATCTTAATAAAAACGAATGATTAACAAGTGTAATTGCCTTCTCAACTGGTAGACTCCATTGTTCCATACATTGACAACATTCCAATCATCACTTGTAATTTATAATAATTATGTTAAATGAACCGTAATGATACTAAAACATTAATTATGCACGCACACCCCTTTATTGAATATGATTATATATATTGTGATTTAAATGAAAGTGTATTCAATATAGGTCATAAAGATGATAATAACAGCCCATTAATGTTCCACTACTGGGCTTTAATCTCTTCTGTCCCCTTTGTGGGTGAACGGACAGTATACCCGCCATGTTTAGGGTAAATTTGTAGATATACACACATACTTTGACCTGTATATTTCTTCAAGATGATGATGATAATACAATCATTTTTCTTGTCAGCCTTCGTCAGTACGTGGTGATTGTAAAAATATGCACGTTATAAAACTGCCTAAGAGGTGCATGCTTGTCGGCTAGTGTTAGAAGCCACACCATGAGAAAGGAGCAGGTTTTTTAACCATAATTTTTAAGTCTGTAATAAATTACAAATCGTAACATTTTAAAATCTTTAAAATTATACATCCTACGGGATTGTATTCATTATTTGTATTCCCGACATTTCCGAACGAATTTTAAAGAATCGATCTACTATCTAAAATTATTAGTGTCAATGTTGCCAGTGAACACTGAAGCTAATATTTAAAAATAGGTGCGTTTTTCACGATCAATCTAAAAAAAACACTAAACACAACATGTGACATCTGGTGATTATCAAATTAGCAGATGGCCTTTCGCATCGATCTTACCGATAATACTTCGGAGACGTAAAAAAACACCTATCGACGTTATCTTCAAAGCAACACTTCCTGAATTTAAATCTAATTAATAATTACTCAGGTCTAACGCGAATTAAATCTGTAGCAGTCTACAGAATTTAAATCCAGGAATTATATCCGTGGTGGACGCGCTTCTATGGAGTTCCATGGGTTACAACAGATCTTGCGAAAATAATCGCAGGCCGAATATAAATCCAGTGCGGAATCAGTTCTGTGGTGCGCACCCAACTGTTAAGTTCCATAGGTTAAACAATCTAATCGAATATTTGTGGTGTTCTCAGGTATTAATTTCCTTAAAAGATGAACCAATTCTCACGTGTTTATCAGTGATTTAAAGTTAAGATAATATTAACACTAGTTCATTAAATTTAAATCGGTTAGTAAATAAAAAATTATGAACATTTATTTTCAAAAGTGCATCGTGTGCACTCAACGTGACGCAGACGTCTTGGATCTTTGTGATTCATTCAATGTAAATTAAGTTGCGAGTTGATGTTAGTTTTCATATAATGTATTGACGTCCAAGTTGTAACAACTCGGTATTTATTGAAACGGTATCTTAAGATGTTTTAAATATAAAATAATACGCAAATGTTTGCATTAAAATGTGCATATGAATTTGAATTGGTTAGATGACACATTCTACAAATAATTTTAAACCAAAGTTGTTATCACCATACTCTTAAAATGTCATGATAGAAATAATTGAAATTATTGATTAAATATGACGTCATAACTTGCTAAATTCATATAAAATCTAAACGTCTTTGGTGTTTCGTAAGATGAAGAAAAGTATTTCAGTCGATTACCGTTTGGACCTTTTTATCACTTTTAACAGCTGACGTGGAATCTTTATGTTTAAGTACCCTTAGGCAGGCTATTAAATAATAATGGACAGCTATGACAGGACAAGGTCATATGACTAGGGTATTGGATGGGCATTTTACTTTGGCCAGTCAACTAATTGTGTTTTTGTTCGATGTTTCGCTATTTTTCACCCGCTCACGACTCGAGGCCGGCCTGAAACCGGTTCCGAGTCAAACCCGACTCATTCTGTTACGAATAAATTTCCCCCTTGACGATTGCTATTATTCGTTTTGTTACAATTTTTATTTTGGATTTCCGCATGTCTTGAGTTTTTTTGCGATTTTGAGGGGCGTTTCGCTTGTCGAGTCTCGTGGGTCTTGTCGAGTTTCTGTCACTTGTATGTATTGTGAATGTTATTATTAGCACGATTAGAAACTTGCTTGATCACTATTGACGTACAATAAGATGAACACTTGCATACCAATAAATCGTTACAACCTACTCGAGATAAAGGCCGAAGATTTGCCCCTTCCAAAATGACAGTCATGATCAATACGGATGAAACCGTACTTTAAATAAAAGAAAAAATAAGTTCTTCGTTAAAATAAAATTTTTGGCGGTAAGTGAAGGGTAACATTGTGCTTTTCAGTTTTATTTTCTAAAAACGTGTAAAAATTACTTGAAAATTAACAATAGTTGAATGAATGAATATACTTTATTGTGTTTTAAAAGAAATAGTTAACAAAGATACAATTTTACAATACCATAGGCGGTCTTATCGCTATTAACGGTTGTTAGTTATAGGTAATAGCTGTAGGATATTAATAATTTTTTAGTAGTATTTATGCGTTGTGTGAGAAATATGAACTGTGTAGACAAATATGGCCTATCGAATTTGTCACAAGAACCCCGTGGTTTGGCGGCACTCGAAGACCTGCAATTCGCTTTACTGAAGCTTAATACATCAGATGAGGCTGCATGGACCAAGTACCTTTGCCTGCCTTTGTCGCTATATGGCATACATTAATAATCTTATTCATATTGCTTCTTTAAGGTTCTTAAAGAAGCCTACAACAACTCAATATGAAAAAAACCATAGATAAATATACAATTTTTGATAAATGTGTCAAGAAAATTCTAGTGTAACTAGCATAATACTACAACTAAAATTAAAATATCCTAAACTATCGAAATCTATCTTTGTATACACTAATCCAGATATGACAATTCACTTACAGCTGTTTATGCAAATAAAAAATAGGGTTTTTTTTAACTACAAAAACAAAGATCGTAGATATTAAACAATCATTATAAAACAATGTTCAGGAAAATATCAATTAAATGATTAATTACCAGCGCTGACATTGAAACATCGTAGCTGTGTGCTACCGACTTGCTTTTTTATGTATGAGATAAGTTACATAATTCATTATACAAATTTCATATTTACTAATTAACTTTACTGTAGATATTTATCTACACATACATATATTAAAATAGTAAATTTTCGACTGTGCCCCGTAATCTTATAAACTACCAGTCCTATTACAAAAATGTTTTCGTATTAGATAGGTGTTTTGTTAACGTAACATATAGCCTGAAATCACACAAGAACTTAAAAGAGGCAGAGCAGTAATTGTTTGAGCAGTGTGCATAGTTAATATCACAATGGCTTAACCAATTTATATAATTATGGTAGGCAGTAATGTACTCGTATTAAGGCTAGTATTGTATAGTTCTCATCGTAATCGTTTGAAAAAAAAAAATATAGTCATCCGGGGAAAGTGCGTTTTGGGGTATTTGTATTTATTTGAAAGTATTTAAAACCTATTTAAAACACAACTACTATTGTCATCTATCAATGTTTAATCTTACCAATAATGCATGCATGCGCACCTCTCTCCCTTTCTCGTTCAGCGGCCTCCTTATGAGACATTACTGCCTCGCAGAATTTGGCCGCTCCCTCACAATGATCGTCGCTGTGCAGCATGGCCTGGATCAGACTGCCCAGCGAATCGATCCGACCTACGACGGTCTCGAGTTCAAATCTCTGCGGTGCCCGTGCTGCGCACTCAACCAGCGTATGAAACGCAGAGTCCAGCGCGCCACATAGGCGGCATTGAGGGGAAGGCAGGCAGCCCATGATATGATTCAGATACTTATCGAAGCACCCATGCCCGGTAAGTATCTGCGTCATTCTGAAGGTCAGGGTAATCTCCGCAATGGCCGAACCAATTGTGGTATGCTTCTTAGTGATGTATTAGTACCTATAGGCACTATAGAATTATGCAAACAAAGTTTTATCTTTTTATTTAAATCGTTGAACAAATTAAATAAACATACGCATTTAACGTCTACAAAGTCTCGCATATTAGTTATACTTATTACATTAATTTCCAGATTGCATTCAATTAATTAATTACGCTTTATAACATTACGTTTAATGACCCAAAAACACATTGTTTGTCATTGCTTTTATAATAATTAGTCGACTATCAAATTAGGTGAATGCATAGAATATAATGACCTGAACAGACGTCATCGTTTAGTATTCTCCGTACAAAGCAATACAATGTACGTTTCCATTGCTAATCAGCTCATTGCGTATTATTAACGACTTAGATCATAAAACGTCTATTTTCCATGAAACATTAATATTAACAAGAGTTTGCTAAGAATTTGTGTCGGTTTTAGGAAGCGTATATTCTTTAGATCTACTAATAGACTTTACCTAAGCTTTTTAGGTATCATTGTCCGTCCGGCTTCTTAGTATAATGGTTTATTCATCAAACGTTGTTAAGAAACCAACCTTTTCAAATTACCAGTTGTGGAAAAAATTACATTTATAACGTTTGTTATTTTTGACAAAAATGTTGTCAGTGTTCTGCAAAGTTCCACCTAGTTCCGCTGTTATTTAGTATGTATGCATGTTTAGTATATGTTTTACACACTTTTGCAAAATAATAGTAAAATCACAACACAAAACAAACAATCACAACTTGTAAGGTTAGATATATTTGTAAAAAATTCAACTGTCTACGGTACCGGTTGTTTCGAGTAAAAGGCTTCAAGTTAATCCTAAACCGGATATGCAACTTCTTTCTAATATTTTCATACCGGCGATGATACACGCGTGTAACGTTCGGTATTTTTATACTGTTATTCGATTAAAACAACTTTAACCATTATGAGTCTTAAATCAGTAGCCGAGTCAGAGAATTATAGACTGGTAATTACTTTGAAGGTATTTAGAAGCCATAACATTGCCGCCTGGCGTTTCAGTAAATCGAATCGTTTAACGTTTACAAGCGATTATTGGCAATTTCTCCGTATGGCGTCACCTGGGGCGGTTTGTTTCCCGGGAGCCCGGCGCGACTCACAGAGATAGCAGTTTTTGCTCGTCCGGCGTCGCCGGCGCTGGCGAGATGTAATCGTGGACTTTCTATAGCTGAGCGGTCGCTTGCCGAAGCGGTTTCACTTTCATGCAGCGGTGGAATGCGGCCGGACCTCCGACCCGCGCCCGCCGTGTCACCACGGCCGCACAGCTTCCCCTCCGCCACGCCGCTCGCCCTTATCCATCTACTTCGATTACAAAACAATTTTAGTAAATCTACGTGCTAGTAAAAAGAAGGAAAGCAATATGTATCCGGTAATCGTTTATCGGTTGCGTGTTAATTCTGATTCTACACGAGTGTTCCGAATAGCGGAGGCGAATAGCACAGCGCCGGCTGACCAGAGCTATCCGTACTAATATCTTATTCGTGTCATTAGTGCGAAATGCCAGCCTCTTGGCACCCGCGGCGCCCGGCCCCGGCGTTCCCTTGCGGCCGATGCACCGCTGGGCCGCAACAGCTAAATTCGGGCCCGTTGCATCACGCATCACTTTCAGTTTCGTTTGTCACGCGACTATTTTAGATAGTGTCGATTATTAGAACGCCGTTTTTAGATATAGAGGCCCGTTGCCGCTCCGGACTGTGTTCGCTCGGTGACTAATCTTCCAAACGCTCACAAAAAGATAATAATAATTCTAACTAAATTGCATTATATTGCACCTATTAAGTGAATAGGATAATGAGAATGTCTGAAGAGGGCGAAACTAGGTTAGAGCTGCGTTTCAAAATCGACTGTTATCGCATAGCAGCAGCTTCTGGCGGCGGCGCTGTCTCGTAGTGGATATCTCGACTTTGCGGAATGAAATTCGATATTTATGCACCGGCACGCGAGCGAGGCCACCGTCGTAGCCGCGATCGTCTCCTAGGTTGTATGTTGTACGCCATACGGTAACCACCGTTGGGTTAAAGAACTATTCTCTCAATTTCCGAGTCGGTTGATTGCACTTTCCGTTCCCACGAAAAGGTCTTTTTATCTAATGGCAAGCTTAAAGGTATGTTGTATCCGGTCTTAGTAATTAGCTTCTAAAACACTTATATTAAGGTAAGTATAGTATACTTATAGTAAGGTTAGGAGGGGTCTGCCGTCCTGTTACGGGTTTCCGTTTCACGCTTCGCGGACTTCCTGGAATGCTCCGGCGGTTGTGTCCTTCATTCGCAAGGCCACAAGTCTGGCCGCCGAATATACACCTGTGCTGTTGGCGCACCCATGGGTTGCGCAACTGGCTGCGACACTAAGATATACGTGGGCGATCAGTCGCCCCGATTGAGAACAATCAAACCTCCCGGCGACGAGAACGGATCACTGGAATGCGGGCTTTTGATAGCGTTACAACACAACTAACAGTGGGCCAATGTCAACATGGCTTCTGTCTTGGCTCTAGATTGTCTATATGTTAATGCGTTCGGTGGCGTGGCTGCAAGGCGTATTCGCTGCGCATTATCGTGTAGGCGACTAGATTTTCCGACGCCCGTGTTGGGCCACTCGCATAATGTATCCATTACGGCGACACAGCGAAAGTCTAGCCGACCTTCGGTATCTAGATATGGCTGGTTATAAGTGCCGGGAATATCGATATTACTATATTTAGTGACAAACATATTGGCCTCTCTAGATAAGCTGCCCTCTGCGAATGGCCAATAACTGATTTTGTGTGATAGATGATTCCAATATTATTTGGTACTTAAAATATGTATTTTGATAAAGGAGATGAATATTAAAAACTTTTTATCCCGATTGTTGGGATGGTTGATGCGGGATTAGAAGTGCAGTTGAATAAACTAATTATTATAAAATGTACATAATTATGTATATTTTCGATAACGGGGATAGGCCTATGCTGCTATAATATACTATTATATTTATACACTACGTTTTAAGGCAAGAAATGCAATAATCTCAATGGGGTACAGATCCGAAGATATCATAAGCGAATTCACGTAGTGAGCTCTAGAAATTAATATTGCTTAAAGCTCTGTAACTAAATTATAAATTCAATATTGCCATACTTCGCATAGATTCAGTTTTGCTTCTTTAATAGGTAAGTCGCGACAGTAAACGGGTCGTAAATTGCATTATAATGAGTAAGTTCACACGAGGATCCCTAGGCGAAATCAGTCGGAATGATCTCGTGGCTGTGAAGATTATGCTCGCGATATGATCGTCGTTGCGAGACGGCGCTATCCTGTCTATCGTTGACAATATTTTTAGCAGCAACAATCCAAAGTGCGCGGTTGTGAGATTACATTCTCTTATCAGGTGTGTCAATGGCTATAGCTCCTTTATAGTATACGATCGTGGTATGTTGTAGATTACGCGCTTTTTTTGTACTAGTCTTCGAACTTCAAATGCTATCTTACTTATGTTTTGTTTTTACTTTATAAAAAGGTTGTTTGTAAATTGTAAAAAATATAAACCTAAAAAAAATTGCACGCTATTATTTTATGCTAATAATGATTATTATTCAGTAAGTGCGAGTACAGAGCAGGTAGGTTTATCACATAGAAAAACCGGGAAACAATTCTGTGCATTTTAGGGAAATTGTACTCTTGTATAACATATTTACATTGAATAAAGCGTTCAGTAACATATTATGTACATGTACATAATAATATACACACAGCTATAAATGTGCATATATTGTGGTCTATAAATAACTACTTATTATTATGTAGAAAAAACGGTGAAGGAAAACATCGTGATGCAACCTACACATCGAGATAACCGATGTGTCAAACCTGTCAAGCCGCCTTGGACAAGCATGGCTGGTTTAATGTCCGTTCCCCTATAGTGGGAGGCCCGAGCCCAGCAGTGGGACATTTATGAGCTGCTATTATTATATGTAGAAAAATGATGAACCGTGTTGATTGTTGTTTATTAATATAAATAATTTTTAGCTTTGAATTTCTTCTTTTGTGCCGTTGAAAAGCCTATGTTGCGGGATTTGTCTAAAAAATCCGAATTTATGGCAATACTACGTATAACGGCCCAGTGTGCCAATTCAACGCGCCAATCGCCTGAATCAAGCAAATGAATCATTAAGTTATGAAAGTGTCAATGATGTAACGCATTGTGGGCTTTCCTGGGCTAACAAATTCTGGTGACCTCAAAACGAGATTGCAATGTTTGATTTCCAAACGTAACATTTGCGAACATTCGCGCTATGAGTGAGAGTTCCAATGACCCACTTCTCCCTCCCACTATCCAACCTTCCATATCCCATCCCTCTATTCCAATCTTATATCCCATGTTCCTGACTGCTTCTTCTATCTGTCCTATCCCCATCTAAAAGGCTGGCCACGCGTTGATTTCGCCATGGGTGTTGCTAACACCTATAGGAGACGGCAACCACTTTTCATGAGCTGGGCCGGTTTGTCAGCTTCGCCATAAATAAAAAAATTATAATAAATTGCAAATTTGGACGAATACTGATAGGCGTTATCACGCAATGTAATCCCAAATACTTTCTGGAGACTAATTTGAAAGAATAAAAAATAATATAGAATAAAAAGAATTGTCTACTATCAGGATTTGCTTAAATTGCAATACTTACATTTTTTATATAAATGGTAGACAAACACACGTATTGTATATTTCTAAGTTAAGAAACGTAAGCTTATGTTATGGGCATACACAACGGATAACTCTGGGACCACCCATTCTAGAAATCAGAGTAAAGAACGGAAAATTCAGTTACGAAATTAACTCTGCCGGGAATCAAACGCGGGACTATGCGTCCCAGTGAATTACGGCCAAGGCTAAGAGGGCTTAGACATTAGACCTCAGAAATACAATAAAAGTATAAATAATACTCAAAAATTCATAAGGTTATACCTTATGAATTTTTGAGTATTTTGGTGGAGAAATATTTTTGGGGTATTATTTATAATTAAATAACTGATAAATTTTACACTTTATTTTGATAACAGGGCTGGCTAACAACTTATGTCTTGAAGATCATAGACAATATTAGACAGAATCATAAATTTTAATTAGTGTTGTGACACATCTCCATATACATTGTGTTATGCTATATTAGTTGCAATTTGCACAAGGCCGTGTTAAGAGTTCCTCGCTTTGCTAATGTTAACCTGCCTCGGTTATAATGTTTGCACTCCTCCTGACTCCTGTCCTCCCTTTCGTAACCTTGAATGGAGTTCAGTGACTCGCCCATCATGCGTTTCTCGCCCGTCTTTCATTTGTACACTTCCGGAGTATTTCCATCCGAGACGCGACCGAAGCTATCGGGCGACGTTCGCGTGCATTCTTAGATTCTTACTTCTATAATATTATATATATAGATTTGTTCGTATTTGATCACAAACTCACCTGAGTGTTGTAGTGTAGAATATAATAATTTCACACGTGACTCGAAGACACTATTGTATACATCGAAAAATTATTTATTTAGTTTTATGGCTTGGCAGCTAGGCCTTTAAGCCAGATCTTAGATTATAATATAGTTTCATCATTTTCTTAAGCCTATGTGTAGCACAGCTGAACTGTAGGTTATCAGCTGGTGCCATTCAACGGAGTTCTTTTGACAATTCAAAAGGCCACACAGTTGACTATACGGTTCACATTTCTCACAAAACACATAATTACTACTCAAAAACTATCAATATCCTACAACTATTGTTCATTGTAGAGAAATTTTACACATTTTTAGACAATAAAACTGCACAGCACATCTCCTTTCAGTTCCCGCCAAAAACTCATACATCGAAACAATACCCGGTAAAACGTTCCTCGTCTCAGTTGTTCGAATTATGAATTTGGGAGCTAAAGCTATTTTTACAGGTGATAATCGATGTTTACTGTGTAGGGATAGCAAAGACCTGGGACCCTAAAGCAGCTGTCTTGGCAAATTCGTAGTACAAACGTGACAAGTATCAAAATAAAGTAATAACTTTTTGCTATTTGTTATACTTTACCGGTGTCAATTTTATTAAGAGTTTATCCAAAAGCGGTCGCATTAGGCCTCCAGATCATCTTGCGTCCGATAATAAAATGTAATTAGTGAAATCGGGTTCAATAGTTGCATAAAACACTCTCAGAAGTCTACCACATAAAATACCAATATACTTACCGTCTGTTGATATCCTTCGAAAAATACGCTTTGTTACTGTCGTTCGGCGTTATAAACTAGAATAGTCACATAGTTACGTGGATACTTATTAGATGCTTATCTCCCGTTCACTAATTTGGAGCTAATAAGAGTGTCAACGGTGACGGATCGGTCGGGAGCGCGCTGTAGGCTGTAAACGGCGGTGTTATTCCAACATTCCAAGAGGATTTATGGTGCGTCGAGCGGCGCTGCGTAAATATAATTAGAGAGGCTATTTATCAGCTCGGCGGAAGGGCACACGGTATCGCCGCCGTAAATCTATTGCGGGCCCCGACGTCTCAATCCGGCGTAGAAATGGAATGTCATACAGATCGCAAGCGCGTGAAATAGTTGCGAATTTGTCTGGGACGTGTCCCCTGCATACGTAACAATCTAAGAGGGTTACCGATTACCACACATTGTAGGCAATGGTCCAGCGTGAATTACTGTTATTTTTACGGAACTGGTAGTTTTAGAGGTTATTTGTTGGGGTTTTTGAAATGCAATTACATATTTAAGTTTTCATTGTATTCCTTGACCGTAACGTAATATAAATGTTACAACATTTTCATATGATATAAGAAATGGCAACATTCGCCATCGGTCAAGCACATGAATAAATTTTCGTTTAGAAATTATTTGAACTAAATTTATTTTTATACTTATTATACATATACACAATTCACTGAATATCTTCTTGAATCTTTAAACATCCTGAATTCACACGAAGAATGCCATTCTGCTACCGTGTTTCCATGAACTTGTTAGGCATAATTTATTTCCGCTGATAAGATCACTTTGTGAACCTATTTAAGATTTTTTTTTTAATTTAACAACAGTTTTGTTTAAGTTGAAGCGTCAACTTATTTACCGTTTTTTAGCACAGATTAATCACCAGGCAGGAGTTGTAACATTCCGGAGCTGTTAGTGTGTATGCATTTTGTTTTGTTGTTATCGTGCGATGAGGCTAGACCAAGGGCAGTGGCGTCGGCGCGTGCGCAGCCGTGCGGGTAATTGGAGACGTCGCCTGCACAACACAAATCTCGACGCCCGACCGACACAAAATATGTTCCATTGGATAAACATCTGCCAGATGTAATTGAAATTTCATACGTGTCTGAAATAATTGTATTTTTGTATGCACAGTATCAAATAAAATGCATAACATTTGATTGTATTTCTTGGCTTTTGGCCTACATGGTTCTACAACTTTGCGTTCATCTTAGTCTGGCTTTACATCAAGAGATAGACTCTTGATATAAAGCCAGAGCTAATAAATGACTAACGATTTTACTTTTACGACATTTAATGAAGAACAACTTTTGCTTTATAATTTGAAGACGAAGTTAATAGATTTTACAATTTAGATGAAGATGGAATAAAAATTTGTAGACTAGCGATCAGTTCTCTTTGGCGTTGGTACTGTGTTGCCAGTTGTCAATGTGTGTTTACAAAAACAAACAAAATTAAAAAGACACAACATCATAGTTCGTACTCATCATCATGGCGTCAAAATATATACATTTGCAAGTGAATTTGTTCGGATGTCTGTATTTTTGGGCCTTCGTTGTAATCTCGACAATAAACTAATTACCATAGATAGAGTTTGGTATATGCACTTTTGATAATAAGGACAATCGAATATTCTTTATCCCGAATAATGTGCAATACGGTTCTGAGGCGTTACTCTCAAACTCCTTTCGTCGTTCGTTTTCGTCCGATCAGGTCGAAAGAGCCAATGAAATTTTGTTAGAAGAAAAAGAGAACAAATATTTCTTTAAAAATACATTAATTTAATAAATGGAAAATGCAACTAAATATTAAAAAAAAAACATGCAAAAAAGTTCTAAAACGAAAACGAAGGACGAAATACATTTGAAAGTAAGCTCCCTGAAAACGCGGACGAAAATGTTAAATCTTGAAAGTAGATCTAAAGCCGTTAACGAAATTATCTCATTAGGACGCCAGGCATGAGTTTCGTTTGCGTAGATAGTCGTATTTGGAAATGTATGAAATCGAATTAATTGATTTCGGCTGTCTGTACAAGGGTAGATAGAGTTCACATGAATAATTTAACTGTAGATAAAAAGAAAAAAAAACTCGTTCATTCATGCATTCATTGAACACAGAATATGATGTAAATGATTACTAAAGTGGATGGATAATATTAAATTATATAATACATACATACATGAATCGCAGTGAATAATATCTTAATAACTATTGTTGACACAAATATACAAAAGTTTCTGTAACATTTCCGAATAGTCGTTATTACACTATTGTTTGCCCATTTTTAAATTAATAATACTTATATTATTAATATACATACGTAAATAAAATGTAATACGGTGCTTAGTAATTGGACAAGTATGCATAAATTAATAAACTTCCTCCCGTGTCATTATCCTCATACAAATAAATGTTCAGTACCGCCCAACAAGACTGAAGGGAATTTTGAGGGTGTGGTCGTTGTATGACTAATGAACACTGGAGAACTGGGCGGTGGGGTGGTCAGACGTGCACTAGGCCCATTAGCATAAAGCGTGCAGGGCTTTGAAAACGCCCTACGGACCTCGCTATGCTGGAATCGGTATAATTCTTGAGCGGAACGAGGATACTTAGATAAATCAAGTTATGTGTTTTTGCCCGATTTCTCCCTGGTTCAGTTGCTGGCATGGTAAATTTTGGTCTGGGTGTCTGGGATCAGCTTTAAGGTTGTCCGTTGTATATGACTCATAAAACAAACTTAACTTACTAGCTTGGGGATGTACAATGTGTGTGTTAGGTTGCCGATATATGTTTTAATTATTTATTTTCTAGAAGCCTGTAGACCGTAGACGAAAGTTATAGGGCGCATTTATTTATTATGAACAGACTCGATCTTTTTTAATATAGGTTAGAAGTCTAAGCCGGAAGCTCGGCTTCGCTACACTCCCGCCTTAGCCTTCGTGGTTATTTTTTTTTACCACCCAAAATTCACTTTATATCTCAAATAATAAATAAATGCGCCCTATAACTATACCGCACCCGGTGGGGCCTCTGGCGATTATCCCAGAGCTGAAGGAATGAAGGAAGCTAATATGGGGCTCTGCAAGTAAGATACAAACGGTTTTTAATCTTAACCAAGTAGGCGATGTATTCCTTCCGTTGGTATTGCAGATCTTCTTAGGCGGCGGTAACAGATTGTTATCAAGCCAATCGTGAGCCAGTTATAAACATAAAAACGTATATTTCCTCGTGAAATGGTTTAGCCGTAACTTTGTACACAGTTAAAGTGTAAAATTTTAAACAATATCTTTATAAATTGTAATCTTTTATTATGATGTATAAGCCAATAAGACTTTAAAGTATTTATCAAAATCTGTTCAGTAATTTTAGCGTGAAAGAGTAACAAACGTCTATCCTTACAAAGCTTCTCATTTAAAATATTAACAAGATTCATTCGTATATATTTTTGTCTTTCGCCTGATATTAAACAAGTAAAAATAACATTTTATTATTAGCCATTATTCGCGATATTTGTCATTGAAAATTGATTTACGAATGCAGAAAGATAACATTATGTAACCATTTCCTTTATGTGAAATTATTTCTCCAATTTCTTTGATTACAAACATTACGTTACTTTTATCGTGTTTAATATAGGATTATATTGCAAGGAATCTCAACTTGTGCGAGCCTAAAAAGGTCGAATACATAAAATTTTCGCACCTTCGCGGTCAAATCACGTCCAGTTTTCAATGTCACCTTGCTTTTTATTACAGCTCGCTGTCGTACTGTCCATAGCATTTGAACCAACCGCTCTCAAAGTATTTTCCTTTGTCATACAATATGCGAATACACCATGAATATTTAATAGGATATACGAAGCAGCCCTGACCTTTATTTGGCCTTTCTCTGTGGCCATTGTTCTTTGCCGGCCCACCCTGTTCTAACATTTGCTCGTTTTCTGGCAGACGCTTTTCATTGTGGATTTTTTTTTACCGCCGCTACCATCGATATCCATCAAACAAGTTTTGTGAGAGATGACAGCTACATCGCCAAAAAACAATTTTCATGTTACGACGCTGATGTAATCAACAACCGATCTAAGCTATTATCCTTCGACCGCTGGCTATGAGTCATCTCCGTGTTTTACCGATCCGAGGCAATTTCCAGATTACGAATCAAGCTCTCTTGTAAATGGAATTTCATTTGCGTTTCGTCAGTCAAGCTGGAAGGATCGGAAGCGTGTGGCAGCCGATCGTAAACGGCGACCGTTGTTGTCAAAACATCGAATGATTCATTTGGAACCGCAGCGAGTTCAATGTTCTACGCGGTGAACTGGAAACCTCATAGAGCGTTGTTAACATGTCTAAAAAGGCCATTAAGCTGGAGTGACGGCCGTCGGCTGCACGTCGTCATTCAACTCGGTTTTTTGTCACCAATGAAGACTAGTTGTCTTTTTCCTCGCCGGCTGCTTTGATTAATGACCGAAATACAATCTGGTGGTTTAGATCCTACCAGTACCAGACCCACGTGAATAAATAATTACGACGCAGTAAACCGCCCACCTTTGGGACTTATATGGGTGCTTTTAATAACATGGTATTAATGATGGCGAATAGGTGTTAATCAATTATGGAACAAAAAATCGTTTTAAAGTTCCTTAATCGACGACGGACATTTAAGTGGCCGAAAAGCGAACGTTACTCGTTGAGATAAAATTTGTATCCGTCATGCAATAAGATTGTATCGATTAGATCAACACAAATTATCTTCGATTATTCGTCCGCGCTTTCAATCGGCCTGATTGCTAAACATCTGTGTATAGTCTCAACGATGCGTCTTCGTTCGTTGAGAAATATAAAGACGCGTTTTGATAATTGAGTGTCCATCGGCCAGAATATCGTGTCTGAGTATCCGAGCGATGTGGGAGATCAGACATCCCGTGAAGTCGATTGCACGGATGCCAGAAAGCAAAATGTGCACCTTCAATATTAACTCTCACTCCCGCCTGTACGATATCGAATATGTTCGTCCCGTTCACGCGTTAGTTTGTTCGATTTTGAGCGATGACAAAGCGTCACTTTCTACGGTGCGCACGCGCATCGGGCCAAATGAAGTGTGTCGCGTACGCAGACAGCTGCAATAGACTCTGGGCTTTAATGCGCACCGGAAACCATCAATTTAGATAGTGCGCCGGATTGCCGCCGCTAAGTTTCTGCCCGTAGGATGCGACCGTTAGGCAGAGGAAACTGTGATTTATGACCTTTATTGTTTTGTGACCGAGATCTCTTATACATCCTCATTTAATTAAACGGAAGTTCGTTATCCACTTGCTAAAATACTTAATATTTTGTGGTTATTGTGTACAATTTTGTTTAATATTATTATTTTTTGTTCTTGGTCTCATAATGTATAAAGTTATCAACTTGTCAACGCTTTTTGTAGAACTTTGTAAAACTATTAAAATTGTAAATATATAATAAATGTTTGAAACAAATCAACTTATAGTTTAAATAGTGAAGTAGGGATAATTATCAATCACTCTATTTCTAGGCATGTAATAAATGCTTAATTAAATTATTCAGGAAATCACCATGTCGTATATTTATGGAAATGGATCGTGTTCTAATTCGGAACTCAATATATTCCAGCAACAACATGATTCGGTTAGCAAAATTCGTTACAGTTTGAAAGCAGAAGCGCTTACGATTCGACATCTGCTTAGTCACTCCCCTAACTTTTGCGGTAGGGCGCATTAGCCCTTGGGAACAGATAATACGATTTGTCTATATTAAAAAGACCAGTGGAGCGGATGAAAATAATGACAGTCTTATTCAGCGTCATGTTATGACAGGCGACGGTGATAATTTAAAAAATTCAAAAATGGGTATTCTAATTTTACCTTAACATATCCCAGGTAGCGTAAATTTAGATTGTTTATTAGGTTTTTTCGCGTTTTTTGTCTTTCATAATTATTTTCTATGTCATCTATAATCGAACACAGCATAGTATTATAGGTTGTATTATTGACAAACATGCAAGGCGTTTCTTACCACTGTTGCATAAGAAATCTACCTATGTCGAAACAAGAGATAACGGCTTTGAGTTCCTAACATCGTGCAGTCTATGTTAGTGTTATTTGAATTGATACAGCTGCTGGCCGAACATTATCGGCTACTTTCTCGCGACCGCGTCTGAACGATCGGAGCTCTATCGCCGAAGTATTGTTTATGAAAAGCGGGTCATAAGAAAGCTATAGAGGGGTGAGAGCAGCCGGTCATTCGCTGATATCTCCCAAGCGCAGAAGGTCACGGCCGTTACGTCCAAAGTAAACTGGAGGTGAGAACACATCGCGATTTCCACAAAATAGACCGTTTCATTGGCCACAGTTACTGTAACAACGGTGTTTTTGTTATCTGTAAACGGCCGATAAATGGCACCGATTTCTCTTTTTGCTCATTTTTCTGTTGCTAATTGGTTGTGTTTATTGTTTTTGGTATTTTTACGATCGACATTTAAACCGGTAGTAGGTATGGAGTCGGGTTGCGTGACTGTACCGGCGCAAGTGTGAATGTTTAATCCGTCGGCCGATGCGCCGGCGCAACCCGCTCTGTGACCAATCGGGAATGTGTTCGCACATCATGTTCGATGTGATGTGGCACCGTGTGACATGTAAGCGTCGAAGACAATAGTCCGCTTCTGATCGTTCTTTGTTTAAGTGTTTCTGTTCTCAAGGTCACTACATCGGTTGTCGCTTCTTTCATCTTTAAAGTAACATTTTTACTACAACTCTGCTGTATTCATTAACAATCTAAAATTTTATTCGGTGTAAAGAAGATATGCTCGTTTAACTTTATATTTCCTGGTTATATTTTTTATAATTATTAAGCATGTTACCACGACCGACAATCAAAACGGCATAATTAAATTGTTTTATACATAAAAATAAAATTTATTTCTTAAAGTTTTACGTAAATACTTTAAGCGTAAATGTTCAGTTAAACATTCGAGACAGGTCAAGAAATATGTACGTTATTACATGAAACACAAGTTTATAAGAAACTTTATACTTATGTACAAACATTTTATTTTCATCGGTTCCAATTGACGACGTCATCTCATAAGTCATCTAATTGACACAGAGGTATAAATGTTTCATTGTTTTGCTGATTGAATAAATTGCCCAAAATATTATATTGGCCTACAGTATTTATTTTTAAAAACAATGTCATGTAATATTAAGACTATGGAAGAGCAGGATCTTCTTATACATTTAAATGTTGCTTAAAAGGAAATCCCAACAATAGATTACAAATATAGAGGCCGCGTCTCGACAATGTCCAAAGACGCGGCGTTGCAATCGCCGTGATTAATCCTGCCAGAGTTATTATTTGCTAATCTGTAAATCGATGTGGGTAATTACAGAATAATAGATACAAAATATTCTACTTTACGAACAAAATTCAATCAAATAGCGGATGTGCCACTTTCAGTTTCTTTATTTTCCGTGGGACTTCTTTCGTGGCGCGGACTTCGTTTCTTATTTTTTTAATGGTCAGCCATCCATCCATTTCTGAATTGTAATTGTCAAGTGTTAAAGATTTTAATTACATCATAAACTCATGTTCGAATGACTACATATTTGTACATTTTGTCTAAATAACATTAAATTAATAATTACTTTTATATTCAATATTATTGCGCTATTTACCTACATTTAAAATAAATATAGTTGATGGTGATCAATTAAAGCTTGTTGATGCTATTAAGAGCATACCAAACAAGTTGTCCTTTAATGACCCAATAAAATACAAAATAAATATGGTGACATTAAAATATTCTTTGAACAATTAGAACGAGTGTTTTGAATAAAGACCTGTATTTCATAGGGTTGCCACAAATGTAAACTGAATTATTCTGATGCTATCCTAAAGTCACTACATTCATTACTACCTATTATTTTGTAATATTTTTACAGTATCTGTATGAGTACATAGAAGTTTAGTGACATTTTCTTCTGGATACTTTTTACTGATATTACTGTATAGTTATAATCAATATTATCAATGTGACACTGTATAAATTTTATGTCTATAGTACTTGTATGCCAAATTTCCTTAAATTCGATTCGTGTATAAGGCCGTGATGTGGGAATAAATAATTATTCAAACTTTATTTTAACATTTCTATAGTATACTATACATAATAATAATTACGTATATTTAGTTGCAAACTTTGTTTTTCATAAAACACAACGTGTAATCTATATTGATTTTAAAAAATACCAAATCCTAAAATGCTTCTACTAATATCTGCACATCTTTTGTCAAAGTTACCTACCGGTGGTTAAGGTTCCAGGGGTAGGAACTCCTTCATTCCTGCCACAATGGACTGACCGGAGGCACGGTACCCTGACGTTCCGCTAGGCACAGGTAATGACCGGGCTCGGCTGCTACGGCCGGTACCTGTGTCGAACAGGGCGTGAGATATCGTCAGGGTGCTATCACTGCAGTGCTAGCGTCGAGGACACGGCGTTGCACATTCTCCAGGACTGTCCAGCATGGGACGAGGAGTACCGTGTCCTCGGAGCAACCATCGGACGTAACGTCCAGGCCATGGTCGGGGGCTAACCCGAATGAGACGCCGCCACCTCCTTTTGCGAGGCCGTCAAGTCCGCAAAGGAGGCGACGGAGCGTGAGAGAGAGCGAGCAGCCGCGCTCCTCTCCCGCCGTAGTAACCGGTCGCGGCACCGGAGGATCCAGGACCTCCGGTCGCAGAGGTCTGCCGTCAGTAGAGACAATACGGCCGTCACCCGCAACCAAAGCCGCCCAGTAGCGCCCTCTCAACCCGTAGGCAGGAGAGGCCTCCCCGGTGGGGCGGGCCCACGCCTGCCGGGATCGCGCAAGAAAACCCCATGCACATTCCGTGGCCCCGGCATATGTCGTGAGATGGCACCAAGGGGTTTTTGTGGGTTTTCCGGCCCTTCTGGCCGGCAAGTCTCACACTCCCCCGTCGAAGTCTCGCCGGCGGGTGAGGCCGCAAATGGATTTCACTTTGAAAAAAAAGGAACCTCCTCATAATGCGTGCTGCGTTCAGAATTCCTAATCCTTCAGCCAGAGACCATTTAGCACACAAAATATTATTTATAAACTTTGTTATGAATAAGTTGGCCATACACAAGTCTTAAAAGCTTAACAGCAAAAACACCATCGTCATACCAGCGACGTGGGTTTGGACCTAGTCAGATATTTATCATTTAGGCAATTTTTCTGACCTAATATATAACATATTGTTACAACAACTCATTCAACTTCATTTGCCCTTTTCTATTTTATATGATAAGCTGCCGTGGCAACCCTGCAATAATTAAATTTTAATTGCGCGTGGGTTGCGTAGGCGCACACGGCAGAAATCACTGGGGCTAATAACGTTGTCCTTTTGCACAACTAGATTAATGGGTGAAAAAAAACTCGATGCGAATATGCATGTCCATTGAAGCAGATGAATCTATCATATAATATAAGGAATCATGTTCGTTCTGGTTACAAGTCTATGTTTACAGGTTCTAGCGTTGTAGGGTGCTTAATGAAGTAGATTGTTTTAGTCTCTCGAAAGTATAGTTCAGATATAACATTAGTGTACATGAGTTATCTGTCAATGTCAGTGTCTTATCTTAAAGTGCGCATTAAACCCTTGGCTACATCTGCGTGACACAGTCACTAACATTGTCCTGGGTATATCAGACGCATCATCAAAAAGAGTTAAAATATCGATTTTATTTCTTGGCATTAACATGACGATTTTATAAAGATTTCGTTCTGTCAAAATGACTACGAATTCTTAAAAAACGTTTAATTATATTTTACTAATATTGATTGTCTTTATGCAAGAAGAATTGTATTTTTGTGTAGAACATCTTAATTGATTAGTGCAATATTACTTTCTGAATTGCAACAAGAAATGGTTGGTTGGCGTCAGTTAAATACCTATGTTTTTGGCTGAGACTAGAGTGGGGTGTTATATAAGTCGAGCATTCGCCTGATTTCTTATTGTTAGAAAATTATTCTAAATATTTGACACTGACTACATAGAAAAACCGTGTAAAGCCATATTCTAAAAATAAGATACGAACTAATACAATATTTATGTATCAAGTAATTTACTTAATAGCATAATATGGTCTTTATTGTTAAGTTTAATATCATTATAACTTTTATAATACTACTTACAGATTTATTTCTCATGTTTTAATTTTTACTTCAATGATGTTCTTTCTTAAAACTTACTTAATTAAAATATTGAAATGTCCTTATACGATACAACATAGTAGCTTCTGGAACCAATATAAATTTCAATAAATGCTTGGCAACAAACCAAGCTATGTGTGATGCAAAAACATTTTGTACCGTTTCGCACTACTAGGCAGAATAGAAATTGGTGTTTTATACTTCAGGAGTACATTACAATTGGAAGTTCACTTTAAGTCATTGTTTAGTAACTATGTGACGGATTTTGCAGATGTAGTCCTGTGTTGTATATAATGAATATAATATAATACATAATCTTATATTAATATATAAAGCTGAAGAGTTTGTTTGTTTGATTGAACGCGCTAATCTCAGGAACTACTGGTCTGATTTGAAAAATTGTTTCAGTGTTAGATAGCCCATTTATCGAGGAAGGCTATAGGCTATACATCATCACACTAAGACCAATAGGAGCGGAGCACCATGAAGAATGTTTCAAAATCGGGGGGTTTTGTATACAAATTCCACGGGGACGACGTCGCGGGCACAGCTAGTATAAAATATACTGAGGTATTCCCACAGCGCTACGATATGACTATTTTTTTAAAGTGTGATAATATGCCTTCGAGGCAGGCAATAATCAAAACATTCAACTTATGAAAAGTGATTTGTGCACTAAAATTCACGATGTCATGCTGGAGTCTTACTTGCGGTAATGTTAAAATTACTGACTGTGGCCAAAATGCTTTTTATTTATAGAGTTAAAAATAACGCCGTTAATGAATAGCCACATTAGTGTACATCATACGTTATCTGTCAATATGTAACTTCGTTAACAATTTAAAAAAATGTCGCATCACAAATAACACATTACACCCATCGTCAAATCTACGTGACACGGCAGGTAACTGCAACATTATCGCAGGGGCGGCCCCAATATCACAGTTATGATGAATTCATACTATGTGGATAATGGTAATGTCACTTGTAACATCTATCAGATGTAGAACGTGTTGCAAGGGCGATAATTTGGATGCAAATTTTTTATATAATTTATTTCAAACTTACTGTGCCCGTGAAATCGTTCGCAAGTCTTTGGACCAGAGTCTCCAGGTTGGGAAATCTTCCCCCATAATTTTTATTTGGGGTCAAAGTATTAGATAGATAACACTTTATTGTACACCATTACAGAAAACACAGAAAAACTTATATAATCTAAAAATATTCTAAATATGCACAACGGGCGGTATTATCGCTAAGAAGCGATCTCTTCCAGACAGCTCGTGGCACGAATAAAACAGATTATATTTGTTAAAGTTGGTATATATAAATATTATAGGATATGCAGTTTCTTACATTATATTTTATTCATTAATAAACATATAAGTATTTAAAATATTATGTAAGTAAGAATTATACTTAAAATACGTATATAAATACAGCTATTGATATTACATACATAACTATATACATATACATAAATATATGTAAAATTATCAAACATCACTATGTTGCAGGTAGTGCTTTTTTGTCACGTTCTTAAATATTGTAAGTGATTTAGCTAGTCTAACAGTAACAGGTAACGCATTCCAGAGTCGAATAGCCTGTACAGTAAAAGAATTATTGAAAAAAGATGAATAATATTTGGGTGTATTAAGATTAGTACAAGGTCGTAAATTGTGAGAGGAAGAGATGAATTCAAAGCGTTCTTTGAGATAATACGGGGTTGAGGGGATAAACAACACACTGTAAAGGAGTGAAAGAATATGAGTATTCCGGCGAAAACGAATTGACAACCACTTGAATTTTTTACGAAATTCAGAGACGTGGTCATATTTGCGTAACCTAAATATGAAGCTTATACAAAAATTTTGGAGGCGCGCAAGTTTAAGTTGCTCTTAAGTGAAATCAATATAGCTGGCGACAGCATAATTATGTGGAATAGTAAGGACTCTGCAAGCTTAATTTTGGTGGCTATGGGCAGGAAGTTTTTCAACCTCCCGAGGGATTTCGAAGCGAGGAAGAGACGTCGACTCAATTCGGTTATGTGGGGTCGCCAAGATAGCTCTCTATCAAATATGACTCCTCGATTTTTTTACTTTTTCACTGACGGAGATATGTGTACCATTAAATATGAAATTTGGTAAGCAAATTAAAAGTAATATTTTGGGGTAGGTATAAAATTTTGCCTTTAGAATGGTTTAGGATAAATTTGGAATATTTTGGAGCTTAAACTTATATCTTCTAAACTAAGTTTCATAATTTCGGAGTTTTTGCGATACAAGCATTCGGACAGATTGACAGACAAGAAGTCTAAAAATAGTAATTATAATTATATATATATATAAAGCTAGTCATTTATTTTATAATCACAAACCGTCTTCTCAATGTTATTTATTGCTATAGTTTCAGTTTTATCACCCCTAATGAACATATAGAAAAACTTGTTTGTATAGGTACACAAATATTACAGCTATAACCTTGTGGTTATGAGTTTCAATTATTTATATAACGTTGTACATTACTCATATAATTATGTATGATTTTTTAATAACTTCCATTACAGCAAGTTAATGTACTGAATCTAATTCTGTGCTTTTCGACGGTTATTTTGTAAGTTGAATTTTGCTGCGGTTCTATTAAATAAAATGCTGTCAAGTGCTTGTCAGACCACTCACGACGAAAATTCTGTAGCAGCCATGGATGCACACATTATTTTTGTTAATCGTCTAGGATACCTAATAACCCTGCTCCCTGTGACTGGCCATATGCGTCTTATTTACAGTGTTAAAATATAACGCCGTTAATAATTAGTGTATATGCGTGTACATACGTTATTTGACAATTTTATAAGTTATTAACAATTTCTGCTGCGTGATATTGTAACTAACACTATCCCAGATGGAGCAATAACATTAAATAAGTTAATCATAAATATTGGACAATAGATTGGGCTATTGTTTAAAATCTGTTGAGAAAATTACTATTGAAGTGTTTGATAACGATCACGTCGGTTGTTTATACATTTTATAAGTATGTATGTGGCAAAACTTGCATATTCGGTATTACAACAGGAAAGCTTAAAAAAGGATTTACATACAAATATACACATACGTACTTAATCCAGCTTAATCGATTAAAACAAAACCTTGATGTGAGTAACAAGCGAATGTTTTTGATATAAATAGTTTTAAATTTACGTATTTTTTTCTTTTACATTAAATTGTTTTTGGGTTCCGTAGACATTTTGATATACCATCCATAACGCAATAAATGCCAAAAACATTGTCGTGACATACAAAGACAGACGGACAGACATGACGCTTTTTTATATATTCATTTATTTGGATAACATTACAAATAACAATCGATAATTCATTGGCATAATATAGTTTGTAAATGATTAAGTCTACATTGGCATCCAATCGTGCTGACACGTGAGTGTTAAAATTATATTTTCTTAAACAAATTTAATAGAGATGCCACGAATAGTGATTTGGCTGAATACCGAATAATCGGCAAAGCTCGCGGCCGAAGCGCCGAATATTCGGAAACCGAATGTTCGGCATAAGATACGTGCAATTCGCGCGTAGCAATTTAGTTTTTAAGCAATAATTTGTGAAGTATTTTCTTACGTTCTCACGATTCATAGGTACATAATTAAAACGGTTTTAAGCGATTAAAAATGATTTTTTTATTTGATTCTGACATTTTAAAAGCACCGAAACGTAATGTTAAAATAAAAAAAATATTAAAATCGCATTTAACACTGTTAAAACGTAGTTTATCTATCGATTTTTTATTGATATATGTAATCGGTATTCGGCCGAAGAGTATACAGTATTCGCCCGAATACCGGATAGAAATAAGTGGCCGAATAAGCCGAATACCGAATAGCAACCGAATATTCGTGGCACTTCTAAAAATTGTATTAATAATATCAGTCATCATCATCATCATCGTCAGCCATTTGCAGTCCACTGCTGGACATAGGCCTCCCCAAGACGGCGTCACTCATCCCTGTCCTCCGGCTTCCTCATCCAGCGCCTACCGGCGATCTTGCACAGGTCGTCGGTCCATCGGGCTGGAGGGCGTCCGACATTACGTTTACCGAGACGCGGTCTCCACTCCAGGACTCGTCTGCTCCATCGGCCATCGGTCCTGCGGCAGACGTGACCGGCCCACTGCCACTTCAACTTGTTAATTTTGCGAGCTATGTCGGTTACCTTGGTTCTCTCATCATTTCTAATTTTATCTATAAGAGAAACACCCAACATAGCTCGCTCCAGTAATATCAGTAATATTCGTTAAATACTTATAAGAAAGAAATTATTAGTTTTAGTCATACATTGTAATAATAAACGACGAAAAATAAACGTGAAATAAGTTTTTAGTGTTTTCATAAGAATCCTAAAAAAAGAAGAATCACCTTTGGAGATAGTACTTTAAGACCTACTCCTAAAACAAACTAAAAAGGCGCTAGTTATGACTTTCAATTTCTGGCTGACTCATGTTTTAAGTAAGAAGTAGTTGGTTGAAAGTTTTATTTGAAATTTCTATTAAAACAAGGACGGCCTTGTGGCGTCAATTCTGATTCCTTAGTATTCTGCCTGCATAGTATATTATAGTACATTATAGTTATGTTTTTTTATTGCATGAGTTCAGCGGACAGGCAGACGGCCCATCCAATGGAAAGCGGTTACTTACTATCGCGTATGGACATCTTGAACACTAATATGCTGCGGCTCTGTAAAGGGGGATTAGAACCTGACTAATAATGCCGGAACACAACTCAAGGATGTTATAGCGACATTCTCCAGACCAGGGGTGGTAGCCATCCAGACGGGCGAATATCCTACCACCTCACTGTGGGTTGTTTTGTCGCCTCTTACGACAGGTCGCCCGGCCTTTCCTGCACGAATAAATATGTACATATTACGTATAGTTATGTACATGTATGTTATATACGCACTAATTCTTGCTACTTGAGTGTTCTTCGTTTAATTGCTTCATACATTTCTATGTAAACAAAACATTTCTGTTGTACACAAAACCACCCGTACTCCGGAAACGAATGTTTGCTTCTTCACACCAGGAGAAACCATCCGGTTTACCAATCAGGATATTTATACTATTGTACTTGCCATGTTTACATCTAGTAGTTGTCTTTCCTGTTGTAATAAATATTGACGAATGTTTATTTTATTTCTATTGGGTAGATGAGACATGTTATAATAAATTGTAAAATTTGACAGACCATAGCTTAAAGAATTGCTCATATATTACGAAAAATATCTTATATATAAAAAAAGGCCACTAATATATCTACATAATAATTATAATAACTAAAATTGCTTTGGAAGCGGTGGTAGACTCATGACTATCAATAAGTAATCTGTAACATTCCATTTTCAAATAAATACATTACATTCGTTTCATTTCACTACACGCATCAAACCTACATAATAATTATTATAGTATTTATAGAAATACATATAATAATTATAGTAACTAAAATTGCTTTGTAAGTGGTGTTAAACTCATTACTTTCAATAAGCTATCTGTAAGATTCCATTTTGAAATAAATACATTCGTTTCATTGCATTACACGCATCAAACCTATTAAAAGGTATGTTATTATTAACTTGTGCAAAAAACAAATCGATTATCAGCTCTAATTTTAGTGAGGTTAGATATAATTTCAATTGCATTAGGCACTAATCAAAGTGTCTAAATGCTTCCGTACATAAAACATGATTAGAAACAACACGTGTCTTCGACAAAAGTATTTGTTGAGATCCCAATTCGAGATCATTGTGGGTGGCAGGAGTTTAGAATGGTTTAGGAGTTTTTCTGTTGGTACTGTACAAATAAGTAAATTCGGATGATTCAGACCTCCTGCGTGGATCTAATGAGATAATTAATGTAATTATAGCGCGATGACTAATTATAAATTTGGTTTTTGCGTATTTTGATGCGTGAAATTCTACAAATGTGCTGTTTAAACATGCTATTGTAGATGTCTACAGAACTTGTAAAATGGTTATTTAATTCAATTAGCATATTATTAAAAGATTATGGATAAAATAAAAATATGTGGATTATTTGGGGCAGATCTAATTAGTTTTAGGGTGATGAATCATAAATTTGGTTTTGCGTATGGCAAAATTATTGCAACTGCGTCGTTTAAAGAAATTAGATCTGTATATAAATTATTATTTATATCAACTTGTTTTTAAGAATTATGCCTATGTAAAATTATATTCTTTATTCTTTATTGTACACAAAACGTTACAAACAAAATTATAGAATAGTGGTGATGTACAAAGGCGAGCTTAACCCTAAAAGAGTTTTCTTCCAGCAAACCTATGAGTCTAGCGAGAAGGGGAGAAGCAAAAGGCAGGGTTGTGTACACTAAAGATAGTTAACGATATAATATTTAATATAAACAGATTAACAAAAATAAATTATATACAAGATATTCTTAAGATAGATACATACATACATACATAATGTAAAATATAGATATATAAGAATAATTTAAGATAGATAATGCTATTTGACTTTTTTTTTGAAACTGCTCTCCGATGAGCTATCTCGGATCGTATGTGGCAGGGCGTTCCATAATCTAATTGCTTGAACGGAGAAAGGACCACTATAACATGCCGATGAGTGTGTGGGAGCTTTGAGAAGAAGGAGTTTAGAAGTTCTGCAATGTTTGTCTGAAGGAACAAGAAATTCAAAACGTTGACGTAGATAGGAAGGAGAAAGAGGGTTATGTAAGATTTTATACAAAAATATAACTACGTGAAGGTCGCGTCGACGACGAATTGGCAGCCACTTAAGTTGCAATATATTATATATATATATATATATATATATATATATATATATATATATATATATATATATATATATATATATATTAGTAGTATTTACGATCTTCGTATATTGTCTTATTCATTTAATTAATACCACCTCGAGCAAATTGTAGGTTTTTGATTCATGTGACGCTAGATAGCAAAAGTCTTGTAATGATTAGAAAGGCCACAATTTATTAAACAGTTGACTTTTCAACACAAATACATATACTTTAAAATATTCATAATTAATGTACTACTACTATTGCTTATTTTGAATGAGTAAGTATTATTTTAGAAAAGACAGCTGCACAGCAAAACTGGATGTTTGAAAAAAAAATACAGTTTGCTGTTGTTCTTTTGATTGCCACAAAGGTAGGCAGAGAAAAGAAGTTCATACTACGTAGTCAGATGTATTAAATATCAATATCACCTTAACCAAATTGTAGTTCTTTGACTGACGACAAATAACAGAGTTCGTGTGGTGATTTTCCACGCAAACACACAATAATCATTCTTGTTTAAAACAATATCCTACAACCATAATTCATTTTTATTTTTGCCAATAGCATAGATACATTTTTATGAATAAATCTACCAACTTTTAAGTTTTGTTAAACTCATATCTATAAATAGTTAGCGCTGCCATGTAAAAAATAAACGAAGCTTCTGTATGTGACGTTATTAATGAACTGAATGTATCTTAGGCGCGTAGTTGGTTTTTCATACTTTATTTGTGTACCTAAGATAAAGAAAATTGATAAGATAGCAAGTGATAAATGCTATGGCGTATCCAATCGTATTGCAAAAATATAATACTGTGATACTGTGTGTAGTCAGAACAATACTAGAACAGTAACAGATCAAGATAAAACATGTGTACATATTTTGCGATTTTGTCTAATTTTGTCCTCTTGATTCTGCATACCAAAATTCTCTCTTCGTAAATACTCTTGTCGGTGTATTGTTTATAATAAACTAATTTGTTTTTGTTTTTTGCCTTGTCCTTAGATCTATTACTCTCCAACATTATTCCCCGTTCACGATAACTTGACACGCAGGGTTACCAACAACCAAAATATTAATATCTAAAGCCAATTAGCCAAGCCAAGCCAATAAATTCCAATAAAATTAATAATAATTTACGTTTTGTAATAATCTCTATTTATAACCTATTTTATAACATGATACTAAGTAATGATAATTTTTAGAATTTGGTCAAATTATCGCGAACTGGGAATATCTGAATTTTCTGGCAATTATTTCGTTACATTGTGAGACTAATTCCGCGGTTTCGCCTGTATAAACTACGTACAAATATTAAAAAACTTCCCTAGCGTCCCGGGTGTAGGTGCTTAAGATAAATTTTGGTTCCAAAAGCGGGTAATGCTGCTGGAGCTTTTTTTTTATTGCAACCCCCCAAAATCCCGGAGATTCTTGAGATTAAATTAAGCTATGAAGGCGTCTTTTGAGTTAGTTTTGGTCTTTTTTTCTTTTTCTAGACGATTTTAATATAAGTAATAAACAATATAACTACAAAGTATCTTTAAAAATAGTTTTGGTCTAAATTACATTAGATATTATCTTCGTTTTCTTCGAACTCTGTTATTAACCATAGTTAACTTTCACACGTTCAACAACGTACTTCCAAGAATGGAAATTATTTTTAAAAACATTACTTAGAAATATAAATATTAAGCGACCTTATAAGCAACTTATTATTAGATCTTGCACGATAATCGGGTGTCATGGGAAGTCCAATTATCTTCGCCTACGTTTTTACATCTGCGAATGCCAGATGACACTGTTCGACGGGCATAGATCTAAGTTATTGATAAACGGATGTTAAAATGTCGCCAATTGAAGATACCATCTTGAGAGGGTTTCGTTTTAATCCTATACTATTTTTGCATTAATATTGTATTCAATTTATGAGATTTAAGTTTATAAAAGACTAAGTGAAATAATAAGTTTATGCACTAGTAAGACCAATTTGCTTACATTCTGAACAAAGGTACAC
Source organism: Dendrolimus houi (assembly GCA_039645545.1). Taxonomy (NCBI): domain Eukaryota; kingdom Metazoa; phylum Arthropoda; class Insecta; order Lepidoptera; family Lasiocampidae; genus Dendrolimus; species Dendrolimus houi. Next base: position 5,020,078 of record CM077127.1, on the reverse strand, counting down.
AGGGCACTTTAAATCGACTTGTATCCTTCTATGTACGTATCTATTTACAGTTAGTGAATATGATTGATGGGGTAAATTAACTTATTTGTTACTCTGGTAAAATTAATAATTATTATACAATGATGTATATATTTCTTATCAAAAATTCTATATATTTTTGAAAAAAATCGTACAAAAACATATTTTTATAAATGAACATCTAAAACAAAATATTCATTAAAAATATAATACTAACTGTGCCCGCGACCTTGTCCGCGTGGATTTTTTTTCGCGGTACCCTAAAAAAAGAGTAGCCTAAGTTAATCCTTATAACATCAGCTATCTGCCAGTGAAAGTCCCGTCAAAATGGGTCCAGCTGTTTCAGAAATTAGTCAGAACATCCAGACAGACAAAAAAAATTAGTTTTGATATAAAACTTTCATATGCATTTAGTAAAAAGCTGTTATTTTGAGATTACAAATAGACATTTCGACTTTGTTTATCTGTACAGATAAATTATTAGTTATTCAATTTTATACACGTAAATTTCATAAATATAAATATTATTTGTGTTATATTACATACTTTAATAAATGGCAAAGACACATCGTGTACAATATAGCACAGGTTCAGGGTCCGATTCTGGACCTGGGAGTCCACCGCAGCATATAACGAAATCTTTATAAAATTTACTCTGCGGACAATCAAACGCGGAGCTTATACGTTCACATAAATTAGACTGGCTAAGACTTAGATATTTCGTGCAAACTGTACAACATCCCCGGCAAAAAGTTGTGTTCATCAAAGATAGAACATATTTACCAAATGCTATAATTGGTTCGTTCCCAAAACTGTGAAGGAAGAACAAACAAACATCCAACCTCCAAATAAATTTATGTATTAGTATAGATAGAGTTTCTTGCAATCCTCTATATTTTGCTTTTAAGAGAAATTTTTAACTCTTTCTACGAAACAGACTTGGTTTGATTGCAAGAACCGATATACATATTAATTATTGGGCAGCTATTTCATAGTAAAATAATAATTTGCGTTTACCGCTATTTCCGCCACGTTGATATTATAATTTGTTCATTTGACATTAATTCATATTAGAAAATGATTTAAGTAACATTTCCTCGTATTTCCCTCTGCTATGATTTAGATTATCACTATTTTTATTTTACACACTGGCAATAAAAGTTTATTTAAAATTAGAATTGCTTTTTAAGCATTAGTAGGGCACTTGGATCTCTGGAACTTAGAGGGTTTGATCCCCAGTGGCAAAGAACTTGGAAACGAACTTTTGGTTATAAGCACTGCTGTGAATGTGATTATTTTCTATGATGTGATTAGTCGTTGGGCAAATCAGAGCAACATAGCGTAACGCTTTTAGGTTAAGAATAGTACAGGGGATAATTATATTTGCAGATATAGATATTTAGATAGATAGATAACACTTTATTATATACCAATACATAAATGAACTTAAAGAATTATATTTAGTTGTGTACAAAGGGCGGTCTTATCGCTAAAAAGCGATCTCTTCCAGACAACCCCAGGAATAAATTGAGATGATAATGGCGTTGGTGGTATACGTAACATATAGTACGAACTACTTACATTTTAATAATAAATGATATATATATATATATATATATATATATATATATATATATATATATGTGTGTGTGTGTGTGTGTGTACCATATTTTATAGGTTTTAGAACAAATCAATATTTTTCTTATTTCTGTTACTTTTGCAGGTAAGCAATCTGACAGATGCTCCTTATGGTAAGTGCTTATCGCAACTTTTAAACATCTCCAATACCAAGAGACACGTTGCCTACAAAAATGAAATAAATTTGGTGTGTATTTAATTTTTAGCTTGCATGTCTGATTCTTGAGTACGGAAGTTTTTATTGTTAATTAATTTCATTCGATATTTCACTCGTAAATTAGCTAAGTTATAGCTACTGACCATGATATTTATGGGGCGACAACGACGACCTCCAAAAATGAAGCGCTTTTACCCCAATTTTATGAATAGGGCCATTTTGGCTTTAAAGTTATAGTTACAAAAATATTAATCCACGCGACTGGGCGGCTTGTTGTAAGAAGCGAGAAAACAATCCACAGCCAGGTAGAGCATTTACTAGACTGGATGGCTACCACCTCTCGTCTAGAGTACGCCGCTATAACAACTTGAGTTATGTTCCGGCATTAGTGGCCAGGTTCAAATTCCCCTTCGAGGGTGGTAACACATCCCAAATGACCGTCTGCCGTCTGCTGTACTCATGCAATAAAAATAAGCACTTTGAATGGTGTGACTTTGGTCACATAGCCCGAAAGATACCCAGACAATATGGAGACTCTGGTCACTGAGAAAGTTGAAGGCAACAGACCGGTAAATCCTAAATAGGTGGATTGACCAGGATGCTGAACAGCAGGACATGTCAGTAAATTCGGGCCTTCATCATGGTCATAACCAATCTCGGTGGAAGAGAGCAATTATTCACTGACATCATCCCTGATGAGCCTCAGTAGTAAGGGAACAACTTTGAAGATGTGGTTTGAAAAAAATAGGGAATAATTTTAATTATAAAACGCATTGTTGTTTTTATGTCTGGGACATTTTTTTGTTTACGATAAGATTAAGCGGAATGAAACTGTTGCGTCGCGTCGGCCGCTGACTCGAAAACAATTTGCGGCGCAGGCGGAACCAATGTCACGCAACGATCACATGATCAAAACAATATTAACCAATGAATACCTACATCACAATTTCTTTTTTAATATTGCAGTAAAATCGTGCATTAATATTATATAATGTTGTTATTATCTTTATGTACATAGTGTACTGTAATACTTGCAACAACTCAGAAGGGTTTTTGGTAATAAAACAGCAACTGGTCATTATACTTATAATCAGAGAACCTTACGGCTTTATCATATTTTATACACTGACTCTTTAAACCCGACAAGCATTTTTAGAACACCTCGCCATCCTCCAACAATTTTACAGTATCTGAAAATTAGCAAATTGGCTGAACCCATAGCGGATTGATGTCATTGATAAACTATTTTAATTAAAGGGTTATGCATGACAAGAATTTAATACATTATTGTTTGGAAATTTTAGATTATAATATCTTATATAAAATATTATACTTAAAGTTTTACATGTAATAAAATAAACCGAACAGTATAAATCTATCGCGTCTGCCAACATGAAAATAAAATGTACTGAATACCGTCTATATACAAATGAGAGATTTTGAATTAAAATCTGTACATAATTATCACATATTAGAGATAAATATTATTACAGAAAATTATAGAGAACCACTTACTCTGTACAAAACAGACGCTAATCACCGAATAAATAAAAATATAACATTATTATTCAATTAAGGAAATGGCCGATTGTATCGTTTAGAAATAAGAGGGTACATAACAAAATTAATTATTAACTTTAAAAAGAAACATGAAAAGAACAACTATGCTACTAAATAACTGTAACATTATGCTAATGTGTATGACAACTCTTACTTGCTTACTTACAAAAAAATAATATACAAATATCAAAAAATTGCTCGGCTAACATACAGAAAATCGATTTCGTCAATTAATTTGGAGAAATCATGCTTGGCAAGTACTATACATAGATATGCAGATAACTCTTCTTTGTGTAAGCTGCTTGAAGCTATTTCTTCCAGACGTCCCATCTATATCATGTTGTTACGAGTTTGCGGGATTCGAATTAAAATGCCGTTAGAATTATTACAGAGTTTATTAGAACTATACATACACGTATTATTATAGAGTTTATTAGAACTATACAAACACGTATAACACAGGTACAAATATAACCGAACACAACAAATCCAAACGTAATGATAATGATTCCCGAATGTACACACGTCACGCCTTAATCGTAGTTGTAGCTCAACTGAACTCCTCTCTCAATCAGGCCATCGTTTTATACTTCACAAATGCAAATGTGCCCACCCGGCAATGTCGACCTAATTTCCTAGAATTAGCTTGTATTTATAATCCGCAACACGTGGCTAAAGATGCTCTTGAGCGGCCGTAAACGAGTACAATAGGACAATGGGCTGTTCTCCACAATAACTAGAAACGTATGCCAATAAATAAAGTGAACAAAAGAAGACGATCATAAAGGATTAAAACGAGTTCAAGTGCCGACAGGTAATAAAATGTGCTTTTACAGGTCTGTACGTGGAATTTGTGTTTGTCGGAGCCTAAGTTGAAACAATATAATAAATCCATATAAAAATAATTGTAATAATATTCATTAGTCTAAGAAAAACTGATCAGTACCAAGAATCGAAATCATATCGTTTACATGAAACTATCTTGTTTTATCTTCACCAGAACACAACATTACATATTCGTTAAAGACAAATATCATAGTAGTTATTACCGGTATAACTGAGTTGGGTTTTAACGTTTTAAATAGACTAGTGGTCACCCGTGGTCGAAATTCGACCAAAATAATTAATGTCCAAAACTATATATACTTCCATAATCACAGATTTCGTCAAGGCGACACTATTAATTTGACTTGAACAATAAACAAAAGAGTATATATGCATTGTGTGTCAAATACATGGTAGTGTCTGTAATAGTTTTTTATTGATTTGATGTATATTTTATGCAAAATTTAAAAAAAAATATTGGCATTCGTTGCTTCTTCTCTATATAAACTATAAGTGTGCGAAATTTCACACTCCTCCGTCCGCGGAATTTTCGTAACAAGGGGTACTAAGTTTTTGCTTCACGTCTTAATATATAGATTTTGTTACAATTTACAATGTCCCATAGCCCTTTTGACAAAAGCGGAAACCTTATAAACTTGTCATGTTCGTCCATCCGTGTCAAATACTACTGGATCTACATATATATGGATGCCACGGAAATTATTCCATATTACGTATGCCGCCGGTACACAATGTAGTGAATCTTTTTCTATTTAAATAATTAAGGTTTAATCGAATCTTTCCACAACGATTTCATCTATTGGAATAAATTATACACCGTTTCTATTTCACGTAGCAGTCAATAAATAATTGCATTAATAGACTACTAGTGATTTATCATAATATTGTCTAGCGGGCACGTTTTATCTCTTTCATGGCTTGGCAGGTGGTGTCCACCGCGTTATTAATTGATGCCGCTTCGACAATTGTTTTGTCCTTATTGCGATCTCTCCGACGTTCTCCATTTGATATCCTTTCATTACACAGTGATTTGTTATGCGCTCTTCCATTTATATCTTATCGCACTTGTAACGTATTATTTTTAGAACGTCTGCCAGATCCTAGATATTTGTCATGTTTCAATTTGATTGGAAACAAATTTGTTATGATGACTAGTTCAAAAATGACTTATTACAGTTTATATAACTTTAGATCTTACTAGAACGAAGTGTTAAAACTACAAAAAGGTTGATTATTAATATTTTGCTGAGGTTGAAATGTATTACGCGTAACACACTACTGCTTAGTGATAAATTGACTATACATTCAACGACTTCTGAATACACACAAAACTACCCCAAAGTTTCTCCAATCACCAGGATCAACGTCGGAGAAAGCAGCTGAGCCGATCCCGTGACATTGACTAGTGAACCCGGCTGCGTGCAAGCCTCTCGTTACTTTTGATTTAGTGCCTTGGTCTAACGCCCCCCCATGTCTTGTCTCTGTGGTCTTAATACGATCTACGACAAATAGGTTTGTATATGACTCCAAGGGCCATCAACCAAACAACCCAACAAGGTTGAATTGTCTATATCTTTGAACAACATGTCAACAGTGCATTTCTGATCATTTACCTCGAGTCAGTTTATTTCTATAGTCATTTAAAACAGCTTATGTTTTCGAATTTCCGTAATAAAGGCGTCATGACAGCGGCACAAAGCCAAACAGCGAACATACAATCCGGCTTAAACATTAAGGTTAAGCCGATTCACGTAATTAGCAACTAATTAGCTTTCAAGATGGGACTTCTAAATTTACAACAGGTAACCTTTGAACCGTTTTGTTATCACCATTCTTCAGGGCCTGGTAAACCTGACATCCCAGGGGTTATCATAGGGCATCGCCAAATCATGAATTCATGACTCACGTGTACAAGCACTTTAATTTGATGCTCGTTGCGAATCGAATGTTTGTTTTAACAGTTACCCGGCACACATTTCCTACTGATCGTGCGCTTTGACGGCGATTGGTGTATTGCTCTCGACCCCTCGACCTTTATTCAAAGAGGATACATCACCATTTAACTCTGGCTCTCGTCTTCGAGCGCCCATCTTCGGCTTTGTTTAATCCTCACAGATCTTTCTAATCCGGCTGTAAAATGACCGTTTATTGAAGATCTCGCTTATGATATTATTTTGATTATACATTTGAGAATTGGTGGTTCTTGATTTTCTGGCTATATTGAGGGATACCCGTTAGTCAGGGTTCATCGGCAGGTTGCGATTGGCAATTGACGTGCTGCGCCTGCCCATTTTGGTTGTGTATTGTTTAAGAATATGTCTCGTTGTGGTGTCGACATTAAGCAACACGTTTATGATAAGTGTATAGCGGTTTTGTTTGTTTCTTTATTTGAATTATCATTTGATAATTGGTATTGATTTATGGAAAATTAAAAATGTAAAATTACATTTAAAATATTTAATTTTTGGTTCTGGAATAAATATAAGTTTCGATATATTATTATGAATATAGTGAGTTTTAAATTTCTTGAATATTTATTTTATGTTATATAAAATTATAAGTGGTAATAAATTTCCTAGTGTCGTGACAACCCTCATTTATCGTATCTTTGATTAATTTTTCTTATCATAGCGGAAGACAAAACACAGTTTATAGCTCACCAATATAATTCACTTTAAGTGGTCTCATGAAAGCGAAATTATTTATTAATAACGTCGTATATTAATAAAAAGCACGTTAAGAACATAATGATGGAATGTCTGAAGTAATTTGCATATAATTTATGATATTGCTCACATGATTTTCGATAATACATCGACTGGTGATTGCTCTTTGAGAATGAAAAATTCTTTTGTTTCTTTCGTATAGGTTTTATAAGGTGCCAACATAAATTAAGCTGCTAAAGGAGAATTAACATAATAATAATATGGAAATGATTTAGAGTTTTTAATATGTTTTCCAATTACCGTTTGACAAATTGTCTTTTGTATTATATGAAAGGTTTATTTTAAAGTACATATTATATCGAATTTCGACGGCCTCTGTGGTTGAGCGAGCTAAGCCTTTGCCGGCTTACCTCACTGCAACGCAGAGGCTCCGGGTTCGATTCCTGGTATGGTAAATTTCGAAAACGAATTTTCTCTATGAATTACCATGGTCTTGGTAGAGACTAGATTCCAGTCGTTTTATAGAACTGTAGGTAGCAATAGTGCTACCTACAGTTCTATTTATCTTCTTCTTCTTATTATCTCTTGGTAGTTATGTAAATGTAAGGTAGGTATAGACCTACCTTAAATTTACATAACTACCAAGTGATAATAAATACGAGCCGTATTTTATCTGGAATCCCGGATAGAAGCTGTGCATCACTAGGGTAGGTAGGTAGCTCTTCTGCCCCAAGGTTTTTATGTTACAATTATCTTACAGTGAAGGAAAATGTAGTGAAGTCAAATCTCTAATCCGCCTTAGACAGGCCTGGCATGTAAGCAATTAATCCCTTTGAAATAGATAGGTTCGAACCTTGGAGATAGAGAAATGAGCACCTCATCTCCGAGAGTAGGTTAGAGGGTTATAAAAGTTTGGGTTTCGCTTGGTGCTTAATTATTGGAAAATTTCTATCCGTGCAGGAACGGAGAAAGAATACAATTTCCTGCGGCCGGGCGGCCTGTCGTAAGAGGCGACTAAACAACCCACAGCCAGGTGGTAGGGCATTTGCCCGACTGGATGGCTACCACCCCTGGTCTAGAGTATGCCGCCATAACAACCTTGTGTTGTGTTCCGGCATCAGTGACCAGGTTCCAGTCTCCTTTAAGAGAGCAGCAGCGCATTTGTAGCACCTTTGGTGTTGCAAATGTCCATAGGCGACTGTAACCACTTTCCATCAAGTGGGCCGTCTGCCTGTCTGCTGAACTCCTGCAATAAAAAAAAAATTCTATAACTCTAATATTTTTGAATACGTGAATAGATACAGAAATCGTACAAAACCATATTTATAAAAAAGAAGGAAGTCGTAAGTTAACGATGCACGTGTAATTTTCAGTTTTCCATACAAAATTGATACTACTGTTACTTTAACAGCTTAGCGGTTTGGATCATTTGCGTTCCTAATATCTTAATGGGTTTTTTATCAAACATAATTGAGTTTGCTTTCGTCATATTATTAATACCTTCAGCAAATCAATTAAGGTTAAGTCCCTTTTTGGTACCATCCTATATGAGACTATATTCTGATTTTTAATTACCTGGACTAATATGACAGCTGCGATCAACCTTTTCTATGTTGCACGCTTGAAGCAACTCACCACTGTGAGTTGAATCGTATAGAATTTCTATAGAAATTATGTAGGATTCAACTCACAGTAGTGAGTTGTTGATTCAACTCACACAATCCACTTATCAATCAAAAAAAGTCGATCGCTGATGTCATTTTAGTGCAGATAATTAAAAATCATAGTACAGTATTAGTGTATGATGTATATACTCTGAAATTTCTGACTCCTTTAGTATTATTGAACAACGCTCAGTCGTATTAATCTTGTATAAACAATTAAAGTATTATACGTCAAAATTGAAAAGCTGTTTCTAAAGTACGAGACACCTATTGTGTAGCGGGTTATTTTAATTTTACCAAACAGAAAATTTAATTTTACGTTAAATATTTGCTAAAATACAGACCATATACTACATTCCCGTGAAGTTTGCAAGTGTATTGTTACTCAGTATTATGAAATAAACAGTTAGCCTAACGTAGTTACGGTTTATTGTCATTCATTATGACCCAGACTTTTAAGTCGAAAAAACAAGAGCTAACGCCTTGAGAATTACAGTTAGTCGGTTAATTAGTAAAGTGGCGAAGTAACGGCAAAAACCGCTTTAAACTTTAATCTTATGTGGTCTAGTGACGAAATATTATTATGTCAGCTTAAAGGCTTTGGGACAGTGCTAAACGATAGGCGATTTATAGATAGACTGACGGTGGATCACCCACCTGATGGGAAGCGATTACCAGCGCCTATGAACATTTATAACATCAAAGTTACTGCCAATATGCTGCCGCTCTCTAAATGGAGACTATAACCTAGCCACTAATGCCCGAACAAAACCTTAGGTTATTATGGTGGCATACTCTTAGACCAGGGGTGGTAGCCATCCAGGCGGGTAAATACCCTACCACCTGGCTGTGGCTTGTTTTGTTGCCATTTTACATGTGCTTGTTAAAAGCCGAAGAAACTTTTAATACTTTCGAAGTAAACTAACCTTCTTTGGAAATAAGAGGCGTCTAAAAATCTTATCAGTAGTACCTATTTTTTTTTATTTTACTTATCCGAAGCTATTGCTTGATTTGTTTTTAATTTTGTCGATTATACTTTCTTTAATGATAACGAAATATCTTTTATTATTTGCTCGAGGTACATTATATACTGAATAGCCAAAGAAGTCGTATGTATTAAAAATTTTGAATATTTAAATTTAATCTTTTTATGAAAATGGATATACAGTGGTAGGAGAGATCATTTAAAAGTAGCATTGGGTGATACGTATAATACTCGCTTCATATTCGCTATAGCACCGCTTGGTATGAAGCGATGACTTTAAAACTTACAACCACAAAATAACGGCTCATTTCACATTTCACGATCACAAACAGACCCGTGGGAACTGTCAACTGACCGTAGTGATACCTTTGGTGTTGTGGTCGACTTAGAGCGTAGGTGGACTTTGTGTCAACTAACTTTATTTGAATGGCTAACAGTCATCGTTGAAAGGATCTGTCAAGTATCTTCTTTTTGAAATATAGCTTCGCAAGGTTTGTGGATTTAGCTGGTGTCAAGTATTTGAATAAAATAAATTTTAAGTTTACCTAATATATAAATAAATACGTGTCCGCTGGCTTTGTACATGCCTCCATTATTGTTTCAGTTAAATTTCAGGTATTTGGCTGACGTTAAAAAATATTGTACAAGTATCGTCGAAGTTTTTTTTTAATTTTACCGTACTGTGAAAATGAGACGATTGGCTGTTGTTGCTATTATATCAATCGGTTTGTTTTTCAGAAAATTAAAATTTTCATCTTTAGGTCTAGAAAAAAGTTCCTAATGAAACCGTGTTTACAAAATATGTCTTTATATCACTTTTTACTTATACATATATCTAGTTCTGTTTGGTCTTAAATTTTTACGATTGTTAGACACATAGTCAAAACTAGGTTTCGTCGGTTATAAGTTATATCCGATGTAATGCAGTAAGCGCAGCCATAAAAAAATGCATTTATGTTCTTAAAGTATAGTGTATAACATTTATAATCGATTTTCAAATACCTAAAACATAAAATTGTTCTTTTATGTTAATATTATTACAACCTAAGCGCCGACAAAGACAAATTCTACGTACATATTTGTAGAAGCACATTTATTACCCGTCGGCATTTGAACTAATAACATTGAAACTATTGTAATTCTTTTATGATCGTCTTCTTTTGGTTACTTATTTATAGACACACGTTTATAGAGAAACAGCCCATTGTTTATTGTACTCATTTATGGCCACTTGCAGCCGACTCATTCGCCAGGTGTTTTGGATTATGTCGACTACGATCCGGGCGTATTGCATTTGTGCAGTATAAAACGATGGCCTGATTGAGGGAGGGGGCAGTCGAGCGAGAACCACGATCAAAGCGAGACATATGTTCTACAATCGGGAATCTAATAGTAACGAACTTTGCGCGTTTTATTGAATTACGACCTTCTGCATTACATTTGGACTTGTTGTGTTCGATTATATTTGTACCTGTGTTATACGTGTTTGTATAGTTCTAATAAACTCTATAATAATTCCAACAGCATTTTAATTTGAGTGCAACTCGTAACAATATTATAGTATTCGAATGAGGTCATAATACATTTTGTGTATAAAACTTAAACAAGTTTTATAAAAGTGCCATTAAACATAGATTCATATCTTTATAAAACACTGTTGTTCAACTGACTGGACAAGACATCCAATTAACCTGAATTTCGCGAATACAATCGCATCGATATTGTGAGCACTACCTTAAAATTGGATTGCGATTTTACGGTATGAAGTTCAATATTTAACTGTGGTTTTAAGTCACGCATTTTACTTACACATTACCCGTGTTGCAACGAAATCTAATAACAGAGAGATTAATAATAACAGCCCATAAACGCCCGATTGCTGGGCTCAGAATTTTTTATATTATCAACGAATAGTATGGAACTTATATATAATACTAAAAAGTAGTTATTAAATTTCTTTGGGACTCTGGGAACAAGTCGTATACATCTTACTTTTAAAATACTATGATAAGAATAAAGTTAATCAAGAAAGAAATGAAATAATATTTATTTCCGATTGCGACTCACACAGTACAAACTGATAAGAAAATATACATCCAAAAAATGAAAGCAGCAATTTAAGAAATGAGGTTGGCACTCAGTCTTTTGCTGTGCCGAAACATGTTCCGACACAGCACTGGTTTTCAGTGCCCACCTCCATAATCTCATGTCCTAAGACCCCCCCAAATATGTGGGTAACCTTAAACTATTACATGAATTAAAAAAAATATATATAATAATTATAAAATAATATACGCGAACAAAACAATGAAATAATAAAAAAAATGCCTTTAACTAAGTGGTTGTGAATTTATACTGGAAACTGTAAACAACTTTGAGATATCTCAAGTATTATTTGAACTTTCAAATAATGGATATAAAACTAATTACAAATTTCATTAATTCCTGTCCCCAGGTACCTAAGTAAAATTATATGTTCCGTTTATATAGAAGGTTGTCAAATAAACTATAAAAGTCATCAGAATTAAATTAACTAAAAATAATTGAAACACAACAACAACAACTGACGTCATAAGTCACTATTCATACAGAATCAATGAGGCTGTAACATTATAAGAAATATTTTATAGTTCATTCGCGTTAAGAATGCAGTGAGTCATCATTATTCGCCGGCCTAGCCCCGCCCCCTAACCAATCAAATCTTTTCAAATTACAAGGTTAAGTTCACAGTGACCAGTTGAAGGCATAGCTTCGAACGCGACGGTTCTGTCCTGTAATTGTGTTAACTGATTTATATTAAAAAAAATGAATACATCACCAATTCGTAAAAATAAAAATGGTTCGGTAATTCACAGTGGAGAGAGAAAAGTAATTTACAATGTTTTTAAGTATTTTAAACAATCTGATTTAAATGTGACTGTGGACAGCATAGTACAAAAAACGGCAAATGCAAGCGGTGTGTTCGAGAGAACAGTTTGTAGTATTTATAGAAAAAAAAGGAAAATAATACATTGAAATCGCCAGTGAAAAAAAGGGCCAGGAAGTCTATGATTGATAAATTCGATGAATGAGACACATGTGCTATAAGGAGAAAGTACACTCAAAATATTTAAATAATGACTACCCGACATTAAATAAAATTATGCCAATTTGTGAAGCTGATGAAGATATTCCAACGTTTAAACGTACCACACTTCACAAAATAATGCATGAGCTGGGATTTGACTGTAATAAACAGGATAATAGAACATTATTAATGGAAAGAGGAGACATTGTTTTGTGGCGGCGTAAATATCTCAGGAAAGTAAAAGAACACAGAAAAGCAAATAAAACCATATACTTTCTTGACGAAACGTGGGTAAACGCAGGACATGTTAAATCAAAGGCGTGGTTGGATACAACTATAAAAAACAAGAGACATGCTTTTCAAGACGGCTTATCTACCGGTCCAAGAGTTCCTACTGGAAAGGGAAAAAGGTTAATTGTTTTATACATTGGTAGCGACAAAGGATTTGTGGAAGGAGGTCTATTAGTTTTTGAGTCAAAATCAACCAAAGATGGACCATCACCACCACCACCACCGTCCATCATGAGGTGATGGATGGTGACAGGTTCCTTGAGTGGTTCAAGAACATAATGCCTAAGTTAGAACCAGGGAGCATTATTGTCATGGACAACGCTCCCTATCGTTCTGTCAAACCCGAGAAAATACCGACGTCCGTTTGGAACAAACAGCAAATAATAGACTGGCTAAAAACAAAGGAACATTCATGGACATGAGTTATTTAAAAAAAGAATTTTAAAGAAACCCGCCGAAATCGCCCCACAATATGATAAATATTTAATCGATGAAATGGCTAGGAGTAACGGCATTGAAATTCTTCGTTTACCTCCGTGCCACTACAAACTGAACCCCATTGAGTTGGTGTGGGCCCAAATTAAAAATTATATTGCTGTCAACAATACAACTTTTAAGATGACTGACGTGAAAAAAAATATTTTATGACGCAATTTGGTTAGTAGACGCTGATCGATGGAAGAAATGCTGCGACCACGTCTTACAAGAAGAAAATACCATGTGGGATTTAGATGACGTCATGGAACTCGCTGCAGAAAATTCTTTTATTATAAATACTAACGAGGATACTAGTGATAGTGATTAAAATATTAATGATTTAATTTTGATTTTTAACTTCTAAGTGTATTTTTTAAATTCATTAAACTTATTCTTTAAATATATAATTTGTTTGAATGTTAACACCACTGTGAATTTTACCCTGCAGTTGCACTGATGACTCACTGCATTCTTAACGCGAACAAACTATAGTGTATTTTGTTTTCTAATACAGACTGCCAGTCGACATAGATGTCGAATAAAATATACATTTTTCGTCTATATTATATGATGTAAGAATCAATTAGTTGAGTAAAATTGCTTGTCAATTTATTTTTTTAATTGAATTGAAGGCAATATATATTTTATCTATATTTATTATACCCCATTAAATCTCTCAGTAAGTTTCATCGTCTGTTTTTTTCCGAAATGTTCAACCTGGTGTGTGGGTGTCTTCAAGTCCCGCGTGAACAGGTACCTTCTAGATAAGCGTACTCCATCTTAGACCACATCTCCGCTCGAAATCGGACTGAATAATGGTCAAACGCGAACCTATATGCTGTAATAAAAAAATCTAAGCGTGTGGTAGTACTCCAGTAAGCCAGAGAAGGAAACCAAAGGCAACTTATCCATACAGATAAATAAAATTGAAATGTCTGTTTGTAATTTCAAAATGACAACTTCAAATGCATATGAAAGTATATACGGTACTTATATAAAAAAACAATTTTTAAATTTTTTGTTTCTCTGGGTGTTCCAGCTAATCTTTAAACGAAAAAATGTCGGGACTTTCACTGGCAGATAGCTGATGTTATAAGGAGTAACTTACGCTACTTTTCTTTAGGGTTCCGCAAAAAAAAAAATCCGGGCGAAGTCACAGCTAATTATATATCTATGGACAAATCGTCAAATCTGTTACCAATTTCGGCGATATTTTACCGTTAATCCGCCATAAGTTTCCCGTCAGGCGAGTTGCGCGATTTATAAGCGACTTAATCGGGTCTTGCGGTAAACTTGATCTAACTCAATAGTCTAAGGTTCACATGCGTAATGTGCGGTTTTGCTGGTCTGATTAGTTTATCTGATTTATGAGATTTTGTTTTTACACACTGTACTTTATTATCACTACTTGTTTTTTTAGCGCTGGAGTATAGAGGCAAGCTAGAGGTCTACCTAATGGAAATTGGTTACCTTCGCGTTTTTAAATAGGAGTTACTACTAGTAATTAGTTAGTTTTTTATTTGAAAAATTCTTTAGCCGCGTTGGGCAGTTTTTGGTAGGGGAACATCTTATGGGTTCGCGTCACCGATATGCTCATGATTGGCGCATGTGCAGCGGCCGTGTGCTGTGCGCGTTAGACGCTTTTTGGATGAGTGAAATCTCGCGCGTTCGCGTCACCGACATGCTTATAGCAGTATATTTGTAGCTATACAGCTGACGTATTGTGCAACCTTAGTGCTGTGTATATATTATAAGTGAAATTGAATAGATTTAGTGAAAAGTTCAATGTGTATATAATGTGCATTGTTGAAATAGTGTTTTAATTCAAACATTATGAAATTTCAAATTTTAATACTAAAAGTTCTAAGTTTTCATTTCTATCGGCAGTCTCTATAACTGCCAATTGTTTTTTTATGGCCCGAATTCAGTAGACAGGGAGATGGCTGACCTGTTGGAAAGCGGTTACCCTCGCCTATGGACATTTGTAACACCAAAGGTGCTACCAATGTGCTTTCTAAACGAAGGTTGGAACCTGGCCAATAATGCTGGATCACAACTCAAGGTTGTTACGGTGACATACTCTAGACCAGGGGTGGTAGCCATCCAGACGGGCCAATACCCTACCACCTGGCTGTGGGTTGTTTTGTCGCCGCTTACGACAGGCCGCCTGGCCGCAGGAAATTTTATTCTTTCTCCGTTGCTGCACGGATAAAATATAGTTTATGTACTTATATAGTTTGGTTAGTTGTATCACAGCTAACTGTGATTTTCCTTTTCCCCACAATTACTCACAGCGTTTTCTAGTGGCATATGAATTATTTTCTACTGTCAAACTTCAAGCATATACAATCAGCAATCTCCGAAAAAAAAAAATATTGCTCAAATTTTTTTTTAATTTAATTTATCATGACCGTAGAATCTATGTCTTTCAGTCGGAAACATGTTCAAAAAGAACTTCTGCTATGTGTAGCACAGCTGAACTGTAGGTTATCAGCTGGTGCCATTCAACGGAGTTCTTGTAACAACTCAAAAGGCCACATTTGACTATACAGTTCACATTTCTCACAAAACACATAATTACTACTCAAAAACTATCAATATCCTACAACTATTGTTCATTTTAGAGTAATTTTACACATTTTTAGAAAATAAAACTGCACAGCATAACATCTCCTTTCAGTTCCCGCCAAAAACTCCAATTGCTCAAAAACTTTAACAGTGTTGCCATTCAATTCCACCACATGTTGCTAGACAGAGTTTTCAAAAAGTCGCTAGATGGTTCAAGCCAACTTGTTAGGGCACTTAATTCGAGTGGTTCAGTGGCAAAAAAACCTTTTTTCCAATAAAATATGTTCACGACAGCTTCAGGATGTAGAGCCAGTATTAGTCACTATAAAAAAATAATCACTTGGCGCTCGTAGTCTGTAAGGCTAAGTAAATACATAATCAATATATATATATATATATATATATATATCTATTTTTAGAAAATTGCATTTTTTGATAAAGATGATAGAAAATGCGCAAGATACAATACAAAAAGATCACCATATTACTGGACCAAAAATTTCTAACAACATGTAACGAGTTTATTAGAATATTTAAGATAACATGCTCGTTATAATATTATTAGATTTCGTAAATTACAATTTTTTCCAGAAAGACCTAGCTAGAAAGATCACTGTTTTTGTCTCCGTATAGAATTAAAGACTCTCTTTCAATGTCAAAATTTTGCTGCAACTACTGACAAAGTGACTAAACTGGCAATACCTACTATAAATCTGGCCAGTTGCGACCAATTTTTTATCTGAGTGAAATGGGCAAACAAGAAATGAATAACGGGTACATAATTAATCACTTTTATCGCCAATTGCCGGATGTTTCTTATTGTTTTTGCAATACTCCGGCTGCTTATATAATTCTAATTGATATTGCCAGTTAGTGGACTAATGTACTGTAATTGATTAAGGATTATTTCATCGTTGACATATTGCGGTAGATAATTTCGTAATTTATAAAATGAAAGTGGGCACGTTAATATGTAAACATCTTAAAATTCAATTTAAATTTTTGCTTTCAACGAAGCGTCGCAGACCGTATTTTACAGAAAATAGAGTAAACTGTACAATTATAATAAAACTAAGTTTAAATGGTTTTAAGCCCGATATTTTATATGATTTTTATTCCGACGTTTCGGCTACTTTTCAGTAGTCGTGATCACGGAAGACAAAGATGTCAAGTGTCAATGAGTAATTTTAAAGTTTTTATTTAAGCTACCACTTTTTATTTTTTGTTTATGGTTATTATTTACTCTATGGGAGCCTAATCTAATGACTAATAATCACCGCTTCGCAACATGTTGTGGCTTGAAGAGAAGAAGCAGCGCAAGAAACTCTTTAGCACCATGCCTAGCTCTAATAATTTTATATAATATTAAAAATGGGTAAAATAAAAAGATAAATTGTCAGTCGAGTAGGTTTGTGTTCCGGTGCATGCAGAAAGAGCTCACAGTGTCTTGAGGTCTGGCAGTTGGTTTTTGCTGGGTTTGGGTCTTAATAGTTTTGATGATCGGATCCCAAACAGATGGTATTTGCTAACCATCTTCTCTATTGAAATTTGGGTGATTTTTGATTTCAATAACCTCTTGCTTCATTCTAGGTATGAAACGATTCTCTTTTGCGAGGATTTGTGGTTTACCGAATCTGATCGAATGGTTGCGTTTATTCAGCGTGTGTTCACTGATTACTATAATATCATTGTTGGCACTCCCTCAGAGCTTAGCAACATGTCAATTCAGGACATTTAGATTTTTTTTTGTAACCATACAATAATATTACTATTATTATGTATATCTTACAAAATAGAAAAGAATGATTACAATTTCTTAATGTTTTGAATAATTAATAGGGTGCTAATCATTATCGCCAACAAAGGAATAGTTTATCCTATCTTGTTTTTCGGGTTAAAAAGTATCCAATACTCCGATTTACAAAGTATACCATTTTGAAACGTGCAAACATATAAACTCACTTTCACATTTAGATTTTACTATCGACTCCGAAAAATATTATTAAACAACCCTGTTAATAAAATTATATAATAGCAATATTTTTTTATTTGTACTCTGGTCACAAGAACCTTTTACATCATATCGCACGCTCAATGACCGATTAGGGTTTCGGTCCAAAATGAGTTAAGCGTAGAAAGGAGTTCTTTTTAACGCCTTCTTTCTGCCAATGTCAGGTTTTCTTCGATATCTTGTTTTTAAGCGAAGTTATAGATAGATATATCGGTCTCTTTCATTCGCATGTGTTTTGGCAAGGAATATTACAAGATAGTGACATAAATCATTATACGTCCGGGACTGTTACAGTGAACTTATTGAGTTTTTGTTTTATATTGACCGATTAATAAATTAGTTTGTTTAGTATGAAAATCTCTGGAAAGTTTTATTTACAATATTCATAAAACTGTAATCGATTGATAATTAAGGCTATTTAGTAAATCAAAATATTTTATTATTTTATGCTTTATGGCCTTAAATCTTAAAAATGTGAAGTATTCAGTTATGTATTAAATAAAACATGGACATAATTCAAAATGTGTCACCAGGTTTTACTTAATGTAACATTTCTTTTTATATTAAATAGACCTATCTCAAGAATATAATTTTTAACCAAAAAATATAATACAAAAAAAGAAAAATTCTCTAAAATAACATTTGTATATTGTTACATGCCGACAAAAAGTAAATGCACACCTGCCTGCCATAAACCCGGTTTATTACCGGCCCGCATTTGCATTTCTTTTGTTTACTTTGTGTTTAGAATTAGTAATTAAGTAAAACATTCTATTGTTATTGTACTTGTTTTATGGCCGTCATTAGGCAGGTGTGTCGAACTAATCCTTGTTGTTAATGTTTTGCATCGAGGCATATTGTATTTGTACAAAATAAAAGGGAT
Source organism: Dendrolimus houi (assembly GCA_039645545.1). Taxonomy (NCBI): domain Eukaryota; kingdom Metazoa; phylum Arthropoda; class Insecta; order Lepidoptera; family Lasiocampidae; genus Dendrolimus; species Dendrolimus houi. The sequence continues at coordinate 5,001,247 of CM077127.1, read as the reverse complement.
GCCCAAAGGGAGGGGTAAAGCAGTCAAGCGACGATTACGATACGAGCAAGACGTGTGTACATTCGATGAGCTATATAGTGACGGACTTTGCGCGCGTTATTAAATCGTGCATTACATTTGGACTTATTGCGACCGGTTATATTTGTACCTGGGTTATACGTGTTTGTCTAGTTCTAATAAATTCTATAGTAATTCCAACGGCATTTTAATTCGAGTCTCGTAACTCGTAACAATATTATTATTCATTATATAAACTTCATACTATACATTAATTTTCTTATTAATATGCTATTTTCATTGAATAGTAAGACATTTTGTAACTAAGTCCGGATTGTCAAAACGTTTTGTACTATTTCCCAAAAATCAACTTTTTTTGAGTTAAGTCAGTCTATTATTGAGCGTGCGATGTTTAGTTTTCGAATCCAAGTTGAATGACATTTATTAAAAAAAATATGTCATGTCATGACTCGATTACCATTTCGCCGTTCGTAATTTAAAAATAGTGTCTCTTTTTGACCTTTCTCATAACAGATGTACCCCCGGTAGGTATTAATTGAGGAAACCGATAGGATCTGAAGTTACTGTTATCTCCATCTACAAAATGACCGCTTAAGGAGTGTCCCTTAAGTCTTTATTTGCTTATACATTGTTTATTATGTCTGCCAGACGTGTGATGTTTTGCATCCGTGTATGACTGTCACCGCCTGTGCGTCTGCGTCAAAAGCTTTTTAGTAAACTTCCTACTAACATGTTCAAGGTCTATCTCCAAGATGTCATTGTCATACAATATAACGATGTCTAAAGCTTTCGTTTCTGATTTTCATACAATTTTATATAAACATACGTACATTTCATCGTCGTCAGCCATTCGCAGTCCACTGCTGGACGTAGGCCTCCCCAAGTCCTCTGGCTTCCTCATCCAGCGCTTACCGGCGATCTTGCACAGGTCGTCGGTCCATCGGGCTGGAGGGCGTCCGACACTAAGTTTACCGGGACGCGGTCTCCACTCCAGGACTCGTCTGCTCCATCGGCCATCGGTCCTGCGGCAGACGTGACCGGCCCACTGCCACTTCAAGTTGGTAATTTTGAGAGCTATGTCAGTTACCTTGGTTCTCTTACGGATTACCTCATTTCTAATTTTATCCATAAGAGAAACACCCAACATAGCTCGTTCCATAGCCCGTTGAGTAACTTGGAACTTGTGGACCAATCCAGCCGTCAGTGTCCATGTCTCGGCCCCGTAGGTCAGGACGGGGAGGACGCACTGCTCGAAGACTTTTGTCTTCAAGCATTGCGGAATGGTCGACGAGAAGACTTGACGAAGCTTACTAAATGCTGCCCAGCCCAACTAAATCCTTCTATTGGCTTCCCCCTCGAAGTTGTGCCTGCCTACCTGTATTTTTTACATACATTTACAAGTTTTAAAATCGGCTAGTTACGTGGAAAACCGAACCAAGCCATGCCATCTCCACCAAGTCCTGGTAAAAAGGACAGACCGAAGAAATTCTGGTTTTTCGTTCTAAATATGGATTTGTGTTAATGATCTTAACTGTGCCGAATGGAAACCGCGCGGAATGGAAAGAAAATATTAGGGAACGGGGCTCGGAACACAGCCGGGATTAACGTTACGATGACTTTAGGCACTTTGAGAAAACAAGAGTTCCTCCGGGATGCGTGTTCAAAGCAAGCGAAGCCGCGTTAAAAGCTCTTGAACTATCAAATAAATAAAAGTAATTTGAATGGAATTTAATGCCCGGCCTCCAAACATTTTATCGGCAGAAGTTCCATTAAAGATGCATTCCAAATACGGAAACCGCTTTCAAAGTTGATATCACGTGAATCTTAAACAGCAGGAATGCAATATAATTGAATACCGTTGCTTCCCGGCGAGTTCCCGAGATACCGGTTCATGAAAAAACCGATAACGTACGATCGGGCACCGAGGCCGAGGACGCCTCAAGGCTGTTCGGGCGTTGGTTAACGTTTATAGTAAGAGATTTCGGTTTGGTCACAATAATAGATATTGGATAGTTTGTTCAGCGTAAACGGTTACAAGATGCGCTTGTTTCTTGCGACAAAACAACATAAATATTCCACCGTCATTATCGTACGAGCATACTTTGCTCACTGTACACCTTCTGTATCTATGTATTTTGTGGTTTGATTTAAGCTTTAAAAATAGATTTTTGAAAGAAACTTAAAAAACCCGCGTGCACTCCATTTCTTTAATGGAACAAAATTAATTCCTTTTTTTTAATTAAAGTTGCAAAAATGTTCCTTATTCAAATTCAGTATTTCTGGCCAGTATTAGAAATTGAAATTGGATGAACTTATGACCCGAAAATGTATATGAATATCTATATATCATGTTTGTATGCATATTTATATCATTGGTAACGATGGAGTATGTAATTATGAACATATAAATTAATTATGTATTCATATTTTATCTAACACTGTTTAGTAAATAATGTGTTTTTGAATTTTAAAATGTTATTATTCCACCGATATAAATCTGCACCTGAATTTGATGACATTTCTATCGCGTGCTCTTTCATCCACTGTGGAATACGTAGTGTTAAGAGTGGTGTTCGGCAAACACATCCCATGCAAGTGCATACTTGCATAGTTATGTTGGTAATTTAATACAAATATCTATCACTCTACTGATAAGTACACTTTTATATTATTACAATTGCAATTAATTCTAACATTATTGACATCTAAAAAATAGACTTTAAAATACTATCTTATACCCTTAGACCATTCTTATACCATATTATTTTTAAAATATTATAGAAATAATTTTCATTAAAGTTTAGATAATAACAATTAATGCGCTATTTGACTCATTTTACCTATATAAAAGTATGACAATATATTTTTTTGACATGCGTATAAAATCTATGAGGCCGCGATGTTTTGTAAGATAATAAAAAGTGTTACAATTGATTTGGCTGTTATCTACTCTATTAACCACAAACGTCTTGTTAATGAGCCCGGCTTCTCTATTTTAGGGGAATGCGAAGTATTCTCAGTAAGTCTTTTTAAAGCGGCATGGTGAATTCCAAGCATTGATAATCTCGATGTGCAAAGTTACTTACGCTGTTTTTCTTGATCGTCAGCACGTGGTAATGGGGTTGTTGATCACAATATATTCTGAAACAATTTTCATATAAAAGACCGGGCGTTCAAATACCACGTTATAATCGTAACCTTACAATATAATGATAGAAATAATTTTAATTATTGTTTTATCATGATTAATACCCTATTTGACTTGTTAGAGAAATGACGTCATAAATTGTAATGCTCGTACAAAATTTAGTTGGCTTCGGCGTTTTGTAAGGTAATAAAAAGTATCTCAGTCGATAATCAAGTACCTTATTGTAACTATAACTATATGCACATTATACCAGAAATCTGCCTAATCATAACATTTCGATGCTCTTAGTCTCTGCTCTTATGATTTTAATGTAAAACCTATACGTCTTAGCCATCTCGATTTGGGTAAATAGTAGCATGACCAATTTGTCTCTAAAAAGAAATAAAAAAATTTATGAACCATATTAATTCGTTGATTAATCCGATTAAGAGAGAAAGATTAAACGCCGCGATAAACAAATTATACAATTCTTATTAAAATAGTTCACAAATCGTCGTCACTCATCGAATTCCTTTATATATGATGTGTCAGAATTAAACGGCTTTCACCATGGTTCCATGGTAACAAATGGCACAGCTCACCGAACATAATTTGTTGTTAAAATTAATATAAGCACAGTACCCGCCCCTTCAATTAATCAGTCATGCATTCAACCGTCCGGGAGTCATAAAATAACTTGCAATATATGCCTCTTACATTTGTAAGTAGGGCTGGTGTACAGCGCAATTTTCTTTTTTTTTAGGATTTATGTTTCTTTTTGCTTCTATAAGAAAGGATTCAACATTCCACGACACAACAAATTTCATGAAAACGAACATTGAAGATTTTTTTATCATTTTTGTAATAGTGAAATTATGTATGAGTGTTAGTTCTTGTTGAGATAATACTATTATTTTTAAGATTTATATAGGCCTGATTTTTATTCATCAAATATAAGGAATCTATTAAATAAATTATAATCCGAATGAATACGCAAGTATTGTTATTATTCATACAAATGCCATTTTTATGTTTTTATTTTGTATTTTATCTTTCGAATAACTTTTATGCAGGGATTCAGAAATCTGCCTTATAGTATTAAATAAACGGAATAAAATATTTTACTGATCCTTCCGTGAATCATACATTGAAGGCAAGGGGTTATACTTATATTATTAGTTCTTATTGAAAAATTATACGGATGATATCGATTTACCCCTACCTCCCCGAACGTGTGCAATACTTTATTAAAACTACAATATAAAAATATTAAGAAGTTTAACTAGTCAATAAATGAATTACAACCCTAAATTATTTATCGTATTATGTTATTATTATACAAAGCTTAGGTAAACACAACACGCACGATTTGCTCGGCGCCGGCGCATACGAGTGCTTTTACGACCCAATTCTTTGAGTGGTAGCGGGTGGCGAGGGCGTCGCGACGGCGGGGTACTTATCGGTACTTGTTACTTATGGTTTATTTTGATTTATTTAAGATTTAATAGGGTTATTTAAGCGATGGGAGCGTGTGCTACGTACGTTGCAGTTATGGCGAATAGAAAGAATCAAGTGAAGCGACCGGGATCACCCTTACTCTCGAACGCCTTTTGTTGTTCTTTTCCCGAAAGAGTGAACAACAAAGATTTTTATATAACACAAAAAGAAATCGAACATACAATGGAAAATGTACTTAAATATAAAAAAATGCAAAAAAATATTTTAAAATGAAAACGAACGACAATTTTTAAAAAAAAAAAAAACTCACTTTAAACTAAAAAGAAAAAAGAATTAACCGACTTCTGTCTACAACAATTTGAAGTTACTGCTAAGTGACATTTATTTACAACCTTCCTATACTATTGATTAATTTCTTAGTTTGATTTGTACTATTTTTTAATTAATCTCATTGCATAGTTTTTTTTTATCGCAGGAGTTCAGCAGACAGGCAGACGGCCCACTTGATGGAAAGCGGTTACCATTGCCTATGGACATTTGCAACACCAAAGGTGCTACAAATGCGCTGCTGCTCTCTGAAGGGAGACTGGAACCTGGTTACTAATGCCGGAACACAACTCAAGGCTGTTATGGCGACATACTTTAGACCAGGCGTGGTAGCCATCCAGTCGGGCAAATACCCTACCACCTGGCTGTGGGTTGTTTAGTCGCCTCTTACGACAGGCCGCCCGGCCGCAGGAAATTGTATTTTTTCTCCGTTCCTGCACGGATAGTTTGGCTTGTAGGCAATACGTGAAGTACTTTGGCTATTTTGTATAAATAAATGTAATGAAATTAAATATACAATTAGAAATTGTTACCCAGGGAACGCATGTATAAATATTCAATAAAACAGTATGTGACAATTCAAGTCGAACGCGACTCAAGTGACACATAGTTAAATCTGCGAATGACGGTGGATACAAAAATAGTTTTTTGATAAGTGAGTAGCGTTAAATAACAGTTTATAATATTATTTAAATAGGACTTTATGTGAAATGACTTTGAATATCGTTTCTTTGTCTTTTCAGGTAAGCTTAGTGCATTAGGTATTTAGCGTACATTTAAGTACGTAACTGTATGTAGGTACTGTAGTGGCCAGCGGTGAACGAGCTGACCCGGGATCTTCAATAAAGAGACTGGTTCAATGAAAGTATCGTTTATATTATCAATCGTAGAGACTTTTACAACCATCTAAAAAGGGTAGATCGTTACATCCCGGGGAACAGATGGTTGTAAAAGTCTCTTCGATTGATAATATAAACGATACATTAATTGAATCAGTCTCTTTATTGAAGATCCCGGATCAGCTCGTTCACCGTTGGCCGCTACAATTTTGTTATCGATTGTTTTGTGAGGCGTTCGATGATTTTAATAATTCATATACATTATATTTCTTAATATAAATGACGACTAAAAAGGTTAGTCATTACAGTACTAACATGAATAAAACTTTTTTTTTCAGAGGAAACACATCATTTTTGTTCCATAAATTCCAAAAGTAATAAAGAGTTGTCTTATATAAATATATTGATTATTATAAGTGCTACTTGAAAGACGATGTAGTGACAAGAGTTGAAATAGGAATGTTACGGTGGTTTGAACACGCAGAGAGAATGAATGAAAGCAGAATTACAAAACAAATATATGACAGCAATGTGACTGGTCGAGTCGGTGCCGGTAGACCGCGACGTACTTACTATGATCAAATTGAATATATTCTGAAGAAAGGTGAGGTAAAAAGCACTTTAAATAAGCATGTATGTATGAAAAGATTAATGAAAGTTGATGAAGCGAAAAGTGTTTGTCAGGATAGTAGCAGGTGGAGATCTATCGTCTACGTCCGCCTATCCCAATGGGAAATAGGCGTGACAACCTCTATCTCTATAAATACTATAAACGCGAAAGTTTGTAAGAATGGATGTATGGATGTTTGTTACTTTTTCACGCAAAAACTACTGAATGGATTTTGATAAAATTACAGTAATATATCTTACACATCAGAATAACACATAGGCTATAATTTAAAAAGATATAGTGTGAATTGTCCAAAATATAACGATTTTCCATCACCACGCGGGTGAAACCGCGGGCGTAGCTAGTATGTATATATGTATATATTTGCTACTGGAGTTGACAGCTTCACAGTTCCTAGTTCCTTCTTGACAGCTTCACGGGGCTAGCCTGCAAGAACAGCTACTAACATCATCATCTTGGCAGAATAGGAATAAAGAACTTTCTCTTCAAGTATTATTATGTATTTATTTGAAAATTCAATTTTGAAACTACAAATACTAATAGAACTTCCTACCAAAACTTTATGGGGGAAATAAAATGTTATCATGAACTTATACTTAAACATTAAATGGCTGAGTATCATTTATATGAAAAGATACATAAACTTGACAGACCTCTTTAGTACATTACTTTTTTTCAATTAATTTTCGAAGTTTATTAATCTGCGCGAACTAATAAGGGAAACAGATAACTTATCGTGTCAAATACACTGCTTCTTTATTACAATTCATTTATGTGTCGGTTTTTATTGTTCATGCGTACAAATAAAATAAAATTAACATTCCCGGAAAACATACAATGGCGTCAGTCGTATTACGATATTCCGTAGAAGGTTAAAAGTGTTACCGTGACAAAAATTTATTGTTATCAAGTTTCATAAAGCCGTAAAATGGTTGCTCTTTTGACATATTATCATCTTCTGTCATTGTGAGGTGTGACTTCGTTTTATTATTTCCCCATTCTTATTTTAACTTTGTTTTTTTTAAATTTTATTTAAACGGGAAGTCGACGTGTGGTGTTTTTATTTACTTTATGATGCATTTTATTCAGATTTTATATTGCCGAACTCACGTCAATTTACGATAAAACGCCTGTATGATTAGGATCTTTATGTATATATATTTTTTAAGACAATAAATAAACTATCTTCGAAAACACATTATTTTCTTAATTTAAATTATATTCGTTTTAAAAGTATTTCATTTTAATCGGTAGCTATTTTACGCCCAGTTTTCAATTCTAACTCGAGCAAATAATCGGTAAAATGAAATATTACATTACTCGGTGAACACCAAATGAATTTTGGAGTACTTTTTCAATTTGACCACAAGGCTTCAATAGCAATTAATGCAAATAAATTCTAAATAATTGAAGTTATAACTACGAAAAATAGAAAAACAAGCATGATTTAAACATACCTTAATGATTAAAAATCTAACCAATTAAGAAGTTTTAGAAGCACACGAGAAGAATAATTACTTACAAATGTTTAATTAAACTCTCATTCATTTACACGAAGTATTACAATCACTGGCAATTACGAGATCATGAGTTGTTTTGTCGTGTATTGTTTAGAACATCTTGAGATGATTGTATGCTAAGATATCTTTTTTTTATTGCGAAGCTGACAAACAGGCAGATGGCCACCTGATGAAAAGTGTTCACCGTCGCCTATGGACATTTGTAACACTAAAGGTGCTACCAATGTGCTGCCGCTCTCTAAAGCGACACTGTAAGCTGGCCACTAATGCCGCCGGGACACAATTCAAATTGTTATTACGGCATACTCTAGACCAGGGCTGATAGCCATCCAGGCGGGGCCAAAATCCTACCACCTGGCTGTGGGTTGTTTTGTCGCCTCTTACGATAGGCCGCCCCAACGCAGGAAATTGTATTCTTTCTCAGTTCCTGCACGTATAATATCACCTAATGGAAAGTGGTTACTATCTCCTATAGACTTGCACCATCAGAGACGAAGTCAAGGCGGTACTAGCCGTTTTTAAAATAGGCTAGGGGGAGTGGGCTATCAGAAGCTCATCATCGTACGAAATACAATGATATCAAGGCTAATAATTTCACGCCAATATTTTGTTAGAGCGTGATATCACATCAATCGAACCGACGCGGCCCAGCTAGCTGTAATAAAGATGAAGATTCCAGCTTGATTCTACTACGTCATAACCACTTGTTGGATATCAAGTAGCTCTAATGAGCTGTGAATCCTTCTTGCTAAATGAAATACGACTTAACCCTCAACCACGAGTAATAATACTACTTATATTCGTGCAGGAACGGAGAAAGAATACAATTTCCTACGGCCAGGCGGCCTATCGTAAGAGGCGACAAAACAACCCACAGCCAGGTGGTAGGGTATGTGCCGGTTTGGATGACTACCAACTCAGTTCCAGAGTTTGCCGCCATAAATACCTTGAATTGTGTTCTGGGATTAGTGTTACAAATGGGCCGTCTGCCCGTCTGCTGAACTCATACAATAAAAAAATATTCTTAATATTTTAACAACATATTTTCATGTTGTGTGAAAGCATCCTTAGATTATTGCAAGGACTCGATGGTCACGCTACATATGACGTGTCGGTCATGCTCTCGTCCGATTATTGCACGATTTGTGAACTCAATTCGATCTATTGTGCAATGGAAAGCGCATCAAGGCCGATCGTTTGACATCAATACACTCAATTGAGATGTTGTCCAAGTGAATTGATCCTTTATTAATCTACTTGCAAATTAAAAATAAAGTTTAGTGTTGTGTTCGGAATCCAAATTTATCCACAAATGTAAAAATAAGTTTACAAAAAACAAAAAGAACGCATTATACAGACTAAAACATTATACAAAAGTTTGGATGTTTCTATGTTTGATATTTTCCTCTTCGTGACTTTGGATATAAAAAGTATCTTATAAAATTGTACATTGTACGTGTATGTACATAAATATTTATATTTACATAGATACCTATATAAGCTATCGAGAGACCGGGATAAGACATAAAATACATTTATGACGGAAACATCTATTTTTTGTTGAATTCGCAGACCTAGTTTTGAAAACAGAAAAATCGAATTGTGACAATTGTTTCTTAAGTTTTCGCGACTTGTATACATAATAAAACTACGTTTTAACGATTTTAAGCGCGGTAATTTATTTGATTTTTATAATCCGAAGTTTAAAACCGTTAAAACGTAGTTTTATTATATGACAATTTTATCAAAGTTTAGATTTTTGTTACGGAATCTGTATTAAACATTTAATTTATTGAAATTTTGTAACAGTCGTGTGTGTTGAGTTAATAAGTAGTAGATTGTTACAGGAAAGGCGAAAGTGACCTATTTAGGCATGTGATAGTTTGGCGCATGATTGATTGTAGCGAGGCCGCTAATAGTTCGAGTGCCTAAATAGGCATAGCACCCGAGGTTTACACTTTGCTTTTCATTTCAAATATGCGGAAAGTAAGTAAAAGATGACGATGAGATGAGCTCATTTAATACGTCACATATGAAACGTCAAGTAAATTTCTGTTTTCTGTGATGATAGTAAATATTTAGCTCAAATTTATGTAAATTAAATTAATTTAGTGAAATGTAATTTATAAGTATAAATGGATGTTACAAAATTAATGCCGCTATTTAACAGTGGCTGTAAAAAAGTTGGCACATGAGTCGCATTATTATCCATGGTTCGTATAGTTTTTTAATTTTTTTGACAGCAGGGAAAATGGTTTCCCACGGACAAAAAGTATTGTTTTCATCCCTGTGATCAGGCAACTCCAAACGTACTTTCAAAATGTGAAAAATGTTGGTTGTACTTGTACTAATAAAACGTTTACGTGGGTGACTATATTTGCTTATGAAGTACATTTGATTTTTAATTGCATAATTAACAATGTACTCTTTGATATACTAACTGACATCGTGGGCTCAACGACCCATGGTGAATCGTGGCCTCCGGTTTTGTAATCGCCCTTATTCGGCCGCAGCATTACATATTTAAAAACAATCGTACAAGTAAATTTCTGTCGTGCGTCGGAGCTAACACACAATTTTTTCATGAGCGTGGTGTTATGCCGTTGCACAACCCCAAATGCTCGAGGACCACACTCGTCGTTGATCAGCAAATCCTTCTGACAGCCGGAAACGTAGCTAAGTTGTACTACTTATCATTACTCCATCCGTCACCCGGAGGACGCTTCTATAGCCAACATGATATGTACAGTCGCGGTATAAAAAGGTTCATCATCTTAAATTATTAACATTTTAATCAATATTACGTTTGTAAAATATAGAAACGTGAAAAAATAAAATTGCAATGTTGACAATGACAGACACTGAGATTAACAATAGTTTTAATTACCAGAAACAAAGAGGTTATAATCACTAGGCTTATCATGAATAGTAAAACCAATAAAAAGATTTTACATTTCTAAACAATCTTTTCAGACAAGATAGAAAATCAAACAACTTTGATCTAAGTAAATTTAAACTTTATTGCCAAACAGTTAAACATATAATTTTTTGGTATAGTCTGTTCTGTGACTTAGTTTGAAAGGGTAACATGTGCTCGCGGAACGTTAAATTAATCAATTTGAAAACTGGCTAACCTTTTCATAATGCGACTGTACATGTCACAATACAGATTATTATAGAAAGGACTAAATAGTCATTTGCCGGTATTTCAAAATTCGAACAAAGTCCAGAATTTAATTTTGTTATTGTAAAACTGTGTCTTAACAAATGCGTTTCTTCGTAGTTTGTAATTAGTCAATGTTCTAATTCATTCGATACGTTACAACGTGATGAAATGTTGAGGTTTCAACATCGATTAGACTACGTTATCGAGGCAATTTATCGCAATTAATATTTGTTTTTGACACTCATATCTTATAGTATATGTGTACTAATTTGGCTTTGTTCTGCTAAAAGGCAGTCCATTCGAACAATGAATTAAGTCGTTGTATATACAGCTGAAACTAATAGTTTTCTTTTAAAAGTAATGATGAATACTAAAACTGTATGACCGCCTCTGTGGTTGAGTGGGCTAGCCTTTGCCGGCCGAGCTCATTGGAATACAGAGGCTCCGGGTTTGTTTTCTGGCATAGTACTTTGTAAACCAATTTGCCGTTATTTACTATGATGTGGGTATTTGGGCTCGGCCACAGAATGGTCTGTTGTATATTACCCACGAGAGAAGCGCAAATTTCTTAGCTTTTGGGGATATACAATTTATGTGAGTTTTTTTTATTCCTGAAGCTCGGCAGACAGGCTGACCGCCCAACTGTGCTGGAAAGTGGCTACCGTCACCTATGGACATTAGCAATACCAGTGGTGCTGCCAATAAGCTGCTGCCGACCTTAAAGGAGAAACTGGAACCTGGCCACTGATGCCGGAACACAACTCAAAGTTGTTATGGCGGCATACTCCAGACCAGGGGTGGCTGAAATCCAGGCGGACAAATGCCCAACCACCTGGCTTTGGGTTGTTTTGTCGCCTATTACAACAGGCCGCTCCAACGAAGGAATTAATAATATTTTTCCGTTCCTGCACGTGTTTATGTCGATATATATATAAAATAAACACATATTAAAAAAATATAAAAAGATGACGTCCGTCGGCAGCGGGGCCTAGGGTCCAAGCTGCCGGCGGTCAAGGCTCCAGAGACAGGAACTTCCTCACAATGCGTGCCATGCTCAGGAGAACCGCCTTCTGTATCTGGCCCTTTACCCATTTACCGAGCGAGCGCCTCTCTAGATGTCGGTCGAGGCTCTTCGCTACTAAACCGTTAACGGACACCACTATTGGTACGATGATCGTTGACTCCATATGCCACATGTCAGTAATCTCGTGCGCGAGGTCTAGGTATTTCGTTAATTTATCAGTTTCAGCATTAACGAGATTACAGTCATGTGGAATACTTATATCAACAAGCAACGTACGTCTCGCAGATCGATCTATTATCACAATGTCAGGCTTATTGGCAACAATAGTCCTATCTGTAATAATAGATCGATCCCAGTAGAGCGTGATATGACCATTTTCGATAACTGGCTCAGGGGTATATTTATAATAAGGTATCGAAGAGCAAGTTGCTGGTGGATGATCCTGGCTACTAGGTTGTGCCTGTGCAAGAACTCGGAGTTAGCAAGACGTTATTATTATTATTATAAAAAAATAAATGTATTAGGTGTATGCCATATAAAATGTTTGATTAGTCGTTAATTTGGAAGACTTATCTAGCATACAAGGTTGTATTGATTGTTTTTATCTTAGTTTGAAGGTTTTTGATAGTGCAGTTGTATCAATGTTAGTAATTTATCGAAAAAATTATGGACACAGTATTTCACCTAAATATAAAGGTTATATATAAATAATCAAGCAAAATCGACAACTGATATGTTGTATATGTTACTAGAACTTTTCACTCGGCTTCGCTTGCGTAAACTTTTATTCCGTATCTCAGACTATCCTATCTTCCGGGATAAAAGTATTCTGTTTTCATCTTTTGTTATCAGAAGTACATATTAACGTAGGATTCGACGAATATCTTTAGGCTTGTAGCCGAGTCATGCAATTGCTTTTTTTTATTTTGTTATCAATATCAAGAAGTTTGTTAGTTAAATGTTACTTTTCTTTGAAAATTTGAATACATTATTAATCTATGTATGTGTACGTATTAGAGTCCGCGTCACAATAAAAGTCCCACAGACGCGGCGCTGCAATCGCCGCTCTTAGTCCTGCCAGAGTAATTATTTGCTATTGCGTAAACAGATATAGGTAATTACTGAATAATAATAAATACGAAATATTCCATAATTAAAGCTGTATGTATTTATTTCCTGACTACTTTACGAACAAAACTATCAAATAGCCGAGTTGCAACTTTTAATTCCTTTATTTTCCGTGGGACTTCTTTGGCGGCGCGATGTGTATGTAACAATTTAAAGACGTAAAAACAGTTGCTAAAGAATAGCGTGACTTTACTGGTAAAAACCTAAGCCGTTTTTTATTCCTGGAGCTGTGAAGAAAGATCACACAAACATTCAAATAAACAATTCACCTTTAAATACATATATACTTGTAGTATAGACAACTGAAATACCGATAATCTGAAAAAAATGTAAATTTAAGTCTTCTTGTTCCATAAAGGTATCTTCATCTTTACGAACATCATACAACGTAGTGAAACCATAATCGCAGCTATTAGTGATGACACCCATTAATTTTAATATCCATCGATATCGAGATATTTACGAGCAGTCCTTAAATTAACGATCACATGTGGATAATGGTGAAAGATTACGCGAAGGCAGAGAGGCCCGCCGTGAATTGAACACACATTTTGATTCACGTATGTATGTATAATGGCTTAATGGCCCAGTTCGTGTGTTCTCTTATTCATGAGCTTGCATAAATAACTTAAATGAGGCGGGTTTTGTGTGTGAAACGAGCGGTGAGTTTTATTTCTTAACTTCTTAACTTTATATCCTTGCGATGTTGAAATAAAGTCACTGAATATTTTAGTGTGGTCCATAAATATACAGTTTGTATGTTTTAACTGGACGTTTAACGAAACCTAAACGAATAAAATCTTTCCTGTAACTTTTTAGACAATATTTGGTATTTTTTAATTATGCTTAAATTACAACGTCACAAACTCACAAACTAATCTCCGAAACTACTGAACCGATTTAAAAAATTCTTTCACTGTTGGCAAGCTACACTATCCCCGGTTGACAAAGGCTATATTATATTTTCCAAAAAAATACCCAAGGTGTAAAAAAATTATCTAAAATCACGTGCGCTGCGAAAATTATTTATGATAGAATAAAATAATGTACTACGACTTTGCAGAACACATCATTAATTACAAAAAGTGTCGCGACAGCATATGTCTAACTTAATAGTTAGACATAACTATAATTAGTTATGCCACAATAAGTGTTCTTTTATTTTAAAAATTTAATTAAAACGCCGCCGCTAGAAGAGGCTCTTTATTTGTATCTTGGTATTCATCCTTATCAAAATAAATTACTACATATTCAAGACTGCTTCAATACCTTTATATAGCTTTTTGAATTATGCAATTCGGACATTCCATTCGAAAGATGTCACGAGTTTAAAAATGTAAGTATTAGAAAAAAGTTGCGTGGTCGCCGCGCACCCTAATCGGCTAGATAGGCTTATGCGATGTAGGCGTCATTGGGGTACGGGCAGTACGGGAGGGGAAATATTTTGAATTCGCTTAGTAACTAATTAAACTCAACAAAAAATAAAGAGATAAAGTTTGTGAGTTTGTGACGTTGTAAGGGATAGTCTCTGGATCTACTAAACCGATTTTGAAGATTCTTTCACCAGTGGAAAGCTACATTATTCCTGAGTGACATAGGGTATATTTAATTGTGATTAATAATAAGTATTTTTTAATTTTTTTCTGTTGCCCAGCGAAGCGGGCATGCGTCAGCTAGTATCTTATACAATTGTTTAGGCACAGTACCTTCCACCGTATAATAACAGAATTTGGAATATACAGACCGAATGGAAACCAGCATGATGAAACTTGCAGATCTACGTAAAATAGTCGTAGCGGACGTCGAGTTGCAGAAACCTCCCCGAATGAAGAAGTACTTGCACATCCATACTGACGATATATGAAGCCCCTAATCCATCCGCCTTACATAAGCGTGACGAGTATACTGTCCGTTCTTCTGATATAGGTAGACCCAAGCCCAGCATCAGTATATTTATGGGTTGGTATTGTGAGTTATAAACATATATTTTAAAAAACTCAACTTCTTGCGTACCTTTACTATTTAAGTGTCGATTAATAGCCTTGTGACTTGGTTTAATGACTGCTATAGTTCAGTAGCTTTTAGTTATGCTCAATACAATCTTATGCACAGCAGGGTACGAGATTATTGCCAGTAATGGTCATCCAAATAAGTACCATGTACGTGTACGTACCATGAAATATTATACTTGGATTCCTTGTGTTGTCATTTGATTGATTACAGGTATTATGGCTCGCTATCTCTAGGCAGATGTATAAGGAGTTATGTATAATGTGCATAGTTGTATCTTCAATTATCAAAATTCCTTTGGATTGTGTTGGAAGTACCTAAAAGAAGCTAGTGTTGCATATCTGGCTTATTAGAGTCACAATAAAGTATTGTAGGTTCTCTAATTCGCAATTTCGACAAGGAGTTCCAATAAGTTGAGCTAATTTAAGCACTTGCTACGCTCTTTTTTATACTAATAATCGATATGAATGTTAGCGTGATCAATCAATCGTTCGCAGTTCACAACAACACAACGGCTGTCAACAATTCATGATGAATATTTCTACACACGATCCATTTTGATCGCATTAGAGCATCGTTATGAAATCGAGCGTATCGAATATTCGATTGTGTGCAGCCGTGAACTTTGAGATTGTATAGGCGGGCGACATTCCGAACGCCAGCCAATTGTTCTGGTACAGTTCGACTTTGCATGAGAACTTTTCGATTGGCAGCTCTAACGCATATTCAAACTGTCTGCATTTAAATTGCAGCAAAGTTCTTTGGCAGTTTGATATGCGAACATGTGCTTGAAATGCGGGAAATTTGGTATTTTTCACTGTTGTTGACTGGCAGTAACGAAATAAAAATCTGACTGCGATGAAATTTAGAATTAAATATTTACAGATAAAACGATGCTCCTATATAATATATCGTGCCGTCCGTCTGCACAGTTATGATATGAGTAGTAGATCAGCTTCTCGCAACGAATGCTATGAAATCACTTTGTTATTAATCGTGCACCGTGACAGCAAAATCGATTCGTCAATACAACGTGCTCAGTTGAGTCCTTGAACGGCATTAACCTCGATTATGCAATGTCGATATTTTGGTGTATCGAATCGCTATCGATACGGACCACTTGCCTCCTTTAATCAACAGTGTTGTTACAAAAATATGTCAATTTGCTAATTACTGTTTACAAGTTGCTGTTTAAATATAAATTTTCCGATCGAGCTTTAGTACAATGCAATACATGTTTTTTTACCGATTTTATTAATATTTTTCCGGTTTATAACTTTAAACATCACAACACTTTTCGTGCGAGCAAAATCGTTTTTCCAACCTTTGTTACTTTTTTATTTGCATCGTTGGGTGTTGATAAATATTCAGTAGTGGGTAAACACCGAATTGTCGATGCCGGCGTTTGGCGTAGCGATAAATCGATTCGGTCCTTGTACGTGTCACGCGTAAACATTCAAACCACGTGTTGTGTACGGAAAGTTTCGAAGTTATTGCTAATGTACTTACCAGTTTTCTTATGTTTTATGGGTGCAATTTTTTTTTAGTTATTTCAATGTCATGCTTGTTCGTTTCTCATAACCGTTGCATGTGTGATGTTAATGAAATTTGATGTACCTGAATTATTAGAGACCGAAAATTAACATTGAATTGTTATCTCGAAGTTTACTGGTTTCCTTCTGTAATTCAATATTATAGCTTTAAATCCTGGATGCAGCCGAAGCATTTGCCTTTGAACCTGCGGTCCATCTTTCTTATATTTCCTCTATACCTTTCGTTGTTTTCGGCATCGCTTATTTTGGGATTGGTGCGCATTTCAGCCAGCATTTCTTGGATCTACCTCTTCCACTGGGATATGACGGAAGCGACATCACTAAACATTGTTTTCCCAAGTATATTGCCAGTTTCCTTAAAATATGGCCGTACAACCATAGACGACTCTTGCAATTTTCGTCCTATTATTGTTCTAATTGAATGTTAAATTTTTAATGTTGTCCAGGTAGATAAAAACTGCTCCGAACTGCAAGTATTATAATGACCCAAATATGGCCTAATATTTAATTATTGCAATCGCACCAGAACAATTGATTGATTAAATCAATAAGCAATTGATAAGTAGGCAAATGGCTCAGTGGCAATTGCCAGAACAATTGCGCGTGACCCGCGAACCAATCACGGGTAATCGTGGCAAATTAAACTCTGATCTGACGGCGCGCTAGAAACACTTGATGATATTGTAATGTAGGGCAATATAAATTGGCTTGTCAACAAATGCAGAGTCAAGCCGTTGCATCCTGTACGAGTACCTACAATTTGTTAGATGATGAAGTAAGTAAATTCTATCCGTGTAGGAACGGAGAAAAAATACAATTTTCTGCGACCGGGCGGCCTGTCGTTAGAGGCGACAAAACAACCCATAGCCAGGTGGTAGGGTATTTGCCCGTCTGAATGGCTACTACCCGTAGTCTATAGAGTATGCCACCATAACAACTTTAAATTGTTTCTGCATTAGTGGTTAGGTTCCAGTCTCCCTTTAGAGAGCGGCAGCACATTGGTGTTACAAATATCCATAGGCTAGGCAAACTCTTGGCTTGAAATTACCTTTATTTCTATTCATATCCCGAGGGTAACGATATGCACTTATCAAAATATTGGCGAGTTTATATGAACTACTTACCTTACGTGTCCAATCCCTACTTATGTTACATCTTCACTCATTTATCATACTTTACCTCTTTCGAAATTATGGCTTACTTTACACGAGCCTAGACAAACTTTGTAATAACTGTCACTGTATCTGATGTTAGATAATTTCATTTACTGTTGATCAATTATTTCATACAATCACCAAAGTAAAATGTTTTCTGCCTTTGAGATAAACACAATATCAGAAAATAATTTAATATTTTCTGATATTGTGTTTATCTCAAAAGAAGGAACAATTTTAAAACTAATATTAAATTTGATATTTATCCAAGCAACTTCTACAAATTGCGAGTAACGAGCTTCATAAAAACAATTGATGTAACTACTTCCATTGAAGAAGGTAGTTGGCAAAGAACATTAAACTCAGATAATATTAAATGAGCAGCCATTTCCTGCATGCACACAATGACTCCACAATTGTTTAAGTTCATGATCGATTAGCGTCATATCGTTACTACCAATCTACCGATTGTCATTGAACACTGATTCGTTCACAATAGACGCATAATCATCCATCATCGTCAAGGGCCAAGGCGTTTCGTAATAATCCAGATCGATCATAACCCGAGTTGCTACTTCTCGTAATTGTTTTGGTTCTGCTGCCATTTTTATCCCGATCATCGAGTAAATTAATCGTTTACCATATAATAATATCAATGAAAACAAACATATTGTGTTCTAGTTATATACCATAGATAGTAGAACATTCGATAATTACAAAGCGTCAAATTGACAACTAGTTATATTTTGTCTATGGAATGACGTTTCTGAGGAGAAATAAGAATCTATTCGGAGAAAACAAAAACTTTTCTCAGTGAATTTAGTTTAACACTTCACATTTACTATTTTTATGTATTGTATTTTTGAAAAGTTTTAGTCTTATCATTTTTAACATTAAAAAGGTTGAATTTTAAACTTATATTTGAATCTAACACTTGATTGTTCATTATTCACCAAACAATCACACACGCAAAATTTCGTGAAAACCGTGTGAAATAAATTGGATTATATGGGTCTGTTAGGATTCGCAAAAACGTACATAAATACCCAAATGGTTTCCATTCCCAGCGTCCTAATTCTTTTAAGACAAACAACGTTTCCTGTGTTTAGTTATTTTGGTTTGTTTATGGCAAGGTATTTGAGTCAATAGGCCTGTAAACTGGAATTCGGTATAAACGTAGTCGTAACATTTGTTATTGCAGAACCGTTCCTGGAATTTTGGGGTTTTGTAATCTTATTTTTCCTCTAATTAAATTATATTTTTGTACTTGCGCACAATAAAGGTTTTATGTTATATAAAAAACTGTCAGTCATAGGACTGCTCATCAGAAGTAAAAACTTTGTATCTGAGCGTGGTTATGTTCAATGTTTTTTCCCCATCCCAAAATTGCCCAAAGTGCCTAAAGAAGTTTTCACTCCATAAATACATAGTTTAAGTAATTATATTGGCATGCATATATATTTTACATGCACAAATAAACGATTTGCGTCAGTACAAAAGTACAATGATATTTGTTGATTACACATAACACAAAAACAAACAGATTTATTAAGTAACCTAATAATGAAACATTATCACACTGTCAGTCCAGTGTATTAGGGTTATTCGTGTTATCTGTTGTGTACAATGCACACATGCCCTAATTTTTAACTATATTTAATTTACACGATTAATTAAGTACATAAATGCGTTAAGGAGGACGATTAAGTATTGCATAAGCGGGTCTGGGGTAATAAAACTTTATGAAGGAGTACATTTGATAGCCTCTAGTGGTCGAATGGGCAAAGCTTTTGCCGGCTTAGCTCTCACTGGAATGTATATACTTCGGGTTCAATTTTTGAAATGGTAAATTTGGTAAACGATCTTTTTGTTATTACTTATAGCCTGGTTATATGGAATCGGCCCCAGAGAGGTTCGTTGTTGTTGTATATTGCCCATAACACAAGCGCAAATTGCTTACCTTAGGGATATGCAACGTGTGCGTTTGTCTAACGATTATTATTATTATTATATTATACATATATATGTTTTTGTACATATCTTTGTGGCAAACAAACAAAATTAAATAAGTTTCAAATTCTACAATGGAACCATTATTTGTTTTAAGAAAGTATTAGGTAAATAGAAGCTGTTATAAAATTTATATTTTAATGTCTTCAGTGTGATAAATAAATAGTTGTTACCTGTTCTGCTATTTATTTATTTTTAATTCTGACTAAAGACAAAGAGTAATGACATTTTCAAAGCCAGTGGTTTAGTATTTAAAAATAAAAATTCTTTATAAAAATACTTTAAACATTTGTTACCCATTCGCGATGAATTACTAGTAAAAGAAGGAAAGCAAGTATAAGATTTTATTTTAAGAATTAGCGACGTACTTGTACTAATTGCAAATAATAGGAAAAAAGTTTTTGAGAACATGTACGCCGCATTTTTAGCAAACGAAATTTGCTCTCCGCTTATTCTTGTGCTATAATTTTATAATATTTATAAACTAATTTAATGATATTTAAATATATGCTTATTTAAAAATATTTTCTTTACATGTTATGTAATTTATACTATACCATTGTTGGCATTCCCCCCCTCCCCTCCATGATTGGCACCCTATTAATTTATTCAAAACATTGAGAAGCACGAATAAATTTTGTTTTCATAACTATACAATGATAATAATAATACAAGTATTGAGAATACCAACAATGGTATAGTTTCCTCTATAATGAGCTAATGCGGCTAATAAAGAAGAACACAACATGATTTGTTAATAAATTATGTTATAAAAATTACTTTTGTTATATCCAGGTATTTTCAGACTTTAATAAAATAACTATTTCAGTAAATTTCACACAAACCATAAATCTGGTTCTGATGATCAAATCAGATTAATAGCAAGCTACGAACTTGTATTGTACGACACGGTTATTATTGTATGTCACAATCTTGCAGTTTTATAAAATTTTCTAACATTAAAACTTGTATAGCTCAAAGCAATTCAACAAGAATGCCTTTCCAGAGTCATGGCATGGTTAAAACGTGTAATAGCTTTATATCGCTTAGGAACATGGTGGTAAAAACTTAGACACAGACGGACAACTTTCGTTTCTATAGTTAGACATTCCCGTACTAATAAATCTTGCTCCAAGTAGGCAGGTGGGTCGGCGCCGGCGCATTGAGTGTTCCCAGTGTGGGAAAATTAGTGTTGAAATATTCACTAAGAAAGTTTCGATTGTGTATGATATAAAACATGATTATGATTTTTTAACAGTTTCCTAATTTACAGCTATTACGCCTTTATTCAAAAACAAATTTTCAAGCTTCAGTTACATGTTTGGGGTTGCCACTCTTAGATTTTTGATATTTTATCTTTGTGTATAAACTTCAGTACGATTCTGGAGCGGCAAACTTGAGTGAAATTGTCACCAACCAAAATGAAATATAGAACATTTTTCACAATGTTGATGGGCCTACCCTGATTCTGCAGCGCATCAGGTATATTTGCTGAAGCACGAGTTGATGATTACTATGCCATTGTCAGAAAAAGAGCAGCCTCGTTGCTCTGCAGAATTCGGGTCAGTTTCAACCACATCCTGAAAGTACTGGCTGACAAGTACGACGTGCCAATACTCAATTGTTGTGCTACCAATTGTAAACCCAGCACGACAATTGTTACTAAATATTAGCATAGGTTCTAGAGTTAGTACTCTAGCTATAAGTTTTTATGTAATTTACTAACAACTCTTTTATATATAATAAATGATGATTATTATTATTATTTTCGAAGTATGAGGTATTGTCCCTTTCGAGTAAATGGACAATAAAATAATATTATCGGTATGTCAGTAGATCGCATCGTAATCGCATAGACCGCATTGGCTACGCTCAATGCGCTGAGCGATCCCTATTATTGCGCCGACCACTCAAAATCCGATCCGGGAACTATAGCATATACATAGATCTTTCATAATTATCCACATGGAACCTGTATTTACTGAGGTAATTGACCGTGACATACACAGACAGACGGTGTGACAAACAGGCGGACGGACTGATGGATTTTACAACTGGCGATATAGGTACTCTACTCCGATTTCCTCGAGATCTGCCGAGCTAACCATGAATCTGTAAGCTGATACTAGACGGATCAACGGAATTGAATCAATTTTATTGAAAAGCACAGAACTGAAAGGACACGACCGAAATTAATGTAATCGAATGACTAAAGTTTGTCTTCATGTGGATCACTTTGGTTGATTCATCTATATTGAAAGACAGAAATGATCCATTTAATATAATAATAATAATAATTGGCAGACAAACACACATATTGTATATCCCGAAATTAAGCAAGTTACGCTTGTGTTATGGGTAATATACAACATACCACTTTGGGGCCGAAACGTAGAAAATACGTTTCCGAAATTTACTATACCAGGAATCAAACCCGGAGCCTCTGCGTTACAGTGAGGTGGGCCGTCAACGGCTTAGCCCGCTCAACCACAGAGGCCGTCAGTACAGGCTCAATGTATCAAATATGATTTACAAATTGATATAAAATCAGCTTCTGTATTGAGTTGTCGCACTGCCGTGAGCGTGCACAGCGCGTGTGCATTAAGAATCTGCAACCACCCACTTGCACGCCACTTGTTGAATTAGTTACTACTAAATAATGTTTTGTTACGCGAGTACTCAATTTGGAATGTACCAGTAGTAATTACCTGCATACTGTAAATATCTTTCGTAATTACTTTAAAGCACGTATTCCATAACAATACTTATGCGCAAATAGAAGGCTGTACATTTAAATATCGCGTCGTTTCTACGACGCCTTGTGTATTAGAAAATTATTTTTAATATGAATGGATTATCACACCAAACGGCGGTTTGGAATTTGTTTTTTTTTTAGAATAAAGACTTAGAAATTAAAAACTGCTTGTTTAATTATATATGTACTTATATAGCTTGTATATAAAAATAAGAAAGGTATTGATTATAATTTAAATATAAGTCTTATATAATTAATATAAGTAGATAAGTAGTATCTAAAGTCGAGCAAAAGCATTTCAAACTTTTTTCAGGAGTTTTAATGGTCTAAAACAATCCGCAAAATAGACTTATGCTCGTGATAATGTAATATAAGTATAATGCTCATTTATATCGATGATGCTATTGTTACCCGTTTATGATGTATTCAGGATGTCCTATGTGATCCTAGTAACAAGATGAAACCGCTGTATCTTTAATCAATCAATGGATTATAGAAGTTTTTGGCAGGAATTGAAGCAGTTTTATTAAATATTATTTTAAGATTGTAGTAGGTTATTGATAGTTTTTGAATACTAATTCTGTTTTTGTGAGAAACGTGAACTGTGTAGTTAAATATGGCCTTTCGATTTGTCACAAGAACTCTGGTAATTGGCTTTAATCGAAGACATACAATTCATCTGAGCTATACTGAAGACTTAATACATACACATTAAACGAGACTGTATGGACCAAGTTCCTTTGCCTGCCATTGTGGAGAATTTTACTACTAAATGGATTATATGGCTTTAGCACGATGGTACTACAATCGATCTAGAAACGTCTCTCGTCTTATTTAAAAAATTGTAACAGATGTTACCAAACACCTAAGCATACTATCTCGATAGGATATCACAATAAACATGGAGGTTAGGCAAACTTTCGACATGCTTTCGTTACGTTGTCCCCGAATGAATGCAGGTCAGATGTCAGCTTACGAAAGCTATGAGGCGGTTTCTTCATCGAAAATCGTGATCTTGAACCTGGCTGGTGTAACGTGTTTTGGTTTGGCGGATGGCGGTTTCCACATGTGAATGTCGAGGCAAGCCGTATTGTACAACAATATTGTTACATGCCGTCAAAGATAAGCGCACAGCTGTCTGTCGTAAGCGCAGTTTATTGTCTTCCAGGATTTAGGAATTCTTTTGTCTTTTGAATTTGTAATTAAGAAAAACATGGTATTGTTTCTCTACTTGTTTTATAACTATCATTAGCGTCGAACTAATCCTTATTGTTATTGTTTTCGACTTTGTTAGCCATTCGCAGGTGTGCAAATTACTATTTCTCGGAAACTCAGTGCGCGCGGCCAATTTTTTTTTTCTGTGTAGTTGATATAAGACAATGCCCGAATGGAGGGGTGGGCAGTCAAGCGACGACTACGAGACGAGTAAGACGTTTGTAGTACTGTCGATTAGCGATATAGACGACGGACTTTGCGCGTGTCGAATTGCATTGAATCGTGCAGTGTGAACTGGTTGCATCCAGTTTTATTTGCATTTGTTTTATACGTGTTTGTACAGTTATAATAAATTATATAGTAGTTCCAACGGCATTTTTAATTCGAGTCCTGTAGCTCGCAACAATATATACTCGGAGAGACATTCAGAACATCTCTATGAATGATATTCCTAGGTTTTCTAGAACATTTTGGCAAAACGGAACCCTTATGAAATCGTCATGTTTGTCCGGTCCCTCTTTCTTTGTATGCCATAGTCATTTTTCACGAAGACTAGTACAGGCTATATGAATGAATTTAAAGCACGATTTCGAATCCTGTCTGGAAGGCATGCACCACTTAGATATTTTTCTTACTTAATATATTGTTGCTATAACCACGTGACATAACCTGCATATGGAGGTAACTTAGAAGCGTGGTGGGAATACTGCAGAAGGCCCGAGCCCAGTCGTGGGACGTGTATGGGCTATTATTATAAATAATGGTCCGGGTCTGACAGGGCGATGTTAATGAGCTAATTGTATCTTATCTTATACTAATATATAAAGCTGAAGAGTTTGTTTGTTTGTTTGATTGAACGCGCTAATCTCCGGAACTACTGGTCTGATTTGAAAAATTCTTTCAGTGTTAGATAGCCCATTTATTGAGGAAGGCTATAGGCTATATATCATTACGCTAAGACCAATAGGAGCGGAGCACCAATGAAGAATGTTTCAAAATCGGGGGGGTTTTGAAACAAATTCCACGCGGATGACGTCGCGGGCACAGCTAGTATTGTAATAAAATACTTGCCATATTACAGTAAAGTACATAATCTATCCAGTTTATATTGTGTATACCACCATCGCCGTTTAAATCCAATTCATTTCCGGGTTTGTCTGGTAGAATTCGATCTTTAGCGGTAAGAACGTCCTTTATCCGCAACTAGTCTGGAAGTTTTTTTTGTATTGATGTACAATAAACGAGTATCCTATCTATAATAAATAGAAAATAAATACCCTTTATATATTTACGAAACATTAATACGATTTTAAATAAAATTTTCTATTCTAATCTATTTTCTTGGTCGGCGAATGGCTCCAACGCTTTATGCGCGCGTTGATTTTGCCAATGCCGGAGTGACTACTGTGTAACAGTGACAGGTGTAGGGTGACCAGACATAAAAAAATTGTGTGTATGTGCACTTCACACGCATTAGGAGTTAAACACATTGTGACAGGGGGTGGGAGGGATTCTAAATTTCGTGACATTTCATATATTATATCGTTATAATATATGATAATAATATATGTTATAATATATTTAAGCTATAAAACTCGAAAGTTGAAGTATTAACAAAAAACCTTTAAAACATTTTCAACTCTATCTGTATGAGCTTAGTGTTTAAATTATTAAATATAATGTATTCTATCTCATTCTCTCGCAGGCTTAGTCCTAAAGATACTATCCAGTCCATATAGTCCTATAGATTTATGTGTTTATCTCTTTTTAGTGTCGCTTTTTTGTTTCATCGAGTTTCAAATCATTTTTTTTTATTGCTGGAGATCAGCAGACAGGCAGACGGCCCACTTGATGGAAAGCGGTTACCATCGTTTATGGACATTTGCAACACCAAAAGTGCTACAAATGCGCTGCTGCTCTCTTAAGGGAGACTGGAACCTGGTCACCAATGCCGGAACACAACTCAAGGTTGTTATGGCGATATACTTTAGACCAGGGGTGGTAGCCATCCAGTCGGGCAAATGCCCTACCACCTGGTATACAACAACACAACGATTCTAAAGAAGTTTCACTTTTGAAGTGAAACTTCTTTAGAATCGTTGTGTTGTTTGTTGTAATATAGTAACAACTTTGAGCGTGAAGAAAAAATACAAAATTTGAAATTGGCCTTCTGTTAATATTGGTCCGCGCATTCATCAAACGAAACAGAGACTTTGGCGCTGGGAGGTGCGGATTAGAAATGCGTTTGCGCATCTCGACCGCGACCACTTTCACTAGCATTGAAACTGTCCGCGCCTATTAGCCAGCGCTAACACTGGCATAAATTAAGCAGCAGCTGCTTTTACTCAATGTTATATTAATTGCCTGCTGTATATTATATTTCAGACGGACCACTCAGACGGATAATTTTTTAATGTTCCTTAGTAATTTTGGTAAAATCGAAACATACGACATCCTCATGTTCATCCGTTCATCTCTCTGTGTATGACACTATCATTTTCCGCGGAAACTACTACATACAATATGTGTGTTTGTCAAGTTTTTTTTTATTGCATGAGTTCAGCAGACAGGCAGACATCCCACCTGATGGAAACCGGTTGCCATTGCCTATGGACATTTGTAACACCAAAGGTGCTGTCGCTCTCTAAAGGGAGACTGGAACCCTGGCTACTTATGTCAGAACACAACGCAAGGTTGTTATGGCGGCATGTTTTTATCGCCTCTTATGACAGGCCGTCCGGCCGCAGACAATTGTATTCTTTCTCCGTCTCTGCACAGATAGAATATATATAAATAGATATATGGAGATGCAAAGTTAATTATTAATTATAGTAAAATTGCAACAAAAACAATGGAGATAGCCGCCCTATAATTATGTAACTAAGTATTGCCATTTTTGTTTTCAGTGTACATGGTCGAGTAGAATTAAGCAAAGTAGCTTCGTTATTTAGATAAAAAAAATGTGTGTGTGTGTGTGCAGTTCACACGCAGTAGAAGTGAAACAAAGTGTGACAAGTGGTGGGAGGGATACTAAATTTCGTGACGACACATTTCATATATTATATCGTTATAATATATTTTAGCTTTAAAATATGAAATTTGAAGTATTAACGAAAACTTTACAACATTTCCAACTCTATCTGTATGGGCATAGTGTTTAAATTATTAAATATAATGTATTTTATCTCATTTATGTTTATATCTCTTTTTAGTGTCGCTTTTTCGTTTCATGGAGTTTCAAATCACAACAATTCTAAAGAAGTTTCATTTAAAAAAGATATATTTCTTAATTACTTCTTGAATTAAGTCAATAGATAGCGAGACATTAAATTCTAAAATTATGGAAATTGTGTAAAATATTTTTTTATGAAAATTGCTTTAAAGAATATTCATTGAGTAGTTTTGGGATATTTTTGATTAAATCCTTTTTTATGAGTCTGTAACCAACTAACGAAAACAGAACAGGGAAAACGTTTGTCACCTCCTGGAAACGTTTCGTTTGGCGCGCACTGCGTAGTATTTATCCAATTATCGAATCTGTGTGATCGTTCGAGCCTATACCGCCATTTTATATTAATAAAAGTTGGAGAAGAATTATCTGTGAGTATATTCTCTGAAGTTTCAGAAGCACACACACACACACACATTTTTTTGTTGGTTGCAAAACGTATTTAAACTATTATTTTGTATTCAGACCCTCTGTTTTTGATTCAGTAAACTAAAACTGAACAGCAAATTTGTAAAACAAAATATTAGTTTAAAATATCTATTCCATCAAAAAATATACTTAAGTTCAAATGTCGCTTACGATAAAATGGCGGTAAAGGCTCGCTATGCTCATCGTTCGTTGAAATATGAAAATCGAACTGATGAATAATATAATGCAATATGTAAAGTATGTATGTATATTTTGGCAAGAAACTTGAGCTTAGCGAAACAAATGAATCAACCAGCAGACCAGGCTCTTTCAAACAATATAGGTACTTCAAGTGATTAATTTATTATGTTTCGCTGTAATATAAATAGTCAAACAGTTACACATTTGCAATGTTTACATTCCACACGAGCTATGCGGCATTGTTCGATTCATTCGACCCCCGTGCTGACGACGTATCGAACGTTGCGAAACCAACGTTGTAGGTTCAACACGAAATGTGAAATGCTGGGAAATTTATGTTAGTTTTGTCAACAGAAGGGCAATGAGCCGTTAAGAATTTTCAGGCGATCAAAATTAACATCGACAACTCTATTTATTTACTGATAATATAATAACAATATTATCTAATAATATTTTTACTAAGCTACATTTATCATCATCATCCGAGAGCTAAAACCCAGCTACGTTAGGAGCATTCGCTTTGAAGCCCTGGATAAGCTTTCTTCCTTTTTCTTCTACACTTCACGCGCTTTTTAGCAGCCCTTACTTTAAGATCATTGGTACGCATGTTACGTCCTTCACAACGTCAAGCTAGCGTTTCTTGGGCCTGCCTCTTCTACCTGGCGAACTGGCGGAGGCAGCATAGCTAGATATTTGTTCCCCACATAACTCTAGCCGGTTTCTGTAAAACGTAGCCGTACCAATGTAGACGACTCTCTTGCGATTTGTCTGCTGCGTAACGGACACAAAGACTGTTGCGGATGCGGGAGTTTCTAATTCGGTCTTTCCAGGTGGGTCCACACAGTCACCACAATATATTCATCTCCATGGATATAGATAGATAGATGGTCGTTTAAAAACGCCTCCACTGTTAGAATCGAATCTCCCAATTTGAAAAGGAAGGTTACCTTGCAATATTTACCTTACTTATTAAATAATTTCAAGAGGCCTTCAACTTAGTAGACAATGACATATTGTTGACAAAATTGGCAGGGCTTGAATGTTCTCCTAAGCTATTATTATTTTTTTGCTAATTACATGAGAGATCGTTAACAGTTTGTCGATTATGCTGGTTGTAAATCAAAGCCATATTATATCTGGTCAGGAATTGCTCAGGGAACTAATCTGGGACCACTCTAGTTTATTAAGATTGATGACTTGCCGAATTGGCGAAAAATTCCAAATGCCTTTTGTTTGCGGATGATTTGAAGTTACGTGCGGTTAAAAATGAATCGAACTGTGAGCTACTCCAAAATGACGAGGATAAAGTAGCAGATGGGGTCAAAATATAAGTAATTTTTAATACGACAAAATGCTCTTTTACTTTCTTTAGCAGAAACAAACGGCCTCTTCACTATAATTATTATTATATGGTTAACGCAGCAATTAAAAGGGTTGAAACGGCGCGGGGTCTTGGAGTACATCTTAATACATAGCTAATTTTTCGCTATCAAATAATTAACATTTGTAAGAAAGCTTATCGAAATTTAGGGTTTGTATTACGTCGAGTAGAAGGTATTAATAGCATTTATGTCATTAAAACAGTATTTAACGCTTTAGTAAGAAGCCACTTAGAAAGTAACGCAATCGTCTGGCTCCATATGAAATTAAATATAATCTCATGTTGGAGCGCGTACAAAATAAATTTACCTACTAGATTTTTATACCTATGAATTTATGGGATTACTCATTTTATTTCTTGATGTACCCCACACTGTTTGTCTTGGGCATGTTTAGGTGTAACAATTTAGCATCCAGACGAAAGTTTGCATTAGTCTCCTACTTATTTAAATTGTTAAGAAGTAAATTGTTTAATCCAGGTGTATTGGTTGAAATCACATTGAACATTTCAGCGAATTATGTGATAAGACGTAGGCAGTAACCAATGTTCGTAGTACCAAACGGCAGGACGAACTTGCTCAATAAGGCGCCGATGACACAGGCCTTGTAATCATTGTACAACATATGTCAACAAATTGACATTTTTAACTGCACTGTGAGTGAATTCACCAGAATTGCATTTCGTGTTATATGTTATGGTTATTGAATATGTATATATAATGTATTCTGTGGACCACGCTATTGTATTGGTGACTACAGTAAGGATATCGATGTTTGTGAGTAAATAAATAAAAAAAAATATTCTACAACTTTTGTTTACAAAAATTATCCAAAATCGCATAATTCTTTTTAAACATAAGGCTGTAGTAAAGATCGTGTTTTCCAAATCCTACCAAACGTCAAAAGTGTGACTAAATTTATTTATCTAAAGACGATAATTTTCTTTCTTCTTTTCAGGTATGTACCGGAATTTTTCTTTCAAGATTCAACTTCAACTTGTAAGATTGCGTCTATTTACTCAAGACAAATTCATATTATAATATGTTAAAGGTATTTTTGTGTATTGTGGTGTATCAAGTTAAAAATGTTTTTAATCTATGATTACTGGCTCGATGCACAAACCTTGTCAAGACAAAATTGAACAAAATAGAAGATGAAGAATCTATGATCAAATGTACTTCATAATTGTATATCTCTAGAGACCACGGGCCATAAAAATGGCCCGAACTTTTGGAGGGCTTGCGTGGGGCCATGGGAAGGCCATCACGTAGAGGCCCATTAAACAAATTTAATCTAATTGTGGCGTGACACTGATTGGCGTTTATCCCTGTCTACACAATATAAAAATGCATCCAAGGACAAGCCCCGGTCAGTGTAGGACTATTGTAGGGAATGAGAACAAAATATACCGGGTTATTGAGATGAACTGCTAATAGGGATCTGGGACTATAGGGACTATGGCGTCTGCCCGTCGCAATGTTCGTGAAACATGGAAAAATGGGCAGCCAGTGACTTGCCACTCACTGCATGGGCCCCTAAAAATGACGTACAAGATTGGCGAGGGACAACATATATAATTATGTACTTTCACACGGTCCGCTGTCCAAAATATTGACAAGAATACCATCTCTAAATTTCTTACAATACATAATTTTACTCTTGACTTTAGTTTACTTTAGGGCAAGCGCAAGTACCCAAACTCAATCTGTGTTAAATAGATATTAGATTAATTAAAAGTTATTGAGGAAATCTGTATTTTAAGCAAGTAATTTGTTCCGTCCATATATGTGCACGCATAGATGACTCAAAATTTAATTAAAAACAATTCTATACGGTATATAAAATTTACGAGCGACCTTATCTAATTTGATTGAAACAAACAAACCGTAAAAGGGACACGATTGCCAAAATAATGGAAATTCAACGTTTTTTCGATTGCCAAGGCCGCATCTAATTAATGAACTTATGCGTGACACAAACATGAACACTTCCGTAATTAAAACAGTTTTTTAAATTAATAAAAGCCAAAAGTACAGCCCACAGAGTGCGTGAGGTTCTAAGTTGTTTATTTATGCGTTCAACCGATTAATTGTTTTTTATATGATTAATAAACGTTTGAGAAATCAAATAATAGATATATTTTATTACATATTAGTGCTTTTTACACGGTTTCGCTGTGTAAACTTCGGTTTTGTATCTTACGGGACGTCTTGCTTTTAGTGAGGACCGTCGCAAGTTAATTAATGTGAGGAAATTAGTAGTTTATTATAATTTGATTTATTTATAGATATATGTTATTTGTTTCGTGTGTTTGTATGTGTTGTTTAAATTATTGCTTTATTGTATTGTTTTTAGTCTGCAATTCATTTACCTTTATCAAACTGCATTATACTGTATATATCGTTGTTGTTATGTGTGTTGTATTGTCCACAATGACTTCACTTTATGGTCCCAGACGCAAGATCAGCGCTAGTCCTTGTTGGCTAGTATTATGCTGAGACAGGGTCCAATTTGGGACTTTTTATGTTTCTATTTCTATTAACTTAGTTTTGGTCCTAAATAAAATATTTTTCTTTTCTTTTTCTTAGAATGGTTTTAAGGTCATCCCTTTCTCTTAGTTTGGTGTTTGACATTCCTTCACAGAAATTGATCCTTATAATATTCTCTACCTACTGGTGTTCTTTTAACGTACTGCAGCGTCATCGGTTTTCTGTTCCAAAATGGGCTTTCTTTAGCCGGCATAATTTTGAGAGCTGATGTCTCGGTCTATATAAAGTGTAGTGTAGTACTAGGATCATCATTGCTATAATCTTTTTTCTTGTTATTAATTCTGAACACAATCCAAATCACAATATCTTTAAGCCAACTCCATCAATATACAACACAGCTTCTAAGCACTAATCCTGAGGAAACACGCGAACAATGCATAATTGCGCTAACACGCAATCCGACTAATATAAATAGGCGCTCGTTAAGTACGTGTTATCTTTAACGATTGTGTCTATGCAAAACAGCCGCGTTACATTGTTGCTTAAGTAGCCCATGGGAATGGTGTACGGTGCTGTACACTTGCGAGAAAAAGTGTGGCTAATCCCTTACAAACGATTCTTGGAAAGTTGGCGAGAGTTCTCTCCTGAAAAGGCAGCAACTTTTTTGTTTAGACTTGTACTATCTCTGTACATAAATAATTTTATGCTGACAAATGGGATTGGCGTCCATTATTATTAAGATGTCGAGTGAGTTATATTAATCTTAACTAGAGTTTTTTCCTGATGTAATCTTCGATACCAGAAAGTTTAATTCGTTTGAGTCAAGTTGGTTTTTAATATACATATAATATAGGCATCATACATAGCATAGACCCTAAAAGCTTTCTTACCAAAAAAATATACTTAAACACTATGAAACCGAAACATGTACCAAAAAATTACAAAAATTAAATTAACTATAGCTGTTTTATTTTAGTCTTGGCTGCATTTCAAAATTGAATTCAAAAATCAAATATGATCACCAAATTTTAACAAGCGAATTAATACGCTGTTACTACCTAAATAAACCACTTTAAAAGGATTTTTTACTTCTAATGACCAATTAACTTTTTTGGCAATATAAAATATATTTTTGGACGTTATATTTTACTATATCTGGTGATCAGGTAAACATAAATCTATAAAATAATAAATCTATTGGGGTGGGTGTTCAGGTTGTACATTGAATTTATAAATAAAAAAAAATTATGAAACACGACATTGTTAATGATGTTAAACATTGACAGAAATACACACTAATGTAGATAATTAACGGCGTTATTTTTAACGCTAAAAATAAGTCGCATTTGGTTAGTCACTAACACAAACGCAGGTGGAGCAGGGCTTCTATAAAGGTTAAAATACCAACTACTTTGAAAATGCTTTAATATCCTTAAAAGCCGTTTAAAACACCATTCACGTTGAATGTAGGTGAGACAAGATAAATAATCCTTATCCGACGCAAAATCTGTTATGCAACGTGGAAAGTGTTTCGGAATAGACGGTAATTCACTATAGTTCGCGTATAGGTATACGTTGCTTAAACTTCTTAAGAGGTCGACAGTGGGACGAAGTTTCTATTTTTGAACTTTTTTAATAATGGTAACTTTTATAAGTAATATTGTTAGAAATTTTCTATACATTCGTACATTTTATCCGTGCAGGAACGGAGAAAGTATACAATTTCCTGCGGCCGGCTGGCCTGTCGTAAGAGGCGAGATAACAGCCAGGTGGTAGGGTATTTGCCCGTCTGGATGGCTACCACCCCTAGTCTAGAGTATGCCGCCATAACAACCTTGAGTCTTGTTCCAGCTTTAATGGTTCCAGTCCCCCAAGACAGGAGCAGCGACGGTAACCGCTTTCCATCAAGTGGGCCGTGTGCCTGTTTGCTGAACTCATGCAATAAAAAAATTTAAAAAAATTGTTGTAAAAAGCGCAGTCATTGTTATTTACGATAATCGCAATGTTATTTAGGCATTAATAGTTATATGAACATAATATAATCATTACCGTCACATTTATGAGCTGATAAGTCATTATTTCTATTGTAATTGTCAAAAGACATTTATCAGGCATTATTAACCTACTTTAAAAATATGAGGTTGTCAATTCGTCTTGTAAATATTTTTTCATAATTCGTTTTTTATTATAATCTGTGTAAGTTAATTACAGTCTGTAAGACACAAAAGACCACGTCGGGAACTCTTGCATTCGCAGCAGTCTTTATGTCCGTGACATAGTAGACAAACTGTATGAGAGCCACTTATGGTGGTACGGCCACGTTTTATGGAGACCGGTTGATTATGTGCGGCCTCGCGCCAAGTCACGTCAGGAGTAGGCCGAAGAAACGCTGGCTTGACATTGTGAAGGATGACATGCGTACCAATGGTCTGAAAGCAAGGGATGTCGAAGACCTCGCGAAGTGGAGTAGAAAAAGTAGGAAAATGGACCTTGGGCGTCCAAAAAGTCACAAAATACACTCTATTTGGATCAATTCGGTTCAAATTGTTTTTTTTTATAGCTGGAGTACAGCAGACAGGCTGACGACCTACCTGATGGAAAGTGGTTACCGTCGCCTATGGACGTTTGCAACACCAGATATGTTACCAACGCGCTGCCGGCCTCGAAGAAATTTTATGACACCGTTTTTGAAAAACTCCATATCGTAGTGCGTGTGGGAAAACCTCGGCTGAGAGCTCATTCCTAATCCCCACGGTACACAAGAGAAACGTTCTACAGAACCGTTGCGTACATGAGCGAAGCAGCTCAAGGAAGTGGGGATGAACCCCACTTCCTTGAGCTGTGCGATCCCAACCGATGGCGAGCGGTGCGATGGTAGAAAGAGCTCGAAGGCACCATTCTAAACAGTTCTTCGGAACACTCCCAGTTATACAGTCGGTATAATACGCAGAGAGAAGCAAAGTCTCTCCTAAGGCTAAGCGTATCTAGACCGTCTGTGAGTATGGGATCATCAACAACGCGAACAGCTCGACGTTGAATACAATTCAGGGGATTAAGTTGATAGGCAGGTGCTCTAGCCCAAAGATGTGAGCAGTACTCATATGCGACCTCACCTGAGCTTTATAAAGCACAAGGCGGTGCCGCGGTGTGAAGTACTGCTTGGACCGGTTTAGCACTCCCAGCTTCTTGGGGGCAAGTTTTGCCTTTCCTTCAAGATGGCCCCTGAATTGTACATCGTTCGCGATGTCAACACCGAGGATCCCAATACTCTTGGAGGTGGTAAGGGGAGTTCCTTGGAACTGAAGCGCTTGCTCGAATGGAGTTTTTTTAGCAGAAAATACACAGACTTGTGTCTTCTTGAGATTGAAATGGCCAAGGTTTTGTGTCCCCCATTCAGAGACTCTTTCTAAGGAATACTCTACTTCAGACACAAGTCTACATTCCTCCACAAATGATCGAGGGACCTTTGCACGGCCAGAGTACTGCGCATCGCCAGTGCTGTCATCCGCATAGTAATGAATGTTGCCAATAGACAACATATCATTGATATGCAAGATGAACAACGTTGGCGATAGCACACAACCCTGGGGCACACCAGCGTTGATGGGCTTGATGCTAGAGCAGCAACCGTCGACAACGACTAGAATGCTGCGCCCTGCTGCTGCTGATTACACTGGTCGGCAAAAAAAACCACTCTTAACTATTGTGATATTTTCTTCTTATAATTTCTACACTTCTGAATATAAATATAGTATTAAAAGTTTTGTACCGCTTCTATTTTTTTGTAATTGATGTTTTAAATTAAGCGTTTTTTTATTTACATACAAAAACGTATATTTAATTATTGTGATAATAACTGATTTAATTCCTCCATAAAAATTTAAAATCATTAAAAGTATATTTCAAATAATTGATAAAGTCATTTCAGTATGTAGTTTTCTCCATTTAATTTTAATTTCATGGCAAATCAAGTAACAAAAATCTGCAAGTAATATTTCTGACCATTTTCCGTTGTATCATTTCTCTATATTCTATACTAGCTGATGCCCGCGACTTCGTCCGCGTGGTGCGGTTTTTTAACTATCCCACGGGAACTCTTTCAGTTTTCGGTATCAAAAGTATCCTATATGTTGACCAGGGATATAAGCTTCCACCATACAAAATTTCATTTAAATCGGTCCAGTCATTTCGGAGATTAGCCGGTGCAAACAGACAGACAAACAGATAAACAAAGAAACAAAAAAAATGAAAAAATCTAAAAAAGAAGTGAAATAGAACTACTATTTCACTTCTTACATCCCCCTGACTCGGTTTTTAGCATTTTTTTTCATTGTACAGAAATTGGACCTCTACAGTTTTATTATATGTATAGATGTAATAATATACGTTGCTAGAATCGTTCATCACATTCATGAGATATTGCTTAGAGATTTGCGGAAAAGAAATCTATTGACATGATGGTATTTTGGAGCTTGATGAGGACAATTTTTTTTCTCACAAAAACATATTGCGTTAGGAGCAAAAATTAAAAAAAAATGTATGTGTGATAGCAAGAAACTAAAAGCAGATCTAAATAGAGCATGTCAAATTCTATATATATGTGATTTTTATTTAAAGGATGATTTGTTGGCCGACCAGTGTTATATTCGCAGTAAACGACGTGCTGATCGACGTATACAACGACATACGGACAAGTTTGCGAATATAGCTTAAATCGAGTTTAACAGATCATATCGATTCCATCCGAGTTACATTCTAATCGAGTTGATACATTGCTAATCAAAACGAATGTCTCACAAAGTGCATTTAGACGTGTCCTTTGGCATCGTATTTAATGTATTATAATTTATAACAGTAACCAGCTTGTGTACCAATTAAGAGGTTCGATCCATCATAATTATTTCTAACTTATTATTGCGTTGAAGCGAACTGTGCGTCGCTTGCACATGTAAATGCATTACAAAATATTTTATGAAGGCTTGTTGTGCAGCGAGCTTTTTAGGTCTTGATTTACTTGCATTTTTAACGTGACCGAAATTTGCATACATACGTTTAAACTATGACGATTGCAAAACTTAAAACACTTACTGTAGATAGTTTTAAATATCAAATTATTTATATGCATATACAGATAACCGTTGTCAACTGCTGGACGTGGGCCTCCCCAAGTTTGCGACACATATTCCGACCCTCTGCTTCCTCCTTCGTTTGGCTGACAATGTCTATATAAAAATAATTAATAATTTGTTAAATAAATGTGTATTTTTCGATATGGTCCTACAGAATTGTTAATACTACCGTAAGGATTAAAATCGATAACTCAAAGTTTATTAATTATAATCGAGTCGTAAAGACCAATGATGAAATCATAACTTCACCTGGGTCACAATTTACTGAGCTACGTCATCAGTATGACGTCATTAACAGTTTATAACTCATTATTTTTTAGGCAAACCAAGGAAAAGGGTTGTTCTTGAACAAAATGTTATATTTTCCATATAATAATGAAACATAAAATTGCGCCGGTAATTTGACCGCACCTCATTTGAACGCAATCAATGTTTACCCATTGACTGATTTGATTA
The DNA here is from genome assembly GCA_039645545.1 of Dendrolimus houi. Taxonomy (NCBI): domain Eukaryota; kingdom Metazoa; phylum Arthropoda; class Insecta; order Lepidoptera; family Lasiocampidae; genus Dendrolimus; species Dendrolimus houi. The sequence continues at coordinate 4,964,020 of CM077127.1, read as the reverse complement.
ATTGTATTAAAATAACGTGAGTTTTGAATATTAATTTATAGATGCCTATTAAAAATATAATAATTTTCATAATTTCGACATTGCCTAAAATGAGATGAGATTTTGTTCAAAGACAACCCTTTCCCTTGGTTTGCCTAAAAAAGAATGAGTTATAAACAGTTAACGACGTCCTAGTGATAACACCAGGACGTGTTTATTATTTCAAAATCAGTCGATTCGATTCCTAACAAGGGTAATTGATTTTTCAAAAATCTAATGATGCCACTTTAGTTTTCGTCAAAATCGGCCTCGAGACTCCTTTGAGTATTTTTCGCTATTTCAAATAGTTTATAGGATGTAGCCCTGAAGGTCCACTTGAAACATTCCCTCTGTATAGAAGTAGCATTTTAACACAACAATACCGGCACGTATTGTGATGGACATAATGAGATTTCAAGTGAAATTTCAAAAGTGATAACAAAGCAGAATCTCAACTGTAAAGCATAAATTCTGAGCTAAGAAAACCTGCTTAAACAATTGATAATAGAATGCAGGTGTCATTGGCACGAATAGCTCCCAACATTATACTAGTCTCGGTAAAGATAATTCATGTAATCAACAATGTTATTGCCACGTCAAAATCTTAATGGGACTTGTCGAATTGTCAACGTGTGACCTTAATTGCTTTAGTCTAAAAAGATATTGTGCATTTAGTGTTGTGTACTACGTACGGTACTTTCGGCAAGGATGTAGCCGAATCTATAGCGGTTGTGTTCTTTTTTGTAATTGTGGTATTTCTTCGTCAGTATCATTTCTTTTATGTCTCTATTTAAACTATTATTTCGTGTTGTTTCTTTTATTTCTGAAGTGGCTAAATGAATTCGACGATTCAAAACTGCTAAATAAATTTGGTGCACCATAGCAATCTCTGCAATGGGCAGGTGAATATTACAGTAGGTATGACATATTTTAAAATAAAGAGGTACTAGATATGTTTCATTTATTCGTGTTATCTATACCTATAATGTTTACGAAAATTTTGTAGTATTTACTCGAGTATAGTTTCTAAAATACGTTCGACGTATTTTAAATAATAACCTTCTGTAAAAAAGTAAGTCTTTTGAAGTTGAATTTCTAGAAGAGAACTAAGGCTGTAAACAAGTTTATACGGTTTCATCATTTTTCTAAGTTAATCATACATATACAATATGCAGGCAGGTATCCAATAGTAGTGTTATCATCATAAAGAATTTTTTCATAGAAACCAGTTTGTAATTAGTTCATGGTATGCGAAGAAGGATAATCTAACTTACCTGTTTCTTAGAAAACTCGTGATAAGGAAAGCAATTTAAAAGCAATTTATGTGTTATATAATAATCAATTTTGATTTTAGACGGTTATAGATAGAATACAATATAAATAACACAAATTATGTTTAGTTGATGTTAATGTAGTAATTGTATCAGTTTATAATATTGTATTTTATGTAAATAATCAGACCTATAATTTAAAAATAATTAGATAAAAGTTAAACCCTAATTCAAAAAAATATTCCTGATATATTAACTTTTTAGTTAGTGTCTTCGTTTTTTATCAATTGAATTTGTCAAATTCGATTAAGTAACAATATTTTTAATTCAATTTCCGAATTTCGGCTTACGGTCCAACACTTCAACTGCTCTTCGTTCAAAAGTGTCCGACGTCCGGTTGTCCGTCCACAATGATTTCTCGATGACTTAACAACTTAATCATGTCGGTAATATACACGCAAATTATAAGTAATGTTTCACCCGAACGAAAAACCACTATTGACCAACGGTTAACGACTGACTCATTGAGCGTCAGTTACTAATTTTTCTTAAAAAGTATTTGCATTAACGGTCTTATTCATATTAAGTTAGAGTATGTTGGTAGGATTCTCTATGGTTTTTAAAGAAGCCTTCAAACTTACTGTAACTCATAAGACCGTAAGTGTTTTTATTTTTTTCATTGCATTAGTTCAGCAGACAGGCAGACGCGGCCCACTTAATGGAAAGCGGTTACCATCGCCTATGGACATTTGTAACACCAAAGGTACTACCAATGTGGTGCCGCTCTCTAAAAGAAGACTGGATGCTGGCCACTAATACCGGAACACAACTCAAGATTGTTATGGCGGCATACTCTAGACCAGAAATGGTAGCCATCCAGACGTGCAAATACCCTACCACCTAGTTGTTATGTCGCATCTTACGCAGGAAATTGTATTCTTTTTCCGTTCGTGCACGGATAATATTATTGCATGAGTACTGCATTATTACTTTTAAAATATCATGATACAAATAATTTTAATTACTTCTTAAAGAATATCGATTGCTCCATTTGACTCCTTGACCTTGTGCTTTTACAAACTTATGACTCATAAGTTGATATCATATAACATTATGAAACTGCGATATTTTGAAACCTTACTGCTTCATCTGGATAATGTTACACTTATAGACCGTTTCACGAAGATGCAGTGATGGATTAACGCTTAATGTGTGATGTGATATTGTTATTAGTTGTTAATGGTGTATATATAATTGACAGATAACGTCTGTATATACATTAATATAGCTATTTGTTAACGACGTTATTTTTAACACTATAAATAAGACTCATTTGGCCAAAGGCCACTTTAACGTTATCCTAGATGCAACCCGAGCTTAGATGACAAAAAGGATTTATATTGATTTGGATGTTTGCGCATGTTTCAAACACTTCATATATATCCATTAAAAGAAAACAAGTGCCTGCTTAAACCGATATTACATCAAATACGATGTTACAAGAAAGAACAGGCGGTTACATAGATTTACGTTATCGTTCACAATCCGTTGGGCACTAATGACTAGTTGCCCTGCAACTGTGGCATTTTAATAACACCAATGGTTGTTAAACAAGTGCTTTGGTTCGTTTTGATATTGCTCACGACACTACAAATCTCTTGAGCTATTAAAATGCGTGGACGTTTTGAATGTGTACTGTTTGTTTAGTTGTATTACCTATATATTTTTTCTATGAGATCAAAACGTTTATATAGCATTAAAACACTATTCCATAACAAATTGTTTTTATTATTGTTAAAAATTAACTATTGTGTATTCCAAAAAGGACTATGGGTGACACATTACAGGTGACATCTATTTGGTAAGTCTAGAGATGCGGCGTTCTGCATATCATGAGTTAATATGTGATTGACGATTATTTCTGAGTATTAATAATAACCGATTGTTGACATGTTTGTTAATATTGAAAAACAAAAATAAAGGCTCGAACTGAATCAATTCAAAATGGCGGCTCTTTGTAGTTCAATTTTCTGCCATTTCAGAAAATCCAAATATAGATCCATACTTTTCACTACTCTCAATGTGTCCTTAGTGCGTAACTTTAAAACGTCAGGTAAATTTTAAATAGTAAGAGGTTGATTAAAAGTTTCAATTGAGATTTCCTATAAGATCAAAAACGGACTGGTGTCGCCAACGGTGATTTTTTTTATAAATGGAGTACAGCAGACAGGCAGACGGCCCACCTGATTACAGAACGTATTACGAGTTAAGTTTTTTACTGGACGAATGCGATTGTCATCCCTTCTTCTGTAGTAGTGTGGATGTTGTTGGGCCAACGATCTGTCGTTAGGTGTAGTTTCGGTGGCTTGTTATTGCTACAACAGTCATTCTGTGTGATTTATATGCCTACTAACGTTTTAAGCACGCTGTTCACGACACAGACTTCCAAGGCATATAACGATTGACTTGTGCATGTGTATAGCTGTAGTATCGTCTGATTGTATTTTAGGCATATTGACGTCAGATAGCTGACGTATTCAGACTTTTGGAGCTTCTAATCCTACAACTAAGTTCTTGCAAACGATTGGCGTGAAGTAAGTATGTAGGTAGCTGTATCTAGTACCGGGAATAAAACTCATTAACATTTCTCAGTATATTTTAATTCTTAATTTCTTCAATGCTTCTAGAATCATATTTCGCACCTCGAAACATCTCAAAAACCTATAATTGTCCCCGGGCAATTCACTGAACCTAACGTTGTTTATGGACTGCAGGGCGGTAAAAGTAAAGTAGAAAATAATAGGGGCGCCACTTTCGCAAACTTTTCTAAACTCTAGCAACCCCAATATTAGGTCAAGAGTAACATCGATACTTAACCAGTAAAATTTAGTACGACTTCAAACATCGTGTAAGTATCAAGTTGCTTTAGTTACGCTTACGACGTACGCATTTTGTCAACATAGCTGTTTATATGATGTTTACTTTAACAATAATGACTATAATTTTGTAAGCAAGAGTTTAAGCACCTTGTAACAGTGAACAGAACAATTATTTGATTAAAAGAAGCTAAACTAACCATTGCAAACCTATCAATATTGGCTGTTCTTTGGTAAATATCGTCGAATCATATCGAAAAAATTTTTACTTCAAATTCCACTAGACATCCTTGGTAGACTTTAAAAATCACTGTTCACGAGAAACTTGGTATTATTACATGCGTATTTAGTTATTTCTAGCGGGTTTTAGACTAGGATCAACGTCAAAACTAAAAATAACAGATAAATTCGCTTTGTTTATGATAAAATAGAATATAGCCAGAAGGTAAAAAAAATTGTTAATTTTCTAGACATTTTGGTCGAATTGTACATAACATCAATTGAGACAATCTCTTAAATAAGCAGTATGAGCCGTTGCAAGTCAGTCGTCGGCCCTAAATCAGCGCGCGACACGCGAGCGACGGTCGCGCTGACGCGCGCTTGTCATTTTGGCGATGCATTCCCGCGAGCGAAGCCACCGTAGTGAGTTATGCGCAATAAATTGTGTTATTCAACACAACACAGATTATTTGTGTTGACGTAACGATATAACCGGCGTTGGAATGTCGAATATGTTTGTTGACTGCCTAACTGTTACTTCCTCGTGTAGTTAGAATAAATAAATAAATATTTTGGAAGAATTTGTTTTGACACGCTCGTGAACTGCTTGTGCAAGTTTAATTTCAAACTGTATGATGTAATTGATATTAAAATCTATTCATACTGTGTAATAATGGTGTCAAATTAGTTTATTTGATTTTATGTTTATATTATTACTTAGTTTAGTGTTTCATTTAGGTTAGTAATGTTGAGATTTCATGTAATGCTTTGGACCCACCTTTATAGTTCATTATTGTTTTGCCTTTTAATTAATATATTAAATAATCGAGTAAGAATAGTTGAATAGTATTGTTACAACTTAGGTTCCGACAAAAATAACAAATTCCACCTCCATATCTGTAAAACACATTTTATTACCTGTCGGCGTTTGAACTAATTGCAATTCTTTTATGATCTTCTTATTTTGTTTACTTATTTATTGGCATACGTTTCTAAAGAACAGCGCATTGTTTTATTGTACTCGTTTATGGCCGCTTGCGGCTGAATCATTGGCCAGGTGTTGCGGATTACGTCGACTACGATACGGGCACATATATATTTGTGAGGTATAAAACGACGGTCTGATGGAGAGAGGGGGCAGTTCAGCGACAACCACGATCAAGACGTGTTTACAATCGGGAATCTAATAGTGACGGACTTTGCGCGTTTTATTCAATTACGACCTTCTACATTACGTTTGGATTTGTTGTGTTCGGTTATATTTGTACCTGTGTTATACGTGTTTGTAAAGTTCTAATAAACTCTATAATAATTCTAACGGCATATTAATTCGAGTCCCGCAACTCGTAACAGTATTATTTTTTTATGCAAATAAATGGTTATCAATTAAAGCTTCACTTAAACTTCACTAAAAAGAAAATTTGGTAGTTACAGAACAAAAAGTATTACGCTGTCAGTCTTATTTCTAAATCCAAGCGGAAGCAAGATTCGTGCTAAAGAGCGCAAGTTATGTTGTTGATTGATTTGATTTTTGTTTGTTTGACATGTTTGATTTTTGTTTTTTTCTTTTCGTGCGTCATTTCCGTCGTAAAGTGAATGGCAAGCCTTAGCAGTTAGTTGCTTAACTGTCTCGAGGTTTATGGCGTTGCTAACGGGTAACTGCCGTCTGTAATGCGATAGTCGAGGTGTGAACAGGGCGTTCTTTAGAAATTCGATTATTATTAGTACCTGGAAATGGTTTGTGTAGTCGTACGGTCGTGTTTTGGTATTAGCGGAAACCCTTTAATAGGCACAACCGTGACTAGTATTCGAATGTGTATCTATAACTAGATAATGGAAATTATTTATCGATTTTTACAGACTCATCTCAGCGCCAAAAATTTGAGTTATTTTACAGAACGTGAAAAAATTTGAAGTGATTTTAATTTCAAAATAAAAACTAAAATTTGATTGAAAACTGCTTTTTATATGATGAAAGTTTTTAGAATTAGATAGATAGCTTACATTTTATTACTGAATAAAGACACAAAACTTTATATAAATATTTTTAGGCAAAACAATAGGCGGCCTTATCGCTTAGAGGGATCTCTTCCAGGCAACCTAAGTTATCAAATATTATTAGCTAATCTGGCGATTTACGTGGTGCACAAATTCAGATTAAAAAAAAATATATACTTAAGTTTAGAATTTCAAAACAAGACATGGCAACAAGGCCAATTGGAAAATCAGCCCGGGCAACAACAACGCGGACGTCGAATATAGGACGTTTAACTTATAAATACCTATCTGTCATACACATCTTCTTTTGTCAGGTTCTTATCATTACTTAACATGTCTAAACCACTATAGCCTGTAGTACGGTTTGACACAATATGTTATCGGAGTAAGTATATCTCAAAACAATTCCAACAAGCCCTAAATCTATCATCGTCGTTTCATAATAAATATTTGTCGTGTTAATTAGCGTCAAGATGGAAGCGAGTGAGCCACCGGAAGAGGACTTCCGCCAAGGGCGCCCCGGCCTCACCGGGATTGCGCTGGAGGCGCCAGATTGTGACGCACATGCTTAACGTGGCCTGCTTTGCACATATGTGACTAATCTACTTATCACCCACCCGGTGGAGAAAATCAGGACTCCAATACTCATGCCTATAGTTCCCGATGAGACAAGATAGCAATCGGGGTATGAAGTGAGTCGTGCACAGCCTCCATGCCACCTTAGGCTCGATTCACACTATGATGCCGCGTCGGTTCAATCTCACTCCGGTCTCGGTCCGTTTCTTCTCCCGTCAAATATTCTTATATCCGATTCCTATATATTATTATTCATTCATTTGCTTTGCCATTGGTTGAATTTTGACGTTACTTGTATGGAGCTAATGTCAATTTTTAATCGATAGTAAGGCAAATGAACGGTCAGTAAGATATAGGAACCGGCTGTTAAACAAGAAAGAATCAGAGAATATTCTCTATCATATCGCTCTAGTTCCGATCCGATATCGCGCCGGTATCAGTTCGTTGAAAAAAATATTCGACTGAAGCGAGATCGCATCTGTAAAGACTTGTACCGACAGTGTAGACACAGCGCGATTTGATCGGAGTAAGACCGGAGCGAGATTGAATCGTGAACAATATCATAGTGTGAATCGAGCCTAGTCTTAGTGTTGCACGTCTCTGCATCGATTGCCTTTATCGATTTCGATCTTGCTCACGTCATTACTTGTATAATAGTTATGTATTGAAAATGAATTCGGTTGCCTCTGGGTCAGGTGTTAAAATAACAAAAAAACAATAAACCATTCTCAAGCTCGAGAACTAACCACAAAAGTATGCGTCTAACGATAAGGGTCCTGAAGCAAAAAATATAATTAACTATACAGTTCAGTCCAGCCACGTGACGAAAATGGTTACCGTCGCCTATGGACATTTGCAATACGAGAGGTGCTGCCAATGTGCTGCCGGCCTTGAAGGAGAAACGAACCTGGCCACTGATGCGCCGGAACACAACCCAAAGTTTATGCCGGCATACTCTAGACCAGGGGTGATAGCCATCCAGCAGGGCAAATACCCTACCACCTGGAACCTACCTACCTATACCTACTAACACTATTAAGTCGAAATCTTTCCAACATTATTTTTCTAACATGCCGTTGCGCGACCTTAGCGCCGCGTTATTTCGTGAGATGGGTGTAGAAAATAGTGATATTGAACGGAAAAATAAAATTGTTATAAATATCTTGTCAAATAGATACAGTGGTGTTTGAAAATATTACTTGAAATAAAAAGATGATAATGATTTTACTCTTTATTTCGTTGCGTACTAAAATTATCGATATCATATACAATGGGACGTTACATCTCTAGAACATTGCTGTGAACTATATATAGGTATACATCCAGACATAAGCATAATACTTGCATAACCATATTAATGTTATGCTTCGATTATGCTTCGAAACTAAAACAGAAATATATACAAAATACACCTAACCAATATTACATAGATCATAAAACGTTACGATTAAACACGAACATATAATGACATTGTAAAAACCACAGATGCTCGCGGTAACATTGACACGGTGTTATTTAATTAACAATAGTGTGCATAACGATTAAAATACCGTTGCTGTAATTGAAAGAACAATAAAGATATACCAATAAAATTAAATAAACACTTAAACGTACTAGCGAAATGTTAACTGTTCTATTGAAACATAAAATTTATAAGGCAAATAGTAAAACGTGAATTCTTAATTTTATCGTACTAACATTTAATGTAAGCATTAAAATTAATTTATGTAAATTGTGAATTAAAATTGGATCATATTTTCTAAATTAATGTGTATGTAATAAGTCATGTAAAATTATCCTTTTTTACAGCATATTAGTTTCAGGATAAGCAGCTAGAAAGTTCTCACCAAAAAACCGCGCTAATATAGTAAACCTTGCTTTTTCTCACTAGATAATTTTTGGATAAAATTTCACATATAAATAAATAATCGACAAACAAACACACATATTGTATATCCCCAAATTAAGCAAGTTACGCTTGTGTTATGGGTAATATACAACGGACTACTCTGGGGCCGATCCCAGAATTCGTTTCCGAATTTTACCATACCAGAAATCGAACCCAGAGCCTCTTTGCAGTAAGGTCGGCCGGCAAAGCCTTAGCCCGCACAATCACAGAAGCCGTCATATAAAATAAATCAAGTCAAGTCAGTTAAATTGTGTTTTTAGATGATTAATATAAAACATTTTCTACTGTATTAGATGTGGCTTAAGTTGTCTAAAACATTTAAACTTCATTAGTGTAAGAAGTCGTGGTAGCGTAATGGCTACCGCACCCCCCAAGCTCAAAGGGTGCGGGTTCGATCCTGGCCGGAATGCATGCCCTTAGGAATTTTCTGACCTAATGTGCATATTGTTACAATTACCACGTGTTAACAACGGTGAAGGAAAATATCGTGATGCAACCTGCACATCGAGATAACCGATGTGTCAAACCTGCCAAGACGCCCTTGACAAGTGTGGCGAGTATACTGTCCGTTCCCCTATAATGGGAGGCCCGAGCCCAACAGTGTGACATTTATAGGCTGTTATTATTGTTATTATTAAATAGTATAATTCATTGCAAGAATCCTGTTTGCCATGCCGAAAATGATCTACTAAGAAAACTACACTAGTCTGCAAGTTTAGAAATTATAAGTATAATTATTTCTTCACATTTCTTTATATGTTATTAAAAATTACTTACTCCTTAGGTTGTTATACACATACATTTCAGGTTGCCTGGAAGAGATCGCCTTTAGCGATAAGGCCGCCTTTTGTTTTACCAAGTAACTATTGTCTTGTGCATTTTTTGTAATTTTTGATTTGGTGAACAATAAAGTGTTGTCTATGTCTGTGTCTATTTTTAATAAATCAGTTTTGGTCGAGATATACATTACAGAGCCTAAATAAAAAGGAACGAAGTGTATCAGATTTCTGTAGTTTTTTCTTTGTTGTTGTTTCCGTCTATTTACTCCTTTTATTGTTGTGTGGAGGCTTATCAATAGTTTTCCCTTATTTACCTTATAATTTAGTAATAATTCTTAAAGCTGGTATCTCTGAATTAAAATAAAGGTTCTCAATTTGAAAAATGACAAAAGATTCATTTTATGATTGATGACACATTCGTATGTATAAGTTTATATTGAGTTGAGCGCAGCTGCTTCTCTTCTTTAAACACAATACTAATATGACTTTGGAAGCAGTGGTACAACAGGTCCCATTAAGCATATTTTTAGTTTCTACCATAATATTATAAACTACTTTTACAATTTCTAATTTTCTCACGTTTTCCTTTAAGAGTCTTATCGCCGTCGTCCCTCGTTCACTTGCAAATGGGTTCCGCAACAGTGCTCGCCACGGTTCCTGAGTGCCCTAATAATGTTTGATTCAATGCCCTCGCTTTCCAAACATTGCCCATGGGGTATGGCCAGTTATCTCGATTGCTTGTCTATTAGTTTCATGTTTTACATGAACTTATACTTCTGAAATTGCGGCAGCTTATATGCTAATGCAGACGCGTCTAATTACAAAGAGTTTTAAACTCTGGTAGAGAGCGAATTTAGTTTAGGTATTTCCATGAACATCTTGAAGAGACTTGAACATAGAGGATTTTAATGAGTGAAATCGGCTCATTATTAAAATGGCCGCTTTTGCGAAATCTTATGAATCTGCCGTGTGTTCTATTACCTGTGTTACTTGTTCTGTTCTATTACCTTTTGACTTTTAGCAGATTCTTAGTAAATAATTTAGTAAAGTGGCCTTTTGAACCCGGATCGCCATAAGTCGGTTGTATGTTGTAAATATCTATGGCCTGGTGGAGGCTCTGAGCGTTTTATGACAATGGGTGCCTTAATCCCTACGTCTATGTATGACGGAAGGTTTTTCTATTAAAACAAAACACTGTTATGGACTTGTGATTTTGTCTGCCAGGAATTAGGGGGCCCATCGATCGCGTGGCCCCAGGCACTTGCCCAAAGTGCCCAGTAGAGGTGACACTGCCTGGTGCTAAAAGGGACAAAGTACATTGATGATTTTAATGCCAGACTACATCTATGTATCTCGGAAGGTTTTTCTATTAAAACAAAGCACTCTTATGGACTTGTGATTTTGTCTGACAGGAATTAGGGGGCCCATCGATCGCGTGGCCCCAGGCACTTGCCCAAAGTGCCCGGTGGAGGCGACACTGCCTGGTGCTAAAAGGGACAAAGTACATTGATGATTTTAATGCCAGATTATTTAAAAAGTATCATATTGTATTAATAAGTATGAAACAGCGCACTATGTATATCGATATTTTATACGCAGATAATTTTATGAAACATTGTCGACAACTTAAGCCTATTAGCTCGAATAAATATCATGATGAACAAGCTTAGATTAAAATCTTACGTTGTACAAAAACTTACTTTTGACTCTTTTAGCACCAGATGCCTAAAGCGGCCGTTTTCGCATATTTATATTGCGAAAATGACAAATATCAAAGTAAAGTGGACTTTGTTATATCTTAAACTTGCCAGTGATATAATATGTCTGTCTGCCGATACAAAGAATCAATAGAGCGAAAGCATATGAAAAAGGAAAGTGCGGGCAGGTGCGCACGAGGTGAGCCCTTCCAGGCGGACGAGCGGAATGCGACTATTATTAGAGGAGTCGGCGCCGGCGCATGCCGCCGACCCCGCATACATACAGCGTGCTCCATTTACATTGGCTGCAACCTTAGACAAATGAGTGGTAGGTGTCGCAACTGAAAAGTTATTATTGTGCTGTAGAAAAGTAGATATATTTAGACTGACGAAAATATAGTTTAACAGCAAGCAGTTACAATGGAAAAGATCTAAACGCTTAAATATATAATCAATGTCATCTATAACTACATATTATAGTCCATGTCATGTTTTAGACCACTCTTAAATATATGCTTGGCGTACAATAACATAGTTTGCTTCCGAACTTGGTGTAACACGTGGGCTTATTAGCTTAGTTCAGAAAGTTTTTTTTGTCAGGTTTCTCACAGGTTGGCAGGTTGACTAAAATAATTCGGTATTCCTTCTTTCGCTACGGGTCAAGGTAGCTCGAATAGCGTTGCCAACACCAGGACTCCAGCTAACATAAGCCCGTCGATAATAGAGGGCAGGCCTAATTTCAATGGAATAAATGAATGAATGAATTATTCATCAATCGCAGGATTTAAATTACACTAGAGTTAACCCCGCGACTACACCGTCTGAATAGCCATAATGAATAGCAAATAGAATTGAATTTTACATATTGTTACGACCGACAAAAACCAATGCACATCTGCAGTCTATTGCCTTTTTGGCATATGGACTTGTTTTGTTTACCTTATGTTTAAAATTTGTAATTAGAAAACAGCCTATTGTGTATTGTACTCGTTTATGGCCGTTTGCAGGTATAATTAGGCAGGTGTGCAGATTACGAATTCTAAGAAATTCGATCTACGCGGGCGGGCAGTCATACTGTATCGGTGCAGTATATAGCAATGGCCCAATGGGGTGATCAGCAGTCAAGCGATGGTCACAAGCGAGACAAGACGTGTGTACATTCGATAAGCTATATAGTGACGGACTTTGCGCGTGTTATTGAATCGTGTATTGCGTTTGTACTGGTTGTGTCCAGTTATATTTTTACTTGTGTTATACGTGTTTGTATAGTTCTAATAAACTCTATAGTAATTCCAAACGGCATTTTAATTCGAGTCCCGTAACTCGTAACAATATAATAGTAATAAAGAAACTAAGTCCATACAGTCTACACAACTGCTCATCAAAACATAAAGGCGAGTCTAAGACAACCTGTTTTGAAGTAATACAATGAACGACATGTTGTTTATGACAACGTGTAGGTGTTTGTTAGTGAATTAAAAAAACGCCATTGGAGCGCCATCTATTTTACTAATCCGTCTATCTTAAGGAAAGAATGACATTTATCGGGATAAAAAGTATTCTAAGTGTTAACTAGGGTTGGTTATAAGCCAGCACTATGTAGAGTTTCATTCATATACGTTCAGTAGTTTCCAAAAATATGCGATAGCAGTGCCATCTTTTTCACTATTTTCGTCTACCTCTCGGAAACGAGGTCATTTGTTGGGATAAAAAGTATCCTAAGTTATAAGCCGGGATATAAGCTCCGTTTCGAGTTTCATTTAGATCCGTTTTGTTGATTTCATGTGATACTCTAACAGACAGACAGAAAGGCAGACAGACGCATTGTACGAACTTGAATCATTTATAGATTTATTATAGTATACATTCTTATTGTTAATTTCTATTTTAACATACTGTATAGTAGAATGTAGTACAACGTTATCGGAGGACGGTATGGGAATCTCGGTAGAGTACGGCGCCGCGCGATTGTTACCTATGCTCTGAACCATAGGTTTACGAACCATAAACTAAAGTCATCGTAATACTACTGAAGAAATAAGAATTATTATTATTATTTATTTTATATTGCATGAGTTCAGCAGACATATAGACGGCCCACCTGATGGAAAGCGGTTACTATCACCTATGGACATTTGTAACACCAAAGATGATACTACCACTGTGCTGCCGCTCTCTAAAGGGAGACTGGATCCTGGCCACTAATGCCGGAACACAACTTAAGGTTGTTAAGGTGGCATACTCTAGATCAGGGGTGGTAGCTATTCAGACGGGCAAATAGGTACTCTACCACCTGGCTGTGGGTTGTTTTGTCGCCTCTTACGACAGGCCGCCGGGCTGCAGGGAATTGTATTCTTTATCCGTTCCTGCACAGACCAATATAAAAAATGTTAAATAATATTATGTATCTGTATACATCTGTATTTATTTTTATTGAGTTGAGTGAAATGCATGTTTAAATCATATTTTAACTGATTTTTATTTAGCTTCAATCTTGCAAAAGTGGACTAGTGATATGTTAAATGAATCGTAATAAGTTTATTATGACTCTATGTCTGTATAAACATAGAAATCTTCACATTAAAAAAACGTGCAAAAGCTCCGTCAAATGATGCAGGATTGACCAATAAATATTTGTTACTGCGGTTGCCTCGAGTAAACCAGCGTTTCTCCAGCAATATCTTAAGGCTCAGTCGGTCCGGACTAGTTATTAGTGCAGCCACTGGACATGGCAATTTTAACAGGCATCTTTTCAATATAGGGGTCACCAACAGCCCTCTGTGCAGAGCATGCTTGGAGGCAGAAGAAACAGCCGCCCATGTTCTGCTTGAATGCGGAGAGGTGGCCCGATACAAGGCGAAGTATCTGGACGCGCCAGGTAGCCTCCGAGAAGTCTTCAGCAACGTCAAGAAACTGGATCTCCTGGAGGAGCTGGGCTGGTTGGAGTAAACCCTCATCCACCCTCGCAAGCAAAATAGGCGCTATGTCGTTGAGTTGTGGAAACCGCCCGCTCGTAGAAGAGAAGAAGAAGTTCCTGCGGTTGGGCAACCTGTCGTTAGAGGCGATAAAACAACTCACAACCAGATGGCAAAGTATTTGCCCGTCTAGATAGTTACGAATGCTGGGCGATAGTATGCCGCCATAACAACCTTGAGTTGTGTTCCGACGTTAGTGTCCAGGTTCCAGTCTTCCCTTCGACGAGGCATATTGATAACACTTTTGATGATGCGAATGTCCATAGGTAATGTTAACCGCATTTTATCAGATGGGCCGTCAGCCTGTCTGCTGTACCCTAGCAATAAAAAAAGTGGTCAATAATTAGAAAATGACAACTATATGTTTCTTGTTATTGAACGACTTTGAAGAAAATTTTATATTCAAAGGAAAAACACAATGCAGCTGCAAATGCCGCAAAAGGCACAGTCCAATGCGCATGCGCAAATGACTAGTGTTTATCTTAAAGCGCGAATCGTAGGTAGGGTTGTCACAAGCGGTACCCAATTGATTTTATGCTATAATATTCAAATTATTATCATAATATTTTAATATCTTGTTTTCTAATCTCTATTGCTGGAAGTACCTAGTAAGTAATTGCTATGTGCATCTATCTAACAATTTTTAAGAAAATTACTTCTAGATCAATTTTAGCACATTTCGACACGTGGCTTGAGCTTGGCTATTTGTTCCTCAAAACTCTTTATTCTTACATAGATAAACATTACTCTAATTACTTGTGTAGACTCACAACTTTGAAAGAAAATTTAATTATTTTCAAGGTGTGATGTGGGGAGGGAACCAAATTGAACAAACTGTTATTGCATTAGTATATATATATATATATATATATAGAATCTTTCCGTGCAGGAACGGAAAAAGAATACTAATTTCTACCGCCGGCCGGCCTCTCGTAAGAGGCTACAAAACAACCCACAGCCAGGTGGTAGGGCATTCGCCCAACTGGATGGCTACCAACCCTCGTCTAGAGTATGCCGCCATACAACTTTGAGTTGTGTTCTGGCATCAGTGGCGAGGTTCCAGTTTCTGCTTCAAGGCCGGCAGCGCATTGGCAGCACCACTGGTATTGATAATATACATAAGCGACTATAACCACTGTCCATCAAAGTTGGGCCGTCAGCCTGTCTGCTGAACTTGAGCAATAAAAAAATGTTTAAAGAAACGGAAGCTTTGTCATGGCAACCCTAGTCATTAATTATCACTTTTACACCTGTTTGTATCCTAATGGTGGCAGTATAGCGATTGGCCCGCTATCACCGATATCGCTAAATGGTCACGCCCGACCCTTTTTCGTCTATCCAGGTGCCAATTATATATCCTAATGGCAAGGCGTAATGGCACTCACTATAAGCGATTAGATTTAATTTAGATTTTTCATTCGGTTCGTTGTTGCCTGTGTTGAATATTAAATGTTGGTTGGTATATTATTTTGTTTTATTTGACTTGAATTAATGGCCCTATTCCAGAGAATGAAAATTCATA
The DNA here is from genome assembly GCA_039645545.1 of Dendrolimus houi. Taxonomy (NCBI): domain Eukaryota; kingdom Metazoa; phylum Arthropoda; class Insecta; order Lepidoptera; family Lasiocampidae; genus Dendrolimus; species Dendrolimus houi. The sequence goes on along the minus strand of CM077127.1, from coordinate 4,948,180 downwards.
ACAAAAAAATCGTTATAATTTTTAATTATATATGTTTAACCTTGCTCCATAAGCTTATGTGTACTGAAGTTTTTGTTTAGCAATAAGTTATTTGTATTAAAATTTTTATTTTTAGGGCTATTTTTTATTATTTGGGTTACGCGAAAAAAAATTAAAACCATTTGTTCCAGCTAATTTATGAAACGACTGGAACGATTTTGACGGGACTTTCACTGGCAGATAGCTGATGTGATAAAGAGTAAAATTAGGATACCGCGAAAAAAATTCTACGCGGTCTAAGTCGCGGGCACAGCTAGTGGAATATAAATTCCATCAAATAAACCCAATAATTATTCCAAAAAATGGCATTTTGGCATGGCAATGGCATAAAAAGGCGCACATACAGATGGTAGAACATAGAGATTCTATATGGGTAACATTAATGCCTATAGAACCCTAAAATAACTTTAGCATTAAAACAACTATTCAAAAAGATAATTACACTTGCCTACCCTTGATATAATCAAGCGAATATATGTAAATTTTATTGTCAGCCGAGAAATCGATGTCCCGCTATAATACGCGTTTGCGAATTAATCTCGGCTGTGTCACGTGAAGGTTGTACGTTTATGGTCACTGTTAATTAAAGCTAGCTTACGATTTCCTCGTTTACAGATTTGATTTACGTACTGTGATCGACATTGTTTTGACAACAGGAAGTCTTCAAAGTCATATAATCGGTGTTTTTTTATAGTATAAATAATTGGCAAACAAACATACACACTGTATACTTTTTTGTTAACGCTAGAGGAATGCATTCGCAGAAAAAAAACTAATATTGGCAAGTAAAGTTTAAAGGACTAAGCGAGATTTTAATTTTATTTTTTAAGTTTAACCCTAAAGTTCATTACTTAATCCTTTAAAAAATATTATTAAATTTTAACCAAAAAATGACTCGATAAAAGTACGGATTAAAAGCAGATATGTTTCCTAAAAATAAACAAACTTTGTACGTTATGGGTTTAAGGTTTCGGTGATTTCCAGATCTTTTTGTCAACGTTTAAAATATTTCTTGTTTCACGGAATCAGTCGAATGTTCGCGGAAATCCTCGAACACGCAAACTCACACGCACTATTAACTATATTAACCGATGACCTTCCATAAAAGGCGATCCGGTGAATCACGATTATTCGCGCTGTTTTGTTTTTGGATGAGCCTATCTGCCTACGGTTCGGGACACGCGGGCGGCGCTTTGTTTGGGAAGTCAGTCATCGACCAGCACTCTGCTCTTCCCGGCGCATTCTTTAGATCTTCGTCATGGCAAAGATTCATAGCATTGATATGCAAAACTCTTGTTTAGCGCGTGGACTGATTTTTTTCTGTCTACATACTATATTTGAACCCTATAGCTTTGGTTTACTATATTTTTGTACAAAATTCAAACTTATTTAAGGCTGTGGATTTAAAAAAAAATCTAAATCAAATGATGATTAGACTTAATCGTCTTCATATTTTTTAGTATGGCTATACACAATTTGTGTAATTAACTACTGTTGAGTAGGTATTCATCATTATTACAATTTTTAGAATAATCTTCAAACAAAGCTCAGCCAAATTGTAGGTTTCAGCCTGACGCCGTCTAAGAGAGTTCTTGTGCCCTCAGCAAACAGCTTAGGTATTCTCCATAAATATATAGTTTTACTTTACACTAATCAATATCCCACGTACATTGTTCACTTTTAAAGTATTATTTATACATTTATTCAAAATAAAACTGCTAAATATTATGCTCATCCTAAAAATAAACGCATTTTCTCTTAGGTTTGTTTTAAAACAAACTCCCTTGTCATTATTAGTATTAAAGAGTATTGAAAAATAGAAATATAAGTCTCATTAAGTCTCCCAATCAATAATTTCATTATAACTCAGCTATTAAAAACATCATGTAGAGTCCGTAAAAAACTAGTTGCTGGAATAGCATTCTCAAATCAAGATGTTTCCGTGAAAATATTGCGCAATTATAAATTTCTACGGCAAAATTGATAATGCTCTCACGAACGGGTCTTGATGGGATGCGTTAATTGTTTCGCAGTCCGCACCCTAAGGCACGGAACAAACGTACTACTATAAATCTTCATTAGTATCATGAAAGAAGAATATTAAGTATAGTACGAACAAAACTTAAATGCGTCCTTGAAGTATGTACACATCGTTTCAGAACACAAATATAAGATTCACAGACAAAACGGATAAGTCGCATGCCATTTCTTTCGCACAACGTACGGTTTATAAGGTGTTTGTTATAAACGCTAACAATTGAGTGGACTTACGGACTACGCAAACTTACGGAACAACTTAATTGAAGCGCGTTTAGGTCTTGCGGGTACTATATTGAATGGCAATTGTCTAATAATATGTATAAATAACGTATGGCTGAAAAACTCCTAAACCCTCTATACGTATTATTACTTAAAATATATTTTCTTGCTTATTGTTAGTATCAAAACTTGCATTTTTACGTAAAAATATTACTATCCTCTTCCATGTTCCATGAAATTATCACAAAGTTAGACAACTAATAAATTTATTCTAATTTTTTACCCACTGTTGTATATCACTACAAAACACGAACTAGAACTAGGTATCTTCTTTTTCTTCATATCTTTTACTAACAATTTTGTGATTGAATGGCACTACGATTGCACGTCACTGCAATTGAATCGAACTGCGATCGATTGAATCGCATTGCGATTAAATTGCAAGCTTAAGCAAATCTTATGTGTGTATATACTGCGTATTCACTCATACATTTCGTCAGATAGATATTTAATTATTCGCTCAGTTAACTCGCTACGAGTCGACGGTCGTTTTTTGTGTTTACAAATTAAGGTAATTACCGTAATACTCCTGTCACAACCTTTTAAGTTCAACGCACGAATTATGCGAATTTGATACACTAGTATTAAAATTTAAACTCTACTGCTATTAAAATAAGGTGTTAGTTTGTGATATTTCTGTTTGTGAAACATTGTTGATATTGACCTTGAACGTGAGTTTCCGGGGCTATTTTAACATTTCGTTCAAATTAAATAATGCAGCGTGCACTGCGATATAATTTCATGTTGACTTGCTAATCTCACCGCCTGTTTTGTCTGCTTGCAACTTTTTCATGGCTGACTTTTAATTTGTACTTTTATGTACGCAGTAATCTCATCATCATCATCCGAGTGTTATATCCCGGTTGCGTTCAGACCGTTAGCTCCGACGCCCAGGGTCCGCTTTCCTATTTCTTCTTCTCCACTTCGCGCTGTCTTCAACATCACCCGTTTTCAGATCATTGGTACGCATGTCATCCTTAACAAAGTCAAGCCAGCATTGCAGGCCTTCTCTCCTTCGACCGGGACATTTGTTCCCGACATACCGCGTGACATGTACGAAGTAATCTATCTACAATATAACAAATCTGTAGAGCTTTTCTTAATTGCATGAGGTCAGCAGACAGGTAGACGACTCACCTGATGGAGAGTGGTTACCATCGCCTATGGATATTGATAAAACCAAAAGATGCAACTAATGTGCTGCCGCTCTCTAAAGGAAAACTGGAACCTGGCCGCAGATGCCGCAACGCAACTCAAGGTTGTTATGGCGGCATACTGTAGATCAGGAGTGATAGCCATCCAGAAGGGCAAATATCCTACCAACTGGCTATGGGTTATTTCGTCGCCTCTTACGACAGGTTACCCGGCCGCAAGAAATTGTATTCTTTGTCCGTTGCTGCACGGTTAAACGTAGAAGACGGAGCTATCAAATTTATATAATATACTCTGATTCCCGGGAGACACAGTGTCCGTAGCATTTAAAAAAGAATGTAAGCTATCATTTTAGTCAAAACTGTGTCGGAATAAGCTAATTTTTATGTAACTGAGTAACTACAAACCGCTCTCGAGAAAATTCCCGCGGGATTCTCGGGTTAAAAAATATCACACATTTTATTACATAAAATTTGCTATCGATCAGTGAATAAATCACACTTCCTAGATTAGGGGTCTTAGATTTTTTTCAGGGCGGAAACATCGTCTGCCAGGACCTCTTGTTAAAAATAAAATGGAGAGGAAAATTGACTGCTACTTAAATATAGCACTGTTCCTATATAGGTGCCTATGCAATTAGTATTAGTCATGAATAAATGTGTTTTATCCTGATTTAGCAGTAACATTAATCATACACTTGCATCTATATTTAGTAATGAACAAAATTCCATACTGATATATAATAATAACTTTATTGCTTTTGCACTATATCGGTAATAGGAAACGTTGTTTTAACCGAATAGGTAAAGGATACGAGTGTGTCTGTTTAGTTAGGAATTTCTCAGAGCGAAGCGAAACCTCCGTCTTTTAATTCCTTATTTTACAACTTCCTAAAGCTAACTTAAAGGAAATACATAACACTAACATGCAACTTTGTTCGCGTTGCCATAATGACGACGTATTTGACGGGGAACATGTTAAAATAAATTCTAATATTTTGTACATATATAAAAACAGGCGTTAATGTAACATCCTCAGCAGCTGTAAAATTAAGATAGAAAATAAGTATAAATGTAAGGACAAAGAAGTAAAATAAAGTAAAAAATATAAATTCTAAAGATGGAGAGTAATAATTAAATAGAAATAAATGTTGTATTAAAGATAAGTTAGATTTGAGACAGTACCTTAGAAATACCTTACAACTCCAGAAAAATTGCTTAAAATAAATTTAAGAAAAAAAAGTATATAAGTATATGTATAAGATACAAAAGTTAAAATATATATAAGATACAAAAGTTTCGACAAATTAAATAGTCGGAGGGAAAGTAGGAGGGAATAAAAATAGTAAAATTGTTATACGAGAGGAGAAAGTGACATATTTAGGCACGAGATGGTTTCGTGCAGGGCGTAGCGAGAGTGCTAATAATTCGAGTGTCGAAATAGGCCTTTTTGTCGATAGGTAACGTTTTAAAATGAGTAGCTATAATAATTACTTATATGACTGATAGACGTACCGAATGATAACCTATAAATAAAGCCCAATGAAGAATGACGAAACTAACGGATAATCAGAAATAATTTCATATCCATAAACGTGTCTAAAACCGATATAATATTACTCATATTTCCGTATCCACACCAAGATCAGAAATGTCATATCCATAACATCCCTGGTTTACTTGACTGTCCGACCCGCTATTGCAACGGCGGCACCGAAAAAAAACACACGACTACAGATCGCAGCACTATCTTTGTCGCTATTCCTCTATACTCTATGTCATGGAAACGACGTCGTTTACCGGAATTAAAAGTGTCCTAAGCTGATCCGGGATATGAGCTAGCTCTGTATCGAGTTTCATTTAAATCCGTTCTTCCGTTATACATTATTATATACATAGCATATTTTGAGGAATTTGTTGCAGAATTTGAATTATATCCGACATAACACTGATTTTCAGTGCAAACCTTCCTTTTGATGTGAGACCAAAACGATCCAATTTTGTTAAAGTAATTTTACTTGTGAAATATTTAATTGGTAAACCAAATAAATAAATTTAAATAAAACCAATAATTAAATACTTTTTTACTTTAATATTAAAATAAATAAATAATCATATAATTACTTTCTATTGGTACATCCCTGTGTGTATTCCGTATAACAACTTATATCGAATCATCTATTCGAATACAATTCGACAGTTATTAATTAAAATGAGCCTCTCAAATATTTTCTCTATTTTAAATTCGTTGTAATGTTCGTGCCGTTAGTAGTAACATTAGTTCCAAATAGTGTCGCTTCATCTCTCTCGTTTCTTTCTCCATGTCCCAATTAGTTGGGGTGGGCACAATATGTCTTTTCCTTCCACGCTCCTCTATTCTGACATACATCTTCTGTCACACTACAAATCATCATATCATCCTTCAAACAATCCAACTTGTTTTTTGTCTACCTTTACATCCTTGATTTGTACCCATCCATATTGTAGTTTAACATTATTTTTGTCACGTGACTTTCATCCCTCCTCATTCCAACATAATCTTCTTCCTCTCAATTTTTCAGTCACGGGTGCAACTTTCAAAGATCCCCTTATGTACTCATTTCCCACCTTATCCATTCCATTCATTCATATTGACACAAAAATATGCTTCAGTAATACTACTTACTTTATAATTTTCGGCGCCTGAAATAAGTCTAAACATAAATTTTTCTTAAATAATAAAATCGTACGAAAAATCTCGCCAATGCCCATAAATAACAATACAATGAATTATAACGAAGTTATAGGTTGCGAGAAGCGGTTGCAGGTCGCGACTAGTGACCAGAACAGTGACTAGGTTTGGTTAGGCTATCTTCATATATTACATACTGAGGTCGAATGGACGAATGGCAGCTTAGAAATTCTTTGACATTTGAGTACAATATCAAATCACCTATCAATGGACGCCATCAAGATGCTATAAAATGTGCAATTATCTTTTATGTGACGATGTTATTTAATAATAATTACAGATACATTTTAACAAACGTTATCTTTGTAACGTGATAGTCTGTTCGCTCGTTACGACCACGAGTTATGGAGATTCTGCGTCCAGCTTAGATATTGCCTAAAAGATTTTAATTATTTCATTTCCGCAATAAGATATTAAACTTTAGTATTTAAAGTAATCTTCATATGGGTTAGGTTTTAAAATCATGGTATGGAATGACACGGAGCAATCAGATTTTTCGTTTAATAAAAATGATTACCTATAGAACCTATTGTTTTCATCGAGAATTGTTTTTGTTCAATGCGTTACAATGGCAGGCAAAAGAATTAAGATTATAGAGGTTAGGCAGATGTACTAATTATAATTATTAACATTAATCAAGTCAACCTAATTATAAATCTTTGTCCATGTCAAGCGTGGAAGTTCTCGTGGCACCTGGAAAAACGAAATTACACTAAACAATTGTTATTAAAAAAAAACACAAGTCTTGTGTAGTGGAACACTTATAAGCCAATAGATGGCGCTGTGCAATAATTGAGGTCGCAAACGTTTCCCGAAATGTAAAAAGAGTATATACAAATTTCCAATAGTAATAGATGGGCCTAGGCCTGCGAGGAACAAACAATAGCCTAGCTTGAAGATCTTCTCTGAGACGGAGGAGCATTCCATCTCGCTTCTCCACCTAGTCAGGGCATCCCTAAACTTGTTTAAAAACAGTCAATGTCCTACAACTACTGTCTATTTTAAAGAAAATGTATAAATCTCAATTCAATTTTTCTCATTAACTAGTTGCTTAAAAACGGTGTAGAAAGATTAGCGGTCCTATTCATATTCAGTTACAGTAAGTTTGTAGCCTAAAACAATTCAACCAAATAGAATTCATTTGGTTGAAAGGCGTTGAGAGGTCAAACTAATGTTACAGGGGAACTCAATATGAATAACATTGTACATGTTTACTATTTAGATAAATTAAAACAAAATTATTAACTGTTCTAGGTAGCACAATATTGCATAAAGTACAGATTATTAATATTTTACTCACAATCTTGGGGGTCATTTTGGCGCCAAGTTCACATGACAATGTCTTATTGAGGGTCATTCGTTGATTATGATTTGGAACGCGTCATATTTGGCGCGTCACTCAGGGTCGATTCAAGCTAGGGTTTTCAAACTTGCAAATACCTTATAATTATCAATCTGCTTTAGTTTTGGAAGCACACTTGTAGTCACTGTCTTGTCTAAAGGACAATATAAGAATCATGAAGTATTTAAGTCATGAATTATTTATACTAATAATTTCTGTTGTAAAACTCCTAGCCATTAAAGATTATTATTATTTATTTATTTAGGTTTATGGCTTGGCAGCTAGGCCATTAAGCCAGATCTTAGATTATAAATGTAGTTTCTTCATTTTCTTATGCCTATGTGTGTAGCACAGTTGAACTGTAGGTTATCAGCTGGTGCCATTCAACGGAGTTCTTGTGACAACTCAAAAGGCCACATTTGACTATACAGTTCACATTTCTCACAAAAAACATAATTACTACTCAAAAACTATCAATATCCTACAACTATTGTTCATTTTAGAGTAATTTTACACATTTTTAGAAAATAAAACTGCACAGCAGAACATCTTCTTTTGTTCCCGCCAAAAACTCCAGCCACTAAAGATATGTATAGAGAACATAGATAGTAAACAGTATGTCACCGTATTATTTTAAATTTGGAATAACTTAGTGACAACCCTGTAAAGAGGACTATTGTAACCATAATGCTATTAAATTGATGTCCATTATGCGGGTTGGTAATAACCCAGTTGGGTGGCAAGTGGGCGAATCTTTGCTTCGGAAGGCATTATCGAGAAATGTCAAGTTTGTTTACTCTGTACAAACTTGTTGTACGTTTCGTGAATTGATTAATAATATTTATTTATTTTTTATATTCATGTTTAGGTGAATAGGCTATTTATTTATTTAGGTTTATGGCTTGGCATTTGGGCATTTCAGCCAGATCTTAGATTATAATGTAGTTTCTTCATTTTCTTACGCCTATGTGTAGCACAGCTGAACTGTAGGTTGTCAGCTGGTGCCATTCAACGGAGTTCTTGTGACAACTCAAAAGGCCACATTTGACTATACAGTTCACATTTCTCACAAAATACATAATTACTACTCAAAAACTATCAATATCCTACAACTATTGTTCATTTTAGTGTAATTTTACACATTTTTAGAAAATAAAACTGCACAGCACAACATCTCCTTTCAGTTTCCAAAAACTCCCCAAAAACTCTGAATAGGCTATGCGTTCATAGGCTATGTGCCATGAAAAGTTATCATAGACTTTTATTGGAATTATGGTGGGAATGATGATTTTATTGTTGGTCATATATCGACTCTTACAAATAAAGTCTGAGTACTTTGAACAAGAAAAATATACTTATTTTGTTTGATAACTTTATTATCTAAAGTAAGATTTATATTTGTGTAGAAAATTTTAACTATTCTAAATTGAGACATTTCAAATTACCACTATAATTGTCCTTTGTTTGGCATCAATTAGGGATGCTGGCGATCGCGCGAAGTGGAGAACATGTAGTAGAATATATATATATTTATTTTAATAATTGCCTGAATTATAATTATTTAGAGATTGATAAACTTAAAAATACATAAATAGTTAACTGTAATGAATCCAAAAACATTACAAAGCCAGCATACTAAAAAAGATAAAATAAGACGAATTCTTTTTTCATATGCAAGCAGCATAGATACTGCGTTTAGACTTTAGATTCAACCATTGAATATGGATAAGGTTCCTTCACAAGTGTGTCCACTTGATGCATGTAGACCTGTGAAGGAACTGATGGTACAAAAGTCATTGTTTTCTCGGTAATGGAATTCATCTCACAACAGCGGTGCCTGGTGCCGTTCCGTTACACACAATGACCTCCCTCCCGGTTGCGCGATGATTAGGGCTGTCAGATTTGAAAAAGGAACACTTTTTGTATATCGATAATATTTTTTTATTCAAATGACGTGGTTTCAATACCAGACAGAGATTATCCACCATTTAGATAAGTTTTCGGGACTAATATGCATATTTTTACAATTAACATCTTGGATTCTGCCAATCCGCCGTAAATAGGTATAGCATTATGCTGAAATGGAGAAGTGTGGGTCCGTTAGTGTGACATTTACATTCTGATTTTATTATCATCTTTTATAAAAATCAATTGCTGTTCTTTAGTCTCGCTAAAACGGATTAACTGATTTTTTTTTTGTGCGTGTTTGAGTGGGGTTTCGATTCATAATTGGATTTGGTCGGTGGCTCTGAAATCGAGTTCCAGGATTTTGATAAAAAAATTGTGCGTGTTTGATTGAGTCCCGCGATGGTTTAGGTTCATAATTGGACCCGTTAGTTTGTTATAAATTCCAAAATTCGTTTTCTCTATTGGTAACCCTTGTGGCGATCGAAATTACCCAACGGCATTACGCACCGAAACGAAATAATCAAAAAACGGTACGGATACCATCACTAGACCGTTTTAGTGTTGCCATTTGTAACTGTGTATTGCTAAATACCAACCGAAACGAGAGCATAATATGTTTTGTCATACGATTATATTATCCAACTTATGAGAGAAGTTCACTTTTAACAAACTATTATTAGATCGTGTGGGAGAAAAACGTGTCTTCATTGTTCAATACTTCTTATTACATAATCATTTAATTAGAACAACTACTTGTGACACCATAGCAGTTGTTTTATAAATCGATCAAGTGGTAAGTTCCACGATGAAGTGAACTGTAGGAGTATCAAAATGCCCACTGTTTTCGCCATTTGGCTATTGAATAATAAAGAAGCATTGAATCGAAAATGCCCTATATTTTGCTAACTCAACGGATACTGTCGTTGAAATTATTCTGGAGCTCAAAACTTAAAAGGAAAATCTTTATGGCTTTGAAGCTAATATCCCCCATTTATTAACTTAAATATAAATTCATTACGAAACATTATAATTATTAAAAAAATATATTAACAATAAAACCTGACCCGATTATGAGTCACATTGATTTTTTTTTCAATTCTCATTTATATTTATGATAGCAATGCCTAATCTTGACTTTTTACGAAAATTCATTACAGCAGGAGTTTTTGGCGGGAACTGAAAGGAGATGTTGTGCAGAGCAGTTTTATTTTCTAAAAATGTGCAAAATTACTCTAAAACGAACAGTAGTTGTAGGATATTGATAGTCTTTAAGTAGTAATTATGTGTTTTTGTGAGAAATGTGATTTGTGTAGTCAAATGCGGCCTTTCGAGTTGTCACAAGAACTCCGTTGAATTAAGTCAGTTGATAACCTACTGTTCAGCTGAGCTTATACATAGGCTTAAGAAAATGAAAATACTATATTGTAATCTAAGATCTGGCTTAAAGGCCTAGCTGCCAAGCCATAAACTTAAATAAATAAAATTCACTACAGCGCTGTATAGCGGCGTATGGATTACGGATATATTATTACCATTTAGTAGTAAATTTCATTCATATAGACCCAGTTATTTCGAGATTTTTTATTGCCTGAAGCAGGCAGACGGCCCACTTGATGGGAAGTGGTTGTCTTTATTATTTTATTATAACTTAATAATAAAGTATTATTATATTTATTGTTTGGTTATAAAAAAAAATGACTGATATGCAGTAATAAACGGAGAGATAGACACGACTTAAACCAAAGGGTTAAGTTTTTGCTAAAATAAAATTACTATGGAGTCTTAAGAATTAGTTATTTGCTTCAAATCAAATCAAATTTATTTGTGTACAACATGGTTATACAGTTGGTAGTTATATGTTGTAGTGTACACATGTTTTGCTCACATAGGACCATACAAATATATGTATGTAACAAATATTAAACTATAATACATGAAATTACTGATACTGATCAACGTCAAAAGGAAAATTAATTACTTATAATAATATACAACAATGTCAAAGTATTTATTTATAATTGAGAAATTCGTTCATCGAGTAAAATATTCTATTTAGGAACAATTCTTTTAATGTAGTTTTAAATTTATTTATCCAAAACTCTTTTAGGTGGTTCGGAATTTTATTATAAATTATAATGCTATAGCAGTTTTTCATAAAAAGAGTTGTCTTTGGTACCTCATCTTTAATACGGGGCGCTCATAGTGTACTAATGTAGATTTTTATATGAAACCGCGTTCTCTTTGATATTATTAATACATGAAAAATAATACATAAGACGGGCAATATTTTCATAAATTATGCAATTAAATATATCTACTACTAGAAAACTTACACAGTGTGCTATTTAAACGGTACATAAGTTTTGAATTATGAAATCCATATTCAGCTTGAGTTTAATTTCAAAACACATCTCTCATTTACCACCAATCCTGTTCACTCTCAAGTTAAACAAAGTAGCAACAATCAGATTAACAATAGAAAGTATTGCTACCGTTTAGTTTCAACATGTTGGGCTTGAAAATGCAAATATATTCGCATGTATATGCATATGAGCTTTGAAAGCGGTCACCTTGACACATAATACTCACTTTACATGAGTTCTGTTGGTGCAATTGGTTTTATGTCCTTAAAACGTATGTGGGATTTTTATGTCTTTTTTTTCACAATGTTATCTTTTTTATTGATGTGGCGTAACGATCTGTGGCCGCTGGTTAATGCACTTTGATCATTGTCGACTTTTTTATTGTTACGAGTTATTTATTTTCATTATAATTTCTTTATTGTTTATAATATCAGTCCACAAACTGTTGGACTTGGGTTGGTAATGATTTTGTAATTAATATAAAAACCTTTATTCAAGCAATAATACATTTGGCCCAATGGGTGTAGAACCACATACAAATAGTAGCTCAAAGACAAAAACCAAATAGGTTTTGTCTTTAAGCTTTATAGAGTACTATATGTGGAATAGCACATAAGTCGATTTTATTAATTTTTTGAATAAGGAACATAATTATTATGTGATAATTCCATAGCCCTAACTTTATTACAATTAATATCATTATTTGAAATTAGAACGCCTGCAATTCTAAATGTGCCAAAACATTTTGTAATTCTTCATTAAATTGTTTATGGCTTGCTTACAGGATCTTTTTTAAATTTTTAGTTATTACTCTAAAAAGTATTGTCTCATTACAAATATTATATACGGTTTTAAAACAATATAATTATATGTTAACTGGAAGTTTTTCCATTTCATCAGCTTGTTAAAAGTGAAAATTCATAACTAGCATGACGTGGCGCGTCCGGTGTTTGGTTCGCCATGGGACATTGCTTTCTAGGAAGAGGTCGGCGAAATGACGGGCGGGGTGCACTGGGCTTGAATACAAATGGCCCAATCGCGCTTATTATGACATCCTTGATTAATCATCGTAGGTCGGTCAGGGTTGGTTGGTGTAGATCTTTGTGGTTTTCATTTGTAAGGTTTGCATTGCCAGTTTCTTAGACAAATTAGCTCTGTCAATGCTATCACACACGTAATTGGACGATTTTATTTCTACTATATTCAATAACGGAGTTAAGTTTTTTAAACAGGTTGATTTATTTACTATCCACATTTATCTTATGGTGCATGCTTTTAGCCTGGAACACCACAGGAGTAGGACCCGAGTTATTTGACTGGACCCAGGATGAAGTAGAACACTCCGCCACCAGGGTATCCTAAAAAAGCCGTATGTGGGGGCGTCACGGTGCAGTAACTCTGTACTACTTCTGGGCACAGGTTTAGGTTTGGTGGGTAGTCTGGCGGTCGGTTTCTCGCGACTAACTCTGCTTCGGCGAAGTCTGCGTGGAGAACTAACCAGTCCCACACGCCTCTTGGTGTCCCTTCCCAAGGCCCGACGAGGATTATTATGTTCTAAGACATTCCCCCTCCGTTATTGAGAAAAAGGTCTTAATACAGGGTAAAATTAAACTCCATACAAGTATTGTCGATATTCTACCAATCTTAAGGTAAAAGAATTACATAGAAATCTGGCAATAGACAATTTTGTTTCGCTGTTCATGTTCTGATAATCTTATTTCTCTCAATAATGTTAAAGATTTCCCACCAAAAGTAAACAAAAATGCAAGTAAACGTGTTCATAGTGGCAAGATCAATAAATTAGACATGGGTGCTGTTTAATTACGTTATCGGTACCCACAATGCCGTTCGCCGACTGTTGACGCGTTATCAAGACCACCCGCAGTTGCGTTGCGACATTAATAGCTGAATGGAATATGCTATGGGGTTCTTGGAAAGAAATCGGCTATTTGTATTTTATTCGTGATGGTAACTTTCTTGGACTGCATTGGATATTTAATAATGCATTAAATTATTAAGTGCAATTTAGTACACTATAAGTTTAACATTTCATCAAAATGGTTCTAAAAAAATCACAAAAGGAAATTTCAAATAAATATTTTTATTCTATACATTTGTATTATTTCATATTTTTGCGTTCGCTATTTACTTAAAATATAAATAATCAAGTTAAGCGTGGCACTATATTCATTCTATACACAGTTGTGTTATAAGTTCTGTCACAAACACTCCATTACATAAGTTGTACGACTGTTGTTTATATATATATACGTTTAAGTTTTGCATTATTTATAATTGCTATTACATTCAACAATACGTATTTCTCCAAAGTGCTCCCTTAGTAAGGGTGTTTTGTGTCTGACGAGCGCGAACCGTGCCTCATACGAGGCTCAGGTGAGGCACGGATTTAAAAAACCTCAAGAATATTAAATTATATAACGCAATTAGTGTTACATCTGGAGGTGGGTAGGTCCCAGTACAATTCGGAGTTGCATCCCGACATGCAGCGGTGTCTAAAGATGCCTATCCAGCTCCTGTGCTCCTAAGACCCATATGGGTCCGAAGGGCTATGAAGTATACAGATTCGTTAAATCAAATTTATTAAGCTAACTTTTGATTCAGATGAAGTCAATATTAATTTAAATGCGTGCGATGCTTGTGCGTGTGAATGCCGGTCTTGTTGTCCCGTGCAAGGTTGCCGGTACTATTTTACCGGTATCCGAAGTGGCGTTAGTAGTACACCCCCCATCAATAATGCGACGTATGCAGGTTTGAGGATTCGTATCCATCTTGACCTACTCATGTCTAACTACATCGTGCTGCACACGCGACTCGGTCGGGGCTCGGCCGTGCCCGGGGCTTACAAATCAATGTACACTATCGCAAGGCTCGCCACCGTTACGGTCTAGCATAAGGCTCAATTCAGTATGATGCCGTATATGGTTCAATCTTGCTTCAGTCTCGGTCTGATCAAATCTCGCTATCTCTACACTACTAGTCTTGAGTTGAAACAAAAGCGTATTCACACTGTCGGTACAAGTCTTGATAGGTCCGATCTCGCTTCAGTCAAATATTCTTTTCAACGAACTGGTACCAGCGTGATATCGGATTAGAACTAGATCGGTACAATGGTGAAAATTTTCCGATTCTTTTTTGTTTAAGAATATTTGACCGGACCGGCAACGGACCGAGACCGGAGCGAGATTAAACCGTGAACGACATCACATTATGAATCGAGCCTAAATCCTTCACGAGTGTGCTCTGAGGAATCTAGTTTTCACATAACCGGGCTCGTTTTCCACAGACTAATTTGCTATCTCGCGACACTTGGTCTAATGGCGTCGTGTTTAAGTATGCAAATCGTTCCAGGACGTCCGCCGTACAAACCCGTTATCTATGTGGAAGTTGTGAACTTTATACATTCACATCTGGTTTTAAGAAACTATTTGAGTAAGTTTTTTTTGTATATTTTATAACTATCTTATCCCGTCACTTTGTTCGCAGAAAACTTGATTTTATTCGAATTTTCTTAAAATATATCGAAATAACATCCAATAAAAAAAAAAAATTATAATATTATCATTAGAATAGGTCGGGCAGTTTTGGAGTTTGTTCGAGACAAATTTTCAGAGAGACTGACATACAAAAATACTAAAATCAATATTTTATGATAGGTGATTATGTAGACTAGTGGTCGCCCGTGGTCGAAATTCATCCATAATAATTTGTTGTCAAAGACTATATATACTTCTATAATCACAGATTTCGCCAAGACAACAATAAACAAAAGAGTATATATGCGTGTGTGTGCCAAATACATAGTTGTGTGTGTAATGTTTTTTTTATTGATTTAATGTATTT
Organism: Dendrolimus houi; assembly: GCA_039645545.1. Taxonomy (NCBI): domain Eukaryota; kingdom Metazoa; phylum Arthropoda; class Insecta; order Lepidoptera; family Lasiocampidae; genus Dendrolimus; species Dendrolimus houi. The sequence continues at coordinate 4,932,466 of CM077127.1, read as the reverse complement.
TCATGCATAATTTTAAAAAATATTAGCATTCGTAGCTTCTTCTCTATATAAACTATAAGTATCCAAAATTTCATACTCCTCCGTCTGCGCAATTTTCGTAAAAAGGGGTACAAAGTTTTTGGTTCACGTATTAATATATAGATAAGTACGTAGGTACAAATAGCAGTTTTCTTAAACTTTGGCTTTTATATAGAAAGACAGACACTTCAAAATTTTGCAATTGAATTATTGGGACAGCTAATTCCAATGCAATATTTCATTAATATCAACAGTGGAGACTGGATTATACGGATTCGGGATTATCCAGTATGGCAGACGTTTCATAATTAAGCTTGCAATATTTTAGTAATTTAAGAAAATGTGTAGGTACAATTCGTAAATACGAAAATGTATCTCTGATCTCTTAATAAACATATTTTGTTTGATAAGTTTTTTATTTTAATTTTAAATAAAATCTATCTAGAGTTAATTAATATGTACAAAAAGAGCTTTTGTTCATATATGTATTCAATTATCCGAATTTTCGATTATCCGAATGCCTTACAACAACAATCAGTCCCGTTAATGGAGTCTCCTTGTAGGTATATTAAATTTATTTTTTGTAATGTAAGAAGAAAATAGAATACGCTGAGTTGTTTTCATGGCTTAAGTAATAAGACAATGCACATGTAAAGCATGAATATACAATTACAAAATGTATCTTATTTTTAATATCGTGACATACACAATACTGCATGCCTAATGAAGTAAAATGCATTGATGCTATTGACGCAAAACCTCTTGTGTCCATTCATTCTTGGCACTAAATGATCATTCTTTTAATTATGTTACAATGATACATTTTAATCGTTCTTTAAGTTTTAACTGTGTGAAATTTCGTCGAAAATCTACTATGAAAGGTCGTTTTAAAGCCATGCTGGAATCATTATTTTGATTACAGCTTTAAGGGCCGGTTTGATCGGAGTTATACCTCGCTCTCACAGAATATCATTTCTCACAAAATATTTATCCGTGCAGGAAAGGAGAAAGAATACAATTTTCTGCGTTGGGGCGGCCTCTCGTAAGAGGCGACAAAACAACCCACAGCCAGGTGATAGGTTATTTGCCCGTCTGGATGGCTACCACCCCTGGTCTAGAGTATGCCACCATAACAACCTTGAGTTGTGTTCCGGCATTAGTGGCCAAGTTAAAGTCTCTCTTTAGAGAGCGGCAGCACATTGTTATCACCACCATCTGCCTGTCTGCTGAACTCGTGTAATAAAAAAAATATCGGTATGAAACGGCTAGCCCAAGGCTAGTCGTGTTTCATGCAATGAGTAAGAGTCCACTTCCCCCTCCCTCCTCCCCCTATTCCATACCCCGATCTCGTTGTCTCTATCCTATACCCTTGGTCCATTTTAAAGGCTGGCAACACGTTTACTTCGTCTCTGGTGTTGCAAACGTATATAGGTGACGGTAACCACTTTCCATCGGATGGGCAGTCTGCCTGTTAGCCAATTTCGCAATAAACGACTGGGTTCTTTGAGCGTATTTATACACTTGCCTAACACCTATTAAAGGTAAGCGTCCATATATCCGCAAAGTAAGCAAGGGCGCGGGTTTTAGATATTTGCCACCTGTAGGCTATTCCAATTTTGCCTATCGACCTCTACAAATCGATGCCCTAATTCACAGTCATATTAATTACAATTTTTTGTCAATGAAATTGTAATTTTATGATTTGTGCACTATCGTTTTAATTACACAACGATTTTTTCTTGTAATAAATAGATTGTGAAACAAGGGATCGATGGGTTTGTTTCTGCCGTAGCCAAAAGCGACTACTCAAATTGTAGAACAAATTATCTATTTGGTGAAACATATTACATGTTGAATTGTTTGTGTGGACTTAATAAGAATTATCTTATTCAAACTTAGAATTTAAGTAAGACGTAATTTCTCTAAGACATTTTTTTTATTCTTCCTAAGGGCTCAGCCATAACTTGGGTATGTCGCCTTAATAATTAACAATTAACTTATATATGTAATATAGGTGACGCGTGCAAGATGTTTATAATTTTTTTTGACGAAATTTGATAAGGGCTCTGCCAAAATGCTGTTGCACCAGCCTATATTAAATAAATTTATACCTTTTGTAAGACATAAAAAAATATTAGCCTCTGCTACCCCTATAAAATCTGCCGCCTTAGGCTCCAGCCTGCTCAACCTATTGATAGGTCCGCCACTGAACGTAAGCATCGAACGCATCGCATCTAACTGATTAGTTTTTCAAAATGGGTCCACTGTATCAGCAGCGATTGGATTTGCCCATGTCTCTTTTTCGGATTTTCGTAGTGAGCGTACAAGCGGAACTTGTTTGTGAAATAATAGAGAAAAACATAAGAAAAGCAATTTGTATTAATTGCTTCTTTGTTAGCAGATAAGAAAAAGCTAAAAATTCCGTATGACGTCATGGGCACGCATCGCAAAAGTTGCTTCTCGGAGCACAGGCGTCGGCATTGTCGATGAGCAGATTCGTGCCACGTACGATGCTGATCAGTGGACGCACTTGTGTTACTTTCTATACAAAGAATACTAGGATTACGAGCCCAATTCAAAGTACGATGCTATTGCGATAATGCCAAATATTCGTATTCTATTAAGTACACAATATCTTCTCGATAACGTCGCGGCGGAATAATAGTAGAAAAAAATTGGTATTACCATCAGAATAAATGGCGTTAACCGAAATGAATATTGAATATCTAGACATTTTAACCATTTAATTCGCAGGTTTTCGCTTATAAATAATTATAAGATCGAGTGGCATGCCACGAGTACGCCATTGGAATTAATAGAATACCGAAATCAGGCAAAACTATGTGTCCGGCAATTTTGACAAGAGAGGAATAGCAGAATTGGGCCTCAGTTGGATATGAAACGTCCGAAGCGTACGATGCGGACATGTGGACGCTTACCTTAAAGTAACATTCCAAGTATTCCTTTTACATCATTAGTTCTCCAGACCACAATTTACCTTTCATAGTTATGTTTGAGCTGAACAATCGTCGTTGTCCATAAAAGACTCTTAGCACATATTCGCATACGTTTCTTGTTAAGATTGACGGTTTAAGAGCGACGTGTGAAATATCAAAGGTTCGTTAGCTGAGTATTCACACTTCCAGCACACGAGTTTTAATACTTTTTTGTTTTTTTGCTAAATTATAATACGTGAAGCGGTGTATAATGCTGATATTGGACTCATCAACAGAATTGATCGCTTTGGTTGAATCGTCCAATATGAAAGACCAATGAACCGTCTAGTATCGGCTTAAGTTACAATACGTGAAGCGCTGTACAAAACCGTTATTAGACGTTTCATTTCTATCTTTCAAATCGGATGCATCGTAGTGATTTATATAAAAATAAATTTTAATAATTAGACGTGGTTAAATTATGTGGGGGACAAATGTCGAGCCATGCCGCCTCCGCCAGGTCCCGGTCGAAGGTGAAGGCCCAAGAAATGTTGGCTTGACGTTGTGAAGGATGGCATGCGTACCAATGGTCTCAAAATGGGGGATGCTGAAGTCCGCGCGAAGTGGAGTAGAAAAGTAAGAAAGCGGACCCTGGGCGTCGGAGTGAACGCTCCAAACGCAACCGGGATTTAAAGCTCGGATGATGATGATAAAATACCATTGTGTCGTTTCAGTTCTATTTCTTTCTACTAAATTGATTCAATTTAGTTGTTCCATCTTATATCAGCTTGACTTAAAAGATGGGGGTTACGACCACAAATTAAAATACGATTTCCTGTGAAAAAGGACCTATTTTTCAGAAAGAGTTATTACCTCTTATATTAGTTGTAATGTCCGCTGTTTACTATATAAAGAAAATTTGGTGTGGACTGTTACCCAATGTATAATAATTCTCAATAAAATGTAAACCTCTGCTATATTTATTTCTATTCTTAACGCTGATATTAAGAAATTTAGATTAGATTAGATAACACTTTATTGCTGACCAAAATAAATAATTACAAAAGCAAAATGCATAATTAGTATATTTTTGGCAAAACAACACGCGGTTTATCGCTCATCTCTTCCAGGCAACCTAGCTGAAAAGAAATGCTTAACTAATCTGGTGATGTAGGTGGCGCAGAAAAAAGATAGGACTGTACAATTTAAATATACATATATACACTAATTTATAAATTTAATACATAAGTACATAAATCCAGACACATTTATAGAATAACGTATACGCATATACGAAATAATCGAAATAAATAAGTTTGTTAACAATATGTATATCAAACGTTTTATATTAACATATATTACAACAGATAAATAAGTAAATATTAATTATATTAGACATATTTATTTAAGAACATAGTATATATATATATATACACTTACATATAATAAAACTGTAGAGGTCGAATTTCTGTACAATGAAAAATAATGCTAAAAATCTAGTCAGGGGGATGTAAGAAGTGAAATAGAGCTAATTTAGAATTTTTTTAATTTTTTTGTTTCTCTGTCTGTTTGTACCGACTAATCTCCGAAACGACTGGACCGATTTAAATGAAATTTTGTATGGTGGTAGCTTATATCCCTGGTCAACATATAGGATACTTTTGATATATATATACATATAAATTTAATACTTCCTTTATATGTAAATAAATAGAATTTATATTTCTAAACTAGCTGCGCCCGCGGTTTCACCCGCGTGGTGATGGAAAATCGTTATATTTTGGATAATTCACACTATATCTTTATAAATTATGATCTATGTGTTATGTGTAAGCTATATTATTGTAGTTTCATCAAAATCCATTCAGTAGTCTTTGCATGAAAGGGTGCAATCCATACACACATTCTTACAAACTTTCGCGTTTATAATATTAGTAGGATTCTCGAACTGATTTGATAATTATTTAACATAATTTTTGTAAATGTTTGTTAATTATATTTTATTAATTTTGCACAACAAGCTTTTGATGGCAAAATGGTAATTGGCAAGTAGTAGTAGAATTCGTCAGAAAGGCAAGCAAAGGAATTTTAGTCCATGTAGCGAATCCTGATGTATAGTCTTCGTATAGGTAGCGTAGTTGAATTGTTGGCTACAACTGACGCCACTCAACGAGTTCGTGTGAAAACTCGAGAGGTCACATTTGACTATACAGTTCACATTTCTCACAAAAACACATAATTATTACTCAAAAATTGTCATTACCCTACAACTACTGTTCATTTTAGAGTAACTTTACACATTTTTGGAAAATAAAACTATACAGTACAATATCTCCTTTCAGTTCCCACCCAAAACTCTGGTGGTAGATTGTGGTGCCGCCATCTTGTCTGGTCCTCAATTCACAGTTGCACTTAAAATGACACAGATAAATAACGGGTTAATTAAGAAAAAAACAATTTTACAAAGACAAACGTTCGTTTTAGTAAAATTAAAGGTTCGAAATACTAATTCCATTGATAAATATCTACCCTTTTTCACATTGTATTCGTATGGATGGCGGTGACGTAGAAAAAATATCGCCATGAAACTTGTGCATCACGAGATTACGAGAAGCAGATCTATCTGCCTTGACAGATATATTACTCTTCCCTCATAATAATGAGAGCCCAGCAGTGGGACTATTATAGACTGATATTATTAGTAAACTAGGTTATGCCCGCGACTTCGTCTACGCTGGAACTGAAATTCCCGCGGGATTCCCGGGACACAAAATACCGTAGTATTTGAAAAATAATATAAGCTTTTGTTTTAGTGAAAATTGTTTCGCAGTAAGCTAATTTTTATTCACCCGAACAACTTCAAACCGCTCCCGGGAAAATTGCCGTGGAATTCCCAGTATAAAAAGTAGCGCAGATTTTAAGTCTAAGAATTTGCTGTGGATCAGCGAAAACCGCATCAAAATCGGCCCAGTAGTTTTCACGTGAATCCCGAACAAACAGACAAGAAATATAAAAAAAAATTGCGTCGTGTTCTCCGTCGTTTATATATTCTAGTCTATTCCAGTTGTTTTTTAATAGCTTTAATGTACAATCACGGCATGTTTAGAATTTTATTATATTATAGATTAAAAGAAGTCGAATCGTTGCCAAGAATAAGTAAACAAACGCGCGCGACGTAAAGGTTAAGTTATTAATTACAAAACAACAATAATTAATACAATGAACCGAGACTCTTGCGGTTAATTAACCCATTAATATTGTCTACACGTGATGCTTGTTGGAGGAAACAATACTTCATCCTCAATCTAAGAACGACTTTGAAAACTATATTTTACACATACATATGTCATACCTATCTATTGGCTGCAAAAGGAAACTTCCATAAATATCGAGATAAAGGATGTGTGAAACACGTCGATCCGTCTTTGACTTTCATGACGGGTATAATGTTTTAATTTGTTTTCTAACATTTAGAAACTGTATGAACGATTTGCTAGAGTTTTACAGAACTTATGAGTCCGATCGACAGTGTTCGTTTGCGCAGAAAAGATCAGACCAGTTTCCGACATTCAAATAATCTTAAACTTTATTCGCAAGCGGAAATGCATAGCTTACTGCATAGCGTGCATATTCTTAGCTCTGTTCCGTTTAGACGATTCGTACAATGTCACGCGCTACTAAAATTCTTCTACTGCACAGGTACATTGGAAGGAATGATTAGTTATGTAAAACTGAGAGATATACATACATATTATCACGCCTGTTTCACACAGGAGTAGGTAGAGACAGTGGATGTCCACTTGCTACGATATTGGCGTAGGTACACCTTTTGCTTCATCTACTTTCATCTAATGTCTTGCGTTGAGAGATTACAACCTTAAATTGTGTTCCGGCATTAGCGGCCAGGTTCCAAGGTCCCTTTAGAGCGAGGCAGCACATTGGGAGCGTCTTTGGTGTTACAAATGTCCATAGGCGACGGTAACCGCTTCTTATCAGGTGGGCCTGTCTGCTGAACTCATGTAATTAAAAAATCATGCATATACTTAAAATATCTTCCTTATAATAATGACCAATCGTTGATTTGCCTCTGAATATGAATTCTAAATGAATTAATTACCTGTAACATATAATGATTCTGATTCATTAGAAGTCTTTTGCGCTTTTTACTCAACATTTTTTGATGAATAAATAATACGTACTAATAAATTGATGATATAACTAATACGTAATAACTAATACGTACTAATAACTAATACGTACTAATAATATAAATAACTGGGATATGCCCGCGACTTCGTCTATGCTTGACTTGAAATTCCCGGTACCGCAGCATTTAAAAAAGAATGTAAGCTATCGCTTTAGTTGAAACTGTGTCGGAATGAGTTAGTTTTTATGCACCCGAACAACTACAAACCGCTCCCGGGAATATTTTAATATGATTCCCGGGATAAAAAATATCACACATTTTACATAAAATTTGCTATCGATGAGTGAAAGAATTATTTTGGTATTCGATTTTTTTAATCTGCTCATTTAAAATAATTCCCAGAATAATTCCCGCGGGATTCCCAGTACAAAAAGTAGCGCAGATTATAAGTCTAAGAATTTGCTGTCGGTCAGCGAAAATCGCATCGAAATCGGCCCAGTAGTTTTTATTTACGTCGCCGCCATAACAACCGTGAGTTGTGTTCCGGCATTTGTGGCCAGGTTCCAGTCTTTCTTTAGAGAGCGTTGAAGAATAAAAATACTGCTACTACTAACAGTATCCTCGTGATGGTTCGTTATGAAATACGTGCTTTGTTGCGTATTGTTCGCACGCCATGCCTCACGAAACGGCGATCTATATCGTTTTAGGGCAAATCGTCTTGTAGATACATAAAACTGGTGTGTGGCGAGTCGTTTACGACATTTGCCTCACGTTCTTTGACGTAATGGTTTTCACGCTCCGATGACACATTCGTGTTGATTTGTATTGAATTTTAATTAGTATAGCGACTTTGGTTTTTGCTGGTTGCTAGGTTATGTGTCTGGTATATTTGAATATGTTTGTTGATATTTCTTTTTCATCAAACGATAAGGTATCAATCATTAGATATTTGTCCAATATAATATTGTAATATGACTGAGTATTAAAAATGAAACAATTAACCTGTTTTATTCATACAAAAGTAATTTTTAAATGTGTTCCTCGAAACTTGGAAAACTGGTCCGTACGTTATGCATATCAAATGTGTATGTTAGATTTCAGGCAGTCATTGAGAAATTATTTCTTAATATATTTAGATTAATTTATTTTATTATTTCGAAATCAGTTCGTTTTAAAGAAATTAATTAGTTCAAAAATGTTTTTACTATAATATATATATTATATACCTAATAGTAAAAACATTTTTGAACTAAAAACAGTTTCGACAGTTATAACTGTCGAAACAATATCATAGTCTCCATCATTGAGCGTATTGTAAATTGTGCATGATTTAGAAGTAGCAGTGCGCTATACAGATTATAAAATAATATGACTGACAGCAATTTTTGCTGCAACAATTGATAGTATTGACTAAATAATGTCAAATTAAAAGTCCCGTTCACCATCAAGGTAAATAATCAAACGATAAAGATTGACACGTGAAACGAAACGTAAGTAAGATAAGTGTTGCGACAATCAAATCAAAAAATATTGCAAATCGATCCGATAGGCCGGCGAGATTAAAAACGACGCCTTCAACCGTTCTCTGCGGTTTCGCGTTCAGATCTTTCGCAATCGGTCGTGTTATACCTACCAGCTACCGATTCGTTTTACCTAATTCAATTATAGTAACACTTGTAAATGTCATAGATTATAATAGGACTTATTGCACAGAGCCGTTTCACGTCCCGTGAGTGCGATTTGCGCAAACTTGGGCCCCGTAATTGTCTATCCGTTTGTTCCACGACTTGAAACCTGTTGCTTTATTTGTTCACTTTATGCACGGTTCGGTTTCAATGTGGTTTCACGTTGTTCGACTATTATACTGTTTGTTTTAGGTGAGCATGTTACTCTGTACGTGTACTGAGTACATGAGTATTTTTGTATATTTTAGCAATATAGCAAGTACAGTGTAAACTCCATGTAACGTCACTCGATTTAACGACACACTCCCATAAGCGTCGAAATCACTTGGCTTTGGTTGGTTTAGCTCGTCTTCCATACAATGATACACTCTATATAGCATTACACTTACAAACGACAACAATTAAGTAATAAAAAGTACCTTTTAAGTTGCCAAAATTAGTAAAAGCTGTGCAGCTGTGTACGTTCTTTTATCGCTTATTATCCTTCCTAGCCCGTAATAAACTCGACTGTCGGCTTCATGCATACCGAAATTCCTAAGTACTTCCTTTATCACCAAGATGCCTCAATATCGCAAGAAATTAATAAAATAAGTAAAAAAATACAACAAAATTACTAGAGCAGCAAAAGACGTCAGACAAAAATAACAGACTTCTCTCCATTTAACGACAACTCTCTATAACGCCATAAAATGCACAGTCCCTTTAGTGTAGTTATATAGAGTTTACACTGAATATAATAATAAAAGTGCGTAAATATGCCACTGTTAAACTTGGGCCAACCCATTTTTTTAGAGGAATTGATAGTATACCCGCCACGTTTTGTCAAGGGGGATTAGCGGGATTGAAACATCGATTATCTCGCAGCTATGGCCGCGACTCGCCACTTACAGCCGCTACGATCCAAACGCACCACCGTCGCGTCGCTGCTGCAAAAGTGGCAGTGCCGCGCGACAGCCACCGGTGGCTGCGTTATTATCAGGGCGTTCTATTAGTAGCTCACAACGCCCAAAATGCTCCGTTAGCCATTCCACAAGGCGATCGCGATCGTTGTGGTCGTGGCGAAAACGTCACTAATGACGTCATCATTTTCGATCACACAACGCTCACAACGACCCATGTCAAGAGGTGGGTCGAATAACCGTTCCATTTGGGATTACGATTGTACCGCCGGCAAGAAGTGGAACGGGAAAAATCGCGGTCGTGAACGTGGTTGTTGTGAGTCCCTAATGGAACGTAGCCTATATGTCCATTATATACAGACACCCGTATAACCATAGATTAGACATACGTCGCAACAACATTGTTAAAAACTTTAGAGTTGTTGTAGTTTAGTTATACAGTATAATTAAATTCGATCGGATCGGAACATTTATCACTACGATACCGATCTTATACTGGAGCAGAGCAAACTTTGTTGTGATTAATCGCTTGTTGGGTAATTTATTAGTATTTTGAGGTGAATTATGTTTTATGTACAAAGTAATGTTAAAGAAATAATTTTGTTCAGTAGTGTCTATGTAGAATTTCTGATTTTTTTAATACAACTCTCATGTGACCAAAAGGCTTTCTGGCTCGTACTTAAGCGTCGGTAATGTTTTGGGAACAATCACAACAGACGGCGAGCTGGAATCGATTTCTAATATTTGCATTTTTTTTCATAGCTTTAATATATAAAATATTGTAATAATTTATATTTCGATGCATATGTAAATTATTTTGATTTCTTTGTTTCAGGTAAGTTTTGGCGATGTTTCTGGAAGCGTACATCTGAACAATTTAAGTGCGTAGCAACCGGCTAACAGATGTCAGCTAGTTAAACTAGTTAGGATGCAGAGGGCGCGCGCATCAATATGCTCCCGCGCACGTCGCGGACACGGTTTGACGTATGAATCACACACATTTCGTTTGACACAGGGGTGTGTCAATTTATTAAAACAAGTCATGGTCTCGGCTGAAGCAAAAAGTAAGCAAAAGCTTTAAATATAGGTAAACTAGCTTCTTCCCGCGACTTCGTCCGCGTGGAAAGTTTTTTTAACTATCCCATGGGAACTCTAATTTTTCGGGATTAAAGGTATCCTATATGTTGAACAGGGATATAAGCTTCTACCATAAAAAATTTCATTTAAATCGGTCCAGTCGTTTCGAATATTAGCCGGTACAAACAGACAGACAAACAGTGAAACATAAAATTGAAAAAATCTAAATTAGTTCTATTTCACTTCTTACATCCCTCTGACTCCGGTTTATAGCATTTTTTTTCATTGTACAGAAATTCGACCTCTACAGTTTTATTGTATGTATAGATATGTCCAGGTGCCTGAAGCGGCCGCCTTTAGAAGATCGCTTAATTAAATTAACACATGTCTAGATATATAGGTATAGATAGATATTTGTCATAATCGTAATACGAATCTCCGAAAGCAGCCGCTTTTGGGTCCCAAGTTTGGCCAGGCTGTTTTAAGGTATGGTGTTTCGTGGTTGGCCTCTGTGGTTGAGCGGGCTTACCTCACTACAACGCAGAGGCCCCGGATTTGATTCCTGGCATGGTAAATTTGGGAGATGAATTTTCCGTTACTTACTACAGCCTGGGTGTCTAAAATCGGCTCCAGAGTAGTCAATTGTATATAATCCGTAATACAAGTGTGTACACAATGTGTGTGTTTGTCTGCCGCTTTTATTATTATTTATTTATATTAAAAAGTGGTATAGCCAAAGCTGGAATTATTATTTTAAATAGAGCTCTCCGGACCGGCTCGATCGGTGTGATACCACGCTCTCACATAATATAAGAAAGAAAGAAAATAATTCTATTTAGGACAAAGAAGAAAAGAAAGAAAAACTTTATTTGAAGAAATAGCGACGTAATTACATTCCTTATACATTGTTATACACAGAGATATTTTGAGAATTAATTATATAATTGGACAGTTAAACTAATATAACACTAAGTTTTAACAAAAATAGACCTAAAAACAAAACTTGCCCTAAAAGGGGCATTAGTCTCAGCATAATGCCAATTATGCATAATTATTTTACATAGTATAATTATAACAACAATATAATTTTATCCACATACTAGGCTATGCCTGCGATTTCCTCCATGCTTGACGTGAAATTCCCGTGGGATTCCCGGGCCACAAAGAAGCGCAGATTTTAAGTCTAAGAATTGTTGTCGTTCAGCGAAAACTGCATCGAAATCGGCCCAGTAGTTTTTACGTGAATCCCGAACAAACAGACAAGAAGATTAAAAAAATCATCAAAATTATTTAGTCTATTCCAGTTGTTTTTTTTAATAGCTTCAATGTACAGACACGGCATGTTTAGAATGCTATAATATTATAGATTTAATATTGTTTTTAATGACAATATAATTGACAGCCCTACCATACAGTTGTTGTTTTAAGAAAGAAATTGTCACGTGACACCACGATTCCCGTGTCGCACGCGCACCAAACCACGAAATTGAGTAATGTTAATGGACACCTACATTTCCTGTTTGCATAATTGTTTTTTTTATCTAGCCGAACTCCTCTTTCTTTACTTTTTCCTAGAAACATTTGGTCCAAGTTTGCTTCCTGCATTGAATTATAAAAATATAGGAACTACGATGGCATAATAATTATCATTAAATTTGGGCATAATTAACGTTGTTAGTGCACGAGTCACGAGTAACCAAGGGTGGTTGGTACACACCAGTCCGATCCGATTATGACATCAGTACACTCGCGCCAATGTGTACGCACAACATTAATAATTAACTAATATAACGAACACTCAATTGTCTACGGCCAACCACCAATATTTGAATCCATTTCGGAATTTCACTGAACGCGCAATGTAAATGATTGTTAATCAGTTAAATATTGAAATATGTACGTTTATTTAGACTTTAAAGCAATAGTTGTTTCATTTAAGACTTCCTACACATCAAACGTTATAATGGTTTTTAACCCTGGAAGCCTAAACTATTTCGGGAGTACATAAAGCCTTATTATTGGTGAAACATGTTATTACCGAATTCTTGTTCTATACTTTACGTTAACCCAGAAAAAGGTGCCAGCGGCAAAAAGACCACAAAAACATACCTCAATATATATTTTTTGTTTGTATCTAACATTTATTGTACAATATTATAATAATTAACCTATTTATTGTTTACACCGCCATGCGCCACTGTGTTGACATATTTCATTTTTCTCAATTCAAACAGGTTGTCTGAAGGAGATCGTTGTACGCGATAAGTCACTCTTTGTTCAACATTATTTTAACATAATTTTCATTCATTCATTCAAAGTACATTCTATTATGGCCGGTTCCAATATCTTGCTATTCATTCACTTGCGCTACCAGCGGTTGAATTTCGACATTACTTGTATGGAGCTTATGTCAAATTTTAACCGATATTAAGGCAACGAACGGTGGTAAGATATGAACCGCCCCTTACTCAGCTATAATCCGTAAACTTATATATTTAAATAAAATCCAGGCGAATTGTGGGCGATGCTGATGGCCTAATTGCGGTGTGCCCAAGGCGGAACCGCTGTGCCGTCTGAAGTCTGTTCAGGCGTAGGTCGTTCTTCATAGATGCTTGATAAAACAACTCGAGCATTATGATGGAAACTAACTATTATTCAGAGAAATTAGAACGGAAAGACCAAGCTTCCGGTGTTCTTAAAGATTATTTTTGTCAGTAGGTATCGACCTATATAAATGTACTCTGTCACTTGTGTTAATTATGTATTTTATATTGCTTTTGACACAAACAGATTATATTTCTTTGTCTTTGCATAGTTTAGCCAGTATTTAAATTTTAAGTAAAAGAACAATATATAATAAGTACGACCTTGAGTGTCCAAATTTGTAAAAGCATTCTTATTTATAACAATTGTATTTAATTATAAATATTTTTACCCAGATATATTAATCTGTTTTAACGTCAAGTCAACACAGTTTAATATAAACAAAAAAGAAAATATGAATTTCCAAATGTGAGACACATAGGACATAGAAATCATAATTACCAGATAACATAGATAGATAACACTTTATTATACACCAATACAAAAATGAACTTAAAGACTAAAATTATATCTAATTATGTACAAAAGGCGGTCTTATCACTAAAAAGCGATCTCTTCCAGACAACCCCAGGAATGAATTGAGATGACAATGGCGATGGTGGTATACGTAACATATAGTACGAACTACTTACTTTTTAATAATAAATACATAAATAATAATAAAACATATATGTTCATATGACATTTAGGAGTAAACACTACATTTACACTTACCAAAGGCATAACGAACTGTTTTTATACCAACCTACTTCCTATTTTTGCAGACTATAGTAGTAAAATTCCTTAAACTCGTCGGTCCCGTAAAGTAGGCCAAGTCCGCATTACACAATGACAAACACCCCTATTCCCAGAGACCGGTGTATTCCGGGACAGTACAATGCGAAACGGGCTATTCAAACGTCTATTGTTCGGACGTACTGGCGTTTTACAACGGGCGTCCTCGTAAAAGATGTCACGAACTAAATTATTCCCAACGTCATATGACCGATTGGACGTAAAATTGCGGTCGAACTTGGTTCCCTTTTCAAATTGCGTTTTGTGATGAATGTTCCTGTTTCACAGACTTTATTGTCTGTGTTTGCTATTTCGTTGTCTCTGGTTATAGACTTTAAAGCATAGACAAAAGGATTGGATGAATTTATTATGGTGCCATTTCAAGTACAATGACATTCTGGTTTTACAATTTTTGCGCTAAATTACTTGTGTGGAAAATGCTCGGTATTTTCTACTTATGGACTGGGAATAGAAAGAAGAATTATAAGAAAATATTCTAGTCTCTATATATACCAGTTGTTTCAGAAACCGTATAATTACTTATTGTTAATTGGCCTAAGCTATATACACAGTTCCCTTGACTGCCATTATGGCGAATAAAATAATTATATTGTTACGAGCTACAGGACTCGAATTAAAAATGCCGTTGGAACTACTATAGAATTTATTAGAACTGTACAAACACGTATAAAACAAATACAAATAAAACTGGATGCAACCAGTTCACACTGCACGATTCAATGCAATTTGACACGCGTAAAGTCCGTCGTCTATATCGCTAATCGAGAGTACTACAAACGTCTTACTCGTCTCGTAGTCGTCGCTTGACTGCCCACCCCTCCATTCGGGCATTGTCTTATACTATACTACACAATAGAAAAAAGATTGGCCCCGCGCACTGAATTTCCGATAAATAGTAATTTGCACACCTGCGAACGGCTAACAAAGTCGAAAACAATAACAATAAGGATTAGTTCGACGCTAATGATGGTTATAAGACAAGTAGCAAAACAATAGCATGTTTTTCTTAATTACAAATTCAAAACACAAAAGAATTCCTTAATCCAGGAAGACAATAAACTGCGCTTAGAACAGGCAGCTGTGCCTATATATGCATCATGCCTTATCTTTGACGGCATGTAACAATATTATAAAACAGCAATATTACGGGCAGATATGGCATTCTAACACGCTTGACATGGTTTGTCACTGAGTCCTTAGTTTATTAAGCAAGTTTTTTACATTACACCTCAGAGATCTTGTATTAGTAGCAGTTGCTTACCTGATGTGACAAAATATAGAGGAGATAAGCTATTAAAAATACACATTAAAACACAAAATCTTACGGGTAATATGGTAGTTGATAGTAATGTCAAATGAGACACTTTTTATTATATTACGAAACACCGAAGCCTCTTAGATTTTGTACGAGAGTAACGAGACGATGACGTTATAACTTTAACGAGTCAACTAATGCACTAACTAATTAATTATTGTTTAAACAGTTATTAAATTTTCTTTTATCATGATACTTTATTTTTATTTTATTTTTTATTGCCTGAAGCAGGCAAACAGACGTACGGCTCACTTAATAGAAGGTGGTTACCGTCGCCTATGGACGTTTGCAACACCAGGGGCGTTGCCAACGCGTTGCCGGCCTCTAAGAAATTTTATAACGCCCTTCTTAAATGACCCCATGTCGTAGCGCAGAGGGAATACCTCGGCGGGAAGTTCCCTCCAGATCATTGTTTTACGCGGAATAAACGTTCTAGAGAACCGTTGTGTAGTTAAGCGTGGAAGCTCCAGGAAATGGGGGTGAACATCCCGTCGATGTCGAGCAGTGCGGTTGTAATAATGAGGCGTTGGCACAAGATCAATCAGTTCCTCGGAACACTCTGTTGTACAGGCGGTAGAATACGCAGAGGGACGCAAAGTCTCTCCGAAGGCTAAGCGATTCTAAACCGCTTGTTAGTATGGGATCGTCGACTATACCAACGGCGCGACGCTAGATGCACTCGAGAGGGTCAGTCTGGTAAGCGGGTGCTCCAGTCCATAAGTATGAGCAGTTTTTCATATGCGGCCTTTTTTGTGCTTTGTAAAGCACAAGTTTTCGCCGCGGGGTGAAATACTGCTTAGACCGGTTTAGCACACCAAGTTTTTTTGAGGCAAATTTAGACTTGCCTTCCAGATGACCCCGAAACTACACGTCGTTCGTTATATCGACGCCAAGGATCCCGATACTGTTAGAGACGGTAAGGGTGAAAAACACCATATCTATTACTTCACTTTTAAAGTGAAGTAATAGATATGATATTTTTGGGGCCGTTATTTATATGAAAATTGTGCATATTGTTACAATTACCACGTACTATATAACGGTGAATGAAAACATTGTGATGAAACCTGCATGCACATCGAGATAATAGATTGTGTCAAAAAATCCAATCCGCCTTGGACAAGCGTGGCGGGTGTACTGCATTTTCGTATAAATGGCAGGCCCGAGCCCAGCAGTGGGACATTTATGGGCAGTTATTATAGTGGTACATGTGTCAAGTACCTAATTCCTTTTCAACCGTGCAGGAACGGAGAAAGAATTCAATTTCCTGCGGCCGGGCGGCCTGTCGTAAGAGGGGATAAAACAACCAACAGCCAGGTGGCAAAGGCATTTTCCCGACTGGATGGCTACCACCCCTTGTCTAAAGTATGTCGCCATAACAACCCTGAGTTGTGTTCCGGCATTAGTGACGAGGTTCCAGTCTCCCTTAAGAGAGCAGCAGCGCATTTGTAGCACCTCTGGTGTTGCAAATGTCCATACGCGATGGTAACCACTTTCCATCAAGTGGGCCGTCTGCCTGTCTGCGGTACCGGTTTTCAATGAAAACTGCACATCAAGATAATCATTAATAATTTCTTGATGTAAAATTGCTAAATATATGATGTCACACTACGGAGGGAGGAGTCTCACGAATTTGAAAAAGAAGGGAGAGGGGTCAACATGAAAGTCGTGGGACGTTATTTGTGGAGGGCCCCTAAATGGGAGGCCTGAGGCCAGCAGTGGAAAGTTTATGAGCTGTTATTATACTGAAAAGAAATTAGGTAACATATACACTGGTACGTGTATATGTTACCCTTTTCGATCGTTCTAAATCCGGTACCGGTTATCAAAACCAACAGTTTGCGGTGCTATCAACTCACCGAGTGACACGGTCCGTGGCGTTTTCCAACAATATCCACATTACACATCCGCGGTTACGAGCACGTACGAAACGGACACCGTAATACGACACTGCCTTCCTAACTCTCTCCACAGATGTAAATGCGGACCGGAACGTTTCCTTATTCATCAGCAACTCTCATTATTCCCGTGGGTTTTCTTTTGTATTGTTCTATGGTTGACATTTCGTTGATGTTAGTTGTTTACGTTTTTTTAAATAAATAAATAATTGACAAACAAACACACACTGTACACTTTTTTTGTTAACGATAGGGGAATACGTTTGTGTATCCCCTCGGACCCCGGTGGTGGTCAACGATATGTGAGGCTCCAGGCTGACACCCAAAACATAGTAAATAACGGAATATGCATTTGTGAAATTTACCATGCCAGGGATCGAACTTGGAGCCTTTGCGTTGCAGTGAGCTAAGGCGCCGGTTAAGGCTTAGTTCACTAAACAAAAGAGGCCTTCACTTAAAACACTACTCTTATACTATATATTAGTATTTTTTTACTTATTTTATTAATTTCTTGCGGTATTGAGGCATCTTGGCGATAAAATTATAAGCGGTATACATAGAATAGGAAGAAAAATTAAATTTTAACTCATATATTTATATGACCTTCAAAAAGTGTTCTCCAGTGGAACTTATTTTGAATAAAAAACTTCGAATTTGAATTTGAATTTGAAAAGAACGTACACAGCTGCACAGCTTTTACTAATTTTGGCAACTTAAAAGGTACTTTTTATTACTTAATTGTTGTCGTTGTGAGTGTAATGCTATATAGAGTGTATCATTGTATGGAAGATAAGCTTTTTTTTTAACCAGGGGAAATCCGATTGAGGACTAAGCCGCGACAAAGGCAAAACCTCGGGGGGATGATTCGCGACCCGTGTGTGGGATTCGCCAGATCGGGGTGGCACTAGCATGCCAAGTCAGAACTGGTGCCATGCTATTGCCACTCCCCAGTTAGGAATACCCACTAAAACCCCTGGGTTTTACGTCCTTCGCCTTATGCCAGGGCTACGGGTATATGACCTAGCCTCTCCGCAGTCCCGGCAGGCGCGGGCCTCGCAAGGCTTCTTCCACTGCCGGGGGATTACTCTTATCCCCCGACATCTTCAAGCTCACTGGGCGTGGGGTGGTTTGTAACTCGCCCCACGGGAGCAGAGGTGAGCGCTCGCGAAACACACCGCGCCTCCATCTCGACGGCATGTGGAGGTGAGTGAGAACCCCTATATCCCAATGGGCCCCACCCACGCCGCCCGTTTACGGTGGCCGAAGGTCCAGGCTCGCCTTCCGGTGCCGACGCGTCCTCCTTTGGCGGGAGCGGAGCAGTGATGTGCGCTAACGCTCCCGTTCCGCCTCCTCCTTCGCAAGGATAACGAGCTCGCAGAAGAAGGAGACGCCATCCCATCCTGGTGTGCTCCCGACCATGGCGCGCACCACGGCCGAGAGCGAGAGGTCTGGTCCGGTGATGGCGACGAGGTCTCGGCGCTGCTCTGTCCAGGCATGGAAGACAAGCTAAACCAACCAAAGCGAAGTGATTTCGACGCTTAAGGGAGTTTGTCGTTATATCGAGTGACGTTACATGGAGTTTACACTGTATATGCAACATACATAAACCAGGCAATTAATATTGTATTATGAATCATTTCATTTTGAATGTCCAAAAAATAATAACCTACTTAAAATTCAATATGGCCAAATCACGGCCATGATGTAACATAATGGTATTGCCAAAACGCTGATATGTTTCATTTGCCCTCGATTATTTTCAATTTCAGATTGTTTACATATAAATATCTCCATTTATGGTGCGTGAATAGTAGGTATTTTTAAATTGGACCTATCAAGCCCATCGTCTTCCCCTAATTTAGTCCAAGACTTCTGGAGCTCTTAAGCTTTGCTACTTTTGTGGCTCTTTTATGTCACTCGTTATTTATTTATTTACAATAGCGTTACGGATACATATAACAATAAATTCTATGAACTATAAAACGTTAAACAGACATTAAAATAACATCTTATCGTCTAACTTTTCAAATATCAGGGTATGAATAATTTTTCATTTCTCATATTCTGAAAGTACGCTTGGAGTTGCCTAATCACAGGGATGAAAACAGCACTTTTCGTCCCTGGGGAGTGATTCTCCGTGCTGTCAAAAAACTTGAAAACTATGCGACCCATAGATAATACATGCGGCTCGTGTCCTAACTTTTTTTACAGCCACTGTTAAATCGAGGCATAAATTATAATAAAAAATATCAACAATTTTGTAACATCATTTTATACTTATAAATAACCTTTCACAAAATTATTATTTAATTCACATAAATGTGAGCTAAAAAAAATACTGACTCGTAGAATGCCACAGAGATATAATTTTTTTGACGTTTCATATGTGACGTATTAAATGAGTTAATCAGGTTTAGATATGGAATAACAAATACTTCTCTATTTAACGCCTGATTTAAATAGAGAAGTATTTGTTTGTTTAAATTATCAGTTTTTATTCACTTTCAGTTTTTGTTAACCTCGAGTGAAAGGCCTATTTAGGCACTAGAATTTTACCGCCTTCGCTACTCTCGTGCGCCAAACCATCTCTTGCTAAATAGGTCACTTTCACCTCTCGTCTAACAATCTACAATTAATTGTATTTCAAAATATAATTCATGCGCTTTTTTGACTCTTTTTACTAATATCTACTTATGACTTCATAAATAGGTAGTGTACCTATTTACATAAACATCTAAGAGGCTGTGACGTTTTGTAAGATAAAAAAAAGAAAAACTGCAGAACTTTTAGAATACAGAAACTTTGCACGTGATATAAAGAATTCCACATTCTCACTAGTTTTTCGCTAAAATGTGGAGCACCTTTTGAGGATGATACGAAAAAAAAAAGTTAAGATTTTCCAAAAAGTTTTTTGTGCCCATTCCATCGTAATTTTGGTGTGTTTACACAATCAGCTGCCTCCATGTATGGAGCTTAACAAGACTCGTGTATCGTGGGCAGGGTGTCTCAATTACTCAGAACTTTTGCTGGAAAACAACGGATGTCACGTTGAGGTCGCGATTACAATCGCGGCCATATCTGTTGATGAGCTTGTTTATTATAGTTTGTTTACTTCGTTCGTATGTTTCGTACGTGGGTTCTAATGGTAGTTGTTACAGATTCAAAAACTCGCTTAACATTGTTCGTGCATGCACGCTTCAGATATAATTGTACTGATTCTTTAGATATAGATTTACCGCCTGATTTTATTAGAGAAGTGCTGTTTATTTAACTAATCAGTTTTTATTTACTTTCCTCATATTCGAAATGAAAAGTAGAGTATTAAACTCAGGTGAAAGGTCTTTTTTTTTATTTTTATTGCAGGAGTTCAGTAGACAGGCAGACGGCCCACTTGATGGAAAACGATTACCATCGCCTATGGACATTTGCAACACCAAAGGTGCTACAAATGCGCTGCTGCTCTCTTAAGGGAGACTGGAACCTGGTCACTAATGCCGGAACACAACTCAAGGTTGCTATGGCGACATACTTTAGACCAGGGGTGGTAGCCATCCAGTCGGGCAAATGCCCTACCACGTGGCTGTGGGTTGTTCAGTCGCCTCTTACGACAGGCCGCCCGGCCGCAGGAAATTGTATTCTTTCTCCGTTCCTGTACGGATAAAATGTCTATTTAGGCACTCGAATTATTAGTGCCCTCGCTACGCTCGTGCGCCAAACCAACTCGTGCTTAAATAGGTCACTTTCACCTCTCGCGTAACAATCTACTTATAGGTTTGTTTCAGAATCAGAATTAGAATTGAGTTTTATAACTCAGTTTTCTGTGAAATTTTAATATTCGCTCTTTATTATACGCATGTCATGTATTCTTTAAGACTACCTTTTGACCACATATTCAATTAAGCTTCAGTACACAGCAGAAGTGAAAAAATTGATACAGTACCATATTTAGCATTATTTTCCACTGCAAAAAAGTTTATAAATCATGTTCTGTCCTGTCCGTTTTCCTGTTAGTACTTTATTTCATTAAAATGCAAAGTTTTACTATATGTTGTTACGTGCCATTCCATATCAATAGTGACATATGTCAACTGTCAAGCTGTCCATCTCGAAGAATAGGTTTTGTTATAAAAAAAATGTAGCAGTATGTCGCTTTAGAAGTCTTTTTGTATGCCTCAGTTTTTACAAAGTCATCTTGCTCAAGTGAATTTGTGTACATGTAATTTTCTTTGTACGCTTCGCGTATGATTGATCGGTTGATGTAGTTGATGTTTACAAGTTAGGAAATAAACAAGTTTAATGCCGCCTTTAGAAAATTTAGACTGTAACATAAATTAAAAATTAATTTTAAATGTCAATAGAAAGCACTGGGTTAAAAATATTCATATACCTAAATATAACTCTTGTTTTGAGTGAATAAATTTCATTTCATTTCAAATCAGTAGTCTGAATAAAAATTTATGCTAGACTGTGCGGATGGGAGCCGTGTCTCGTAAGCGCTCGTATACATGTCACTGCCACCCCGCCGCCGCCGCGCCGCCATTCTGTGTAGCCTAGATGCAACCGCGATGCCATCGCGCTGCTGGCGTACTTTCGTTGTGAAGCGAGCGTCAGGGGTGGGGCGACGGTATGGGAGCAGACAATGTTAGCATATAGGTATGCACAGAATAACAGTGCGGCGGCGGTGCTTGCTGCGGTAGAAATGTATGCAATGTCAACGAGGGGTTAGTGCTATGTCCCTGCTCCATCTGGGATAATCTTAGTGTTAGTGACTTTCACGCAAATATAGCAGTGTTTAGTGCGTTATTTGTGACGCGATATTGTTATTAATTGTGAATGACGTAAATATTGACATATAACGTATGTATATACACTAATGTAGCTATTCGTTGACGGCATTGTCTTTAAAGTTATAACTAAGACGCATTCGGCCACAGTCGATAAAAACAACATTATGGCAGATGAAGAAATCTGTCTTAATTCGATTTAGATTAGTTTTGTTTTTGGAAAATGTCGTTTTGATATATTTTTTGTTTGCTTCACAAGCCCAAGTAAAATGACAATCGTTTTTATTATTCTTTATAAATAAAATAAAAAAACATTATATCTAGTAACTTCCATGTAGCTGAGTTAGATTTTTGTTAGTCTGTAGTTAAACTACCTACTAATTTAAAATGTTTCTGTATGATAACTCTATGCCATTGTCCGCTAAAAGAATACGCATCCACTACATGTTACGAATAATGCATATAACGACCCCAGACTGATCAAAGACGTGCGCCCGCTCACTGTTGATATGCCATTTGATGTAATAGAATAATTAATGGGTTGAAAGACCGGCAGGGTCAATGGCGGTTGGTCCTTTGAGCACGTTGCATGTGGATTTATTTCTTTTATTGGATCGTGTATCAAAAGCGACGGTCAATGACAGTAACTATTGTAAGGGTAACCAGCTCTTCTTGGCCGCAAATGTATCTGTTATATGCACGCTAGTTGAAAACATGCATGTAGACAGCTCTTTGTCGAAAAGGTTCTACCCTTTCGACAAAGAAGTCACGCCTGAGAAGTCACGTGTGCATAATCTTCTTTAGACGGAGGGTTCTTATTGCTACCTTGAAAAAGAACATCTGGTGCAACAGCATTCTGGGAGAACCCTTATCAGACTCCATCACATATGGCACATGCCACCTAATTTACATATACAATATAAGTTGATTGTTAATTAAGCCTTTATGAAGAATAAAAAAAAGAAACAGAACAGTTTCGTCCGAATTGATTTAATTTAAAAAGTCATCGAATAACATAGTTTTTATTTTATCACAATCATAACAACCATATAAAATAAATCTTTCTGCGCAATTTTATCTATATGGACCCAGTCCTTTCTGAGAAAATTTATTGTAATACACACACGGAAGGAGGGACATGTAAACTCTATAGGGGTTTTTTGCCAAATGGCCACGGAACCCTAATTACGCTAAAGAAATTTTATTTGGATTAAAATAGATATTGGATATGTCTGTGGTAGTACCGATGGCCGATGGAGCAATCGTCTCCTGGAGCCGAGTTCACGTTT
The DNA here is from genome assembly GCA_039645545.1 of Dendrolimus houi. Lineage (NCBI taxonomy): Eukaryota > Metazoa > Arthropoda > Insecta > Lepidoptera > Lasiocampidae > Dendrolimus > Dendrolimus houi. Next base: position 4,909,019 of record CM077127.1, on the reverse strand, counting down.
TGGTAAACGTAGTCTAGGACGCCCTCTAGCGGGAGATAGACGACCAACGCAAAGTTGTCGGTAAGGGCTGGATGAGGAAAGCGGGAGACCGGGATATATGGCGCAGACTTGGGGAGGCCTATGTCCAGCAGTTAATAAAGATGAAGATAAGATAGTGGATATTGTAGGAGAGCATAGGAAGCTGAGAGTGTTCCGTGAGACAGTATACTTATAGGTATATAATCAGTATATGACATTGGGTCACATGCCGCCTTAACTATTAGATCTAAAAAATCACATTATCAAGGGTAATAAAGTACAGCGAGTTCGTCTAAGCTTCCCTTAGGCTAATAATAACAAATAATATTTGTCCGTGACATTAAATAATCTGCCTTTCTAATCCTAACCTAAAACCCTTTTAAGTATGTAAATACATCATGCGCATCATTAAGGGCACGAACTTAACTGACATTTGCCCCCATAAATCGGAAATAATTTTGTGAAAATTGTAGGCATAATTATGTGAAATAACAGAATTTATGATTTTTCATTGAGACTAGTAATGCCCTTATTTTCGAAGAAAAATATATCTAAAGAAAATTGAAACTTCTGTTAGGTTTGGGTAACCCCAAGATGTTACTGGGTGATCGCTTGTTTTATCACAACTGTGTCAAATGTTGACACATTTGACCTAAAATTATGTTTTTTTTAAAAATAAAACTTTAAAAAGCAACAAAATAATAATCTGTGACACCGCACCGTCTAATTGTAGCAATTAGAAGCTGTTTAATTTGATTGTGTGATTATCATTTCTGGTTTCTTCTAAGGTCTAAAATCTGACAGTAAACGGTGAACCGTGGCTTGGTTGAAATGAAATTGAACCGATTAGATTGAAAAACGGAAAAATGAAAGGAGACGACGATATTCGATGACATTGAATTACTCAAATTTATTTTTACATCACTTTTGTTGCTTCGTCCAAATTGAAAGCCAGAAGTGAACAGTCAATTCTTAAACTATAACGAACTCCGATAGATCACCAACAGAGAATCTCTGCATGTAGAAATCAATATCATAAATGATAAAAATATCTATGGAATGTTTAAATTTTTAATTTAGCTTAAAGTTAGACATTATGACAAGAAAGGGGCGTTAACAATTTACGCAAGCAACAAATTTGTTTCGAAAGAAACAACCAAAACTCAGAACACTATTGTATGCAAATAATAATCGTGACCCAAAATTAATAACGTACGGTTATTCCGGTACTATCTGAAAACAGTAAATTTTAAAACATCTCTAGTTTCCATTGCTGTTCTACTTACGAAACGTACTGAAGGCTTAGACATTCAAATTGTGGCGAACAATGGTGGTAGATAGAGGTCAGCACTGTCCGAACAAATTAAGGCGAGATGAATGCAAGAATCACTGACAAGTTCTTTATTTATTACCTATGCAGAAACGTTATTTGCTTGATTACTATTGAGAATGCATTGTAGCCGTCTCTTAGATACCTGCCGTGGCGCACATTCATTATAGTGTATTTCCATAAAAAGCATTCCTTGGTCGCGTACAGCGTTATACCGGACGCAGCTTACAGCGTTTGTGAGCGTCAGACCACCACCTTATCCACTAAGCTACATGGCATTTAAAATTTGTGCAAAAACCTAAATTTTACAATTAAATCAAGAACAATTGGGTGAATCTCCCGGATGCATCATTGGCTGCAACTCGGTTCTTTGATCTTATATTTTTATAAGTTTTTCCATTTCAAGTGCCTTAATGATAAAAATAAAGAGAATTAATCAGTGATATTGTGGCCTAAAATGAATAATCAGCACAAGTTTAAAAAAAACCTTGTTTGTGGACAATGACGCGCTTAGGAGATTTGCCCAATTATGCGATCACATAGAAAACAACTACAATGTCCTGTATAACTAATCCACTTAAGCAATTAGGCCGCCACCTCATTTGGTTGTAGAGTTATCGCGTAACAAATTGTGTATTTTAACCATTTGCCACGCGCGAGGTGTGCTTCTATAATTGGCAATAAATCGTATTAATCTGGATGTGACGTGCTTGCGAGTGCGGGCACTTAGGCGAATTGGGTTAATCGTGCGCATACGCAGCCGGGTAGGATGGCGAGCATCACGAACACCTTTCACCTAGCAAAGAGCTGGGAAGAAAAGAAATGTTATGTTTCTCACTTTCTTTTTTGTATTTTATTGCTGGAGTAGGTACAGCAGGCAGGCTGACAATCCGCCAGATGGAGAGTGGTTACCGTCGCCTGTGGACATTTGTATAACAAAGGGTGCTACCGATGTGCTGTCGGCCTCGAAACGGAATTGTAACCTGGCCTCTAACGCTGGAGCACAAGTCAAGGTTGTTATAACGGCAGGTTCTAGACCGGGGATGATAGCCATCCAGACGGGCAAATAACCTACCACCTGGCTGTGGCTTGTTTTGTCGCTTCTTATGTCAGGCCATAGGAATATGTATTCTTTCTCCGTTCCTACACGAATTATTTCTTTTTAGTAAATCGACAGGCTCATACATTTAGTATATCCACAAACTAAGCAAGTTACGCTAGTTTTATGGGTGTACATCGAAATCTGTAGGATCGATCCCAAACATTCAAATCATACTAAATAACGGAATGTTCATTTACGATATTTAGCATGTTGGAAATCAAAGACGCGACTTCTGTGTTCCTGTGAACTTAGTCTATAAATTAACTTTGACATTCTAATAATATTTGTAAGTATAGGTTTCTACTGTAACATTTTAATTAATCTCTTTATTCTTTTCAGGTAAGCCCAGTTCGAGCTAAATTTTTCAACTTAACGCTAGATTTTGGTACGTTTTTAAATTTAACAACACTCGGAACCTTTCGAATTAGACTAAAAAATGTTGGCAGATTTCTATATATCTTTATTTATTTAATGTTAAGAAGCCATAGAGTGTTATTAGTTGTGGCAAAGGACAAAAACACATAAGAAAAAAATGTGTTAACAATATTGGCATAAGATGTAATCCCTAATTCTCGCCCAGATTTATTACTATAAAGATCAATAAACCTAATAGTATAGTAATGATTGTAAAAAATCGATGTACAACACATACATATACATATCTGCCGATCATGTCATGAGATTTTTTCATTTAGCCCACCATACAATGTAGGTTTTCATAAGTTACATTGATGAAGGCACCCTCCAGCTTTTGTTGCATGAGCCTAATTAAGGATAGTGTCTCTTTGGGTGTCTTAGTATCCTAGGATTACTACTAAAAAAGCAAAACCTTTTGATGTGAAATCTATACAATGTTTACTGGTTTACGAAATTTTTTAATAACGCTATTACCATGTTGCAATTATGGATAAATCAAGAGCCTAATCTTCAGAAGTATTATTCTCCATAAGCAATGTTTCTGTACTATACGCATTTACAAAACACTGCCGCTACATTTCAGGAGATAGTTTGATGCTGCTTTTTCAGTGTAAGCAATTAAGGATTCGTTTTGAAAGTCTTGAGACCAAGTACAATCCATTAATCGCTTTTGAGGTGTGTACAACAATGTAACAGTACAAACTCGACGAATTTCATTAGGTTCAATGACCAAGGGCCTTGTGCCTTGAAATACAAGTCCAAACACGTCGTAATTTATATGTCGCGTATATTTAAATCACATATAACTTATCCGGCTAAGGTCAGAAATGCCTTTGAGCAAGACAATTTAGACTCGTGTTTTAAAAATATTTTCTGTAAATTGTAGCTACTGGAAAATATTTTAAAAGTGTTATTTAGGTTTACAATCTCCTGTAAGTTTCAATAGAAGGTACAAGTAATAAAATTGACGTAAGTTATTAAGTGTGTTACTCAACAGTCTGAGTTATTATGTAAGGAAAACGAACCCTGGCGCAGATTCTTAAGATTATACAGCATTTTAAATCTAAAAGAATGATCATAAAGTAACTTATAATTTTCGAGGTGTTTTCAATATTCTAGTACTATAAATGAAAGGAGCAAAAATTAAAAAATAAATGTTATTTAGGTTACATGTCATGTTTAAGTTCTATCGAATTATTCAATTCTATCATCTTTGAATTGTCGCCATCCTAACGATTAGATATTATGCTATTGTTGACAGAATGACAATGACAATTTGCCATAGCAAAGCGTGCGTTCGTACTTAGAGAGAGGTTTATCCCGTTTAACAATAAACTCACATTGTTATGGGCATCGAACAGCTGTGACGCTATTTAGGTCGCTAACAGTACTCTTCTAAAAACAAAACATGACATAAAAGTATATTTGAGATACGTTGGTATTTGGCTGAGTTGGATTACTGAATTCGCGTCTTTGGCTTAGAAATAGGTTGCATCAAATGGTTTGACAAATTTGAAGTCAGAGAACCATTAAAATCAATAAAAGTTTAACGCAGAATACATTTATTTATATAGAATTTTAATTTAATAATAACAATAACGCGACCTTGCTTCTATTTGATCATGCTTTATCTATATTTAATGTTATAGCAAAGGCCAGATGCAGTGCAAACGGCACTAAAAAGAATAACGAAAAGAAAAGAGGTAGGTATAGTAAAAGAAAAATAACTTTTGTGATAAGAAGGGAGAAGCAACAAAAAGGACTTAAAACGAACATATACACTACGCTTCTACAATACTTGTTTGTCGAAATTTAGTAGTCAATAATGATGATCAAGCTACTAGTAGAAGATGAAATAAAAAAATACATAAAACTTAGACAAGGTAAAATGATCTAAGAGAACAATTATGTAGTGTTTACAAACATCATATTTATTTGATTTGTATACTCATCACAGATTTCTTTGAGAATAAAGGACTTTAGAATATGTTATATTTGGTTTTGTTATGTCTTGCCACAATTGGTTTGGTCTGACCTTGTCATTGTATTGTAATGGCGGGCGAAATAATCTATTCTTGGTATTTGGTTGCTCGCGAGCACCTTCACCTAGACTTGACGGATTAGAGATGGAAATGTCGAGGTGAAGTATTGTCATTGTGAAGAGACCACTGCTGCATTGGATCCCTATTAATCTATTGTTCTGTCTCACTGAAAATTTGAAGGTCGATTCACTTAAAGTACAATTCAAAGTTTGTAATATAGAAATTTATTCCTTATTTTGACTCTAAGGCGGCAATCGACGAAAAATACCTAGTTAATAATAATCATTTGACTAGATCGTGTTTAGTAATAAAAGCAACGTAGTAATTTTACTTCCTTTGTATGTAAAATAGCGTTTTAACGTATATAAATAAGTTTTTAAGAACCTTAAGGTTGTTTCATTTTTATTATTTAATTTAAATTTATTATGGGTGCTTTATTGTCTATTTTAGTAAATAAAACAAAAACTTTATAAAGACACGGGCGCCAATGTTTACGGCTACTTTATTATAAAATAACTTACATTGCCTCAATACCTTAGATATGATGATCATTTGTTATTGACGACAAAATAGAAAATAAAAAGGAAGACTTAGTGGAAAGTCGAAGATTTGTTATTTGAAGGCAAAATTGGACGACTGAATTAAAAGTAAGAACTAATAAAAATAGTACGTAATGTACTGTAATAAGACATAATATTGTATCTAAGTACTTGTGCTACATGCGAAGGCAAAAGGTATTTCCAAGTTTCTTTCAATGTTTTAAGATGTTCTACAGATAAAACAGACTGGCGTCTGAATGGCTAATATAGTTGACCATGTCTTGCAATTAGCCTCGTCAGTGTCAATCGTTTGTAGTTAAAGCCAGAGGTACGTGTGTCGATATACGATAGTCATGTGTATGTTTGTTTTTACGTTATGCCTATATTAGACTGTTCTTTTCAATTTTGATGAAGCAACCAAATTAATACATAAACTAGAATCGTTTAATATCATTGAATATCGTGGTGGCCTTTGAGTTTTGTACCTGTTAACTAAATTGATTTAATTTACGTTTTTTGTTGCTGAAATGTTTATTCTATGATAACATCAAGTTACAACCCAAAGCAGCGGACTGTATTACTTACTTACTCTTGAAACTGCAGCTATAGCTAGTATATAATTAGTTTTTTTAAATTACTTACATAAATGTTGCTTAATTTATATATCTTACAGATTCCTAAGTAGATAAGTGACCATCTATAAGTGAACCTTGCGAATTTAAAAGTAAACACAAATATACGCCTACCACTTTCAAATTATATGCAAATTACTGTAAAATGTTTTAGTATTTTTGCAACAACATATCGTTAAAATGTTGATGAGTATCACGTATCTGTACGACCCAATGACACGTTTGTCCATCTGTTTTGTGTCAACCGATACTGTGTCAAGATCATGCTCTTGCGCATCTAAATATTTGGACTCGCTGATACTCATTTAATTGGTAACGTTCTCTTCTAGAATCTTTTCGAATTTAAATTTCTTTATTTTCTTTATTCCTATCAATCAATAACTCTTTTATGTACACCGATACAAAAAAGAACTTACAGACTAAAACTATGTCTCATTATGCACAAAGGGCGATCTTATCGCTAAAAAGCGATCTCTTTCAGACAACCCCAGCTTCCTACGTGGTGTTGTTTATTATTATGTAGTGTAGTTTAGTATTAGAATGTATCCGCCGTAATTTTGAATTTACATTCATATCTGAATTCACAAGAAGAGACCGGAAGGCTGGAGCTTACCTCGCTCAAAGGATTAGCCTTTGTATCCAGCGAGGTAATGCTGCCAGCCTTCTAGGTACAATGCCCAGCGACAGTGGTCTGGTGGGGCTGGACGGGCTTTGATATAGGTTTTTTTTAAAAGTTAGGTTTATTTATAGGATCGTCTTACCATTTATTACTTAGTTTATTTTCGTATTTAATCTTATTTTTAAGTTAGCCTTTTTGCCCTATCTGTTCGTTTGTATAGTTCTCATATTTTAGTTTGTATATATAGTTTATTTTAGTTTAATTTTATCTGAATTCTGCAAGATATCGAAATGGAATATATTTAAATTAGTGTCAAAACTTTCAACCAGACGTAAAATAATTCTAAAAATGGTAATTTATGATTGTTAAACATACATATTATCACGCCTGTTTCCTATGAGGGTTGTCTGAGAGTATGGATCACTACTCTCTACGATCTTGGTAAACTTCGTTTCATCTACTTTCATTAATCTCTTCATACATGCCCGTTTATTTGAGGTGCTTTTTATCTGACTTTTCATTAACAGGTGTGCAATTCGATCTGCGATTCTGCTTTGAAAACTTTTATAGAGTTTTGTTTTATATTACTTTGTCTTCAAATACAGTCTTATTTTAGGAATATGAAAATGGGTTTGTTTAGGTGTTTGTTTATTCCTTCTTCACGGCTTGTAATTTGGTATATGAAAATGGTATTGGTTTCACGGAATACGGACCTGTAGTTTTTGCGAATAAAGCCACGTCGAAGGCTTCTAGTGTAAACATATTTTTAGATGCAGTTTAAAAAGTAAGTAGCATGGATATAACAAAAATGTCATGTCGAGATATGTAGCTTATAGTTATTTCCTTTCAGAAATGCGTCACAAGTTTTATGGCGTCTAGACGCAATTTTAGAACTATATCTGTCTGAAACTCTTGGCACTAAAAAGTTAAGATGCAGACTTGTCTGGGACATTATTAGACGTCTCTCCCAGTAATATTATTTATGACGTACCAACTTATTCATTACAGTTATACACGGTTTTTTTATTGTATGAGTACAGTAAACAGTTGACATTTTAAGTATTAAAGGTGGTTGGAACCACTAATGTCGGAATACAGGAGTTGGTTGAGCTTCTGCTTTACTCTGGCATAAGGTGCGGGAAGAAACACCGGAGTTTTAGTAGGTATCTCTGACCGTAGTGTGGCATAGCACTTCTTGCTTGCGGCACTAGTGCCACCACGACGACTTGGCGAATACCACACGCCGGCCGCGATTGCCCACACGGCTGATGGTTCTCAATCGTATTTCCCATCATAAAACATGGGGTAGGTAGCCTTCCAGATGCCAAATGCTCTACCACCCGACTGTGGGTTCTTACGTCGCCTCTTACGACAGGCCGCCCGAATACAGGAATTAGTATTCTTTCGCCGTTTCTACACGCAGTTAAGTTTGTATTGGCTCGTTAAAAAAAGCTATCATAAAGTAGTTTTCATGATCGCATTCAGAAATATATATATATATATATATATATATATATATATATAACACTTTTAAACGAAACTATAATAATAATAAATTTTATGTCAAAAATTTCATAATTCCATTCTTGAAGTAAAACTTCTTTAGAATAGTTGTGATTTGAAAATCGATGAACCGAAAAGTGACACTAAAAAGAGATATCACATAAAATTCAACCTTATTTAATTCGAAATAAAACACATTTCTCTTTACCCATTAGTATTAATTTTCCATTTAAATAAAACTTAAAAGATTTCAAATGAATTGTAGCTCTATCTGTATATAGTTAAGGCAGATATTCTTTTATACGTAGATCAAAGAACATCGTGCGTAACAGTGCATTGAATTTTGAACTTTATGATAGTGATTTTAAGTGTAATTTAGTTTGAATTTTTTGAATTAAGCGTTGTCGGATGTAGGCTAAAGGAATTATATTTATATTAATAAAACTTAGAGAAAATTATCTATGAGTGTATTCTCTGAAGTTTCACTTCTACTGCGTGTCAATTGCACACACACACACTCACACACAATATTTTTGTTAATGCAAAGTTGGCAAACTGCCCACTTATTGGTTGGTAAGTGGTAACAGCCGCCTGTAGACGTTTGCTACTCCAAGTGCGTAGACGTGTTGCCAGCTTCTAGGAACTGATAGACGGGACACCCCCTTAAGCCCTTTCCCTATAAGGGACGGGGTAAATAGATGGGTTAAAGAAGATGGGATACGGAATACATAGGAACGGGACAAGGAAAAGGGGAAGAGGGCCAGCGGAACTCATACAAATAATTATGTTATCCGTTAGGGGAACGGAGAAAAAAATACAATTTCTTGTGTTGGGGCGGCCTGTAGTAAGAGGCGACAAAACAACCCACAGCCAGGTGATGGGGCATTTGCCCGACTGGATGGCTACTACCCCTGGTCCAGAGTATGCCGCCATAACAACCTTGAGTTGTGTTCCGACATTAGCGGCCAGGTTCCAGTCTCCGTTTAGAGAGAAACAGTACATTGGTAGTACCTTTGGTGTTAGAAATGTCTATAGGCGATGGTAACCGCTTTTCATCAGGTGGGCTGTCTGCCTGTCTGCTGAACTCATACAATAAAGAAAAAGTTGAAATCAGGAAGGACAAAAATTAGTAACACTAACATAATAAACCTCCTATAACCTTTATGAATAAAGGGGTATATTGAAATAACAAATCGACATTTACACATTGCGAATTAGTACATGCTCCAGATCATATCGTTCCTTCTTAAATAGCTTTAATAATCAACCAACTAAGCCGTCTTTAATACTGAAAGTAATTTCTCAAGCGCTAACAACGTTTCTATGATAAGCATCAAACGAATTCATCATGTGCCGGGGGCTCAGAAAAGCCAATAAATAATGCTTTATAGTTGTCATTAGCAATAACTGGCTTGATTCCTTAAACGCTTGTAAAGTGATAGCATCTTATGAGTTACAGTTCTCTAGATGGTTTGGTTTAAATACGATATTTTTATTATCTATGGCTTTATTTGTGTAGAAGTCTCCACAAAGGAACATATTCCGCACAGCCTTCTCTGATATATTAAAACTTCAGTATATCTCACTCAAATTGTAGGATTGAGTTCTTGTGACAATTCGAAGGCCACATTTGACACAGTTCATATTTCTCACAAATAATAATTATTACTCAAAAACTATCAATATCCTACAACTATTAAAGTAATATTTTAAAGCAATATTATACTATTTACTGCACCACCGTCAGTATTATAAATTCACTAATCCCTGCCAAGAGTTGCCCGGAAGAGATCGCTTTTTTAGCGATAAAGCCACCCGTTGTACCATCTCTTGTATTCTGTTTCTGTATTGTTTCTATTTCTGTTTATCTAATCTATGTTTTGGTGTACAATAAAGTGTTGTCTATCGATCTATCTATATTCATTTCGAAAATAAAATTGCAAAAAACAAATATCACCTTTTGTGTTTTCACCAAAAACTCTCAGGCTTTATAGGTTACAAATATAAGCATTCAAAGTTCGTTTATAGTTTGTAACCTAGACTCAAGGAAATGAGTTTTAATTACCACCAATAGATTAGAACGGGGAGGGGGTCTTGTTAAACAAAAAGTTTAGTGCTCTGAACAAAAGCAAATAAATTGCGCAATGAAAATGGAGATATTTGGATATTCTAAAGCGGTTAAAATATTTTCACTCAAAAATTTGAGCGGTATTGTTAAATGTGTTGTAAATAGTATAATGTGAATCACATGTAAGCTGGCAATTATGATAACAATATGAATAACACCACAGACACGAGACTTGTGTTCGCCATTCGCCTAAACAATATTTGGATTTCTGTGGGAAACCACACATCTGCCGTTAGGACATTAAAATGCCTAAACGGAATGAGTCATATAGTCGCAAATGTTTATATTCCGCACACAAAACCAGATTGGATGCGTCGAGGCCATAGTAAGATGGCATATAAAAACGGCTCGATTTTTTTATTAAATTTTGGTATTTCTCAACCGGCTATAAAATTCAGTGGTATTTAGTCACCAAATATCTACATTTTAGATAAATGCTAAAAAAGACGTGTCCATGTTCACGACCGCGATTTTTCCCGTTCCACTTGCTTGCGGACTTTACAGTCATGAACTTAGTGGAACGGATTATGGAGCGTTGATGTCATAAACCATGAAATACACAAATGTCATTGGTTGATTTGAAAATCGCGCCTTTTTCAATGTCAACTGATAGAGACAATTAATGCTCTGTGGTCAACGCCCACTTCGACCCACCTCTTGACATGGGTCGTTGTTAGCGCTGTGTGACCGAAAATGATGACGTCATTAGTTACGTTTTCGCCAGGACCATAATGACCGTGGTCGCCATGTGAAACGGCTGACGGAGCATTTTTGGCGTTGTGAGCTAATAACGGAACGCGTCCATAGTGTATTTACTAAAAAGCCATTGCCACTTATGACAAGTAGCCTCTTTGGTACTATATCTAATTTTTATAATTTAAAACACTAAAATATATTATATATCATCATCAAAATGGAATAACTATTTATTCAGGCTAGAATTTTTCCTCCGATCGTCCTGAGTTCCTGACGGTCATTCACTGAAGAATGCCTTGAAGCAGCGCTACAACCCGAGATACGTGTGATAATTTTAGTATCTATTTACGGTTTTTGAAGTCAAACTCCTTTAGAAACGTTGTGATTCGAAACTGAATGAAACGAAAATAAAGCGACACAAAAAAGAGATTAATGCTCATAAAGATAGAGTTGGAAATATTTTGAAGTTCATAAATCAAATTGAGGCTAGAGCATTTTTTTCCTATTTTAGTTATCATAAGCCTCTCGTGTCATTTGTTCAAAGTGAAAACATGGAATCTAAATAATATGTGTTATAATATATCTTAAATATGTAATATCTGAAATGTAATATTTTGCATTAAAATAAAAAATTATTTATGAGCTTGGCAAATTAAAAAAAAAATACCTTATAATTATCCTAATACCAGGAGTATTAGGATAATTATACTCTTTATTTATCTCATTCTCTCGTAGGCTAATCTTCTGTAGTTTCACTTCTGCCGTGTGTGAATTGCACGTACACATTTTTTTTGAACTCCATTTATCACAATATTCCCTCTCCAACAAAATGGGAAATAAAGACTTGGGAAAACTGAGTGACGGAGTACATAGCATCATAGATATTGTTACAACTCGGGCCCCGACAAAAACAAAATCCACCTGCATATCTGAAACAAAGCACATTTATTACCCGTGGGCATTTGAACTAATAACATTGAGATTCTTTTATGGTCGTCTTCTTTTGTTTACTTATTGGCATAAGGCCTATTGTTGTATTGTAATCATTAGCCAGGTGTTACGGATTTAAAGTACAAGTTGATTCTAGGAAATTCGGTCCACGCTGCCGGGCGGACATATTGCATTTGTGCAGTATAAAGCAATGACCCGATTGAGGAAGAGTCAGTCGAGCGAAAACCACGAGCGAAGCGAGACGCGTGTACTACAATCGGGAAACGAATAAGTGACAGACTTTGCGCGTTTTATTGAATTACGACCTTCTGCATTACGTTTGGACTGGTTGTGTTCGGTTATACTTGTACCTGTGTTATACATGTTTGTATAGTTCTAATAAACTCTAGGTATAGTAATTCTAACGGCATTTTAATTCGAGTCTCGCGACTCGTAACAATATATTCGGCTAGGAGCCGGTGTGCTGATAGATCTAATTTTTATAATGTAGAACACGAAGAAATTTCTAAATTATCAGCTTAATGGAATAACGGTCTATACATATTCAGACTAGAATTTTTCCACTGATCGTCCTGACGCTAACTTGCTCAAGAATGCGTTCACGCTTCGCCACAGTCCGACATACTTGTACCGGTGACACTGTTTACACAGTTGCAGACGTTTTCATTGTCTGGTTGTGTATATCGATAACAGAATTCCTTACCTGGTTTACAATAGACAGGTTTATAACTCTAGGTGGCATGTTAGTCCCTCCATAATTATCTTTATGTGTATCTATATCTACAGTTGCTGTATTAGTAGTTATTTTGTTTCGAAAAAAAGAAAAGTCACTTCAATTACTTTACTTTCTTGTAATGGAGTTTCACAAATAAAACAATATACTTCATTAGAAGCCATGGCTCAATATACAAAAAAACACATGTTGGTGTAGATGAATAATAGTTTTCAGTGCTCGTACGTCAAAACTGTTGATTTTACAAAAAAAAAACCTAATTACAAAAATTGTAGGAAATTTTCTCTAGTTTAATTTTTTAACAAATGTTTTTATCGTCAAATGAGTCTGAAAAGAGATATTATCAAATAACTGCTGTTCGGCGCCATTTTTCTAATATGGCGACGCAAGCGGTAGATACGAGGTGGCAAATTTGAAATTCGAACACATCGAAATCTATAAAATTACCCATTTTCAAAACTCCCGGAAAACTTTCCAGGTAAAACTACTAATTACATATAATAATATCATGTGAAGATTTTTGAATAATGACTTAATTCAATATCACGATGTAGGTTAAGAAACTCGTTCTTGTTTAAATGACTACTGATGTGAAAAATTTACAATTACCACGTGGTAATGGAAACATAATGAGGAATCGTATACATTGAGAGATCCGATGTGTGTAACCTACTAATCTTTTTTGGACAAGCGTAGTGGGTGGTGCCGTCTTCATCTGAAATTGAGAGGCCCGAGTTTTGAAGTGGGATGTTGATGGACGGATATTACAACGATCTCAATCGATCTCTTCTTCTTCTTCAGCCAATCTCAGTCCTCTGCTGGACGTAGGCCGCCCCAAGTACGCGCCACATATCCCGGTCTTCCGTCTTCCTCGTCCAGCCCCTGCCGGCGATCTTACGCAGATCGTCAGTCCACCGGGCTGGCGGGCGTCCTACACTACGTTTGCCGAGACGTGGTCTCCACTCCAGGACTCGTTTGCTCCATCGGCCGTCGGTCCTGCGACAGACGTGACCGGCCCACTGCCACTTCAACTGGCTAATTTTGCGAGCTATGTCGGTTACCTTCGTTCTCTTACGAATGTCCTCATTTTTGATTTTATCCATAAGAGAAACACCTATCATAGCTCGCTCCATAGCCCGTTGAGCGATCTATCTTTAGAAAAGTGTAATATTCAAATGACAACTAGTAAACGGCAACTAAATGGCTCACAATTATGAAAGAAGAATACAAGAATTAATATGCGTCCTATGAATAACGTAACATTGATAAGCTTTTAAACCCTGTTAGAATAGTGAATAAAGGCTTTATCAAAAAGTCAAGGAATATGAACCTTTATGATTGTAACACAATGACAGCTATGTAGACCGATATGTGCTTGTCATTGCGTTCACCTATTCATAAAAGGTTCCTGTGAGAACTTATTGTAAAACTATATTATATTCTTTTGTCCCAATAAAACCAATAAATGAAAGTATAGTTCTTTGTTAAATATAAAACCCAAACAAACCCATGATTTGACAGAGCTATAGATTTATAAATTCTTCTGTCGCCTATAGAACATCATTATTATTAGTCCAAACCAGTCAAGTCTAAAGTTTTAACAAGTTTTATTTTGGTTTTTGTAATGTCCCGAATACTCTTCCAAATGTGTCTAACACGATTAAGGTTTCAAAAAAAATCGTGTGCTCCTTAGAATTGCAACTCACGCACGGCCCAATAAAAGGGTATTGTTGCATACTTTTCGAATGGTTCCCACGATAGTCGACTTACCATTCGGAACTGAAATGCAACGATTGTTTGAGATTTTTTTTAAACTATCAGCTTTCCCAGCTGAAGAATTTTTTTATATTAAACGTTACAGACCACTCTTTACGTTAGTTTATACGGCTATAGTACTTATGGCCGGTACCTATATCTTACTATTCATTCACTTGCCCTACCATCGGTTGAATTTTGACATTAGTTGTATGGAGCTTATGTCAAATTTTAACCGATAACAAGGCAATTGAACGGTCAGTAAGATATAGGCACCCGCGGTTAGTAGAACAGAACCTAATTGTCAGTCATATATATGACACATAAATCTGAAGTTTACGTATCCAATGCAGATGACAGGAACTGCATGTGCATTGATATTATAAATTTATTAATTGCCAGAAATTGGCACAGTCTGGCAATACACTTAATTGAAAGTGTCACTGTAGTTATATATCTTTTACAACTTCACAGGTATTAACGAACGTTTGGACTCAAAGAATAACCGTACGTGTGTCATACAACGTTTTTCAACACATTTGCGAGAAAACATTACACAAACATAAATATCAGTCGGAAAGTCGCAACAATCTTTGACATTTCTAATGTGAAAATGGCGCGCATTTGCAAAAGGCGCTACGTGCGCGTGGTGAAAAAGAACTACGTCTTTCGTCTTATTTTCTCTATAGTATTAAAGTGGGACAAATGCATTGATCAAAAGCGCTTCTAAGGAGATTCAAATATTCAGCTTATTTATTTTCGTAATGTGAAATTCCTTCGTGGAATTCTTGTATATTTTTTTTTCAATTAAGTGTCTATTTTAGCGCACGTTCCATTGTGTGGTGCGTAATTTTTAACTTTCGAACAATGTATACAGGCTTCGTAAATGCATTTTCTGAGCAAATGTATTGAAAAATACATGACACCGTTCTTAAATGACCCAATGTAGTAAGGCAAAGAGAATAAGCCTCGGCTGGCAGTATTCTTAGTCCTTATTTACAGGACTTGGTATAAGCGGTCTAAAGAACCGCTGCGCAGTTATTCAAGGTAGTTAAAACTATATTAGTAGTATCTTTTAATCTTTTCAACATGAACATCATAAGTACAGTTTTTTGGTAAATGTTAGACTAAAGTGTGTGATGTGATACTAAATCGATCGGCAAATATCGAAGTAGGATGCCAATATTGTATTAACTATCACCGGCGTCTACCGATTTGCAAATAGGCGATAACAGCTGCAATTTGGCTCGACCCAAATATAAGCACAATGGCCGGCGCGGAGTTGTGCGATGCGAGTCTTGCTTATTGCAATTGTATCTATTTTATTCATTTTGAACGATACAAAGCTGAGTGAACGGATAAGTTATTTGACGATGTTATTACTACTATCTTAATTGCGAAGCTCATTGTAAACATTATGTACCGAGGTTATTTATTGGTAGGTATAATTTAGATTTGTCTTCCGTGATCACGGCTACTGAAAAGTGGCCGAAACGTCGGAATAATAAAATAAATTACCGCGCTTAAAACCGTTAAACCGTAGTTTCATTATGTGTATGTATTAGAATTAAGAAACGTGTCGTGAAAAATTATGTATTTTTCTCAAAGTGCTCTCATATCAGCAGAGATTAGTTATGCTTACCAAGTACTAAGAAACTTGGTAGCTGAAGAGTCTTCCTGATTTGAAAGAATATGCTTATGTAAATTATTAATTTCAGAAAAGAAAACTAACTAGGTTTATTGAAAAATGTCAAGTTCCTAACAACTGCTGATGTGTAGTCTACAGCAATCTACAACCTCTGCAGTTAAGTAGTAGAAGTCTGCACGATACCAGATTTGTATGAATAAGCGTCTATCGTATGTCACGATTGATGACTTTTGTGGTTGAGTGGGCTCCGCCTTAGCAATCCTTGCTCACTAGAACACGGAAGTGTTGGGTTATGTTCCTGGTATGGTTAATGTTCGTAAACGATATTTTCATTGTTAAATTGAAACTTCTTTAGAATCGTTGTCATTTGAAACTCGATGAAACGGAAAAGCGACATTAACCATTAGCTAATTATTTTGGTAATTTTGTATTATTGTATCGTTTGTATTAAATAATTTTAACTTAGGTCGCTTAGGTCATTTTGGTCATAATTGTAGTTTACAGATAGATAGACGAGGGATAGAACGGGTTGCAATAAGGAATGAAAGTTTGGGAGACCAATGATACCTCAAGTTTATCGATATAAACATTTATCATCTATAAAAAAAATGTATGTGTGTGCAGTTCACCCAGTGCGAGAGAATGAGATAGAATACATTAAACAGCGTTTCATACTACTCGGTGTCCTTTTTGTGCGGTGCTTCGTAGCCTCCTCACTCTTGTCTACTAAGCGTTGCAGATATAATTATGTTCGTCTGTATATTCCCTGAAGTTTCACTTCTACTGCGTGTGAACTGCAGACACATTATTTTTTGGCAAACTACGGACTATTGTTCCGTCCGCGTTTTAAATAGACTTAATTTTAAAAAGTATTGATATTTACACGCTATATTATTTTTGTGTTTATCTGTATGACATCCTATGTTAGATTCGTTAGTGTGTTCAGGTATACCTTAAATTTAGGTTATACTAATAATTATTTCTAGTTCTTATTTACTAGTATATTTATTCTAATGTGGTGTGTAGCTGTTACATGTTTGTGTGGTATGAGAATTTTATGTATATTGTACAGTGTAGCGCTTATACCTAATGGTGTATGTTCTTCCCCTATTCGTTTCCCCCCACATTCGGCACGTGGTAATTTAATGGGTTTTTTTGCGGGCATACACTTACATACTAATTTGCTCTAGTGCCATGTGTATTGTTTCTTTTATTGTGTCCGGCTGTTATAATTTTGCGCTTTGCGTTTTGTATTATATGTTGTGTTTCGTGTAAATGTTTTGTATAGTTTTGCCTTTGTTTACTATAGTCTAGGTGCCTAGCGGCCGCAGAGTGGTCCGTTGTATATATTCCCCATTAAACAAGCGTAATATAGCTTCGGTATGTAAATGTGTGTTTTTGTCGGCAGATTGTATTTAGTATTACCGTTGCTGACTAATAGAACCTAATTATAACTAGAACAGACACGGTAGAGTTGCAAATATCTTTAATAATATTAGATCGAAAATCATTATGTATGTATATAAAATGTTTAGGGAAATTTAATATTAAAGCTGGTAATTCACAAGAAAATTATTAAATGTAGGCAACGTGTCGGCTCCCCTAGTGTTGGAGATGTCGATGGGGGACGGTAATTATTAGCTATTAAGTGGAACCGTTTGCTAGTTTAATTACAAGAAAACAAAAATGTGCCTATTAGGTATAAAATGTAACATTTTTCTCCATAGCAAATCTCTGCTAACAAGATACGACCGTGTCAAATCTCACCGTTTGCGCAATGCCGCCACGCAGTGCGCTGGCGCAAGCGTATTGTCTCTGCGCATCTAGAGCAATGATTCGCGCGACAAACGAGACACCTACTGTCGTCGCTTGCGCAAACTAAACAAACTCTTATAAGGGCATCGGAATTTTGACGACAGATTCGGACTAGAACTATCTATACTGGCTTCTATAGACTATATCTTACTAACGTATCTTTTACTTGATATTAGTAGAAAAGAAAATTACATTAGGTACTTGTATTGAGATTATGGTAAAATTTTAACTAGTTGTTAAGCAAATATAAAAACCGGATGTATATTAGAATTATTTAAGAATTTCTAAAACCTGTGTAAGAGTACCCGAGGTAAAAACAATAACACAATAATTAATGGCGAAGCCTTTGCCAGCCTGGATCACTGGAACGCAGAGGTCCTAGCTACGATACCTGGTATGGTAAATTTGTAAACTAATTTTTCGTTATTTTCTATGGGTCCGGATGTCTCGGGTCGCTTCCATAATGTTCCGTTGTTCAGTATGTATCCGTAACTTGCTTAACTTGAGGATATACTATGTGCGTATTATAAAAAATATTATCTTATAATGCAAAATTGTTTTGGTTGATGTTATATCTATACAAATTGGACCCGGTAGGTGGCGTTGCGATCTGATTACAGGATTTTTTATTTTCAGAGCACTACTCCACGTAATGTCTGCCGGGTCTATTAGTGTAATAATAGCTATTATTAAAATAAGAAAAAAACACAGCGTTAGGTAACGTAACTCTTTTCCTCATAGGTTAATTAGCATCCCAGAAATAATTCAACATACCCATTACACCTAAATATTACTTTAATAATCGGTTTACAAATAACACACAATGCATTCAATACTTTAATGCTTCTAAATAGAAATGCAAAGTATAATATCCAAATTCGTAATACTCAGTACGTATAAATAATGCAATATCATTGGTAAATCGTAGGCAGGGCGTAGGTTCCTGCGGTCACTGGCTCGTTACAAAACGGCGCGATCGTACTTTGTTCAATGTGTTAATTAAGTTGTCTTGCCCATACACCCACTGAAGACGTTTCAATTAGGCCCGCAATCTCTGGCCGATGGATCGAGTTCGGTTTGCACAACCACCTCGGAGCGTAGGGTGGATCATGGCAGACAGATGATATATCCCGACTTATGGGCGGGTGCACGTAATATAAAATTCATGAGACAGGTACTTTGAGACGAGCCATTCTTATCATGGTAGATAGGATGAATGATAGGTACTTATTAGTCAGGTGAAATGCTAGGCTAGATACGTACTTGATCTTTGAACTGCGTGGGTGGACTGTTCATGAGATACAGGTGGAAATAAACAACCAGCACGATGACGATTACACGCCTTGACAATTATTGTTTTATTAGACAGTTCGCTCAGAACTAAATAATAAACAAGACTAAATAATGAAATATAGATGATAAAACTTTATTATTTCAGTCTCCCCCAGTTCTCTATTCCTATTTCAACTGAGTGTTCAGTGCGAGTTTTTTTACTACTCGATCTCGTTCAAGTTAACGCAATGTTGTATGGCATGATTTATGTTTCTCTTCACGCTCACGATATGATTAAGTCATTCCCGTACAAAATTGAGTTACCTTGAACGTGATCTAGTAGTAAAAAACTCGCACTAAGCACACTGGTCTTTCATCTTTGTATATAAACATACCCGAAATTTATCAGTTAAATGGGTAATAAGTTGTCGATTAAGATTAAGTACATGTCTGTGCAAGCAATGATAAGCTCAACTCGCCAGTTTCACAAGTTAAGTCGCTTAACTGAAGTAAATGTAAATCAGGCTTAATAGGGTTACGTTTTTAGTCATTACCGTTACATACATACGTATCCATATGCCTGTTTCCCATTGGGGTAGGCAGTCTATTAATTTTGTTTTAATTTTTTTTTTACATGCATGTTCTTTACCCAATCTTTCGAATGCTCTTGATCTAACTTGTGACTGATTGAAAGCACTGTGGTAAGGCACCAGGTAGTAGTCGGAAAATGTAGGAAATGACACCAGATTTGAAAATGGAAAATCTTGCCAGCCGTATAAATATAGTTCACTTTAATCGTGTAGAGTTTGCGCAATCGTCGTTTTGTTATCACGCCGCGATAAAGCGTTCTCGTGAGAACATTGCAAATATTGCGCCACTCCCGCGCACTATTTGGAGCGAGCGTTGTACTGCAACACACAATTAAGTACATTATACATCTGAAATTATTGCATTGCCTGTTCGATTCAAACCATAGTTGTGAAATTTAAGAGGCTGGCTCCTAAAACGATGAAAAATATATTGTTTTGAAACTCTTTGTACAATTAAACTGTAACTATGGAAGTATATATCAATTATTCTTTCTTATTTGTCATTTGTATGTGTATGGCGGTCATCTAGGCTCAAGAAATCTGGCTTGACATCATGAAGGATGTTATGCGTAGCCATTGTTCTGGATATACGCATACCAAGAAGAAGAAGATCGCGCGAAATGGAGAAGAAAATGTAGGAAAGCGGACGGACCCAAGCTTCGAAACACACGCTCGAAACGCAACTGGGATTTAACACTCGGATGATGGCATGGCGACCATGCTTAATATTTTCTTTATTCTTGATTTCAATATCAATTGTATAGAGGCATTTAGAAGACATCTTTCATTCTAATTTGCAGCCATATAGAGACAAGAAGTAGGTCTTGAAAAAAATTTCTGAAAAACACAGACGGGCGGACAAACATCATCGATTTATAATAAATAATAATAATAATCGGTGCTTTTTGTCAATGGTGCACAAAACTCTGAAAACTCTTCAATAAAATTATACATTGTTTCATAATTACTTCAAATAGTAAGTAATAATAGACTGAATGATGCACTTGACATCGGGTTATGATGAGCATATTACTCGGTTTGACATTAAAGCTCCGGTGGCTTTATTCAATGCTTTCGACGAATCCCTACTTCTACGAAGTCCTGAGAAGGGGACGTGGCTTAGTGCACGTGCCTTTGTTTACATTGGTCGCGGCGGGGTATGATTGTGCGGCGCCGATGCGGCGTGTTTGAATTACATGAAGGAAATAATAACATATCTTCACTTCTTGTAACTCACTGGACTCGGCAGTAGGTACTGAAGAAAGGAAACAAAAACATATAATAAAAATATATGTACATAATAAAAATAAACACACGACAACCGGGGAGAGAGGAGGATATAAGTAAGAAAGTAGGGTACTGAAGCATAATCGTCTTGAGAAAGAAAATCTAATATATAAAATTCTCGTGTCGCGCTGTTTGTTACCAAACTCCTCTGAAACGGCTGAACCGATTTCTATGAAATTTTGTGTGCATATCGGGTAGGTCTGAAAATCGGCCAACATCTATTTTTCTAACCCCTAAATGATAAGGGTGATCCATCCCTAAATATTTTTTTTATTGTTTTGACAAAATTTCTTATTTATATTTTATTATGATTTAGCATTGAAAAATACATACAACCCTAAATTTTCATCCTTCTACCACCAACCCTATTTTTAAATAGCCATATAAGTACTTTAATAATTTTCTACTCTGTTCAAATTGATTCGAGTTTAGATTACCATTTGGTCCCGGTAGATGACGCTGTAATCGGGTTCTAGATTTTTATTCTTTAAAGGCAGGACAATGTCTGCCGGGTACAGCTAGTTTACTATAATAACAAAAATACTAAATCCATATAGTTTACACAACTGCCAGCAAGACATAGAGAGGAATCGAAGCCAACCTGATTTGAAGTAAAACAATGAATAGCATGTTGTTTATAACAACGTAGGTATTTGTTAGTGAATTGGAAAACGCGATTGCAGCACCATCTATTTAGCTAGTCTGTCTATTTTATGTAAACGACTTCATTTTTCAGGATAAAAAATATCCTGATGTTGATTCGAGATATAAGCCAGCTTTGTGTCGAGTCTCATTCATATACGTGTAGTAGTTTTCAAAAAGGATGCGATCGCAGCGCCATCTTTTTCGCTATTTTCGTCTATCCCGCGGAAACGACATCTTTTGTCGGGGTTAAAAGTATCCTAAGTTATGTCGGGATATTAGCTAGCTCTGTGCACAATTTTATTTAAATCCGTTCAGTAGTTTTCACGTGATGCTCTAACAGACAGACAGACGGACAAAAATTCTAAAAATTGTTTAAATTCCAGACTAAATTTATCGTCCTATATTTTTGGACTGGACAGGATTTTTGCCTATAACGTTATTGGGACTGGTTCGTTAATATAATTATTTTAATACTACTTATTTCAAATAATGTATTGACAAGATCTCTAAAGACTAATAAGCATATAGAACCACTTATATTAAATACGTAGCATTGAATTATATTTATCAATCAACCTGAAATGTTGCGCGTGCGCATTGTAAGTACAAGCAACCGTTCACCTATGACCCTAGTAAATGTTACCGTTTGAGGCCAAAGGTGGTATGTAAACAACATATTTAGTAACTATGAAAGACCTCAGATTCCCAGGTGCTATGTCCGGGAAATAACACATAAGTGCCATAATCTTATTACTTCCTCGATGAGATAAACCATAACCCTCAGGTCTGAGGCTTTGGCTAATTACAGATAAATCGCGAATAAGTTGTTTCAGCAATTGGGTTAAATTTTGAATTGGCAATACATAATTCCTTAAGTTCGTACATAAAAAATCTTAACTAGGCTTTTGATAAGATATAAATAAACACGTTTATCAGCTTTACAGTTTCGTTTTCGTTTCATTGGCAAAAGAAAATGCAGGAGGAGTCGTAATTAATAATTAGTTATTCCATAAGTGTTGTAATGTACGTCCTGCAGATGTTGGGGTTTTTTTTAAAAGTTTTATGTATAGGGACTAATACATAGTAGGTGTTTCTCAACGACTATCTAGTACAGTAATAAGCTGTAAATCCTCCAAAAAATATAGAGAATAGACAATTTATCCGCCCCTTTAGTCGGGGGGATAAACTGTTTAATTATACACTGATAATACTGATTAGAATTTTTCTTCACGATGATTTTTTCATTTGACAATATCCGCTTACCAAGTCCGTAATATTATCTTAAAACTCTTTAATTCATGATGGATGATGCCCTGGGCCAATATCAACTCGAAATCTATGCCTAACATAATAAATCACCATCCACGCACGATGTAAATTAAATTCTATCGAAACATTACCTAATAATTGTAACATAGTGTGAATTAGTTGCTCGCGGCGCTAGTGTGGGTGCTTAAGCTGTTTAATCGTTTATAATTATTGCAATAGCTTAAACGACTTGTCGAGGTTAGTGAATAAAATCACTCATCAAAAAAAAATTATAAGGGCGTAACCAGTGTGCTTAGTGCGATGTTTTTTTTTACTACACGATCACGTTCAAGTTAACGCATTTTTGTATAGGAATGACTTAGAGGCATCTCGTGAGCGTGAAGGAAACATGAATCGTGCCATACAAAATTGCGTTAACTTGAACGTGATCGAGTAGTAAAAAAACTCGCGCTAAGCAATAGAGAGTGCTGATTATATTTTATATCTGTTTATTTTACTGCTGGTTATATTTTATAACCAGTTTGAAAGGATGATTTTTTTATTTTTTTATTACTGTATACCTAGGTTCGTGTTTGACCATTATCTCCCTCGATTTTGAGCGGAGATACCTAGGAGGTACCTATTCACACGAGACTTGAAGGCACCCAAGTTGTAGGTTTCGGTAAAAACAGACTTCGACAGTTAGTTCTTCCACTCTTTTGCGGTGCGCATAACGAAGGTGGACTCAAAGCGCTTTGTCCGTATAGGTGGTATGTCGACCATATAGCGGTGCCGCATGCCAGTGCGCCTGGTTGTCCGATGATGGCAGGAAGACGGCGGGATAAGATTGAAAAGCTCCAATGCACAATCTCCAAAATCTATCCGATAGAAAACCGACAAGCCGGCAACCCTGCGTCGATGATAGAAATGAATGGATGTTTGCTACACTTTCAAGCAAAAACTTTTAAACCTTATACGTCCGAATAACAAAAGACAGTAATTTGACAAAGATGTTGTTTAAATTGACTCGGAACGGAATGGCGCGTAAAACCTGTTAACTTTTAAGACATTTAGGTTCCTTTGTGAAGTGAGGTTAAAAAAATATAATTTACCAACTCGCAATTAAATAACTAACTTCAATATTAAGTAATGTTGTAGATATTTATTTAGTGTGATACCTAGGCAACGTGGTGAACGCAAGGTCGCTTTGACAATTCATTTATTTAGGTGTATACATGAGTTAAAAATGTTCTTAACTTTTAATTACTATTTAAAATTAATGTGGCAACAAAAATGAGAATTCTCTAAATATTTTTGTTTATTTGAAATTGGTGCTAGCGATATATTTATATTTTTTACTAAGACATGCCGGCGACTGCTTCCATGCTTTATATGAAATATCCGCGGGATTTTCGGGGCTCAAAGCACTGCAGCGTTAGAAAAAGTATGTAAGCTATTCCAGTGAATTATGTCGGAATAAGCTAATTTTTATGCACCCGAACAACTACAAAGCCGGGAAAATTCCCGCGGGAATCCCGGGATATAAAATATCACACATTTTATTACTTACATAAAATTTGCTATCCATCGGTGGACAAATCACATTTTTTTTAAACTGGCCATTTTAAATTATTCCCAGAAAAATTCGGCGGGATACCCAGGATAAAAATTAATGCAGATTTTAAGTCTAAGAAATTGCTGTCGATCAGCGAAAACCGCATTGAAATCGGCCCAGTTAGTTTTTAATTGAATCCTGAACAGACAAGAAATCTAAAAACAATGCGTCGTGTTCTCTCCGTTGTTTATATAGTGTATTCCAGTTGTTTCTTTCTTAAATAGCTTTAATGTACAGATGCGGCATTTTTAGAATTTTATAATATAGATTGCAAAGCTGCCAAACAGCAGAGACGGCCGATCTAATGTAAAGCGGCTACTGTCATTTACAGACCTGTGCAACACCAGGGCATAGCCAACCCTTTGTCAGTCTTTAGGTGGAATAAAAAGAGAGATAGGAGGGATGATGGCCTTCCTGATAGAAAGTGGTTACCGTCGCCTGTGGACATATGCAAAGCCAAAGGTGCTAGCTACTGACGTGGCCCTGAACTGGCAACTTATGCCTGAACATGGAACACAACACAAACTTGCAGTGGCGTAGACTTCATACAACTCGATTCCCTATAGCCTACCTTTAAGAAACTAGCGACCAAAAGGTCGAAAGCGCCATGCATTCATTGGCATTTACGCGTTCTGTTCGAACATATTATTACTAGAAATTAACTAGTGACCAAAAGGTCGAAAGCGCCATGAATTTGTTGGCGCTTACTTTTTTTATTCGTGCATTTATATTATTACTGTATTATTACGCTCGGCTGCTTTTCACACGTATTGGATGAAATAGCAACTCATAACACAGTCGGGCACCGGGTTTAGTTTCAAAATATACGATAAGATTGCAAACTTAAAAATACAAATGTAATAAGGAAATACATTGCGAGTCAAACGTTTTTTCAACAGCGGTGTAGGCGTCTTGCATCATATGGTATGTTTATTTAACCTGCGCCACTGAAAGGTTGTTATGGCGGCGTACTTTAGACCAGGGATGGGGGCCGTCTGGATCGACAAATGCTCTAGCACTTGGCTATGAGTTGTTTTATCGCCTCTTATGACAGGTCGCCTGGCTGCAAAAATTAGTTTTTTTAACGTTCCTGCAAAAGTTGCTTCTGCTTCCACAGCATAGCTAAAGCGACAGAAGCTCTATATCAGGAAACCTCATTTTGTAAAGATGTTGCATAATATTAAAAGTTTCTGCATTACACTTATTGCGATAATTTTTTTAAATATTAATAAAAGCAATTGAAAGTTTAATGGTCTCCTTGCACGAGATTTGAATTACAAAGCAAATTTTAAAGCACGCAAATGGCTGCGAACAAATATAAGTTCGCTAATGAGATTTCCGTAAAGGTGTGTGTAGTAAAATTTTATTAAGGCTGTATCGAGGTGGAGGCATTGAACCTTTGTGTTTATAAGACAGCTTCTGGGAAGCAATTCTAATAACAAGGAGTGCTTGTGAGTTAGTTTCTGAGAAACAAACTGCAGGAATAAAAATCCATACAGGAACGGAGAAAAAGTACCTGGGTCGAGGTAACAAAACAATCCACAGCCAGGTGGTAGGGAATTTACTCGTCTCGATGGCTACTACTCTACCACTTCTAGTATAGAATATGCCGCTATAATAATCTAGACTAGTGTTCCATTATTAGTGCCCACGTTCCAGTTCCACGCTCAAGGCCGACAGCATATTGGTAGCATCTCTGATGTTACACAAATGTCCGTAGGCGATGGTAACTACTTTCCCGCAGGTGGGCTGTCAGCCTGTCTGATGTACTCCAGCATTAAAAGAAATAGTGTAAAGATGCTATTCAAAGTTTTAATTCATCATAGAAGTAGAAAAGTGGAGAAATAAAAGAGAAGTAGAAAAATGGACCTATGTTTCTATATATGCGGGTGATGGGTTCTTTTTATTGCATGAGTTCAGCAGACAGGCAGACGGCCCACTTGATGATTAACGGTTACCATCGCCTATGGACATTTGCAACACCAAAGGTGCTACAAATGCGCTGCTGCTCTCTTAAGGGAGACTGGAACCTGGTCACAAATGCCGATACTAATATATAAAATTACTATAGAGAGGCCAACATTACATTTATGAAGTATGACATGATAATTTGTGGTGAGACAGAGGACGTATGCCAGAATAGTAATAATAATAATAAATATGGACGGAATGTTACGTGCGAGCCGGGGTACACACTTAGGATTGGAAGTAACCACCAGTTTTGTTTTACTAAATGCTTTTATTTACTTACACAGCCGTACGTGATTCTTCTTCGCAGGGTTACCCCTTCACCCACAACTAACGACGCTCTGCCCCGACGATGAGATTTCTCACTCACAATGCCATCGCCGATATTGCGTAGACCACCTCCTGCTACTGCAGTGCTCACCTCTGAATTTATCGCACTTAGATCGCTTCTGGATCTCCTCTCAAACTACGCTAAACTTCTCCTTCACTGAACTGTCTACTAAACTTTTCACTAAACCTCTCCAAAAATCCGGGCTCCTTTCATGGCCTGAGGTCTGTAGAGATATACGTGATAATATGGACGGAAAAGACACATTGAGCCGACCTCAAATAATTGGGATAAGGTGAAAGAAAAGAGAGAGAGTGGCCAACAATTAGCAATAACTTTGTTTAGTTTTGCAGTAACTATATATAAACATAAAACATATTGTTTAGTTTTGCAATAACTATATATAAACATAAAACGTATTTAGTTTTGCAGTAACTATATCTAAACATAACGTTTTGTTTAGTTTTGCAGTAACTATATATAAACATAAAACGTATTGTTTAGTTTTGCAGTAACTATACATAAACATAAAACGTATTGTTTAGTTTTGAAGTAATTATATATAAAAATAAAACATTGTTTATTTTTGCAGTAACTATATATAAACATAAAACGTATTGTTTAGTTTTGCAGTAACTATATATAAACTTAAAACGCATTGTGTGGTTCCGTGCTGTGACCGGGTCATGCTGCGACCGACATATCCATCCCAGTCCAACCGCGTCTTGAGGCTTTTTCATTCACTTTCCGAGGTGCATACCCCACTAATTGTGAACAAACTCAGTGGGTATGATGGTTTTTGTTGAGATTGGTTTGTTAGGGAGGTATCAATGACATGTATTGCGAGTTGAGCTTGTATGTAGTTTGTATTGCATCCTAGTGTGATATTTTAATGTTAGTATTACATTATTGCGGTAGTCTTAATTTTTTTAATTATTTGTTTTAAACTTTACATTGAATAGACAGTAATTTATTGATTCTACTAGCCTCTACTAGTTTAGGGGTTTGCACTGTTTTATTAATTGATTTTAAATAAATGCTCTAACTCAAGGATTCAGAGATTAAAGAACTTTTAAGAAGAGAGCTTAAAATTTATTATTATTATAAATTTATACTAGAGAAATTTAAATTTAAATTGTAAGTCATCTTAACAAAATTTTAGTTTGCTATTAATCGATGAAAAATAAAATATACACTTAACAAAACAAAAACACGGAAATTGTTATCACCAATATTTAATGTTAATGGAATTTTATCTGACTTTAAGTAAGGAAGCATAAATCAAACACCTATAGTGTCTTACAATTATTAAACAGCATGAAACTAATGCCTTTTGCAAATTTTAAAATCCCATGTGAATGCTCATACCTATCTATACCTATTTGTAAATATTGCAGACGTCGAAACGATTATGTAACGTAAAGTTAGATAAAAACTGTACAGTTATTGCACTGTATCGCAAAAAGTACAAGGTTTTTTGTCAACTGTTTCTTAAAGTGATGTAACCTATCAGGTAAATAATGTCATCGGCGGCAAAACAATGTCATTTGACATTTCGTTTGTTTAGATTTTACCACAAAGCTATAAATAATTCGTGAAAATCTGAATAATGGTGCCTAAAGCAATCTCACATTACAGGCAGTGGCGGTATTAGACCAAATGTTAGACATCGGCGCTATCAGTTTGCGAGCCCTCTTTTATTTACCCAGTCAGAAAGAAAACGATAAATGGTATAAGTATATACTTTTCAACATTGATTATGTCCTTTATAATAATAATAATAACAGCCCATAAAAGTCCCACAGCTGGGTTCGGGCCTCCCATTATAGGGGAATGGACAGTATACCCGCCACCCTTGTCCAAGGCAGCTTGGCTGGTTTGACACATCGGTTAATCGGTTTTAATGAGTATAAATAGAAACAAACATTTCCGAAGCTCCTTACCCATTTTTCTTCGAGATAAAAAGCGACAAACACTTTTATCTAGTACACAAAAAAGATCTGAATAGAGAGCACTTTTAGTAATATGCTCAGCAAAAAACTTATAAACGAATCCTTAGTCTATCTCCTATAGAAATTAAAAAGTTTATTTTAAAAAAGGAACTCGAAATTCACTATCAAGTATATTGAAGCGAGGGGTTCGTTAGTTGGAGTTGGGATTTTTTAATTATACGGAAGTGAGCGAGGTACGCGGTGAAATTAACTTTTTAAATCGCCGCCGCCACGCTTGTCCCAGGCAGCTTGGCAGGTTTGAGACATTGGTTATCTCAATGTGCAGGTTGTTTCAATCAGAAGGTTGCGTGTTCAAATCACGTCGGGGTCACCAGTATGGGGCAGTGATATGTTCCGCCATGCTGGTTCTCTATCGTGGTGGAGATAAGGTAAAAACGGGTGTACTCTCGTAATATTTTAATCTTTAAATCGGTACACCAATGGGCACTGCGGAGTGACGGCGCGAACTGACTCTATACAATAAAATGGACGGGAAATGGGAAAGATGCACACCACTCGATACAGTTACGTAAGGGTTGTACTTCCATAACCGTATGGGGATATGTGTCCCTACAATCACAATGTTTTCCTTCATCATTGTTAGCACATGGTAATTATAACAATATGCATGGCATGGTAATTATAACATGGTAATATAAGGGCAGAAAACTGCCTAAAGTGATGCATACGTTCTGGCCGGGATCAAACCCACGCCCTTATAGTTTGGGACGCATGCGCTAGCCATTACGCTACCACGACTTACTTGACTTACTTATGTCCTTTAATGGATTAAAAATCAATAAAGTGTAATTATTAGAATCGGGATATATAGCTCTATACTTACAACACCTGTAAAAATATTAGAGTCATTAAACAAAAATCAATTACAAGAATGAATTAAAACATTTGACTGCAGTAGATACCTAAATTATTACATAAATAAAAATTAATGTATCCAAATAACAAAAATATTAATCAAATCGTTTTCCTCACAAAAACTTCAAGGTTTCCCATACAGCTATTTCGTCGATTACTCATGACTTTGTCCACTTATTTCTGGTGTCATGTGATGCAATTACATAAGAATGCCGACCGGATATTTTGAACTGTTAGTGGGTCAATGGGATTACGGCTGCACGGTCGCAGTACTCTAACGGGCACGAAGATATAGAGATGTCTTTAATAGATAAACTTTATTTGGTTCCGTCTAGAATATTCAGTAACATCGCGCTTAACGACCAATATTCCAATATTTAATTGCGAAACAACGGTTGGATTTATCACGTATATTTGAATTCCAAAAAATATATTTTGCAGACTTGATAAGCCTGCTATTTCGTTCTGCAAGGCTTGAAGTTATATCGTCTGAATGAAAATCTTGAAGTTAATATACAAGAAAATTGAGACAAAGGTCTTGTTTTAATGCGTTGGATATTATACATAGTCGTTTCGGACTATGATTGGGGTAAACTTTCAAACAGGATGAAAGATACAAATTCAAACACTGGGTAAATGCTTGACAGGCCGTACATGAGGAAGACTTAAGAAGAAGTAATAAACATCTCCTGTTTTTTTTTATTTGGCCACGAAACCATATAAAAAGCTTATAGTCGAGAATATCCCATATCTAACTGATCTCTAAATCAAGGAACCGTTAAAAATTAAGTAAACACACCACGATAAAGATTATCGGTCATAGCAGTGGAGATAGTAGGTATACAATAGCGTATAATGAATGACTGAACTATCTCAGCAACTGATAAGTCTTACATAAAATTAATTAAAATTATTAAGAAATATCAAGCTCCGATATTCTAGAACACTACATTGACATTACCAACTCCTGAGATGATAATCCGTCTAAATTAGAAATCACATCAAACATATGAGTGTCATAGGTCCACAAGAAATTTCGATTTTAACAATATATCATCTAAAAAGTTTGTTTGCATATGAGTTTTAATTATTACAAACTCCTTTTCAAGGTGGCACCTAAACTCCATGCCAAAACAGTATCTTTAAATATATTACTAAAATAAGTATATTAGACTACGTTTCCTCGCCATTATGTGTAGAAATTATCAAATAAAATAACATTTTCTGTGAGGTGTCAAAAATAACATGAAATTTTTATTTTAATGCAGAAAACAACCACGATAATCGTTTGACCACCAGCACTAATAGTAGATTATATCTAAATAGAAAAAGTAATAACGTCATTTTGTTATCTATGCTTTGAAAAACGTGTCCATTTATTTTCGAATTATAAAATTTAACGGTTCCATGATTAAGATCGGTATAAATTTTTTTAACCGCTATTATTTGCTTTTATGTAGAATTATGTCAGTGTATTTTATTATCTATGACAGAGGTTGACATACGATGAACATTACCATAATATTTTGAGTTCTAATCTAATATCTGTTGGATGAACTGTTCAGGCGTCGATAACTTTCATTTTCGGTTTTTTATCTCAATATCTAATCTATAAACTTTAATGGCCTCTGATATTAAACAGGTGTAGTGGAATGCACTTACCACGTTTGTAGTCGTAGATAGTTTTATATTATTTCCTTTGCTTAATATAATCCTGGTTACCACACGCTCGGGTTTCCAACTCAATTATTTGCTGGTACATTTCTTAAATTTCATTTCTATTTCTATTAGAAACTTTCGAAATAAATGAAGCTTGTATTTAAATCTAATTCTCATAAACAAAAGTAGGTCAAGTTCAAAGTCGATTTATTGGCATTTGGCTTTTGACGTTTGACAAGTGCTAACTTAAGAAAAAAATAGCAACAACATTCTTTTGATCTTCGTTATGTTTACCATTCATATATAATCATAATTTATAATCATAAAATAAATTAAATTTAATTGTCTACTTCAATTTTCTTATTTATTTAATTAAATTTAATTTATCAATTACTTAATGATCTACTTTTGTTACTGTTAATCAATGCCTATATGCCTATGTAAGCCAGGACGTAAGGATATGACTACCCAATGAGAGATGTGTATAAAACTCGCTCTCATTGGAGGGAATTCAAAAATGGAAAAACGACAAGGATTTGGAATTCAGTGAAAGGATATACCATTTTGTACGTCTAAAAGATACTTACTAAAGTAAAAATAAAAGCCAATTTTAAGTTCGAAGTTATATTTATTCAAGTCTTACATTACGTCTAATATCATAGTACACTCTTCACAGGTTTTAATAAAATTTGTTATAGATGCTCTTCAGATAGTTCTGAAAAATGCTTTACTGTATAAGAGATATGCAGTCACAGCTAATAAGGGCGAAGTCCAGAATAAAACTCGAAGTTTGGAATAGTTGACTTTTGTATGTATACAAGCGTTCCGTATCGTTCTCAATAGACTACATCGTATCTATCATCATCGTACTTAATTAAATTTCATTTGACTAACTAGCTCTGCTTAAAACTATTTGTATATAAGTATAGTGAACAAGCGTGCTGTAGCTATAATGCACTCGGATTTTCTATGTGAAATATGTACAAATTGCTTGCGACAATGATTCCAGTAATAGCGCAAAGATCACGCCACTAAACTCTTAAGCGGAAATGTTGAAAGGAAAGTCGACGTTTATGTTTTCTAAATTGCAAACAATCACACCGAAACTGGACTCTGGGAGACAACGTGATTATTGATAATTTCCCTGCAATTGTGTGTCAGATTAGGTTTCTGGTTCATAAGTCATGCCACGGCAGATTAGAGCTACCATACAGCGAGAGTTTCACGAATAATGAGCATGAACATTTTGAAATGAATTGTGAAATGATTTTGTGAAGTTATTAAGTAAGGACGATACGTAAGGTAGTACGGTAAGGTAAGAAACCAACCAGTATAGTCCCTGCAGGTTGTACCTGTAACTGACAAATAGAAAATGTACTGAAGATGAAAATTACATAACAAAAGTAGGACTACAATTTAAAAAAATATGTGTGTGTGCAGTTCACGCCCAATAGAAGTGAAACTTCGGAGTATATACTCAGATAATTCTTCTTTAATTTTTATTAATATAAATATAATTCCTTTAGCCTACATTCGTCAACAGATTATAATTCAAAAAATTCAATCTAAATTACACTTTACATTACCAACATAAAGTTCAAAATTCAATGCACTGTTACGCACACTTCACTTTGATCTAAGTATGAAAGAATATACAGATAGCCTTAAGTATATACAGATAGAGCTAAAATTCATTTGAAATCTTTTAAGTTTTATTTCAATTGAAATCTAATACTAACGGGTAAAGAGAAATGTGTTTTATTTTGGTTTAAATAAGATTGAATTTTATGTGTGTATTATCTCTTTTTAGTTTCACTTTTTCGTTTCATCGGTTTTCAAATCACAACGATTCTAAAGATGTTTCACTTAAAAAATGGATGAATATGAATTAAATATGTGTAAAGCTTTATAAAAAATTATGAAGGGAAAAAGATTTATTTTAAAATAAAATCAAGAAGAAAGCAAAGATTATTGCGTTGCACCCAAATAAATACTTGTTTTCACTAACCTTATCATTGTTTTAATTATTAAACTACAATGTTACACTGTTTTTGTGGTGAATTTCCATCTTCAATGTTGATTAAAATGATTGTATAAAGATTACTTTTAATTAAACAACTATTTTGCGATAACTTTCATATAAAAATTCAAATATTATGCAAACTAACAACGCGGCAGACTTTAATACTGAAAAAGATACGATGATACATATTAATGACAAGAATGGAATGGTAGTTAAAACTCTTACCGCCATCATAATTTGGCACATGTATTAGTCATAAGTAGATCGATTAGCACCTCCTTTTATAAAATTCGAATTATGCTAAATTGCTGTCTGTACCCACACCAATCTCAATATATCTGTTTTCTATCATGTAAATATCATCCTTAGAATTATGCTATATTTTGTTATGTAGAAACTATAACACAATTTATAATAATTCACCTGAAACTCCTTATCTTCTGGAAAATTGAATCAACACACCCACCAGAACATGCTAGCCCCTTAGCGCTGCAATAGCACCTTTCACAGGCACCGCAAAAGGCAAAACAAATTAGTACATTTCGATTCGCCTTCCTGTTTCGAGATTTCTCCCATGAAACCGATTGCTCTACACTGTATGGTCTGTCCTATTGTTCAGAAACGAAAGCCTTATAACCGTGTGTTTAGTGATATTTCTAGGGCTGCTGTATCTTAGGATATGCCCATAAATTGTTTTTAAGTCGCAATTTTTCTATATCATTTTATTACTTGAACTTCCTAATGAATAATTTATAATTGAAGCTTGATTCTTTCTGTTTTTCACGTGGTCTTACAAAGACTTCTCCATTTTATTTTTAAAACAAACAATTGTTAACTCTTATTAGATATCTTATTCTTTAGAATGTTGCACTTAATTAATTTCTCTTTTTCTGTTACGTTTATCTGCATTTCTACCTACGTCTCTGTCACAATTCAAATTCGGTCTTTAAATATATGTATAGATAAGTAATTAAGGTTTGAGCACTTTTCTCTTTGATTCCAAAGAACTGACAACCATATAGCATCTATGGCGTCACATGTCTCGCACTTTGTTGGTTGTCTTATGACAATTGTTATATAGTGTCATCGAATTATAGACCCTAAGTCTTGGGGTTTAGGGTTTATTTAATTAATTCCTCTTCGAATATCATGTCCTATTCCAAGAGGGTATAGGGTAGCCCTTTGAACTGGCCGCAGGCGTCTAATACGACCCATAAAGTTGCAATCTATCTTACAGTACAGCACGATTTGTTAGCAAAAACGGCTAGAATCTCATTGCCCGATCTACGGAAACAATTGCAAGTCTGTTGTTCGGTGTTGCTTGAAACATTGGAAAAAGTTTTGTAAAATGAAAGTAAAGCGTGCAAGATTAATTTTTACATCAATTAGTCATTACATTGTTTTATAATTGTTGTTCTGTCCATTAATTCATTCATATATTTTTATTATTTTATTAATCATCTTTATATGTTAGCTAGTAAACAATTGATATTACGCGCATTAGGTTCACATTCAAGAACTGCGTTTCAGGATTTTAAGCAGATGTTAGACTGTTCATTTACGTCTTTTAATTTGATGAAGCAACCAAAGTGATCCATTCAAACATACAATTGAATCATTCAATGTCATTGAATGTTGTCATTTCTTTTTAGTTTGCGCCTTTCAACACCATTGATTCAATTTGGTAGATCTCCCATATATCAGCATTATTGAAATTAAAGTGAATGTCGGTGAAACATAATTTTCGTCCTAACTGGTAGACGTCCAATGCCTTGGAGAATGCATGTTTTGGATCGAAAAGTTTATGCAAACATGAGCTTAATAATATTAACACTTGAGATATAAACTTCAAATAAAGATTATTTGTACTGATTTATAAGATTTGCTTTAACGATTTTTCTTTTAAGTTAGTAAAATTAAGTAAATACATTTGTAATATAAGTACCGAAACATGTATCTCAAGATTACCAGTCCCGTTTTGTATAAATATGTTTCTTTAATATTATATTTTGGCGTATTGCGCATATTATTAGCGCGACCTTATTACTTTGAAGGCTAGCCGAGGGTCGTAATTGATGGAAACAGGGTTATATAAACATTTAATCAGAAAATATCGTTCAAAGGCCGTTACTTTGTTTTCATTTAAAATTAGCTATTAATGGAATATAAGTAAGTGTTTTTCATCACAATTTGAAATCTTTTTGGAAATTATTCTAAAGCCAAATAATGATATGTAGAACGTAAAGTTATGTTATTATAGGCTAGCTATTTGAAACGTAAGATTAAATCAGAGTATATTTCTTGAGATAACCGCATCTACATTTCTTCATTGTTATTCACGAATTTATACTATAATAATTAAACACGTGGATGTGTTTGTTTGTTGTTTTTTTGTATAAATGTGTTTGTTCCTCTATTTTAGCGTATGTACTTTGCTACACCACAATTCATCATGTCATCCTAGAACCCAATATATCCATCTCATTTTTGTCTACCTTTAGATTTATATCAGCTAATCGTCCAGCTTATGATTCTTTTCGTCACCTAATTTTCATCCCTGCTTATTACATGCTAATATCACCTTATTCTTCTCTTCTCAAATTATCAGTCACGGGTGCAATTACTTGTTACTCACTTTATCCATTCTTTTAACACCGCGCACATCCATTTCAACATTATCATCTCAGCTGTGTGTTATTTCTCTCTGATACTTCACGTCTCTGGAATACTGTATGTGATAGTATAACAAAGAAATAGGTAATTAATTTTTCTTCATTGTACTAGTTTTTTTTTAGTCTCCTGTACATCCCCGATGTTCTTCAGGGTCTAGATTATCTCGTTCATGTATATTAGTGTACAGTGATGGGGTTATCCAGAATACACCAAAGTTCCTTCTGGTTATGATTCAGACGATGGCCCTCAGGAGGGCCTTAGGAAACATCAGAATAAAGGATTAGCATTACCTTATGCTAGTTCATGATGTATCTGTACGAATACTAGAAAGAATGAAAGAAAGAACAACTTTATTTGCAGAAATAGCGACGTAATTACATACCTTATATATTGTTATACACAGCATATTTTGAGAATTTGTACGCCGCATTTTCAGCAAACAAGGTTTGCGCTCAGCATATTGCTGTGCCGGAATTATATCCGACACAACGCTGATTTTCAGTGCAAACCTGCCTTTTGGCGTAAGACCAAAACGATACAATTTTGTTAAATAATAATTTAATAAACTAATTCTACTTATGTAATATTTAATTAGTAAAACAAATAAATAAATTTTAATATCCAACAATAAAATACTTTGTTACTTCGAAATTAAAATCAATACTCGTGTAACAACTTGTATCGAATCATCTATTCGAATAGAATTCGACAGAGTGCTTGCCGAGTATTCTGTGTGCCACGTCACTAACATGAAGCAACAATTCACATTTTACTTCATAACCTATAAATATTTAATGTGTTATTTTACTGTGAGGATATGAAGTGCTTAATATATTTTGTTTTCCTACTCTATATAATATACTTCAATTAGTATGTTAAATTTAACGATTAAATTAAACGACGAAAAGGAATGCGTAACATTATAAATGATATTAATAATTTTAACTATTCGCTGTTGTAGTCCTCGACTTTTACGATAATCTTGCACTTAAACTATATAACATTTATGGTGTAATTTATCGTCTGACAATGCTTAATTGAGACGTCGCTTTGTAAATACCTCACCTCTACTATAAAGTCAAGTTCAAAAGAACCTTTTTCACAAAAAGAATGTATCTGCATTTAAAAATTATTGAAATTCTTTTTTAAGTTTCGTGAAAAAGCTTTACTTTGTTATTAAAGCTGTCCGAGTAATAATAATTGCCAAATGACTTGAACAGAACTACGCGGAAGTGGCTTGACGCATGCATGGAAGCAGAAGATTTCGAATCAAATTCAGTTATTTGCAGGAAATATTATAGAAATTTAAAGCACTACATGGTTCCTAATAAAGGCAGACAAATGTTTTGTTTTTTATATTTGATGACTAAATTTATTTAATTTATTGCATAACATTATTTATTAAGATAACATCCTTATGTCATGAAAGTATTTAGTATGTCGTAAACACATCATTCGTTGTCACAATATCATTATTCCAACACGATTTACGAAAGTTTATAACTAAATAAATAAAAAATTGTACATGTTAGTCAAATAAACAGTACATTTAAAACAATACTAAGAATATAGTTGGGGTCAAAAAATGTTTCGAATTGCCTGCACAAAATGACCAGAGATTAGGAGTGCGCACCGTTCTGGGCGCCTTTTCTCATCTCGTGAGGTCGCGGCAGCCGGAGCAGGCAAGGCACTGAAACCTGGAGGGTCCGGCCATTCTCTGTTCTGGCTAGGGGCGCATGTCCCAGCGGGCCGACAGCCCAGACGATGGATGCCAGGAGGAACAGCGAAGGGTTTTTTTGGGTATCTCTGACCCAGGTAATAGAATCTCTTCGCTACTCCAACTTGGTGAATTCTACCGCCCCCACCGCGTTTCCCGCGCCATAGACAATTCTCAAGCGGATATCCGGATCATAAAAATGCTAAGAAGAAGAAATCGAGAAATTACAGTTACTCTGTAAAATTTTACATTTCTACCTGTGGCACCGTACACCGCACCGTTGAAGGCAGTTTCCGATTGGGGTGAATCCAACCTAGTCAAGTTAAATGCCTCCAAAACCCAGGCGTGTCTCTTCTCTGCCAAAAGGAGCCCTTTCATCTTGACTCCTACTTTCCGGGGTGTATCCATACCGATAGCCGACAATCTTCAGCTTCTTGGCATCTCCTTAACACAATCTCTAAATATTGGCTCCTATATAGAGGCTGTTTGCTCAGCTAGCTGGCAAAAAGCTAGGGGCTCTAACAAGGGTGAGGCAGTACTTCACACGACTTCAGTTGCTGAATCTTTATCAAGCACAAGTACGATCTTGCATGGAATACTGCTCTCATCTTTGGGATGGCTCAGCTAAATACCAGCTGGAGATACTCGAGTCAATTGAGAAAAGAGTTAGGAAACTGATAGGCAATAACCGACTATTCGATGAGAGGCTTCAGAGCCTGAACCATCGTCGTAAAGTCGCTAGTTTCTGTAGTAGTATTACTGTAGTATTCTGTAGGATACACTTCGGGGAGTGTGCCACGGAATTACATGAATTGGTTCCTCCCTCACCATTTTACAACCGGACAAGCAGACGTACGCGCTCACGCCACCGATAAATGGTTTAAATACCAACAAAGCGGACGAAACGCTATGCTTCCACTTTTACCATATGCACCGCTGAAGAGTGAGTGGAACTCTTTACCGTCGTCTGTTTTTGCTCAAAAATACAATCTAGGTGTCGTCAAGTCTCGCGTATCTTCTAGGTAAGCGTGCTCCACCTTAGACTGCATTTCCACCTGACATCAGGCGCAATGTCAGACAAACGCGAACCAATTCATTATAAAAATGAAACCATTTAGAATTATATCTTCTATTGCGTTTGGATATAGAATCTGTTATCGTTAGGCGGTGTGACTTTCAACGAACATTATTTATATCACGCACTAGCTGTGCCCGCGACTTCGCCCGCGTGGTATTTAAAAAAGTAGTCTAAGTTACTCCTTATATCAGCTATCTACCAGTGAAAGTCCCGTCAAAAGCGGTCCAGCAGTTTCAGAGATTAGCCGGAAAATCAGGAAAGACAGCCAAAAAATTTAATTGATTTTTATATATGTACCGTACATACGTTCATATGCATCTAGAAAAAGCTGTTATTTTGACATTACAAACAGACACTTCAATTGTATTTATCTGTATAGATTCAAAAAGTTTGAGCCCTCGGCTGATTCAAGAACAAAATTCAGTACAGATGTCTAATTAGTAACTGGCTGGGCTGAAGTCCAAGTTGATTGATTTGCTTCAAAAACTTATTTTTATATTATAATGTAGTTTATAAAAGTCAATTACTATAAGGCTAATTCAAATTTTTTTATAGTCAGATATTCTTTTATGAATTTTTGTCTCATTTATTTACATTATTTATATTGTTTAGTCTTATTCTAATACATTCTTCTTCTATCTTTTACATTGTCGTTTTATCTATTATCAGTTATATTCTAATGTTTACATTTTGTATATTTATTTACAATTAAGCCTATCATTTAACTACTATCAATAGACACAACAATATTGTTTTTGACATAGACTTGCCATAATAGTAATTGTTGCGTCTATACAGCCACCGGCTAAGCAACGAATCGGGTCAAGTATACCGGAAACCGTTGGCTTGCGCACGCGCAGCCCGCTCCTATTCAATCTTTATCATGCGAATACAATGGCCAATTGGCCTATACAACGTTATCTACAAACGCTATTATGTTAATTTAATTAAATTTTAATTTAATATATTATTTGACAATTAATACTTTTGTTTAATAATAGGAGGCAATATAGGAGATTGTACTGATTAAATAAGGAAAGTAATTTTTTTGATTATTTTATAATCAGATGGCTTGGTGAGTGAAGGCTGCGTCTTATTGCGATATCGTGAATTTGAATCCTGGCATGGAGTGTGTACACACCTTTTAACGGGTCTTCAAATAGTGCTTCCTATAAAATGAACTTGCTATTTATTACCTATTTTTACATACATTTAAACTATACGTATTAATAAAAAGGATACAATATCCTATTGGTTGTTTTCAAACAAATGTTTTCGCTTGCAAATATAGTTTTGTTTAAATTCAGACAGAGACACAATTTAAGAGAGTCCAGTTTGGGGGACTATAAATCCGGCTTACGCTTGTGGCTATTCACTTGAATACCATTCTAAATCAGAAAAACATTAGTACTCGATACTGGCTCGATTATTCTATCGTGAGAAGCCATGCCATTAAAAGAAGAAAATTCTGAAGCATGCGTGCTTTGAGTAATTTACCTATTCACGTTATAACAGAAAAAGAGATAGACGGCCCACCTGATGGAAAGTGGTCACCGTCGCTTATATACGTTTGCAATACCAAGGGCGTAGGAACCTTAAAGTAGCCTATAAACTTACTCTAAGTCAATATGAATATGACCGTTAATATTTTTAAATACATCCGGTACATAATTATGCTTCTACACATATTATGACATGTAATATTAATGGGTGTATTTATATATGTCTATTAAGTATAATTTTTACTTATACAATATTTTACATACTTATATATTTATTATTGAATAAATATATAATGTC
This sequence comes from Dendrolimus houi, assembly GCA_039645545.1. Taxonomy (NCBI): domain Eukaryota; kingdom Metazoa; phylum Arthropoda; class Insecta; order Lepidoptera; family Lasiocampidae; genus Dendrolimus; species Dendrolimus houi. Next base: position 4,868,321 of record CM077127.1, on the reverse strand, counting down.
AGTAACTGCATATCCTATAATATTTATGTATCCCACCTTTGACATATAGAATCTGTTTTATTCCTGCCACGGGTTGTCTGGAAGACATCGCTTCTTAGCGATAAGACCGGCCATTGTGCACATTTATAATATTTTTAGGTTATAAGTTTGTCTGTGTTTTTGTAATGATATACAATAAAGTGTCTCTCTCTCTCTCTCTAAGACAGTTATTTTGAATTGAAGTATTTTTATTTATTTGCGCTAACGGCTATGAATTTTTATCTTAAGCGCATCATTCCCTCCATTTTCCAAATAATTCTTTCGGATTAGAAAGACGAAATGGTGAAACTCACCCATGTATTATAATAATAATTTCGCACGCAATATCTCACGTTCTATTTATTCGCGAAATCTGAGAATCGGACGCCGAAGTCTTACCGAGAAATCCTCGTTATCAATCTTTAAACCCACCATTGAATTGTCTTTGTTTCAAAATGTGGATTCAACTTTTACCGAGAAAACTGTTACGGCTTTTAGAATATATTCCAAGAATTCTAACACTTATGGTATAATTAAAATTAATGTACTACTTTCTTCGTACAATCAAAATATTTTACATTATAACGCATTCGTTTTGAACTTAAGGCGATGTGTTAGTGCCGATTTGTTACTAAATAGAAATTAAATTGTATTAAAAGGACATTTCCTTACAAAAAACAGTTTTGATTAAATGTAATAACTTTTATATAAGAGTCGTTCAAAAAATACAGCACAATGTAATATAATCAACCAATCAATAACTCTTTATTGTATACCAATACAAAAAAGAACTTACAGACTAAAACCGTCTTATTATGCACAAAGGGCGGTCTTATCGCTAAAAAGCGATCTCTTCCAGACAACCCCAAGAATTAATTGAGATTCTATTGATGATGGTGGTATACATAATACATAGTACAATTTCTTACATTCTAGTAATAAATATATACATGCAGTATATACAGATGTTTAATATATTAAATAGATCTTGGTCTTATTGAGTATGCACTGTTTGCTACAACTCCATTAATTCTTTAAAAAGTAATTCTGTAACATACTTCTGTATAAAACTTATTATAAAAGGACAACTTGAGATATAAATAGAATAAGAAACTTAAAGAAAAACAATATTTAGCTAGACGTGTTGCTGGGGATTTTTTTGCCGCTTCTTCTCTTTAACAGCAATAACACGTTGCGAAGCGGTGTACATAGAATAGGATGAAAAATTAAATTTTAACTTATAAATATGACCTTCAAAAAGTGTTCTCCAGTGGAACTTATTTTGAATAAAAAACGTTGAATTTGAATTTGAATTAGATATATACTTAATATACATAACATAGAGATCTACAAAAATATATAAATGTTTGTAGATAAATATATATGTACATACATTTAAATATCGAATTCCAAGGACAGGTAATACTTTCTGATCGTTGTTTTAAACATCGGTAGCGATTTTGCTTGTCTGATAGCCACTAGCAGCGCGTTCCAAAGTTGTATATATAGCCGTGACGGTAAAAGAATTGCTGTAGAAAGAAAAAATATAATTCAAATTTTTTTTTTTCTATTCTATTACAACATTCTTAGATCATTTTATAAATAAATATTCCTAGGGTGCAATGTATTTAATTTTTATGTACAGTTTTTATAAGATAAAGATTCAAAATAAAAAGTTATTTTATTATGAAATATTTATTTATTTTAATTATTAAGTTAACGCTATTACGACAATTATTTGTGGCGTTTAGCCGTAATTTTTTAAGATACTATAGCCCTCAAATCTCTGGTTTCACCCCCAATTAAAGACACTTTATAGAATTGTAATACCCAAATGCAAATTTTCAATATTACCATGTGGATTTACCGAAACATATTTGTCAAAAAGCCATTCTATACACCAGCTAAACTAAACGATATAGATATAGCTTGTAGACTTTAACAAACGTATTTTGATAGGAAGAGAAACAACTTTATTGCACCGCATTTAATATTCAGCAAACATTAATGGCCTTACTTATAATCGTTTGTTAAATTTTAAGTAACTGCTCAGCAACTGTTTAGTGAAAATCTTACCCATAAACTCCTCTTAAGGATAAAAGGTGGTAAAGCAACTCATAAATAACTGTCAAAATTAACCAACATCGAGTGGTAGTTTAAGTGACTGCTAAAAGGCAAGATGGCAATTCACATTTGAAACAGCTGGTTGCCATCGAGTACGGCAATAAGGGGCCGAATCTGTGCATAAAAATATATCAGTAAAAAGGCATTAAATTGGTGGTGCTACCGTAGCTAAAAGGCTATAACTCTAAAACACTGTCGTCTAAACTTTTAATATCAGAATTTTATAAATAATGTTTACTATTTTTGGTGACAGCATTTAACATAATATCACTACAAAATTTTCGAATTCATTAATAATGATTCTTATCATGTAATGGCATTTATATTTTATGGATTTGGAATTATATAATTATGTAAATTTTTGTTTTATTAATATTGTGTGTATAAACAGCTTTTTTATTTATTAATTTAAGAAGCAAAATTAATTGCACGATGTACATTTGAACACCTATCTGACAGGAACACGTGTTCCTTTCAACATTTAAAGTAACATCCTATAGAGAACGTGTTTTATGCAAATAAATATTATGTGATGTGATGAACGCTTTCCGGACTGGTAAATTAAATCTATACTAGTTGCTTCTAATATGCAAGAAGAACTTGGATTGACAGTGGCGATTTGGAATGAGCTACCAGCTGAGGCTTCCCACAGCGCATGAATATAGGATTTTTCAAAAATGATGTCATGCAATCATTTCAGACCTGAGACGCATTGCTAACACCTCTGATGTTACAAGATAAGAGACTATACTTCTATAATCACAGATTTCGCCAAGGCTACACTGTTAATTTGACTTTAACAATAAACAAAAGAGTATATATGCGTGTGTGTAATGTTTTTTTTAACTCCTCCGTCCGCGAAATTTTCGTAAAAAGGGGTACAAAGTTTTTGCTTCACGTATTAATATATATATATATATATATATATAATAATAGTCGGCAGACAAACACACATATTGTATATCCCCAAAGTAAGCAAGTTATGCTTGTGTTATGGGTAATATACAACGTACCACTCTGGGGCCGATCCCAGACACCCAGACCATAGTAAATAACGTAATCGAACCCGGAGCCTCTGCGTTGCAGTGAGCTAGGCCGGTAACGGCTTAGCTCGCTCAATCTCAGAGGCTCAATATATATATATATATATATATATATATATATATATATATATATATATATATATATTCCACGCTACTAGGGAGACGAACTCCTATAACCAGTGGTGCAAAGGGATCGGTTGATAACAATAAACAATGAGTACCCTGTCCTGTCGGCCTTTAAGAAGTAATCCTAATATAATTATCATACAAACAGACATCCGGCGGTTCCGCATAAGCGACAAATCGAGAAGGTGTCGACCGTATAGTAAGTATTGTTTATCGAGTTTATCGTAACGAATCGACATTACAGTAAATTGAATTTCGATTAAGTTAGAAGATTTTCACGCTAGCATAAGAAAACATTTTATAAGTATCAATATGGATGTACAATGTATATGTTGAATATGCTGCGGTATATATGTAGACTCATGGAGAAAACCCACGTTAGGAACTATCATATCCGCGGCAGCCTTCATGGGTCACGTGCGTTGGCATGACCACGTCTTACAGAAACAGTGACGGGAAACCAATGTTGAGCCATAGCGTCTCCGGCAGTTCCCGATGGAAGAGGAAGGCCAAGAAATGCTGGACTGCCGACATAAGGAACGTTATTCGAGCTAATACTTTCCCAATTACGGAGATAAAATATCGCGCGAAGTGGAAAAGAAGAAGAAAAGTAAGTCAATAAGCAAATCCTGGATTCAACATCAATCGGATATTATCCGTGCAGGAACGGAGAAAGAATACAATTTCCTGCGGCCGGGCGGCCTGTTGTAAGAGCCGATAAAACAGCCCACAACCAGCTGGTAGGGTATTTGCCCATCTGGATGGCTACCACCCCTAGTCTAGAGTATGCCGCCATAACAACCCTGAGTTGTGTTCGCATTAGTGGCTAAATTTCAGTATCCTTTAAGAGAGCAGCAGTGCATCTGTAGCACCTTAGGTATTACAAATGACCGTCGCGTGGGCCGTCTACCTGTCTGATGAACTCATGCAATAAAAAAATATGATGATGATAACAATAACATCGATGAATTGTGTGTAAAAATAACATAGTAATTAAACTGAGATAAAAGACGTATGCTAAAATAGTATGAAAAGAAAAGACCCGAAATTATTGGAAGAAGCTAAAGGAAGAGAAATGATGACAATAATAACGATGTCCATTGACGGAGCGTTACAAGTTGTTTTAATATATAACCCTACAATATGCTCCATTTCTTTACGACTTCCATATAATTAGCCAACGTATACCGTCAGAGAAACACAGATTTTACCGTAATTTATATTCGTGGTAGTAAATTTATATGGTTATTCTTATGCACTTGCAGGCGAACCATAAAATTTACAACATTGTACAACATCTAAGCTTGCGGTTAAGATTTACCAATCACTAGTCTAACACGCCCACAAATATAAAATTGTAAATAGGTTCCAATCTTCGATCGGTATGTGTATAAATTGACTACAATGATCAAATTGACTAAAACGACCAAATTGACTAAAACGTCCAAATTGACAAAAATTACTAAACTGACCAAATTACCAAAATAACCAAAATGACCAAAACAACCAGAATGACCAAAAGGACAAAACTGGCCAAAATGGCAAATCACAAAAAAGTATACCTGATCCGTTTACATGGGTGTATGTTTATGCGAGTCGTCTTAGTTCAATAGCTAAGATACTCGCGTCTCATTCCAAAGGTGGTGGTTCAATATTCGGCAAAGCATGTATGTACGTAATGCTTTCAGCCTTACTAGGTCTAATGACCCTAGATACTGTCCCATAAATAAAAATATAAATATTGTTACGAGTTGCAGGACTCGAATTAAAATACCGTTGGAATTATTATAGAGTTTATTAGAACAATACAAACAGGTATAACACAGCTACAAATATAACTGAACACAACCAGTCTAAACGTAAAGCACGATTCAACAACACGCGCAAAGTTCGTCACTAAATAGATTACCGAATGTACACAAGTCTTGTTCCGCTTGTGGTTATCGGTTGGTCCCGACGAAATCACATGGTGTTATCAAGGCTATTATAGACTTATTAATAACAGGCAATTGCTCTTTAATCCAGTTGTTTTGAAGCTTCCTAAGAGAGATTTCTGGTTGTATGTAATTATAAATCTTCTAAAGTAACTTCAACGAACAAATTCACTTGAAGATTTTTATATTAGTAGCGGACTGTGTGACATGTATAGTCTGCGTTTACCATCATCGCTTAAGAAATGCAGCGTATAAATTGGACAGCGTGTACGCGTACTGCTGGCCATAAACAAAATAAATCCACATGTTTCCGATGTAGGAACTGCCAGTGGAACAACATTGCACCAGCGATAAATCTACACTGTGGCTTTCAAAGTCGAAACCACAATGCATCATGGTGCGGCGCGCGTGTGGCCACCGCCTTATTAGGTCATTGCACTAAAAAGTTCATGCGTTTCATAAATTAATGCCTTTCCTATACTTTATATGGAAGTTTTATCGTATATTGAATCATTTGAGTAGGTAATTCTAAGGAGTATATAAGGTTTTATTACGTTACAATATTATTCCATATCAGATTTATGAGATCCATAAGCGGTCGGTTTTTCAATTTCTAATGTTTACATTCGATTAATTTCAGATGTATTTGATTTAAATAGACATCGTGTAATTGCTGTAAAAAATTTTTATTACGTAGTAGTCAAATGCAAACCTCTTCTAAGAGAAAAAATTATAGAATAGCATCTACTTTATTGCACAACAATAGATACAGTTTATGAAGTTTAAATACAGAAAAATAATATACGGATTTGTTGGGGTTTATATCTCTCTTTAAAACATTATGTTTGCTTCATTCGTCGCAGTAGTTAGTAGATAAAGTGTTTAAAAGTAATGCACTTAAAAGAACAAGAAACAAGGATTAAGAATAGGAAATAAAATAAAAATAAACTATAAACAAAGTAAACACTACTTCGGTTTAGCAGACTATATTATGAGCTGAAAGTCCAAGTTAAATACCCGCATTAAGTTTAGTAGCAAAGCGGAACCCATTAATTTTCTTTCGGTTTATAATTTGTTACATACTTTGTAATTCTACATTACTTTTAAATTATCTGTTTTGCAGTCGGGTTTTTGAATATTTTTATTTTAGACGTATTAATCTCTTATTTATAATTAATTTATTCTTTGTGATAAGTTCTTACGTTTGAATATTTTCAAACACATGATTTTTGACTTATTTCTTTGTTTTATCAAGCGTGTGATATATCTCATTTTCAACAGGTTGGCCGGCCGTGTCAGCTTGTTTTTGACAATAGAATAAATGCTATTCTGGAAATAAACATCAGCCTAAAAAGTCACCGGCCTTATTTTGATACTAATGCAACAGATATCCTATTTCAATACTATAATAATCGCAACACTAAGCAAAATGTGCATTATTCTCGTAAACCTGCGTTCTCTGGGTATAATGTATGCGTACGACGCGTTATCTCTGCGCGCGCGCATTGTGCGCCGTTCCGGCTGAGATGCGCGCGCGCAGATACGGCCGCGGCCGGCAGGGGTCAGCGATAATAAATATTGCGGTTTATTGCTATTATCGCATACTATTATATTATTTTGCACAATAATATAATTTCACGTGGCATATTATTATATTATATTGTGTCAATATACATACTTTAACGCTGTGGTAGCTTAGAGCTTAGCGAATTCGCGTCCCAACCTCAAAGGACATGGGTCCAAATCATGGCCGGAAAGCATACGCTGCTTAGGTAGCTTTCTGACCTAATATACATATTATTGCAATTATCACGTGATGAAAGCAGCACATCGCGATAATCGCGTTGGACAAGCTCGGCGGGTATACTGTTCGATGGCCTGTAATTGGGGGGTCCGAAACCAGCAGTGGGGTGGGATGTTTGTGGGCTGTTATTAAATACAATGTCCATTATCGGTATTGAGATTACATATATTGAATATGCACTGTTTGCTAGAACTCCATTAATTCTTCAAAAGTCATTCTGTAACATACTTCTGTATAAAACTTTAAAAAAAAGAGAACTTGAGATATAAATAGAATAAGAAATATAAAGAAAAACAATTTTTAGCTAGACGTGTTGCTGGGGAGTTTCTTGCCGCTTCTACTCCTTAACAGCAATAACACGTTGCGAAGCGGTGTACATAGACTGGGAAGTAAAATTAAATTTTAACCTATATGTATGACCTTCAAAAAGTATTCTCCAGTGGAACTTATTTTGAATAAATACTTTTGAATTTGAATATATTACGCCAAATTTGGGCAAAATCAGTACCGTGCTTTTTCCGTGAATGTGTAGCAGACAGAGCTGAGGTATGCACTTTAGAATTTATGGTATTAGTATGAGTTCCTCAATGAACTCTCTGTATTATATCTAACGTGAAAGTACTCCTTAATATGGAACTGGTAGTTTCTGAGAGTATAGGGTATTAAATAATACATACAAGAAACTTTTATGTTTTTATTTATATCCCGCGTACTACAATGATTTGGAGGGAACTTCCCGCCGAGGTTTTCCCTCTGCGTTATTACATGGGGTCGTTTAAGAGGGGCGGTATAAAATTCCTTAGAGGCCGGCAATGCGTTGGCAACGCCCCTGGTGTTGCAAACGTCCACAGGCGACGGTAACCATCTTTTATCAAGTGGGCCGTCTGCTTGTTTGCCTGCCAAAGGCAATATAAAAAGTTTGTGTGTGTGTGTGTGTGTGTGTGTGTTTGCAGTTCACACGGGGTGGAAGTGAAACAAAGTGTGACAAGGGGTGGGAGGGATTCTAAATTTCGTGACGTCACATTTCATATATTATATCGTTGTAATATATTTAAACTTTAAAACACGAAATTTGAGGTATTAACGAAAATTTCAAAACATTTCCAATTTTATCTGAATGAGCATAGTGTTTAAATTATTACATATAATGTATTCTGTCTCATTCTCTCGCAGGCATAGTCCTATAGATTTATATGTTTATCTGTTTTTAGTGTCCCTTTTTCGTTTCATCGAGTGTTCAAATCATAACTATTCTAAAGAAGTTCCACTCCAAAAATTAATTAATTGATCCGCAAGCAATAAGGTCCATCTAAATCTTGGGTGTTGCCATCCTTATTAATGCAAATTCGTGTTTGCTAGTCAGATAAAGATTTAAATATAGAACTTGTACATCTTTCAACGTCGCGTCGTGATGTTATTATAATCCGTTCGTTTTACTTTCAAACTATTTGTGAATCAATTCACGTTTGCAACAAAGTAAAGGGATTATATTATACTTTCAATGTAACGATACTGTTGCGAAATAAGCCATGATATTTAGAATATCAGACGAACAGAGATTGGCCAATATGTTCCTTTGTTCTGAACCTTTGTTGCGGATAGGAAATCTTGTAAACTGAATGTCAGTCGATTGAAATGAATATGCGAGGAACGTGAGATACTGTTTTATCGACATTTCTTTTCATTTAGGTAATAATGCTTTAATTTTTTTTACTAGGAAACATTTTTTTCATTTGTCATACTCGGAAAGTACGCTTGAAGTTACCTGATTAAGAGGTAAACAGTACTTTCGTCCCTGGGAAACGATTTTCCCTGCTGTCAAAAATGTGTGATGTAACAATGTACTATTGAAATTTCACACCAAGCCGTGTGTGATCTAATATATTTACACGATGAATTGAGAACCTCCTCCTTGTTTTCAATCTGTTAAAAAAGAGCGTAAAATGTTTAATTTTCACATCGATGGTGTAGGCAACGTTTAGGCTGGCTTATGTTGCCGATGTCGATGAGTGAAGATAATCTTTTATTATCAGTTTGTCTATTATAGGGTCATTAATAAGAAGCTTAAATTTACAAGTAAATTGTGTAGACACGCTATTTGACTACTTCAACAATGTGACATAGTGTTACAGCAATGAATACGTATAGCAATCGGTTCTTATATGTTATTATTCATTCATTTGCCTGACTACTGCTTAAAATTTGACATAAGACTCCATACGAGCAATGTCAATTTTCTGTCAAAGATAAGATGACAGTATAATTAGTAAAGATATATAGTAACTCCACCCCGGCTTTAGTGAGCTCGAAGATTTTAACCGTCGGATAACTGCTAATAGAAACTTTGTAACGTGATGATTATGATGAAACACTTTATTGTTGACCATAAATTATCTACCTACAATGTGCCTATAATAATTGTTGCTAAAAGCTATAAATATTCCTCAAATGTTGATAATTTTTACCCATTATGTCTTATTAATTTTTGAAAATAAAACTGCACAAACAACAATTAAGAGCTTATCCTAAAACCTAGATTAAACATAAAGTGGCCTTGCCACATAAAGTGGCCTCTTCCAGCCACGCTAAAATATTTTTTATGCGACATATTTCACGCATATTGGACTATTAGTGTTACTTCTATAATTTTGTTTACAAGCAGTGTTCAAACGTTTGTTCATTTTAAATTAATTAATTGTGTTAATTATTGTTTGGTTTGTTTCAGGTATGATGATGTTAAAATTGGATTCTGTGATGGGTAAAGTAAGAGAAGAACTCCAAAACCTCATCGTCAAGTTGATATAATGGAAGCAAAGCCGTAACCTCCTTATATCTGTTCTAATGTTCATGTTCTTCATTTTACTATAAGCTCGTCAGTAATAGAAGTCAACCAAGAATTCACCAATTTATCTTAGGCAAGCGTGGTGGGTATACCGTCTGGAACTCAAGAAAAACGTTCAATGAATGTATAATAACCGTCTTATGTGAATGCCGAAGCTACTTTAATGCTTACATTATTCAGCTTTTATTTTCATTCCGGTGCTATGCGCAGGCGCAAGTACTTAGGCGGGGAAGCAGTTATAGGGTTGCTAATGATAGACTCTGTATTACGCTTTCAATAGACGATGGGATAATTAATATAGACAGAAAGTATTGTTTTATTTAGAACTAGCGGTCCGCCCCGACTTCGCACGGGTATATAAAAGAACTTTTTTGTTGACTTTACCTTACTTATTACCTACTAAGTGAATTCAAAATATTTCCCCAGGATGCCTACATCGCATAAGTCTAGCTAGCCGAGCAGGGTGAGCGGCGACCACGCAACTTTTTTCTAATACTTACATTTTTAAACTCGTAATATCTTTCGAATGGAATGTCCGAATTGAATAATTCAAAGTTATATAAAGGTATTGAAGCAGTCTTGAATATGCAGTAATTTATTTTGATAAGGATGAATACCAAGATACAAATAAAGAGCCATTTCTAGCGGCGGTATTTCAATTAAATTTTAAAATAAAAGAACACTTATTGTGGCATAACTATAATAGTTAGACATATGCTATCGTGACACTTTTTGTAGATAATGATGTGTTCTGCAAAGTCGTAGTACGTTATGTATTCTCTCATCAATAGTTTCCGCAACGCACCCGATTTTACGTAATTTTTTTACACCTTGGGTTACATTATTGGAGTTTTAGTAAGGATCCCTAACTTTTTTGAAAATATAATATAGCCTATGTCACGCGGAGATAATGTAGCTTGCCAACAATGAAAGAATTTTTGAAATCGGTTCAGTAGTTTCGGAGCCTATTCAATGCAAACAAACAAACAAACAATCAAATCTTTCCTCTTTATAATATTAGTATAGACAAATACACACTAACAATACTGAGAAAAATAAAACAAAATAAAGGATACAATATAAGTCTTAAAATTGGACCCAGGCTCAGCGTAACACTGATAATTAAGATCATCTCTGTTCTTTCGCTTCGGACCAGCAGGTGGAGTCACGGAGGACAATAAAACACAAATTATATAATCGATTTATTCAAATAATGACAAAAAGAACAAGGATTATAAGACAATTTTACATCAAAATAATAAACATACATATTATAAACCGTATTGAGATACTTGTACAACAGGAACAAGTAAATAAAATATTTACGGACTAGAACTTTTAACACGGTATAAAAATACACATTTCAAATTCGTAAAGGTTTTTTGAGCTTTAATTTTTAGAAGTGTAGGTACACCTACACTTTCACAGGACTTTCAGTGACTGCTGGAATATAAAATTACCGAGCTACTGTCTTCATGTTTATTTATATGTAGAATCATTTATAATTATTGAATAGGTACCACTTTTCCCCGCGGCGGCGTCGCGGGTTAAACTCTTGTGTAAGTATCTGTTTTATTTAGATAATAAATAAATTAGGTTTTATATATTGCGAGTGAAGCCGAGAGCAAAATCTAGTATATATATATATAAACATTCCTTGAAAAATTATCTAACAGATAGTTAAAACCACTAAAAAAATCTGTTGCTTAGTTTTAGGAGGAGTTAGCGGATATACAGATAGATATACGCGGAAAGCGAACTTTGTTTTATACTATGTAAAGATAAAGATAAACTTAATTCATGTTTAAATTATATTTAGATTTTTTTTTAATAATCTCATAGTAATAAAGTGTAGTGCTATGTGCTAAACATTAACAAAGAACACATGAACAAAGTGTCTTCTCCTTAATAAAGAGAAGAAGAAACGTGTTATTGGACACATTCTTAGTTTAAGTTGTAGCTAGTTTTTTTAGGTCAGATTTAAATTACTTATTAGTCTTATTTCCTAGATTACATTGTAATTTAAATGTTCTATCACAAAGATACGTCATTTATGGAAAAAAAATATTCCTTCATTTTGTACTTAACTACTCACATTTGAATGTATATCTATAGATAATAACAAACCCAAAGTAATTGAACCATAAGAATATTTTACGATTACATTAATCTATAAAGTATACAATGCAGGAAACTTAACTTGTATTGTTACGAATTTATAGGATGTAAATTCGAAAATGCCGTTGATTTATCACAAAATTTATTAGAAGTACACACACGTAATTGATTGTTCTTACAAGTATAGCCAAATACAACAAAACCAAACCGCAGGGCAGAAAATCGTTATCACATAAATCGCGCTAAGTTCGTCGTTATAACATACTCGCTCCGAAAGTGCACTAGGTAACACCTCGTTCGCAGACAGAACACGACTGGCGCATTTCCCGGCTGACTGACCCTCATCGATTTGTAAATTTACATGGACCTCCTAGCAACATGCCGCCCACTGGTTTTTGAAATTGTTAAATGGTCAGCTTAATGACTTCCAAGAATTCGCATGAAATACCAACAAAGGAAAGACGGTTTTATGACGTCTCACGGCGGCGTGAACAAAGAGATTAGCGCGAACAATAGATCACTCAAATTTAATTAGTAATAAAACACCTGCAAGGGCCGGTTTGCATCAATATTCTTGATCCCTTAAGACTATATGAAGAATACTTAGCCTATCTGATCGAAGTCAATGGGTAAGGTTCCCAGAAGGCTACGTTACCACGCTGGATCGCCATTCTGATCCGTTGAACGAAGTAAAACCAGCTCTCTGGTCCATGAGTCGTTTTGAAAGATCTTTGTAGAGGCTCATGGCTTTAGGATCTCACAGTCCAAGCATTTCAACACCAAACAGAACGTACTTATAATTCTCACTGAGGGTTGTATATTTGCGCCGCTTTAGTGATTCAGCTTGCTCCGCTGCCGAACTTGCTTATCTAGACGTGTTTGGTAAATGGGATGCGGCCAACGTGTCCACGCAGTTCGCATCCCATACATTACGATTAAGGCTTGTAGCAACGCCAACGTCCTCCATTTTTCAGGCGAAAGCGTGGGATTTCATAGACGCGGTCGTTTTTCACATGCATTTTTTTTTAATGTGAATAAAATAAAGCACTATTAAAGAAAAACAAATTATTTATCTCTCTTTTATAAAGATGTAGATATTTTTTTGTTATAATATGAAGGAATAAAATGGTTTCATATCAGTAATATGAAGGTGATTTGGTGAATTTATTTCCTAACTTAAAATAACTATAGAGTTACGTCTCATATTATGAAGATTTATAATATATTTTTTGGTAAATAATTGATTTACTGATCAATACCAACGAAAAGTGGCTACGTTTGCACCCCACTTCGACATTTTATGGCGACAGGGGCCTTAACATTTATAGCTCTAAATCCAGTCATCTTGAAACTATTATCTTTCTCTCTCGTTTTTTTCTTTTTCTCCCAATTATTTGTCCTCTATTCTGACATACGTCGTCTGTCACACCACAAATCATCATATCATCCTTCACACAAACCGTCTGTATCTTTTCATATTGAAACTATTATCTATCAGCCCTAATAATATGAACGGTATCGTTAAGTTGCGTGCGAGTGGATTATGCAACGCGGGCGTCGTCCTTGGTGGTGAGGCGGGGGGAGAGGGGAAGGCCGGCTTCGGGCGAAGACCTTACCGCGGTGACAACCCGGGTTTTTATCGAGCTACAGGTTAGTGGTGAGCTGCACTAGCGATTATCGATTTTGTTATCGACTTTTTTCCCAAAGAAAATGCTTTCTATATGTTTATCAACTAGATAGCATTTTTGATAACTGGATTGCTTGTAGAAGAAGGCGATTAAGGCCAGTATTTTATTACTTCTACTACCAAATATATTATTCTTTGCTAAAGTATCTAAGTAATAGAACTAAGAAAGTTTATTTAATGTGATAGTTTTTAGATATATTCAAAACTACACGCCTAACTGAGTAAACTTGTATACCTTTTTTATGTATAAGGTTATCTCAAATACTAGCAATAACATACATAGCTCCATCGCCGTATTAAAATGTTTTTAACTAATTCATGTTTTATTTTAAGGCGTACAAAAATTCTATATGTGTTCAAGGTGGAGGTTTTATGCCAGGTAAATATTAATTTTAACTTTCAAAACTCAAAACTATATTTAAATTGATATTACGAATAAAAAATAATTTGTTAGATGTTAAACATAACACAAAATATAAGGTATCTAATAGTTATGGATATATTTATAGATTTATAAATCCTGTTGTCGGTTTAAATTTGAAAGAAAGGGTTCTCTGCTTACAATTAGTTATGACAACGAAATTTTACAACTAGCGACAACAGCATAATCAGCCCATCCTTAGTTAGTAAATGCTCTGCAACATTGTTGTTTATCGATATTCTAACAATATCGATAACTATCGATCATCCCTAATCGAACCCGCCCACAAAACCTGTCCAAACGACTTACGCCCGCCGATAAAATAGGTGTACTTTGGAATATTGCAAGGTCTATTTCAAGTTTTTTTTACTCCTATAAAATGTAGGAAGCTGGAGGAAAAAGATATTTCCAACGTTCCTAGTGTCTTCTTTAATCGAGACGAAGGAATTTCTCGGTTGAGTGTGCAGCTCCATTTTGTCCTTATGGAGGCATAATTAATTTCAATGAGCTTTTTACTCGATAATTGTGTGTGCAACTCTATTTGACACGTTGAAGCTGCTTTGTTTTTTATATGAATACATTGGCAGGATCAGAGAAATGTTACACTTAAAATACTTGGAATAAATATTAACGTGACATAATATAACGTTAATATCGATTATATTCTCACAAATATCACGATATTATATTTACGTGGTAGTAGATCCAACCTAGAATCATATCTTAATTACAGGTTTAAGGTCAGCCCGATTGGTGTAATACCACGCTCTCACAGAATATCGGCGTGAAACGGTTAGTTTTATCCGTGCAGGAACTGTCGTAAGAGGTGACATAACAACCCACACCCCGGTGGTAGGGTATTTGCCCATCTGGATGGCTACCACCCCTGCTCTACAGTCTGCCGCCATAACAGCCTTGAGTTGTTTTCCGGTATTAATGGCCAGGTTCCAGTCTCCCTTAAGAGAGCAGCAGGGCATTTGTAACGACTTTGGTGTTGCAAATGTCCATAGGCGATGGTAACCGCTTTCCATCTGGTGAGCAGTCTGCCTGTCTGCTGAACTCATGGAGTAAAAAAAAGCCTGGAACTGCTGCTGCTGGATTGGAATCGTGATGGCCCACTTCCCGCTCCCCCTATTGCATCTTCTCTATCCTATCCTCCTACAAATCCCATCTCTCATCCCCTCCATAGCACTTCTACTGTCTGAGCACTCTATCTAATCCCTCTATCTATAATATTATAAAATTCTAAACATGCAGTGTCTGAACAACTGGAATACACTATATAAATGATGGAGAACACGATACATTTTTTTTATTTCTTGTCTGTTCGTTTGGGATTCACGTAAAAACTAATGGGCCGATTTCAATGCGGGTTTCCCTGATCGAAAGCAAATTCTTAGACTTAAAATCTGCTCTACTTCTTATCTTGGGAATCCTGTGGGAAATTTTCTGGGAATAATTTCAAATGACCAGATTAAAAAAAATTGAATTTCAATGTGATTTTTTCACTGATCGATAGCAAATTTTATACACTAAAATGTGTGAAATTGTTATCCGAGGAATCCCGTGATAAATTTTCCGGAAGCGGTTTGTGATTATTCGGGTGCGTAAAAATTAACTTATTCCGACACACTTTTCACTAAAACGATAGCTTCGGTACTTTGTGTGCAGGGATTCCCCCGGGAATTTCAAGTGAAGCGTGGACCAAGTCGCCGGCATATCCTAGTCATAATATTGTTACAACTTAGCCAAAATTCCACGAAGCACGCCGACAAATGTGAATGCACACCTGCCGGCCATAAAGCACGGTTTATCACCTGCCCGCATTTGGACTTCTTTTGTTTACTTTTTGTTTAATATTTGTAATTAGAAAAGCCGCCTATTGTGTATTGTAATCCTTTATGATAGGCAGTGGCCTGGTGTGATTCTTGGAAACCATTGTTTACCCGGTCGTGACATATTGTAAGCTGAGTATAAAGGAATGCCCGAACGGAGAGACCGGCAGTCAAGCGGCGATTACGATACGAGCAAGACGTCTACATTTGATAAGCTATATAGTGACGGACTTTGCGCGTATTACTTAATCGTGCAGTTTGTACTGGTTGTGTCCAGTTATATTTGTACCTGTGTTATATATACGTGTTTGTATAGTTCTAATAAATTCTATAGTAATTCCAACGGCATTTAAATTCGAGTCCCGTAACTCGTAACAATATATAAGAAAGATTGACATTGATGTTTTCTAGATTCCTGTGCTCATCTAAGAGGTAATTTTTAAACAAATTTAGTGATCCTATGCGTAAGTGTAACAACCAATTTTATTTTAGCAATTTACAAATCTGAACACGGCACGTACCCTCCGATCACGTACGCATTAAACGGCGGGCTCGGCCGCGGCCGTAACCTATAGTTTGCTGACATCGTGATTTGCGGTCCTGGCTATTATCTATCTATGGGAAGAGCCGGGAACAATTCAAACAGGCCTATCGGTATCTTCACCGGTCATATCTTGCTGTTATTTATTGCGGCGCCGAGACGACTGGCTGACGGGTTGCCAGGTTGCCTTTGATGGGGCACGAAAGTGTAATAATCTCCTATTTATATAATGAACCATACATAAAGCACATCTTTATACCTCGCTTATCAGTAGCACTATACATTATTAACTAATGCAGATCCTTTCTTAGGTAATTTATATCAATTTAAAACTCAATCAACTTTTTTGTAATTTAAAATAAAGCAATGATAAACCTTTTTTTATACTTTTTTTCTATTTTGACATATAACTGTATTTCGTAACATTTTTTTTCAATATCTCTCATTTAAATAGACATTTCTTTTCTTATAACTAGTGGTCGCCCGTACTCGAAATTCGACCATAATAATTAATGTCAGTCTATACTTCTATAATCACAGATTTCGCCAAGGCAACAATAAACAAAGAAGTACATATGCGTGTGTGTGTCAAATACATTGTAGTGTGTGTAATGTTCTTTTATTGATTTAATGTATTTTTTATGCATATATAAAAACAAAAAATATTAACATTCGTCGCTTCTTCTCTATATAAACTATAAGTGTGCGAAATTTCATACTCCTCCGTCCGCGCAATTCTCGTAAAAAGGGGTACAAAGTTTTTGCTTTACGTATTAATATATAAAACATTGTATTGTTTTTCTTCTAATTGTTTCATCCAAATTGTTCGTTCTATAAATTATTTTTTAGTGGAAACTTGATTGATATATATATTAATTTTTGTGTTTTATATTTAAGAATACTAATTATTGTATGTTTCCTAAATAAATTATTGATATAAATAAATATAGTTCATGCATTTCACGACGGCAAGCGTGTTCTGCTTGTGGTGAACACGTATCTGTCTCTGCATGTGACCAAAAGCGGGTAAGATTGGACGGCATGCTCGCAACTGCAAATTCAATCACGAGTAAAGCTACAAAAGCAAAAATTTTATTCTGAAAACTCAAATCCTAGAAGACTTTTTCTTAATCACTTTCAATTTTTCACTGTTTTAATCGAACAAATATTATTATCAGTTTTATTTTGGTCCAAATTGGACCTGTGTTTAATCATCGGTCTTATTGACTCTCTAATCTGTGCTGCACAATGTAAAACTCGTATATCATTCTCTCGTAGACTTAGTTCTATAGATTTGTGTTTATCTTTTTTTAGTGTCGCTTTTTCGTTTCATCGAGTTTCAAATCAACGATTCTAAAGAAGTTTCACTTAAAAAAATCATAAAATTCGTGTCACATAATTTATGGATGACTCCTTAGAGAGGAGGAATGGGATACAAAAGATGGAAATAGGGCATGGATTAGGCGGGTCGGACAGTCACAAATCTATTTACAGTACTCTTCACCAGAGACAATAAAACTTAAAGATTTTTCATACACCGTCTAAAATATTTCTTTTCAACATCTCATTTTGTTGAACACATGGCAACATTAACTCTGCAGTGCCAGCAACGTTAATGCTATAACGAAAAAATATACAGAAAATACTCCGTGAAGAATAGTAATCTAGACCGTAATCACACTTAGTTGATTTTTTATTTTATTGTTAGAAAATGGCAGTTTATTTGTGTAAACCTCAAGTTTTCATCATGTTTCAATCTATCTTCGTATAATGAAATCGTAAACTAAGATCTTTTTACTTGTAGACGCGTTATCGCTCGTTCTATTTTGGCGACAATAAAGCAAGGTAATTGCCCGAATTTCACTTAGTTACGCACCGACTGGTGTCGCTGTTGCAAATTAATACAATTTTTTATTTTTATTTTTATTATGCTTATATCCGTTATACATACAAATATAATTCCAAAATGCAAATAAAATCTTATAGTACCCACAATTATATTAAAATAATATTGTGAAGTATTCAAATGATCCTCGGTTTCCCCCCTACTTACTCTTTTTCATATTGCACGTGGACACTGCATGAAAGTAGCCAGGGAAATTGTAGATAAAGGAGACGGATGTATTCTTGTAGGATGAATTTCATGTATTCTTGGGCTCAGATTGTAAAAAATGAGAAAGATTTTAAGATTTCGTTTTATTATGTTGAAATGTTTTATAATTTTAGGGGGTTAGTTATTCAGAATGAATTAATTGGTGTAAGTGTTTTCGTATTTTTATTAATTGTTGAAATTCATTTACCTAAATCGATTATGGTAGTCGATAACTTGCTTTATTCGTTACCTTATTTTTAGGATTTCTTGTCTTCCAGGTAAAATTTATCGCTGATGTTTTCAATTTTTTAATAGGAAAATATAACGCTTTTGTAAGCTATATGTCAACTCATTACACTTCTAAGGCCCAAAACTCCCCATGTCCTTTTAATTATGAATCGTACTTGTTCAAAGTTAGTCGTCGTTAAGGCGTTCCGAGTGCGGAAATTAATGTAAACGTGTAAAAAAAGTTTACTTAAATACTTAATACAATACTAGAATTCTTTTTGTTTAATTACTTTAAACACGATTGTATCGTAATACAAGAAATTACAAAAGCATACGAATAAGTGCATATTTAAAGATTAGGAGTGCCGTCTAACAGAATTTAGCGGGTCACCAAAAAAGTAAAAATTACCACATGGATGCGCAAGCGCAACATCCGTTCGCATATCGTTATATAATACCAATGTGCCCGCATAACCAGTGATCGAATGCCTGTGGAATTTTATTTACAGTGGTTTTTTATTGCAGAATTACAATATGATGCGTGCCGCTTTTATGCCTTTGAATATTCTAACATAATTGTATATTTTGGTGTGCAATAAAGTGATATATATCTCTCTCTCTCTAACATTATTTACAAAATAAAAACTAAATAGAATCTTTTAAATTGTCATCGTAGAAATAATTTTAGTTATTATTTAAACAACAATTACACCGGCACACAAAAAAGCGGTCTGTACGTTTGACTAAACCCACCTACCTACATTACACCCATTGCTTTGTACATTTGACCAGACCCACCTACCATTTATTTATTACATGTATTTAGTAGTGTTGAATCTGAATCTGTTTGACCTGTACATATGGATTTAAGCAAATTGAGAAAAACCGAAATATTGCCGTTTTTAAGAATTTGCTGAAAATAATGAGGGTGGGGTGTACGGGCCAAATAGCTCAGACTCGGATTCGGCACGTCGAAATACATCTAAGTAGGTGGGCCTGGTCAAATGTACAGATCACTGGGTGTACAACTATACATGTAGGTAGGTTGGCCTGGTCAAATGTACAGATCATTGGGTGTACAACTATATATGTAGGTAGGTTGGCCTGGTCAAATGTACAGATCACTGGGTGTACAACTGTACATATAGGTAGGTGGGCCTGGTCAAATGTACAGATCACTGAGTGTACAACTGTACATGTAGGTAGATAGGCCTGGTCAAATGTACAGATCACTCAGTGTACAACTGTACATGTAGGTAGGTAGGCCTGGTCAAATGTATAGATCACTGCGTGTACAACTATATATGTAGGTAGGTTGGCCTGGTCAAATGTACAGATCACTGGGTGTACAACTGTACATGAAGGTAGGTGGGCCTGGTCAAATGTATAGATCACCGAGTGTACAACTGTACATGTAGGTAGGTAGGCCTGGTCAAATGTATAGATCACTGCGTGATCGCTGGGTGAACAACTGTACATATAGGTAGGTGGGCCTGGTCAAATGTACAGATCACTGGGTGTACAACTGTACATGTAGGTGACACTACTTTGTGTGCTGGTATAATTAAACGTTAAATGACTCTTTTTCCTTGTACACATGACGTCATAGTACACTTGCACAAAATCTATTGAGGCCGCGTTTCGCAAGCAATAAAATGGTATCTTCAGATAAAAAACAAAAACAGATAAAAATGATATAGAAGAATGAGAAGATCGTGAAGCGATTTACATAGAGTAGAAACAATATATTTTTTCACTTATTAATATATGGCTTTCAAAAATGTTTTTAGTAGTAAATAATTTGATTGAAAACTTTACATTTTGAAACGTGTGGGATCGAAAATTTCTCGCATACTTGAGACATTACGTCCGGAGGTGGACTAGATCTAGCTGATAGCAACTGTTTTGTACAGAACGTATGTTTAAAAAGATATAATAATTATGTAAAACTAATTTTAAAACAATTAGCATTACATAAACATATTTATTTAATACAGAAATTTGATTCAACACAATGCAAAAATATTTGTGAAAAAACGAAAGAGCAATAATATGAATTACGTAATGAATACAATACATAAATGATTTTTTGACAAAGAAGTTTTAGTTATTTTTATCAATTCGCAAAAGATGCGAAATATTTATCTGGTCAACATATAGTTATTTTAATCAAATATGCATAACAGTTTTTATTAGCCATTGTATGACACTGTAAATTAGATAAAAATGGATGCTTTGTATTGATTTACATTTTAATCGTTATAGACTATACCGTTTTATTTCGTTATAAAAGATCTCTGAATATTTTTACATATTTTCAAGCTCAGTGTATTTAAATAAACATGCATATACATATATATTATACATGTAAACACATTGTAAACGGTAGTTGTAATTATAGAATAGAATAGAATAGAAAACACTTTTTTGTTCACCAAATAAACAATTACAGAATGAATAATTACAATAATTTAACGGCAAAACAAAAGGCGGCCTTATCGCTTAAAACGATCTCGTCCAGGCAACCTGACTGAGTGGATACTTTTAACAACTTGTGTGTCTAGGTATAATTAAATAAAAAAAAGTAAAATAAAAAAGGAAGAACAGTATAATGTGGACAGTACAGTACAGCTTAGTTGAGAAGAATAGAATTTTTTTAAATTATAAACTAAAGTAATGGTAAGGTAAGGTAATTATATTATATGTTAATGGTTAATAGTAATAGAATAAAATTTTATGTATGACACACAAATTATAAAGTAAATTTAGAAGTACATTTTTTATGACAAGTACAATGGGTGGTGGTATCGCTGGTTGCCATTTTTCCAGACAACCTTTGGATGGATAGAAATGAAATAGAAATTGCTTTAGGATCCCTTTTGGACGATTATTCAGCCCGAAGCATTGCGATAACCTTGAAAAAATTCCCATACCATTGTCTAGTTTCTATATGTTACTACCGATGCTTTTTTTTACCTCACAAATGGTAGAAAATTGATGAAAAATGAAGAGGAAGAACACCGAGGTGATATGGGCGTGTAATGAAGAGGGATGAAAGTCACGTGACAAAAAGAATGTTAAACTGCAAGATTGATGGATACAAATGTAAACGTAGACCAAAAAAGAAATGGATCGATTGTATGAAGGCTGATATGATGGTTTGTAGTGTGACAGAAGACGGAAGAAGAAGGAAAAGACATACTGTGCCGATCCCAAATAATCGGGGGAAGGTGAAAGAATGAAAATTGATATGGAGGTATCGAGTTTAGTTAAAATTTTACGATTAATAACACAATATAATATGAAAACAGAGCATAAGCAGTACTGTATATTCTTCTTCTATGTCATTCCCTTATTGCTGAGTATCGTGCTTTTGACGACAGTGAATAATTGCTCTCTTCCACCGAGATCGGTTATGAGTGCGGCGTAGGGCCGAGTTTATCGATACGTCTAGCTGGTCAGCAACCTGATCAATCCACCGATTTTGAGATCTGTCACGACGTCTCTTGCCTTCAACTTTCTCAGTGATGACAAGTCTCACCATATTGTGTCCGGATTCTTGCGGGCTATGTGGCCAAAGTACTTCAGTGTCATTTGTCGACGGACTGCTCATATCATAACTGTATGTATCTCGCGGATTTTAGGACTAGTTGTCGATAGGAATATACACTGCCTGTTTCTTCGTGTATTTTAATTAACTACGGTTATGCAATTTCGAATTTGCGAAGGCACGTATAGAGCTGACATTGACCCCCTTATGCAGTTCCTCTTGCCGTATCTGAGACCATCATAATAATATCTATCTGACGTCGTTTTCCTTACAGCGTCACCCTACATTTGGATGACAATAACAATATTGTATTATTGGTTGCGTATTGAAATTTTATTTCAACTTTTCACATTGCTTTGCGTAATACTTTATGTAATTGCGACATATTTAATCTTCGTTATGGGAAAATTCGAATTACGGTCAGGTAAAGTAACAGTGTATCTACAAAAAGCGGGGTACCTAATACATTTATAGTTTCTAGTGTGGAATTTGTTATTTGAGTCAATACGGCTAACAAAAAAGTATTGAGAAAAACATACAGCCGCATTCAGAGCCTTCTCCGTCTCGAAGTCTATTAAAAACTGGCCATTCCTTAAAATCACAACAGATTAATCTGTCACTTAGAAACTCTGTGTTTCATGCTTATATAATAAGAACTTTTTTTTTTTCAGACTGGAGCCCATATTTTATTAGAGTGTAATTAGAAAGAAAGAAGAAAGAAAAACTTTATTTGAAGAAATAGCGACGTAATTACATTCCTTATACATTATTATACACAGAGAATATTTTGAGAATTTGTACGCCGCATTTTCAGCAAACAAGGTTGCGCTCAGCATATTGCTGTGCCGGAGTTATATCCGACAAACGCTGATTTTCAGTGCAAACCTTCCTTTTGGCGTAAAACCAAAACGACCCAATATTGTTAAATAAATAAAATTAAATATATTTACTACTAATTGTAACTTTTACAAATTTATTTTATACCATTGATAAGCCCTACCCAATGTTGTTGGAAGGAGTAGTCAAACCTGGCCGCAATAGCTTTTATGAGGTTGCTGGTGGTGCGGCGCAAATGCTGCAGTATGGGGACGGATTTTTGGCGGATTATTACCTCGAACCCAATCTCGTTTAGAGACTCGTGGTAGGCCCCAGTGATTGCTTAGCATATCAGCAATAATGCTGGCACATGATTATGGCTGATATTCAAGGTCAATCATCAAATAAGAGGAACTTGGGAATGTTGTACTTGGTGGGCCCAGAATCTAGAACTCTCAAGGATCTAGCTTCCCTTCTCTACAGTATATTTGCAAGGGTTTCTCCATTGAGATTTTTTTATTGGATGAGTTCAGCAAGCAGTCAGACGGACCACCTGATGGAAAGCGATTACCATCGCCTGTGGACATTGGTAACACCAAAGTTGCTAACAATAAGCTGCCTATCTCTAAAGGGAGACTGGAACCTGGTCACTAATGCCGGAACACAACTCAAAGTTGTTATGGCGGCATGCTCTGGATCAGGGTTGGTAGCCATCCAGATGGGCAAATATCCTACTACGCTATATTTATATATAATATATATAGCGTTATTTGACTTCACATATTTTATAGACATCAATCAACTAAGTAATTTTTATTTGTAGAAATCGTGATTTCAAGTTATTATGTGTAGAACCATAATTCATGTTTCGTCAGACTGTGAACAATTATATTTGATGATGACTTAACATATGTATGTACCTACTATCCAATTATTTTTCATAGCGTGTTTTAAAAGCCTTCTTGTATGCTTCGCGGAGAAGCTACTGCAAATAGCAAGTACAGTTTTAGGGGTAACATAAAAATTATTTATTAAATCCAGTGATAAGTCAAATGCGACAAAGCGTTGTTTTTTTTAGATATTTTTAAGGTATCTTAGCCAAGTGCCGAAAACGGTACCTAGAGAGTATGATACTTTATTATTAATTATCTTTATTATAATTAATTTTCAAGTGAAACTTCTATGTAGACGGGGTCTTAGGATTTTTCTGTCACGAAAAAGCGTAACGGGCGCGTGGAGGGGCGGCATAAATTTAGACTAGACGTGGTGAGAGGCAGCATAATTTTAGAGTAGACTATGGATGCGTTTCTTGGTTCCGGGTCGAATTCAGTATTTTTGTTTGATAAAATAAAAATATTTGTAAAAGCGACACACACCCAAATAAATAAATAATGTTTATATAAAAAATGTATTTAAAATGTACCTAGCCTAACCAAATCATAATTTGCAGTAAACCTGCGAAAAATCGTTTTTTCTTGTTTTTTACCGTGGGTCATATGGTATAATAATAATAATCGGCAGACAAACACACATATTGTATATCCCCAAATTAAGCAAGTTACGCTTGCGTTGTGGGTAATATACAACGTACCACTCTGGGGCCGATCCCAGACACCCAGACCATAGTAAATAACAGAGAAAATACGTTTCTGAAATTTACTATACCAGGAATAGAACCCGGATGTGTGATTTAAGAGGTGGGCATTGAAAATCAGTGCTGTGTCGGGCTATGTTTCGGCACGGCAAAATTCTGAGTGCCAACCTCATTTCTCAAACGGCAACATACAATTTTCTCAAATGTTTTATATGTGTTCTGTTGTTTTGTGTGTGCCACTTTTACAAATATTTTTGAAGTGAAACTGTTTTTAGCCATGGTAGTGAATTCTTTCAATGGATACGAAAAAGCGTGACGTCGTAAATTTAATAATTTAAACACTACTCTCATTAAGATAGAGATGGAAATATTTTAAAGTTTTGAAGTTCATAAATCAAATTGAAACTAGAGCATTTGTTTCCTATTTTAGTTATCATAAGCCTCTCGTGTCTTTTGTTCAAAGTGAAAACATGGAATCTGTTCGCGCCGCTTAATTTAAAATCCTGTCCTATCAAAGTATTTTCATAACTACCCGTTTTTCTAACCGCGTTATCCAATTAACTTTTCTCAGCCGCCTTCTTCCGTTCCATACGACTATCCTTGTCGTACTTACCGCTGTACTAATACTGCTCGTCTTTACGAGTCAGTCTGCTGTCGACCCTCGTACGACAGCTCATCTTTTCCGCCTCAACTTGCCTAAAAGTACGGTTATACCGCGCCGCGTGTGTACAAATAATAATCGAAGGCCGCAAGAAGGAGGCAAGCCAGAAGACTTACTGCAAGGCTCACTTGGTGATCAGTACGCATAGTTAGTGCAGCCCAGAGGCACGCAGGTTAGTCTCCCATCTGTCCATACCAGCAATCCTAGAACCTCCATTTTGGATACGCGTTCAGTACTTAATACTAACCCTGACAAGCGTGTGCGTCAGGAGAAGGAGTACTTAATACTGGGCTGCCGCGTTGACAGAATCTGAATTCTCTCGTAGGCTACTTATTCTGAAATTTCACTTCTGTCGTGTATGAATTGTACACACACATTTTTTCTTTCATTCTGTCCATGCTTGTGGTGCAAATCGATTCCACAAATAAGCTGAAACTTAATTTGTGTGTCGATCACACCTCACATTCATGGATTGATTGTGGTCAAACGCAATCTGAAAGACATATGTTTGTACCTGGACGTTAGGGTTGCCACTTGCGTGATACCGATGCTATGGGCATGGTATTTTAGATCACTGCTCTAAACTATGGGCCTCGAAGATATAAGAACAGTACTCGCTACTTCTTCTTTCTATTCAAGCGAGCGGTTTCAGTAACTCGACTACGTACCGCCTATGCGAAAGTGGATGTCGAGCCACTCCATCCTGCCCAGTTTCTTAACGTTGTCGAAGAATTCTTGGAGGCTACCTGGGGCGTCCATATACTTTGCCTTGTATGAAACTACCTCTCCGCATTCTAGCAGGACACGGGCGGCTATATGTTCTGCCTGCAGGCAAATTTTGCACAGGAGGCAGTCAGTGACGCTTATATTGACAAAATGCCTGTTAAAATTTCCATATCCAGTGGCTGTAGTATTCGTCACTTATTATGGCATGTTAGGATAAAGAGTGATTGCGGTTAAAATCGGATATTTTTGGTCTTGTAGATCGTTCTGTCTGTCACACAATACACTGTCATGCTGATATTTAGAGTGAATTTTATTACGTCATCGAATGAAAGTTATGAACACGATAACGGCCAACAAAACCGAAGATAGTTAATCATAACCGTGTACAAACTCACTCTATCTTAAATATGCCATTTTAAGTATCGATTTATTTAATTACTAGCAACAATTTAGTGAATAACTAGTTAACGGGAAACTATAAAATTATACTGCTTGCGAAATTAACTTTAACCAGTCAGAAAAAACGATTTGAAATAAAATATATTTTATAGATTTGTGTCAAATGGCAATCTTCCACTTTGTGATATTTAAGTATATCTACTAGCAACCCTATGGTTTTCAATGGCGGCACCCTTTGCAATCCTATTCTGAGAAAATAATTAAAATTAGTGTGTGCGCCAGCGGCGGTCGTGTGTTGCCCGGACGCGACGTCCTTCTCCGGGAACGAGCTAAAAATAACCAATGGTGTCCTTGGAAATGGGCGGGATTCGACAAAAACATTTATTTATGGTTTTAAAAAAGAACGATTGAAATGATTCGAGTTCTGGCCAAAACTTTTGAATATAGAACACCGATGTTAAGTCTATGACATCAAGATGTTAATAAAAATTGATATTTTAAATTAAGAATCATACCTTAGACCAAGAAAATAGGTAGACCGAGCCTCGAGTTTTCAGAGTGAAGCCGGCAAAAAGAAGCCGATTTTGGAATAGGAAGCCGATCGCGCCGCAGTGTGTTACGAGAATTTAGTATTAAATTGTTGAACTAGTACCGATAAAGGTAAAATAGTTTCCATTGAATACATTAGTATTACCTACAGACGCAAACCACGTGTATACTGCATAAATTCACGAACACAGGTTTGTAAATAATGCTTCATTTCATTTGACGCTCTTGATCACGTAGGCTTCGTCTCTATACTTTTTATTTGTCTGAAGTTCTGACTAAACCTTTGAATATAGAACATATATATTAGCATTAAGCGCTAATGCGTTGCCCCAGGCATAGAGCAGTCTTGTGGTTCTGTGAGATATCTACCATACGACTGGCTGTCTCGATAAAGCTTGAGCGCCTCCAAAAATAAAATAATTAAAAAAACGCATATTGACTAAAAAATAATATGTTTCTTCCATTTGGACGGTCTAAAAATAATGACAGTATTTATTTAAGGGAACAAATAGTCATTACCCCTCCTGATTTATACGCAATTAGACTCGCCACACTGAACTCGAATGTCTTAAATCACTCTCAGCGGTGTCCGAGCACGTGTCAGACACACGCTTTTAAAAGTAATCCCTCTGAAGGGAATGTAAATAATAAACAGAGGGAGGTGTCCTGACACAACACGGTAATGATTGGTGAATTGTGAAATTTAAACATAGGAAATTGTCTGTGCTAGGGTGGGATTGAGTGATTGGTTTCTTTTTTTGAAAGGAAAAAATAAATACAGCTGTATTTTGAATAACTAAAAAAATTTGGTATGTGCGCGATAGTCCACGATCTACGAAGGTTTTCCTTTATATAACATTTTTCTTCGTTATTTGGTTATAATTGGCTAAAAAAATCATAGAACACAATAGCCGTGATCACGGAAGACAAAGATGTCATGTGTAAACAAAAATTATAATTAAATGATTAAAATGAACAAGTTGGCGGTAGGCTAAATAAAAATTTAACAATACTCGTTGACACTTGACATCTTTGTATTCCGTGACCATGGCTAATGAAAAGTGGCCGAAACGTCGGAATAATAAGAATAAATTAAAATACCGGGTTTAGAATCGTTAAAACATAGTTTTATTATGTGTATTAGTCGCGAAAACTTAGAAAATACTATACTTTTATATAAACTTACAAAACGTTGCAGCCACATAGATTTTACACGAAATAACCTACTCATGGCGTCATATTTATATTGTTACGAGTTGCAGAACTCGAATTAAAATGCCATTGGAATTATTATAGAATTTATTAGAACTATACAAACACGTATAACACAGGTACAAATATAACTGTACACAACCAGTCCAAACGTAATGCACGATCCAATCACACGCGCAAAGTCCGTCACTAACCTCTTGCTTTGCTTGTGGCTATCGCTAGACGATCTCTCCATTGGGGCATTGCTTTCTGCTGCACAAATGCAATATGTCTACCTGGCCGCACGGGCCGAATTTTTTAGAATCACACCTGGCCAATGACTGCCATAAAAGATTACAATACACAATGGGCTGTTTTCTAATTACAAATTTTAAACACAAAGTAAATAAAAGAAGTTCAAATGCGGAAAAGTAATAAAGAGTGCTTTTATGGTATGCAGGTGTGAATCTACTTTTGTCGGTGTAACAATATGATAAATTTTTTAAATTATTTTTCTAACGATATTTTACAACTTATATGATAAGATGTCATTTTAAAAATATTTGAATCTATTGTTACATTTGTCCACAACTCTGTTGTTAGGTAAAAGAATGGTTATTAAAATATAAAAACCAGATTTCAGTGTGTTTTTTCCAAGCTATTTGTTTGTATAATTAGACCAATGACCTGACGTGATATTCATATAATATCTTTGGCATAGTTTCTTATATAAGTCTATATCAGATATAGTTTTGAATATTTGATTGCCTATCATGCATATTTATACGCTAGAAAATAATTTATGCATATTTTATTTATCATAAAAATTCAATTTTAATTAATAACGCAAATGAAATTTTGTCGCTTTCTTGAGAAACATGGACGGGTGAATATACTGCTTTGCCGTTACGTATGTATCACTTTTATGCCTTCTTATGGAGAAATTGCACAAGAATTTATAGTAAAGAAGACGGAAGATCTACCTTCACCAATCCAATAACCAGATAAGACATATTTTTTTATCAAATTATATTAATTTATAAACACGTCTATGATAGCTTGCCAATCGAAAAGTGTTCATGGCTATTTTTAATTAAATTAATTTTAATCGATTTTTTTATAACCTTCAACTCTTGATAACTGAACAAATTTAGTTTCAACTAATAGTTTTTAACATGGAGAATATGCCTTGATAGGTTTATCTACTTATTTCTGTTCATGGCTACATGGCAAGCAGGTATTAACAGGTAAGTCAATACAGGTAACTACACCGTTCTGTTAACCAATAAAAATTGGTATCATAAGAAAGATAATTTAATTACAAAAATAACCGTTATAGGCTTGCCTGCAAAAAACCATTCATGGAACATTATTGCCATGCTTCAAAGACTTAAAAAATAGCCATGAATACTTTTCGATTGGCAAGATATTTTTACAATTTAGGCTTCGACAAAGACAAATTCCACGTACAGATCTGTAAAAGCACATTTTATTACCTGTCAGCATTTGAACTAATTGTAATCCTATTATGATCGTCTTCTTTTGTTCACTTTATTTATTGGCATACGTTTCTAGTTATTGTGGAGAACAGCCCATTGTCCTATTGTACTCGTTTACGACCGCTCAAGAGTATCATTAGCCACGTGTTGTGGATTATAAATACAAGCTAATTCTAGGAAATTATGTCGACGTTGCCGGGCGGGCACATTTGCATTTGTGAAGTATAAAACGATGGCCTGATTGAGAGAGGGGGTCAGTTGAGCTACAACTACATTTGGGAATCTAATATTGACAGACTGCGCGTTTTATTGAATTACGACCTTCTGCATTACGTTTGGATTTGTTGTGTTCGGTTATATTTGTACCTGTGTTGTACGTGTTTGTATAGTTCTAATAAACTCTATAATAATTCTAACGGCATTTTAATTCGAGTCTCGCAAACTCGTAACAATATCTATCATAGACGTGTTTACAAATCAATATAATTTGATAATAAATAGGTCTCATCTGGTTATCAAATGTGTGCAAGTCGATTTTCAGTGTCTTTTAGACTATTATATTGTTTGGTTTTTGTCTGTTTGTGCTTCCCCAAAATCTGTACCAATGTTTAGTCATATCCAAGCCATGCTTATTATCATTATAATTTTACTGGGATATTTACTTTCCCCCTCAATATGTAGCCAGTGTTGAATTAAGGGGCCATCCATAAATTAAATCACATATTGAGGAGGGGGGGTCGATGAACTGTGACATTGTGTGACAAGGGGTGGGAGGAGTCCCAAATTTTGGTGACGTCACCTTTTAAAATCTTATATATTTAAGCTTTAAATGACGAAATTGGAACTATTAACAAATCTGTATGAGCATAGTGTTGAAATTATTAAAAAATAATTTACATAAATGGAAATTAAACTAATTACGGAACTGCTGTTTTAATTTAATTAGTGGTCGCGTAGTGGTTGAAATTCGACCATAATTAATTTAAATTATAAGTTTGAACATTATTAAGGTTCTGTTGTCAAAGACTATAACTCCTATAATCACAGATTTCGCCAAGGCAAAATTTAATTCTGTTAATTTGACTTTAACAATAAACAAAAGAGTATATATGCGTGTGTGTGTCAAAGACATGGTAGTGTGTGTAATGTTTTTTTTAGTGATTTAATATAGTTTTTATGCATAATTAAAAAAAAATATTAGCATTCTGCACTCCTTCTCTATATAAACTATAAATGTGCGAAATTTCATACTCCTCCGTCCGCGCAATTTTCGTACAAAGGGGTACCAAGTTTTTGCTTCACGTATTAATATAATGATAATTTCTTGATGTAAAATTACGAAATATGTGATGTCACACTAGGGAGGGAGGAGTCTCACGAATGTGACCAGCTGTGAGAAGGAGGAGAAAGGGGTCAAAAATCATGAAATTCGTGTGACGTAATTTGTGAATGGCCCCCTACTCTTTGTTGGGAGAAATATTAATATAGGCTGATAAAATATCACAAATTCTTGTAACTATTTTGTATCTTGTTGGTTTCTGTATAGGAACTATTTTAGCATCACCCACCTGAACTTATCTCTCCCATAGGTTTCCTAGAGCGCTGTAATATGAGCGTGTTTGAAAAAGGGGCTGAGAGGTAAAAAAAGTCATAAATTTCCAAAGAAGTAGGCAACGTATCTGCACTCTTGGTGTTGCAAATTTCCATGGCCGACGGTAACTACTTACCATCAGGTGGACCACCTGCCAGTTGCTTACCTGTAGATAAAAAAAAATCAAGATTAAAGGGCCTAAAGCGGCCGCCTTTGAACCATCGCTTAGTGAAATTGAGACACATCTAGATATATTGGTAGTTGCAAGACATAGCATAAAGTTCCACTTTACTTTCATGCTTGTCATATTTATCATATGAATCTGCGAAATGTCATATTCGTTATAAGAATCTGCGAAAATGGTCGCTTTATGCCTTCAAAAAGTTTGCTTAAAAGATAATATTTTCTTTCTTCCATATTAAATGCGATAAGGAAAAAATATTTTATTCTTTTACCAGTTTAAATATTTGCACATGCGACCCTTGTTTAATCAATGGCGCCCAACGTAATGCCGTTAATGCAAACTTCACTCAACTTTAAAACCCAAGGCAAATAATAAATGAAATTAATATGTTTGCGAAGTCATTCGAATCTTCACCCCTTGTTGAGTTAAATTGTTTTGTTTCGGTCAATTTTTCGTTCGTTGAGAACTTATGATTTTGTTGAAAGATAATTGTAACATTTTGTGATGTTATCTAACTAAATCCATTTGAGCTTGTCGCTACTTACACTTTTTTTATTTTGGTAGATTACTGTGGTTACATCTTTGTAGGAGGTTTATTTTTACTCTGAAACAAGTAGAGATAAAATCTGTCTTATCGTCTCTCTTAAATCATCGATCTATTAGATTTTATAACACAAGTATATTAACTTCCCACTGCGGGGCTCGCTCCCTTGTTCTAAAGGAAGGAACGGTATACCTGCCACGCTTGTATAAAGTTTTAATTTAATAATAATTTATTGCAAAAAGCCAGTTACAATGACAGTGAATGACACAAAAATGTTTATGTCATCTGGCTTAAAGACTAGGCCTTTGCCAAGCCATAAACATAAAAAAAAATGTTTATGTCGTTGAATGACATAAACATTTTTAAAATACATTTACATATGTATATAAATTGACAATGTCAATCCCTAACCCCCAAATTAGGTTTGCACCTGTGTCTTAGGGTTTAATTGTAGATTCTCATGGGTGCTTGTTACAAAATATCATTGGGTTAAATTTATAAGCAGATAAGTGTTCAATTAAGATCCAATTTTAGTAATTAGATATTCAATTTCATTATAAGTTAATTTTTGTCAATGTTCAGCAAATTTCTTTTTAATTTTGGATGAAGCGACGGAGTAAACAGATAACTGTTTATGTTTTTTTTTATTATATACATACTACCCAGCCAGTATTCAAATCCACGACAAATATAAAACACGAGTGTCTTAGTTACTAAGTTGTGACAACTTCGGTAAGTTCTTCTGTCTGTGTGTCGATTGTTCAAAAGCTGCACATAAATCCCATTCGGGATCGATACAATATGCTTAACAAAACGGCAGACAAGCTAACGGTTTTAGGAATACCAAATGTTCTATCATTTCTAAATTATTCCTAACGGTCGTTTAAATTTCAACATAATGGTGTTTCGGATCTTTTAAGTGTAGAATATTGAGGACATATGTGATATATTGGTACAAGCGAGACTGAGTTTATTATTTTTTTATTGCATAAGTTCAGCAGACAGGTAGACGGCCCACCTGATTGATGGCAAGCGGTTTACGATTCACAATCTCACAAGTCACACATAATTTAGAAAATAAATGTAACTGTAATCCTGGAGGAGAATGTAATGTAATAATTTCACGATCAGAATTGTACCAATCAGGAAGGAGGTCCCCAAGATACAGGTCGACCTAGTTTGGGCTTAGAAGTATCTATATCAGCTTCAAAAATTGTGTTATGTTTTACTCAATAAATGATTTTTATTTTTTATTTTATTATCGCCTATGGATACTTGCAACACCAAAGGTGCTACAAATGCGCTGCGGCTCTCTTAAGGGATACTGGAACCTGGCCGCTAATGCCGGAAGATAACTCAAGGTTCTTATGGCGGTGTACTCTAGCCTAGGAGTGGTAGCAACCTAAACGGGCAAATACCCTACCACCTGACTGTGACTTGTTTTTTCACCTCTCACGGCAGGACGCCCGGCCGCAGAAAATTGTATTTATTCTTTCTCAGTACCTATACGGAGAGGATTTATGGACTTGGTAGAGCCATGTTGGAATCATTACCTGGCTTACAGCTCTTAGAGCCTGCTCAATCGATATTATACCACGCTCTCACAAAATTACATTAGTGGTATCACACCGATCGAGCTGGCCCTAATAGCTGAAATCATGACGATGATTCCAGCGTCGCTCTACCACGTGCAAATAATATAGTTTAGGGATGAACCTAACTAACAATAGTCTCCAGGAAGATCTTCCTTTGAGACGAAGGAGCGAGATGGAATGCTCCTCCATCTTACATTCCCTCCAGGCCGTTTTTTTTTTTTTTATTAGACTTGACTTTATGTTGTCGGTCCGAAGACTTCACAACTTTACCGGGGTTTTCGGGCCGGGAGACAACCTGCTCGAGAGAACTCCCTAGGGGATTTTACCTCGGCTGGACTGTTGCCATGAGAGGGGGGATGAATCTAACGATGCCAACTAGAGGGCGAAACAATGTACCAATCGAGAACGGGCGACGGGTAATAATATAAAAGCCCGAGGATAAGGATCCCGGCGGACCGGGATCGGCGGTTATGGCTGTTTTATTATTGTTGGAAATTTGTATATATTCTTTGTACATTTCGGGAATCGTTTCCGACCTCAATTATTGCACAGCGCCTACTATTGGCTTGTAAGTGTTCCACTACAATAAATAATTTAATATATCACAAGAGTGAAAGTCTGGGTATTTGCAATGCATCTATTAACTAGCGTACTATAAAAAAGGAAACATATGCTATTCTTTGTAAATCGCCGCCTGTTTTCAAATAAACGTTGCACATCTCGCGAGCCAGAGGCGGCGGTCCGTTAAAACGCCATAATGGGCTATCGTTACGCGTAATTAAATCTAACATAAAGTAACATACATTGTTTAAGACGCTTCCGACAGAAGCTAATGTTATTCGCGTCGCCCACATTCGTTTAAACGACGATCATTTTGCATTAATTTAAAGCTGTTGTCGCTAAAATAAAGGCTAGTGTGAATCACAAACTGAGCGGGAGCGGATAATGGTATATTAGAAAAATGTGTGGACAACACTAGTGACACTGCTTTTTGTTTCATTATATTCATACAATTTCTTTTAGACGAATGACAGTCTATGACATGCATATGTACATGTATAGCTTTTTCTTAGAATATAATTTTATTACAACATACACACGATTTTTGCAATTAATTATACTATTTATAATGATGTTTATTATACCTTTCTATTAGATTTATAGATCTATTAGATAGATTAATAGAAAGGTATAATAACCTTTCTATTGATTTGTAGCTGGTACCAATACCAATAATAAATATCTTACTTACCATCGATTATCGGTTATTATCAGTTAAAATTTGATATAAGGTACATACGAGTAATGTCAAATTTCTACCGATGATAAGACAAGTGAATGAATAATAAAATATAGGATCCGGCCATAGGTCAACTAAAGGACCATCTAATGTCAGATACTAAATTAGAAAATGGTTTCAATTAACCATCTAGACACAATTTTATTAACATTCTATTCGAAAATTTAGTTCGTAAGGAGAAACAAAGTATATGCTGTTCTTTACCTAATCATCTTGATTGCCTGGAAATAACTAACGATTGACGAATACAAACAAACATATAGACAGAATCTTTACTATTGACCACATAGATAGATAGATAGATAACACTTTATTATACACCAATACAAAAATGAACTTAAAGACTAAAATTATATCTAGTTGTGTACAAAGGGCGGTCTTATCGCTAAAAAGCGATCTCTTCCAGACAACCCCAGGAATGAATTGAGATGATAATGGCGATGGTGGTATACGTAACATATAGTACGAACTACTTACATTTTAATAATAAATACATAAATTATATATATATATATATATATATATATATATATATATATATATATATATATATATATAAATATTTTATATATTACATAGATATATACTTAATATACATACCATACAAATACATATCTACAGAATATATTAATATTTATAAATGAATTTAAGTATCATATTCCAACGACAGGTAGTATTTTTTGATCATGGTTTTAAATATCGCTAGCGATTTTGCTTGTCTGATAGTAACAGGAAGCTTATTCCAAAGCTGTATAGCCTTAACAGTAAAAGAATTGTTGTAGAAAGTTGAGTTATGCGCAGGAGTGTTCAGTTTAAGTTTAGTAGAAGGGCGTAAATTATGAGAGCACGAAAGAAATTCAAAACGTTGTTTAAGGTAATTAGGAGTACTTGGGACAAATAAAATACTATAGAGAAAAGAAAGGATGTGAGTATTCCGGCGAATCGAATTGGCAACCACTTGAGTTTTTTTCGGAATTCAGAGACATGGTCATACTTGCGTTGGCCAAATATGAACCTTATGCAAAAATTTTGGAGGCGCTCAAGTTTATTAAGTTGTTCTTGGGTTACATTTAGATAGCTGGCGTCAGCATAATCAAGGATAGGAAGTAATAAGGACTCTGCTAGCTTAATTTTGGTGGTAGTGGGCAAGAAGTTCCTCAACCTTCTAAGGGATCTGGATGAGAGATATAGCCGCCGGCTTAATTCGGTGATATGAGGTCGCCAACACAGCTCACTATCAAATATAACACCAAGGTTTTTTACCTTATCACTAAAAGGAATTATTGTTCCATCAAACATTACGCTAGGTATAGTACTCCAGTCGACCTTATTAAGCATCCGTGAGCTACCGATGACGATGACTTGAGTTTTTTCAGGGTTCAGTTCAGACTTGAGTTTTAATTAAATTTAAAAATATATTATTTAGAATAATTACATTTAAAGATGACAACAATGGGCGCTCTTATCGCTTTTGAGCGATCTCTTCCAGGCAACCCGTATTATAATAAAAATATTTTATACCAACATGCTACTGTTGCATGTTCTTATAACATGCATGGTAAAATATAATTTTTATTATCCGGAAACTGGGCACACTGCGAAGCACAGACTAAAAAATATCGATCGAGCGATGAAGTCGCTACGCCGCCATTTCCGTACCCGTAGTCTTGTATAGTTGCCGACAATCGCATAAACAATACAGTCCTTCGTAAATAGATGTCAATAAAGCCGATAGACATGAAGGCAATGCGGATTTGCGTAATTTGAATTATACGCTTTGTTACTCTTGCGCACGTGGTTAATATGAATCGAAAGGTGCTACTATATTTCTACGATTTGCGCTATTCTTCGAAGGATAACTAAAATTAAGCTATGGAGTTCGCTATCTCGTTCACGCATTACCACATTTTTGAAGATTTTACTTACGACAAATCTGCATTAATGAACGAATGAATTAATGAAAACTATTGTTCACCATAAAGTTAAACTCAGCCAATTAATATGGATACATTCGCATTGGAAAGATGGGCAGTGAAGAGAGAGAGAGAGATCCAATGAGATTTAAAAAAAACCAACATTTAGTGGTATAAGTAAAATAAATCTAATACAATCGTAATCAACTACTAATAAGAAACAAAAATAAACTACTGCAGATATACAAAATTGAATAGATTATAATAATACAAGCCTTATTGTTAAATAGTATTACACAAATCTTAACAAAAAAGTTACGAATGTTTCACAACAAAATGATTTTAGGTTTTCCATATGAGGAGAACTCGAAGTATTACACACATCGATGTGTAGGTCTAATCACGATGTTTTCTTTTAATTTAAACACGTGCTAATTATAAGCAACACATGTCGCCGCACGATTCTACAAAGGAGTTACACACCGATCCGGCCGGGCATGAAAACAGTACGTTCGCACCGGTGTGTACGCGCAATATCAGTTTTCGTCTATGCTAAACACTAGTTTACGGCCAACCGCCAATGTTCAAATATATTACGGAACGCAAACCGAACTATTGTACTTGCAAATACATTTTAATCCAAAATTGTAAAATATAAAATACACGCATTTTTCGAGCAGAAGAGGGGCTTCATTGACTACTTCCTACGCTTCAGTACTTGTTAATTAAACAATAATAGCTTAGGAAAACTGCTAAAACAGCACACGTTCTCTTTCAACTTCCTAACCATATCATTGGAATGAGACGCGTGTACCTTACTTAACCTTTTAGGCCACCAAGACTTCGACTCTCTCGACGAATAGAAATAAAAATTAATTAACATGTAATTTCCTTTTAAAATAAATTGTCATTTTGGAAACAGCGTAGGTGCTTCCCAACTTAAAACTGCGCAAGATTCCTAACTGTTTTGAGCTCTTTACGACCTTTGCGACATAGTTACATAGGTAGTGTTGCCAGGCTCTGTATAGTAGATATTCATATCGAGGTTTCGAATATCAGGATTTGGGTACAATAATGTAATAATTAAAGTCCTTTAATTCAGCAAGAAACTCGAAAATTTATCAACAATATTGTAAGTTATAATTTGTGGCAGCACTACTGGCGTAGTGTTTTCAAAGCACTGTACTAAATATAATAAAAAATATTTTTAATGGCTTAGTAATGAAAGGTAAACAAGCAGTAGTTGCATTTATAACATTACGGAATTACACGCGTACTACGTCCAAAATGACGAATCCCATTTCAAAACCCCAGAAACATCCAAAGCAGTGAATATGTGAAGAAGGTTGTGAATAATATTTAAACTTGCATTTATAAAATTACTGTAGAGAAATAAATAGAACCGTAAAAGGACAATTACATGCGTATTACGTGTAAAATGACGAATCTCGTTGGGATAACCCCAGAAACACCCAAACCAGTGAAAACTTGGAGAAGGTTGTTACTAATATTTATACTTACTTACTTTTATAAAATTACTTTAGAGAAATAAATAGAATCGTAAAAGGACAATTACATGCGTATTGCGTCCAAAATGACGAATCCATTTGCATAACCTCAGAAACATCCAAACCAGTGAAAACTTGGAGAAGGTTGTTACTAATATTTACTGTATAAAATGTTGAATTGAAATAGCTGGTAACATATTCTAGAAGCAATCGACGTTAAAA
Organism: Dendrolimus houi; assembly: GCA_039645545.1. NCBI lineage: Eukaryota > Metazoa > Arthropoda > Insecta > Lepidoptera > Lasiocampidae > Dendrolimus > Dendrolimus houi. The sequence goes on along the minus strand of CM077127.1, from coordinate 4,829,666 downwards.
ATTCAATTGGAACGCTCAGTGTGTCGTGTTTTTTTTATGTAAAATTCCGGAATGTTGCGTAAACTTATGTCGGAGATGGCGCCATCGGTTTATTAAATGTCATATCGTTGGCTTTTAATGGGAGTGATATAAACATGACTGTGGTTTATGCGTACTTTCAGTCAGTTTTTATTTTATGTACTGGCTCAGCGCCCGTGGAGAGAATATTGCATAGAGACGACATATATAGGAACAAAATCTAAACAGCTTAATCACATGTTTCACATGTAACATGTTTTTTTTTTTTTTTTATTGGACTTGACTTTATGTTGTTGGTCCGAAGACCTCACAACTTTACCGGGGTTTTCGGGGCGAGTGCCTTTGCGAAGCGAAGGCGCTCGAGCCCGGGAGGCAACTTGCTCGAGGGGCTCCTAGGGAGTTTCACCTCGGCTGGACTGTTGCCATGAGAGGGGATGAATCTAATGATGCCCACCATAGGGCGACACAATGCACTAATTGAGAGCGGGCGACGGGTAATATAAAGCCCGAGAGGAAGGATCCCGGCGGACCGGGATCGGCGGTTCGCGGTGGCCTATACTATCTTACTGCCGTTTCGCAACGTGTTATGGCTGGGAGAGAAGAAACGGCGAAAGAAACTTCCCAGCAACACGCCTAGTCTATCCTATGGGGGGGCTGTGTCTCCTGGCGTCCCTCGCAGGGACGTGGAGAGATCGTGATTGGCGGCGTCGACGCCGCCGTCTGTGTCTGTCTGTCGGTGCCTGCCAGCCTGCCGTCCTAACCGCGGGCGGGCTGATCCGAGCCAGCCGTTTTGTGATATCGTCGACCTTGTCCATGAGGATGTTACGCGGTCGTCGCACGAGAGCCTTTCGTCGAGGCTTATAATCGGACGCGGACACGACGAGGGGATTTCGATGGTGCGGCGCTAGATCGAAATACTTACGCGAGAGCGACGTAATGTAGTTTTTGATGGAGGGAAGCTCCAGATCGCGGTGGATGTCGACGTTACGCATATAGAGGGGAGCACCGACGGCTCTGCGCATGAATTTATTCTGAACGATTTGCAGTTTCTTTAAAAGGGCAGGCTTGGCATGGCCGAATACCACACTCGCGTATGTCATGATCGGGCGGAATGTAACATGTGTATACAATAAGTGCTCTATTTAGGTTTATTTATTTTTTAGGTACTCACCTTTAGATTTTTTTTAAAATTATGCTGTCACTGTTTTCTGTTGTTATTTTTTTCTTTGTTATTATTCCTTTCACGTATACCTTCACTATAATTTAATGTAACTTGTTTTTATCGTGGGTCGCATGACTTTTGTGATTAAGGAGGTGGGCACTGAAAATCAGTGCTGTGTCGGAGCATGTTTCGGCACAGCAAAATACCAACCTCATTTCGCAAATTGCGGCACACATTTTTATTGTTATTGTTATTATTATAAATTATTGTTAAGTGTCGCATTTTTAGAAATAAATATTTTCTTTCTTTCTTTCTAATATAAGAAAAAGGAGACGCCTTATATACTGCTTTTATATATTGCTTTTCCTTAGATCATTTTGGTACAACACACACATGTATTTTGCAATCAATTACATGATTTAATTATGTTTAAATGTCTTAAGGCCAATTTATCAAACACCACAAAAAAAAATTTATCATAGGATAAAATGAGCTGAAAAAAATAAAATCGACAGTTGCGTGAATAAGACAATTGGAATGTTTCAGTTTTGAATTCAGTCAGGTTATAATTTAGTCGACTAATAACTTGTATCTGATGATTGAAACTCGCCCACTAGTCAACTTAAGGAATATATGAAATAAAAAATTAAAGTAGAACATGTTTTATATTAACCAACTAAACAAACAATTTTACTAAAATTTTATTCAAAACTTATCCTGAAAGAATAAACAAGGTAACCTATATTATGTATTGCTCTACATGTGACATTGTAGTTTATGGGGGGCATCCTTGGTAAAAGCGACAGGTTTCGAAAATAATCAATAAATTGAAAGTTTAAATTACCGTTGCTTAAATGCAGTAAACATACTAGTTGTAGTAATCGCTGTCTTTATCGAGTATATTTGGCCTCTCTATACAATTTGCATCGGAAATTCAATGGCACTCCAATCCAGAAGTAGAAACACTATTCTGTGATCTTTATCGTTCTTCTTTTAAATCTATAGGTTATAATATACCTCCTGGACTCAAACCGATGCTGTAAATGTGCAGTTCTTTAGATCGCTAAAAGTGTAATTTGAGATGTGTACAATAGCTTGTTTTGGGACTGTTTAACTTATTTTGTGTAATTTGAAGTCAGTAACATCCCATAAGTATGCGTATAGTCCGTTTAATTTCGAAAATATTTTTCCTTATTAAATGTCGTATATTTGAGAATAATTTTGATTTGAACGGGTTATCATGTTAGGCAAATAAATATTGTTCTACAATAAAGGCTTTTTTATCAATTTGCAAAAAATTATCTGTTCGCTCAAATCACGTCGCGTATGGACACATGCCAAACGCTAGACGAAATGGAATTAAAAAACATGACATTGATTCATGGTACAAATTGACAGGACCAAACGTTAGCGCCCAAGCAGACTCCAAGACAAATATATAGACAGACAAAAAATCCTCTATTGAATATTAGATAAATGATCTTGCGCTTGATACATTAGCGGCGTGACAGAGCCATTAGGTTTCTATGCGGTTTTATAATGGTTGTATGTTGAATGGAGATGTCATCAAGAGCGACGTAGGTGTGAGTTCAATGTAGGTCAGAATGTTATTCGCTGTACCGTTGACTTACACTAACAATAATAAGGTCCCTTCCTGGTTTTTTTATTGCTGGATTACAGCATACAGGCCGATAATCCACACGATGGAGGCTGGTTACTGTGGTCTTTGAACATTTGTACCTTATCTTGCAACGTAGACAATGTTTTAAAACTGTTTTCTCGTAAAGAAATAGTAATTCGTAAACACGTAGAGAAGACGGGGGCATTCGAGTACCTGATTGAATTATATTGTGTACTAACCGTGCCCGCGATTTCGTCTACGGGAATTTTTTTTGCGCGAAACTCCAAAAAAATTAGCATAAGTTATTTTTATAACATCAGCTATCTGGCAGTGAAATTCCCGTCAAAATCGGTCCGGCCGAAACAACCAGACAGACAGACAAAAAAAAATACATTTGAATTTTTGATGTATATACTTTCAAATGCGTTTAGTAAAAAGCTGTTATTTTGACATTACAAACAGACATCAATTTTATTTATCTGTATAGTGTGAACGCATTTTTTTAAAATTGCGAAGCTGGTAAACAGACAGACGGCAGGCAGGTCAAAGGCAGACGAAGGTGGTTACCGTCGCCTGTAGTCGTTTGCCACAGCAGGGGAGAAGCCAACGCGTGTGAGCCCTTAGTGTGATGTGTGATGTGATAAAGAGGAGGGGATAGAAGGGATAGTAAAAATGGGGTAGAGGGCAGTGGAAGTGGGCCATCGGAACTCTCACTCATCGAACTAAACATGATTAGCTCAAGGCTTAACAATTTCAAGCTGCACTGCGATAGGGCTGCCAACCCCAAATTTAAAAAACTAGTATTTGCAGTTGGAAAAACCAGGACAATTCAATTTAAGAACAGGACGCAGTAATAGAGTTGCAATAGTTAAATTAATATGTAGTGAAAATAGGTTAAATGAAATTCAAGTAATGATAATAATCATATTTTTTAATAATAAAAGATTTTGATAAAATTATACAAGTTGAAAGTTCGACACTTACGAGCCGTGAGGCCGCCTGTGACGTAAGAATTGTAAAAGTGGCGCGCGAATTTTAAAATACATGACCTTATCAGGGCGCTTCAAAAACACTACAAAAACTAGGATATGTCCTGGGAAAACAGGTCGGTTGGCAACTCTATATATACTGTGAGAGCGTGATATGACACCGAGCCGGCCCAGCGAATACAAATCGAAATAATGATTCCAGCATGGCTCTACTATAGGGTTGCCACCTTTTTTTTTGAAGAAAATATAGTATTTTAGTTTTTAAGCTTTAAAAATTCAGTACTCTTGGTAAATTTAGGGAAAAATAGTACACATTTATTTTTCATTATTATTTATTTATCATTATTGAATTTAACATGTGTATTCACTACTACTTCTTGCATTGGCCTGTAAAGATCTATTATATTTTTAAATAACCATAAGAGTCTGAACAAAAAGTGCGACAATTGAATTAACGATGAAAATATAGTACATTTCGTACTATATTCTTTTTCTAAAATGCATAGTACAACTTACTCAAATGTAGTATGCTACTATTTATTATACCAGTATCTGTATGGATAAAAGTTCACGGTTTTTATTAATATTCTAACTTATAATTATAATCCATCCTTCACATAAAGCTCTTCCGACAGCCATCAGTCTTTGGTGTCAACAATTAACCAGTTTAACACGGCAATTACGAACTCATCTTTGTTTTGCCACGCTCCATTGTAATGAGGAAGTGGTCGGCCATTTAGGACCATTAACATGGCGTGGCGAAATATATTTCGCACATTAGCCACGTCGTGTATATCTTGCTGGCACAACAACAATGTCAGAATTGCTATCCGCTATATTTTTTGTTGTAATTAAGATGGTTTAATAATGTTACTGTTGTTTTGTTCAGGTATGTGTGCGTGAATGTTGGATATATTTTTGGTAAGTTTGTGTAACTTTTTGTTAAAGGCGATTTCGCATGGGTTGTGTATTAAACCAGTATTAAGTATTTAAAGACTAGGGCTTTCTACGGGGCATTGTTCGCGTATATTTAAATTGGTTATGGAACTGGCATCTCTGATAAGATTCATTTTGCATCTTATGTCCCTTTTCTACTTGGATTAGCTAAAAAAATCCTTTAATTTTGGTTACGTGGAAGAGATCGCTTTAAACGATAAGGCCACCTATTGTATTGCTTAGAAAGTATTTTAATTACATTTCTTTGTATTTAAATTTTTTTTAAAATAACTATGACTTACAACTGATGAATGGATCCCTATAACAATTTTATTAGTTCTATTTTTTCCAAAATGGGTTCAGAACAATAAAATTATTATTTTAATACCATGCATATATCATACAAGAAATCTAAAAAAATCATCGTGTTCTCCATAGTTTATATAGTCTATTCCAGTTGTTTTTTTTAAAATAGCTTCAATGTACAGACACGGCAGGTTTAGGATTTTATAATATCATAGATTACCACGCTTATTTAATCTTTTCACACATGCACCTTCATGTGAAGTGCTTTTTACCCGAACGTTCTTTAACACTTTCTGCTATTTGATCATGGTGTATACGCCGAGGTCTGCCGGCACCATCTCTACCATTCACAACGCTGTCCACACACTTGTTTTAACCGACTTCAAAAAAAGTGGAGTTTCTCAATTCATATGTAAATATTTTTTTTACGTATGTTTGTTCAGCTATAACTTTTTTGTTTCTGAATTGATTTTGATAATGCTTTTTGCGTTCGTTTTACTACATTTTCGTATAAATTTCATTGTTTCTGTTGTTAATGGATATGTAACTAAATAAGTGAAAAATAAAAAATTCTAGTAAAACAGAAACTGACTTCAATATTTTATAGAAAATATTTATTTTTGCTTTTTTGTTACTCTTAAAGTCGGTTTTTATATAGATATTTTTATGTGATTCTAACTTCATCCATTCTCTCTAGTCCAAACCACTTATTTAGATACCATCCAATAATAATTGCTATATGTTTATGTGAAGTTTACTTTAATACTTTATCTAATTGGAAGATCACTGTTAAATTGTAATAGGTACGAATGATAAAATATTTCATAAGTTACTTACTATGACAAGGATTAATATTAGGCTTCAGTCACAGAATAATACACACATATCAGATGCGCAACCATACACTTTAAAACCATTAACTATACATGAGTCATTTGAAACAATACACTCGACGGTTCGGTGGAAAACCGCAATTTTGATTTGACGATAACGTGCAGGGGAATGATAATATTTTGCCATACATTAAAACGTGTATACGGAACCCACCAGACAGTCTTTTGAAGGGGAAAGGGGATGCATATGAAGACAGGAGCGAACTAAGTGCTTGAAAATTACTTGAAAACATGTTTAATACACTGTCGTATTCTAACTGCAAATTTTCATAGGCGTTACTCGGGTGGGCTACGTTCCACATGAGGCTCAATACGACTACTCTCCCGACCGCCATTTTCCCCGGTCCACTTGCTTGCGGGCGTTACAACCTTAAATCCAAGTGGAACGGATTATTCGACCCATTTATTGACATGGGTCGTTGTGAGCGCTGCGTGAGCGCAAATTATGACGTTATTAGTGACGTTTTCACGGCAACCATAACGACCGTGGTCGCTGTGTGGAACATGTGAAGGAGCACTTTGGGCGTTGTAAGCTCGAAGAGGCATGCGCCCCCGATGTTCTTCACATAAGACAATAACATAAAAACAAAACATTTAATATTACTTAACATCTAAATTTTACGGTTAGATTTGTTTCCTCTATGTTAGTTGCAAAGTATTTAGTTTCCAGTATTGTATTCAGATGGATATGATTGGAAAATTTACTACCGCTGTCGTAAGGACTGTGAACTGATATTATTCAATCACTAAATTGCATCCCTTGTATAGTTAGATAGATGACACATGTTACAATAAATTTTAACATTAAACTTAAAAAAAAGGCTTTAAAAATACCACCTTATCCTATTACCTATAAAATATCATAAATAATTTTGATTACTGTTTAAACAATAATTAATGAGCTATTTGAGTTGATTTACTTGTACAAAATTATGGCGTCATAATTGTGTGCAAAAACTATGAGGGCGCGACGTTTTGTTAGATTATTAAAAGTTTCACAATTCATTTGTCTACCATATTATTACTTGAAATAAAAATAAAACGTCAAAAGTCAGACGCTAATAACGTTATATTAAAATAACAACCTATCTTTATGTGTATTAATAAATAATTACACCTTAGTCATAATACTGGAGTTCGGCCCTGTGTTAGGATGCATTAATGCAAAAACGACACACGCACCAAAATACAGTGTCGCGTCGCAGACTGCTTTCAAACAGATATGCATTGTGCAAAGGGGTTTCAACATTGAGGGATTGGGAAGTTCCTGGGACACACGTGAAGTGCGGGCGGTTTTGTTGCTTTGAAAATGAATGACTTGTCGTTGAACTTGCGTTGTTCAGACGGCTTTATGCAAATTGTGTTGGTATTAAGTCGTGTTCAAGATTTTATATTTATAACCAGAGTTTTTATTTTTCGTTTAAGAATATGATAGACCGAAAATGTATATATATGTTGAGATATAAATAAGATATATACATTTTCTGTCTATTATGTTTTTAAACGACGAATTTTAGTTGAACCTTACCTTTGTTAAATTTGGTAACTAATGAAGCATCTCTAAATCTATGGCTTCTAAATTAAATAATAACATAACAGAGAATATACAATTACATTTAAATAAACGTAAGTTAAATTAAATTCAACTTTTTAAATGTTATTCATCATAATTAATAGAACTAAAGTATTATTATTTTGATTACCATCCATTCCATTGACGACCTTGTCGGTTTAACTACCAAATTAATGACGTCACCAGGGAACCTTTTTTGAAAACAAATCCTCGCCAGGCGGCGTCTAGCTACGCCCCTATCAATTAATATGTCACATTTATCAATTGGAGTGTGTGACGTGTCAAATGACGCGCGGCGTCTATCGGCTGCGCACGCGACACCAACATGTGGTCTATGTTCTAGATAGTTCCGAGTGGGATATGTTTTTTAATTTATTTATCATCATCACTCTAGCGTTTAATCCCGGCTTTCAACTTCACTTGGTATTCCGCATTCCTCTTTGTTGATTTCTTGAAATATTTTTCGCTCTTTTTACATTATTCTACATGGCTCGAAATGTGTACTGATATTTTATGAAATGGATATCTATACTCTATATACATATAATAACATTGTAGAGGTCGAATTTCTGTACAATGAAAAAAAATGCTAAAAACCGAGTCAGGGGGATGTTAGATTTTTTCAAATTTTATGTTTCTCTGTTTGTCAGTCCGTTTGTGCCGGCTAATCTCCGAAACGACTGGACCGATTTAAATGAAATTTTGTATGGTGGTAGCTTATATCCCTAGTCAACATATAGGATACTTTGATCCCGAAAAATTAAAGAGTTCCCGTGGGGTAGTTATAAAACCGCACCACGCGGACGAAGTCGCGGGCATCAGCTAGTTTATGGAATAAAACCAACAGAGATATGTTTTTTATCGCCATAGATATTGTCACCTCTTTAATTTTGTATAGATGTACTCTGTTTTATTATGTCCTATTTCTAATGAGTCATTAAATAGCTTTTTGTATACTGGTTTAACTGGCATTAAAATTATTCCGGTAATAAAATTATGAAATTAAGACGATAGCAAATTAATACGCATTTTTTATATACATTGTTTTAGAATTTATTGTAAACTGTGTCAAACATCCTAGCAGCTATGTTCCGTAAATCTTTGAGCAAATCGGAAGGTTGAAGAATGAATCAATTTTCATCGACTTAGACCTGACTTAGTAAATAGTATATCTGTATGTATGTATATATACAATAGTTTTCCATTTCTCAAAATTATAGAATTTTAGGATATGTAAAGCAGTAAGCAGTTTAGACAGGGGAGGAAGTAGATGTAATTTTTAACTTACACGTATGACCTGCAAAAACGATCTCCAGTGGAATTCCCATTGAATAAAATTTAGACTTTTGAGTATTTTACGTAGTTAAATTGATAAGAGCATAATTATTAAATAGTCCTATTGATATCACAGCGACATGCGTCTACGCATAGCAAACTCGGCGCGACGGCCCGCACAAGGGCGCTTAGTCAGCCCGCGTTGATTGCTACTATTGTTTACAAGTACCACTTGGTCATACTGTGGTACTAAACATAGAGATATAAACAACAACAACAGTACAATAACTGTAATTTTAATCTATAATAATAAAATGGTTTCTATTGTTGTGTTTTTATACCTTGCTATGGTTCTAGAAATATCTTCATTTAGGTAATTAAAATCGGTGTCATGTTTTGATTCAGCTTTTAAAATTGAATTAGTACAATATTCAATATTACATATTAAATTTATATAATTAGTTTTTACGCATGTCGTGGACTCCAGTAACTGAAGTAGCACATTGATTAATAATTTAAGGTTATGCATATTTTATAAATATGTTATGTGTATCCTTTTTTCTTTATTCAAATAATAATAATAAATAATTCTTTAACGTTAGTAGTGTTCGTTATAAATAAATAATTTTATAACATTTAACGTAAACTTTAACTATATGCGCTAGAGTTTTATACTGAGTGCTTAGTGCGAGTTTTTTTTTCTACTTGATCAGGTTCAAGTTAACGCAATTTTGTATGTCACTATTTATGTTTCCCTTTACGCTCACGAGACCATAATGCCCTAAGTCATTTCCATATAATATTGCGTTAACTTGAATGTGATCTAGTAGTAAAAAAATCGCGTTAATGGCGTTTACGACCTTTTGGTCCTTTCGCTAGAGTCTTGAGGCAGACTATAGGGAACCGAGTAGTATGAAGGCTACGCCACTGATGACTAGTATTGTAATATAATTATAAAATATAAAAAAAATACTATTGATTCAATGTCAGGTCAAGGATCATCGGGGCTGAGTAATTCGTCGGGGTTGTATACAACAATCGACCGCCCCGGACGCAACAAAGCAGCGTTGCACAATGCACCGCCATTACAATGCGACGGTCAAGCCGGTATTGGACATAGGTCTATGGATCATAAGATTAAGAACCAAAATGTAATATAGACTGCCAAAATGATATCGTGTTCAAGCAATTTTTGCCTATATGTATATCTCATGTTTTGACACGATTTGTTTTACTGTCTTATTTTTGCTTTGAAGCTAAAGAAAAAACACCAAAACATAATTTACTTTTATGTTACCGGATTTAGGAGGTCGGCACTGAAAATCAGTGTAGTATTCTGTATTATATGTTACTGTTTGTCTTGTGTATGTGTGTGTCGCATTTAGAAATATATATGTTCTTACCTACAATATACGAGTATGTTTTGCACCTATTATATTTTCTACCTAAATATGATTGCTGCATTAGTGGATTTTTTTTTAATCGTCCTAGTGCTCGGCGGAAGGCAATAAAATAGTGTGGGACTCGCAGTTATTGACAGACACTCCAGATACTACATACAGATCTCCGACGTGTAGGCTCCATAAAGCTTACAATAGTTTCGTAATAATTTTTTTTAACAAAATCCCAGTAAACGTTCAAGAGCTTTCGGTAAACAAGTTTAAAAAATTGGTAAAGCAACGTTTGTGCGAGAAAGCTTATTTATTATAAGACTAAAGATTTTCTAGACGACTGCACCGAATGAGAATAATGCGATCGCTACCAAGCTCTATCAGTAATTATTTATAAAGATTACTTTGATAAACCTTTTATTAGTATAAGCTACGTTCAAAAAAAAAGATGAATAATAATAATTATGAAATGAAGATATGTTGCTGGGGAGTTTGTTGCGCCGCTTCTTCTCCTTTAACACTAACTAAAATTGCTTTGGAAGTGGTGGTAGACTCATGACTTTCAATAAGTAATCTGTAAGATTCCATTTTGAAATAAATACATTCATTTTCATTTTAGATATCCCACATAAACCAACCTGGTGTTTCTACAATCATCCTAAGCCAGAGCTGTGGGACTTAATCAACATTCTGTCACATGCAGGTCCCTGCCGTAAGTTTAAAGAGGATAAATTCTAAAAGTAGTAAAGCCGTGTTCGAATTTCCCTTTCTTAAATTTAATCTATGGTCATGTTGATCTCTCTCTGTTCTTATTATGATCGCTTCATTTACGAGTACATTCTGTATTCAACTAAGCGGATATTATGACATCTATCGCTTATTGTTGAATTGTCCTATATTAAAATCAGATTAGCCACGCAAAATGTCACAGAATATTGCTAAACAATAGGTTCTATTTGATACGGTTCACAATAGCTGGAGTTGTTGAATGGTTGACAACTTGATGACAAATTGTTAAAAATTACCTATATACTTCGTGTTTATTTGTGTAATATTTTCAAAAACTTTATGAAAATAATGATATTTTATTTTCCAAAACGCTAGTGAAAATGTGACTTTCAAACTTAAATAATAATATCTGTGCACAGAAATTTCCGATACATCGATTTCTAGTTTTGTGAGTATTGGAGTTGTTTGTATGATTACATAATTATGTAAATATGGTTTATAACTACAGAATGTGTAGAAAATTTTGAAAAAGAGAGTTATTATGAGAGACCGGGAGTGGTTGATTGTACAAAATACATATTTAGATTAACCCTTCTCCTTGATATTACTATATTATTAGGTATAAAACTAGCTTAATACTAAACTATTCTCTGACACATTTAATCTTTGCTCTATTGACTAGGGCCAAAATGGGCAATATGCTGTATCGATCTAGTTGTTCCCACGTAATTTCATATATGGGATAAAAATGTGTTTGATGTATGTCCTTGTTTGGGCGTGGGCGGCGAATGTGCGCTCGGTTGTATGTCTGACTCAGCCGTTAGCTGCGACATAACCATAATAATGTTCGCATTAGATTAATTCGTCTGGTTATCAATAGGCGATTAGTAAATGTAATTAAGAGCTCTTGCCTATAAATTGTAACAACGAAATCATAATGTGATTAATAAAAGCTACGTATTGCTAATAACATTCGTTGTACTAACTTAATATAGATTTATGCTCGGTTATTAATAGTCTAAAAGACGCTGAACATCGATCTTCACCCATCTGATAACCAGATGAGACATGTTTTTTTAGCAAATTACAGTCTACTCTCGATAATTTGACACTCGTTAATTTGAATCTCTCGATAATTTGAAAAAAATCCGGTCCCTTGAAAAATACTCGATAAATTGAATAAAATCAATGTTATTTGATACCTTCGGTAATTTGAAGTTGAAGGAGTATTATCTTGCTCGCAAACATGCGATAATTTGAAGTCCGGGCCTTCCTACTCTCTATCATTTTAAGCTTTTATCATGCACATACCTGTCGTTTGTTTACATACATGTACAGACCTGTCAACTGTTTACATAAATGAGATATGAGTAATTTCGCATTCCAGTCTTCTTTCAAACGTTAATGAGTCATGTTAATGTTTGATTTGTGCTATTAAAATGAATTCAAGAAAGAACAAATGTCTTTCCATAAGTTCCATAAGTAAACGCTTGTTATTTTGAACTCTTGACAATTTGAAATTTATCTCTGGTTCCTGAGTTTCAAATTATCGAGAGTCGACTGTATATTGATTTGTAACCACGCCTATAATAGCTTGATTGCTAATCGAAAAGTGTTAATGACTATTTTTAATTAAATTATTTCTTTTTCATAACCTCCACTCTTTTGGTTACTAAATAAATTTAGTTTCAACTGATAGTTTTTAACATGGAGAATATGCCTTGGTAGGTTTGCCTGCTTATTTCTGTTCATGGCTACTTGGCAAGCAGGTATGAACAGGTAAGTCAATATATGTAACTACAACATTCTAATAACCAATAAAAATTGGTATCATAAGAAAGATAATTTAATTACAAAAATACCCGTATAGGCTTGCCTGCAAAAAAATCGTTCATGGAATATTATTGCAATGCTTTGAAATTTTAAAGTTACCCTCAAAGCATGGCAATAATAATAATATTAATTTGACATTACTTGTACGGAGCTTATAATAATTATATTAATACGTGAAGCAAAAACTTTGTACCCCTTTTTACGAAAATTGCGCGGACGGAGGAGTATGAAATTTCGCACACTTATAGTTTATATAGAGAAGAAGCGTAGAATGCTAATATTTTTTAAATATGCATAAAAATACATTAAAATAAAAAAAAGCATTACACACACAATCATGTATTTGACACACACACGCATATATACTCTTTTGTTTATTGTTAAAATCAAATTAACAGTGTAGCCTTGGCGATATCTGTGATTATAGAAGTATAATAGTCTTTGACAACAGAACCTTAATAATGTTCAAACTTATAATTTAAATTAATTATTATCGAATTTCGACCACCGGGCGACCACTAGTAATTATATAGTAAGATGTAAAAATCGGTCAATAGTAACTAGTAAGCTTTATTACCTACGACGAACCCATTCAAAGAATAAAATGCCCCGAAAGTTCTGAACAACCCAAGATATGATTCGTAATCAAAAAGTTCGGGAAGTTATCTTCATTAAAATAGTTTCTTGATTCTCTTAAACGGTACCAACTTAACAATTACTCTCAATGCCACTTTTGTCGTTCATACAGTTAACAGCATACCTACCTGTAATTTTATAGTTCCGGAGAAGTAGTTAAGGGTATGGTATAAACTGCACTAATTGTCCTGCTAAATGGTGTCGTTGGCGCTGATTAACGCATTTTTTGAGTTAACGTACATCTCATAGTGTTTGATTGTTCCGACGTCTATTTATGTATGGATGTAATTGAGAAGAATGTTTTGTTTTTACGCCAGTAACTATTTTTAGATATAATTTTTGTTGCACCGACATCGTCACTTGGTTCCCCTTTTCTAGACTACTAGGTTCTGCCCGCGGCTTCGTTCGCGTTAAAAAAACCATTGAGTTATATGTACTACGTATATTAAACCTCAATGGTAATGTCGAACTTAATTTTTAATTCCAATAGGCACTCCGAGCAGGAACGGTTGAAAAAGCTAATTTCTGCGGTCGAGCGGCCTGTCGCAAGAGGCGATAAAACAACCCACAGTCAAACGGTAGGTAGGGTATTTCGCGGTCTTGATGACTACCACCCCTGGCCTAAAATGTGCCGCCATAACAACTTTGAGTTGTGTTCCGGCATCAGTGGCCAGGTTCCAGTTTCCCTCTGGTATTGCTAATGTCCATAAGCGATGACCAGTTTTCATCACAGTTGGGCCGTCAGCCTGTCCGCTGTGTTTCAGCATTAAAAACAAGCCATTTAGCGAAGACGAAACTGGCCATGAGAGCGACACATTAAAAATGCGGCGTTATCATTCTCGTTGCCATGGCGACATATTTATTTAGTGAATTGTAACGATGTCGCCATAAAACGTGAGTGCTATCTCTTCGGCTATATTCATCTGTAAAAATACCCCATGTCTTATTCTATACCTCTCTAACAATTCGATAAAGTGTAAGTATGTACCTACTACAAATTATTAAGATGTTATGGATTGTAGTATTAGATTCTAATTCTGATCTCAGAAAAGTCCTCCGCAGCGGACATTGACAAATTGTCTTGCTTTGACGTCTTGAATCATCATTTCATGTTGGTGGAGGTTGCTGCTAATACATAAAATCTCCGTGTTACACAATTTATTTTGACTAGTGGTCGCCCAGTGGTGGAAATTCGACCATAATTAATTTAAATTATAAGTTTGAACATTACTAAGGTTCTGTTTTCAAAGACTATACTTCTATAATCACAGATTTCGCCAAGGCAAAATTTAATTCTGTTAATTTGACTTTAACAATAAACAAAAGAGTATATTACATGCGTATGTGTAATTTTTTTAATGCATATTTTAAAGAAAATATTAGCATTCTGCACACCTTCTCTATATAAACTATAAGTGTGCGAAAACTCATACTCTTCCGACCGCGCGATTTTCGTAAAAAGGATTACATAGTTTTTGCTTCACGTATTAATATAATGATACTGGAATTCGGAGCTAAAGTTTGCGATATGAAAATCGTAGTATCGACTTCATTTACTGTAGGTATTTCTCTAATACATGGCAAACTTCCATGCAATGGCAGTTTTGTTGTTGCATTCATTGAAAGCAACACTGAAACATCAATTGGACCTTTTATTGATATCAAAAGCGACAACGTTTATTGCACAAGCGAGCGTGCACCGTCGACCTATTTCGATTAGAATCGACTAAGCTGGAACTAGCAATTGTTACCGATCACGATTCCATTCGCAAAGGTGAAAAATACTATGAGAATGCCACGACTTGTCATTTGCCAGTCACGCTTTTGAACATTCAATATTGCCCCACTAGTTGCTAAGAATTTAACGCGCCACTATTGCGTGGAATTAACATTTCAGAGTTCCTTAGCCATAAACAGAACCCTTATAAAACTTAAATCTCTGTTTCATCTTCTCCCAATCATTTGGGATCTGTACAATATCTTTTTTCCTTCCACACTCCTCCATTCTGACATACGTCTTCTGCCACATCACAAATCATCATATCATCATTCACACAATACATCCGTCTCGTTTTTGATTTACCTTTACATTTGTATCCAACGATTTTGCAGTTTAACATTCTCTTTGTCACGTGAATTTCATCCCTCCTCATTACATGGCCCATACCACCTTAGTTGTGTTCCTCTCAATTTTTCAGTCACGGGTGCAACTTTCAAAGTTCCCCTTGTGTACTCATTTCTCACCTTATCTAGTCTTGTAACACCACAGATTATCTTAACATTCTTATCTCAGCTAAAAATCATATACGTAAATTAAATTTCCAAAAAATATTGAAACCCAAAAATATACGTTACATACGTAAATCATGTCTGTAATAAGAGCACATACATACAGATATATGTTACTTATGGATATCAGTATAACAGACTGCATCCTGAGGTAAAGCATAAAGCAACTCACTTTAAAGTTATTCATTTTTTACGTTAATCATTCATCATCATTAATCAATCATTCATTTCATATTGGAAAAAAATTTGTTTATACTTTATGCCTTGATTACATTATGCGCACTTCGACGGCAGCAAGGAAGACAGTGGCGAGGGAAGTGGGCAATTGAACACTTCCATAATCGCGCTGCCCGCTTTCCTCGTCCTGCTTGTTGCCGTCGAAGTGGGTATAATGTAATCGAGGCATTAAGTATAATATAAACAACAGTTTCTCCAGCATTATACCGATTATGTACATCGATTACTTTTAGTATACCGATTTAAAAAATCGAACAACCTTAAAGTGAGATGCTTTATGCTTTTACCTGGCAATAAATATTGCAATTATGTTAACGGAAATTTCACTACATTCCACAATTTTCAATTACAAATTTCTTCTTAGGCGTGCAACAATTTATGGTTTTATTAGGGTAATGAAGTGTAGGGACTAGACGTAAAATAGTAGAATGAAAGGCCGTTTAATACGGAATCTGGTCCAATGCGTTCATAATGTTCCTAATAGATTGAAATTAAGTGAATCGTAAGTTTTACTGAACTGGTGAAAGCTAATTAACGTCCTTGTTGAAGCGGATATGTTGGCCACGGCTATTATACACTAGGATTTAAAAGCGGTTCATGCCCATGTTGTTGCTTGCAAAATAATTTATAGTAGTTAGTTTAATTGTCCTAGGCGTAGTGTAGGACGCCGTTCGTCCCGGTGAACTGATGATCTGCGCAAGATCACCGACTCGGATTGGATGGGAAAAGAAGAAGTAGAGAAGCGGGCCTGCTTCCTGTATTGTATCGCGATAAGTTGATGATGAGATAGTTAAATTATAACGTGTAAGTCCTGAAAAACGTAGATAGCTTGCCTCGATGCGGAAGATATAGCCGCCCATCTTCGCCTCGAATGCGGAGGGGTGTCAAAGTACAAGGCGAAGTATCCGAACGCACGAGGTAGCCTGCGGGAAGTTTTCGGTAACGTTAATAAGCTTCCTTCCTGACTTCCTGGAGAAGATGAGCTGGATACAGTAGCCACTCTTCTACCATCGCAAGCAAAACAGGGCTATGTCGTCGAGTTGCGGAAATCGCCTGCTGCAGATAAAAAGCAGATATATATCACAAATTGCTTGATTGATCGATATAAGAATATTCAAAAGTAGCCAAAAAAGAAATGTATGGACGGGATGAAAGATGACATGAAAATGTGACGTATGTGTGACGAATACAGGTTGTGGAATGCAATGACACACGCCGATCACAAATTATTAGGAAAAGGTGAAGGGAAAATCCTTAATATAAAATAACATTCTAGCATTAATACTATTCATAATTGCATTTGAAGAACTTATTATTCAAATCCATTTTATCCTACGAATTATATTACAAGTTTGCACATAAAATACTTTTTGATAATGGCTCAGGTACCTATCCCAATAAAAAAAGGCTATAATAGATAAATAAATTCTTTTATTAAAAGCCAAAAAGTGTCTGTAAAGGCACGCTTGGCTGTCCATCAAGAGGTGTTGGTGCCAACACTAATGTACGGCAGTGAAAGTTGGGTGTGGCAGAAGAAGCATGAAATTAGAATAAATGCAGTTTAAATGAGATCTTTGAGAAGTGTATGTGACTTAAGCATGAATGATATGATACAGAATACTGTAATAAGGGAATGTTGTGGATTGAAAGAAGATGTAATAACAAGAGTAGAAAAAGAAATGTTAAGATGGTTTGGGCATGTAGAGAGAGGATGGATGAAAATAGAATCACAAAACAAGTGTATGACAGAATTGTGAATGGTAGCGTTGGTACCGGTACCACCACGACGTACACATCATGATCGAATTATAGAAGTGTTAAAACGAGGTCAAGTAAAAAGCATATCAAATAAACGTGAATGTATGAAGAGGTTAATGAAAGTAGATGAAGCGAAAGTCAGGATCGTCGCAAGTGGAGATCTATAGTCTCTGCCTAGCCCCATGGGAAACAGGCGTTTTCATCCGTGCAGGAACGGAGAAAGAATACAATTTCCTGCGGCCGGGCGGCCTGTAGTAAGAGGCGACTAAACAACCCACAGCCAGGTGGTAGGGTATTTGCTCGACTGGATGGCGACCACCCCTGGCCTAGAGTATGCCGCCATAACAACCTTGTGTTGTGTTCCGGCCGGCATCAGTGACCAGGTTCCAGTCTCCTTTAAGAGAGCAGCAGCGCATTTGTAGCACCTTTAGTGTTGCAAATGTCTATAGGCGGCGGTAACCACTTTCCATCAAGTGGGCCGTCTGCCTGTCTGCTGAACTCCTGCTATATTTTTTTTTTTAAAAGGCGTTTTAATATCTATGTATGTATAGATAAATAACTCTTTATTGTATACCAATACAAATATGAAATGACTGACTAAAACTATATCTGACTAGCGGTCCCGACAGACGTTCACCTGTCCTGAAAAATAAAAATCTAGAACCCGATTCTAGTGTCTCCTACCGGTTCCAATTGCGAATCTAAACCATCCGGGGACCCACGTAAATACACAAAAAAACAAAATCATCACAATCGTTCCAGAAGATTAGGAGGATCCTAGATCCCTACCCCAGCGTCACCTACCGGCTCCAATTGTAAATCTAAACCATTCGGGGACCCACTCAAACATACACACAAAATTTCATTACAATCAGTGAAGCAAGTTCTCAAGTTAGGCGCGTAGGTACTGTATACATTTCTAGGTTTCATTTTTATTTATATACAATAATATACATAGAAGATAGATAATGCACAAAGGACGGCCTTATCACTAAAAAGCGATCTCTTCCACACAACCCCAGGAATGAATTGAGATCATAATGACGATGGAATACGTTTATAGTTACTCACATTTTAGTAATAAATATATAAATGTTATAAATATTTCTTATAAAAGACTACTATAGATTTCATTATCCACATCTCAAAGTTGTAGTTGCATACAAATTTTATTTGTAATAATGCAAAATGGCTGTCATATCACTAACAGCGGTTTCTTCTAGACCAGCAAGCTGACAAAATAAAACCAGTAGTACTTTCTTAGTTCCCGTATTGTTTTATATCCGCATTTATGTTCGATATTTCTTAATCACCTTACTTTGTCTATCGGTACTGTGAAATGAGCAAAGCGTGACCAATTACCAATGAACATTTTTTTGCGGTGGTCGTACCCCGTTCATTATCCGAAAGGCTCATTACGCGGGCCCTCAATGAATGAGCTATTCGTGGCCGACGCTAATAATACTAAGATATGACGAATATCTCGACAAGATGCCACGGTTCGACCTTGCGCGGAACACTTATAGCCAGGGCTGCTCCATCCACCTTTGCATCTACATATTAATACACTGAAGCAAAAACTTTGTACCCCTTTTCACGAAATATGCGCGGACGGAGGAGTATGAAATTTCGCACATTTATAGTTTATATAGAGAAGGAGTGCAGAATGCTAATATTTTTTTAAAATTATGCATAATAATACTTTAGCTTTATTAATTTCATATGACCGTTGTAACACCAGCCCTTAGTCGTCATCAGGCAATTACGGTGGCTCCCTAATAGCCGCTAATGACATCTGCCTGCTTCCTTGTCGCGAAACGTGACTGCAGTGATGCGTACGCGCATAATTCGAGCATCGCTTTAATGGCCAATACTTAATTATACATTTAGTGCAAAAAAGTCGTGTGGGCGTAATTGGCCGAGCGTGAACGAATTTAGACATGCAAAGAATAAGCTTGATTATCGAAACCATCTCTTAATGCCTCCAGATGTTATGTACGTACTTTAATATTGTATTTGATACATTTTACTTATATTAATGTAACAATAACAACACATGTTACGTCCCATTACTAGGCTTGTGCCTCCCATTATAGGGGAAAAGGACTGTATACCCACCACGCTTGTCCAAGGCGGCCTGGCTGGTTTGACACGTCACTTATCTCAATATGCAGGTTTCATCACTGGCTGTGCCCGTGACTTCGGTCGCGTGGAATAATTTTTCGCGGAACCCTAATTTTAAAAGTAAACCAAGTTACTCCCTATAACATCAGATATCTGCCCGTAAAAGACCTGTCAAAATGGGTCCAGCCGTTTCAGAGATGAGCCAGAACCTCCAGACAGACAGATAAAAATTCTTAAAATTGTATTTTCGGTAGTTCCTGGTCCAAATTAACTCCCCTGATTGTTTTCACATTTTAATGTTGACATTACAAACAGACACTTCAATTTTATTTATCTGTATAGATTGCCATAATGATGTACTTCGCAGTCAAATCAAATGACACTTTTTCTCAACCCATAAAACGTCACAATTTTAACGAGTCAAATATTAATTATTTTTTAAACAGTAATTAAAATTATTTCTATCATGAAATTATGAAAGTAACATAGGCTTATGAAAGTAAGCTGATAACAAGGCATTTTAACACACGCTATTTTTTATGTACCTTGTTTTAAAATATATTGTAATGTCCAATACCCATTTAGTCAACACTGAATACGTGATACGGACCTAACTTGGGTATTTAAAATTACTAATTTTTATCGCCTTCAAAATCAAGGTCTTTTTTTAGATAATTTGAACACTTTTTTAGTAGATAACATATAAAATGGGTTGTAAATTTCGACTTATAGCGGATATACATAATTATGTCAAGTGTTGCCGAGCTAAATACATAAGTCCGGCTGCCATAAGTATCCTATATTATTAATAATTTAACACCTTCATAATTCACAGAAATATAATAACACGACGTCCATAAATCGCTTCTTATTAACTAAAGCGGATTCAGCCTCGTTGGTGCGATTTTAATGGAGCGTGCGACGCACCAGCGTGGCCTGCGCTCGCGCAGCCGACCAGCCACATATGGTGAACGCTGATTAGAGCCATATTCCTTCCTTATAGATTTAATTGCTAAGGTTTTTTAAAGTTAAATCTTATTTTTATTCGCTGTAATGAGGGTGCATGCAGGGCCGTCCAATTTTTGTATTTTTTATTGCAGGAGTTCAGCAGACAGGCAGACGGCCCACTTGATGGAAAGCGGTTACCATCGCCTATGGACATTTGCAACACCAAAGGTGCTACAAATGCGCTGCTGCTCTCTTAAGGGAGACTGGAACCTGGTCACTAATGCCGGAACACAACTCAAGGTTGTTATGGCGACATATTTTAGACTAGGGGTGGTAGCCATCTAGTCGGGCAAATCCCCTACCACCTGACTTGCAATTTACTTAGGTCTCATCTATTACATACATATAATAAAATTGTAGAAGTCAAATTTCTGTACAATGAAAAATAATGCTAAAAACCGGGTCAGGGGGATGTAAGAAGTGAAATAGAATTAATTTAGATTTTTTTAATTTTTTGTTTTCTGTTTAGTTTAGTTAGCTAGTCTAGAATAAAATTACAGTTTGATACGAATGAGCAAACTAGTCGAATATGGTATTCAAGTCTTTTTTCTCAATTTTGACTGCCATAAATAGATACATATAAAGAAGAAAGTTGCTACTTTAAATTTACAGTTATGCTTAGTCTTTAGTATTAGTTAGTAATTTTTTTGAGTCTTTAAATTCTTTTTCTGACGCATTTTCAGAACGTCTTTTGAAATGGTGTTAGTTTATATTTAACAGAAAATCATTACAACAATTTAAAGAATCATGAGATTACTAATAATATGACTTCCGCTATTTTGACTAACATAGGGGAAGTGATACACGATCAGCAAATCAACTTAGCGCCGATTGATTTATCTCCCCTAAATATCGAGGGATGGATGAGGTAAAGACCGACGAGCGAGCAACAAATATAATGTTACGAGTTTTGCGGGACTCGAATTAAAGTGCCGTTAGAATTATTATAGAGTTTATTAGAACTATGCAATACACGTATAACACAGGTACAAATATAACCGAACACAACAAATCCAAACGTAATGCAGAAGGTCGTAATTCAATAAAACGCGCAAAGTCCGTCAATATTAGATTCCCGAATGTACACACGTCACGCCTTGATCGTAGTTGTAGCTCAACTGACTCTTAATCAGGCCATCGTTTTATACTTCACAAATGCAAATGTGCCCGCCCGGCAACGTTTACATAATTTCCTACAATTCTCTTGTACTTATAATCCGCAACACGTAGTAAATGGTGCTCTTGAGCGGCCGTAAACGAGTACAATAAGCCAATAGGCTGTTCTCCCCAATAACTAGAAACGTATACCAACAAAAATGAGTGAACAAAAGAAGACGATCATAAAAGGATTACAATCAGTTCAAATGCCGACAGGTAATAAAATGTGCTTTTACAGATTTATGTTTGTCGTAGCCTAAGTTGTAACAATAGATAGAGAAAAATTAAGAGTTTCAATGTCCCAAACGAAACGTGACTGGCGTTCTGCTTAATATAAAAATATATAAAAATTCTTTTAAACTTGTTTTATAGAGCGGTGTTTAGAATCCAGTAGGAGCGACGTACCTACCGCAGGTAGTCCACATTGTTTAGGGCTTGTCTCGAGCACGCAGATAAGATCGGCGGATCGGCACGAGCCGGCAGATAAATTTAATTAAACCACCTGTCGCCGGTTGCCGTGGCTATGGCCCGCTGATAAACTATTCTATCAATAATAGAATGTGTAACGACAGGGTCGGTAATAATGGTCCCAGACTAAGCCAGTTTTGCTTATATTACTGGCGATATAGAACGAGTTAAGGTGATGTCAATAATATCCAGTTTAAACAGATTAAAGGTAGACCGAGGTACGCGATTGAGACACGAAACTGGGAGCCGCGATACACGAAATATTCGGTTTGTATGGTATATATGGAACATAAACATTTAAGACAAAGAAAAACATTTGTTTTGTTAATAAATAACACATAGTGAGACACAGTGGAAAAACAATATTAAAATGTATATTACATTCAGTATATAACAAAACTACATGCCTCGTATTGAAAAAGAGCGTGAGACAGAGACGAGCAACCGTTACGAATGATAATTCGGTAGATGACACATGTTACTATAAATTCTAAAATTATTTTTACACAAAAGAGGTGTTAATATAGAATACTTATTATGTGTATTGAACGGGGGGTCGCAATCTGTTAAAAACATAATAATAGGTTGGGGAAAAAGTCTTTTCGCATATAGTATGTATGTATGAACTTGTAATAAGATCTCTTTGGCTATACCATTTGTATCTGGCTGGTTTTGGTATCATTAAAAAGTTTTAATTTTAAAGAAGACAATTCCAAATTCAAATTAGGAAAATGTGTGATTTTCATTTGTTTTTCTTATTGTTAAAATGAGTGAATCTAATGAAGATATTCGATACATTTTAAAATTTTACTACAAAAAAGGTAAAAATGCAACACAAGCCGCGAAAAAATTTGTGATGTTTATGGACCTAATGCAGTATCTGTGAGAGTAGCGCAAATTTGGTTTAATCGTTTTCAATCCGGAAATTTTGATATCAAATATGCACGTCGCTCTGGTCGCTCTGATACGGACAAAATTGATGCCATTTTTGAAAAAGTGGAGAAAGATCGGCATATTAGTAGCTACGATGTAGCTGGAGAACTGGGAATTGACCACAAAACGGTTTTGGCGCATTTGAAAAAAGCTGGGTACACAAAAAAGCTCGATATTTGGGTGCCTCATGAGGAGCTCACTGAGATAAACCTAATGAACCGTGTACTCATTTGTGATTCTTTATGAATGTACTCATTTGTGATTCGGTAATGAAACCGAACCATTTTTGAAGAAGCTGATAGCTGGTGATGAAAAGTGGATCATGTACGACAAGAACGTGCGAAAAAGATCGTGATCAAAGGCCGGTCAGGCTTCACAGACTGTGTCGAAACCCGGGTTAACTCGCAACAAGGTGATGCTGTGTGTATGGTGGGATTGGAAGGGCATTATTCATTATGAGCTGTTACTGCCAGGCAGGACCATCGATTCTGAACTGTACTGCGAACAACTGATGAGATTAAAGCAAAAAGTTGAGAGAAAGCGGCCGAAATTAATCAACAGAAGGGGTGTGGTTTTTCACCATGATAACGCTAGACCTCACATCTTTAGCCACTCAGCAAAAATTACGAGAGTTTGGCTGGGAGATGTTAATGCATCCGCCGTATAGTCCTGACCTTGCACCTTCAGATTTTCACCTGTTTCAGTCTCTGCAGAATTCCTTAGGCAGTGTCAGGTTAACATCACGAGAGGACTGCCAAAACCACTTGTCGCAGTTTTATGATCAGAAGCCCCAAAATTTTTATAGCAATGGGATCGCGTACCTACCTACAAGATGGCAAAAAGTTATCCAACAAAATGGCACCTACATACTTTAGTCAAATGTAAATAAACTTTATAAAAAAACCTTTTGAATTTTTATATAAAATGCGAAGAAACTTTTTCCCCAACCTAATACTTATATACAAAACAGTCAATTGAATCAAACGTATAAATAAACTATTAATTAAAATATGATTATTAATTTTTAAACAATGCTGTATAGTGTAGGTACTTTCATACAAGATATTGTTTTAAAGCCACTGGTCATAATATTAAAAAGATCCCCCAAAATCAAGATCAATTAAAAAGGCAGACATTGGCAATAGTTCATAAAAATGTGTCAGTTAAAAAAGATCATATTTGCAAACGTTGTATTCGAAACCCTTAATTACCTTTTTGGTAACCATATAATTTTTAAAAAAGTTAATTTTACAAATTACGAACTCAAATCAAGCTGGTTGAACTAATTTGAAGCTGGGATAAAAGCGCAAAAGCCCTTTAAATTTTTGAGTTTTTTTTTTAAATTTTATATAACAATACCGCAAATAAGGCATAAAGATTAATGATTCGCTATTACAATAATAATGATTTATTTTGCCGTGGAAGACTTGGAATTCGTCAAGGTTAAAGCTTAATGTCCAAAACTGAACAATACGTGATAGTTAATTATTCTATGCGCGAGCGCATGTACAATCGTTTGGTGAAGTCTAAAATCATTTACTTTATGGAAAACACATAGTATGTATACATTCAAGATTCTTAAATAATATTCAATGAACCCTTTGATATTATATATATTGTTCTAGAATGTGGTGAAATCCAACTAACTAGAAGATCATTCTCGCCAGACTCGTCATTATTCAGTAGAGGAACAAATATTATTCAAAGCAACCCATTGGACTAAGAAGATAAATTATTATTGACATTTATATATACACACATATACACACACACACACACACACACACACACATATATATATATATATATATATATATATATATATACATATATATATATATATATATATATATATATATATATATATATATATATATATATATATATATACATATATATATACTCTCACAGATAATTCTTCCCTAACTTTTATTAATATAAATATAATTCCTGTAGCCTAGATCCGTCAACAAATTATAATTAAAAAAATTCAATCTAAATTACCCTTTAAGTCACTATTTTAAAATTCAAAATTCAATGCACTGTTAAGCATAATTTCCTTTGATCTACGTATAAAAGAATATCTGCCTTAAGTATATACTGATAGAGCTTAAATTCATTTGAAATCTTTTAAGTTTTATTTAAATTGAAAATTAATACTAACGGTAAAGATAAATGTGTTTTATTTCGAATTAAATAAGGTTGCATTTTATGTATTTATCTCTTTTTACTGTCACTTATTCGTTTCATCGAGTTTCAAATCACAACGATTCTAAAGAAGTTAGTTTCACTTCAAAAAACGAACCCTTTTACAATGATATCTGCCTTGTTAGTAAGCTGTGAGACATATTTTTGCCCAGAAAGTTAATTGTTTTGCTTAATCATGAGGGCTTCGTAATAAACGGTTCTAACTTAATTACAATACTACTTCGTATATTTGTATATTTTATTTGAAACCCCTACAGTTTAATTTTAGAAGCCAAATAAAACGTGCAAATAGAAATAAAAGAGATTTTTTTTATTAAAACATTCTTGATATTTTTATGATTTAATTAGTAAATGGACATACGTATGTGTGAAGTATGTAGGTATATTGATACTCAATTCTTCGTCAATCTAAAAATCAAGATGGCGAATAGAATATTCGTAATTTAAAGCTTCTAGCAACCCACAGCTGCTCAAAAAAAGCTATGCACACTCGATTCAATCATTATTATTTATTATTTGTTTTTAAGCGTTAAGAATTCTTCCAAATAACTTTAGTACAACAACAGTACCGGGTACATTTGAATCCATTTTTGCCATTCGCGACATCCCGGCGGTTTCCGGTACACGCTAATGACCCCCAACGGTCTTTTTAGTTATCGTTTCTTATAATTCTGTATTTGAATTTGTTTTTTAATGTTTTACGTTATTTAATATGTCAATTAAGCTATTACGCTACGAGATTATTTTTTTAATTTTGAAGCGATATTTTCCGTCTATTACCGACTTAAGCTATCTGTCCGTTGTAATAGACACAGTTCGTTCCGATTGAGCCTCTATGGCGTAACTTTAAAGGTTTTTCGGTCTCGGTCGGCCAAATTCCTCCTTGATCAGTTCTCTAACATTTTGCTTTGAACGGCTCATAAAGTTTCGAGATCTACGCACACACACTCACATTTCATATACACCAATCAGGAAATTTCTGAAATGTGTAAGCTAAAGGAAACAATTACTCGTGTTTAGTTGCAATATGAATTCTGCCGATTAACGACGCCCCTTTTCTTTTGTATTCTACTCTCGCTTTGTTTACGGACTTCGATTTTATTGCCTACTTGTAAAACCAGAAAAAGGTTACAATAATACCCCGCCCCCTAAAACTGATGTTTTACTTGTACACGTGTCATTGCGTTGTTAGCGGACGTTTATGCCAGGCGATTATGGTCTTAAGGGTGGTTCACGGTCAATTTGGTTCATTGTACATCACCCCAAATCTCTGGTTGCGGGTCTGGCAAGGACACCCAATTATATTTATCTAAATAAAATGGTCTATGCGCACTCCGTTACCCGAGGGCCAAAGTTTGCGACTCGTGGTGGGAGTAGTACACTGACGACCCAGGTGTTGCTCCAATAGCCAGAGCCGGGATAGGATCATGGCTTAAATGACGCCGCCACCCTGTCAGTTGTCGTTTCACCCGCTTCTATTATAGTAGGTCGGTTTCTCTACTTGTTAGGAGTATAGTGCCCTCAGTAATTTTATATTCAAGTAAGGGATCTCCCACACTAGTAGTCCAAAACAATTGCACCTATGTTAAAAATTAGCGCTGGACTAAACTAAGCGACCAACTGCTTGATAGAATGAGTTTATGCTAGATAGCACAATTGAGATTCCTAAGATTGCACTTTGCAGAGCACATGCGCAGTCTCTTCTTGGAATTACTTTTAAGGTTTGCAAACTTGCCACCCAGATTTGCGGCTAATTCTATGCCAGGGCCTTAACTACCAAACTGTTCTGATCTATGTACGATTTAATTTTAGTTTTTAACCTATTCGTTGCATGTTTGTTTATGTAACACATTTCGTAAATGACAAAAGAGGTTTATAAATAAATCTAGCCATTATCTGTGGCGCAGATCTAAAAGGGAGCGGCGACCGAAGGCCACCCCACCGGTCACGATTAGAAAGATATAAAATAGAGCTGTAACCCACAATAAAGATACATGAAATATTTAAAGTTGCCAGAGAAATGAATTGGAATATGAAATATTAAAAGTATTTTGACAAGTTTCTTCCAAACTTCTTTGTTGATAGGCAATAATAACACATTGCACAACAGTGCTAATTTAGATCAAAAATTTCACCTCATGAATTTATAATAATGTAAATTAAGTACTGCGCCGGAAGAAATACTGCATTGCAATTGGCATGTTTAAACCGAATTCATCGTGTATAGACGGTTTTTTTGGATGATGGATGAAATGGTTTTAGTTTTATAAATACTAAATAATTTGATTATAAACTATTTGTTTTCCGAATAAAATCAAATATATATGTAATCAGGATCGAGAAACATAGTAACAAATAGCTAGAGTAACCGGTGCCTTATAAATTTTAACCGCACATCCATCGCAGTATTATGTACGTCAAATATTATAATATTTTCTAAGGATTCGTTTATATCTAAGATATATAAATTATTATTGAGGTATATACATTGACTTCGACGAGGATATTGGTTCTTTTTATAGCATATCTTGATATTGAAATTTTAGATAACAAAAATTTGTAAATTATAAAATTATATTTCCTACCTGGCAACATTGCTTCAAACCCATAGACCAAGGTCCGTCGTGACATTCGTGACCAACCTGGATAACCCACGGCGCTTAGGTTAGAGGTCGGTTCGAAAATCAAACGCGCACCGACAGTTTGACATAAGTCATAGACAATTAACACGGATAATAAATGATAAGTGGCCGCAAATAGGTTTTTAATGACGAAATGCTTGTTCTATTAACCTTCGTCAGTGTAGACATTTCTTTAGGATATGTTTTACTGTTATACCAAAAAAAAAATTAAGGAAACGCGACAAATATTGCTACAACTCATACGGTTAGTAATTCACCAAATGGTCCTAATAAGTGTAAAAACCTCTAAGATTTTTGTCAAAAAGGGATACAATTATGTATGTATTTAATATTGGACTCCGTTTACAACTCTTAAAAAATAAATTAAATAAATCATAAAGGCAAATATAAGTATAGAACACAAATAAGACGTGATTTTTGTAGATTTATACTTGATAATAACAAAAGCAATTGAACGCAGGTAGCACTTGATTCCATGCAAGTCATTAATCAGTGAGTAGACTGCTTTAAAGCTCCAATCATTGACGAATTATCCGTCCAAATGCCAGTCTTATCATTATACGCTCCTTTAAATACGTAATATTATAGATTTAAACATATAATTTAAGGCGAATAAAATTTTATGATCCATGTTTTACGGAATTGAGCTGTTGGGTCCATTTTCGCAGCTGCGCCTAGTAATTTTGCTTTATGAACGTTTTATTTCGTTTTACCGGAAAAGAGATTGATTAATGTGTTTATTGAGGCATGAAACGGCCTTGGCTTGGACTGGTTATGCTGGTTTCTAGGTTGGGTTAGTAAGGGGAGTGACAGGGAAACGTGCTCCTAATGTAAATTAAGTTAATTAATTAATAATAATAAATTCATATTAATAGTGATGAGTAGTACACGTGTAAACCAGTACATTTATCCAGGATATAATACATTTGTACTGATACTGCTCAAAATTTGAAAATGTAAGACTTCAAAATTTTTGTCGTGCTACTACTCACTCCTCAAACTTAAGCGAAAGGACGAAACGAGGCTTATGCTACAACAGTACAATAACACTTTTACAGATACTCATATAACGAAGAGGGACATCATGACATGTCCTAATAAGACTGCTAGTAAAATTAGGTGACCGAGGCCGATCACTTCCGATTCTTAACGAACATTTCCGAACTAGAAGTTTTGAACTGGACAAATGAGGGAAACACACTCACCGCCTCACCGGTCAAATCATTTTAAATATACTGCCAGGCGCCAGACCTTACAACTCTCCTCGCCTCATTTGAAGTGGTACATTGTATCGGTTCAGTACAAAATATCATGTTACTCTTACCAAATCGTTTATAATAATGTCCTACCCAACACTATATATTAATTAATTAATTAACAGTAGTTAATAAGGATAAGGTCATCGTATCTTAGTGACTAAGTCATGCAGTGGTAAACGCATCTCATTCCAATAATAATAGACCCGCAAAGGAGCTAAGGTCGACTGCGATATCTCGGTACTCGATTCGATGGGGCCAAAGGAAAGCCCCGCTTACCTTTGTGCTTGCCAACCGGCACGGTGTGGAGCAAAAAGCCGGAATTAGCCTCGGTGGAACTACAACTCACCTCCATACCATTCAGAAACTCGTCCATTATGCTCCCCGCTGTCCTCTTAAGCAGACAGTGGTGATTCGCCGTCTGTTATGTATTCATTAGCAGCTTCATTTTTATCATCGTGTTTGATAGCTATCTCACCTGATGTTAAGTAACGATGTGGTCTAGGATAGCACGCTTACCTAGCGGATATTTATTCACTCGTGACTTGAAAACCATTGGTTTATATGAATCAGGGAACTCGGACTCCGGCAAATTATTTGCAGTTCATTCCAATATCCAAGATCATTTTGTTCCTATCTTTTTTTATTGCATGAGTCAGGGGACAGGTAGACGAACCACCTAATGGAAAGCGGTTACCGTTGCCTATGGACGTTTGCAACACCAAGGCGTTACAAATGCGCTGCTGCTCTCTAAAAGGAGACTGGAACCTGGCCACTAATGCCGGAACACAACTCGAGGTTGTTATGGAGGTACACTCTAGACCAGGGGTGATAGCCATCCACACGGGCAATTGCCCGTTTGGAGGGTAATTACCCTACCACCCTGCTGTGGATTGTTCTATCGCCTCTTAAAACAACAGGCCGCCCGGCCGCATCAAATTGTATTCTTTCTCCGTTCCTGCACGGATTAAATCTAGTCTATCTTCCGCAATAGTCTTACACTGACCTTGGTTTGTCCTTGAATATATCTTTAGATAGAGCATACCGGAACAGTCGCCATTAAGTGACACGCCAAATTTAGATTATAGTATGTAAAATATTTCTTCATGTTGGCTGCTCTGTAGCCCTGAGTAAGCCTTCCAAAAGTGCAGGTCATTCCTATGGCCAGTAGACTTCAAGAAATGTGACACATGCGATTTAGAACCCTCCAATTTTAAAAATGTAACTTAAAGTTAATATAAGTTCTATGTGTGCGGTTCTATGTTGTAGACTGTACGTGTCTAGTGGCATGTCCTTTTAAATAAAAGAATTCCGGATTTCAAACAATCAACTGACAACTATTATGAGCATGTAATTGCAAGCCTTATTTGTAAAAGTTGTTTAACCGGACACAGTGTGGTAGTTTAGGATCTAAGACCTGTGTTTTTTATATCACCAAGAGCGACATCGTTTCTACTGTTTTTTTGGAGTACGGTAGCAATACGGCAAAAAATGGAGCGCTTATTATTTCTTCGTGATTTTTCTAGAAAAAAGGTAAAGGTATCTTAATAATTTCAAAGTTCAAATCTAGCGCTGCTCGACTCAAACAGTAATGTGATAATATATCAATCGAGAACATAATTTGTTTTGAGTTATTATTTAAATATACATTATAATATATAAATATATAAAGTATTTGTCGTAATCAAAATGATAGAACTTTAAAAACGCCTTTAACTTCTTTGAAAAATAAAGTGCTTTTAATAAACTCTTTTGGGACCCATAGCCAAATCGCAGACTAAAGACTCCCCCCACGAACCGTGCAAAGGAAGCTCTGTTACAAAAAGAAGCACGTCTAATGTACGCCAGTAATATTATGTTTATATCCATATGAGTCATAAAGTGTTTATTAATAATATCAATAATTTACAAACAATGTAGCCAGACGAATCTCCGCTGCATAATATAAGAAACATGATATATGTCTATTATGTTATTATGCAAATTCTTTATTAAATGGTTAATTTATTTTTATAAATGTATATGTTATTGGTAATGAAATTTTAATGTTATTAAAATATTTTGTTTGCTTTAATCAGCTTTCAAAGTCAAAGCTTTTGTAATGAATGAAGTCAAATAAGTATGGCGGTCCCACGAACTGTGAAAGGTTCCGTAGCACTAAGAAATATCCACTATTACCATCATTTCAATACGGAACTCATTTTAATAACGACGCGGATATCAAGCGCCCGCGTATATCAAGCGCCTTTTTTACAAGTGTCAATGTCTATCTGTCAATGTCATAAAAAAAGAATATTACTGTAATGTGTAAAAAACAATTTCTGTTTTTTACGATCTCATGGCGTTGTTCTATTTTCAAAACTTTCTCCAACATACTCCACAACTCAAAAACCTACTAACAACTAAACTAAAACTAATCAACAAATATTGTTCAGACCAATTGTCATCATTCAGTTTCTTTAAAAAAAATGACTTCGACATACATATAAACACACGGATAGACGCCGGATGTACTCCCGGTACATGAAGAAAACGTAAACGGACTACAACTAAAGAAACCTAAAAAAGTTTAGAAAAAATAAATAAACTATAGTTCTATCCCAAATAACATTACGAGCACACATTCTCTTTTGCCATATTAAGCTAGAAAGAATCTCACAAATCTTTAGTGTTTCTGATATTTTTATTTGAAAATAGCTTTGATTTCTGGGTACAGTTATCAGAATCTGATTCTAAGAATTTCTTAACTGTATCGATACTAGAATCGATTCGTATAATCGATTCTATTGTTTGAAAATGAGTATTTTATTTAGAAGCTGTTTTGTTAGGCGACCTGTTTACATAAACGATTATGTGCCCATATTTTGTGTGGTCCGAAACATTAGAACAGTTATTTTCGTTTCAGAATTCAGAGCATAGGTATGTTCCTTTAAACAGTTTAATCGATACAATCAAGATTAAGATCGATGATATTTATGACATTTGTATTTTTGTGCTCCTTAGAATATTTTAATAATCGAAAATATTAAGAGGATCGAGAAAAAAGAACCATGATATGCACACTAATATATGTATTAAAGTAAAAGTGAGTATGTTTGAATGTTTATAGTTTTGTTTGTTTGTTCCTGCTAAACGCGTTTGGAAATGAACAAATTATGTATTGTGAATTTTAATATGTATGTAGATACTTTCGAATGAATAGAGAATACTTTTATCCCCGAAAATTAGATAGTTTACGTGGTATAAAACAGATTTCAATGTTACGCGATCCAAAGCAAGAACACACGAGTAAAATAGAAAATTATCGCCTCTCATTAATGACTTTATTATATAGATTCAATGAATAACTTTAAGAAAAAAAAAATATCGACACTTTAATCTATAACGTTATATTAGGCTTAATCTAAACAAACAACTATAAAAAATACAACATGTATAATATCATCGGTTTAAGCAATAGCGCTATAAACAAGGCTTCAACAAGTCACTTTAAAAAAAGAAAAAATATCTTCTTAACGATTAATAAATAATTCTATGTCAGTCTTACAGTAAGTTAAGTGTCCTTGAATAATTGGCCTATAAAGTGATACTTTTTTTCTGTTCGCAGGTAAGGCCAGTCAGCTTTATTGAGCCACACACGACACCTGTCTTAATAAAGGTAAGTGGTAGTAAATTTGATATTTTACGAGATTGTTTAAAATTGGTACAACACTTCACGCATTTTATGATAAAAAGAGAGAGAGAATTTAAGAAAATTTTCGATTATTTGACAGTTGTTTCTGATTGCCACTGATTAAATATGTTGATTGACAGAAGCTATTATATATAGTCTGTAAAAAAATATTAGAAGCATTGTTATTAGTAATTATCCATAGAATCAAAACAGAATCGATAAATTTAACATTGATTTTCAATTCGATCTTTTATCTTATAAATCATAACAATGACAGTTAATCCTATCCTTGACCCGCCAAAACACCTGTCATCCACAGACAATACCCCCTAATGCCGCCATATTGCTACAATGGCGGCTAATGCACATCAACAACACGTGTTACGCGCCTTTTTTGTTTCGCTTTTTATTTTAATTTAATAATGAAATGTAATTTACTTCGATTGTATTTCGTCTGTGCTTAATATGATATTCGATACGGTACGATGAGTGTTATTAAATAAAAATTTAACATTGTTACAAGTTGGGCCACTTGCATACCTATTATCACATACCGACAAAGAAATGCTGCGCATCTCGTTTATTACCCCTCCCACATTCGGAGTTCTTTTTATTACTTCGTATTTAAATTTGCAATTAGACAATAGCCCATTGTTATTGTTTTCGACTTTGTTGGCCGTTCGCAGGAATAGATAACCAGGTGTACAAATTACTATTTCTCGGAAACGCAGTGCGCACGGCCGATTTTTTTGTACTGTATAGTTAGTATAAGACAATGCCCGAATGGAGGGGCGGAGCAGTCAAGCGGCGACTACGAAACGAGTAAGACGTTTTGTAGTACTCTCGATTACCGGGATAGACGACGGACTTTGCGCGTGTCGAATTGTATTGAATCGTGCTGTGTGAACTGGTTGCATCTAGTTTTATTTGTATTTGTTTTATACGTGTTTGTACAGTTCTAATAAACTCTATAGTAATTCTAACAGCATTTATTTTAATTCGAGTCCTGTAGCTCGTAACAATATATTGGCTGTGCTCTACGCTTTGTAAAAACGATTTTACTGCTTTGGCAGTAGTTAATATATCTCCACCCATTGACTTAAAACGTCATTAAAGAATATCGACATAATTTTACAAGATTTGACTAACGATACCTATGTAACTAAAAATATACTGTTAAAAAAAAGTTCATCGCTCATTTATATTGTGTATCTTAACTTTTATAAATTTTATAATTTCTCTACAGCATTGTGTAATGGCACATATATCTTATAGTCATATATCATTTATATATTATAGATTCAGAATATTCTGAGAGAAATGACTGACACACAAAGATAGACGAACGTGACTATTTCATAAGCCGAATTCTTTTTTTTACTAAAAAGACTGTGAAATCCTAGAAAGAAGACGAGTTGCGTACCATCCGAAAAATTATATCTTTTATAAAATTAATTATATTATTTGCGTTTTTATTACGTGAATAAGTAGGGGGGAATACTGGTGATAAAAACCTGTCTTTAAGGAAATAAAATTAATTTCGAATAAATCACAAATTGGTGTAACTTAACATAGCATGGAGACTGGACATGACAACTAAATTCGTGTCAATTAAGCCATCCTATCTGTAAATTCTTTTCAGTGACCATCATATTTTAAACCTATCGAATAAAGGTGCTCTCACACGTAAGGTAAATTGTAACCGACTTTCAGTCGAAGAGAATTGAGTATAATTATAAAATATATTCTTAAACTTTGTCTAGAATCCCTTCTTAATTTATTCATTTTAATACATCAAGAATAATGCGGAACAAACTCTGTTTGTTTATTGCCTTTTCACAACAAAATGACTAAATTGAGTTCAATGAAATTTAACAATCTAATAATTTGTTATTGAGGGAGACCACAAGCTACCTTTTGTCTCACAAAACCATTTCGAACGGGATGAAAATTTGTATAAGGAAACCCTCTTCTAGAAAATTCATACTGTGGCTTTTGTTTAGAACGTGTATTGTTTTTCAGTAACGTCACAATGACAGGAAAAAGAACAAAATCAATACAGTTTAACGACATGTTTCACATGTAACATGTGTATATAATAAGTGCTTTATTTATTTTTTAGGTACTTATCTTTCCTTTTTTAAAAATATGCTATCACTGTTTTCTTTTTATTATTCCTTTCACGTATACGTTGACTATAATTTAATTTTGCTTGTTTTTACCGTGGGACGCATGACTTTTGTGATTAAGGAGGTGGGCACTGAAAATCAGTGTTGTGTTGGACTATGTTTCGGCACAGCAAAATACTGAACGCCAACCTCATTTCGCAAATTGCCGCACACATTTTCATTATTATTTATTAATTATTGTTAAGTGTCGCATTTTTTAAATTAAATATTTGCTTTCTTTCTAAGAAATATATACATGTTTCAGCGTTACATTTGCATTTTTACAGATTAAAAAAATAAATACACACGGAGTCGCGGGTAACAACAAGTTTTATACATACATATAAAATTTCTTACCTTTATATTCCCTGTCTATTTGTGGGCTTAACACAAAATCAACTTAAGATACGTTATGTACGTTAAAAATCGTCAGTAGGGGAACGCCCTAATAATTGCAATAATTTCTTCACCAGACATGAGGCTATAAATTTAAAAAGGTACTTGTTTTTTATATGAAATTCCTTATTAAGCCCATTTCTGACGGCTACCAAATTTCCTGGTCATATATCTGCCAGTACTGATAGAATAATTGGTAAGATTGCAGTGAAAGTTGACGAAATCTTCAACTGACTTCAAGCGTCTCCTTACATATGAAAGCCCAATTACAAAAATAATAATGAGCTGATTTAAGGATAACTAGTTAAACCCAGTCAGTCTTCTTCTTCATAATCGACAGGCATGTTAAATGATGTAAGTGGCTTGGTATTTCTAATGTTCATTGGTACAGGAAAGATTTATGGCAAAATGTAAATTTATACATTCGATTAAAAAAAAAACAGTTTAGACAAAGCAATAATTATTCATGACTAGTCATTTTCATTTGAAATTTACATTCCAGATGCCGATTTATAAAAATAAACAAAAATTTAATACTTGCATAGGTAACAACATCCTTAATTTGTTTTTTTAATATCATCTTGTACAAAAAAGTCAATTAGACCAGTTAAGACATTTTATGTTTATTTCTAGAATACACTTTATTTTAACAAATATTAATGAATGCAAATATATCTATTTAAAATGCATAGGAAAATGCTTAATATCTGAAGTAACTACGACCACCAATAGCAATATTTAAAAAAAAAAAAACATAATTACGGTATTACATTCGATTGGATTTTTAAATGAAATACACATAATAATCAAGTATATTTGTTATCATTCCCCATCACTAGCCGGCATTATGCTCCAGGCAATTCAACCGATACAAATTACACGTAATCGATAAACATTACGATTAATCGATACACATCGGATACGAATCATAAAATTGCGTGTAAATTCGTATCTGTGTCGAACAAATATTTTTATCCCAGAGAACTAGTTACACAGAATCCGAGTGACCGCTCGCATTTCTTCGTATGATTTTCATTTCTCGATTAAAATCGTTTCCAATGACATTCCGATTGAATTTACGATTATGTATCAGTTCATCGGAAACATTTCAATATTGATGCAATGCATAGTGATTATTAATGTTGATTTTGTATGACTGTAGTGTGATTAGTTCATGTGTTTCACTGAAAGTACATTAATTACATTCGCCATTTTCTTGACGTTAAAAATAAAATACTACCTAATATTTATATCCATATATATATTTGCTATATATATCCTGAGACGTGTAGTATTCAGATAGACTGCTATACAAATAATGTCGCCTATAAGAGTTCCAGTGCTAGGCCTAAATTCCCCATTTTAGGGAAACAAATTATTTTTTTGGCTTGGACAAGCTTACCAAGAAAATAATGTTGGGTTGGTGTGTTTCTTCAAGGCATGTTCAATTTTATTTTTTATGCTATGCAGGCAGATTACACTCAGTATTCCTTTACTGTGAACGTGTAAACGTAAGTAACAACATGCATATTACATGTATATTGCTGCTTACTATCTAAATGGCTCGTATGTAGTACAAAGAAGGTAATATTATGATTTAACCTTCGTTAGAAAGGAGACGGAAACTTCTGGGCCAAAGAAATGGAATGAGTTGAGATATGGCTTAAAAAAGTCGTTATATTTTTCTGTTACAAAATGGAAAACAGCCCTAAATTCTATATGGAAGACGAGAAATCTTAAAAATATGGTTACAATTAATATAAGTTCTCGATTACCATCGATTTATGTGAATGAATTTCAACAATTAATGATACGAAAACACTTACTCCGCACGTTTAATTAATTAAAACTACCTAATCCACTACATTTATAAAAATATCAACATAATAAAAAGAAATCTTAAAATTGCTCTCACCTTTTACAGTCTGGGCCAAGAATGTATGAAAGCGTATCCATCTCCTTTCTTTAATTGTATCTTTGTGATTAGGACTTCCCAATCATCCAGAGACGCCGTTGAACCTGACAAACTGACGCGTCTTTTACACTTCATAGAAACAGCGATCATGTTTTTGTTTGGACAGACGTCTCTTGGACAACATTAAGGTCAGTTTGCGGATAAACAAAAGCCGGTCTTATGATCGATGCCCGTCTCGAGTTGGTAACGGACCTGCTTCCGGCTAGTGGGCGATGAGCACGCGCACGACTCGAGTTATACGTGGAAACGCTTGAATTGAATAGATGACAGCCTTGTTTGTTTGGAAAATAGAATATCTTTATGGTCAGTACCGTTATGATGACTTCTGCAGAGGGTAGAAATCTTAGAAGGAATAATGTCAAGAATACATGATATTTTCTACCGTTATAAATATTAATATTTCTATCCATCTTCGCTCTTATAGCGAGTTGACATTAAAATATTAAAGAAAGATTTTGTGATAATAATAATTCCCGGTTAAAATAATCTTAATGGTATTTATACATCACTAATTTTCACGTGATATGAATCTGTAATCGAATAAATTGTAAGGACTATCTACACATGTCTAATACCGTAGTGTTTGACTAAGCGTTCTGGCGTGTCTTGGCACTAGTCCCTTTAGCTTGCAGTTGTAAGACTGAGCGCGGAATTTATCATATTTGCCGAATTCGGCTAGTACACATATCACCTCCATTGGACTGACCAAAACTTGACAAAGTTGTAACAGAAACTATGCGAGGCCTAACTTCGCCTTTGTCGCATTAGCTCTAAGACGTGTTCCACAGTCTGTTACAGAGGTTTACTGTGGGATTTTTCGTAACGTATGTTTTGAACGTAATCGTCCCTTTAATTTTACGAGTTTTCTTATCCTTGTTACAATTATACTTTGTGTAATTAATTATGTACACCAACTAACAGCTATCGCTGAACCTCACTAGATCAGGGCGGCAATCAGCACCGGAACGGCGTACTTTATACGAGCCCACAACGTTCCGAACTCCCTCCCTGTCATTGGGACGAGGGTTTTCAACTTTAGGATAATAATTATCGTTCAATTGCAATAATTTGTGTACAATAAGTCCCAACGTTAATATGTAAATACAAAAATCTTTTCTTAAGTTTTCCCGACTTGTATACATAATAAAACTACGTTTTAACGGTTTTAAGCGCTGTAATTAATTAACAAGTTGGAGGTAGGCTAAATAAAACTTTAACAATACTCGTTGACACTTGACATCTCTGTCTTCCGCGATCACGGCCACTGAAAAGTGGCCGAAACGTCGGAATAACAAAAATCAAATAAATTGCCGCGCTTAAAACCGTTAAACGTAGTTTTATTATTATACAAAAAAATCGTTTTCATGCTTCATTATTTTGACTATTTTAAGAAGTACGAGAGATAAATCTGCTATTTTTTTATTACCTGCGATAACACAACACTCATGGGGACACAGCGTCGATTCAATAATAAAAATCGGTTTTACGCCGAAGATCGAGCTCTTCCCTAATCTCTGTGTAGGGGTGAATAAGACTGTAGGTATTTAAATGGACAGTCTTTGTGTTACAGTGTAATATAGACCGAGCCAACTCAAGAAACGGCTGGTACCTAATAAGTAGTGTATCGACTTTTATTTTTATAGCTTTGCTCGAAAAAGACATGCATCTCCATTTAACTATTTTGTACTAAACTTTCTATATACTATCTATCCAAAGAATGTTCAAGGCATAAGTATTATCCAATGAATCAATTGCATCTGTTAAACTCTATAGGATTTATTTATTAACGTGAATCTAATCTTTTGATTTTTTTCAAATTATGTGCATATAAAATTTTGAGTAGCTGTCAAATATTCGAAGAAAAACTTTAATTGTAATTTTTTATTGCTAGAGTACAGCAGATAGAAGCAAATGGGAAGTGGTTACCATCGCCTATGGATATGTGCAACCTCAAAGGTGCTATCAATATGCTGCAGGCCTTGAAGGAGGCACTGGATCCTGACCACTAAAGCAACACAATTCAAAGTTGTTATGCCGGCATATTCTAGAACAGCAGTGATACCCATCTAACACTCTAGCACCCAACACTCTTAAAACAAGCCACCCGGCCGCAGCAATTAGTATTGTCTCAATTCCTAGACGGATAACATTACGCTATCGATAAACTTGACAATAGTTTATAAACGCTCATACAGATGGTATCTATCTCACTATCCTAAGTTTGATTTGTATCCTAATCGCTGTGTATATTGTACGTAATACTTATGTATATTTGTCGACGGACTTTGTAGTCTACTGGTCTAGGCGTTGGCCTGCCTAGTTCAATAACATGCATATGCATCTGTAAGCCTGATAAGAAGAACATTCCTGATATTCATTTGCAACTGCAAATCAGACAGATGTTGGTCGATGTCGAGACATGCTGAGACTGTGTCCTATCGTGACATACTTTCCTTAAGCGATCCCTGTAACAGTCCTACCTAATGTACAGTTACCGGTCATTCTCGATTTACATCACGTCTGCGTGCGATGCGCGTGCGCAGCATTCGCCTGTCGCGCATAAACACGCCGATCATCGGCATTCAGGCGAGATACAATGCTTGTACTTGGATTCTGAATGTGATTAGAAGTATTTAGATGATGCTGCGATGTGATGAAATGTTGTGTAACTTGACACGTGTGCTCATAATTTGTACAGTTTAAAAAAATGATATATAATATACACACATACACATATATATATATATATATATATATATATATATATATATATATATATATATATATATATATTTACTCTATGATATTTATTTTATATACATTTGGATGCATGTTCTTTCTTCACACCGGCAGGAATGAACGGGTAATAAATAGTTTTTTGTGCGATTATGTACTCTGATTTCACAGATGAATATAGGATAATTTATAATCCAAAAAGGGTATGGTTTTCATGGGTTACAGATCCAAAGAAGTAGTTAGAAATAAAGAATTTTGGCTAAAATTTAAACAATAATTATTATTATTATGTCTATTAGGATTTTACAGGATTCTGTTATCTGGATGGTCTACTGTATGTATTACTATACAACTATATGTACGAGTATAATATATACCTTATAACTGATCAAAAATATTCTTATTACGTGCTTTTTGAGACCTTGTCATCAAAACATATTTAGTTTTATGCATATTTCAACCGATTGTTTGATTGACACTCGTAAGTTTTATTTGCTTCTCAATAAATTTCCAGATAATTTAAATTCAAGGTTTCATAATAAACGTTGTGTAATGCGAGATAAAAACAGTGTACTTTGCGTTTCCTTTGTCTTTGTGTAGAGTTTTATTAGTCGTTTTATGGCACTTCAGTGTGCAATCTACAATATACATGCGGACGCAATTTTTTATTGTTGGAATAGAGTAAATAGGATGAAGACCCACCTGGCAGAAAGTGGTTACCGTCGGTTATGGACATTTGCAACATCAAAGGTGCTAACAATGTGCTGCAGGCCGCGAAGGGAAGGACTGAAACCTGACCACTGGTGCTGCAATACAACTCAAGGTTGTATGAGAAAATTAAACAAGGTTTTAAGGGTTTTAAAGTTAGCCGTTGATGTTTTGAGAGAAGCGAATGCAGAGCACGTATATTACGGCTGGTGTTCGCGGGCAACTCACTGGGGCTTGCTGGGGTCGATCCGGAGTGAAGTTCGTGCATTCGCTTACACTCTAGGCAATCAATTTGCAAATATTTATTATAAAAATACAGGTAAATACACAAATATTTCATTATATCTTTGTTAATTTAATATATGTATGTAAGTATATTTATATATATAATAATTTAATTATGCATTTTATTTTACGGGTAACACCGAGCGGGCCGTTCATACAATAAATTCTATAGTTAACATATGGTATACTCTAGACCAAGGGTGGTAACCACCCAGTCGGGCAAATGTCCTATCATATAGCTGTGGGTTGATTTGTCGCCATTTACGACAGGCCGCTCGGCCGCAGGGATTACTATTCTTTCTCTGTCCCTGCGCAGATAAGCTTCTTCTTCTCTTTAAGATCCTAGTACCTAAAGGAAATAAAATTGAGGGTCCGTATATATCATGACCATTAATTGTTTAGTTTTTGTCATATGATTACATAGCCGTAAACAATATCATTTAGAGTCGGTTCCTGTATCTTAATATTCATTTCTGCCCGCGACTTCGTCCGCGTGGAATAGTAAGAAAAAAGTAAGTTAAAAAAAACGCCTCCGATTTTGAAACATTCTTCATTGGCGCTTCGCTCCTATTGGTCTTAGCGTGATGATATATAGCCTATAGCCTTCCTCGATAAATGGGCTATCTAACACTGAAAGAATTTTTCAAATCAGACCTGTGTAGTTCCTGAGTTTAGCGCGTTCAGGCAAACAAACAAACTTTTCAGCTTTATACTTATATATTATATATAAGATTCATTCACTTGTGTAATTTGTTTACACATTGATAAACGTCAATTAAACACTTGGTAATTGCGTCTATAATTTATTGTTGGTAAAAATGTAATAAATAATTACAATTAATTATTAATTATATTTTTAATTGACGTTTATAAATATTTAAAGAAGTTGCTTGTTACTTAATTATGTTAAATTTTAACTAGTTGTAAGGTAAAATAAGGCATTAATAAATTAGATCGATCATATTTTCAAACTACTTAAAATGAATTTTCTTGAAACTAATCGTTAATGTATTTTTTGAATTCTACCCACTTTCAGATTTAGAAAATCTATGATAGTTACAGGGAAGCACACCACCACTTTGAAAGCGAAATGCTATTCAAGATCTAACTAACGATACTCTATATGACTGTACACTGAAAAAAATAATCCTTCAGTTACATGTTGGTGACGGCGACTATGTACAATCAGACAATTAATTAATTCGTATGTAAACTTTTCTTTTAAAATATATACTGACCACCGTTTGAATAATAGAAATAAAATGGAAAAATTACCATAAAGATGAATGCGTTTTCATCACAACAGACTTTAATTCCTTTTAAAGCATTTACAGGCAATAGTAGGACGTCTGCGTCTCCCTGTTGGACTCATTCTTATAATTGCCACTGTGGAACAAACTTCATTTAAATAAATGTCCATAAAGACTGATTTACACGCACTGAGTTTTTGGTTTTTTTAAAGTCTAAAGTCAACCAAATATTATTGAACGATTTTCTTTGTATTGGATATATTTTTGGTTCGAGAACATTACTGCAACTAGTAGATATTAATAATATGATTTTTGTCTAAATTATGATAACAGCTTAACTCGCCGGTTTTGGAAGTTAAATAACTACTTAACTAATGCAAATGTAAATCGGACTTTAATTTCACACGAAAACAAGCTGCAAGCTTAACATTTTTTGAAGTCATCTAGTGAACTTTATTTAGTATAGTACAGAATTTTTAAATTAAATAATATTATTGGTTAAAACATTTATTACCATGTAGATAAGAAAAAACTTCAGAGAATATACTCACAGATGATTCTTCTCTAACTTTTATTAATATAAATATAATTCCTTTAGCTTACATCCGTCAGTCAACGTATAAAAATTAAAAAAATTCAATCTAAGTTACACTAGCATAAAGTTCAAAATTCAATGTACTGTTATCCACAATTTCCTTTGATCTACGTATAAAAGAATATCTGCCTTAACTATATACAGATAGAGCTAAAATTCATATGAAATCTTTTAAGTTTTATTTAAATTAAAAATTAATACTAACGGGTAAAGAGAAATGTGTTTTATTTTGAATTAAATAAGGTTGAATTTTATGTGTTTATATGTCTTTATAGTGTCACTTTTTCGTTTCATCGGTTTTCAAATCACAACGATTCTAAAGAAGTTTCATTTCAAAAATACTCTATAATACATATATCCCTTTGAAAAAAAAGCACAGTAACACTGCTCAGTTTTGTTTACTGCCATGACTAAAAAGCAATATTTTAGGGATCCATAGCAGCATTCGTTATAATAATCAACAATTGCGACGTGTAATGAATCAAGTCCTTACAAAAAAAAAGTAAGTAACGTTAAAAGTAAAATAAAAAAGCCATAGGGCCTCGTCTGGCTGTCTCGACGCTATCTGCATTTCGAGGGCTATTACATGCGGGTACATAATAAAAAGGTTTCCCACCTACGTGGTTTGGGTGAGAGAAACGCTGTAGAGGGGTGCGCACGCGCATGTTTGGATCGTGGTCCAAGACGCGAGAGAGGAGCGGATTTGAACAGTTATATCCATCTGTGACTACGTTGTACAACAAGTTATGAAACAACATAACTATTTACTGTGCCCACGACTTCGTCCGCGTGGATTTTTTTCGCAATACCCTATTTTTTTTAAATTTTAGTATCTCCTTATAACATCTATGCCAATGAAAGCACCGTCAAAATGAGTCCAGCCATTTCAAAGATTAGCCGGAATATTCAGAAAGACAAACAAAAATTCTAAAAAAATCATTTTCGTAATCTCCTAGTCCGAGTTATCCGCCCTGATTTTTTTCACATTTTTATTTTGATATTACAAACACTTAAGTTAAAGCACTATTTTGATATTACAAGCGGGCGTAAGAATTTAACGTAGAACTTATTAATTTCATAAATTTAAAAAGGAGCCAATTAGGATTCAACTACTGATTTAAATTTAAAAAATATTTTTCAAATAATTATTTAAAAAATATTTTTAAATAATTATTAATCTTAATTAAATCTTAACATCTTCATGAATTTTCATTTTCATTGAAAATTTTAATTAAGATTGTCTGTAAAAACAAAAAGGGACTAGTGTAACGCCACCTGTGATTGCAGAGTTATGTTTTTTTTACATAAGTCGTAACACATTACTGCTATAGAAATATAACGAATATTACAGCAAAGCATAAGTTCTGTTAGCAGTGCGTTAATTAATATCTAATTGAA
The DNA here is from genome assembly GCA_039645545.1 of Dendrolimus houi. NCBI lineage: Eukaryota > Metazoa > Arthropoda > Insecta > Lepidoptera > Lasiocampidae > Dendrolimus > Dendrolimus houi. Next base: position 4,785,039 of record CM077127.1, on the reverse strand, counting down.
GTTGTTGTTGTTCTATGTTCACTCATGGTGCATAACTTTTTACTAATATGCCCAGTGTACATTTTTCTGTAGGAAATTATAAAGTTCTAATATAACTATTCAAATTCAAAAGTTTTATTAAAACTGAGTTCCACTGGAGAACATTTCTTGAAGTTCATACATAAGTAAAATTTTCTGAAATATCTGAAAAATATACCCATAGCAAAAATATTAATACAATACTTTAGCAAGCTTTCTTACAGCTTTCCCGTGTGATATGGATTTGCTAGAAACGGCTTACGTATATTTGTTAATAGTACATAATTTGCGATATATATAATAAAGTACTGTTATCGTGTGAGCGTGATGGCAATATATTTTTACGCGAATGAAAGAGATAACTCCTGATAGGACATTGCATGGAATTAATTGCTCTTGCTCCAAGGCCTTAATTTACATAATATAATTTATAGTTATGTCCGTATAGTTTTTTCTGTTATATGTGTTCTATTAGTTTGTGTGTGTCGTAGCTTAGACATAAATATTTTCTTTCTTATAAAGTAGTAACCTAACGCTACTTCCTATCCTTTAAGTTTCACGAGAGTGCATATCTCAATCCGACGACACCGTCTTAAGGGAAACTTAAAGCAACATTTGTCATTCGGTGACATTCTCCACTTGTAATATTATTTTTGTATCTCTTATTCAATGGAGGCAAAACTTAAACAGCGTCTGGGCCAGACACTATATTTAGGGCTACCTTACTGGTTTTAAATACTGTTTTTGAAAGATTTACGACCGAATTGTGAAACACCAGTTACAATCTAAGTAGAACTTGCAACGTTGATATACTTCATTCTATCCACGAAGGCGAGTGGGCTTTACTCTTAGTTGAACGTGTACAATTGTACATGCATATTGCGATAATGTGCGTGTCTGACGGAACGACCAGTGCGAGCATGCCCTCCAATCATACCGGCTTTTGGTTTCACGCACACTTTGACACGTGTTTACCACAAGTAAATCTCGCTCGCCTTCGTGAATTGCAACAACTGTATCATTTTTTTTTTTTATTGGACTTGACTTTATGTTGTTGGGAAATAAATATCATTTGAGTTGCGAAAAATACAGCAACTTGCTCGAGCAACTCGGCATTGCCATGAACGACTGTATCATAGGGGAAATAAATATCATATTGAGTTAAAAATACAGCTTAGCAACTCATAAACGTTATACTACTATGCCGGATTTTCTCATTTCAGCGGAATGGACATTGCACTCAACACGCTTGATTAAGATACTGAGAGTCCCTGTAATTCACTTTCCCCTCCCCTTTATCCCATCCCTCCTATCACATCCTCTCTATCCAATCCAAGAGGTTGGCAACACGTTGGCGTTATTTTTAGTGATCCTAACGTTCATAGGCGACAATAAACAGTTTCCATCGTCTGTCTTTGTGTCCGGTTTATGCAATAAAAAAGTTGACGTTATTTCTATGGGAATTGTGTTCTATTTTAACAAGTCCGAGACAAATGGAAACTCGATTATATTTCTGTATTCGTTTCCTCGTGATATTTTACTTCGTTGTTATATTGGGATCGAAACAATATTCACATTAAATCAAAATTACTGCCTAGTGGAGCATGTCTATAGTAGCACTAATGCTGACGGAGTAAACGAGTTCTGGAGTGGAAACTGTGTTTTGATTGACATATTACACATTAGGATCCTTGATTGAAACTACATACTTTATGTACTTGATTTATTTCATCCCTTAATATGGATGGAGATGCCTTGTTATGCAGCGGTGTGCACACGCAATCTCTACTTTGATGAGCGACGTTTGTACTGGTGCTAAAAGCAATGTTAGCGCATGTTCACCTATAATGCTGAGTCGGGAAAATGTTCGTACTTGCTTTGTACATAGTGTAAGGTCGCTGGTAAGGCTCGATGAGAAAAGTGGAGGACTAGAATATGTGGTGCAAACTTGGGAAGGCTGATAACCACGGTGCCATGTACTCGGCCAGTTTTTATTTATTGTTGGAGTATAGCAGACAGGCTGATGGCTTACTTGATCGAAGGAAAGTTTTTACAGTCATCTGTGGACATTTGCAACACCAAATGTGCTGCCGGCCTCGAAGCGGGACTGGAACCTGGCCACTGATGCTTGAACACAACTCGAAGTTGTTATGGCAACATACTCCAGACTACGGGTGGTAGCCGTCCAGAAGGGCAAATGGCACCCGCCTGTGGGTTGTTTTAATTTTCGAACCCACTCTATTTTAATGAGAACATGGATACATACCTTAGCCATTTAGCCACACGCTGAGTTAATTCGTCTTTTTTAATTACCTTTTGATTTATTGCCTACGAAAATTTGAATTCGCTTTGGAATATTACCGCACGTTGGTTCTTATAATTAAGGCGTTGTTTTCTCGTTTTGTGTAATATAACATAAGCAGTATAATATCAAAACCTAACAACTGGCATTACTTCTTAAATTAAATAATTGCTTGAAAAAAAAACATAAATACTATATCAAAATATAATATCTGTCTGAATGAGATTAATAAATAGTTTTCAGATAGCATAAACCTGGTTTCCAAAATTGCGGCATACATTTTTTATATATATATTTTCTAATCTGTTTGTCTTGTGTGTGTCGCATTTGTAAAAATAAATGTTTTCTGTCTTTTTGTCTTTTTAATATCATTGAAGTCCACGACATTTTTTGTGTTGTGGTGTAAAATTTCTTAGAGTGCACTTGCTAGGTTTAAATTGCACAGCTGATATATCTAGAAATACAAGTATATAAATAAATACAATAGAAAATAAAGTGAAAGCCGTGACATATTCAATGATTATACATTCTGTGATTATAGCCTTTGGCCCAAACAATGTAGGGCAATTTATCCGTATCACAAATCAATTAATTACAAAAAAAACTTTCCCCATTCGCGCCTGTGGCGATATAAACATGACGATTATCTTTCCCATGCGCTTATTCTTAAACATGTGTCTTTTGATGTTTTATGGTCATAACAACTGTGTATGGGTCAAGTTACAAACAGATTTTAATTTTCAAAAAAAGTGTCACTATGGCCTACAAGCATTTATAATTTATTTGAATATAATTTTAGTAAGTGTTGCATTTAAATAGTTAATTTAAAACATTTTCCTTTTCGATATGTAATTTTTGATGTTTTTCAATTTACTAGGCATTTAAGTATCATTAAATAGTGTAATTGAAGTCAAAAATTGTGGTGTGTGAAGTATTAAAATGATCTTCTATGGACAAATAGGGTCTAACTTACTTCTAACATTAGTAAACGTTTATCTATAAACAATCGTTTACTAAAGTTAGAAGTTACAAAAGGAGTATTACAAGATAAGCCCAATGTGTTATAGATGATGTAAATGACTATGGTGTGCTACATTACACAATCAAACTAGAACAGAAAGTGTATAAGTACATATATTGTAAGTAAATAATAGAGACAAAGTTTAATTTTTTAACATTGTCTGTATACATACTTAAGTGAAGTAATTAATTAAATTGAATTAATTAATTACTTCACTTAGGTAATTTGCATATAACCTAAATTAACTCAAACTATTTATAGTTATTTTTTGTTGTAAGGCGGAGCTTTATATACTACACACCAATGCTCAGGGCACACAGTGAAGTGCACACACCACTGCTCAGAGCAGTCAATGAGGTGTGTAAGACTCGCTGTGACTGACGAATACCCACTAAAACCACCCCGGTGTTCATTTTATCACCTTAGGCCGGGCTCATCAACAGCCTAGCCAGCGCCACAAGTGCCATATGCGAGCTTTCAGAAAGACTCCCTATTGCTGACGAAGATCAACCCCTCCAGGAGCTCTATCTCGCTTGTGAAATAAAGAGGACGCGAGCCGTACTCATGCGCGCCCCATCTCGACTGATTTAGTACGGTCTATGGCGTCCAGCGGCAGTCCATAGGTGATGGTAACCGTTTTCCATCAGGTTGTCCGTCTATCCGTTTGCTTATTTGAAGTAAAATAAAAGGCTCTCTGGTCCAGTTCCAAGTTAGCAAGAACGGGGAAGGGGGTGTCATTCCGGGAGATACTCTCCATCCCTCCCTCCCTCCCTTAGTGATCGTGCTACTGACTTGCAGAAGGAGAAGGCGGCACACCGCTCGCGTTTGGTACAACCGACAGTTTCATTAGTCCAAACTATTCCAAATTGGCGTCATAGTTTCTTTATATATATAGTAGAAGTTTTTTTAAGATATTAGATTAGATTAAATATACAAATTAGATTTTTTCTAAACAGGTTAATCAGACCAACCGGTAGCTGTTCGCGTATATTGACCCGCAAATGACACAAATATATGGAAGATTAACAAAAAACTATAGAAAGATTTGAATTTAGAATTGGTTGGAATTTAGAGCTTTGGTTAAAACTTATCTCGTCTTTGAACACTGCTTTTGAATATCGAACCAATTTCGTTCAAAAATATTCTTCCCAATGTGAACACAACGGGTGGTCTTACAGATTTATTACACCCATATTTTGGGAAATGTTAAAGTTTTATTGCCACGATTTTTTCACATATTTACTTGTAAGACATATGTGGGTATTATCGAATAGGTGTTCGTTAGGGTCGGTTTTAAAAATCGATTGTTAACAAATTGTTTTAACGGTTCGCGTACCGGTTTTCTTGGTTGCGACGAAAATACGACGGCCACAGTGGCCTATTAAATAACCGTAAAGAGCAATGATATTTTATGCATTGAAATATAAAGTTTTCGTTTAAATTTATTGAAATGAGGGCATTTGGGGATTAGGGGCGTTGTTGACGATTATTTTTGTATCGTTTTTCGGTCAACGTAATTTTTTTTATATAATAATAAAAATCGATTCAACGCAAACGCTATTCGTTATATAGCTTATTTTGATATATTTTTCTCTTAAGTGCAGTTAAGATTTTTGTACTGATAAGGAGTTTTTGGCGCTAACTGAAAGGAGATGTGCTGTGCAGTTTTATTCTCTAAAAATGTGTAAAATTACTCTAAAATTAACAGTATATGTAGGTTATTGATAGTTTTTGAGTAATAATTATGTGTTTTTGTGAGAAATGTGAACTGTATAGTCAAATGTGGCCTTTCGAGTTGTCACAAGAACTGTTGAATGGCGTCCGCTGATAATCTACAATTCAGCTGAGCTATACACAGGCTTAAAAAATCGAAAAGCTATATTGTACTCTAAGATCTGGCTTAAAGGCCTAGCTGCCAAGCTGTAAACCTAAATAAATAATTATACAGATAAAAAAAATATTCATGAGTTTCTTTGAACACTAGTGTATAAGTCTCTTATCGTCTATGATTTGTTTCTTCCTTGTCTATGTGTCAGTCAGTCCAAGTAAGGGCCGATTTTTCAATCACCAGATAAAATTTATTCATAAAATAAAGTATGACATGGAAAAGTTAAAAATGTCTGTTGCATCAATAAAACAGTTGTATGGTTTCACTTTTGAATTCACTCAGGTTACAATTTATTCGATTCATAACTTTTATTGAAAGTATTATTATTATTGAAATCGGCCCCTAGTCATGTGTATTCATTTTCATTTCTTTTCATTAAAATAAATAATTTAGTCATCTGTTAAACATTATACACATAAAACTAACATCTTCCTCTCGGCCAAATATATATTAATCACAACAATAGATGGCGCCGCTAGGCGCTGGATGAGGAAAGCGAATGACTGTGATGAGTGGTGTCGACTTCGGGACGCCTACTTCCAACAGTGGACTGTGATTGGCTGATGACGACGACGACAATTATAGAAGAAAACCTTGTAGGTAATAATAAAACTACACTTTAACGGTTTTAAGCGCGGTAATTTATTTGATTTTTATTATTTCGACGTTTCGGTCACTTTTCAGCAGCCGTGATCACAGAAGACAAGATTTGTCAAGTGTCAATGAGTATTGCTACTAAAGTTTTTATTTAGCCTACCGCCAACTTGTTCATTTTATCCGTGCAGAAACGGAGAAAGAATACAATTTCCTGCGGCCGGATGGCCTGTAAGAGGGGACAAAACAACCCACAGCTAGGTGGTAAGGTATTTTCTCGACTGGATGGCGACCACCCCTGGTCTGGTGTATGCCACCATAGCAACCTTGTGTTGTCCGGCATTAGTGACCAGGTTCCAGTCTCCTTTAAGAGAGTAGCGGCGCATTTGTAGCACCTTTGGTGTTGCGAGTGTCCATAGGCGATGGTAACCGCTTTCCATCGAGTGGGTGTATCTGCCTGTCTACTGAACTCCTGCAATAAAAAAATATATTTAGTTTTAATTTTTGTTTACGACTATTATTTACTCTATGGGAGCCTAATCTAATTTATCACCGCTTCGCAACAGATTATGACTTGTAGAGAAGAAGCGGTGCAAGAATTTAGAATATATAGAATAAGAATTTTATTATGAATACTAGTTGTAAAAACTTGACAAAATATTACTTGTAGGTAATATTATTAATATTGCGGAAGATCAAAGTTTGTTTTTCAAAATGATTACGATAGTTTTTGTTTTGTAGAAAGAGGTCTGAGGGTTTACTATTACCTATTGCACTAGAACCCAAATCCCAGGTTCGGGTACTTACCTTACTTAATACTTACTCTTGTTTAGGTGCAACTGAAATAGGCCATGAACTTTTCAATTGTATGATTGCTTGGGAATGTATGAATTGGAATTAAATACTATATTATCATTTGTTTTTATATTATAAACAAAGTTTTATATTTATTCGATAAGGTCGTTAAAGAAGTACGCTTACGGCTATAAAACATGTATATAAATCATAATAATTAACAGCCATTGAATTTAAATAATATAACAATTGTAATACAAAGTGCGAAAATAATTATTAGCGTTATAAATATGTAATGGAATTGTTACCAAAGGAACGCATGTATAAACATTCAATAACATAGTATATCACAATTTAAGTGGAACGCGACCTAAGTCATACAGTTAAAGTTACGAATGACGGTGGAAACAAATATAGTTTTTTTGATAAGTGTTTAGCTTTAAATAACAGTTTTTAATAATATATCAATTGGAATTTAAGTGAATGGACTTTGAATGTCGTTTCTTTGTCTTTTCAGAGTTATTTACCGTATATTTATTACCTAATTATAAACTGACACTTTGTCTTTTCAGAGAAACACATCGTTTTTATTCCTTAAATTCATTAATTTAAATAATAAAGAGTTGTCTTATAAATATATTAGTAACAAAAGGAAAAAGCTTTGTAAAATGCATCATATGGATGTAGGAAAATAAATAATATCAAGAATTCCAATAAATGTAATGACATCTAACAATCTTAATGAGTTTTAAAGTTAATGCATGTATGCAACACACGTTTACGAAATGACTGTTGATGCTATGTGACTGGTATGCTAATATTTGATTGGAGATATGACAAAGGATGCTCGTGCCCAGTTACATCTTACGTGCATATATACAACTAATCGTAACCGTGACTATTTTGGTAAAAAATAAAAAAATTGAAAATTCCCTGGAAACCACTCATCAGATATTGACTTGGTGACCATGGCACCGCCTCGGGTTAGACTTACGAATAAAGAAAAAAATTGAAAATCGCTCCACAATTGACGAAGACATCGCGTGGAAGAAGTCGGTTAACAATTTTCAAGGGTTTCTCGACATTTCCTTGGGATGTACTCATTAGATGCTGACATGGTGACGATGGGACCAATCAATCACCCTATTAAGGTATAGTAGAAGTAGTTTCTATAAAATTTACTCTAAAATATTCTTTAGAAACTATATTATATACATATTTTTTTTATGTTGAATAGGTTTGCGTTTAATCGACATTGCGCCTCATATTAGGTGGAAATGCAGTCTAAGATGGAGCACGCTTACCTAGAAGATTGTATGTTTCAAGAAAAACAGACGACGGTAACGAGTTCCACTCTTCAGCGGTACCTATGCTAAAAGTGGAAGCATAGCGTTCCGTCCGCTTTGTTGGTATTTCCACCATACGTCGGTCAGCTTGTACGTTTATTTGTCTAGTAGTAAAAAGGTGAGGGAGGAATTAATTCGTGCATCTCAGTGGCACACCCGCCGAAGTGTATCTTATAGAATACTGAAAAATTAGCGACTAGTAGTAGTATAGTAATATATCATCATGCGTAGATGATACATCACTATACTACTATGTATATTACCTATAAAAAAACGGCCATTTGTTTGTAAGTGTAATTTTTTACATTATTGCCCATTCGCGTAATATAATGTCACTGAATCGTTGAGTTTTTATTTCGTAAAAACACAATTATTATGTAAAAACACGCAAGTCTTTTCGTCATTATGCGTTTTTCATCACAGCGCGCATCATAATTCGGCCTATCGGATGATCTTGCGCGTGCGCAGGTAACAATGAACTTGCGATTGAGCAATGCTTATGGTTTACGAATGTATAGTATTTGGCGTTTACAATATTTCAACTATTGAATGAAAATTATATTACGAGTCCAAAATTTAAATTCTTGACACACCAATTGGAAAACTTGTGCTAAATTTTAAGTATTAAGGCTGATATTGCAAATAACCAAAACAATTTTGTCCACTGATACACACAAACAAGAAGGGAGAGGAATGTCAAATCAACTAATAGACTTTTGTCATATTACAAAACTACGCATTCTCATAGATTTTATACGAGCGTACCAACTTATGACGTCAAAAGTTTCTACAAGTAAAAGGAATCAAATAGTGCATTCATTCATTATTCTTTAAAAACAATAATTAAAATTATCTTTATTATAATATTTTAAAAGCAAGATGTATTTTTTAACCTGTTGTTTTGTATGTAAATATTTCTAAGATTTTATTGTAACATATTCTTGTAAAACAACAGATAAGTGTACTTTATGGCCGGTTCCTAAATCTTACCGATCCCTTTGCTTTACTATCGGTTATAATTTGACATAAGCTCCATACAAGTAATGTCAAACTTCAACCAATGATAAGGTAAGTGAATGAATAGTAAGATACAGGAACAGGCCATTAATTTCAACTGTGGGTCACACAGTTGAAATTAATGCATTAACTCATATCGTGGTCAAATACCTAATTTATTAAATACATACTTAATAAACAACTTACATTGCTTCGATTTTCAAGACTACCCTCACATATCTATAATATTATAAAATACTAAACATGCCGCGTCTGTACATTGAAACTATAAAAAAAACTGGAATAGACTATATAAACGACGGAGAACACGATGATTTTTTTTAGATTTCTTGTCTGTTTGTTCTGGATTCACATAAAAACTACTGGGCCGATTACGATGCGGTTTTCGTTGATCGACAGCTAATTTTTAGACTTAAACTCTGCGCTACTTTTATCCTGGGAATCCCGCGGGAAATTTTCGGGGAATTATTAAAAATGGCCAGATTGAAAAAAATTTAATTCCAATGTGATTTTTACTGATCGATAACAAATTTAATGTTACAAAATGTGTGATTGGTTTACCCCGGGAAACCCGCGGGAATTTTCCCGGGAGCGGTTCGAAGTTGTTCGAATGCATAAAAATTAGCTTATTGCCACACAATTGCCACTAAAAGTATAGCTTTCATTCTGTTTTTTAAATGCTTTGTGTTTCGGGAATCCCGCGGAAATTGCAAGTCAAGTGTGGACAAGTCGTGGGCATATCACAGTTACATATAATATAATAAACTAAAGACCAATTGAAAACGATTAAATGTTACAATAGGGTTAAATGTGTATTCAATGTAAGTGGTTATTTCTCTGTAAGTGAATTGTAAACTTTTTTGACAACTAAATGTCTTAAACCTTAAATAAAATAAAAAACTTAAGCTTTTACTTTAAACTAAACTTATTAAATTTATGAGAGATACCGCAATCGCATAATTATATGCAGATATCAAATTTAAAAGAGGTTCTCCTTTACATCTTGCCGAAATTAAAAACGAATCAAATTCCCTTGCATGTTAAATCGCAGCTGGTCTCCAAACATTCGTGTTAGACAAGTGGGGTCTGTTATAAAGCGAAAAAAATATATTATTATACCGTTTCGTTTGCTTTTCGGCGTGTTTCATGCTCAATGAATATCAAAATCCCCGCGTCTCGGATATGAAATTTAATCGCGATGTTTTTAGGGCTCCGTGCAATTTTTTTGGATACTGCTCACAAAATATTAGCGAGAAATCTTTTTGTCTGTGCCATGTTCAATATCGGTTACTCTTTAAACAAATTTAATTTACCAAGAAGATTTCTACATACAATAGTTTTTGTAAACACTAATTTCGTAAAAATTGAATTCGTGAATGACCTACCACATGGCTATGGGTTTTATTCATCTCCGCTTACGAAATGCTGCTAGGCCGCAGGAATACGTTTCTTTCTCCGTTCCCATACGAATCTATATCTATACAAATTACTAATAATATTATAAAGAGGAAAGATATGTATTTTTATATGTTTGTAACGAATAAACCTGCGACCGGGAGCCTGTCTGCTGTACTCCAGCTGTAAAAAATGATAAATAAACAATATGATGATGATGTCTTTGTCATAACTCTCTGGGATTGCATAAAAATGGCGTACAAAACCGAATTCTTCAAAAGTGTGTTCGCAAGATGAGTAGTATAGCTGTCCATTCTGGTGCGTATAATATGCATTTGCGTAGAATCGATTTCTTATTTCTAAGTAAGAAAATATTATACTTAGTTGGACAACTACTGGACTTTAATACATGTACACGCCGATACGCATTTGGCTCAATTTTTTTCATCTCTCACTTTGCTGTTTCCATAGTTCGTCGACCTCTGTGAACCCGGGTTCGCGGTTGCGGACACTTGAACGCAAAAAACGCAGCCAAATGCAAATAACAACACGCCAGCCGAATAGTGTTGCCAGCTGTATGCCAAAATTACAAATACACTATTACATTTATGATGAGTTTCTTTATATTTTACTATCAACTTATATGCCTTACTACTGGTTAATATCTGACTTAATTTCTATCTATACAAGTAATGTAAAATTTTAACTGTAAGGCAAATCAATGTTAATATAGAAACCCAGTATTGGTTAGTCGAATCAAGCCACAGTAAAAGTATGCCCAGTGCTGGTAACATTCATTAAGGACTTTTTGTAATATGGTGTAATGAAACAATAATATGAGCGTGGGACGTTTACGAAAACGTCCCACTGCTGGGCTTGGGCTTTCTCATTTTCTATTTAGAGGAAGGGATAGTACAGTCGCTTCGCTTTTCCAAGGTGGATTGTAAAATGCAAAATAAAAAAATACTAAATGCACATTAGGTCACAAAACTACCTAAGTTGTGTATGATTATCGGCCAGGATTTGAACCCACGTCATTTGAAACGCTAGATTGAGACACAAATCTGTTAGCTATTACGGTAAAGGGTATTTTCCATTAGTTTCTTTTTTAGGGTTTAGTAGTCAAATGACGAAATGGTGGGAGTTTTTCACCTCTACGGAATACTTCATTGTTTCTGGACTGACACGCACTCAGCTGATTTATATATTTTTTTATTGCATTAATTCAGTAGACAGGCAGACGGCTTACCTGACAAGAAGCGGTTACCATCGCCTATGGGCATATGTAACACCAAAGGTGCTACCAATGTGCTGCCGCTCTCTCAAGGGAGGCTGGAGCCTGGCCACTAATGCCGGAACACAACTCAAGGTTGATATGGCAGCATAACAACCGACATTGCATCGTCAGTACACTATATAATGTAATGCTGATGCGATGTCATCTTTAATTACCAATCAAAATCTTCAATGGGTTCTGATAAAACCTAAAGCTGCGTGAAAATTGAAACACCTTCATGTAGCAACACTAGTGTCTGATGTCAAGCTAGAATTGCGAGGGGACGATAGTTTTTATAATATGCTCCATGATGCCTCTGTTAAGCTGTTTTAATTACTGTTAAGTCATAAAGAATTAATATAACTAGGATATTCTTTCTTCTATTGCTGCAGTTGGCAGTGGCGGAATTTAAATTTGCCACCAGTGGTCGTCTATTAACAATTTACCGCCCCTACCGACATTTTATAATTCGATAATGGTCACAATCATATTAAACACACATTTTTTTGTCAATGAAGTTGTAACTATGATTTGGGTGCCCAAATCATCGTCCTAATTACACCACATTTTGTCGCGTAATTGTTGTGAAAACTTACCTATATAAGTGGAGATATATATTAAATGTTAGGTATGTTTAGTTATATAAATATAAAGTAAATTTTTGTGAAACATAAGCAATAGGGATGCCGGCACACGTTACAATAAAATTAAATATTTTTACGTATAAAAGAACAGACCTTAAAATAATATCATTAAACTTTTAAAATCACACGATAGAAATGATTTTGATTAGGTAATTTTCAAACAATAATGAATGCGCTGTTTGACTCCTTTTACTTGTACTTACTTATGACGTCATAAGTAGGTACGATCTTATAAGATCTAGGAGGCCACGCGTTCTGTGAATTTAAAAAACTAATCCTCAGTTGATTTGACCTTTCGTTCCCTTACTGCTAGATCCAAGTTTCAAGGCTCCCAGAGTACTAAGAATGGTAGTAAATCCTCCACTGCTACTTTTATAGGTATTTATTATCTCAAGTGGTAGCTCAGAGTTCAGATCACGGATCTAATATGCGCCATTGGAATTTTCGAGAAATACAGACAGCGTATTGTGATTTGGAATGAGTTACTTTTTACATGAATCCTTCTTTATCGTTTAATTTCAAGGAATCACAATCGCATGTCTGTGATTGCGGTGTGTCGCTAATCTTATCGCTTGATACCACTTAGCAGTGAGTGGTCGCGCCGGCGCCTTTGCCGCTCATACAATATTAATGCGCGATCGTAGCCTATCACTCGGTATCGCCTGCACATCGGATAATTGAAAATCGAAATCTATTGATATTGCATTGAAAAATAGTATATGTAATCGTCCTATGGTGTATGTTCGTTTTTTTAGTGACTAGCTAGTGGGACGAAGTTTTATGATTTTAAGCAGGGTTTTGTTTAGGTATTACAGAATAAAAATGTGAATTAGCAATACAAAGCAATAGAGTCGATTGAGCGGTGAGTCAAGAAGCTTATTCAAAGTCTCGAACATCGACGCAGGAGCAAATTTTCTATAGGATATACTTTGGAGCTATTCAATCTGATACCGCCGTCTCCCGTCCATCATCGACAACCAGACGCACTGGTATACGGAAGCGGTATCTGGTGGATATACCTCTAATAGGAACGGAGCGCTTTACGTCCACCTTCATTATATGCACCGCAAAAGAATGGACCTCATCGTCGGAATCCGTTTTTCCCGATACCTACAACCTGGGTGTCTTCAAGTCCTTTGTAAGTAGGTATCTTCTTGGTAAGCATGCTCCGTCTTAGACCGTATCTTCGCATAGTATTAGACGATATCATGGTCAAGCGCGAACCTATTTTTATTATAATAAATAAAAAAACATGAATGACTTTAATAAAATAAGAAAATATTTTCGTTTATAAATGAAGCGACAGAATCGAAGTCACCGACTGAAGCTTGAATAATAATTAATAGTAGATATAATAACAAAAATAAAGGTAAAATACAAAAATGATTAAGTGCTGACATATAGTTTGACAGGTAGTTTGACAGTTGACAGGAGAACGATCGTAGTTAATACGTGACATTTACTGAGTGATTATAATAAGTCATGTTCAAAGAATTGTGGTGTGAACTTATCCTATTATAACAAGATGATTTATTATAATCTGTAGTTAGTTTAGTTATGTAGTTGACATTCTTGTAAACATGCATTTTTATGAAAGAACTAAGTCTCAAGTATGTCTCTTTAAATGGAGTAACAATATTTCATTTTTAAATTAAGTATTGATTATTTACTATGATATTTATTATTTATACTAGGCATATTAATTCCACTTGGTTCGCAGTTTATTTTTAAGGATCGGTGAAAGGAACTATGAAGGATTCTGAGGAACCTTCATCTGTCTACGGAACCATACAAAAAGTATTTCATCGAAATTGTGTCTTACCTCAAAAACTACTCAACGAATATTTTCCAAACTAATTTATCGTTGCAGTTCTACAACTTTATTTTATTCAGAATTTTCCATTACACATTAAGTGAAGTTTACATAATATTATTAATAGATAATATTAGTAACAATATGGATAGCAATTTGTACGCCATAGAGGAAAAACATTGATGTTATTGAAAGTTGTTACTGTAATACTTGCAAAACTCAGAACGGTTTATGGTAATAAAAGAACAGCAGCAACTGGTCAAATATTTTTAATCAGAGAACCTTACGGGTTAAATACATTTCATCCACTGACTCTCCACAAACATTTTTAGAACACCTCGCCATCCCTGTAACAATTTTACAGTATAAGAAATTTAGCAAATTGGCACAACCGATAGCGGATTGAAGTCATTGATAAACTATTTTAATTAAAAGGGTTATGAATGACAAGAATTTAATACATTATTGTTTGTAAATTTTAGATAATCTTTTATCTATAAAATATTCTAGAAAGTATTATATTTAAAGTTGTAATGTAATAAAATAAATCGAACACAATAAAAATCTATCGCGTCTGCCAATATGAAAATAAAATGTAGTGAATACCGTCTATATACAATTGAGAGATTTTGAATTATAATCTACGCAATTACCACCACATCATATTAGAGATAAATATTATTACATAAAATTATGACAAATGATGGAGAACTACACTATACAAAATAGGCGCTAATCACAGAATAAATAAAAATATAACATTATTATTCAATTAAAGAAATGGCCGATTTTATTGTTTAGAAATAAGAGGGTACATAACGAAATTAATGAACTGAAATGACAAGAATAAGTGCAACTAAATAAATGTAACATTACCGTCTTTTTTATGCACCATGTTTTATGCAATATATGATCATTTGATTTGGATTTTTGACAACTTTGGTAGTTAATGCGAGACATGCATATGTATTGACATAAATAAATCATCATTAAGGCTTGTGGCAACGCCAACGTCCTTGAGGATTTTTCGGGCCATACCGGGGATTCCATAGACGTGGTCAATTTTCAGAGGCATTATTATTTTATTGTGAATAAAATAGAGTAGTATTTATCTCTTTTTTTTATAAAGATTTAGATATTTGTTTTTATCCTGTTTTGATTAAAACTGAAGGAGTAAAATAGTTTCATGTCAATAGTAAGGTGATTTGGTGAACTTTTTTCTTAACTTAAAATAACTATAGGAAGGTTACGTAAAAACCATGTAAAGTTACGTGGTTTTTACGATCTTTACGTTTTAGTAAATTATTGGTCAGTAACCAATGAAAAGTTGTTTGGTTTGCACCCCACTTTCTGCCTTTTACGGCAATAGGAGCGTTAAGCAACATCGTTATTATTTTTCGGCGACTATACCTACACTGAAAATAAATGAAACAAATAAACGAATAAAGACGAAGTGTGACATTCGGTGACAAGGGATGGGAGGGGTTCTAAGGGGTTCTCTGTGCAGGAACGGAAAAAGAATATTAATTTCTGCGGCCGGGCGGCCTGTAAGAGGCGACAAAACAACCCACAGCCAGGTGGTATGGCATTTGCCCGACTGGATGGCTATCATCCCTGGTCTAGAGTATGTCGCCATAACAACTTTGAGTTGTGTTTCGGCATCAGTGGCCAGGTTCCAGTTTCCCCTTCAAGGCCGGCAGCACATTGGCAGGACCTGTGGTATTGCAAATGTCCATAGGCGACGGTAACAACTTTCCATCACAGTTGGGCCGTCAGCCTGTATGCTGTGCTCCAGTAATAGAAAAATCGTGACGTCACATTTCAAAATCTAATATATTTTGAATTTTAGCATCGTGTTTAAATTAATAAAAAATAATTGAAATCGAAATAAAATTAATTACGGAACTGCTGTTTTAATCTAATAATTTCTTGATGTAAAATTGCAATATATTGGACGTCACACTAGAGAGGGAGGAGTCTCAAGAATGTGACCAGCTGTCACAAGGACGGGTGAGGGGTCAAAAATCATGAAATTCGTGTGACGTAATTTGTGGATAGCCCCTAAAAAACGTAGGTTGTTATAGCACAATTGTTTGCCTTGTCATCATCATATAATTGACTAAGGCCAAACAAAGGTCATTCTGGCGCCAATCGAGGTCAAAAGAGGATAATTTATCAAAAATATTAAACAGGCACGATTTCAATTGAAGCTCTGATTTGCCGAAACGTTTTGAATGAATTTCGAGTCATTTATCATAATTAGTTTATTAAAGAGAGGCTATTATAGCGCCGATTTACTTATTGGTGTTAATTGATTGTTTAAATTACTAAAAGTGTTTATTAAGTTTTATAATTTGACTACTGGTGCTGGGCTTAATGGATGTGAATAGAGGTCTTAATTTTGAGTTTCTAACTTAGAATTGAAAATTTTTAATCTGTGACTAAATAAATAAATCAGGCCAACTCACAACTAATATATAAACTTCAGCCCATAAATGTCCCGATGCTAAGTATAATAATAAATCAATTCTTTATTAAGAGAACACATATCCATTTTTATAAAACATGACATAATACATTCTACTAATTATATACATAAATCAAGTATAACATAAGATAAGAAGTACAAATTAAAATAATAATACTTTATACATATTTATATAAAAACTAGTGGTCCCCCGTGGTCGAAATTCGACCATAATAATTAATGTCAAAGACGAAACTTTTATAATCGCATATTTCGCCAGAGTTACACTGTTAATTTGAATTTAACAATAAACAAAAGAGTATGCGTGTGTATGTCAAATACATGGTAGTGTGTGTAATGTTTTTTTTATCGATTTAATGTATTTTTATGCATAATTTAAAAAAAATAGCATTCTGCACTCCTCTATATAAACTAAGTGTGCGAAATTTCATACTCCTCCGTCCGCGCAATTTTCGTAACAAGGGGTACTAAGTTTTTGCTTCACATATTAATATTTAGATTATATAAACTTATTATAGATTGTTTTACACACATAGATAGATAGATAACACTTTATTGCTCACCAAAATAAACAAAATGCATAATTACAAAACTTCTTGGCAAAACAACAGGCGGCCTTATCGCTAAAAGCGATATCTTCCAGGCAACCTAGCTTAAAAGAAATTCTTAAGTAATCTGGCAATGTAGGTGGAGCAGAAAAAAGATAGAACTGTACAATTTAAATATACATAAATTACACATATACATTACACTAATTTATAAATTGAATACGTACATCAATATAATACTAATATATTTACGTACATACAAAAAATATATAAATAAATTTACTTGTTAACATTATATGTGACAATCATTTTATATTAACATATATTACAATAGATAAATAAGTAAATGTTTAATATATTACACATATTTATTTCAAGACAAATAGTACTTTCTAAAGAAGTTCCGAAAAGTAGGTAATGGTGGTCTGGTGGTGTATATGGTAACACATATTTTTATACATACATATAAAGTTAGGTAAGTACTCCGTCCGGGCTGGAGGTGAATGCGCGAGCGAGCCCACAGCCCGGACGAAGGACGCTAGAGGATCGGACAAGGGTTTTAGTGGGTATCCCTATCTGCGGCATGGCAATATAGCATTTCATACGTGAGATGCTAGTGCCACCCCGACTTGGCGAATCCCACACACGGGCCGGAGAGAGATGGAAGCGCGCATGCGTCTCGCGGGCGCCGAGGTCAGTCGGGAGCCCGGAGGCGCAGGTATGCGCATGATCTCCCCCCCCTGAAATACCGCTGCAGGGGCCTTCTAGCATCTAGGGAGCAGAGGAGTCTTCACCCCTGTTGACGAAGTGAGTTTGCCTCTCCCGGGGCACTTTCAAGCACTTGTGCGCTAGGATCGGCGTGGGCGTAACTACGTTCTGTATCTCATGCATTTCCTACTCATAAGCGCGGGGTACATGGGAGGAGGGTGGTTTTAGTGGGGTATTAGCCCATGGGCATCCATGGGTTCGAGTCTCCACACAAGCCGGTTGATTATTGTTTGGAATTGCCTCAGTGGAAAGCCTCCATGATCACCAACGGTCTAATCCCTAGCAAAGGACCCGGTATGTGCGAAATGCATTTCCCCCGCCTGAAAAAAAAAACCCACACACGGGCCCGCGACCTTTCCCCCTTGCGCGGCTTATGCTCCTCAAACGGATTTGCCCTGTATAAAAAAAGGTAACTATATTTAGAAACTGTTCTTTGTATGATTTTTAAAATTTTTTCCAATTTAAGGCTTTATGGAAGTATAGGTTTGCGTTTGAGCACTGTCTCACCTGATGTTGAGTGATGACGCAGTCTAGGATGGAGCACGCCTACCTAGAAGATACCTATTTACTCGTGACTTGAAGACTTCAACATTGTATTTGTCAGGAAAAACAGACTCCGGCAAATTACTCCACTCTTCGGCAGTGCGCACCACAAAAGATGAAGCGAAACGATTGGTTTTGACTCGTGATGTTTTCACCATGTAATGGTGGCGGAAACCAGTGCGTCTGGTTGTCCGATGGTAAAATGGGGATGAAGGAAGTAGCTCGTGCAGCTCGTGCCTTCTTATCGGTCTATTGCAAGGGAATTGAATACGACTTAACTGGGCCTTGGGCGGAATGCCATGTTTACTACATCGATTATATTCACGGTCGATATACAACTGCCCTTACAATGATTTCCGTCTACGTCAGTACGTGCTTACTGTACCAGTATGCATTTTTGACCAAAAAGATTGCCTAAGGCATACGTTTTTTAACAGGGTTCGAACATATGATTGAATGAGACGCTGAGCAATCACGTCTTGATACCTAATTATAAAATTATAATGTAATCTAGTATAAAATTGATACTTATGCCATTAAAGTATTATTGTGTCACATAAAAAACTTACCAGTCATTCAACTAACTCCCGCAAAATATTGTTACATGCCGTTAAAGATAAACGAACGGCTGCCTGTCGTGAGCGCAGTTTATTGTCTTCCCGGATTTAGGAATTCTTTTGTGTTTTGAATTGTAATTAAGACAAACATGCTATTGTTTTTCTATTTGTTTTATGACCATCATTAGCGTCGAAATAATCCTTATTGTTATTGTTTTCCGTTCGCAGGTGTGCAAATTACAATTTCTCAGAAACTCAGTGCGCGCGGCCAATTTTTTTGTACTGTGTAGTTAGTATAGGACAATGCCCGAATGGAGGGGTGGGCAGTCAAGCGACGAATACGAAACGAGTAAGACGTTTTGTAGTACTCTCGATTAGCGATATAGACAACGGACTTTGCGCGTGTCGAATTGCATTGAATCGTGCAGTGTGAACTGGTTGCATCCAGTTTTATTTGTATTTATTTCATACGTGTTTGTACAGTTTTAATAAATTCTATAGTAGTTCCAACGGCATTTTTAATTCGAGTCCTGTAGCTCGTAACAATATTTTTAAAATAAATAGATAATTTGAATAGATAAAATTGAATTGCCGTTATTTCTTATTCGAATAATCTATTTTCAGCTACTGATTACAAAACACGCTAAGTTCAATAGTCGACGAATCGATCTATGACGCAACATTTGACATGATCGGACGCGACGACATCATGCGGACGCCGTCATGCGTGACCATTTATGACGCGTCGACGTCAAAACATTATGTCGTAATGGGTCAGACCTTGACACCGCCTATCATAGGGTAAATATTGAAACGAAGAGAAAGTTGTCGTACGTATTTGGATTCAGGTTTCGAAGAGTCGATGACTGATAATTATTTGGACAATTTGCTAAAATGATTTAAGACTTATTTAGTGGGCTTAAAATTGGGATTAGTTCAAGGTGGTTTAGAAGCTAATGTAATCATCACACACTTATAAAATGGTTAGGATTACAAAGTTTCCGTTAAATTTAGTAAGGGATCATAATAGAGATACCAATATAATAGTTGTAGGTGTATGTTGAAAAAAAAATCTTGAATGTTCCGTACACACGAAACCGCTGAAGATAATAGTATAATTTTGTTGCTTTCAGCTGAGTAAATGTTTGTTGAATCGGCAATAATAATACATACAATAGACTATAATATAGACTCACCCAAAATTAAGAACGTCTACCTCTGCTTCATAAGTATATATCTTGCACATCAGATAAACCAGCTCAATCAGTCACTTTTACCAAATCCAGTAATTTTTAGGGCGACCGCCATTTAGTTTGATTCAACAACTCACTGCACTTGCCAAAAATCTATTATTTCTTACATGTCTGTCTATTTAACACCGCAAACGAAGTCGACGACACAATGGCGGCATCTTCGTGAAGTAAGCTATAAGTGAGGGGGTATATAGATATATATGCGTACCAGCATACAAAAAGAGAAAGAAATATGCATGCAATAATATGTACTGCAGTATGAACAAGACCATACCATGACTCAAAAACTATTGTTTAGCATTAAATAATATACTGTATGATTAATTTAGATAATTTAATCTTATATATAAAAATGAATCGTAGAAATGTATGTACGCGCATAACTTGAGAACGACTTTACCGATTTTGATGACATTTGTTTTGTGTTTGAATGGGTCCCCGGATGGTTTAGATTAACAATTAGAACCGGTAGGTGGCGCTGAGATCGGGTTCTAGAATCCTCCTAATCATCTGGACCGATTTTGATGATTTCGTTTTTATGTCACCAAACAAAGTCGTTTAGGAATACAGAAAATAAGGCGGTACGAAGTTCGCCGGGTCAGCTAATAGTAAATATTTCTTATTCTTGTAGTAAAATTAGTTCTTAATTTATTTTAATCATTCAGTGTATTAAGTTTTTAATTTTAGTTTCTATATAAATTTAATTTAGAACTTAGTTTATTTTATTCAGTGTTATAAGTTTTCGAAGAAAAATACATAAAGCTAGAATAAATATAAACTTAAAAATAAACTACAAACTATACTATAAACTATTTAAAAACTAAATAAAAAAGGGAAAATACTTAAAGATAAGTTATTCGTCCCAAACCACTGTCATTTACCGGGAACGTTCCCAAAAGGCTGGCGGTGTTACCACGTTGTATAGCAACGCTTAATCTTTGAGCAAAATAGACGTCAGCCTTCGGAATAAAAAGTTTATTTTTAAGTTTTAGTTTAATTTATAATTTACTTTTATTTTCTATCAACGAAATTTAGACTGGTTTATTAAGTAAGGTATTAGAGGCTGTATTCACAATTTTCATCCTTACTTTGCTCTCAACTACTACGAATAACATCAGTTAGAATACTTTTTACAGACTCAACGTGTATCTAATCTTTTTTCATAGTGAATTGTAATGGAAAAAATGAAATTAAGATCTGTATCATTTGGCAGGTAATTGAAAATTTCGTCAGTACTGTAATTGTGTTGAATCAAATTTGTCAGCACATTTCTAGACCGTACTATATATAGTACTACTTGTACAATACGAATTTCCTGAGAACGGTTAGCCAGCATTGTCTGAGCACCAGAGACGTGAGAAACTGGCTTCTAACTACAATCCACATGATTTTCTGTTAAGTCAGGATATTTAAGGTCACCATTTTTACAGGATTCTAATTTAGAAATAAAGACTTACAAATAAATATTGATTTAATTTTTTGACTATTTTGGTCGTCGAAAGCTTCAATTTCTTTTATTTTATATTAGATTACTGTAATAAAATAGTACGATATAGTGATTTTTTCAAAATTCAAATTATATAAAACATGCAGTTACATAATATGCTATATTTATTTCTTCAAATAAAGTGTTTTCTTTCTTTCTATATTATTAAAGTAGAGTACATATTCCGCGATTACGCGAAACTTTATAAGCTCTTCAACTCCAATATGTATTACGTAGCCAACGGTTTTTTAACTAAGAATGAAGTTCTGGCTCTCATACTTTCGACAAGCTTTCTTTATTGTTGCTGAATACTTTAACTGAAACAAAAAAATAATTTCAAGCATTTATTTTACTTTTGACAGCTCGACGACAGATCGTTTAGTAATGACCTAATGCGTTACCGACTCGATTGGTTACAAAAATCGACTTCATTTATAAATAAGTTTTAATCAATTTAACTTATCTATATTTTTTCCTAAAAATACTATATCGTGTAATAAATATACACCCACATTTCAATGAACATATTTTACATATATTAAATAGCCATGTTTGTAATAAAATAAAAATGTAATAAAGCAGACCATTTTTTATTTTTAAATCGATTACTTTCGATTTATTTACGTATAGTGTCGATGGTTTAATAGTCTCTGCGTTACATGACTTACAGAACATCATTATCACGTCACCCACAACAATAAAGTACGACAATTATGTAATTTGTTTCATGTGAGCTTTCCTGTCAAGAAATATGTAACTTGACAGACGGGCAAACTTCAAAAGTAAAATAAACGCTTGGAAACAGTATAATATATGAATATTTGGCTACACTACCTCTAACGGGGTAAGAAGACAGTATACACCAGATTGACCCTACACCGGTTAACGACCTGCGTGGACTCGTGTCTGAAGATCAGACCGATGTCTGTATGTATAGTCTATGCTATATTGGTTTCAGCATAGAGAGAGTAACTGCCACACCTAGAGGCAGTTAATGGTCCTTAAACTTAAAATATAATGAATGGATTTAGAAAATAACCAGAGTTTTCCACGCAAATTTGCTAGCTATAATTCTGTCCAATGTCTATACTCTGTTTAGTCTTCTTCTATTGTCTTTTTTTTCAATATAGAATGCAGTATTTAATTCGGTAATATCACTCAATTATTCTAATAGCATTGTACATTACCATCTGTATTGAACAATTATTGTGCAAACAAAACAATTTCCATAAAACTGGTTCGTCTTGGGTCATGAGAAAATCAAACACGGAAACTGTCGAACAATGAACTCCTATACTCTACAATACTCACTCGATTACCAGCAGTGTTGCCAGTTGTGTATTTAAAATCAGTTTCAAAACAGAATAATTTTGACTGGACGTGAAAGGGAACGTTGTACTGTGCATACTGTGCAGTTTTATATTCTTAATGTTTAAAAATTCTCTAAAATGAACAACAGTTGTAGGATGATGATCGTTTTTGAGTAGTAATTACGTGTTTTTATAAGAATAATTAATTGTGTAACCAAAGTGCCTTTTCGACTTGTCATAAGAGAACCGTTGAATGGCGTCAGTTGATAAACTACAATTCAGCTGAAACTATACGAAGACTTTTACATCAAAATAGACTGTATGGACTATGATCCTTGGTCTGGATTGTGGCGATTATTACTACTACTGCGATTTAAAAACGCTTCCGTAACCACTGAAGCGTCCATTTTAAGTAGAATTCTTATTTTCAGAGGTTGAATAAAACGCCTTATTTAAACTCGCAATTTGTTGTAACTTGGTATACTTATTAAAATTTATGGTCGCTCTTAGTTATTAACAGTTTTCTGCGATTATTTCTTAGTATACAATCAGTTTGCACAGCTTTCTACGGCTGATCTGCAGAAGTCTTCTTTGACGTGGACTACATCATTACTTAGATGAAAAGTTATTAAAGAACAAGACTTGCTTGTTATTCTGTGTAGATTTATAATTAATAATGTCAAGATATGTTTAAAAAAATCTGTTAAAGTACGTATGCCTGTTGTTTTTGTCGGTTATTGTTTGTATGTTGTGGATTAGCTACACTTCGCAAATATTGACTTTCTCGTGTGATATTTTTCCTAAGTTCTCAAATATGATACATACATATTAGCACGCCTGTTTCCCATAGAGATAGGCAGACGATAGATTTCCACTTGCTACGATCTTGACATACATCTTTTGCCTAATCTACATTATCATCCATTACGATATTCTGGAAATATGAACTGGCAACACAAATTACACCCTAATTACGTTTACAACTGTATCTATGTATTACAATAGTGCTTGTAATTGTTAGCTATATTGGCATAGCTACAATTGTACTCTTTTGGAATCGGGTCAAGCTTTTACAATATCCTCTTGTTTGCTAGTTTTATCTCGTTGCTTGATTATAATTATTGCTTCTTCTATATTATGTGGTAATAATTCAATTATAGTTGATTACAGAAGAAATAGTTACGAGTGATATGAAAATTTTAACCTGGTGAATTGGTTCAATAAAGTTGCGCCGTTCTAAGAAGCCGCATTTGAAGTTTCATACAAATACTATCTTTGTATCAGCATCAAAATAATTTCTCTCAAATGAAAAGACTATAATTAAATTATTTGTTTAGAAACGTGACAGCGTTATGCTTGTCAACACTTATTATTATTTATTTAGGTTTATGGCTTGGCAGCTAGGCCTTTAAGCCAGATCTTAGATTATAATAAAGTTTCTTCATTTTCTTAAGCCTATGTGTAGCACAGCTGAACTGTAGGTTATCAGCTGGTGCCATTCAACGGAGTTCTTGTGACAACTCAAAAGGCCACATTCGACTATAGTGTTGTGCTGTTAATGGTTTCTATTCACATTAGATAACTAGCTTCTGCCCGCGACATCGTCCGCGTGGAAAGTTTTTTTAAGTATCCCGTGGGAAGTCTTTAATTTTACGGGATCAAAAGTATCCTGTATGTTGACCAGGGATATAAGCTACCACCATAAAAAATTTCATTTAAATCGGTCCAGTCGTTTCGGAGATTAGGCGTTAGAAACAGATGAACAAAAAATTTGAAAAAATCTAAATTATCTATTTCACTTCTTACATCCCCCTGACTCGGTTTTTAGCATTTTTTCATTGTACAGAAATTCGACCTCTACAATTTTATTATAAAATATGTAATAGATGAATCACAAATATCAATGACACGACCCCTCAAGAAATTCTAACATATAGTGCACGGAATATGTTTTACAATGATATCTAGCGTGTGGAAGTGAATGGAGTAACTTTCTTACGAGATTAGCATTAGCTTTTACGTTTCCTTTAATATAAAACACCAAACTCCATTCAAGCAAGCGCTTTAGTTCCATGGAACTCCCCTTACCACCTCCAAGAGTAATGGGATCCTCGGTGTCGACATCGCGAACGACCTGCAGTTCAAGGGCCATCTTGAAGGCAATGATATTTCGGGTTCAAGATCTTTATTTCTCATAAAAGAATTTATACAATTCTCTTAAACTATAAAAACATTTATAAGTTATTTAAAAATAAATTATAATTTGTAACGAGAAAGAAAGCACAAATACTAAAATTGCAGGTAGTTTTGATTTATTTTTTGTACATGCAAGTTACAAGTTCCTTCGAACCAAAAGAAACAAGGATCTAGGTTTCGTGGAAGTGTCATTCTGTAACTTGTTAGTCTTTATTTATTTATTTTTATAATGTATTTATTTTAATATGACTAATGTCTTATGTATTAATATATAAAGATTTAGACAAAAACAGTACAGATACATTTCTATTTATTTTATTTAAAATTGATTATATATTTGCTTCCAAAAAGCTGGGAGTGCTAAACCGGTCCAAGCAGTACTTCACACCGCGGCGACGCCTTGTGCTTTATAAAGCCCAGGTGAGGCCGCATATGGAGTACTGCTCACATCTTTGGGTTGAAGCACCCGCCTATCCAGCTTAATCCCCTGGACTGTATTCAATATCGAGCCGGTCGCGTTGTTGATGATCCCATACTCACAGACGGTCTAGATACGCTTGACCTTAGGAGAGGCTTCGCGTTTCTATGCGTATTCTACCGACTGTATAACTGGGAGTGTTCAGAGGAACTATTTAGAATGGTGCCTTCGTCTTCTTTCTACCACCGTACCGCTTGCCATCGGCTGGGCGTTCATCCCCACAACGGTTCTCTAGAACGTTTCTCTTGCGTACCGTGAAGATTTGGAATGACCTCCTTGCTGAGGTTTTCCTACAGAGCTACGATATGGAGTTTTTCAAAAAGGGTGTCATAAATTTTTTTCGATGGTAGTATCTCTGGTGTTGCGACGGTAACCATTTTCCATCAAGTGGGCCGTCAGCCTGTTTGCTGTACTCCAGTTATAAAAGTAAAAAAATAATTTGTCGATGACCCGATTCCGATCAAACACTTCAATGTAAAAGAGAATATCTCGAGGAAATCCTCGGCTAAGTCTGATCGATCACAAGAAATATTCCGAGGTCATCTATAAATAGTTTTGAATTATCGCACGCATTGCGTGGGTCGGTTGAATGGTCCGGACGTTGAATGGACGTCTTTAACGTCTTTAAAGACTGGTATGCTAGTGAATGGGCCGGTCATTCACGACGCACGGACACAGTTCGTTTGTGATGTTAATAAGCATTCAAGATATTTTGATGTATTTGAGTGAATAAGTACATTTTCGATAATTAATAGTTTCCTGGCTACCGTTGTACTACTTACAATTACCGGGTTCTGTTCTCTTATACAAATGTGATATAGGCGTGAGACCTTTTGGTTCCTTTTACCCGAAACTTTAAACATGATGCATTAAATTATTCAAATTTCAAATGCAGTGGAAACTCGATTATTCGCATCTCAGTTATACGTATTCGCGATTACCCGGATTGGCAGTTATTTCATGATTAAAATAATTGCAATGTTTAAGTGATTTAATAAGATATGTTGATACATTCGTACGTACGAAAATGTATATTATTTATTCTCTTATGGCTGGTCCCTATATCTTACCGACCGTTCATTTGCCTTAACCGTCGTGGTCGTCGTCAGTTATTCGAAGTCGACAGCTGGACGTAGTCCTCCCCAAGTCGGCGCCGCTCATCCCTGTCCTCTGACTCCCTCATCCAGCGCCTACCGGCGACCTTGCACAGGTCGTCGGTCTATCGGGCTGGACACTACATTTACCGAAACGCGGTCTCCACTCTAGGACTCGTCTACTCCATCGGCCATCGGTCCTGTGGCAGACGCGACCTGCCCCCACTACCACTTCAACTTACAATTTTGCGAGCTATGTCGGTGAACTTATTCCTCTTACGGATATCCTCATTTCTAATTTTATCCATAAGAGAAACACCCAACACAGCTCGCTCCATAGCCCGTTGAGCGACTTGGAACTTGTGGACCAATCCTGCCGTTAATGTCCGTGTCTCGGCCTCGTAGGTCAGGACGGGGAGGACGCACTGCTCGAAGACTTTCGTCTTCAAGCAAGCATTTGACTTAAGCTCCATATAGGTAATGTCAAAATTTAACCTATGGTAAGGCAAGTGCATGTATAGTAAGATACAGAAATGCGTCAATAATAGATTTTGGCAGATACATTTATTTGTTACTAGCTTCTGCCCGCGACTTCGTCCGCGTGGAATAGTTTAAAAAAGTAAGTTAACCCCCCCTCCCCCGATTTTGAAACATTCTTCATTGATGCTCCGCTCCTATTGGTCTTAGCGTGATGACATATAGCCTATATCCTTCCTCGATAAATGGACTATCTAACACTGAAAGAATTATTCAAATCAGACCAGTAGTTCCTAAGATTAGCGCGTTCAAGCAAACAAACGAACTCTTCAGCTTTATATATTAGTACTAGCTGTGTCCGCGACGTCGTCCGCGTGGAATTTGTTTTCAAAACCCCCTGATTTTGAAACATTCTTCATTGGTGCTCCGCTCTATTGATCTTAGTGTGATGATATATAGCCTATAGCCTTCCTCGATAAATGGGCTATCTAACACTGAAAGAATTTTTCAAATCAGACCAGTAGTTCCTGAGATTATCGCGTTCAATCAATCAAACAAACAAACAAACCCTTTATGTATTAGTATAAGATTTTGAATACACAGGTGTACGCGGACGAAGTAAGCCATCATTCTAGAGTGAATAATATATACAAAAATCACTCTTCTATTATCCGAATGCCATACAATAATAATTATTCCGGTTAATTGAGTCTCCACTGTCGGTGTATTTATTGTTGGAGTGCAAGTAGCTTTTTTGCTACATCCACAAAAGTTACTAATTTGACGGCCTCTGTGGTTGAGCTAGCTGAGCCCTTGTCAGCCCAGCTTACTGAAACGCGTGGTTCCGGTTTCGATTCCTAACATGGTAAATTTGTTGTTGTTTGTTTATTTTTACCAAAATGCTCACGGAACTGTCAAAAAACAAATGCGACCTAAGTCGTCATAGGTAATTTGAATAAAATGAACACCATCAACCCCTCAAGGAACGTTTTGATTTCCTATATCTTTCTCATTCCCGTTATTTGCGCTCTAGTAATAATCTCTCCTTAATGACACCTGTACACACTTCTTCCTTCGTTGATAACTCTTTCACGGTACAGGCTGTCAGTTTATGGAACTCACTGCCACTCAACATCAGACAAGCTAAATCCATATTGTCTTTTAAACTGATGGTTACTAAATATCTTTGGTCCTCACAAGTCTAAAACATGCTGCTGATTTTATATATAGTATTTTTGTATTAATGTATTCATTATTTTTCATTTATTTTTGGAATGTTTCATATTAATTATTGTCTTCACCGCCACTGTTATCTTAATATTTTCCTTAGTTTAGGGGGTTGCCTGGAAGACATCGCTTTAATCGATAAGGCCGCCCTTTGTTCAACATTTACTGTACCTAGTTTTAAGAATGTAGTTTTAATTTTTGGTGAATAATAAAGTATTTTCATTTATTCATCCATTCATTCATTCGCCATCAAACACAAAGACAATCCTTCATAATTGGTGGCACGTGTTGGCCCCTGCTCCAGCCGCCTTATATGGAGTTATTAATATTCACAATACACTTAATTGGTGCTAGATCGGCCTCTGGAGGAGCTATTAAATTTCCATATCTGCAAAACTACTTTGGTCAATACGCATATTGTTTTCCATCGTTGGATTCTGAGAATATTGTCTATCAAATGATAAGGAAGTTTTAACAATATTGCTTCTCAATGATTTACTATCGTTATTAGAGATGAATGAAGAACAATACTCATTGACACTTGACATCTTTGTCTTCCGGGACCACGGCTACTGAAAAGTGGCCGAAACGTATAACGTAAAGTGGCCGAATATAGCACAAAAGGTAGCTCTGAGACAGTGTATTATTACTACTACTATTTTACTTTGATATAGGTACCTATCCTATTGCTTCTAAACGTGAAGTATGAAATAAAGCAATTATGTTATTAGTTTAGAAATAGTAGTTATAACTCGTGGTTGAATATTTTTCTACTGTTTCAAACATATTATTAAATATAAATCAATTGAAATCACATCAACACTATTTAGCCATGCATGCGCTTGCGCAAGCATTGTAACACCAATTAGACGCTATTGCGCGCACTGATTGAAAGCTATACATCATTGTTAGCTTCCATTAGTTTGTGTACGATGCAATTTAACTATGGACTTGTGAACAAGTTGTATGACGACTCTACAGTTACAGGGATTGATACTTTGAGCCTAGTGTGTGAATATGTGGCAGTTTCCTTTTGTTCGATGTTCCTTCATTTTTACACCACTTGTACTTTATCCGTGCAGGAACGGGAAAGGAATACTAATTCCTGCTGTCGGGCGGCCTGTCGTAAGAGGCGACGAAACAACCCTACAGCGCGGTGGTAGGGCAATTGCCCGACTGCATGGCTACCATCCCT
This sequence comes from Dendrolimus houi, assembly GCA_039645545.1. Lineage (NCBI taxonomy): Eukaryota > Metazoa > Arthropoda > Insecta > Lepidoptera > Lasiocampidae > Dendrolimus > Dendrolimus houi. The sequence goes on along the minus strand of CM077127.1, from coordinate 4,755,310 downwards.
GGTGTAGAGTATGCCGCCATAACAACTTTGAGTTGTGTTTCGGCATCAGTGGCCAGGTTCCAGTTTCTCCTTCAAGGCCGGCAGCGCATTGGCAGCACCACTGGTATTGCTAACGTCCATAGGCGACGGTAATCTCTTTCCATCACAATTGGGCCGTCAGCCGCTCTGTTGTGTTTCAGCAATTAAAAAAAAATTGTGTGTGTGCGTGTGCAGTTCACACGCAGTAGAAGTGAAATTTCAGAGAATATACTCACAGATATTTTTTCTCTAACTTTTATTAATGTAAATATAATATCTTTAGCCTACATCCGTCAACATATTACAATTCAAAATAAACTTCTTAAGTATCACTTTCAATTTTTCACCGTTTTAGTATAAAAAAAAATATTATTAGTTTTATTTCGGTCCAAATTGGACCTATGTTGAATCATCGGTCTTATTGACTCTAATCTGTGATGCACAATGTAAAACTCTTGTCTCGTTCTCTCACAGGCTTAGTCCTATAGATTTATGTGCTTATCTCTTTCTAGTGTCGCTTTTCCGTTTCATCAAGTTTCAAATCATAACGAATCTAAAGAAGTTTGACTTCAAAAAAATCCGATCGGCAGTTTTCGTTTACGCAGAAAAGTGCAAACCTGTAAATAATCTATATTGAACTTCATTCGCAAGCGGAAATGGCAGTGTTGCTCGCTGTGCATTCTTAATTCTGTTCCACTTATACGTGTTGCGCGCTGCAAAATTAAATTACTGCGCAGGTAAATGGGGAGGAATTATTAGTTGTTTATGACGTGCAAACGTCGGCATGAAAGAAAATATTAACGTTGTGGCTTCTAATTCAAAATAAACTCTATATACTAACTAATTCACACTCGTAGTCACACACAGATTTGAGTGTATCACACACATGCATAATTATAGATTTATACTATTGAACAAATTTTCAAATTATTGTTATACTTTAATTAATACTCTCTCTTTTCTTTCACCATACCCAAATATTTTGTGTCGGCACAATAATATGTCTTTTCCTTCCACACTCCTCTATTCTGACATACATCTTCTGTCACACCACAAATCATCATATCAACCTTCACGCAATCCATCCATCTCTTTTTTGGTTTACTTTTACATTTGTATCCATCCATCTTCTGCTTTAACATTATTTTTGTAACGTGACTTTCAACCCTCCTCAGTATGTGCCCATACCACCTTAATATTCTTCCTCTCAATTTTTCAGTCACGGGTGCAACTTTCAAAGATTATGTACTAATTTCTCACCATTCTTGTAAGACCATACATCCATCTCAACATTCTCGTCTCAGCTGAATGGAGACGTTTGTAGTTTATCACTTGAATTAATACAATACCATTTGTGCAATGCTGGATCACGGATCCCACATAACTTCGCTGGTTCGATTAATTGTTTAGTGGACTGTGAGTTATATTTCAGGGAATATATGAGAGTGAGAGGTATGCGAAATCCTGCACAAAAACCCATGGGGTAATAAGCACCACTAAGCTCAGAATCCACCTTCAATGGGTTAGCTAGACAGCTCCTGGGAGTGCACGGCACTAACAAGTCCTCGGATGGCACTTAGGTCTTCAAATTATGGCGCATTCACACCAAAGAGCAAGCACGGCTTGTATATAAAGTTCAAAGAGATATTGAACAATGTGGTCTTAGCACGGAGAAAACGGAACGTCCGAACTGACCTCGCGTGCATTGGAGACTGGCTTCGCCACCACCCAATGGCGGCGAAACCGAAAGCCAGCACCACTTACAAAACTACCCACATCAGTATAAATTGTGAGTATCCAACACCATTCGAAACGTCACGGTCCCCTGTTTCCTAGGCAGAGTCTGCTTCACAGAGTTAACAAAATGTCGCGCGTCTGTCGCCCGGCGGGGGTGGGGGGATTCTCTACACATGGACTGTTGTTGTCCAAGCAAACCGACCATCATTTTAAGCTGTCAACATTTGTAATGTCGGTGGCCAAGTCTAGACTAATACATTGATATTTTATTCGATAATATCGCCACGTAAATTCATATTAAGCTCAATGAACCCCACATCGAATACCATACGCTGTTACATTCGCTATTTTATTGGGCTGTCGTCGCATGAGCAAGCTGGCTGACCCGACTCGTAAGGTAATAAACCTAATTGTTGATTATTGATGTTCAAATTTTACATATGGACTTTCTTATTGCTGCTAGATGACTTAGCCTTTATTGCGTGTGAGAGTTCAGGTGGAAGAGTGAATACCATACCCAGCCCAGCTCCTCCAGGAAGACCTTAGTTTCTTTACGTTGTTGTGGTTGTTATTTTGTACAAATAATATGCTGAAAATTAACTTTAATTAGACATATTTTATTTATTTATAATAATACTAGCTGACCCGGCAAACGTTGTTTTGCCATAAAAAAAACATTAAGGTAAAAGGTTGCCTGGAAGAGATTGCTTTTAGCAATAAGGCCGCCCATTGTACTACCTTTTAGTAAGTAAGTTTTTTGCGTATTTTTTCTATGTAATGTTGGTGTACAATAAAGAGTATTGTATTGTATTGTATTAAAATCGGTTAAGCCGTTTCGGAGGAGTTCAACCACAAACACCGTGAAAGTAAATTTTTATATATTAGATTTATTCAATTATTAATTACATGCCCTATATTCTTGTTGTACTCTATGTGGTTTATGTTTTGTTATATTTATTATATGTAAAAGTACATTAAGTATTGAATAAATGAATTTGCCGCAAACCTGAAGGTTATCTAACGAATCCAGATACTTGGACCTATAGGAGTAAACCCCCCTCTACACTACAACAGGACGTGAGCAGTTGCTACTTCTGTCTCCAGGCAAGCTCTAAATGAGGATGGGAGGTCAAAATATAGACTTTTATATACTATTATTGTTATTATAATCTATGTCTTTGGAGACCACGGGCTATAATAATGGCCTGGACTTTTGGAGGGCTTGCGTGGGGCCATGGGAAGGCCAACACGTAGAGGCCCGTTGACAAATTTAATGTAAATGTGTCGTGACACTGACCAGCGATTATCCCTATCTACACCATATAATAATACATCCAAGGACAAGCCCTGGCCAGTGTAGGACTATAGTGAGAAATGAGAACAAAAAGTGGGCTATTGGGGTGAACCGCTAGTTGTACTAGGGGTCTGGGAATGTAAGGACTATGGCGCCTGCCTGTCGCAATGTTCGGAGAACATAGAAAAATAGGCAGACGGTGACTCTCCACTCCCTGCATGGGCTCCAAAAAATGCCATAGAAGACAGGGCCAATATGGGTGTGAGTGGCTAAGGGGTGTCAAGAGGTGGGCTGCAGGTTCATCGAAGCTACTTCCGACATTATGCCATTTATCACTTCCACCCTAGGAGCTTGAGTCTTAGCTCTAGCAATCTCCACTACGTGGCGGCTGGCTGAGGCAAGTACGAAGGCGGGGTCTTGATTTGGCCGCCGGAGTCAAGTCCGAGGTATTGCTACTCGCCTCAGGCTTCGCCACAAAGCCACATGTGGGTTTATTATTATTATACTATATTTGTTGGCTTTTTAACGCATAAACATGTTTATTTTTTTTACTTTACAAAAAATGACGTTATATTATCAATATATTATCTAATCAATACGTTATATAATCAATACTAACACTATAAAAAAAAAAACAATACATATTTCCAATACCTAATAGTTTGCTACCGTGATTCCAGATGTTTTGTGATTATTATAAATACATACATTTTACTTGGATTGTAAATATTATAATCACTTGGTATGCAATATACACCTTGTCTTGGAAATCCTATACTAATATTAAATGAGTTTCAAAACAGTTATAAACCAGCTGTTATCCAAAAAAAGTTTAATGACCTTCGTTGAAAAGAAATATTTATATACTTTGTTGGGATAACAGCTGGTCTAAGATGGTCTTACTCTTAAGCTAATCTTTAAATTTTCATCATATTTATAAGTTGGTGTGTCTGGAACACCACGTATAATAATTAGATTTAAATAAAACTAAGAAATTTATTGTGAAAATTGACCATGATGTTTAGCCTTAACTAATGTATCGTAAATAAGAAGGCAGGTTAAAATAAAATACAATAATTCAAAACATAATTATGTTTTTATTCTCAGAAACTTAATCCGATTTAGAAACTGCTTGAATTCAATAACATTGTTAATTGCACATGAGGATTACATCTTTAGGCTAAACATACAAGCAATAACGAGAGTTTCTTAGGTAAATGTCAGCAATTATGATAAACATTGAATCGTTTCGCCAAGGATACTGAGAAATACCCAAACAGAGCGACCTTTGGAAGAGCGTTGGCGTCGAAATAAGGCATCGTATTAATTTTAAGGCTCATATTGTCGCAAAAGTTCGAAAGTGGGGTGCAAACGAAACAACTTTTCGTTGGTATTTACTGTTCAATAATTTACCTAAAAATTATAATGAATCTTCACTATATGAGACATAACGCGATTTTTCGTAATTTATCTATAGTTATTTTAAGTTAAGAAAAAAATTCACCAAATGACTTCCAAATTCTTAAAACGAAACCATTTTACTCCTTTAATTTTTATCAAAATAGGATACGTAAAATAGTTGTATCTTTGTAAAAGAGAGATAAATAATTTGGTATTGTTATTTTTTTTTAAATACCAATTTATTTTATTCACAATAAAATAATAATGCATCTGTAAAACGAACTCGTCTATGAAATCTCTGCTATCGACCGAAAAATCCTCTAGGACTTTGGCGTTGCTACAAGCCTTAATGTAATTAATCACGACTTCAATACAGTATGGTTAGGTTATGATTTCCCGTCTCATATTAATGATTCGAATACAAATCTCGACCGGGGAGCGTGCATTACTTAGGGAATTCTCCTTAAGTTATCAGCTTATATAAGTATTGCTTTGTAATATATGACATACATAGATAGACGGACGAAATCCGGAACAAATTTGCTTAGTTGATCCAGTACAGTAAATTTGCAGTATAATGGTATAAATAATTTTAATTAATATTTAAATAATAATTAATATTTGTCGCTATTTGTTGCATTAGAGAAGAAATGACGTTATGACTTATTATGCTCGTAAAAATCCTATGAGGCTGCGACATTTTATAAGATTACAAAAGTATATGAATAGGTAAGCACAATATAATGGCTCCTAAAACAATTATTATCGATCAAAACATGGCTGATTTTGATATCAATTCCAAAATTGAATCTCTCAGTGAATCTTTACACCAACTTGCTAGTTTTCGACGTGTGTTTAGGCCACGCGTGGGCGACGGTGTACTGACCGCATCCCACGCTTTTTGTTGTTCGTTTCAACACACGGTGGTCACATTTATCGATTTTTATAACAATTTATGGACACTCTATTGCTTGAGGACGTGTTGCGGTTGTTTTTGTATTGGTACAGACGTGTGATATTGCTCATGATTAACATCGATATAACAATATCGATTTTATCACACGTGAAACTTCGATTAGAAATATATCGATGTTCGTAAACGATTTATCGATGTATATGCGATATTTTAGAAAATATGTTCAATTGTTATATTTTTATTATTTACTCTTAAGCTGATATTAGATGGATCATTTTCGTCTTCAATTTAAATGAATCAACGAAAGTGATCCATATAAACATAAACTTGAATCATTCAATGTCATTGAATGTCGTCGTGTCCTTTCGGTTCGATACCCTCCAATCACATTGATTTATTTGTTTGTTATATCTAAAATCAGCATTAGGCAATGAATTTGAAAACAAAAATGTTGACAACCTCAAATCTCAATAAAAGATTCCTTTCTTGTATTATAGTATAAAGCAACTGATAATTATACACGTTAAGTATTTCAGTTTATAAAAAATATTATACATACACTGAAACATATTGCGCTGTATTACAAAAATAATGTAATCTAACATTGTTTTATACGAACATTTGTTCGATGTTTTATCTGATTTTAACATCGATGTCAAAATATCGATACTTTTAAATATATATCTATCGTTTCCATCCTTACTTGGTAAAGAGGTGCTATTTTATGTCGGAAATAGAGATATAGTTGTATAATCTGATTGTTATAGTCAGTTTTCCGTGAGAAAATGGGCCTGTTTTATCTGTTGTTTTAAACCTGGCAGACGTGTAATTTTTTTTCTAATTTAGATGTATCTGGTATATTTGGCTAATGTCAAACTTTTGTATTATAATTTACCGCTGAAAATCCCAACTTGTAAATCAATTTAATTTTACTAATATTATTTGAGTCGTAGTATTATACGTTTAATTAATTCTTTATTTTTGTAGATGGATGGAAAGGTGAAACATGAGTACTTATATAAGGGGATCTTTGAAAGTTGCACCTGTGACTGAAAAACTGAGAGGAAGAAGATTAAGGTGGTATGAGCACGTTATGAGGAGGGATAGAATGTTGAACTGCAAGATTTATGGGTACAAATGTAGAGGCAGACCAAAAAAGAGATGGATGGACTGTATGAAGGATGACATGATGATTTGTGGTGTGACAGAGGACGTGTGTTGGAATAGAGGAGTATGGAGGGAAAAGACATATTGTGCCGACCCCAAATAATTGGAAAGGTGAAAGGAGGTGAAAGAAGAGAGAGAGATATATATTTTATACAGACTATACTAATTACTAAGATCCCATAATATTCTTGCCTTTGCTTCCGTTGGCGTGTTTCAATAAACTTGACCTTAGAGTTGCCAAATTGAAAATAGTGGCGTGCGCACACGCAAGGTCCAGTCCACGAATTTTGCACACAATTCGTTCGTATTTCAAAATGTTATTTCTTATGTTGCCAGCTTCAATGTCATTATTCTTCCCACGCCTGGGCATGATTTACGATATTTATTGTAATCTGTGCCTTTTTTATTTCGATTTACCTAATTTGTTTGTTTGTTGAATTATTGTATTTTTATTTAATTTTATTTTTTGTTACAGGTACGTTGGAGTAACCAACAATTTGGGCGCTAGTGAGTCATACGGATAAGCTTTTTTATATTTTTTCAAATATGTATGGCTAGTTCATATAATTCTACTATACCCTTAGACACTGTGAATATAAACGATCTTATTCATATTATGTTAGAGTAAGTTTGTAGCCTTCTTTAAGAACCTTAAAGAAGCCTACAAACTTACGTAACTTATAGCGATATGGTTAACTTTCTTATGCAATATATATCAATTTTAATTATTTAAAAATATATTTTATCCTGTCTCTATTTAACAATAATCTTGTACTTAGAATCACGAGGTTTGGAACAGAATGTAAAGTTTTGGCCACTCTGACAGCAAGAGGTAGCATGGCGGCTTCTTTGGTTGAGGGGGCTAAGCCTTTGCCGGCTTACCTCACTGCAATTGTGTGGCAAATTTCGTAAACGAATTTTCTCCGTTATTTACTATGGTCTGGGTGTCTGGGATCGGCCCTAGAGTAATCCGTTGTATATTACCCATAACACAAGCGTAACTTGCTTAATTTGGGGATATACAATATGTGTGTTTGCTTGTCGATTATTTATTTATTCACAATTTCGGATTCTAAACATCTTCCTTAATGTTATACCTACTAATTAAGTACACTATGTACGAGACGTGTTTTCCAATTAACAAAGTAGCCAATCGACGCAGATGCGCACGCGCATGTACGAGCGCTTTGTTCAGTTGTATTTGTTTGTTTTTATATGCAAATTGTGGTTACAGTCTCGTTTTGTGCTTTTATTATTTTTAATTGATGCTAAGTGTCAGTTTTATGCGTCTGGCGTTTATTGGATTGGTTCCCATACGTCGTGCAAAGGATTAATGACCGGCAGTAAGGAGGACGGTGATGCGTTTGGATAGTTGTGTTTGAATGACAGTGCGTTCGGATACGGATACTTAAACTATGCATTCATCTCCGTAACAAGAAAACAAATGTGTATATCCAAAACAGTGGGAGAAATCTTGATAGAAATTAAATGAAGTTTTTTTTTCCAATTATCACAATATCACAATTAGATCTTAAAATTAATTACACCTATATTTCTTTTTATTATTATTTTCTAATGAAAGATGGTTACTGTCGCCTATGGAGAGATTTGCAACATTAGAGATGTTACCAATGAACTTTCTGCCTCGAAGGCAGAACTGGAAACTGATCACTGTTGTGGGAAAACAATTGAAGGTTGTTATGGTGGCATACTGCACTTTGAGGGTTGTTTTGTCGCCTTTTACGACCGGCCGCCCGACCACAGGATTTATTATATAGACCACAGGACTATTCTTTCTCCGTTCCTATATACATAACTTGAGTCAACTATCATGCCATGTATCCTGGATCCACTGAACTAGAGAAGCATTTTATGTTACATTTATCGAGACATGGCCTCTCTCCCAGAATTCGTCACCATTGGCCAATGGATTTGCCTATTGATCATTAATTTTGCTATCGACGACCTTTGTATAACCTGCCATTAATTTTTAAGTTGTATGTACCGTGAATAATACTGATTACGTTCGCCCAGTTGTGGGCGTGGGCTGTCACTGACAGCCTCAGGCTAAAACATTGCCAATTTGTTTTATTCGACATGTCAATAAAAATTATAAATAACACAAAGCCATAAAAGAATGAGATCGTGTTTTAGATTAACTTTTTTGCCGAATGATTACCTTAGCGGGCACTTAATCATCAAATCGAGGATAATAGTATTCATATATGTATCTATGAGATGTACTAAATCATTGAGATTAATATTTTATTGATGTAGCTGTTAGGGAGTTCCCACACTAGTCGGCACGGATTCGGCAAATACAAGCCGAAAAGAACTTTACGCTTACAATATAGTGGCATCATCATTGTCATCGGCAAGATATAGCACAGAGTACTTGTATATTCTCAAACATCTTTCGTCTCATAATTGTTATGTTACTAGACAGAGAGGGGAAGGCAATAGAATACAATAAAAAGTTGTTACAGACAGAATCAACACCCCCCACCTCTCCACGGGAACTCCCATACCCCCACGCCTCGCTTAACGCGAATATGTAGCTCGCTCGAGTAGCAGCTAAGCTTTTGCTTAAAAGTAATACCTTAGCGGCTGCAATGCGAGCCACCGGCAAGTCAAGTATACAACAAGTTTTCGAAACAAGTTATACACATAAAGAAGAAAAGGAAGACCAGGAAGCATTCGGAAGACTCTACAGCCATTTGTACTGTCAGCGTGACTTTCGTGGATCTTGTGAATACCAGGGTGTTTGATTAGTGCAACTAGTATTGAAATCGATACAATTAATGCTATCAGTGTTCAGAGGAATATCCGGGTTCTAGTGCTAACTTGTGTTGATTGACTTGAACGTGCCGTTTAATACAGTAGTGCTAATCATACCTATTGCTGTTGTAAGCGCCTATAATAAACACAGTCCATTTTTAAGGGGTGTTTCATTGAGTACACCACCTGCACCGCACAAAAGTGGTGTCAAGTATCTAATTCAAAATATCTTTACATCTGAGGTGCTAATGCTAAGTTACAGAACCTCATTTTAACAAAAAGCAGACATTCTGACCAGTCAATGATCAACTATTCTGATCGACTATTGTAATAGCAGACTCGGAGCCGCGGTATGTTGCGCGGCCTGCATATAGACCTAATGAGCTATAAATCAATTAGATATTATTGTTTGTCGGGGCTAGAGCTAAAGCGGGACACGCCGCGTGTGCATTGACCGTTCAGCATCCCATTCATGCAAGGCTAGGGGTAAATATACACGAAACACCCGCGGCGGTTTCCGGTCTTCTAAAATTAACCACACAGTGTGTACGTTGAAGCATACTGTGCTTCAAGTTATCTAGATTCCAATTCTACATATTTGATTGTTACATTTCTGTGGAGGAAGTACTGTAGTAGTGTAGAAGTACAGAGTCACGACTGGGTCGCGAGTCATTGGACTCAGCTTATTGAGTCAATTTCTTGACGTTGACTCGAAACAATCCGAAAATAGTTCTTGATTCTATTGCGATATTGTTAAGACCTAGCTATAGTATGTTAGGGTCTAACACGATTTAGAAAATTGGGTATTTGATACATTTAACAATAATAAAAAAGCCTGCGTTTAAACACTTTTTTATCATGTCACTTTCGTAACTTCATCATAGAAATAATTTAAATTATTATTTAAATAATAATTAACATGCTATTTGACTCGTAAGAGTTATGACGTCATAACGCAATAAACTTGTACAAAATCAAGGTGACTATGACGTTTAATGTGATGCTAAAAAATATCTAATGGCCGGTATATACATCTTACTAGCCGTTCATTTGCCTTACTATCGATTTAAATTTGACACAATCTCCGTACAACCAATGTCAAATATTAACCGACGGTAAGGTAAGTGAGTGAATTTAAAATATAGGAACGGACCATCATTTGATTTGCTTGTCAAATAGTGCATTGAGTGTGGCAAATCGTCTTTAAAACTTATCTTTTTCACGATATTTCTAATACAACAGGCTAGTACGCTACAACACTGAATCTCCTGATCGCCTATTTTTTTAAACTCTTGTCAGTTCGTTCGTTTTTGGCTACAATAACACTGATTAATGCTCATTGTTGTTGTCGACAAGGCACTTGAATCGAAAAAATTCTTAAGTAGATATAATACTTAAAAAAAAAGTTATTGCGGACAATAAGGGACCATCCACAAATTTCGTCACACGAATTTCATGATTTTTGACCCCCCTCCCCGTCCTTGTCACACCTGGTCACATTCACGAGACTCCTCCTTTCCTAGTGTGACATCACATATTTTGCATTTTTACATCAAGAAATTGTTAAATTAAAACCGCAGTTCCGTATTAAGCTTAAATATATTAGATTTTGAAATGTGACGTCGTGAAATTTAGGACCGCTCCCACCTCTTGTCACACAATGCCACACTTCGTCAACCCCGTCCCCCTTTAACATGTGACAACGTAATTTATGGACGGCCCGTAACGCGCTCGGAAGATACACCCGCATAATTCATTTCAATTCTCTATCATTATCAGCAACGCTACGTGTTTCAGGCTAATTACGAATTTCGACCGAGGTGTTTGAACTATATAACCTCGGCCGTGACCACTAAGATATGGGTCAGTGCCAACATCCCATAATAAAGTTTTACGATAGTGTACGCGAAACTAACATTGGCAAAATTTCAAAAGCGTTCAACACGTCTGTAGTAAGTCTGGGATGTGTGAATATTGTGAATCATCGAGGAATAGTGCTGTCTGTTTGTTTATCGATCACCATAGATTTGGTGGAATACTATTGAAGCAAATAATTACAGACGACAGCTATCGGCGGACGGGACGGCAGAAGATTTTAAATGTATCGATTCCAATTTTATACTTATTTAATCGAAATAAAGTATATTTTTCAATACTCTAATCTGCGTCAATACTCTGAGGCCGTTCTTCGAGTACTGAAATATGTAATACCTTATTTCGATTGGTTAAGTGTAAATATGAATTAACAAGTTTGAAATCCTCGCCACCCTGTCCACTGAATTGTGTAGGCCAGATCAGGTCCTATCAGTGCCGCACAAAATAGAACATTGTGATTATGGATTATATTTCTTAAATCGTAATGTTGATGTACAATAAGTACCCATTACTGTATCTATATTTGTATCTACTAAAGTTTTCTCCGCGATTTCGTCTGCTTAATCTTTTGGTACATATCCAGTGGGATATATTTTATTTTGGGTTTGTAAAGTGCATAAATATAGCAAGTTTAAGGAAAATCGATTTATATATTTTTTTATTTTATTGCAGGAGTTCAGCAGACAGGCAGACGGCCCACTTGATGGAAAGTGGTTACCGTCTCCTATGGACATTTGCAACACCAAAGGTGCTACAAGTGCGCTGCTGCTCTCTTAAAGGAGACTGGAACCTGGTCACTGATACACAAGGTTGTTATGGCGGCATACTCTAGACTAGGGGTGGTCACCATCCAGTCGACCAAATGCCCTCCCACCTGGCTGTGGGTTGTTTAGTCGCCTCTTACGACAGGCCGCCCGGCCGCAGGAAATTGTATTCTTTCTCCGTTCCTGCACGGATGAACGACGTGAGCAGATGGTGGTACACAGAAAGATAACTCTAAATTTTATGAATATGTGAAACATGTGAAATTAGGCACGCCACCATTTTCCTCAAATAAAGTCTTTTTCTTTCACTCATTTGAGACATTTCACCTAATATTATCTGGGGAGTTTCTTACCGATTTTTCTTTTAAACATCAACAATACCTTGGTATATGGTATACAATAGAGTAGGAAGTAGATTTAATTTTTTACCTTATATGACTTACAAACAATGTTATTTACCAGGACGTAGTTTAAATAAACGATTTTTTTATATAAAACATATACTCTAAAACACTTGAAATATATTACGTTAAGATCTGCGCATGAGCACATACCGCGCACTGGGATTAACAAAGCACAGCTAATGCGATTTTCTTGTTTATACATTACGGAAACGTAAGTTAACTGTACTGAGTGGTCGCGCATAAGTTATCCTAAGTTATGCTCAGTCATGGCCTCTGGTTGGGCATAATTAAGGGCTCTTTCGAAAAAGGGATTAATATATTACCGGTGTGAAATCTTTCAAGCTACATAGCTTAGCTTAGTTAGTAAGTACATACATATATCCTCCGTGATGATAGGTAACATGCACCACATACATTCTGCTGTGTAGTGGCGCAGATCTGAAACTGTCAATCAATCATAAACAATATAAGGATATTCACAATTTCAACACCAGGCATAGTAATAGACTGATATTGCCATCTTTTAGATTGCAAAAAGTATTGACCTCATTCTTGGGGGTTGGTATACGCTTCTTCAATCAGTTCCCGAATGAAATGCTGGATTTGCCTTGCACTAAATATAAAACAGAATTAAAAAGTATCTTGCTAAAAAAGGGATACTACACTATTGAATAATACTTAAATGACAATAATTCATTTACATAACAGCTCGTTCCAACCTCTTATACTATATTTTGTATAACGTTTTTATCTTGCCAAGCTTGTAAGGAATTTATGGAGATATATTGCAGCATAACATTTTACTACGTCATGTCATTATTAGATAGATAGATAACACTTTATTATACACCAATACAAAAATGAACTTAAAGACTAAAATTATATCTAGTTGTGTACAAAGGGCGGTCTTATCGCTAAAAAGCGATCTCTTCCAGACAACCCCAGTATAACAATATTTTTATAACTATAACAATATTTTTCTTTCCTTTTATTGTGTCTTGGTCTTATTCAGTATGCACTGCTACAACCCCATTATTTCTTCAAAAAGTAATTCTGTATAAAAAAAGAGAACTTGAGATATAAGTAGAATAAAAAATATAAAGAAAAACAATATTTAGCTAGAAGTGTTGCTGGGGAATTTCTTGTGCCGCTTCTTCTCCTTAACAGCAATAACACATTGCGAAGCGGTGTAGACTACATAGAATAGGAAGTAAAATTAAATTTTAACTTGTATGACCTTCAAAAAGTGTTCTCCAGTGGAACTTATTTTGAATAAAAACTTTTGAATTTGAAATTTGAATTAGGAATAAATATTATTCTAAGCAACCCTTTGAGCAAGGAGGCTGGGTCATTATTTAAGTTCTCAGCTAAAATATTTAAAAATAGAGGTAGTGATAGTTAAGTATAAAATTATAAATAAGTCTACTTAATATATAAAAAAATATAAATTTGCCATCATCTATGAGGCTGATATTCGCAATAGTGACAAAAAGTCTCGATAAAGAATTATTAAAAAAACTTTCTGTTTGGAAACAAATGATTTCAAACCATATTTATGAATTACTACGTGAAAACTAGAGGGGGAGGGGAGCATATACTGTGGGTGGTCACCGAGGGAGGTAAAAAATGGGTCTTGTAATATAGGTACGTTGCCTTATATAAAATAAAGAAATGAAAAATAAACAATTTAACTGCAATAAGATTTGACCTTTCGTTGATGGTCCAATAAAAAAGGGAATTGGTAGATAGCAACTAAGACTAAAGCTGTGAAGATTTTTTTTGATTTTTTGAACAAATATTTTACTATGCAAGTATACATACGGGTACTGTGTAGCGAGAGGCAATAAATCATTTAAAGTTGACGCACCGGCGTCGGACAGCGGAAATGGATCTTGGATGTATTGCGATAACACTCTCTGCGCCAACGCATCGAGATGATAAAGGCATATGTTGTGATTTAACTCTTATTTTAAGCGAAGATTATAACAAAATTCATAACTTTCTTAATGAAAATGAAAGTTAATACATAATATATAGTACTAGCGGCCCGTCCCGCCTTCGCACAGGTGGTTTATGGCTAATATTTTTACACCTTGGTTTACGTTATTGAAGTTTTAGTAGGGATTCCAAATTTTTTTGTAATAAATGTAGCCTATGTTACTTAGGGATAACGTAGCATTCTAATGGTGAAAGAATTTTTAAAATCGGTCTATTAGTTTTTTTGTTTCTTGGTTACAAACATACAAAAGTACAAATCTTTCCTCTTTATAATATTAGTATAGATGACATCATTGCCATTTTTTCGCGTAATCTTTGACATTTAATCACAATGCCGGTTTTTGCATCTTACTATTCCTTCACTAACTTAACATCGGTTGAATTTTGACAAATAGTAAGAAAATAAAACACTCGAAATTGTCATAACAGTTTAAATACTCTGCTTGCTGGTCTGAAATGAAAATCAGTTTATACACAAGTTCATGAAGAAGTAACTAGCAAACAAGAAATATTCGAATGATAAGTAATTATTCAGAAATGTATTAGATGTAGTAAAACTTGACATAAATGTTGCTAGTCTAAAAATTAATAGAACGATTTAAAGATTCCGTTGAAATGTTAATACAAAAAAAAACCGGCTATTTATTAACCATTGTAGGCGTAATGTAATATTTTTTCTCAAACAATAAGGTCTCCGTTCCAGATTGTATACAAAAAAAAATGCGGATAAACCAACAAACTGTGTCTGTACAATGGGTGTGCGTGATCACAATGGGGCGACCTTGCGCTCTTTGCGGTGCGCATGCGCGTATCGGCACCATCGTGATACGAAACGATATGGATGGAGGGAAATATCGTGTTTTTGTATTGTCTTGTACTGTATTGTGGTTACCGCGAAACTAGTTTAGGTAAGTTGGGCTGATCTAGTTTGCTTAGTATCAGGGCTGCATCGTAGTAAAAAAATTGATTGATATTTATAGTTAAAATTCTACTCTTTAATTAATTATTAGTTTTGAAGTGAAACTTCTATATAGACGGGGAGTATTAGGATTTTTTGTCACGAAAAAAGTTACGGCCGCGTGGAGAGGCGACATAATTTTAGAGTAGACTATGGTGGAGTTTTTGGTTCCGGTTTTTCAGATTGTTAATCTACTTGTCCAATTTGAAAACCTGTCCGTAAAACTTGAAGTTAAAATTTTGTTGCGATTCGTTTTTTCACTTGTCCGTTGAAGTTTTACTTCTACTGTGTGTTCCAGCACACATTTCCATTTTTTCATTTAGGTATACTCAAGTAATTAAGTTAAGGAGTTTGTTTGTGTATCCGGCTCTCTTGTCACTCTTGGTAAAATTAACCTAACCTAATTAACCTAATTCTTGAAAGTTTTGATTCATCATTCGTTACAAAAATAGTATCATGAAGGGAATAAATGTGACTAACCGCTGATTTGATCATTTGTTAAGAGGACAAATACAATACCAAATACTACTAATATTACGATATTTTCATATCGTATGTGTTATCGTGTCTTTGTGTACGTAGGTAGGTATATTGCGCTGTTGTCTTTAAATTAAAAAAAAACCATTATGATAACCCATTTATTAAGCAAGATTTATTGACTATTTAATTATTATTATAAATACATAAGCAATAATATAAAACGGGTGAAACTACGAGCTAAAGGTAATAACAGAATGAAAATTATTATTAGGTATATATTAAAAGTCATATTCTAAACATATTGCAATATGAATGAATCTTTGTGAAATCATTGAAACAATCATCAATGTATCCACCAGGTGTGCTATACGCTTGTTTGGTGTATTTAATAATAATAATAATCTTTATTTTCTCACAAAAATACAAGTTTTAGTTAAAAAATGTTATGTTATAAATAAGTTTTGCTTATACGATACACAAAAATTTAATAAAATGGAGCAGAGGCGGACAGGAGTCCAAACTCAGAAAACCCCGTCCTATAGAAACTCCTGGCCTCCGCCTCTCGTACAGTACATAGTTTTCTTAAGAGATCGAACTAATGAAAAATGTAAATATAAAAATATAAAGTGTGCATTTTTATGCTTAAATGAATAAACGAATGTATGCGTAAGTGCACGCGCAAGTTTATGAGGATATGTGTTTAAGTATCTGTGTGTTTGAGTATGAGTATGTGTTTAGTGTTTGTGTGTGGTTGTGTATATGTACTAAATAAGGGTATGTTATAAATGCTAATTATTCATTATGTTATATACTATATGCTGTTTAGTTAAATTTTCAGTCTCTTCATAACCGAGTGTCAGCAACCAAGACGTTAAAACTTTCTTACAATTTGTTTTGAGCATTGAATGTATTTTTAAAGTTTTGTTAATTTTATTGTATTTTTTTTATTACAGAGTTCAGCAGACAGGCAGACGGCCCACCTGATGGAAAGCGGTTACCATCGCCTATAGACATTTGTAACACCAAAGGTGCTACAAATGCGCTGCTGCACTCTTGGGGGAGACTGGAACCTGGCCACTGATGCCGGAATACAACTCAAGGTTGTTATGTCGGCATACTCTAGAGCGGGGGTTGTAGCCATCCAGTCGGACAAGGGCCCTACCACCTGGCTGTGGGGTGTTTTGTCGCCTCTTACGACAGGCGGCCCGGCCGCAGGAAATTGTATTCTTTCTCCGTTCCTGCACGGATAAAAGTATAAATAATATGCAACGAATCAACTTTGGGGTCAATCCCAGACACCCAGACCATAGTAAATAACGAAAAGTTCGTTTACGAAATTTACTACGCCGGGAATCATATCAGGGAACTCTGCGTTACAGTACACTAGGCCAGCAAAGGTTTAGCTTACTCGATCGCAGACATCGACTTTTGAAAATTACTACAGAAAGGGAGAAAAACACTCAACTAATAATTTAACTATTAAAAAGAAACTAAGTTCTAAATAAATTAATATAAAATAAAATTAAACTATACTATAATATACTTACAAAATAACATAATCTGTAAATAAAAAATAGATTCCAAGTTGGCGGGGAACGTGCCCAAAATGCTGGCAGCATTTCCACATTGGATGGCAACGCTTATGCGTTGCCCTAGGTGCAAGCCAGCCTTTTGGTCACGCGAGACCTCAATTAGACGCGTTGAGAGGTCTCGATAGCGGTGATGAGCTCCAGACCCCCACGGCCCCAGGGTTTCAATCCCGAAAGCCACAAATATGTACCCATTATTACCAATGGACACATATTTGCGGCGTTTCAGGGCCTCCTGGTATGCGACAGCAGCGCCGGCTGTCACGGCTGTGACTGGGAGATGGGAAGCCGCCAAAGTACTGTTTGTTACGAGTTGCAGGACTCGAATTAAAATGCTGTTGGAATTATTATAGAATTTATTAGAACTATACAAACATGTATAACACAGATACAAATATAACTCAATACAACCAGTCTAAATGTAATGCACGATTCAATAACACGCGCAAAATCCGTCACTAAACAGATTACCAAATGTACACAAGTCTTGCTTCGCTTGTGGCTATCGCTCGACTGCCCATCTCTCCATTGGGGCACGGTTTTATACGGCACAGACCGCGTGGACCGAATTTCTTAGAATCACACCTGGCTAATGACTACCATAAAAGATTACAATACACAATGGGCTGTTTTTCTAATCACAAATTTTAAAAACAAAGTAAACAAAAAAGGTCCAAATGCCGAAAAGGTAATAAAATGTCTACAGGTATGCAGGTGTAAATTTGTCTTTTGTCGGCGTCAGGTCGTAACAGTATCGACACAAGTTGGATACCATACTAAGGGGCGTCCCATCTTCCATGGCACCAACGACATTGCATCTGGTCTCTTGTCATTGCTAATAAATTAATTTCCACGAGTAAATAAATCAATTTTCACTCAAGTGTCGCAAGCCACATCCCTAGCAGTATTTACGAGTCAATAAATTCCACGCGCCCTTGACTTACCCGCCCATAGATGGTTTTGGAGCAGAATTAAGTTAGAAAGCGAACCTACAGGGCCGCCACGGCCGAGAGGTCAGTTTACACGAGAGGTCAGTCGATACCATCGCCATTGGACCCCACGGTACCTTAAAAAGGTTATAGAGAGAAAGTACAGGCTTCTTTTGTTCGCTAGATGCATTGTGGTCGATTTGTTTTGGTTTGAAAACTTATGGTCATGGATGAAAGAAAGTTAAAGTTGGTGTGGTAAGAATACCAGTTCTGATTATTACATTAGGATGATTAGGCAAAGTAATTATTATCAAACGAGTGAAAAGATTATCCTTCTATAAGGAATAGAATCGTGTTTATCAAAATGCTCAATTAATTGTAAGTGATGATGTGATCAACATACATCATTAAACCTAATTAGTTATGTGAATAGACTCAAGTAGTAGTTGAAAAAAATGATCCACGTATACATATAACTATATGTATACCTACAGCTATTTATTGCCTTTATGTATGTAAATGTTTGTTTCGTGTTAAATATTTAAAATTTAATAATAGGATTAGTAAAATATAATTATTGTTAGTGATATTAAGCCTATCAACCTTGCAGAATTTAAATCCGGTGCGAAATTAATTACGTGGTGCGCGCGCTTCTAGAGTTTCATTTATCCGTGCAGGAACGGAGAAAGAATACAATTTCCTGCGGCCGGGCGGCCTGTCCCACTTTCCATCAAGTGGGCCGTCTGCCTGTCTGCTGAACTCCAGCAAGAAAAAAAAATACAAAAAAGTTTCAGAGGTTAAAAGAGATATTGCGGAAAAAAAACGCACGGAATATTTCGTAGTGCGTGTTAGGCTTTAAGCATCGAAAAATTGTCTAAACCATTTTACAGGCAATTAATTTAAAAATGAAAATAGATATTGCAGTATTCTCTTATTGCTTTCCAGGAAGTAGGGAAATTCATGCTAAATTGAAAGATTAAATTAAAATTCGAGTCGAGCCGACAGTAGACGGTTCGTTTATATTTGGATGAATCAACCAAAGTGATCCATATAAACATAAATTTGAAACACTCAATATCATTAAATACCTTCGCGTCCTTTCAGTTCTGTGCCTTTCAACCAAATGATTCAACTTGGTTAATCCGTCTAATACTAGCATTATAAATGATTATGATAAAGTGATTAACAAAACGTTCCTTCGTATGTTCCAGTGAAACGGTAATTGTATTAAAAAAAAAGCAAAATACATTGTTCGTCTTTTTAAAATCAATTTTTAAAAAGACGAATAATGTACGCTTTTTTATGGATGTAAAAAATAAGCATGAATGAATGATTAAAAATATGTTTCAACGATTTTAAGCCGTATTCACGGAAGACATATTCCTACGGCTACTGAAAAGCGGCCGAAACATCGAAATAAAAATCAAATAAATGCAACGCTTAAAACCGTTAAAAAGTACTTTCAATCATGTGTACTAGTCGCGACGCTTATGAAAATACTATGAATAGTTGAATATTTCGTACTTCAGTTATCGTTTTTCACTCAAGACATTGAAATAACGAACTCATTCGACTAGTAATTTTCTACCAAGTGAAACCATTAATCTCGGTAGCTTCGTGATACAGATATTGTTAGGAAGGAACAGGGTCGTAAGTAATGTTAATTAACTATTCATCTACCCATGTTAATTGCTAGATCCATTGAGAACAGTTCCTGGGCTATATGTTGTTTGAAGTTTAAATTAATTGCTTCTTAGTGATTGTGTAAATCTTGGCGGAAGCACGGCGAAGTCGCATCGCGTTTGTTCTCTCTTGAGCTGAATGTGTCATGTATTGTAATTTGTCCCTGCTCCATCTGGGATGATGTTATAACTGTGACCAAATGCGTTTTATTTATAGCGTTAAAGAAAACGCCGTTAATGATTAGTAACATTAGTGTATGTAGAATTATTTTTTTACGTGGGCTCTTACAGTTAAATCCTAAACTATACGAAATAGTAAAAAACACTCGAAGGAGTCTCCCGATTTTGACTTTTTTTTTCAATTGACTAGCTACAAGTATCGTTAATCATAAAAAAAGCCAATTGGATATTGTCACTAAAATAATTATGGAAATGGTTCCCAAACATTTGTTCAGTCCGTTTACTTGATATCTAAGGGGATGGGGTGTAAAAATAAATGGACCTATAAACTTCCTGGCGACATCCAGAATCAAAATCTGCAAGCTTTTCTCAGTTCAAAACTAAGCACAGAATGCGGTCCTCATATTTTGCACACTCAAGTCGATGCATCGCCCGGTTTATAGAGGATATTGACTACGTAACGTAAACCTAAGCCCCTGTTACCAAGCGTGGTATTTTGAAGATCTCCTTCCCCCCACCCCGCCCTAAACGGGTCACGTAGTATGGGTACGTTCACTTGTTTGGGAAGACAAACGCCAATAACAACAACTGTGTTTACAAATTGTTAACTGTAAGGAGCATATTATTGTTAGTATTCCTCTTGTAAGTTAACACATTACAAATATATAATATATGTAATACTATCCGTGCAGGAACGGAGAAAGAATACAATTTCCTGCGGCCGGACGGCCTGTCGTAAGAGGCGACAAAAGAACTCACAGCCAGGTGGTAGGGTATTTGCCCGACTGGATGGCTACCACCCCTGGTCTAGAGTATGTCGCCATAACAACCTTGAGTTGTGTTCCGGCATTAGTGACCAGGTTCCAGTCTCCCTTAAGATAGCAGCAGCGCATTTGTAGCACCTTTGGTGTTGCAAATGTCCATAGGCGATGGTAACCGCTTTCTATAGATTGGGTCGGCTGCCTGTCTGCTGAACTCCTGCAATAAAAAATAAAAAAATAGTTTACAATATAAATACACTTCCGTTAAAAAGAAAATTGTAATTATGTATATTATATCCATACAAGATAGCCTTCATACTACAATGTAATCCTCATTAACCTTTCAATTAATTCTTGCCTTTTTACAGGGTACGAAGTGAAGCGTATTTTTCTTAATTGATCACTACTCAGTGTGGCTACCTCATCTATTCATGCGTTGCATCACTAAACCATTGGACGTCGTATACCATATCGAAGTTATCGGCGAGATGCGATCTTAATAGTTAGCGACAATAGACCGGTCTATCGCATTATGTCCAGAAAACTAGCGGCTGCTGCAAGCAAATAAGTCGTCAAAGTGTAGCGTCACCGTGTAATGTACGATAGTTTCGTGTAGCAGTGTGCCGCAAAGTATGTACCGCGACACACTGGTGTACCGTGGTCATTAATTGGTGCGCCTCGGAAAAATAAGGTTATGTTATAAACTTATTTTTAGTAAATAATGTAAGGGTAAGAAAAATACTTAGTTACACATAAAATATATAGGTAAATCACGCGAGCGCACGAGCGAGGCGTTTTGTTTCGTTTGGCGTGGGCGGCGGCACGCGTACGCCCGTACTCTCTAGCCCACGAGT
Organism: Dendrolimus houi; assembly: GCA_039645545.1. Classification (NCBI taxonomy): domain Eukaryota; kingdom Metazoa; phylum Arthropoda; class Insecta; order Lepidoptera; family Lasiocampidae; genus Dendrolimus; species Dendrolimus houi. The sequence continues at coordinate 4,733,525 of CM077127.1, read as the reverse complement.
CGGCGCACTCGTACGCAAGTAAGGTCTAGCGTGCCGTTATAAAATTATTTTTATTGGTGGTGTACCTCCAAAAATTTTCGTTTTGATAGATATACCTTGAACACAAAAAGTTTACGGAACACTGGTGTAGAGTACGGTTTGATTGGAAAGACTTAATTTTTAATTCCAGCAGAATAAGCCTGGCGCTTGCACTAGTGAATTTTTATTATAGATGATAAGAATCATAAAGTTACAAATAGGCAAAAGTCTGATCTAGTATTACGTAAATGAAATTAAAAATGTTTAGGAGTTTTTCCTCTATCTTTTACGGATGGTATAGACGAAAGTATCACGGGCCATTTTATATTTATTAATTATTTATTAGATACATATTCTTACCTGAACGTTTTTTTATTAATTTTCTATTTTAATTAATTTTCAATTTGTGTTCTGCTTTTATATATATCTTGTATTAGATTTCATATATAAATAGAACTACACCTACATTAAAAATTTATTAAACCGATCATTATGATGAAGAATTTATATATACAGTAAAGAAAATATTGAAAAGAGTTCGTTCATATATTTACAAACTAGCTATCTATTTCATTATTATGAAATAGATAAATAGCTCGCTAGTCTGTAGTTTCCTGCTAGTAATAAGGCAGTTTACTTTACATTACACTCCACTATTTATTTGACACTATTTAGTATTTTTGCTTCTTTACCTCGTGTAAATATAGTAATCAATATGACAACATTATCTCATCTTAGTATTCTAGCTTTCCGCTAGGCTTAAAGCCGTACAATCTCACCGTGGGACCGGTTCTTTCAGCTCGTTGTCTCGATGCAAATGCATTTGCACCCGGAAGGAGACAAGTCCTTCCAGCGGCGCCTGTGCTATGCCGCTTAAGATAGTTCACGCGACTATTATGTACTCTACACACAAAAAGACCACGCACAACATTAATGACACTACACACTTTGAAATAAGTGCACAGATAATTTTTCATTAGCATTAGAAGTTTTACCTTCTTACCCGGTTTGATAAATGAAACACCCGTGCATTATATAATCCGCCCTAGGTTTTATGATCGAACTTATTAATTGGACGGTTCTTCAAACAAAATAACTTATTACACTTCCTTCTGCAGTAATTTGCAGAGTACAATTTCAAAACAAATCACAAAAAATGTCAATCTTCAATAACATGCCATTTTACAGCTGAATTGGATTTGAGAAGCTACCCATAAAATATGCCGTGAACTATATATACCTTCAAGGTACAACAAGGTTCATTCTATGCATATGCGCATATGCATAGAACTGATGTCTATTAATAACAATTGACGAGCGCCCGCACTAATACATCAAGAGACACCGCTCATAGGACAAATGCATTTCAAGTTCAAGTTGAATAAGTATTTTAACACACACAATTGTATCTCGATGTTGTTTAAGTCTCACATATTTATGCTCAGATAGTAAAAATCTAGCGTAATGATAAATAAACATTACGTGTAACATACAGATTTACGTGCTTCCAACTCGTAATGTTTTGGCATACTCGCCTTGCTCGCTCGTCCCAAACATATTAAGAGGTAAAAACTATTTGTTTCAAGCGATATTTTGAAATTGTTCCATGAGAATAGTATAGAACTTCAAATGATCCAAAGAGAGCATCATTAATAAACTATGAACCACATTTGAAAAAGGAGAATATCTATAGATTTTAAATTGTAACCGTTCTTTATATATGTTTAAGTTTGAGACAAAATGACCCTTTGATGCCTGTACAATTCAGTGTTTCAGTGACTTCACGTTTCTGTATAGAATTTTAATTGTAAGTTTATTAGTTATACATAGTTGCATTTTTTTTTATTAATGACGAGTTTTTTAATCACTTGAAACATTAAACTTTTATTCCGAGAGATGTTCCAAATGACGCTTAACACAATAGCCTTTTAGTTCTCGATATGTATTTGTATGCATAAACGTATAGTGTCTATGGTATGTCTAGACCCATGAAAGTAGTGGTTATTTTATAGCTGTCTTCAATAAACTTCTTTATTGATGAAATATCGTTTTCTTATTTAAGTTTAACGTCTCAATTTCAAGATCGTCGGTTTCCCAACGATTTGACATTTTAATAACAATGTTTCATTTTGTATTGTATAGAATTTTTTGTTACAATTTTACAGGTTTTCTCAACAAATGTCCATGAAATGGTTTCCACATTAATGCTTTTGATAAATGGCATAAATTTGAGACATTTAATTCGCGATTCATGCGAGACGATTTGAAATCTTTCCAGTTTTTTTGCTATATTTTTGAACTAAGTGAAGTTTCTTTTAGTTTCTTTGCTGAATCTGTAGGGAAACAAGCTTGCAACATTTTGAAATGTATTCATTAACTTAGTTAGCATTAACCCCGGTTGCGTTCAGAAAGTGTGCTTCGAAGCCCAGGGCTCATTTTCTAACTTCTTCTCCACTACACCACAATTTCTGAGAGTCATCCCTTATGATAACAAACCAGTATTTCTTTGTCCTTTTTTTCATCTTTATTTATTTGGGACTTTTGCCGCATAGGCATGCCACACCAACCCCATCATCTCCTAAACATACAATAACTTATATATTAAATTAAAAATAATGAGCTAGCTAACAAACTAGCCTTCTTTGAGGCTGGCTCTGCCAGAATTTCTGTAAGAATATCATCTAGTACAGCAATGGTGAATCGATAGCATCATCATTTTTTATGTATTTACCTTTTATAAAAATATTACAATAGCTATAAAAAATTCGGTTGTAAGTAAACAGTTATATATTAATAACGTCCAGTATAAATTGTACTATGATGTTTTATTAAAGGTTCGGGTCTAGAGTCTGTAGTAGCAGATAGAAATAAATAAAAAAATCTAGATTTTTGTCTATATCTATATATATATATATATAAATGAATTGACGTTTGTTAGGCTCACAAAAACTCGAGAACGGCTGAACCGATTTGCCTAATTTTGATTTTGAAATATTTTTAGAAGTCCAAGGAAGGTTTAAAAGGTATAAACATGGATCATAGAAATGTATGTACGCGCATAACTTGTGAACGACTGTACCGATTTTGATGAAATTTTTTGTGTGTAACTAGGTACCCGGATGGTTAAGACTCACAATTGGAACCGGTAGGTGGCGCTGGGATCGGGTCCTAGGTTTTTATTTTTTTAGGGCAGGACAACGTCTGCCGGGGTCTTATTAATTAACCTCTAGTTAATGAATAAGTCAAAATTCTTAAATAGCACTTCATATATTTTTTAATTATAAAAGACTAGTGCAATAAAGGTTTGTTATCCCTGCTCTAGTATACACCATGAGCTTAAAGTGTTGATTCAAAGCTCAGTAATAAAATATAACTTCCAAAAAGTTGAAATTTAACGATTTTTTTCAAATTGATATAATGAAGCCTAACAAGGTGTTTCCGTATTTTTATCATACAATAAATGTCAGTGGGCGACATATTGATGTATGGCGAAATCAATACAATGTATTTAATTATGCTTTTGTATGTTAAACAGGTGTCCAAATGTGGGATATTTAAGATTCCACTACCATAATATAAATAATATTATGTTTATATTCATTCACAGAGTAAGAAAGGGTTAAATAATACTTCCAGTGTTATTAATTTGATTGGTGTATTTCAAGAATTCAACCAAGTAGGGTAAACTATAGCGTTGTTGGCACCCCTCAATGATTGATTGGCTTCTATTATTAACCGACTTTAAAATGGAGGAAGTTCTCAATTTTGTAGTATGTTTGTTACGCGATTTCTCCGTCAATTGCGGACCGATTTTTTTATTCGCGAAAGTGTCACTAAGGAACGATCTGATAAGTGAATTCTAGGGATATCGAGAGCAAGCCTCGAATATTATAGTCACATACAACGTGTTTCGTACTTTTATTCTAAAGCTATTCAAGTATGTGCGTAACCAAAAAGTAGTCTATAAAAAAATATCAAGAAACAAAATCGACTTCAAAGGTAACTAAAAAGCACTACTTGACTTCAAGATGTTGTAGATTTTTTTTTGCTTTAAAGTTACTTTGTTTTGTTTTTGTTGCTTTTTTATTAAAAACATTAAGAATCCTATTTTTTCTTTATTTTGTATCCATACAATCATTATGATAATTTGATGACTATATTAAAAAAAAACAATATTTTTTAAATAAATTAATAAAGTGCCAGTGACTGGTTTGGTACCTTTATTTCTACGGTAATATTTTAATATTAATGTGATAAGATAGTATTTTCAAGCCTATTTTTTATTATTGTAATTAATGTTAGAATTTATCGTAATAATAATATGTTTCATCTAATCAATTCACGAATAAAACTTGATCTCTAATAAAAATAAACAGTTATAAATTTAATTTAATCATATATTTACATATCTATACCGATAAATAAAATTGAAATTTCCCTCTGTAATTCAAAATAATGTTATATTTCAAAAATCCTACTAATTCACGTTTTTAAATAAAAAAAATATAATGATCAAATTTTTAACATCAAATCTATAATATGAGATTTGTATTAGAAACAATACCATAAATAATCTAATACAATAAAAGAAAACTTAACTTATTTATTTTATATTCTACCCATAGTCCCTCAAGACTATAAGTAGAATACTGAGCCTAGATCACCGTCATAGAAGACGGTCATAAAATATTACTTCCCCTACATTGACTTGCAGAATGGTATGTACACACAATGAACTTCTCTTAGTGAACCATACCTTATCATAGTTTATTATCTCAAGAAGTGGCGGGTGGCTCTTCCCAGTTTTCTTTTCTTGATTGTATTCGTATATGTGAATAATCTTTGTAATATTAATATCACATATGAAGAGGAGTTTTTGGCGGGAACTGAAAGGAGATGTTGTGCTGTGCAGTTTTATTTTCTAAAAATGTGTAAAATTACTCTAAAATGAATAATAATTGTAGGATATTGATAGTTTTTGAGTAGTAATTATGTGTTTTGTGAGAAATGTGAACTATATAGTCAAATGTGGTCTTTTGAGTTGTCACAAGAACTCCGTTGAATGGCACCAGCTGATAATCTACAGTTCAGCTGTGCTACACATAGGCTGAAGAAAATTAAAAAAATACATTCTGGCTTACAGGCCTAGCTGCCAAGCTATAAACCTAAATAAATAACAAATAACAAATGAAGGGGCTACTACAACCAACAGATTTATAAATCAAAAAAATATAGAAGGCCTTTAATATTATTTGGCTGGAATCTGCCAAAGGCGTAATCTATTTTAATTCAAAGGCAAGGATTAAAATTGTGTTGGTGATCTTCGTATTTAATTTTTTTTTTAATTATTCGAGTGCGTTTGTTCATTTTGTTGAAGGGTTCGTGACAGAAAAGAACTTTCAACATTTTCTTATCGTTTAGTTATGAAAGCATGTGTGTGAAAGTTTTTAATTCTACAATATCTTTTTATCTGTAATTTGTCAAATTATTATACTTTATTATTAAAACTAAAAGGGTATATTTACATAATTTACAATTATCAAATTAAATATAATCGAATACAATAAAAAAAAAATTGTATCGTATTCTACCCATAGTCCCTCAAGACTATAAGTAGAATACTGAGCCCAGATCACCGTCTTCTACGGGTAAGGTGCCCGTAAGAAGGCTGGCTACGGTTCCTCGCTGGATCGCCGTACTGATTCATTGCTCGAAATAGGCACCCGCCTTCGGATCATCTGAAGAGTCAGAGTCGTTTTGATAAATTTTGGTAGAGGCTCATGGCCTCAGGACCCCACGCTCCAGGCATCTCAACAGCAAACTGCACAAACATGTAACTCACTGAGGCATGCATATTTGCGCCACTTGAGTGACTCAGCTGTTTCCGCCGCCGAACCGGTTGATCTAAGACAAATGATCAAATTGATATCACAAACTGCCTGCACTTGAATAGACATTTTGCTTTTTACAATGTAAGAAACTATTTTGAATGTAACTTTACAAACTTAAATGTACAGGTGATAAATTTTACAACCTAAATTTCAATATACGACATTTCTAATCGAGTACAGTATTTGACAAAGAAACAACCGCCCCCTTATTGAGCACATTTAAATTTGTCAAGGTTTATGTTTTTTTTGTATTCTTGTAACCTCCAATGACCGACCGTCTGCACGTCAGCTGCGCACGCGCAAGTGGCAGGTGCGTGCAACGATTGGAGCATGACGTTTTCTATGTTTTGTTTTGGTACTTCCAAAAATCGAAAGGTGCCGAACCTTTCAATTTTTGGAAATATGAGAAACGATAAATACATATGTAATTCCTGAGCAATTTAGGTAGAAGATAGTTACTATCTTTATAATTAGAAAGTAAGTAAGTAGTAAATACAGTCCAGGGAGATTAAAACCATATTGCAAAAATATATCTATATGTAAATAATTAAAATTTCATGTTTTATAAATCCAGTACTACTTTCAATTTATTTTTATCTTATACAATTAAATAATGTGTTTCTTCACCGATATCTGAGGCTTAAGTGGTGAAATATATGGTTAATTTGATTGACAAATTACAGCCTAATATTTTTTTTCTGCTCCCGAACCGGAATAGCATCCATTTTGTTTTTTGTACGAACTCACGTGAACTTCGCATGTGAGGTCCTATTGACACAAGAAAGTCACTATCATTGTCATAGCTGAATCTTTGTATACAATAAAAGCAGTTTAAAAACATTTCCTAGATTTTATTACATAAAGGAACGAAAAATATTACAAACGCATATATATTTTTGTTCAAAAAGTTAGTTTTTCACAAAAATCCAATCCGAAATAAATAATTAGGGGGTGATCAAATTTATCGTATGTTTTCCCACTTAAGGCCCATATATTTCACCGATGTCGTAACATCGTGCTGTGCTTCCCGGCTTGGACCATTGCAAACATTGCACCCAATATAAGTCTCTCTAGACTTCGATCCTGCGAGGGTATTGTGTAGTAAAACTTTACGACTTCCGTCGACCGATCGCAGTGACCCGAACCGCAAATCGTGCCCATAAAGGCATATCCTTATTTGGGGCGAACTCTTGTCAAGTAAACGTACAATAGTGGTTTTACTTTCGGAATTAAGAAAACAAAAGTATTCAATGTTCTGATTTGTTTATTGTTTTTATTAGAATTTTGTAGCTATTTTGGAAAAAGGGAATCCTTGTGTTTTCATTATGTCCGTCAGCCTGTCTGTCTTTGTAGATCACAGTTATTTTCTTTAGAAACAACTGAATATACACAATTGGCCTTAAAGGGGCAGTTTATATGGCGCTGCCAAATAGTGTAACAAAATTGCGCCAATTTCACAAAGTCTAAACTCCAATATTAGGTCAAGAATAATTTCGATACTTAATAGTGAGTTTTAGTACGACATCAATCATCGTGCAAGTATCAAGTTGCTTTAGTTACTATGTACGCATTTTGTCATCGTAGCCTTATGATGTTTACTTTAATAATAATGACTTTAATTTTATAAGCAAAAGCTTTAACACCTTGTAACAAAACAATTACTTGATTAAAAGAAGCTAAACTAACCATTACAAACATATCATGTCGGCTGTTGTTTGGTAAATATCGTCGAATTATAACGAAAAGATTTTTGCTTCAAATACCACTAGAAATCCTAGGTAAACTTTAAAAATCTCTGCTCACGTCAAATTTGGTGTTGTTACAAGCGTATTTAGTTATTTTTAGCGGATTTTAGATTCGAACGTCAAAATTATAGTAACATGGATAAACTCGCTTTGTTTATGATTCACTGACTTGACTACAGATAAACAAGAATATTGCCAGATGGCAACAAAATTAGTTCTCGTTCTAGATGTTATGGTCAAGTTTATATATAATTACATTTTATTGCTCACCAAAATAAACAATTACAAAAAATGCATAATTATAATAATTATTGCCAAAATAATAACAGACCTTTTCGTTAAAAGCTATATATCTTCCAGGCAACCTCATTTAAAGGAAATTGTGAACTAATCAGGCGATATAGATGGAGCAGAAAATGAGATAAGACTGTACAATTTCAATATAAGCTAAATTATAAATTTAATATGTTCTTTAATTACTTTCTATTTAATCCAATAAATGGCGAGATATTTGCTTCCGAAGTCATAAAAACTCACTTTTGAATTAATATGAAGTGCAAAATGTTGAAAAAAAAAACACTAAATTTTTCTATACATCTATTGTCCAACGTTACTAAATCGAACTAGATGAATAGTTGAAAGTGATTAAGCGTCGATTTGATACCAATTAGACATTCCGCAAGGTCGTTGCGTTTCGTCGTTTGCCATATTAATAGCCAGACGGGCCGTCGAAGCTCATAATTGCTACCAAATGCGGCAAACAGCATCTCTGGCGGACGCCGTTTTGTTTATTTATATCGAGGCAGCGTTATGTATGGTTGCCGTTTTATCATAGAAATTTATAAAAATGCCAGCTTTTGCCCGCGACCTCTCACGAGTTGAAAGAGAGTATGGATACCATGAAGTGGGCATGTTATAATTCTTAGAAATGTCGAACTTTTTCCCGAAATAAATACCAGTAACGCCATCTAGCGAAGGTGAAACTAACTAACCACGACAGCAACATCTTGAAATTGCCGCTGTCATATGATGTCGTTGCCATGACGGTGTAATTGTTATTTAATTGCAAAGGTGCTACCAATAAAACGCGGTTGGAGCGCCATCTTTTGGACTATATTGGTCTATCCCTCTTGAACAGTACTTTTTTCTGGATGCAAGGTACTACTCTATAACCTTCTTTACCCCTGTATACAAAATTTCATGATGATCGGTTAAGTATATCTACGCCTTGTCAGGCGTAAAAAAGTGAACAGACAAACATCAACAATCCGCATTTATATATTAATTTACGTTTTTTTATGCATAAGTTCAGCAGACAGGCAGACGGTCTACCTGGTGAAAAGCGGTTACCGTCGCCTATGCACATTTGTAACAGCAAACTTTGTTACCAATGTGCTGCTGCTCTTTAAAGGCAGACTGGAACCTGGCTACTAATGCCGGAACACAACTCAAGGTTGTTATGGTGGTATACTCTAGACCACGGATGGTATCGGTCCAGGCCGGCAAATACCCTACCACCTGGCTGTGGGTTGTTTTATCGCTTTTACGACACGCCGCGTGCCGCCCGGCCGCAGGAATTTGTATTCTTTGTCAGTTCCTGCTCGGTCAAAATGCTAAATTATTCAAAAAGTATCATATTTATTTTTATTTAACATAACATTCATAACACACAACGTTAATAATATATTCTTTATGGTATTATTAATAATAAATCAGTCAAATGAGTGTCATTTTAATCCTAATTCTTATCTGTAGCTTTATGTGTAATATAAGAAAGATATATTCATTTCAAAGTGTATCCAAATAAACCCAGTACCTTTTGTGAAAATGACAGTGGCATACACAGAAAACATCCATAAATTATCGTTACTAAGCAGGAAAACCGAATGACATCGTCGTTCGTCTCTTTTTTGTCAAAGCGTCTTGACTCTCTTTGTACAACGTAGTCACTGGTAAAAAGATGACCTCAGTCTTGCCAAATTGCTGAATCCTATCGCTAGCTAACCTTAGTATGAAACACTGCCACCCCTATGCGCATCTGTGACCATTTCTATATGGCCTTTTTTGTATGGAAATCCAGGCGCTTAGACCGCACCTGCCTAACCTTATTTATAAAAGCGAACATGCCAAAGCTCGAATCTCTCGAATTATTTACATTGAGAGCCTCTGATACGTACATAATTATGACTCATGTCATGACTGTGATTATGCAAATGCAAATTTGTTTATTTACTTATAAACTTATTTCTAGGTCATATGTCTAGAGCTATTTATTATCTGTTTTAATCTATCTATCTTTTATACAGATGAATAAAATTTAAGTGTCTGTAATGTCAATATAACTAACAGCTTTTTACTAAATGCTTATGAGAGTAATATGTAGTATTTATATCAAAAAATCAGTTTTTTAAAATTTACTGTCTCTCTGGATTCTGCGGCTATTCTCTGAAAAGGCTGGACTGATTTTGGCGGGAATTTCACTGGTAGATAGCTGATGTTATAAGGGGTAACTTAAGCCACTTACTTTTACTTTTATTTTCGGGTGCCGCGAAAAAAAATCCACGCAGACGAAGTCGCGGGCACAGCTAGGCTGTAATATAATTAAATCTATTGGGTGTTGGGTGTGTACAATGACTTTAAAAATGATTAAAAGGAATCAGGGAGACAAATTCGGCCACGAAAAATTCCAAATGAAATGAAATGAAAATTTATTTGCATATATACATAAAATTTATACAGGTCTTAAATTATACATATATGAATCCACATGTCATTACACCCATACGGTGTGCAAATATTACATTGTCTTATAAAATATATAATTAAAATATTAGTTACGTTTCCATGGAAAATTAAATTAAATAGAGCATTCTTGTATGCCAAAAGATAATAAAGTAAAATAATTAAATTCAATATAAATCTCATACAGCCTCATCTATGTCTTGTTCTAATACAATAATCATGCACCGAGTAAAAACATTTCCTTATTAACCAATTGTGAAGACTGACTCTAAATAAATTTAAATGAGCACTTGTTATGCCAACAGGCAAATTATTAAATATTTTAACCACCATAAAATTACAATTTCGCAAAAAAGCAACTTTAACAATGCTTGTCCGTCTGTCTGCTAGAGCATCACGTGAAAACTACTGAATGGATTTAAATGAAACTGTACACAGAGCTAGCTTATTTACCAGGTCAACGCTTAGCATAACTTTATCCCGACCAAAGACGTAGATTTCGTGAATAGAAGAATATATTTAAAATGATGGCCGCATCGCTGCCATATATTTAAATTCACAGTCACTTCAATTAGTATATATATTGTTACGACTCAGGTCCCGACAAAAACAAAACCCACCTGTATATCTGAAACAAAACACATTTTATTACCTGCCGGCATTTAAACTAATTGTAACTCTTTTATGACCGTCTTCTTTTGTTTACTTTGTGTTTAAAATTTGTGATTAGAAAACAGCCCATTGTTTTATTGTACTATTTTTGGCAGTTTGCGGCCGAGTCATTAGCCAGGTGTGGCGGATTAAGCCGACATAGATCGGGAACATTCCATTTGTGCAGTATAAAACGATGACCTGATGCAGGGGGAGACAGTCGAGCGAGAACCACGAGCGAAGCAAGACGTGTGTACTACAATCGGGCATCTAATAAGTGACGGACTTGGCGCCTTTTATTGAGTTACGGCCTTCTGCATTACATTTGGACTTGTTGTGTTCGGTTATATTTGTACTTGTGTTATACGTTTGTATAGTTCTAATAAACTATAGTAATTCTAACGGCATTTTAATTCGAGTCTCACGACTCGTAACAATATTATAGACAAGTAAGAAATAAACTATATACCAATCAATGCAAAAAAATCTGTGAAAGTCTAAAGGATATTTTAAATTAAAGGCATGTGGCAGAGGCAAGTTTGGTCCGCGTTTTTTTCGCCCAGCAGCTGTTATAAACGGCAGGTGGGCAGGATTCGGCGAAATTCGGCGGCGTGCATTCGCCCAGCCGAATGACGGCCGAGTTTATCATTGCAATGTTTGCCATACTTTCGGTGGTAATAAGCAAAAAGGATATTCCGCGTAATGTTTATTTATCGGCATTGGGCTTTAATTATATAAGTTTAAAAAATAATTGTGGTTCCTTAGGTAAAATGGAGTTCTAATGTTTCATCATGTCTAATGCTTCGCGTTCAAATGTTCTTGGGCATATATAATTTTGTTTTTGCATTCAGAAATTATGATTATTTTCTTTTCTATTGTAATGTCAATTATGGTCGTTAATAAAATATCATATTATATTAATATTATACAAAAATTCTGTTACTTTAATTATATATTTAAATAAAATCCGCTATACCAAATACATTTATGTTATGTGCAAGTAAGATAGTGGTGAGCGGAAGGATTTTAACACTTAATACCTACTCGCGCTGTCCACTTTTCTGCTTGCTGCCGTGGAAGTGAGCATAATGTTAAAGTGGCATAAGACTATTGGTATGAAAGAAGAGTACTAGAAATTATTACATATTGTCTCATGAAATAAGTAATTCTGATAAACTCCTAATTTCTATATGAGTACATAGGATATATGTTTGTCATGTGTCCTTGTTTTATCGTGGTTTACGTTTTATTACTTTATGTATTTCTTTAACAAATAAGCCAAAAGCTTCAAAGAAGCATAATAGCAGTGTAAATTAATTTTTGAACATATATGCGCTTCTATGACTTCCGGTCTTATTATTGTTGTGCCATTATATACGTATATGCATGATTTTATTATCAACAATAATCGCTTCGTAACGAAAACTCTCGATTTAATAAAAAAAAAATTAGTATGGTCATTATTTTTTAAAATGTTTTATGTAAATAATTAATATTTATATTATATTGTAATTCAGGATGTTGCAGCTAATACAATACATATTAACAGTAATAAAATACATAAACGATATCTAGATAACAAAATATTAATGTAATTAAACTGAGCGTGTTAATTAAAAGAAATAGATGCATTTATAATTCTATAATAAACATTTTAGAAACATTCATAACTATAAAAATGATACTTATATCTTCATTATATTCGTGTTTGTGATGCGCATACGCATAACGATGTCCGCCGGCCATATATTGGTGAAGTGCATCTTTATCAAATAGATGGGGTACTATAAATTGTGCAATTTAAGACCGAAGACCTGTCTTGTATGATTATGTATATATACAATATATACATAATCATACAGGACATATATATACACTCAAATGTATAGTATGCATTTGATTTGCTGCATGCTGCAATTGCTGCACAGGAGGATTTATAAAAATGTGACCAGTATTAATGGTAGGTAATTTTGTCACGGATGTAAAGAGAATGTGTAATAATAAAAATATAATTATAATGTTTAATGATTTTTTTGCTTGTGTGTATGCGTACGTGCGTGCGTGTGTATGTTTACACGCAGCCATGGAAAAGATAGTAGTGAAAACCATCGGCAAACTTCATTTGTTTTATTGTGGCATACAACTCTCAAAAATGTTTTACGTTAGATTTGATTATTTTATTTGTATTTTAAATAAATGAATTTATATTTTTTTCCTTAATTAGAAAACAATTTACTGGATCGAATCAAATCGTCTTGTTGGACATCAATCAGCAAATTCAAATTAAGGAAATTAAAAAGAAAAGCATGTTTTGTAACTGCTAAATCAATATGTGCTTTCAAACTTTATTAATAACTAGCGGTCTTGGCAAACGTTATCATGCCCTGAAAAAAAAAAATCTGGAACCCGATTCCAGCGCCACCTACCGGGTCTAATTGTGAATCTATACCACTCCGACGCCCACTCAAACACATAAAATTCCATCAAAATCGTAGAACTCGATTCCAGCGCCAAGTATTTGTTTAGATTGATGGGTTACATTATTCAATTTTTAGTGGGGATCCCTAATTTTTATATAGCCTCTATTAATCAAGGATAATGTAGCATTCGAATGATAAAAGAATTTAAGAAATCGGTCCAGTAGTTTTTGAGTTTATTCGTTACAAACATACAAAAATGCAAATCTTTCCTCTTTATAATATAGTATAGATTATGTGAATTTATAATGTCTTTGGCACCTGAACGATGAACCTATAAATATTATATCAATTTATAAATAGTTGTAATCGACTGTTGTTACCAAGTTTGTACTGATTGTGTGATGGAAGTTGTATTCGCTTACGTAACAGTCCAACGACCGTCCAAAAGCGAGACGTCCTTGGCATTGAACACACCGGAGCACCCGTCAGTCCATCCGTCCGTCGAGTAATTATTCATAAGTTGCACAATGTCTGCCCCGATGCGCTTATTGGACACAGTGCAATGACACTCAGTGGGGGTCCCCTGCGCAGTAACGTTACATGATACGGCCCGTTTCGATTTGAAAAATGAAACAAAAATAACGGGGTGTTCTGTGAATGTACAATATTGCAGTGAATGTTGTGAACCGGTTACACTGCTTAGCTCTGTTACGGGTATAAAAATAAATTAGAGTCAGTTTAAAATACAACACTGTATTGTTATAAATTTATTTACTAATATATTGATTAACATTAATAATATAGAAAAAAAATATATCTAAGTCTTATTTTTGCAAGAAAGGAGATATATGGCTACAATTTGAAATTATAATACTACCACCAAAACAATTATAGGTTAGGGACAATCCATAAATTACGTTACACTAAGAAGTGTGATATTGTGTGAGGTGGGAGGAGTCCTAAATTTCGTGATGTCACATTTTAACAGCTAATTCATTTGAGCTATAAAACACGAAATTTGAACGATTAACTTCAAAATATTTCCAGGTCTGTCTGTATGAGCACAGTGTTTAAATTATTAACAAATAATTTAAATGGAAATAAAATTAATTACGGAACTGCTGTTAAATTTAATACTTTCTTGATGTAAAATTGCAAAATATGTCATGTCACACTAGGGAGGGAGGAGTCTCATGAATTTGACCATCTATTCATAAGGAGGGGGGAAGGATCAAAGATCATGAAAATTGTGTGTCGTAATTTGTGGATGCTCCTTATGGAAAAAGGTAGCTCGCTCACTCTTTTTTTCATCACGTCTGGGATTAAGCTAATTTATTGACTTTCCTTCAAAGCTTTGATTTTTTTTAACACTGCCAACGTTGCAGCTCAGGTTGCACACCTATCAATTTGACGGCTACAAATATTATGTAACAATTGTCGTAGAGTTTCATATTGTAAGGTTCTAGTTTGAATAGTAAGCCATTCAGCATTTCGCCTATTTGATACTTTCTATTTCGATTCCTATCTGAAAACGAGGCGATGCTCGAGAAAATAATAATTCACATACCAAAAGAAAGGAGTACTGTGGCGCGAATCTATCTTGGGCCCCGATAAGTATCTTGAAGAGATCGATCACAGCGGTGGTAACTCGGAAAGCATCTCGCTTAATCAATCAAGTAGAAAGTATTACTTAATCGCACCGTACCATATCGTAAAGTACTCAGATGTCGAACGTTTGATGTCATGATCGTATTATGATAATTTTTGTATAGTTAAGTCGTCATGTGTTTATCTTTTATTATAATCAGTAGACAAGAACAGACATTGTATATTACTAAAAAGTTGTTGTCTTAGGTAATATACAATGGATAATATAGATACACTCAATAACACACGCACTAGAGCATATAATATCCAGACTCCATATACCAAAATGTTAAGCCCAAATCGTATAACTTATAATTTGAAGAAAGTAAAGTAAAATATTATTGATTAAATCATATATGAATAATAATATTGTTACGAATTTGTAGGGGATTTAAATTCGAAAACGCCGTTGGAATTATAATAAAGTTTATTAGAGTACACATGTAACTCACAGTGCTTACAAGTATACCCGATAACAACAAAACAAAACCTTAAAGTAGAAAATCGAAATCACATAAATCGCGCAAAGTTCTTCATTATAAGATAATCTCTCCGCAAGTATATTAGGTAACGCTTCGTTCGCAATCAGAAAACGACTGGCCCATTTCCCGACTGACCCACCCTCATCCATTTGTAAATTAGATATGGCCTCCTAGCAACATGCCGCCCACTGGTTCTTGAAACCCTTAAATAGTCGGCCTAATGGCTTCTAAGAATTCGCATGAAATACCAACAGAGGACAAGGTTTTATGACGTCTTAAGGCAGCGTGAAGAAAGAGATTAACGCGAACAATAGATCACTCAAATTCAAAGGAGTAATAAGACACCTGCAAAGGACTAATATCGGCTCGCAACAATATTAAGTATTAACGCCTAGACAAACGTAAACAAGCGGACAAACACTTACATAATGTATTCTCTCTATGAATAATTTACGCTTATGTTATGGATTATATAAACAAAAATTGTAACTAAACACCTGGGTGTTTAGTTACAATCACAGAAAACAACAGAAAGTACAGTTACAAAATTTACGTTGCTGAGAATCGAACTCTGCTACTCTGCGTTCCAGTCAACTAGGTGGCATAACGCTTACACTAGCAGACCATTATGGCTATGTTAAAATACTTCCTTTGAATAAACCGGTACAGTACCGTACTCTCCTTTCACATCTAAATCACACCCCTTGTTACAGCAAAACATGAATAATATCTGCTTTGGTTCGCCCGGGGTCGTTTTGCGCCCCATTTAACTTATCTGGGGCATTATGACGGACGCGTATCGATCCTGTCACGCCCTTTGCCCAAGGGCCGATCTATACAATACTTGAAATATCATAGTAATTTGTAGAATATTTATTATAATATTTAATTACATAGTTTCTTATTTCATAAAAACCAGATTACTTATTATACAGCCTCGAGCCTACATGATATTTGATATTAAGCTTTGAGCTGCGCTGATAAGATATGTAAAAGTAACTTGTACAACATTATACTTACACACGCGCTTGAATCAGTTAAACGTGATTTTAATTATTTTTGAGTTAGAAAGGAATGTTAAGGTGGTATAGACATGTAGCGAGAATAGATGAAAGAAGAATGACAAAATTAGTGTAGGATAGCGTTCTGGGTGTGATAGAGTTGCTGCTGGTAGACCGCGACGTAATTACCACGATCAAATCGCAGACGTATTAAAGAATGGCTAGGAATGGAAAGCACCTATAATAAACTTTGTTTTTTTACGGAAGTATAGGTTTGCGTTTGACCACTGTTTCACCTGATGTTGAGTGATTACGCAGTTTAGGATGGAGCACGCTTACCTAGAAGATACCTATTCACTCGTGACTTGAAGACTTCAAGATTGTATTTGTCAGGAAAACAGACTCCGGCACATTATTCCATTCTTCGGCAGTGCGCACTAGAAAAGATGAAGCGGAACGCTTGGTTCTGACTGGTAGTGTTTCCACCATGTAACGGTGGCGCAAACCGGTGCATCTGGTTGTCCGATGGTAAAAAGGGGATGGAGGAATCAGGTCGTGCAATTCTAAGGAACACTCCCCGAAATATATCCGACAGAAGATAGTCAGCCCTGCGTCCTTGCGTCTATGCTCTAGACTCTGTGTATGTATGACGAGTTTAAAGAAAGTCGATGAAGCAAAAGGTTATGTCAAGTTCGTAGCAAATGGAAATCCATCGTCTCTGCCTACCCCTATGGGAATTAGGCGAGATAATATGTATGTAGTATTATTTTTGACAACCACATAAACCTAAAGAAATAAAATAGTAATATGTAAAAATAAAGTAACAGAATAGAAATAGTAAGGGCGCGTTCCTTTAGTATCTCATAACGCCCACAATACTCCGTCTGTCGTTCCACATGGCGACCACAGTCGTTATGGTCGTGGCGAAAACGTCACTAATGACGTCATTATTTTCGATTAGACAGCGCTCACAACGACCCATGTCAAGAGCTGAATCGAAGTGGGCGTTGACCACAGAGCATTAATTCTGTCTATCGATTGAAAAAAGGCGTGATTTTCAAATCAACTAATGACATTTGTGTATTTCGTCTTTAATGACATCAACGCTATTATATTATTATAATAATCCGTTCCACAAGAGTTTATGATTGTAACGCTCACAAGCAAGTGGAACGGGAAAAATCGCGGTGGTAAACGTGGTCGTTGTGAGTTTATTGTGGAATGTAGCCTAAGAGATGTGAGTAATAGACAAAAACAAGAAAATACTAACCTCTATTATTATCACTGGATAGACTGCTGTCAATTTATTTTTTGTGCCTGATTGGCGCCATTTTGGCGCTAATAGACAAGGCGCTTAGTACGAGTGTTCCAGTAAACTAAAAAGCTTAGTATATTATCGTAATATTAGTTCTAGTATCGTAATAGTAGTCGACTTAATTGACACAAAAATGAGCTTGTTTCGATGTTTTTAAAATATTGGATAAGAAAAATGCGTACAGATGAAAACAGCTGTTTATTCATGATGTATTTTTATTTTAATTATGACTTAGTACAGTTTATGTATTTGGCCCGTGATATGTGATTTGTAGAACTTTCAGCTGATAATTAATAATATTCTTCCTGTGTATACTAGGTAGGTATTGTTTAAAAAAAATGCACAACATATTAGTATTTTACTTCTACGTTTTTAACTACTTATCCATTGTTTCCCATTAAATCTCATGAAATAAAATACTGTATTTTTATTTAACTCGGTAGTTACAATAACATTAAAGTCATCATCATCCGAGCGTTAAATCCCGGTTGCGTTAGGAGCGTTCACTACGATGTTCAGGATCCGCTTTCCTACTTTTTCTTCTCCACTTCGCGCGGTCTTCAGCATCCCCTGTTTTGGAACCGTTATTACGCATTTCATCCTTCACAGCGTCAGCGTTACATTAAAAGTGTCATTACAATCACATTAAAAATGACATTGCTTAAACGCCCTTACTGTAGTCGGTGACCCGGTCAAGCAGAGAACAAGGGTTGCAGTTACCCTTGTTACTTGTACTGCATTAGAGTGAGACAGTAATATCTGACATTGCCCTACTTTACGGAATATACGACCTAATAGAGCGTATTTCTTTGTGAACAAAGCATTATTTATTTTACTAATCAATAAAACAACATTTATAATGGATTAATTGCGATCGCCTTGTGTTTAATAATGGAGTATGATGTTTTTAACTTTTTGTTAATTTTATTATGTAAAAAATTCTAGTAAATAGTGAAAAACTAATCATATTTAGTATGTTTACTTGTGCTTTTTATACCCTTGGTAATCAAATGATTGTCATATATATTCGCTATTAACGTGTGAATCGGGAATTGCAAGTTGGAAATTACCTAATAAATGAATAACTGGCTGACAGTAGTCTCCGTTCCAGTGACATTATTTGTTTCCTTAGTTTATTGTAATAAACTATCCTTTTCTAGTTTCATGTATAAGAAAAAGACAACAATACATGACATTGACCCAAATCTCACACGTTTAGTATAATTCATAGTTCCACATAACTTTTTTCATAATTAATCGTAATTTTACGTGCGCATATAACGTTATATGACATTGAACCAGTTTACGTGGGAATTTTACTCGTTATGAATTTAATTTTTGAATATAATTGGGGCATTATCGCAATGTATGTTATGCAAGAACGTGAATCGTTCTAATTGGAGGCAGGTTTATTGTAATTGTGCATGATTTTTTTCCAATTTTTAAAATATAGCTTTGCAAGGTATGCTTATCTATTCCGTGACAAGTAATTATAAATATTCAAATTTTAGAATATACTACAAGCAAATAGTTACGAAACAACTGGAGGACTTATTGAATAGGAGTAAAAGGAGCTTCATTCAAATTGTAGATTTTGGTGCTGACCCGGTGGAATGTGGTTACCGTTGTCAATGGACGTTTTCAACACCAAGGACATTGCCAACGCTTCGCCGGCCTCTAAGAAATCATAATACTTCCTAAACAACCCCATGTCGTAGCGTAGAGAGAATCATATCTAGTATTTTTTGTCAACCATTAATTAATGCTGAACATAAAGAAATGTGGAACAATACTTACATTAGCGTTAAATATTAGTTTAGCCATATTATAATACAATGTGTTACACAATTAGGTCACAAACGTAGCTTTGTGTTAATTTACATGGAAATTGCCGTTTGTGTTTTACGTCACGACGAGTTTGCGAAGCGTAGTCGGCGCCAGGCGCTTACGCCAATAATTTAGGGTAATTATTACTTCAATTAGAACTGAACTACTTAGATTATTTACGATTTATGTTAGCTGTATGGGGAAAACACCTAAGTAATGCGTCTAAAGAGTGAAAGTTAATAACATTTTAAATACAACTAAGACTTAGAACTTTTTAGAAGCATAGACAAATATGTCGTAATTTTTTTAATATAGAGTTGTTCTAGGAATTATTGCGGGAATTCGAAGGATGGTGGTAAGCGTCAGAATGTTATTTTCTAAAAATGTGCAAATACATAGAGTTAAAGTATTATATGTGTAATATGTAGTGTTTCAAATTTACACGTGTGTATCGATTTTTTTAAGCAAAAATTGTGTGTATTGGAACATCTTAATCCAATAAAAAAATTCCATACTTAAAGCTGCTAGTTCTTGTATTATGTCAACCGATCTGATACTCACAAACGAATGTACGTTTATGTACTGTTAATGTATAATATTATAAAATTCTAAACAGGCCGTGTCTGTATATTGAATCTATTTAAAAAAAACAACTGGATTAGACTATGTATAAAGTATGGAGAACACGATGCAATGTTTTTTAGATTTTTTGTCTGTTTGTTCGGGATTCACGTAAAAACTGCGGGGCCAATTTCGATGTGGTTTTCGCTGATCGACAGCAAATTTTTAGACTTAAAATCTGCGTTACTTTTTATCCCGGAAATACCGCGGGAATTTTTTCAGCCAGATTAAAAATAAATCGAATTCTAATGCGACTTTTTCAGTGACTGATAGCAAATTTTACGTAATAAAATGTGTGATAGCAGTTATGTGTTTTTGTGAGAAATGTGAACTGTATAGTCGATTGTGGCCTTTCGAGTTGTCACAAGAACTCCGTTGATTTGCGTCAGTTGAAGACTTACTGTGTAAGACATATTCCACTGATCTGTATTGAAGAAAATAATACATTAGAGAAGGCTTAATAGATGACCAAGCTCCTTTACCTGCCGTTGTAGCGAATTGTACCACTACTCTTATACTGATAGTATGTTTTATGTAATTTTGTAATCTACTTCTATTGTTATCATCGCTATAGAGTATGTATACCAAACTATGACAATCAGTTCACTCTCTCAGATCTGAATATGGATAAAAGAAACATCCAAAATTTCTATATATAAACCTATCTACGGGTAACATTTTTAGTCAGTTCCCGGAATTGGGAATTTTACCTATTTGCGGTCTTATTCAAATAAAGTAAGTTTGAAGGCTTCTTTAGAATATAATAGAATAGTATATACTTTATTGCACACAATGTTACAAAATAAATACTTACATACAATCGTAGTGATAAGTACAATGGGTGGTGGTCTTATCGCTGGGAGCGATTTCTTCCAGACAACCTTTGGATGGACAGAAATTCGGTATGGATGGGGGTAGGTATGCAATAGATATAATATACTAATATATACGTAAATATAAAGGAAAATGTTACATAAATTACAATATAAACATACATATTAATCTAAATATACAAGTTGTGTGTCGTCAAACAACACCATCGCAAACATACAACTAAATAACATTATTATTCAGTTACAAATTTGAAACTTCTTTATGGTTTTTAAAGAAGCTTTCAAACTTACTCTAACTCAATATGAATAAAAGCGCTTTATCGTGTAGCAGTGTAGCTAATGAAAATTTAATAGCAGGTCGTGCAGTGCACGCCATGTTTTCACTACAGACAGTTGTTATTGTGACTAACGCAGAGTAATGGCGCGTTTTGATATGTTTATTATCTGTTCTGAAATACTGGACATCCATTTAATGCTATTCTAAAATTAGGTACGTATTTTGTAATTGAACGATTTCCGTATTTGAAGGCGTGTCGGACACAAATCAATTTCGTAAAGTAATTTTCTGTATGTACCGTATTGTTGTTTCAATATATCATCATTTGTATTTTAAATTCATCTTATGCCCTGGCTATAACTCGGATAGTGTTATTGTTAGTGACTGTGTCACGCAGATGTAGCCAATAATTTAATGTGTTATTTGAGATACGACATTGTTAATGACGTTAAACATTGACAGGTAACTCATGTATATCTCTATCTATACACTAATGTTACTGCTCCATCAGGAATAATGTTATAGTTAATGACCGTTTCACGCAGACGTAGCCATGGATTTAATGCGATAATGTTATTAATTCTTAATGACGTTAAATATTGACAGATTACGTGTGTATGTATATACCTACACTACTGAAGCTATTGGTTGACGGCGTTGTTTTTAACACTATAACCAAGTCGTTATTTGGACACAGACATTAACCCAGGTGTAGCAGGGGAATTAGCAAGTTATGTTAAGCCAATTAATTGCACCCCGTGCAGGAACGGGGAAGAATACAATTTCCTGTGGCCAAACAGCCTGTCGTAAGAGGCGACAAAACAACCCACAGCCAGTGGTACGGTATTTGCCCGCCTGGGTGGCTACCACCCCTGGTTGTAAACATGCCGCCATAAGAACTTGAGTGTATGTGTTAGTAGTAGTAGCCATTAGTAGCCAGGTTCCAGTCTCCCTTTAGAGAGGGGGCAGCACATTGGTAGCACCTTTAGTGTTACATATGTCCATAGGAGATGGTAACCGCTTTCTATCAGGTAAGCCGTCTGCCTGTCTGCTGAACTCATCCAATAAAAAAACCTCGTTATTCTCTTAATAAGGTATTCAATTTATTTATTTTATTTAAATTAGATTAAAAATTGTGTTGTGTATGTTGCAGGGGCAAATTCGCGTCAGTCCGCAAGATACGTCACCTGGTCACAGGGGAGGAGTACGCCGCAAAGTTCATCCGGAAGAGACGGCGTGCCGCTGACACCACCAGGGAGATACAACATGAGGTCGCTGTGCTCGCGTTTTGCTCCAATTGCACGCGGGTCGTTAGGTTGCACGAGGTATATATAGTCTATCATCATATCATCATAATGTCAGCCCATACAATCTCAATATGCAGTTATCATCAAGATGTTTTCATTCACCGTTAGCACGTCTCTCTCTTATGGATAAAATCCGAAATGAGGATATTCGTAAGAGAACCAAAGTAATCGAAATATTTTATAAAATTAGTAAGCTAATGTGGCAATGGGTCGGTCATATCTGAAGCAGGACCGGTGATCTGTGCAACGTCGCAGATAGGTGTTGGATTAGGTCACCTAAGGACGTGGGATATTTCACGCAAATTTGGGCAGGCCTACGTCCAGCAGTAATTTGCAATTGGCTGACGACGAAAGCATATTATGGTGATTGTAACGATATCCACATTAAGGTCAGAAAATGCTACATGGTGCATGCTTACCAGTCAGTAGTCGAGCTCATGTCATCTGACACGTAAATGTGTTAACCACTAACTACTGGGGCTTTTTATCATGATATCAACTAATTTTTAAATAGATAGAGTTTTTGGTGAGATCTTGAAATTGACTATTCATTCATTTGCCTTATTATTGGTTTAAAATTTCCTATCAATGGTAAGGTAACCTGGCTCCTATGAGTGAATCGCATTCTTGTAACTGTAAATTTAGGTGCGTAATGAAGTGTTATTTATCTGCTTATCTACCTAGGGTCGTCCCCGTTATCAAGTGTGCTGAGTTTCATAATTATTAAAATTATCAACATACAAACACTTAAGCTACTCTTACATATTTATATTGATCAGACTCGCAATTGACATATTTTTATTATTACTTCGAAATGTATAGGCAAGCTGTGCAACGAGCAATCTGGTTGCGGCAGCCAGTATTTTAGTAGCCAAAACTTTTTGGCCGCCTCGTGTGTAAGCTCCAATGAGCCATCATACATTTACAGCGTGTAAATCTGTATTATGTTTCAAGAGACTAGAAATCACTTAAAACATGAAAGAAAGAATTTTAGTTTCTCGCTTACCTATGAAATACCGAATAGCACTTTAATTTAATTTAACGAGCGGCATCGGCATACGTTGTCCTGCCCTAAAAAATAATATTTAGAACCCGATAACAGCGCCATCTAACGGATCCAATTGTGAATCGAATTCTAAACCATCCGGGACCCATTTCCATTCCAACACACACAAAAAAAATTTCATCAAGATCGGTCCAGGGGCTTTAGGAGGAGTTCAGTAGCATACACACTAAAATTAGCATTTTATATGTAAAGATAGGATGTCCAGGATGGGGTATTGTTCGGGATAATTGGCATTATGATACTAAGATATCCTTTATTCATTCCAGGTATACGATACCGGTTCAGAAGTAGCGATAGTTCTAGAGTTATGCGCTGGTGGTGAGCTCCAGAGGCTTCTGGACGAGGAGGAGCGTCTCTCGGAGAGTGCGGCGCGCAGGGCGCTGCGTCACGTCCTCGAGGGGCTACAGCACCTCCACGCGCGAAGGGTCGCACACCTGGATCTAAAGCCTCAGAACTTGCTGCTCTCGGCTGATGGGGAGGAGCTGGTGATATGCGACTTCGGCATCAGCAGAGCAATACAGCCCGGTGCGCATGTCAGAGAGATATTGGGCACGAGGGATTATGTTGGTGAGTTTTTGCAAGATTCCGACGTGGTAGAGCCGTGCTGGAATCACTATCTTGATTTCAGCTCTTACAGCCGGTTCGATCGCTGTGATATCACGCTCTCACAGAATATCGACGTGAAATGATTAGCTATTTTTTTGATAACGCAGAGGGGATGTCTTTTCTTGCGTCACACACTCGAGCCATGGATACGGGGGGAGACCAAATGCAGCGCCCAATGCTGTCTGAATGGGCGCGTGGTCCTGTCGGGGGAACCTGATCCCGCCGGAGGTGGAATCTGAGTAAAAATTTTTTTTAGTGCGCAGAGGGATTACATTTCGTATCATGCTGAGTGCCTCTCGGCTGTGGGGGGTGGGACCGGACCGCGGCGATAAGCACCGCGCAGCGTATGTGAAGACTCTGGGCGGAACCAAGTACTCCGCTAAACTTAAACCTTGCGTTCCATACCCGGCATTTGTGTGGAAGAACATGAGATGACGAGCGAAGCTACACCCATTGTTCAACCGCGCAATAAGATTAGGTCACCCCGGTTGCAGTGTGACCCACTTCACCAAGAGAGATTTGACCATCGCATCTCTACGATGTGCAGATACCTGCGATGGAATCATCAGAGAATTCCTGTGTCTGCGGAGGCCAATCTGACGATGATGTTCGGGGAGCGCGGGCGCAGCTCTCTCTCTTACTCTCTTAGCGGCTTCCTTGCGGGACATTACTGCCTCGCAAAGAAAGCAAGAAGAAGAAAGCGCTGATTGATCATAGATTGTCGCTGTGGAGCATGGCCTCAACCAGTCCCCTCAGCAAATCGATCGGCTATATGATGGTCGAATCCGACCAAACTACCCATTAGACCTAACCTGCGCCCCATACTCGCACTTTGTTGGACGTCACGGCATCTAGAACATGGTTACCGTACCGTGACGAAAAATTATTTACCTTAAGCTAACCATGTTTTATGCGATGAGTGAGAGTTTCAATGGTCCACTCCCCTCTCCCGTTATATTTGTTATCCCATCCCCCTATACCGATCCCATAACCCATCCCTTCTATTCCTCTTGTTTGATCTTCTATCATATTCCCCTCTCCCATCCTCCTTATTACATACTAAAGGCTAGCAACGCGTTGGCTTCGCCATTAGTGTTGCAGACGCCTATAGGCGACGGTAACCACTTTCCATGAGCTGGGCCGTCTGCCTGTTTGCCGGCAACGCAATAAAAACAGATGATTCTTGCTTATTATATTTGCAATTTCATATATTTATCGCCTGAGTATAGCAGACAGGCTGATTGTTTACCTGATGGAAAGTGATTATTATCACCTATAGATATTAAGTTAAATATAAGAAGTTTTTCGGCACGGAGAAAGAAAACTAATTTCTGCGGTTGGGCGGCCTATCGTAAGAGGCGAGAAAACAACCCATAGCCAGGTAGTAAACTATCTGCCCGTCTGGATGGCTAACACCTCTGAGCTAAAGTATGCTGTCATAACAACCTTGAGTTGTGTTTCAGCGGCATCAGTGGCCAGGTTTCAGCCCTTTGGTGTTGAAAATGTCCATAGGTGATGATAACCACTTTGTGGGCCGCCTGTCCGTCTGTTATACTCTAGCAATAAAAACAAATTGGCAGTTATAGAGACTTAGAACTTTTAGTATTAAAATTTGAAATTTCATGTTTGAATTAAAATACAATTTAACAATGCACAGTATATACACATTGAACTTTTCACTAAATCCATTCAATTTCACTTATAAGATATACACAGCACTAATGTTGCACAATACGTCAGCTGTATAGCTACGGATATACTGCTATAAGCATGTCGGGGACGCGAACGCACGAGATTTCCACCCATCCAAAAAGCGTCTAACGCGCACACCATACGGCCGCTGCGCATGCACCAATCACGAGCATGTCGGTGACGCGAACCCTACCCCCGATTTCCCCTACCAAAAAGTGCCCAACGCGGCTAAAGAAGTTTTCACTTCAAAAAGTAATGTTTTCTGTATATCTTTGTCCATCACCGTTTTTGAAAAACTAAAACATTGAGTGAGTTGAGTGATATCTCTTTTTCCAGCGCCTGAGATCCTATCGTACGAACCTCTAACCCTAGCCGCGGACATATGGTCGGTGGGTGTATTGGCCTATGTGCTGGTCAGCGGGTACTCCCCCTTCGCGGGCGAGACGAAGCAGGAGACCTACTTGAACATATCTCAGTGCCAGCTGTCCTTTCCGAAGGACCTCTTCAGCGGAGTCTCGCAGAGGGCCAAACAGTTTATCAGAGAGACCCTTGTAGTTGATCCGAAGTGAGTAAAAAGTATACAACTAATTAAAAATTTAAGTGTCTGTATGTAATTTCGAAAAACATGGTAAGATTTCAGTGAAAACTTCTATTTATATGATGCCTAGTAATTTAGAATTTTCGTCTGTTTGTTTGCTTGAAAATATATCTCTATTTTTAAAATATTTCATTTCGACATGTTACAGGGTTCAGAAGATTTGAACCGTCTTTACATAATTATGTAGTATAAAACAAAGTCGCTTTCCGTGTCTGTCTGTATATCCGCTAACTCCTTCTAAACCATGCAACGAATTTTTAAGCAGTTTTCACCATCAATTAGATAATTTTAAAGGGAAGGTATATATATATATATAGTATATATGTACAGTAAAGTCTCCTAAACAGAAAAAAAAAAATATTCTGTAACAGAGTCGTTGAAGAGCGTCTGATAAAAATATTGTGCAACATGTAACCTGTGTGAAAGTATGCTGGCTGAATAAATAAGGGGTACGACGTAGGGTTTTAGGGAAAACCTAAACTCTAGTATGAGTATATAGTCCGAGTGATGGGCACAGGTAATTAAATGTTTAATTTCTTTTGTTCCAGCGGTCGTCTCACAGTGGAAGAGTGCCTGGAGCACCCATGGTTGAAAGACGAGGCCGACATGTCGCGAGCGATCGTCGGTGTTGGGTTCGACGCCCCCGAACTGGGCTCCGACGACGACGGCGACGACGAAGACGATGACGACATCGCCAGCGTTAACGGGGTTAACGGAGTTAACGGGGTTAATGAGGTTAACGGGGTTAACGGTGTGAACGGGCACAACGGTGTTAACGGATGCAACGGTACAAACGGCACACACGATGATGAGGATTATGATGAAAAGGGTAAGTTGATGATAATAATAGCGCATGTATAATAGATATGTAATAGGAGTATGTTTTTGATTAATAAAGAATTTATTATTATTATTTATAATGTCAATGTCATGCTATACCCCCCCCGTTCACGTAAAATTGACACGCAGGGTTACCAACATTCAAAGATGACTTATTTTTATTGCATGACTTCAGCAGACAGGCACACGGGCGACCTGATGGGAAGCGGTTATCATGGCCTATGGACATTAGTAACACCAAAATATTAACCCTACAGCTAATTTAAAGACACCTAAAGTCGCAACAATTTCTAGAAAGCCAGTCCCCACAAATTCCATTTTACGTTTTGAAATATTCTTTACTTATAACCTATTTTATTATAAGGTTATAAGTAAAGAATTATAATTATTATAATTAATATAATAAATAAAGTATTTTTATCTTACTTCTGATTTATATTTGACAAGCTCCATGCAAATAATAATAAATTTCTATCAATGGTTTGGCAAGTGAAAAGTAAGATATAGGCCATGATTGGAAAAATATATTTCGGCCACACACCTGTCCGTTTTACTTGCGTAAGCACGCAATGTCATTTCTCAATACCGAATTCAGCTGTAAAAGGATCAGTCTGGTATTGACAAGTAGTGCTCGTTTAGCAAAACACATATGTCATGCCGGATTTAATGTTGCTAACTGTTGCGGACGTTTGCAGCGACGTCGCGGCCGTCGTCGCCCGCGCCCCGTGATGAGTGCGACAAGCCACTGAAACACGCGCACACCAGAGACATATCGCCGCCCTTCCCCGACGCACCCTCCACGCCCAAGGTAACCCACATAATTATGTTGTTTACGTTTACGAGGTTAAGATTTTAGTAAAAAAAAGAATATTTAACTTTTGACAAAAGCAGAGTAGGTAAAATAATTTTATTTTTGGAGTTTACTCCTTAAAAGGAATAAAACTTGTAGATAATAAAAGTGCTAACTAAAAAGCGTTACTTTTTTGAATTGATAACTTCTTATGGGAGGGTAAACCGCTTCGTTACGTAACGCGTTACGGCGCCAGTCTGTTTGGCTTCCCTTTCTCTCACGCATACGGCAGCGGTAGGCAGGCTCCTCCTCTCTCACTCTAACCCACGCGCTATATACTTACAATTTAAGTAATAACCTAAGCTTTTCTCAAGTTAAACAATTTCAATATTAAATAGTCCGACTTAGATTAGTTTAAGTTATCACTTCTGTCGGCCGTCCCGAGACGCACACCTTTTTAATTATAAAATTTTGAACTTAGTGCATTGAAATAAGATCTAAAATAATATACATCGGTGCATTTTCAAAGACAGTCTTATATAAGGAGTAAACTCCAGTCGTGCGTCGGAGCTGACAGACACATTTCTGTGAATACTACAGACTGTGGGTCTGTAACTTTAAATATTTAATTCTTACACACTAAATTATTTATTATATGGTTTATTAAGATGGATAGATAGATAACTCTTTATTATACACCAAAGCATAAACAAACAGAAGTAGAAAAAGATAAGAGATAGTACAACGGGCGGCCTCATCACTAAAAAGCAGTCTCTTCCCTGGCATGGATTGATAGATTTTTTTATGTTGACGGTGGTTCTATTGCTTATTGTGGTAGTATATGATAGGAGTTTAGATGTTCATTTTCTTATTTTTAGGCTTATGATAGTGTGTGTGTGTTGTAACAATTTTTGTGTTATTTGTGTAAACGTTGTAATAGATATGTAATTTTTTTTTTTAATTTATTTAGGGCAACGAACAATTACACCACTAAGAAAACCAAATAAAAATATAAACTATAAATAAATATTACTTGTGGCGCAACGAGCGATGTTGCCCACAACTATAATAAAAAAAAGTAAGAAATAAATCCATAATGTAATATTTCATTTGTAATTGAAGGTGTCCCGAAAATCGCATCCGCACACGACGAAAGTGATGGCGTTATGCAAGAAGTTCCAGCCGGACTACGAGAAGCCGGCGAAGTTGGGGTTGGGGCACGCGCAAACGAGCCCGACCGCCCCCGCGCCCCCCGCCCCCGCGGCGCACTGCGAGGGCCCCGCGACGCCCCCCTACCGCCTGATGCCGTTTGCCCCCGTCGCGCGCCCCCCGCCCGACCGCGCGGTGCTCTGCTAGCGGTACCTCTGCTGCGGGCCCCGGCTCAGGCGCCGGTAGCCCCGCGCCCCGTGTATAGTGTTCGCGCATCGATTACTTAGTGCGGGTTGTATCGATTCTTAATCGATATGTTATCGATTATTGTAACCGACAGTAATATTTAACTGTCAACAGATAAAGGTGGGTATGCACTATAATACCGTTGGCGTACTAAACCCAGTACTAACAGGTGATGTAACATGGTGACATTATTTTTTCATTAAAATTGTTACATGTAGAACACTCTGTCCCACGGTTTAAGTCATTTCAATTTAATAGTATTAGCATATTAGTAAATAGAATAATATAATAAAATATTTACATTAAAACACTTGTTAGAAACAACATGACAACTCTGTGAAACGCACTCTATATATCACAACTTTGACGAAAACGTAATGTCACCAAAAAATGTAGTTCCAAGATCTTGCACTGACGTCGACAGTATTATGTGCCTTCAAAGAGGATTTATTGAGCATTTAAATAAACCTTTAAAAATATATGGATCTCAATTGGCTTAGTACTAGCCCATAGTCAATAAACTGTTAGAATGTTGATGATTATCAGTAGAAAGTCACATACCAAGTCCTAAACGTGTTACAGCATACAAAAAGCACAGTACATAAATTATGTATTACACTGTTTTACTTTTATAAAGCTTTTTGTGTATGTGTACTTGCAGAATTTTAAATCGACTTTCGAGAAATCAATATCGATTTTGTTTTAAAAATGTATCGATACAATCCAACACTATCAAGTTACATTACTAATCGATATTTAAGCAATTCATTGTTGTAAATAGTAACTGTATATTTCTAGCCGTAGAGGTCCGATTACGCGAACTCCGTTTACTGGATGCGTGAACTAAATCAGACTTAAAAACCACATTGTCAAAGTTATAAACGTCACAAACATTATAATCATCACGATTATGATCATAATTCGATAATACCTTGTCCCATTCTCTATACGCTATTTTGCGTAATTTTCAATCATAATTTTTGACAAAAGATTTTTTTTAAGTTGTAATCGATTATATAACATCACTATTTTTATACGATATCTACATTTCTGTTTCGTCTTCTGTACATATATGTACTCTGGAAACAAACTTTCCAACAGGAAACTTAAAAGTATTCTTTTTATCTCATGCTTTTTTCCTTAATCATTTCTTTTTTTACTTTATTTTCGAGCTGGGATATCGTTTGATAGATTATATGAAATATAAATCAGACATTTGGTCGGTTCGGAAGAACTTTACGAATGGTAATGCAGTGATGAAGAAGTACTACCAGCGTCATTTACTTACGGTTCCCTTTTACCCAATTAACAAATATTTGTACAGTTAGACTGTACAACAACAAGAGGAAAAAATCGATTCCACATGTCATCGTTACTTAAATCGATTCTAAATGTCATCGTTACTTAATTCAATTCTAAATGTCATCGTTGCTGGAATCGCTTAAACTTTGCGGATTTTATGCCTGATTTAGTATTAAACAGCAAACTGAATCGATTTCGTGAATTAATCGCGCTGCTACATCGAAGGTACAAAATGCATAATTAATTATGTGAGCGTGATTATACGCCTGGCTTGTATATTTATAAGGAGTTCACATTTGATGTTATATCCCCGTTGCGTGTCGAATTTTTGTTCGGTATCATCCACGTCATGTTGTTAGGTGTCTTACTATTCTAACTTCAATAGAATTTTAAAAGAAGAAAGTCACTTAATATCAAGAGTATCACATTTAATATCAAGATAGTAAATCGAAACAAAAATTCGACATATAACCATAATGAAATTATATGTGTGTTAAGGTAGGTTAGGTTGGTTTAAAAATGGCGACTAAGAAGCTGTGTAAGGAAATATATTCAATGTAGGAAAGCATAAATAGAATGTAGGCCATTTAAGCTTTCCTACATTGACACTTTAACTAATTGCATGTATTTTAATTGCCACAGATGAAATATTGGTCATTCCGCCATATTGGTAATTAACTACCATGCAAATTACATACAAAAGAGGCCTGTAGACTGTGATGAACGTCGAATATGTATGTATGATACGGTTAAAAGTGATTTTTTAATGTTTTCTAATTGTAAGGTTTAGATATCGTCCAGAGACGTTCATCACAGCTCTATCGAGATATTGTTTTCAATTAAATTGATATTAATCGGCTCGGACTAATACAGCCATATTTGATATCGCGTCGGCTGGGACCGTAATCGATACATAGCCGGTTCCTATATCTTACTATCCATTCACTTGCCTCATTGCCTCATCATCGGTTGAATTTTGACATTATTTGTATGAAGCTTATGTCAAAATTTTAACCGATAGTCGGGCAAATGAACGGTCGATAAGATGTTGGAAGCGCGCAACAATCGGGGCTGCTATCATGGACGAATAAATGGGAATAAGAATAGTCCATAAAAACGTATTTTGAAAAACTTCGATAACTAGAATTTGGCTAACGAAAGTCGACACTCGAATAATTAAAAAAAAAACTTATGGCAATACTGTCAATGTCAGTTTATTAAACATTGTCGTTTCTTGTTTTGGTATATTTTTTTTTATCATTTACGTGTTTAAAACATGAATAAAACGATTAAAAATGAAGTGCGGAATTTATCGCTTTACGTGATTTCAAAGTTTGACGAACAGCAACAGAAGAGATTGAATTTAAAAGGAAACAAAATTGTTTACATATTATACAAATACTCTATGATAATTTAGGAGTGGAGATACTGATGACTTTAAAAGCCACACTTTTTCAGTCTACTTTCAATTAGCCGGACTCTAGATGGCATCATAAATGGTTTTTGTTTCGCTTTTTGATGTTTTTTACATCAAATCAGTCAAAAATTGAAATTTAATATATTTATAATTATTAAAATTTCTGCCTGATTTAATCTAAAAATGTGTTTTAAATATAAAATGTGAAGAAATGACGAACTGACAAAGTCGCTTTCGTAGATTTATATTATATTCGAATATGACAAGCATCACGATGAAATTAAACTTCATACTTATAAATCTTTACATGTACTAGAATTTCCTGCGGCCGGGTGGCCTGTCGTAATTGACGGCAAAACAACCCGCAGCCAGGTGGTAGGGTATTTGCCCGTCTAGATGGCTACCACCTCTGGTTTAAAACATGCCCTCACAACAATCTTGAGTTGTGTTCCGGCATTAGTAGCCAGTCTCCCTTTAGAGAGCAGCAGCGCATTTGTGGCACCTTTCGTGTTACAATTGTTCATAGGCGACGGTAACCGCTTTCCATCGGGTGGGCCTTCTGCCTTACTGCTGAACGCAATAAAAAAAGATTCTCCAAAAGCGACCGCTTTAGGCTCTGTGCTGTGCAATCTATAATCGTGTAGGATTTAGAAGTTTTTCAGTTTAACGTTTAATGTTGGGCAGTTATTCACTCCTAGTATTTTCTTCCATGCTGGTATCAATTCAGTCAGTGCAGAAGGCAATCAGTTAGCACTGCTAAGTTGAAATGGCTACTTTTGCAGCTTTGTGAGGTATGTTCTACTACATTACACGCCTGCGCAGTACAGTTTGAAACTGAAACCAATTTTCCAAGTATGGATTTATTGTTATTATAATGAAATGAAATTTCATTATAAGCGTGAGTGACCGTTTTAATCTTCCTAATGACATTTCAGAAACTGATATTTAATTATAACCAATATCGATTGAGCTTTTAAATAAAATATCCCAATGTACACGTGGTGGCGTTTTTGTCTTTACTTTGAGCACGAAAACGAAAAACTGGAGGAGTTTTTGAAGTTTTTCGATAAAATATCGCTACGAAGTTTTACGAAAATCGTTTTATCATTTTAAAAACGAGCTCCTTGAAATGGACAGGACATTAATGTACCTCCGTACGGTATGAAACTATTCTAAATAGACAAAAAGTACTAAATTTTCGTTGGAAAAATTATACTGCTGATGCATCTAATAACAACCGGCCTACAAAAAAAATGGTCTGTACTTTTGACCAGATCCATTGATCCAGATGAATCCGAATCTGGGATCTGGGTCTTCGGGACCGAAACTGGGGTCTGGGTCTCCGGGACCGAGTCTGGGGTTAAACTGATCCCGGATTCGGATTTAGCGCGAAATACATAGAATAGATGGGTCTGATCAAAAATCCAGACCACTTTTCTTTTTTTGTGGGTCAGTTTAATGTGCTGACGATTTAAAGCCAGATTTACATTTGTATTAGTTAACTTGCAAAATTGGCGAATTAGGTCCTTATTGTTTGGACATATTTTTTTTAGTTAAGTAAAGAGTTGTCGATGAATGGCTGGTTCCGATATCTTGACAAAATGTTGTGGAGCTTAAAAGCTCTATAAAATTAAAAGTAAAGCAAATGAATGATTAGTAAGATATAGAAATGGGCCATATTTAGTTGCCTGTCCAAATGTCAGTAAGGACCTAACTTATTCGTAGGTTAACTAACACTTAACTAATGCAACTGTAACTAGGCTTTATATCGTATTGAAACAAACCTTATGATAAAAATTTTAGTTATGCCTAATAATTTCCGTGTAAATATTTTGAAGTTTGTTTTCCATAAAGAAACAACAGTGGCTAATATTAACTGGCATCTGAGTTTTCGGCGAATCAGACTATATTGCCAATGACTCAGGCGTAATTAATATTTTTGAAAATACACAATACAAGATAGGATAACGGCGATTTATCGATTTGATTTAATTTTCGTGCTCGAAGTGATTGATTGTAATATCGATTGAGCTATCTCTCGCGGTGCCTTGCGCCTTACCTTATGAGTTGTAAATAATTTTATTATTATATTGTCGTGTTTATTTATTTAATATAGAAACTGCGAATGTCAATCTATCGGTGTTTGGAGTTTGCATTATATATCGACATTTGGTAGCATTCTGGTTTATGAACAGCTCTGTCGTACTTGTGTTTCTTGTACGAAAACCACTGGTAACTTTCACAGATTCCTGTAGTTGTAAAGTTGAATTTAGCCTGATTTACTATTGCATTAGTTAAGAAACCACCTTGAGGAAAGAGAAATCTACTTATAGCCGGTTCCTAATATGTTAACTATGCATTCACTTGCCTTACCATCGGTTGAATTTTAACATTACTTGTATGAAGATTGTGTCTAATTTTAGCCGATAGTATAGTCAAGGTGGGGAATTCCGCCAACTCCGTACATCTCTTGTTATTTCCGTGTTTGAATAGCTTCGGCATTAACAAGTCGATTAGTAAAGCAAAGAGACCATTTAACTATATGTTTGAATTGTAGTTGGTGTTAAATTCCGTTTAAAAAAGGTAAAAAATGAGAGGTATACGAACTTACCTCACTGACGGACTTCCCCGCCTGACTATAAAGCAAATGAACGGTCGCTAAGATATAGGAACCGACTATTAATGGACAAATTATTAATTACAAAACTGGAAAATTGCTGTAAGAAGGCCTATACTTAATGAAAGTGTAAATCAGCCTTTAGGCCTGATTTACATTTAGATTAATTAAGAGACCAGTTAACTTATAAAACTGGCGTGTAAATTTCTGATCATCGTATGGACAACAATTTTCGATTTAGTAAGTTGTCAATTAAGTAGATGTCTATCTTAACGTTGATGATAAGGTTGCGCAAAATAACTAACTACTTAACCAATGTAAATCAAGCTATAACGTAAATGTTAATCAGGCTATAATGCAAATGTTAATCAGGCTATAATCCAAATGTTAATCAGGCTTTACATGAATCGCAGCACATTTTTCGTTCGGAACAATGTAGTATGTATGAGTTTGATAGTTTTTGACTATTCGAAATCTCTCGAACACCGATAGATTAATGGTTCGCCGCTGAAGTGAGGCGCACATCCGCCGCAAACGGCGCCGTCATACTTACTTAGTATTAATTAAATAAATTGTTAAAATGCGTTCACAAGGATGTGACATTTATTTCCTAGTGTTAAGGGAGTACAGATGTTAACAGAGTTGCACCGTTAGCGGTCGTGTGTCTGGGACCAAAATTTTAACTTGTCGATTTGTTGTATAATGTTTGATGTACAATTATGAAATTTTATCACTACGAGTGAACGTTTTTCAGGTTGTTGTTCTATAGGTAGGTTAATTGATGTAATTTTAGTTGAGTATGTAAACGGTCTTATGAGCTCAAATCGTGACGAGGCTGCGGCAAGGCGTTGGACTGGTTTAGGGCACGACTAAGTTTGAAACTTTGGGAACGAGTTGCAATAGTAAATTAAATCAGAGACCCAATTCGACCACTGACGTCATAATGGCTGTTCGGCAGAGTGGTCGACCATTCTGACGTTATTGTAATAGCTGAATTGGGTCCCTGGTTTTATTTCGATTGACGCAATTTTCATACAATTTATTTGTGTAAAATTTAAGTCTGTGCTCGAATTTGATTTAAGCATTCAGAGAGCTTAAATAAAGATATTATTATCTTCAAAAATAACTATGATTAACTCGCGACTACGTAAAGTAATACAACTTTATGACTTGAGTAATAAACATACGTTACTATGTAACATTAAATAATTACTTTGCAGGTAATTCATTTTTACTTTGTTACTTATAATTGACTAGATTTATAGACTAAAATAAAATAGTCGTCTAAACAATTTCAATCATAGCAATTTGTGGTTTGATCTAACTTCGAGTGCACAGTTATTATAAGGGTGTTTTCAAGTATCCCAGACCGCTATCAAATTATCACGTGCGCAGTAGTTTCCGAGCGGATTGTTTTTTACTGCGCATGCGCCTGTTCGTCCTTGCCGCAGCCTCGTAGCACGCGACCTAGTTAGACATAAAACTATTGAAGTAGTGCCTTCGAGTGCATGTTAATCACTCATAATTGAGTACACTTTCCATTTTTATTTTGTAATATGTTTTTTTTGTTTTCGTCTTATGGATTTTATGTTTAACATTTCCTTTGTAAACTTAACTCGAAGATTACCTTGTGAGAGCTGTTGTGATCCGTAACTCATTTGTAAAAAATAAATTATTGTGATACAATACTTGTTTTTGTATTTTAACAACCATATAAACCTACTCTATCGACCAACCCCAAATTGAAATCAGTCGTAAAAAATATCAAGAATAATAATAATCGGCAGACAAACACACATATTGTATATCTCCAAATTAAGCAAGTTACGCTTGTGTTAAAGGTATACAATGGACTTATTCTGGGGCCGAGCCCAGACACCAGACTAAATAACGGAGAAAATTTCGTTAAAATGAGTAACTAAAAATCAAAAATGGATATTTTCTTCCATCTTGAAGTCGGTGCTAAACAAAATATTAAAAAAGAACAACTTTACAAATTATATTTATTTTTTATGTTACTTCACACCGACTTCAAGTTAAGGTAACCCTAGGCACAATTTTCTTTTTATAGAAAGTGGTTACTGTCGCATTTACACGTTTGCAACACCACGGACGGTAGGATAAAAGGGATGGAATAGAGTATAGACTAGAGCAGGGGGAGGGAGTAGTAATAGAGAGTGGCGCCCCTTCGTCAATTATCAATATATCCCTTTCGCGCATCCGCGAAGCTCAGGAATCGCAAACGTGTTTGTTTGATATGAAATCAAGTAAATGTAACAGAATAAAATTTTATTATAATTTATTGTAGTATAATTAGGCTGTTTGCCTTTGGAACTCTTCACGCGTAGATGTCAGAAAAGCTAAATCACTTGCCATACTTAAAAAATCTGTCAAAAACCCTTTACCTTAGTTTATAATAAAATATATATTTTTCTATTTTTCTTAACTTTGCTGTTTACTGTCCATATTGTACTGTTTTCCTTTTTTAATTTAATTACACCTAGACATAAGTTGTTAAAAGTATCCTCTTAATCAGGTTGCCTGGAAGAGATCGCTTTAAGCGATAAGGCCGCCTTTTGTTTTGCCGTTATATTATTGTAATTGTTTATTTTGGTGAACAATAAGGTGTTTTCTATTCTATTCTAATCTGATTTTTAAAATTAATAATTGGCGACCCCTTCTATAGATGCATCGCGCCCGGGGTTAAGCCCTACTTGCCCCACCTACGCCTCTGGACTAGAGCTAGCTGTTGTTTAAACCAATTATGGATAAAAGTATTTCTTAAGCTCTACCACCTGAATTCTCTCGCATTATATTCAAGATGTGATTATCGCTTCAGAACCTCAAGAGTGCTATAATTATTAGTCTTGTTGGAATAGTCGTTCAATGACATCATTGGCCTCCTCTAAGGCTAATCTCGCCTTAGAGGTTTACCTGAGCAAAACCTACAGGTGTATGGGCGGGCTAAGAGAAACATTCAAAACCTGTTGAGCGATTTTAACTTCTAAAATATAGTTCTTAGTCCGAACTAGAAACAATCTTAAATTTAGCGAAACAGCTATACAGGGAGCGTTGAACACATAATTGAACACAAATAAAATATACAAGTTAAATTTTAAGAAAAATCATTTATTTTTTATAAAACAGTCATACTTGGCTTCAATTATATCAATCATATACAAGTTACAAGTATATCGCCAATTATTATAAATCTTAACATTACAGGCACTATTCATACAAAAACAATAAGACCTAATTCTGATATATACCTATGAGACCGATAAAAAAAGTTTCACACGATATCCTAATTTCCGAAGTTATACATAAATAACTCCAGATTAAAACGTATCATAATATCAAATTTCTTTCAAATATTCAATAATTTCTTATCTAAATTCATTATTTTATTACAGAACTAAGAACAAGAACTGAAGCTATAGAAACCGTGCTAAAATAACATCCAAGGAATGGCTATTTTAATCATATAACATCATATAATAAACACGAGTGCATGGGAGACAAAAAAGTCATACATTTTTATTGATTCGGTCTGACATTTGATACACTTGAAACTTTGTTCTAAGTATTCAACTAAATTAAAAACACGTACTAACTAATGACAACCATGCAAATAACGAATACACGACTGTATATGCGTCTCCTTCCAACATGCTTTTAACGCCATAAGCGAAAGCAGTTTGAATATTTCTGTTGCTTTTGGATACGGTTTCTATAGCTTTAGTTATTATTCTGATATACAAAGTACTTCATACTTTTCGTATAAAGAAGAATATTAAGAATAAAAATTGCCCAATATTTTTTTTAACTTAAATCAGTCCTAAATTGAAACATCTATTCTCAAACTCAAACGCCTTTCGTAGTTAGTTTTCGTCCGGTCAGCCAGAGAGAGTCAATGAAATTTCAGATAGAAGCATGAAGGAACAAAGATTCCTTTAAAACTATAATAACTTACTTTCGTATAGTTCATATAACACAAAAATGAAACATACAATGGGAAACGCATTTGAAAACATTACGTACATAAACGTAATAAAGAAAGACTTTGTGTGCACCCTGCAAAAACAACGCTACTGTACTTATTTATTTATTTTATTTGAAACTTATACATTGATCAGACAGTATTTTTTTATTCTAATAGCCCCCTCCCAACTAGTTTGCACTAGTACTGTACAAAAGTATAATATAGTATGCAAGGCCGCAAAAATATACAATAAAATTCCAAAAGAGCTGAAAGCTTTAAAAATTGCAATAATTAAATCACAATTTAAAAAAATAATTATAAAGCTAGTATAGTGTAACGCAGTTCTTTAATGATGTTATAAATATAGGTGATAAGATAGACAATATGTGTAATCTTTATCATATTTGTACCATAAAACTGTCATTATTAACATATTATATAAATTTAAATTTTGTAACTGTTTAGTACGTTTGTTAAATTTAAGGATAAAAACATAAATGTCACATTGAAATATTATTTGTAATAATTAAAATTAAATTAGTAATGAAGTTAGAATAGCATACCGGAAAAAACCCTGTGATCATTATTAAAACGTCAACACCCTCCATGTTTTTATGCAAGA
Source organism: Dendrolimus houi (assembly GCA_039645545.1). Taxonomy (NCBI): domain Eukaryota; kingdom Metazoa; phylum Arthropoda; class Insecta; order Lepidoptera; family Lasiocampidae; genus Dendrolimus; species Dendrolimus houi. The sequence continues at coordinate 4,693,821 of CM077127.1, read as the reverse complement.
AATTATTTGAATTGAACAAAAAACCAAACAAAAAAGTTCTAAAACGAACGACGAAAGACGTTTAAGCCGTTTTTCTATTTCGTAAATAAAAATAAAATGAGCGAATGAATCAACTACTTCAATTTACACTGATTTGTTTAAAAATATGTTTAAACAAAGAAGTCGTGGCAGCTTAATGGTTGGCGCACGCGTCCCAAACTCAAAGGACGAGGGTTCAAATCCTGGCCGAAAAGCATGCACCACTAAGGCCGTTCTCTGATCTAATGTGCATATTGTTACAATTACCACGTACTAACAACCGTGAAGGGAAACATCGTGATGTAACCTACACATCGAGATAACCAATGTGTCAAACCTGCCAAGCCGCCCTGGGCAAGCGTGGCGGGTATACTGTCCGTTCACCCTATAGTGGGAGGCCCGAGCCCAGCAGTGAGACGTTTATGGGCTGTCTACACTATAATCAATCTGTAAATGGTTCGAGTTTGTACAATGCGTTTAAAAATGTAAAAGAAATCTGGGGAGATAATTCGGACCAGGAGATTCCGAAAATGTAATTTTTAGAATTTTTGTCTGTCAGAGCATCATGTGAAAACTACTGAACGGATTTAAATTAAATTCGGCATAGAGCTAGCTTATATCTCGGGGCGTAACTTAGGATACTTTTTATCCCGATAAATGATGTCGCTTCCGTTTGATAGACGAAAATAGCGAAAAAGATGGCGCTCCTGTCGCATCTTTTTTGGAAACTACTGAACATATGAATGAAACTAGCCACAGAGCTGTCTTATAACCCGAGTCAACACTTGCGATACTTTTTATTCCGATAAATCACGTGGTTTCCGTGGAATAGACGGATTAGCAAGCAAGTTGCGATGTAGACAATCATCGATGTAATTCATTAGCAAATACGTTGTCATGTTGCCCACATGTCCTTCATTACGTATTAGGTACTTCAATCAGGTTGGTTGCGAGTTTTTTTTATGTTTTGCTGTGCAGTTGTCTACACTATATTGACTTAGTGTTTTTGTAGTTTTAGTGAATTGAACTAGAAATTAAAGTATTTAAGGGGTATATATATAAAACAAAAATAAAATATACGTGGCAACGCCGCGAGCCTTTTGGGAACGTTCCCGGTAGGTGACTTGTGGTTTGGTATCAATATTTTACCTTTAGCTATTTTTCCCTTTTTTATTTAGATTTAGTTTTTAATATGGTATAGTTTGTAGTTGAATTTTAATATTATATTGTATTTTTCATAAATATTAGTTTATATTTTAAAAATAATAGCCCCAATCATTGAGGGGACTGTCAATAATGGTATAGTTTACCCTATAAGGCAAATGAATAGATAGTAACATACAGGAACCCGATTTTAACACATTACAGTATAAGACATTGAAATTATTAATAATACAAATAGTTATCATAAGAATGATATGAACACGATCGCGTTGGAGGACACGTTTGGTTCCCCGTTCAATAGATGGCGTTGTAATCAGTGAAAAATCTTTTTTATCAACTGTAGAATCGAAGTCGAGGCAGCTGAAACCTTTGCCATAATTAAAAAGTCACCCATGAAACATGTTAATTTTACACAGTTAATGTATGTGCTATTTTACTCTACATTAGATTGTAAACTGCTGTCCATGTAAATACTCCGATTTTTAATTACCCGGACTAAAATGACAGCTATCATCGACCTTTTTTATGTTGCAAACTTGGAGCAACTCACCACTGGGTGTCGAATTGTATCGAAATTATGTAGGATTCACCTCACACAGTGAGTTGTGTGAGTTGAATCAACAGATTCAACTCACACAACACCTCGTTTATGAAAATAAGTCGATCGCTGTCAAGCTGTCATCTTAGTCTAGGTAATTAAATATCAGAGTGAATGTCATTTTTATTTTTGTATTTTTTTTCTTTCTTCATACAGCGTGTTCCATTAGGAGCTCACAACGCCCAAAATGTTCCGTTTGTCGTTCCACGAGGCGACCGCGGTCGTTGTGGTCGTGGCGAAAACGTCACTAATGACATCATCAATCATGTGAAGAGGTGGGTCGAATAACTGTTCCACTTGGGTTTACAAAACGGGAAAAATCGCGGTCGTGAACGTGGTCGTTGTGAGCCTCTTGTAGAACGTAGCCATCATTATATAGTGATAAGGCCGCCTTTTGTTTTACCAAGTAACTATTGTCTTGTTGTGCATTTTTGTTTTGGTGAAATGTAACTGTTATATATTTATCTGTCTTTATGTCATTTTTATTTGTTTTCTTTATTTATCACTAGATAATAATTACAGATAATTCCTTTAATGGCTCGTCCCTGTATCTCACCGCCCGCTCAGTTGTGTTACTGTCGGTCAAAATTCGACATAAGCTCCATACATGTAATGTCAAAATTCAACCGATGGTAAGTCAAGTAAAGGAAAGAGTATATAAAGATATAGTAGCCGGCCATAAGTCAGGTTGCCCGGAAGAGATTCCTTTTAGCAACAAGGTCGCCTTTTATTTTACCAAGTACCTTCGTATTTTGGTAATTGTTGTTTTGGTGTATCCGTCCCTCGAGCCGTGGAAGAATAACAGAAAAAAAATAAAAAAATAAACCGTCTTCAAAGCTCAAAGATCTTTGGTCGAAAGCGCTAAGTTAGCGACAGTAACCTTGTGGTGCCCTCTGCAAATGTACGCTTTAGAATCTTTTTCAAACTTACATTTGTAAATGGGCGATTGTCATTCCTAATATTTTCTTTCATGAGTAAAATAAATACATTTTCAACACATTTGCTCTAAAAATGCATTTAAGAAGCCCGTATACATCGTTCGAAAGTTAAAAATTACGCATCATAGAACGGAACATGCGGAATAATAGGAACTCGGACCTAAGTACCAATTTTACTGCACGCCGTGCGATTGAATAGGTACTTAGGTGAAAAAAAATATAAGAATTCCACTCACGTTTGTCTCACTTTTATACTATAATGAAAATGAGACGGAAGATGTAGTTCTAATTTTGACCACGCGCACGTGGCGCCATTTTCATATTAGACACGTCAAATATTGTTACGATTTTCTGTCTGATATTTGTTTGTTTCATTACATAGTATTGTTTTCTCGCAAATGTGTTGAGACACGTTGTAGGACACACGTGCGGTTGTTGGTTTTTACAAACTCGTCAATATTGAAGATTCGTCTTTATACTCGTTTGTAAAAAGCAACTTACCACACTAGCATTAAAAATAACTATTTTATTGTCTTGAAAATGATTTAAAAAAATATTTGGCACGTTTTGAAATTGCCTACAACGCCATCTATGATAAGCGTAGCCAATCGGTTAACTTTAATTACTTTTTAATACAGATCATTGAACACCACTGACTTGCTGCCATTTTGAATTTCTTATAATTTACCACTAATTCACACTATATTACCAATAATGGCGTATACAATACGTTAGGTGAACACATCAAGAGTAATGCTGATATTATACGGATCAACCAAATTGAATCAATTCGGTTGAAAGGCGCAAAAGTGAAAGGTCACAATGAGATTCTACTCACTTTGATTGCTTCATCCAAATTGAAAGACTGAAGTGATCTGTCTAATTTCGGCTTTCATCCGTTATGTACGCCATTATCAGTGTCCATTTACTATAGTGTTAGTTACCATCTTCACTTCTGTCAACTGTTCCGAGTATTCAGTGTACAGCCGCTGCCATCGCAATTGGCGCACGAGGATCGAGAGCATCTCTTCTAACATTTCGTGTTTGTTTATTCCCTGGAAGTAACGAAAATTGTTTGTTACTTAGCAAGTATCAACAAGGATAAGGCTGCGCGCAAATGGGCCACCGTCTACGCGTTACTGCGCGAATAAAAGTGGCGGTGGCGCGTGGCCACCACAGGCCACACGTGTGCGGCGAGCCTGTACGAAATGTATGAAAAAAATGTGCGAGCTGCTAATCTAGTTTGCGCCCAGTCTAAGTTGTGCGGTGCAATCTATTGTTATTATAAATGAAGTTATTAGTAATATAAATGAAGTCATTTGTAATATAAATGAAGTTATTAGTAATATAAATGAACTTGTTAGTAATATTAAATGAAGTTATTTTTTCGCTTTCATCTCATGAGTTTTATAAAATTGAAAAGTAGCTAATTAGGACTTTAAATTAATGACTGATTTAAGTTTAAAAAATATATTTCAAATAAAAATGATTGAAAATGTTAATTGAATTTTCTATATAAAACAAAAATGGCGCCAACTGTGATTGAAGTGTGTTTCGAATTAGGTTTTTTACTGGGCGATGTATATTCTTGGTATACTTACTGCTTTTCGATATTTATTAGCAACAGTAAGTTGTGTAGTGCTATGATTAGGTTTTTAAGGGGAGCTAGTTTTAATATAATTGTATAAATGATGATAGTTCCAAAAAATTAACGTTGGGCGAGTCCAAAATGGTTTTATCACTAATTGAAAACTCACCAATATCGTGGAGTGCCATTTCTTGGGCGTCGAAGTGCAATGGCTGGGGCCGAGCATGTCGTCTAATATATAACGCAGTTGATCTTCAGTACCTATTGTACAATAATTCTAAAAATTACTTTTATCATACACAAGCAATATTTTTATGTATGCATGAAATTTCTTGTTGTGACAGATAAATCTTGTCATTCACTATAATTAATCCAACCGTTCTGTTACTTATAAAACAGTTCTAAACGTCATTTGTTTTTATTGGAATTTGGTACGTTGTCTATTCTCAAGTTTTATCTTACTATGCGTTCACGATAACTTGAAACGAAGATTTTCAACTCCCAAAAACTGGCATTACTTATATGCAGTAATAACTTATAAATAAAATAAAACAAATGTATATGAAATCAAAATAAAAACTTCTGCGAATGAATCGTATTCTTTTTTGGTATGATTCGGAGAATAACGTTTGATCTTAAGTAAATTCACTTTGCATTCCCAAAAATGTGGGAATTTTCGTGCGATGTAGTGAATTTAGTTTATTTATCTATTTATTGGGCCAACACAACAGATAAGAATCAATAATTCGTTAGCATAATACAGTATCCAAGCATCCAAGCGTGCTCACATGAGTGCTAAAATTATTATATTTCCGTAAATAAAATTATCGTACTTTATATATTAGTATAGATTCAAAAATAAAGGGCAATATATAGTTTTTCACTTACCATGATTGACTAGATGTGAGAACAGAGAAGTGATCCAATGCCTATAGTCTTTGGCCAGCCGTAAGTGAAGGCACGACGCCACCTGGCCCTCGAGCCAACTTCTGGCCGCACCGCTGCTGTAACTACTGGAAAGTATAATGTAATCTACACCAGGGGTCGCCAAATGGCGGACCACGGACCCATTTTGTGTGGATCGCGAGTTTCAGATCTTAAGAAAATTGAGATTGTTGTAGAAATCATCAGCAGCATTTACTCTCTGCATCCTGATGGTGAATGGAGCAAAGAAGCTGCAATTGTTTTCGGGAGTGATAAAGTTGCCCTGCACATGGAAATGATCGATTTCCCAGAAAACACACTTTTAAAACACAAAAATGCGGAAGTTTCCAGAGAAGAGTTCTGGATAAAATTTGTTTGGTAATAAACTCGAACTACAAAAATTATCTTTGAAACTTCTTACTTTGATTGCGTCGACATATATTTGTGAAGCAGCACTTCCGAAGATGGACATCATTAAGAATAAATTTCGATCTCGACTTACTCATGAACATCTCCAGGATTTAATGTCAACAACTTGCACCAATTTTACTCCAAACTTCAGGCAGATAGTCCGCAACAAAAAATATTACATTTGTTTAATAAATATTTTTTCTGTACAACATTGTGCGGACGCGATGGTCATTTCATTTCTTAAAACAGACCCCGAGCGAACCTAATTGGTGAACCCTGATCTATACTATAATAAATCTGTAAATGGTTCGAGTTTGTACAATGCGTTTAAAAATGTGAAAAAAATCAGGGGGGTTTAATTCGGACTAGGAGATATCGAAAATGGCATTTTTAGAATTTTTGTTTTAGAGCATCAGGTGAAAACTACTGAACGGATTTACATGAAACTCGATACAGAGCTAGCTTATATTCCGGGGCGTAACTTAGAATACTTTTTATCCCGATAAGCAACGTCATTTTCGTGAGATAGACGAAAATAGCGAAAACGATGGCGCTGCTATCGCATCTTCTTTGGATAGCATTGAACGTATATAAATGAAACTTCACATAGTGCTAGTCTATAGCCCGGGGTTATATATATAATAGATAGATAGATTAGCAAAGTAGATGGCGCTGCAATCGCGTTTTTCAATTCACTAACAAATACCTACGTTAGTTGTCATAAACAACATGTCATTCATTGTATTACTTCAAATCAGGTTGGCTTCGATTCGCCTCTGTATTTTTCAAGGCAATTGTCTAGACTATAATATATAGACTTAGTTTTTTGTATTATTATATGTGAAAAACGGAATTAATTTTTCGTGTAAGTAATATGTGTGTAAGTCTACTGTACATTGAAGCTATTAAAAAAAAAACAACAATGTATTAACACTATATAAATGACGTAGAACACGATAATATTTACTTGTCTGTTTGTTCGGGATTTACGTAAAAACTATTGGGCCTATTTCGATGAGGTTTTCGCAGATTGACAGCAAATTTTTAGACTGCGCTACCTTTTACTAATTTTATCGTGGGGTGAGATTTTTCTGGAAATGCCTTAAAATGGCCAGATTAGAACACAAAACTGAATCCCAATGTGATTTTTTTACTAATCGATAGCAAATTTTCTGTAATAAAATGTGATTTTTTGGTACTGATAATCCCGCGGGAATTTTCGGGTTCTTACTTGTTGAGTTCATAAAAAATAGCTTATTCCAATACCGTTTCCACTAAAACGATAGCTTACATTCTTTTTTAAATGCTAATGTACTTTGGGTCCCAGGAGTCCCGCAGAAATTTCAAGTCAAACATGGACGGAGTCGCGGGCATATACTAATAATTATATAAGAGACTCCTTCGCGTGATACAAAAAGAGACTAAGTTTAAGAGTGGGTTTCGACCCAGCCCTTTTATACAGTCTGCGTTTTTATATTCAGATTCCATAAATCTGAAGTATTGTACAAGTTTTCACGACGTCTCAAGTACTTATTGAAAAGTGACTCGATATATAGTAAGTACCTGTTGGCAACGTTCCCGGGTCTTGTGCGTCCCGCCCTCGCGAGCGGGTAAGGCGCGGCGCCGGCGCGCGGCGCCCGCGTGGCGCCCAGACCGCCGCACGCCCGCCACACCGGGTCGAGGGCGTCGGCCCACACCACCCTGCGCACACGAAAAACAGGAACATGTTTAAAAAATTATAAGAAATATTTTTTATTTTAATCGTTTCTCTCCTCATAAATTTTCGGAGTCGTTATATTCTTGTTTAATTATATTTTTAAGTAACTCCACAAGGCATGCGTTGCAATGCCATGTAAAATAAAATATTGTTTGATTTTATATTCCGTTTTTTTATGAGCCAGAAACCCTCGCTGGCGTCCTCTGAACACCCTGTCAAAGTTTCATCGCAATCTGACCAATGGCTTAGGAATGCATAGAGTACAAACATACAAACATTTATTTTTATTTATTAACAAAAATATTGTCCATGTAAATATAAAAAATAAATAAATCAGTTATATGAAATGGCCGTCGTAGGAAATTTTAAAAACTAGATTTATTGATTAAACTTTCTTTCATCCGACCAAGCCAAGTAGAAGAATGCCAGATGTGCGGTCGACCGTGTTGGGTATCGATTGCAAAAAATCTAAAAATACCAACATGACTATGGTGATTAATTTTAATTTGTTCATCTAATTATATTTTTCACTACTAATACTAATTTATGAGTTGATAACTGGTTTTTGTATTTTTTTTTCCTTTTAAATGTAATGAACTACAAATATTGATAAAAGATGGTAAAAAAGGATAAAAGAGCAAAAAATAAAACAGATGACAAACAAGAAAACAACTGAAAACAATTAACAGCCAACGAAAAGATTATAACAAAACAACTAAGTACAAAAATGACGAGTGTAACACGCGTGAACCTTTCGAAGCTGCGAGCGGTACTGGGAGGTACGCGGTATGCGAAGTTGCATGCGGGCGGGCAGGCCGCAATCCACGTGTTCGTCTAGTTAGCTTGGTCGCATAGCAAAAGTACGATGCTTTGACAAGACTGTACGCTGCTGCGATTGGAGTCTGTGCCGTCTATTTCCAGACCTTTCCACTCAGCAGTTTCCTACGCGCATGCATCATACACCTACAGAGGGCCTAAAGAGGTAATTTTCGCAGAGTCATATGATGAGCGTGGCAAGTTTCAACATGTGGAATTTTATGTAAATGTAAATCTAGTCACTAAGCGATTATCCAAAGGCGACCACTTTAGGCCCTCTGATGACTCGAATGAGGCGATTTATTTGAAGCTTGCGAAACTGTTCTGTGAGAAGTAATAGAGTTGCTTCATAAGCGTGCACAAACTTAACAATAACTGTTTATTTTTAAATGCCAATAATAATATTTTTAAAAATTCACTTGTTAATCATTATATGCAATTTTTATCGAGAAATGAAAGGTGATGTGTGTTCAGTTTTATTTTCGAAAAATATGCTTTTGTATGTGAAATAAATTCAAAGGTAAACATGATAACAATAATCAAAAACACTCACCACGAACACAATTTCTTGCAATAAATATAACTTTTCCCATTACTTAAAGAGATCAACGGATTGCCGTCCTCTAATAACGAGCAATTCGTAACAGTCACTGAAAACAAACATGTCATTAATTTAAAGTATGTTTCAACGGATTTTTAATTTGAATTTTCATTTTCTGTCTGACGTTTCGACCTTGGCTTTCAGGTAAAGTTGGCTCTCCTTCCTTCCACTTTGCCTTTGATTAATATATGTACAGTCGTGGTATGGAAATGTTCGCCAGTTTTCAAATTGATTCATTTAACGTTCCGCGAGCATATGTTACCTTTTCAAACTAAGTCACAGAACAGACTGTTCCACAGAAAATTATGTTTAACTAATTGACAATAAAGTCTAAAATTACTTAGATCAAAGTTGTTTGATTTTCTATCTTGTCTAAGATTTTAGAGATGTAAAAACCCTTTTATTGGTTTTATTATTTACGTTAAGCGTAGTGATTATATCCTTTTTGTTTCTTATTGTTCATCTCATCGTCTGTTATTGTAAACGTTGCATTTTTCTTTTTTGACGTTTCTATATTTTATAAACATAAGATTTATTAAAATGTTGGCAGTATTCTTTCTTGTACTCGTGCAAGCAAAACTCGACTTTAAGGTGACGAACATTTTCATTCCGCGACTGTACTAATATATAATAATAATAATAATTTGCAAACACACATATTGTATATCGCCAAGTTAAGCAAGTTACGCTTGTGTAATATACAACGGACCACTCTAAGCCCAATCTCAGACACCCAGACCAAACAAAACAACGAAGTTCATTTAAGAAAGGACAATGCCCATTTTGGGTCCACCTGGAAATCGAATGAACCTTAACCAAATATCTTTTGAAAATCTTATATTATTTTTCATGTTATTATATAGTAAAGTTATAGAATTATTTGTAACCCAGCATAAAAATTACAATTACATAAACATATTTTTGTTTTCTACTATTAAAATCGATGGTTCGTATCTTGACTTTTAGGGTTTCATTGACTGACATCTTCAACCTTTATTTAGTTCAATATTAAATCATCCTAAATATTGTTGACTGTTGAACTCAATTATATACCACCACAAATACGGTTGATATACTGCCATATATAAAGCCAACACTGTGGCCGCAAAAAGCAATCTTTTACAAACAAAATAGATTAAATATATACAAGCGGGAGGCAGCAAACTAGTGTGTTATAAAACGAACAACGCCATCTAGTTTTGAAGGTTGTATCTTTCAATTTATGTTTTCTAAGAAATATTACTTTTGAAAATTAAGATTTCTCTCAAACCTGGTTCAAGGATTTAAATATTTTTAATGTATATGAAAACTATTTAAATTTGTTAGAAAATAGTGAACAAATTATAAAGGCTCGTGAAATTTCATATGAAGCCCAAATCTCCTAGTAAACTGGGCAATGTCCTTTACTAAGCTAGGAATCAAATCCTGAACCTCTGGTCAGTATATGGTGTCGTTTCGTAACAAATGGAGATATATACATACTATAGGGCCAGATTAGAATAAAGTTCTTACCACCAGGCGCCAACAGTGATCTGAAGCAGAGCGGTCTGATGACGCAAGTGGCGTTGGCCAAATCCCAGATGGCCAGCTCCGCAGACGTGGTCACCACAACCAATGTGTCCCCGGTTAAATTTAGTTTAGCAGCTTGGGACATCAGCGCTGGCAATATCAATTACTAATATAAGCTGGCAATTTTAATTAATATTTTTAGTGTAAAGGTGCTCTTACACGGGCAATTTTTTGAGCAATAATTGCTTGGCAACAATAATGGATCAATCTGGAGGAATTAAGTGGAGCAATTGCAATAAAATGCGGCAAATGTTTCGGAAATATTGTTCCATATATGCCACATTTCTCAATGTCGCCATATGAGTGGTCGAATATCCAATCGGTTTGGAAATTTTAGGCAATTTTCTTTCTATCTCTATATACGTCTCGTTTTCGCGAGAATAACAAGAGTTCCTAATTGACCACCAAATTGAACAGAGGTCTTAAATATGATACAAGCATTTTATAGTTATTATAAGTCAAATGATGTGACATAACGAATCACTTTATTTTCATATGTCTAGTTCGTCACCATTGTTCGTTTGTTTTTATGTTTTTGTTTTATTTATAATGATAAGTTTTATTATACATACTAATTGCAGTTTCAAGTAATACGTGAATATTGTGTAAACTCATTAAATTGTTTTGTAAAGCTAAGCCGTGGGACTACTTACAGGTCCTTGCGGAAGATCAGCGCTGGTTGTGAAACCAGTATTATGCTGAGCATGGGCCTTTTTAGGACACCATAATTGATGTCATGTTACTATTTTGTCTTTTTATATCTTGTTCTAAATAAACATTTTTCTTTCTTTTTTTCCTTCAAGTTGTTCCATATTGCATGGTATAGTGTGACCGTATCTCAGCAGCAGCTTGCAACATATTGCCAAAGCCTTAAATTGCTGCATAGACGTCACAGTTGACGAGAATCAACCGAGATTAAGCAATTTTAGTTGCTCGTGTAAGAGCACCTTAACTTTTCTAACTATAATTTCGGCAAGCACTTCATATTGTTAGAACGAAAAGGTATGCACGTGCACAAGGCTTATATAAAGCCGGGTACTCATCTGCGAGTTGTTATTGTAACCGAGCAGATACAATAACGAGTCCTTATGTGTGCAGGAAACGATTTCTGCTCGTAACGTGCAACAAGCCATCTTTGGGCACGTACTCATCAACGAGCTGTAACCGCATAGTTACAGGCAGGGGCGTCGACTCTGTGGGTGCTCGGGGGCTCAAGCACCCGTGAGAGTTAAATAGTGGGTGCGGAGCACCCATGACCTTCGAAACAAATAAAATAAAAGTCATCAGTGTGTGCGGAGCATCCTAGTGTTCCTATCAAAGGATCCTTCCTTCGCCGTATGCCAGGTTTTAGTAGGTATCCCCGACCGAGGAGTGGCAATAGCAATTCTTGTTTGTGGTGCTAGTGCCACCCGAACATGGTGAATCCTACATTACCCACCGCGTCTCCCCCATGGTGGATAGACCTTAAACGGACTTCCATTCGTAGAAAAAGTGTGTACGCGAGAAACGATTTTCGCTCGCTACGTCCAACGAGCTAGTGATAATTATTACACGTGAGAGCCAGCACATTTGTCCCGTACAAAATCCATTTGTACTGATACGGCTCAAAATTTGAAAATGTAAGACTTCACAATTTCTGTCGCGCTACTACTCACGCCTCAAAGATAAGAGGAAGGACGGAACGAGACTCATGCTACAACAGTACAATAACGCCTCTACGGATATTCACATGACAAAGAGGGACAACATGACATGTCATAGTACGACTGCTAGTAAAATGAGGTGACCGACGCCGATCACTTCCGATTCTTAACGAACATTCAAGAACTAGAAGTTTTGAACGGGACAAATGAGAGAATGAGGCTTACCGCCTCACCGGCCTCATCGGTTTATACAGCGCGTTCCATTTCGCTCACAACGATTGTTAAATAATTTGACAGAGTGAAAATTTATGGGGGACGCTTAAAGAAGAAGCCATTTTGAGTTGGAGAGAAATTTATTTTTAATGTTGTCACATATTAAAAATTAGTTCCTAGTGTTGCCATGTATAAATGTTAATTTTACATATTTTATGTCTTGAACAACGATCACACATGGGTCGTTGAGAGCGCTGCGTGAGCGAAAATCATGACCTCTTTAGTGACGTTTTCGCCACGACCGTAATGGGCGCCTTGTGGAACGGCAGACGAAGCATTTTGGGCGTTTTGAGCTACTAAAGAAACGCGCTGCAAATGTACTGCCGCGGTACAACGCGTACAAATCTTCTCGCCACATTTGAAGGGGTACATTGTACTGATTCAGTACAAAATGTCATGTTACTCTTACAAACTCATTTTAAAATCATATCCTACCTACCACTACAACGAGCCCACTTGGCCGCGTACTCATTACCAAAATGTAAATGTAACCGGATACAGTAACTATGCTCTAGTGTGTACGTGTATACTGAGTAATTAAAGCGCCCATTAATTAGCGGCAAAAATCGAAAATTATTCAATTATTATTTATTAATTCGGTAGTGGCAGACTTGCGAGTTACGTACACAATATGGATTTTGGTTACAGATATGCGCAGCGGTCACGGCTTGCAGGTGAGTACCCGGCTTAATATGCCTTATATGAACCATTCTTCATCGTTTACGATCACTCTAAGGAATTTCATTACAATGCTGCTACGCTGATTAATAAACATACACATAACAGCCCATAAACGTCTTACTAACGGGCTTCGACCTCCCTATTTATCGGGAGAACGCACAGTATATCCGCCACGATTTTACAAGGGGGATTGATCGGGGGAATTGATCGGTAATCTCGATGTGTAAGTCTCATCATTAGGTCAGAAAACTGCCTAAATGGTGCATACTTTCCGAACTTGACTCGAACCCGCGCCGTTTTGAGTTTGGGATGAGAGTGCGCTAACCATTAAGCTACTACGCCACGGTATTTAAATAACTTTAATCCGCTCTATTGTTGCCACCTGAATGTGATATTCGGAGAATTCTCATTAATGTAAAAGCGAGAATTGTGGGTTTGTGCACAAAGTGTACACTGTTTCGTGAAACGTGACTTTTCGAGCTGCCACAAGAACTCCGTTGTTTAGCGTCAGACAAAACCTACAATTCGACTAAAGCTCGGCCCTGTTTTAGCAAGTAAAGAAAGAAAAACTTTATTTGAAGAAATAGCGACGTATATACATTCTTTATACATTATTATACACAGAGTATAATTTGAGAATTTGTACGCCGCATTTTCAGCAAACAAGGTTTGCACTCAGCATATTGCTGTGCCGGAATAATATCCGACACAACGCTAATTTTTAGTGCAAACCGTCCTTTTGGCGTAAGACCAAATGTAATAGATTAATAAAAAAAAATTTAAAGGCATCCGTTACCAAGCCATAAAATTTAAATAAATATTTTTTTCGTAGAAATGTATGTACGCGCATAACTTGAGAACGACTTGAAAGATTTTGATGTTTTTTTTGTGTGTGTTTGAGTGGGTCCCCGGAAGATTTAGATTCATTAAGCCGGTAGGAGGCACTAGAATCGGGTCTTACATTTTTATTTTAAATTTAAATAAACAAACAATTAATTTATAGATGTCCTGTTCCTTTCTTCTCGCCATTTTAGATTCATTACTGAATAAATCTTTCAGTGAAAGTTGGATCGATAATAGTTCAGTAATTATCCATATAAGTATATCATTTTACGCATCAGAGTAAATATTGGAAATAGAGTATTGTCACATATTTGATATTTATGCAAAAGTATATTTAGCAAAAATAAAGTAGAATACGTTATTATAAAGTATGGTTGGCAACCCTAGGACTCGTAGCATCTCGTTAGAAACACACGTGCCGCTCGCTGATACATTTTAGTTTATCGTTAGACGTTATTGTTGTAAATAAATATACTTAGAGTGAGAATAAACGGATACATATAAAATCTAGCATTCTTTCGGTATCCACAACATTGCCAATAAAAACAATGTTTTGAACTCACCGATAGGTGGCAGCGCTCTCGTCGCGTGCGCCCTGGCCAACCTCCATGCGTGCAGCGTGCCGTCCGCGCACGCCACACACGACCAGCGCGCGTCGCACGCGATGCACGTCACCGGTGAACCTACCACATAATAATTATTACATCATCTCTCACATATGAGACATAATAATTTGAATATTAATTATTTATTGTAACTAGTGGTCGCCGGTGGTCGGAATTCAACCATAATAATTTGTTATTAAAGACTATACTTCTATAATCACAGATTTCGCCAAGGCAACAATAAACAAAAGAGTGTCAATATATACGGTAGTGTGTGTGTTTCTTTATTGATTTAATGTATTTTTTATGCAGTTTTAAAAAAAATAGCATTCATTGCTTCTTCCTATATAAACTATAAGTGTGCGAAATTTCATACTCCTCCGTCCGCGCAATTTTCGTAAAAAGGGGTACAAAGTTTTTGCTTCACGTATTAAGATATAGATAATAATAGCATCATAATCAATAGCATAAACAATAATATAACCAATAATATAATAATAATATGTATATGTAGGATAAGGACCACATGTGGCCTTTAACCAAAACTACAAAAAAGTTTGTATGCCTGTTGTCAAAGGCGAAACATGTAACTTTTGCCGCTAGCATAACACATCTGCAAAAATGTCCATGTTTCAAACAAATAAATGACTTTGACTTTGACATATTTATGTAATTCTACACAATTTTACTATTATCTATAATATTGTTACATGCCGTCAAAGATAAGCCGCACAGCCTATTGTAAGCGCAGCTTATTGTCCTTCAGCCGGATTAAGGAATCCTTTGACTTTTGAATTTGTAGTTAAGAAAAACATGCTATTGTCTTTTTTACTTGTTTTATAACCATCATTAGCGTCGAACTATAATCCCTATTGTTATTGTATTCGACTTTGTGGACGTTCGCAGGTGTGCAAATTAAATTTCTTAGAAACCTTGTGTGCGCCTCCAATTTCTTTGTACTGTTGTAGTTAGTATAAGACGAGGCCCGAATGGAGGGCAGGGCAGTTAAGCGACGACTACGAAGCGAGTAAGACGTTTTCTAGTACTCTCGATTAGCGATATAAACGACAGACTTTGCGTGTTCGAATTGTATTGAATCGTGTAGTGTGAACTGGTTGCATCCAGTTTTATTTGTATTTGTTTTATACGTGTTTATACAGTTCTAATAAATCCTATAGTAGTTCCAACGGCATTTTTTAATTCGAGTCCTGTAGCTCGTAACAACATTATAACATAACCATACCATGTTATTACCATCTAACCATACCGCGTCTGTACATTGAAGATATTTTAAAAAACACATGGAATATACTATATATACGACGGAGAATAAGACGCAATTTTTTTTAGATTTCTTGTGTGTTCGGGATTCACGTAAAAACTAATGGGCCGATTGCGATGCGATTTTCGCTAATCGACAGAAAATTTTTAGACTTAAAATCTGCGCTATTTATCCTGGGAATCCCGCGGGAATTTTCCCGGAGCGGTTTGCAGTTGTTCCGGTTCATCGAAACTAGCTTTAGTCCAACAGTTTTCTTTAAAACGATATCTTACATTTTTAAATGTACTTTGTGTCCCTGAAATTTCAAGACGAGCGTGGAGGAAGTCGCGAGTATATCCTAGTTATCAATAATTTTGTACATATTGTAATGTGTTTGTGGGATACGAATTAAACTGCCGTGTGATATATTTTAATATACAGTGTAAACGCTATATAACGACACTGAAGGGGCTGTACATTTTATGGCGTTATAGAGAGTTGTCGTTAAATGGAGAGAAGTCTGTTATATTTGTCTGACGTCTTTTGCTGCACCAGAAATTTTATTGTATTTTTTTACTTATATCTTGCGATATTTAGGTTTCTTTGTGATAAAGGAACTAGTCGAGTTTATTAAGGGCTAGGATAATAAAGCGATAAAATAACGTATACAGCTTTACAGTAGTTTTTAATAATTTTGGCAACTTAAAAGGTACTTTTTATTACTTAATTGTTGTCGTTCTTGAGAGTGGGTGTAATGCTATATAGAGTGTATCATTGTATGGAAGACAGGCTAAACCAACCGAAGCCAAATGATTTCGACGCTTAAGGGAGTTTGTCGTTAAATCGAGTGACGTTATACGGAGTTTACAGTGTATTTGTTGGTATGTTAATTGTATTGTTGTAAATGTATTTTTTTTCATAAACAAATATTTTTATTTCAACATTAGAAATGTGGTATTGTTCAAATTGATTACACTGTAATAGTCTTAAGTACTAATTTTTGTATGTGATTTTAAAATCCAATTTAATATAACAATGAAATCTAAAGAGATCAGTAATAAGTAGTTTACGTGTAACCTAAATTAACCAAAAATTAAAGAATGTTCCTAATAGCACTTCTCTTCTTTTTTATTAATAGTTAGCACACTAAACTGCAGTTTAAAATAAATATTACCCAAGTAAGTTTCCCACACTGGATCATTTGAAGCAGAATTGTTTGGTATTAACTGTAGCCTTGATAATGTACCGTAGTGTGTGCTGAAAGCTTTGTTAACAATCTGAAAATTAAAAACTATTTTAAATTGAAAAAGGTCACACAAGTAACTATTTTGTTGCATAAAAGAAAAACACCAAATTCCTTTCCCTTGGTTTGCCATTTCTTCACAGAAATTGACCCTTAGAAGTTACACTAAGATTTGATATAGTAATACAGAATCTTTCTTTCTACAAGGTCAGCCGATTCGATTCCCGGCAAGCGTAATTTACTTTTCAAAAATTTAATGACACTACTTTTGTTTTCGTCAAAATCGGCCTCGAAACTCCTTTGAATATTTTTCGTTATTTCGTATAGCTTAGGATTTGGCTCTGAAGGCCTCCTTGAAAAATTCACTCTGTATATAATGTGTGTTTGTTTGTAGATTATTTATTTATTTATTCCTGCAAAACACAAGGAAGACGTAGAATAGAAACACTAAATCATATATAATAATAATAACTAGTGGTCGCCCGTGCTCGAAATTCGACCATAACAATTTGTTGTCAAAGACTATACTTCTATAATCACAGAATTCGCCAAGGCAACATTAAGCAAAAGAGTATATATGCGTGTGTGTATCAAATGTGTGTAATGTATTTTTTATTGATTTAATGTATTTTTTGTGAATAATTTTAAAAAATATTAGCGTTAGTCGCTTCTTCTCTATATAAACTATAAATGCGCGAAATTTCATACTCCTCCGTCAATCATAAATCAATTTTCGTAAAAAGGGGTAAAAACTTTTTGCTTCACGTATTAACATATAGATAACTAGCTGACCCGGCGAACTTCGTACCGCCATATTTTCTGAATTTCTAAAAGACTTTGTTTCATGACATAAAAACCAAATCACCAAAATCGGTCTAGGTGATTAGGAGAATTCTAGAACCCGATCTCATCGCCACCTACGGGTTCTAATTATGAATCTAAACCATCCGGGAACCCACTTAAACACACAAAAACAAAACTGCTCCATGTGATTAGGAGGATTCTAGAACCCGATCTCAGCACCACCTACCGGTTCCAATTGTAAATCTAAACAATCCGGGGACCCATTCAAACACAAAACAAATATCATCAAAATCGGTCCAGCCGTTTAGGAGTTCACTGTCAACACACGTACAGAAGCATTATATATATATATATATATATATATATATATATAGATATATATATATATATATATATATATATAATATATATATATATATATAGATAAGATAACCACATATATTGCATATAGCAAGTTACGCTTGTGTCACGGGTAATGTACAACGAACTACTCCCAGACACCCAGACCATAGTATATAAACGAGAAAAATCGTTTCCGAAATTTATCATGCCAAATCATTAAACAAATGAACAAAGTTATCCAAATGTTCTGACTATCTGGACTCTGAGGGGGTTATTATTAAAGACATGTTCGCCTGACACAGGGATCGGCAACCTATTGAGTCGGAAGAGTCAAAAATTACAATTTACGAAATTTCAAAGCTTTTAAAGAGCCACAACTTTTTTCTTGCCAACAATAAATATTACTTGCACATATTAAGCGTTTTGATAAAAACAAACAAATCTATTTATTCCTATATAAGTATTATTTTTAGATAAGTAACATTATTATATAATTACTTATTATTAAATTAAAAATAGAAAACAATTAAATATTAACTTACAACACTCACTTGTGTTTTAATAACAAATTCAATGAAAGTCGTGTCTTGTTTTGCGTATATAACTAAAGAGCCGCAGCTTTACATCCAAAGAGACACATGTGGCTCGCGAGTTGCAGGTTGCCGACCCCTGGCCTGACAGTACGTACTTGCAGCCTGAGCGCTCCGGCCGCTCTGACGACTGGTCCGGCCACGCCGAGCGCGGGAGCGGGCAGCCCCCTCCCCGCTCCCCACCTCCCCCGCCGCCGCCCCCACCCCTCGGCGCCTCCCCGCAAGGCCTCTTCGCCTGCAAGTCCTCAGCCTTCGGCCCCGGCAGGCCGGCAGCGCCGCGTTTACGGAGGCGGTTGTCCAAACCACTATTGGAATGTTTCATTAAGTTTTATACAAGATTTTTGCTTAGTATCAGCCTCACACGATCAAAATGACGTAGGCTGAGCGTCGAGTTTTCAAAGTGAAGCCGGCTAATGGAAGCAGATTTTTAAATACAGAGTGCGTTAGGACAGTGCTTCTCAAACTTTTTGTGTTTAAGGTACATCTAGGAAAACGAAAATTTTTGGCGTTACACCACAAATAAAAATCATTTTTTAAGTAAGCCAAACGAAATGAAACGCCTCGCTCGTGCGCTCGCGGGATTTACCTACATATTTTATGCGTAACTAAGTATTTTTCTTACCCTTACATTATTTACTAAAAATAAGTTTATAACATAACCTTATTTTTCCGAAGTACAGCAATTAATGACCACGGTACACCAGTGTGCCGCGGTACACACTTCGCGGAACACTGCGTTAGGAGGACTTCGGATTAAATAATCCAATTAGTAATATACATTACTATTTCCGATATCGTTGTCTTTGCAGAGACTTTGGAGGAACTTGCCGAGATGCTGGGCGGCTTAAATGAATCATCCCGACAAGTCGGTCTCGGCATGAAAATGGACAAGACGAAAGTCATGTTCAATGAACACGTCATGCCGAGACCGGTAAACGTTGATGGCGTCCCTCTGGAAGTTGTGCAGGAATATGTCTACCTTGGACAGAAAATATAGGTAGGCAGGCACAACTTTGAGGGAGAAGCCAATAGGAGGATTCAGTTGGGCTGGGCAGCATTCGGTAAGCTTCGTCATGTCTTCTCGTCGACCATCCCGCAATGCTTGAAGACGAAAAGTCTTCGAGCAGTGCGTCCTCCCCGTCCTGACCTACAGGGCCGAGACATGGACACTGACGGCAGAATTGGTCCACAAGTTCCAAGTCGCTCCACGGGCTATGGAGCGAGATATGTTGGGTGTTTCTCTTATGGATAAAATTAGTGTAGTGGAACACTCACAAGTCAATAAATGGCGCTGTACAATAATTGAGGTCGCAAACGTTTCCCGAAACGTACAAAGAATATATACAAATTTCCAACAGCCATAGATGTGCCTAGGCCTGCGAGGAATAACGCTAGCCTCGCAGGAAGATCTTCCTTTGAGACGGAGGCATTTCATCTCGCTCCTCCACCCTATTCGGGGCACCCCCTTCATTAGAAATGAGGATATCCTTAAGAGAACCAAGGTAACTGAGTGGCGCCGACTTGGGGAGGCCTACGTCCAGCAGTGGACTACGAATAGCTGACGACGATTATCCTACACAGACACAAATCATGTGTATACCTCATAAATTTACGCACGCAAGTTTAAAAAAAATGCTCCATTTCGTTTGACGCTTTAGTTCACGTAAGTTCCGTCTATACTTTCACAGTCGTCTGAAGAACCGACTTTATAAAATAAATTAAATAAAAAACCTATACATTTATTATATTATAATAGTAGATTGTTACACGAAAGGTGAAAGTGACCTATTCAGGCACGAGATAGTTTAGTTTAGCTAATAGTTCGAGTGCCTAAACAGGTCTTTCATCCGAGGTAAACACTGCTTTTCATTTCGAATATGAGGAAAGTAAATAAAAAATGATTAGGCAAACAAACAACTACTCCTCTAATGAAATCAGGCGTTAAATCCATATCTAGATCTGATGAACTCATTTGATCATCACATATGAAACATCATATAAATTTCTTATTCTGTGGCATTCTACCAACCAGTATTCTTTTGTCACTGATGATAGTAAATATTTCGCTCAAATTTATGTAAATGAAATAATAATTAAGTGAAAAGTAATTTATAAGTATAAAATGATGTTATAAAATTGTTGATATTTTTTATTACAATCAATGCCTAAATTTAACAGTAGCTTTAAAAAGGTTGAAACATAAGTCGCATGTATTATTTATGGTTCGTATAGTTTTTTAAACATACACAGGGAAAATCGTTTCCCAGGGACGAAAAGTACTTTTATCGTCGCTGTGATCAGGCAACTCCAAACATACTTTCAGAATATGAGAAATTAAAAGAATATTATATTCTATAGATATGCAAAAGTTGTACATGAGCACAGTGACACAAGAAGATAAAGAAAGAAACACTCACTTGTCCGATGTCCTCGAGTTATTCTGCAAGTTGGATGTCGCATGGTTGCTGACATTTGGATGAATTATGATGTCGTCGCGCACCTCCACGCGTATCCTTGATTTGCTTTGTGATGATGTACTGAAGCAGTTCTCGGTCCCTCCAGGCTGGGAGCCCAGAGATTCACTGAAAACAAATAACAAATTCCTGTTAAGAGCCGAAATTCAGTGAAAACAAATAACAAATTCCTGTTAAGAACCGAATTTCATTGAAAACAAGCAACATATTCTTATTAAGAGACGAAACTCATTGGAAACAAATAACAAATTCCTGTTAAGAGCCGGAATTAAATTAAAACAAATTACAAACTCCTATTAAGAACCAAAATTTACGGAAAACAACAAATTCCTTTTAAGAGCCCAAATTTAAAGAAAACAAATAACTAATTTCTTTTAAGAGCCAAAATTCACTGAAAACAAATAACAAATTCCTGTTAAGAGCCCAAATTCACTGAAAACAAATAACAAATTCCTGTTAAGAGCCGAAATTAAATTAAAACAAATTACAAACTCCTATTAAGAACCAAAATTTACTGAAAACATAACAAATTCCTGTTAAGAGCCCAAATTTAAAGAAAACAAATAACAAATTCCTGTTAAGAGCCGAATTTTACTGAAAACAAACAACATATTCTTTCTTATTAAGAGACGAAACTCACTGGAAACAAATCAAATTCCTGTTAAGAGCCGAAATTAAATTAAAACAAATTACAAACTCCTATTAAGAACCAAAATTTACCGAAAACATAACAAATTCCTGTTAAGAGCCCAAATTTAAAGAAAACAAATAACTAATTCCTTTTAAGAGCCGAAATTCAGTGAAAACAAATAACAAATTCCTGTTAAGAGCCGAATTTCACTGAAAACAAGCAACATATTCTTATTAAGAGACGAAACTCATTGGAAACAAATAACAAATTCCTTTTAAGAGTCAAAATAAATTAAAACAAATTACAAACTCCTATTAAGAACCAAAATTTACTGAAAACAACAAATTCCTTTTAAGAGCCCAAATTTAAAGAAAACAAATAACTAATTCCTTTTAAGAGCCGAAATTCACTGAAAACAAATAACAAATTCCTGTTAAGAGCCCAAATTTACTGTAAACAAATAAAAAATTCCTGTTAAGGATCTACATAAATGAAGTTCGCCATCTCACTCGCGCATTGTCATATTTTTGAAGATAAAATTGACATAATGTAGTCAACATATATGCTGTATATTACTATATAATGTAATATTTGATCCCAACACTTCTCCTTATCTCAAAAAACGTTTCAAATATCTACATCTCAGTCATACTCATCACCTCAGATCATAGAAAAACATACGTCTGGATACATCTGTAAATTACTCACGATTCCATAATATTTTTTTTACTGTTAAAAGCAGTGTGCTTGTGGAATGCTCTAACTGAAAATCAGGCGTGCGCAATCTCTGCACGTGTTCAATGAGTTCGTGAATAATGTGAAAATAGCACAGAATCCCCACTGTTGCGGACAGAGAGCACCCCCAGGACCTCCCCCTGTCGGTGCACAACTCCCCCGCGCCCCGCATACCGCCGACGGCCGCATATAGCACGTTTAGCAGCTAAGCGTCGGACGAATTATGATACTTTAGAGGTGACCTTAATGGTGCATTTTGTATTTTCTCTGAAGATACATTATAGATTCTACTCTACTCTCTCATGATTGCTATGTCGTGCTCTCTCTCTCTTTCGCGCTATAACATGTATATTTTTAAGCGTATTGTAAATAATTGTAATATAAATAGTAGAGATGCCACGAATAGTGGTCTGGCCGAATGCCGAATATTCGGTCACGGTCTCGGCCGAAGCGCTAAATATTCGGCTCAAGATAAGTGCAATTGGCGCGTAGCAGGTTAGTATTGAAGCTATAATTTGTGAAGTATTTCTTACGTACTCGCGAATGATAGGTACATGTAATTAAAACTGTTTTAACGGTTTTAAACGCGATTGTAAATGGTTCTTTTTATTTGATTCTGAATTTTTAAAACTGGCTGAAACGTAATATTTGAATAAAAATTAATTAAAATCGCATTTAACGCTGTTAAAACGTAGTTTGTCTATAAATTTTTATGAAAATAAAGTTTACAATTTTGAGCAATATGTAAAGAAATAAAGAAAAAAAATATTTGAAGAAATAGCGACGTACTTACATTGCTAACATGTATCTATAAAAATCCTATCCTGTATATATAAAAATCCTATCCTACTTCCTACTAATATTATAAACGCGAAAGTTTGTAAGAATGTATTGATGTATGTATGTTTGTTATTCTTACACGCAAAAACTAGTAAAAACATATTTTGAGAATTTGTACGCAGCATTTTCAGCAAACAAGGTTTGCACTCAGCTTATTGCTGTGCCGGAGTTATATCCTACACAACGCTGATTTTCAGTGCAAACCTTCCTTTTGGCGTATGTGAGTTTTTTCCCATTATTTAGTATTCGGTATTCGGCCGAATACCGAATACCAGTCGAATATTCACGGCATCTCTAATAAATAGTCTTAAATACAGTCCTTATTAAACATTGAGTTTTTATTCCAAAGAAGCAACTACCACCAATACTAATCGAGATATGTTACGGAAAAAATCAATATCTCCCATTTGACTTACTTTGCATCAGCTTGAGTGAGGGGTATGAACACTGGCGTTATGCGTCGCTTTCCATCAGAAGTCCGGGTTTCGATCTGTCTGTCCATTGGTCGAACTGGTGACATGCATGTCTGAGTCGATACGGGGGACGGAGTTAGTATCGGTTTCGACTGAAAATAAACACAGAGACTCCATCATTAAGCTTGGCTGTATTTAGCCAAGTTAATAGCATCACAGAATATTATTGTAGCAGGAAATTAAAAAAAATGGAAATAGAATAATTAAAATTATAGACATAACTATTTTAACAGTGCGGTCTTTGTAGTTTGAAAACCAGTGAGCAATTAAATTTAAGTCACTCAGTAAGCAATTCAATTTTACTCACTCAGTAAGAAACTCAATTTTACTAACTCAGTAAGAAACACAATTTTACTCACTCAGTGAATTGGTTTAAATTTAGAATTCTTCGATTTGGCATTTAGAATTTCAATGGTTTGCAATTTAAAAATCTATATCATACACACACATTTACTTTCATGTTAACATTTTTAGGCAAAATCATTTATTTATAATAATGCTGATATTAGATGGATCAACTGGAATCAATTTGTTCAAAGGTGGAGAACTGAAATGAATGGGATGGAAATGGCGAAAGTCAATGATGTTGAACGACTCAATTTTATGGTTTTAGTTTTATTTAGCCTACCGCCAACTTGTTCATTTTAATTTTGTTTATGGTTATTATTTACTCTATGAGAACCTAATCTAATTTAGAGTTTTTTTTTGGTACTGAGATGGAAAATTATGTGACCAAAGTTATTTAATTTTGTTATTTGCAGCTTTGAACCTCACTACTCTTTGGATTCTAAATTCGAATCACTATAAAAGTTTATGGCCGTTAAGTTAAAAAAGGAATTTTAAAAACTCACTAATGTTAAAATTTTAATCATAAAACTCGAATTCACATTTCATAACTCATTAGTTAAAAGAGCGAGTATAGAGTTATTAAAACAAATACAGTGTGAACTCCATGTAACGTCACTCGATTTAACGACAAACTCCCTTAAGCGTTGAAATCACTTGGCTTTGGTTGGTTTAGCTTGTCTTCCATCGGCAACGAAGACACGGCGCTGCACACCCTCCAGGTGTGCCCAGCCTGGGACGAGCAGCGCCGTGATCTCGTCGCGGCCATCGGGGCGGATTTGTCCCTCCCGGCCGTGGTGAAGGCCATGGTCGGGAGCGCTGACGCGTGGGACGCAGCCGCCTCCTTCTGCAAGACCGTCATGTCCGCAAAGGAGGCGGCGGAGCGGGAGAGGGAGCAGACCGCCACGCTCCCCTCCCGCCAGAGCCGACGGCGACGACGGAGGGTCGTCCGAGACGACCTCCAACCGCCGCAGGCTACGGCCGTGCGGGCGACCGGCGGGGAAACCGGACCCGCCCGCACATTAAGGCCGGAGAGGAGGGACGCGCCCCGATCCGCGCGCCCCCTTTCACTTCAGGGTGAGATAGAGGAGCCGGAGAGACCTAGATCTCCGGCTATCCAAATGGTGAGGCCAGCCCGCAAAGGGGCCGGCCGTCGTCCGTCCGGGCTGATGGTGAATGCTCGAGCGAGCCCACAGCCCGGACAAAGGACGCTCGGGATCAGACAGGGGTTTTAGTGGGTATCCCTAACCGCGGTGTGGCAATAGCATCTCACACCGAAGTGGGGTGCTAGTGCCACCCCAACCTGGCGAATCCGACACACGGGCTGCGACCTTTCCCCCTCGCGCGGCTCACGGTCCTCAAACGGATTTCCCTGTATATACAAAAAAAAGTTCGTCTTCCATACAATGATACACTCTATATAGCATTACACATTTACACCCACTCTCAATAACGAAAACAATTAAGTAATAAATAATAAAAATACCTTTAAGTTACCACAATTAGTAAAAGCTGTGTGCGTTTTTTATTGGATTATCATCCTAGCCCGTAATAAACTTGACTGTCGGCATCATGCATACCGAAATTTCTAAGTACTTTCTTCATCACCAACATGCCTCAATATCGCAAGATATGGATAAAATAAGTAAATAAATACAACAAGATTACTGGTGCAGCAAAAGACGTCAAACAAAAATAACAGACTTCTCCCCATTTAACGACAACTCTCTATAACGCCATAAAATGCACAGTCCCTTCAGTGTTGTTATATAGAGTTTACACTGTATATATAAAAGAAGTTTTTACATTATTTTAAAAAAACCTTCAAGATGTTTAATAGCCGGTTCCTATATTTTGTTATTCATTCACTTGCCCTACTATGGTAACTGATAGCAAGGCAAATGAACGGTCGATAACATATAGAAACCGGACCAAGTTTCTACAATTGTTTGTCACCTGTGACTTTTCATTCTTGGGCGTGGACTCCTCTTTGATGGCCTCTTTTTTTTGGCCTCCTGCTTCTCTCTCGCCAGCAATATCTCTGGACACTCGACGAGCAAATTCGAGGACAAATCGCCGCCGCCCTCATTCGCAAAACATTTTCCGTAGATCTTCTCGTAAAACGCATTCTAGGTGAAAAGAAATACATTAATTAACCTCGTTCAAGGGCCAAATTTAATATAATTATTTTCCACAAGCTGCCATCAATCGTGACGTTTATTATGTATCAAAATCAAGAGAATTATATCATCTCTTTTGTTCTAATACAAATTCTATGTAGTTAGAGGGAAAAAGCATCAGTTTCAACATTCATTTTAATTATCCGTATTTGACCACAAATTTGTGGTGGTTCCGTCTTAAAGGTTAATATTCTACAAAGTTAAAAATATTCTAAATTTCAAGGCCTCTACAGTCAAGTGGGTAAGTCTTTAGGTGGCCTAGCGCATTGGAACTCAGAGGTCCCGGATTCAATTACTGGCATGGTAAATTTTGTAAATGAACATTTCATTATTTACTGTGGTCTGGGTGTCTGGGATAGGTTCCAGAGTGGTCTGTTGTATATAACCCATAACATCAGCGAAACTTAATATTTTCTTAAGTTTTCGCGACTAGTATACATAATAAAACTACGTTTTAACGGTTTTAAGCGCGGTAATTTATTTGATTTTTATCATTCCGACGTTTCGGCCACTTTTCAGAAGTCGTGATCACGGAAGACAAATATGTCAAATCTCAATGAGTATTGTTAAAGTTTTTATTTAGCCTACCGCCAACTTGTAAAATAATAATAACAATCAAATAAATTATCGCGCTTAAAACCGTTAAAACGTAGTTTAATTACCAGCGTAACTTGTTTAACTTGGGAAAATACAAAACGAGTGTCTTTCTGCAGATTATTATTAAAAAAATATATACAATATTCAATTTAGATAAATATAAAATTCATATGTACCTTTTCATCCAGCGTGAGAGGTGTGCCAATTTCTTGGTTTGTGAACTGAATACATGCAACAGTCCCGTCGGAACTACAGGCCAAGAGGTTTAACCCTGCAAAGCAAAAACATCCAAAAATTCATTTCAAAGTAACTATGTTACTATAACAATGAGTATTATTATTAATAATAATAATAATTCTTTATTGAAGTTTCTGCCTTAACTTTAGATACATTGGTGGTGGGAATGTTGTGTGTGTGTGTGAGTGAGTGAGTGAGTGAGTGAGTGAGTGTGTGTGTGTGTGTGTGTGTGTGTGTGTGTGTGTGTGTGTGTGTGTGTGTGTGTGTGTGTGTGTGTGTGTGTGTGTGTGTGTGTGTGTGTGTGTGTGTTTGTGTGTGAGTGAGTTCGATAAAGTGTAACATTGTGTGAAAAGGGGTGACAGGGGTCCTAAACTTCGTGACGTAACATTTCTAAATTGAATATATTTCAGTTTTAAAACAAGACATTTGAAATATCTACGAAAAACTTCCAACTCTGCTGTTGCAGCAACTGCTGTTTTAATTTAATAATTTCTTGATGTAAAATTTCATAATATGTGAGGTCACACTAGGGAGGGAGGAGTCTCACGAATGTGACCAACTGTGACAAGGACGGGGGAGGGGTAAAAAATACATGATATTCGTGTGACGTCATTTGTGCATAGCGTTTGCGTATGGAGGGCGGAAATCTCTTACCATCAGAACTCCAGGAGAGGTCCAGCACGCTGTCGGTGAAGAGGTCGTGCACAACGACGAGCGGCCGTTTGAGCGAGGTGAGCCATATGCTGAGCGCGCGGTCGCGGGACCCCACCGCCGCGCAACAACACTTCTTGCCCTCCTTCACGAATATGTTGTTGTTGAAACGCTGAAAGGCGAATTTGTAATGCGTATTTCTTTTACTCGCTAAATTAACGCTTTAAGCCACGGATTCCCAAAGTATTTTTATCCGTACAGGAACCGAGAAAGAATACAATTTCCTGCGGCCGGGCGGCCTGTCGTAAGAGGCGACGAAACAACCCGCAGCCAGGTGGGAGGAGGGTATTTACCCGACTGGATAGCTGCCACCCCTGTATGTATGTGAGAGTATGTCGTCATAACAACCTTGAGTTGTGTTCCGGCATGAATGGCCAGGTTCTAGTCTCCCTTAAGAGAGCAGCAGCGCATTTGTAGCACCTTTGGTGTTGCAAATGTCTATAGGCAATAGTAATCGCTTTCCATCAGGTGGGCAGTCTGCCTGTCTGCTCAACTTTGTAATAAAATAAAATAAAAAGTATTAGTAGGCAAGAGACCCCTTTTCCAAAATGAACTGATACCTCAGACCCACCATAGCCAAATTACTTTAGAAATCTTATCTCCAGTTTTTTTCCTATTGGTACAAAATACTTAAAAATTTTAAAACTTTGCGGTTGGTTAAGTGAGTAAATTTGACATCATTTTCTCATCAAAATTTTAACAAAATAAATAGACATAAAGTTCACTAAATATCAAGTGTAATTAATAATTATTAATACAAATTACGTAAAAAAACGTAAGTAGGTAATTATTTTAAAAACAAAAAACACACATTTGTATATGTAACACCACTTATACAGTATCTTGAAAGTTTAAATAAGAATGAATAGTAAATAATGGAGAAAATACGTTTCCGAAATTTACTATACCAGGAATCGAACCCGGAGCCTCTGCGTTGCAGTGAGGTAAGCCGGCAATGGCTTAGCCCACTCAAACACAGAGGCCGCCAAAATTACAGCAGCATCCATTATCAAATATTGAAAATAAAAATTTCTATAAAACTTGTCAAATACAGAGAAACAAAACGTTCCTCACCGCACAAGTGACAGCCTTTCTGTGTCCTACGAAGTCCTTGTCGCACCTCCAGCCGTCCCTCTCTACCACCTGGGCGGTAGGCCCGCCCCCGTTCATCGCGTGGGCGGACAACACGTACTGCCCGTCGGGGGACCACGACAGACGGAGGACGTGGGTTGTGCCTCGAAAATACATTACAATAACTATATATTTGATAATATATACATAATGTACAAATAAAATAGTACGTAAGACAGAATAGATATAGGCTGAAAAACATTTAAAAAAGCAACAAAAATAATAGTAAAGATAAGATGGTATTATACTGTTACGAGTTGCAGGGCTCGAATTAAAATACCGTTGGAATTACTATAGAATTTATTAGAACTATACAAACACGTTTAACACAGGTACAAATATAAGTGAACACAACCAGTTCAAACGTAATGCACGATTCAATAACACGCGCAAAGTCCGTCACTAATGGTTGCCGAAGGTAAACAATACTTGCTCCGCTTGTGGTTATCGCTCGATTAACCGATCTCTACATTGGGCCATTGCTTTATACTACACCGATCCAACATGGCTGACCAACCGCGTAGACCGAATTTCTTAGAATCAGTTCGACACACCTGGCTAATGACTGCCATAAAAGATTACATACATAAACAATGGGATGTTATCTAATTACAAATTTTAAACACAAAGTAAACCAAAGAAGTCCAAATGCGGAAAGGTAATAAAGTGTGCTTTTATGGTATGCAGGTGTGAATCTACTTTTGTCGGAGTGTAGGTCGTAAGCAATATAAAACTAGTAGTAGAAGGAAGGTAATTAGATAATAGGAAGCTTGCCGACGCAGAAAGAAGACATTCTTGTATTAGTAGTTAGTAGTGCCTATCGGTAAAATATATATAAAATTGTAACAAAACGTAAATATTTGGAAAACTTTGGAAGAAAATGTAAAAATTTAGACTGTAAGAACACATGTAGTAAAATCAGGGCATTTTGTATAAAACATTTGATAAAGAAAGAAAATATAAACCTAGAACGTAATAAAACATGTACTAAATTTAAGAAACTTCATATAAATTTTTTGGAAATAAAGTATAAAAGAAAAGAGCAAAAGAACAAAAGAGAAAAAGAAAAATAAAATATAAAAACCCCAATATAGCAAAAAGCCCGGACAATCCCGTTCGTCCGAAGGGAGGAATTATATATATTGTTACAAGTTGGGCCAAATACAAGAGATGCACATCTGCCTGCCATAAAACCTGGTTTATTGCCCTTCCTCTATTCGGAGTTCTTTTATTTAGACAATAGCCTATTGTTATTGTGCTTGTTTATGGCCGTTCGCAGACATAATCCTGCAGGTGTGCAGAATTATGTTTTCTGGGAATAGCGTCGATGGTGGCGCAGGTGTAATTCGTGGAAATCATTGCTTACACGGTCCTAAGTTTAGTATAAAGGGGTGACCGAACGGAGAGATGGGCAGTCAAGCGACGACTACGATACGAATAAGACGGAGACGTAGTACTCTCGATTAGCGATATAGACGACGGACTTTGCGCATGTCAAATTGCATTGAATCGTGCAGTGTGAACTGGTTGCATCCAGTTTTATTTGTATTTGTTTTATACGTGTTTGTACAGTTCTAATAAACTCTATAGTAATTCCAACGGCATTTATTTTAATTCTAGTCCTGTAGCTCGTAACAATATTTAAAAAAATACATTACAATAACGCTTATGGTGAGAGCTACTTATAAAATAAAATGTTTGGGCTTTACATGAAAATATACTGGCGAACATATAAAGTGTTTCATAATATTAGTAGAGTAGACGGTGAAAATCGACATCACCCGTCTGATAGATAACCAGATGAGACCTACTTTTTATCAAATTATATTGCTTTGTTTGCTGAAGAGTTTCTTACGCCGCTTTTTCTCTTCAAGCCACAACATATTGCGAAGCTGTGGTAAATTAGATTAGGCTCTCATAGAGTAAACAATAACCACAAACAAAATTAAAACTAAATAATTAAAATGAACAAGTTGGCGTTAGGCTAAATAAAACTTTAACAATACTCATTGACACTTGACATCTTTGCCTTCCGGCTACTGAAAAGTGGACGAAACGTCGGAATAATAAAAATCAAATAAATTACAGCGCTCAAAAACCGTTAAAACGTAGTTTTGTTATTTATCAAATTATATTGATTTATTATACACACGCCTTTAATAGCTTGCCAATCGAAGTGTTCATGACTATTTTTAATTAAATTAATTTTAATATAGTCAATGGGGTAAGTTCATACACCGCTCGTTTTTTAACTTTTTTAAACGCAATTTAACGCCAACTACAATTCGAAGACAGAATTCAATGGAGTCTTAGCTTCACTGATTTGTTGTCGTCGTCACTATTCAAACATGGAAATAATGAGAGGTATATGGATTACCCCACTGACGGACTTCGCCACCTTGACTATATAATTTTATTTTCATAACCTTCAACTCTTTTGATAACTGAACAAGTTTCAACTGACAGTTTTTAACATGGAGAATATGCTTTGATAGGTTTGCCTACTTATTTCTGTTCATGGCTACCTGGCAAGCAAGTATAAACAGATTAGTAAATAAAGTAAGTAGACTGTTCTGTTAACCAATAAACATTGCTATCCTGCTCCTCCTTGCCTGCAAAAACCGTTCATGGAGTATTATTGCAATGCTTTGAAGGCTTCAAAAATACGCATGAACAAGTTTCGATTGGGAGGCTATCATAGGCGTCTTTACAAATAATTTGATAAAAAATATGTTTCATCTGATTATTAGACTCAAATTAAGCAAGTTACGCTTGTGTTGTGGGTAATATACAACGGACCACTCTGGGGCCGATCCAAGACACCCAGACCATAGTAAATAACGGAGAAAATACGTTTCCGAAATTTACTATACCAGGAATCGAACCCGGAGCCTCTGTTTTGCAATGAGGTAACCCGGCAAAGGCTTAGCCCGCTCAACCACAGGCCGTCAGAAGTATAGAAGTGAATAACTTTTTTTCTGTCAATCTACAATGTATTTTATAAATACGGAAAATAAAATATCTTTTTATTACATACAATTAAATAATAAACATAATAAATGTAATACAATAGAAGAAAAAATATTTGTGTTGTATTCTACCCATAGTCCCACAAGACTATAAGTAGAATATTGAGCTTAGATCACTGTCTTCTATGGGTAAGGTGTCCAGAAGGCTGGCTATGTTTCCTCGCTGGATCGCCATACTGATCCGTCGCCCGAGGTAGGCACCAGCTTTCTGATTACCTAAAGAGTCAATGAGTCCGGACATTATTCGTTTCGATACAATTATTTTTTGATAGTTACAAAAACTATCTTCTAAAATTTCATTCAAGATGACACATTATTGCAGTAAAGTTGCAAATTTTCAAATTATTTAAACAAAAGAGTAACAAGCGATGCTAATCATAATGGAGAATCAGTTTTGTGGGAAAAATAATTTAAGGAGTCAATTCAATTTTTTTTAAATAAATCAATTAAATTCTGTTTGAATGTTATTTTGTACTTTGATCCACTTTACTCATTTATTGATGTACATATTCACAATTTCTTTAGATGAATTTACGAGTTGAATAGTGTTTAATCCATTTGAATAATTTAATATTTGCTTTAGAGCAGTGAAGTACAAGTTGAAAAGTGAAAAATGTTAGCATTTATCAAATTATATGGTTCTTTTTCTAATAAATTCAGTGTAGTATCTATGGTTAAGTGTGTCACATCCTTGGATTGTCTTTGTGTAATTGTCATGTCACGTGTAGCTGTCAAGTCTATAAAATAAATATGTTTGCAATCGAGCTGGTTTTCAAAAATAGAATATAGAGAACATCTTACACCATCAGACTCACCACTCAGTTAAAACACCACATTCAGAAGTGTTAACCTAAAGAAGTTTGAATGCTGCTTAAGTATTTCATTGTTAAACGTTAATCAGATCAGTGTATTGAAGTTTATTACCTCCACATTCTTCAAACGGTTCGGTTATAACAGTCTCTTGGGCCCAGTCAGCTGTTTTCCAGACTCTCAAAGATTTGTCGTCTGATTGCGAGGCCAAATATTTACCAACCTGGAATGAGAATTCAATACTATTAATAAACAAAATAAAATTTTATGGTTCCAATATCTGAAGGCAAAATGACTCTTATGATCTCCCATTAACAAATCTATTAGATTACTTATCCGTCTATACTGTCATGTCTGTTTGACTACCTGTCAAAGTTACTATACCTGTCTGATAGTAACTGTCATATCTGTTCGACTTGATTGGCTATGTTCCACAAGAGATTTACGACGGCCATGATTTTTCCCGTTCCACTTGCTTGCGGGCGTAACAATCATAAACTCTAGTGGAACGGATTATAGAGCGTTGATGTCACTAACAACGATATACACGAATGTTATTGGTTGATTTGAAAATTGCGCCTTTATCAATGTCAATCGATAGAGAGAATTAATGCTTTGTGGTCAACGCCCATTTCGGCCCACCTTGTGACAAGGATCGTTGTGAGCGCTGTGTTATCGAAAATAATGATGTAATTTGCGACCTTTTTGCCATGACCATAACGAGCGTAGTTGCCGTGTGGTACACGCCCACTTCGACCCACCCTTGACATGTGTCGTTGTGAGCGCTGTGTGATCGAAAATAATGATGTCATTAGCGACCTTTTTGCCATGACCATAAAACGAGCGTGGTTGCAGTGTGGTACACGCCCACTTCGACCCACCCTTGACATGTGTCGTTGTGAGCGCTGTGTGATCGAAAATAATGATGGAATTTGCGACCTTTTTGCCATGACCATAATGAGCGTGGTTGCCGTGTGGTACACGCCCACTTCGACCCACCCTTGACATGTGCCGTTGTGAGCGCTGTGTGATCGAAAATAATGATGTAATTTGCGACCTTTTTGCCATGACCATAATGAGCGTGGTTGCCGTGTGGTTCACGCCCAAGTCGACCCACCCTTGACATGTGTCGTTGTGAGCGCTGTGTGGTCGAAAATAATGATGTCATTAGCGACCTTTTTGCCATGACCATAAAACGAGCGTGGTTGCAGTGTGGTACACGCCCACTTCGACCCACCCTTGACATGTGTCGTTGTGAGCGCTGTGTGATCGAAAATAATGATGGAATTTGCGACCTTTTTGCCATGACCATAATGAGCGTGGTTGCCGTGTGGTTCACGCCCACGTCGACCCACCCTTGACATGTGTCGTTGTGAGCGCTGTGTTATCGAAAATAATGATGTCATTAGTGACCTTTTTGCCATGACCATAAAACGAGCGTGGTTGCAGTGTGGTACACGCCCACTTCGACCCACCCTTGACATGTGTCGTTGTGAGCGCTCTGTGATCGAAAATAATGATGGAATTTGCGACCTTTTTGCCATGACCATAATGAGCGTGGTTGCCGTGTGGTTCACGCCCACGTCGACCCACCCTTGACATGTGTCGTTGTGAGCGCTGTGTGATCGAAAATAATGATGTCATTAGCGACCTTTTTGCCATGACCATAAAACGAGCGTGGTTGCCGTGTGGTAAACGCCCACTTCGACCCACCATTGACATGGGTTGTTGTGAGCGCTATGTGATCGAAAATAATGATGTCATTAGTGACGTTTTTGCCATGACTATAACGAGGGGCGTTTTGGGCGTTGTGAGATACTAAAGGAACGCGCCCATTGTTGTATCTGTCTGATGCTAACTGTTGTATCTGCCCGATACTAAGTGTCATATCTGTCGGATAATAACAATGATAAGGAATTAACTCTGTAGTTGCGCAAGTTAACTCGCTTTTAAACTCATTCAAATATAAATCAAGTCCTAAGAGAATTTTTGAGCAAAAAAAAGCAAGAAAAAAATTTCATAGGTACACCTATATTTCAACCATATAAACTTTTTCCATGGATGTATATATTATAAGAAGTTAATACTCACTGGATCCCAAGCAATGCCCTTGACGAGTCCTGTATGTCCATTTAGAACACAAACCATTTCAGGGAATTTCTCAGCATTCCATATAATAATTGAATTATCCACGCTGCAACTCGCCAGCCACTTGTCTAATGGGGACCAAGCCAAATCAAGGACATCACCTAAAATATGAATAACAGCTTTGGCGAGATTTATTTTCAAATTGCTGATTATTTTATAATACTTTTTATGAAATAAAATTGATAACTAAAACGAAAACCAAAATAAGCATGTTATGTTACGGTGATAAATGTTTTAAATGAAAATATGTCTTATTTGATTGAAATTGGATGTATATTAGGACTAATTTGTAGTCTATAAAAAACATTATTTACACATATTAAATAAATGCTCTATCTTCTTATGATTACAAGTGTGAAGGTTATCTGCTATTACTTGAATGGATTCTAGAAGGTTGGAGAAGGCTACATAAATGTAATCACCTGCATGTCCTCTTAATGTGGCTAAACACCTCCACGTTTCCACCTTGTGTTTGCCTGGTGTTGCATTTCCAACAACACTTAAGCCCCACACCATCACCAATCTATCATCTCCCCCTGAAGCTAGATATTTGCCACCATTGCTCCATCTCACACAGTTCACACATGCTGTAATATTTTAAAGAATTTATTGTAATTCATTACCATAAGTGTACAGAAAAAAATGTAGTATTGTAAACAACTGCTGTAGTATAATACTATGTTGCAATTGTTAGCACCCACTTCCAGACAACTCAATTGTTATACAATTATCTAATCTAATATTATAGAGAGAAAAGATATGATTGTTTGCTTGCATTGAATAGGCTCCGAAACTACTGACCAGATGTGATAAATTGTTTCACTGTTGGCAAGATTTTTTTTGAGGCGGGGAAAACGCATTACGCACACTACCGGGTCCTTTGCTAGGGATTAGACCAAAGCGATGAAAGGTGAATCGACTGAAGATAGCACAGCCACCAGATTCAATCGCCGGCATGTGTGGAGACTCGGCAAGGTACTTCCCTTTATGTGGAGAGGTAACCCATAGGCAATACTCCACTACAACCACCCTCCTCCTATGGGTCCCACGCTTATGGCAGGAAGAGCGTGAGAATTAGAACGTAGTTACGCCCACACCGATCCTAGCGCATCAGTGCTTGAGAGTGCCCGGGGAAGCAGGACAGACTCACTTCGTCAAGAGGGGGGATGACTCCTCCACTCCCTAGATGCTGGAGGGCCTCTGCAGCGGTGTTACGGAAGGAGATCTTGCGCATATCTGCGTCTCCAGGACCCCGACTGCCATCGGTAACCGCGAGACGCATGCGCACCTCTCCCCCTTTCTCGTTCCGCGGCCTCCTTTTGAGACATTACTGTCTTGCAGAAATTGGCCACACCCACCCAATGATCGTCGCTATGCAGTATGGCTTGCACCAGACTGCCCAGCGAATCGATCAGATCTACGAGGGTCTCGAGTTCGAATCTCTGCGGTGCCCATGCTGCGCATTCGACTAGCGTATGAAACGCAGTGTCTTGTGCCCGCGATATGAGTCATATACTTATTGAAGCAACCGTGCCCGGTAAGTATCTGTGTGATCCTGAAGGTCAGGACTCCGCGTTTCCGCGAGGGCTATCGCAACAGGTCCGGGCGCACTGCCTCCACGGTGGTGACGCTACACTATCCCCAGTTGACATACACAATAAAAAAATCTTAGGTACAATAAAAAATCTTAGGGCGGTAGTACATTATAAAAAGGAAATTTATCTTAAAGTTTATACATTTGGAAATTACTTCATTAATCATTAATAAATTATAATATAATAACTAAATTTTAGCATAGTAAAAATACTATGAATAAAAATAAATTAAAAATTCTTCTGTAGTATCCATAAAGTTTTGAGGGCAAAGTATAGTACTTTTCAATAATATTCTAGAAAATGTTGAAGAGCTTTCAGTAAATAAGTTTAAAAAATTAGTAAAGCAATGTTTGTTTCTATAGGTGGCATTGCAAGGCAGCCAGCCATTTCTGTAGGGTTCAACTAACTGCCATTTCTATTTATTTGAATAAATAAAATACTCTCATACCATCCATTTTGTTAAATCTCACTATTAAGCTCCAGACCAGTTATTTAAAGCCTGAGAAGACTATTTAAGAGTAGCGGACTTGATTTCCTGAGGCAATGGTGAATAAATCTCAACATTCTATTGGCACATAGCCCACCATTTTAGTTATCTACACTACTACACTAGGCACGCGTTCAATTACTATTTCACAATGGCCAAAATGCTCTGTCTGCCTTTCCACATGGTGACCACGGTCATTATGGTTGTGGTGAAAGGTCACTAATGGTGTCATTATTTTCAATCACACAGTGCTCACAACGACCCATGTCAAGAACTGAGTTGAACTGGGCATTGACCACAGAGCATTAATTCTCTTTATCGATTGACATTACAAAAAAGTGCCATTTTCAAATCAATTAATGACATTTGTGTATTTCGTCGTTGATGACATCAACATTCCATAATCCATTCCACTAGAGATTATGATTGTAATGTCTGCAAGTAAGTGAAACAAAAAAAAACACAGTCACAAATGTGGTTGTTGTGAGCCTCTTGTGGAACATAGCCTAGGTGGTGCTACCTTCAGGCTAAGTAAAGCCTCAGAGCTCTGCTTCATTGATTTGTTATCCGTAACATTCAATTGAATACAATTATTCAAGTGTATTATAACTAGTATACTTATACTTAAAAACTAATGACTTTACAGTAGGCATGCGAGTTCATGTCCATCCTGAGGAATATGGTAGTGCTGTGACCTAATTAATTATAGTAATGTCATTATAACTACCAATTTAGTCAACAGCTGTCAATTTGGTTTATTGTAACTTAAGGTAATTTTGCAAATTATGGAATAAAATAAATGTGATAAGTAATTACTTATTTATTTCTAATAGAGAAAAATATTTTTTATATTGCAATTCAATAACTATCAGATGAAAAGACAACCGACAGATCAGAATTGGAATCAGTATCTTCGACATTGTTGACTTCAAGCGGAGTAGTCATGGTTTATTCACAATGAAATAACACAATAGCGTTAGTGTAATTTTTCGATATCGATAAGCGGGCATTACAACCATCTATAAGCCCACCGAGGTGGGCGAAGGCGGAGCGAGCTGCCCCCCGCACGTCGCCTCTGGCCCCGAAGGACATGCACTCGCATGCCTATAATAGATTCCTCAATAAAATAATTTGAACTCAAATGCTCCGAATTATCACAAATTTGTGCATTCATGCAGTCAGTTGTCACTATCGTTTTACTCCAATATAGCATGAATTCATGTTCTAATTTTAAAAACAAAATGATTTATTGTCATTGTTTCACTCTGTTTATATAGGATTTGTATGACAGAAAATTCTGTTTATTTTTTTAAATTATTTTCTTTATAATAAACATTATGATGCAGTCATTTCAGGCTTGAACCTGAACCTGATACCAGGTCCTCAACAAGAGACAGAGCATCCAAGCTTTCAGGTAGAAAAATGAAATATTGGTACTTGCCCAAATGATTATCCATCTGGCAAAGCATCTTAGGTACATTAGGGTCAAATTCAACATTCTCAAACAATACAGAGTTTAAGTTCCACACAACCACTCTGCCAGAATCTCCACCTTGACCACCTGTTGCAAACCTTTTTCCCATTGGATGGATATCAACAGAAAATATTGGCTTATCTGGAAATTAACATCACCCAGATCACATTCATTGCAGACTGATATTGGAATTGAATGCAGCTAGATGCAGATTGACATTCTCGGTTGGGGTATAGTTATATGGCATGTTAATTTACTATTTGAGATATAAAGTGAATTTTGGGTGTTTATAAAAATCAATATCACGAAGGCTACGGCGGGGGCACTGCTTTGCTTTGCTTGTGCCTTAGCCTTGTAACCTATATATATTAAAAAATTCATATATATATATAAATATATCCCACCCACAATCTTTTACAGACTATGTTTTATTTATTGTATACCAAAAATACATTAATCTATTATAACTGTTACAATTAGGTAAATGTAAAGTAAAAATATTAATATGCTAGAGAATGTAAACAACACAAATGTAGTAAATACTTGGATACTGAAGGCAGGCAAAACAAATTTGGTAGTGTGTACTATCTGTAGGACAAATAATATAATCTTAAATGAATACACACTAATGATTCAGTATCAATGTAGTTTCTAAATAATTTTAAGTGAATTCCAGGCATAACTTTCTATGCATACTAAAGTTTACCAAAAACATGACTAAATATTACATACCATCGTGATTCACCCAACAGGGTTTCAGAAGCTTCATTTCATAAAAAATGACTATTTTTCTTAAGTTAAATGAAAATTTATAGCAAAATAATGAAAACAAGTTTAGTTTTAGTATAACCTTAAAAATATAACAAATGACAGTGAAGTGACTCTGACAGTAAAACAATGCCTGCCGCCGCCCGGCAATTTATCTTTTATTATTACTTAGCGTGTTCCTAATACCATGAATTGTTAATAATAATTTTCAACATTTGTTATGAAAATAAACTTGGAAATTAAACCTATACTTTAGGGTGCATTTATTTAATATTTGAGATCTAAAGTAAATTTTAGGTGATTATAAAAAAATAACCACGAAGATTAAAGTGGGAGCTCCGCTTCGCTTCGTGCCAGTCTTAGCCTTCTAACCTATATTTTAAAAGTTCGGTATGCGAGTAAATAAATGCGATCTTTAACTATATCCCACCCGCGGTATAAACTATTATTTTTGAAGACAGGAGAGGTCGGTTTGAAAAATAAAATCAAATCATAAAAGAAATCTATTTTTAATTGAGTATCAGATTTTTACGGGATTTAAATACTCGATATTTAGCAAATACCTCCACAACAAACAATGTTAAATATAGATAATAATTAAGAAAATTGATACGTGTTTTGGAACGCATCATTGCCGGGTCAATGTTTGATTTTCAAAGTTATGATTTATTGATTATGCTTTCTATTATTAGTCTTGTGCATCGCGTAGAGTGCAAACTGGAATTTGTGAATTTTCTCTAAAGTTCCTTAACTATTTCGGAATGATTAACGCCGATATTCTTATACGAGCTAGACACGTAATCCTTATCGCACATATTTGTGTTGCTGCTTGTTTGTTATGGGAGATACAGCCGAACGTGAAGGCCTGTGCGAAAGAGGGGGATCTAGCAGATATTTGCAAGACCTATCGCTCGCTGTAAGTTGTTGAAAACCCTATCATATTAGTAGGTTTTCTTAAAGTACTGTTCAATAACTATAAATAGAAGAGTTCAATACAAGGTCTTTGTAATTCTTTTGCTGAAATTCGATATAAGTATCTAATTTCCTTCTGTGAACATGAGCACAACGTAACTATTGAGACTGCCACAAATAAAAATTAAAGATTTATACATATGGTGGCAAACATATGGTGCAATAACAAAAATTATGGTATTGTAGTTGCCATGATGGATTATTGATTTTCTATTTCCATATAGAAACAATAGTCATATCAACTTCTACTCCTACTACTGGACTTGCTTATTTTAGAGGATCTGATGGTATATATGCTTCATTTGTGGGTTTTACACATTGGATATGTTTTCATCATTATCAATATTACTATGTTTAATTATAATGATATACACATTAGGTATTAGAATATAAGTGATGCATTGTTCCAGCTATATAATTCAAACCCACATCATTAGAATGAGATAATGGTAGCTTAGCTAATCTATAACTATAAAAATCAGCAAGCTAACAGATGCATGCACAATATGAGTTAACTTGAAAAGTTTATAAAACACATGTGTATCTATCTTACACATTTTATTTCTATAGAATATGGTTCATGTCTAACCATATAGCTTCTTTGAATGAGCTGCAGAAAGTTCATGATGTATGATTTTGTATTAAACTGAAAAATAATATAGTTGTACTAGCAAGCCCAGTAGACATTGCCCTGCCCTAAAAAAATTATAACCTGATTGCAGCACCGACTACCAGGTCTAATTGTGAACCTAAACCATCTAGGGATCCACTTAAATACACACAAGTAAATTCATCAAAATCGCTCCATCCATTTGAGAGGAGTTCAATGACATACATAGGAACAGAAGAATATATAATATAGTTATAGTTGATATCATATCATATATAGATATAGTTGTATATTATAAATTCAATATATATTATTTACCAGCTGTGCCCATGACTTTGTCTGCAAGGATTTTATTTCTGTGAAATCTTAAAAAAAAAGTAGCCTGTCAAAATTGGTTCAGCCGTTTCAGAGATTAGCCAGAACATCCAGACAGACAAAAATTCTAAAAATTGCATTTTCGGAATCTCCTAGTCTGAAGATTCCCCTCCTGATTTTTTTCAAATTTTCATGTTGACATTACAAATAGATACTTCAATTTTATTTATGTGTATAGATTTCTTAAGATTGTTTCTTACAAAGTCTACAGATATAAACACTCTTTAGTATTAGTTACACATAAATAAATTACTGTTTGCATTAAGCTCAAAGGCTATATAATAAAGCCCCAACTGTTTACAACTGTCTAACATATTATTAACAGCCTCATATCTTTATCTAGAGATTCTAGTAGGTATATAAATAATTAAATATATTAATAATTTATTTATGTCAGTTACCCTGACTTGTGTTCTATATCATAATTTTAAGAACTTAAAGGAAATATTCTCAATACAAATATCACTTGTTAGTATGAATAGGGTATTATTTCAGAAATATGATGTTTGAGCTGCAAATACATACATACACACAGTCATGCTAAAAAGCTTGCAATCTTTCTAATGAATATCTTCATATGTTTTTATAACAATTAACATATATATCCTGGTTTTAGATTGTTCATAATTATACATTCACCAAGACTTAGTTTGTTTACTTGATTTCCATTTGAGAACCAATAATTACCCAGCCCATTATTGGTTCTAGCCACATTAATGATTTTAATTGGAAGCCTTTACCTGTGGTAATCCTAGATCACTATACAATAATGTTGAAGTTGTAGCTGGCCGTAGAAAAAAACTAAGTGTTCTCTATTTAAATAAATTAGTTACCTAGCTATAACTGGAACAATAATAGACAATTTTGGTAGTGTCATTGAAAAAGTAATCTCATATTTAAAATACAATTGTATAGTGTGAAAAACAATTTAAAACTTTTATTAAATCTGTCACCACTGACCAGTGATCTGAAGTTATTTTTTTTTTATTGGTCTGCAAAATTGTATATAGACTATAAACATGATTTTTTTATATATTGACTAAACCATATACATAGCTTAACACTATATTCTGTTCATGCAAACACGCCATGCATAATATAATTGATTATCTACAGATTATGTATGTATGATCTTAGAGTGGTAAAAACCAAATACAAGTGGGTGTGACAAAGTTAAGAAGATTTGAACAAAGCCTTGAGTCATTTCTTAATAGAAGGAGCAGAGTCGGTGAATATGTCAACTTTTGTATGTACATAATGATTATAGTTCATTCTGTATAGGGGAGAATGTAAGTTAATCAACAACTATGTTCTGCTAGTATAAGTGTTACCCTACAATAAATAAAGCTCTATGAAAAGAATGTAAACCAATACTTAAATTCCTAATCAGGTAGGTAATGCATCGGGTATAGTGATGGCGCATATTTCCATATTTGGCAGTAAACACCTACCATCAGTAGGACAAGGCAAATTTTTATCTACAAACATGTAAAGCTCATTTATCATATTTTTCCATTCTTATACAACTGCTACAACACCAATGGGTTTTTTCCCCGGTGGTGAAAATGTCCATAAGCAAGCTACTTACCATCAGGCTGGTGTGATGCATTTGTCATTGCTTAAAAGAATCAATCCCATCTGGGAAATGATAGTATCACATGCATAATAATAATAACTAGTACAGTCTGGTTGAATGGAGTACTTTTATACAATTAGGAGCATGTGTTTGGATTTAGTGCACTTTTGTTGTATAAGCGTGTGTGAGTTTGTCGCTGAGCAAGCATAGGGCTGATATTTGAAAATTATATCCCAGTAAATAAATAGAATAAATATTTTAAAACAACACTCAGTCCCTGGGCCGGATTTACCTTATGTGCCGCCCTGGGGCACCGTGAAAAGTACCGCCCTATTATCTATGCACTGTAACTAGAATTAAAAACGTAAATATCCAATGAGAACTCGATTTTTAAGATTCGTCATGAAACCAGTCTGTATAATGGAGAGTGGTCTGATGAGCTATCTGATTTGGTGCCTACATCGCCATTCTATCATCGCACCACTCGCCGGTGATTGGGAGTTTATCCACACTTCCTAGAAACTTGGAAGTCCTCCACGGTACGTGGCGGACGCTCCTTTATGCCATGTGTCCAAGTTATGGAATTAACTTCCTCACGCGGTTTTCCCAGAGCGCTACAATATGGGGCTCTTCAAAAAGGGCGTTAACAGATACTTAAACTCTCAACGAGGTAGGCAAACGCATCGGCTCCCTTAGTGTTGCAGATGTCCATGGGCGACGGTAGCCACCTATCACCAGGTTGTCCATTTGCCAGTTTGCCTACAAGCAAATATAAAAAACCAATAACTTCCCAATTTTTGCAAATCATTGATTTCTATAGCAGAACTAGCAGATGCCTGCGACTTCGTCCGCGTGGTGCGCTTTTTTAACTATCCCCCGGGAACTCTTTAATTTTTCGGGATCAAAGTATCCTATATGTTGACCAGGGATATAAGCTACCGCCATACAAAATTTCATTTAAATCAGTCCAGTCGTTTCGGAGATTAGCCGGTACAAACATACAGAAAAACACAAACAGTGAACAAAATTTAAAAAAGATCTAAAATAGTTCTATTTCACTTCTTACATCCCCTGACTCGGTTTTTAGCATTTTTTTCATTCTACAGAAATTCGACCTCTACAGTTTTATTATATGTATAGATAGATGTTGAAATTTTTTTGCTGACACTTCAGATTTGCCGCCCTCGAAAACTTCGCCGCCCTGGGTACTAACTAGCCCCTAGTGTAAATCCATCACTGCTCAGTCCGGATATGCACCTTAAAATTAATACATTCACATTTAATTAGTATCTAAACATAAAAGCAATAAATAATCTCCTCCAACAAAAATAACTGAGACAGCAGGACAGGAAACACCAAGGTTGCATTCTTTATTTTATTAAAGTTATAGTTATTAGGTAA
Source organism: Dendrolimus houi (assembly GCA_039645545.1). Classification (NCBI taxonomy): domain Eukaryota; kingdom Metazoa; phylum Arthropoda; class Insecta; order Lepidoptera; family Lasiocampidae; genus Dendrolimus; species Dendrolimus houi. The sequence continues at coordinate 4,649,593 of CM077127.1, read as the reverse complement.
GTAATATTATTATAGTTATAATATGTAATCTGTTATTGCAATTACATAAAGACCTGTTTTGTCTATACTTTAGGTTACGCTATTTTGCACTACACCAATAATTAGGTCGACCAAATGATACAGACGTGAATGAAGTCTTTGTCATATAATTAACTTTGTAATCTGCAATAAAACTTTTCAACTATGTTATTATTTGAATGTAGGGTTTATAATTTAGTTCAATATTTATACACCTATATGGTAATTACCTGCCTGCATAGTATTTAAAATCATTTCTATCTACATGGGTGTACAAATATAACTATTTAAACATTTCTTATTAATATTATTCTTAAACAATAGAATAAATTTTACAGATGCTAAATTACCAAATTGTTCTTGTTCTGAGAACAAAACAAATTGTCAACAAATATAGAAATTGTTTATCCAGGAAACAAACGGTTTTAGTCCATAAATTATTTTCTGTAAACTGATAAGAAATAATATAAAATTTCATCAATATCTGTCAAGTATATTGCTCTGCATGATTGATGTTCAAAGGGACACATGATTATTATTAATATTTTTGTTCAACTAACTATACTGGTATCGCCTGCTACGAAATGATTTATGTACCTTGTTGCTGCAAATAAATTTACAAAATATATAAAACTAAGATCGAAACAAGTTGCTGACTCATCGCAGTCGTTTTTAGTATAACCGCCGGCGCCTTAAGTAAGATTACTAAGGCGATCACATTCTATTCTCTCTATTTCACGTGAAATTGATAAAATAGAAAAGAAATCACCAGGCGGATTGATGCGGTAGAGCCATGCTGGAATTGCATTATCATGCATAAATGCATCATGTTATATTTCAGCTCTTAGAGCCGGCGCGACCGGTGTGGTACCACGGTCTCACAGAATATCGGCGTGAAACGGTTAGCCATGATCTAATCATAGTTCTTACTGTGAGTGAGATTTTCGTTGGTCCACTTCCCGCTCCCTCAATACCATTCTTCTATTGCATTCCTCGTATTTTATGACTTTATCCTCTATTCCATCCCCTCTGTCTTCTCCAAAGGATTAGCAACGCGTTGGCTCCGCTCCTGGTGTTGCAAACGTTTGTAGAGGATGGTAACCATTTTATTCTTTTTATTAGGTGGGCCGTCTGCCTCTTTACCAGCTTCGAATTTAAAAAAAGCAGGTCATATTAAGGTGGCTTGTATTCAAAAGACCTGGATGGGCTCTGAGGCATTCCTTCTGGCGCCCTTTTATGTATAGCCACCTTAGGGGGACGCCCAATAGCGCTTTCTTTTTTGATAACGCAGGGGAATGTCTTGCGTCACACACTCGGGCTATAGATAGGGGGGAGGCCAAATGCAGCGCCTAATGCCGCCTGCACGAGTGCGTTGGGACTCTTGTATGCTATCGGTACCTCTCCTCGAAGGGAGAACCGAAGAACTTGCCGGCTTAAGAAGTGGCTAATCGGACACAGCTTCTATAGTTTGAAGGAATTCATGGATTATAAAGATTTATGACAAATAATGTAAATCTTAATAACTGAAAATTTTGTAATAATACATATTGTTACAACCTACGCGTCGACAAAGACAAATTCCACGTACAGATTTGTAGAAGCATATTTATTAACCGTCGGCATTTGAACTAATTGTAATTCTTTTATGATCGTCTTCTTTTGTTTACATATTAATTAGCATACATTTCTCTAGAAATGGGCTGTTCTCTAGAACAGTTCATTTTTTATCGTATTCATTTATGGCTGCTGCGGCCGACTCATTAGCCAGGTGTTTCGGATTATGTTGACTACGATACGGGCACATTGCATTTGTGCAGTATAAAACGATGGCTTGATTGAGGGAGGGGCAGTCGAGCGAGAACCACGATCAAAGCGAGATGTGTGTACTACAACCGGGAATCTAATAATGACGGATTTTGTGCGTTTTATTGAATTACGACCTTCTGCATTACGTTTGGACTTGTTGTGTTCGGTTACATTTGTACCTGAGTGATACGTGTTTGTATAGTTCTAATAAACTCTAGTAATTTTAACGGCATTTTAATTCGAGTCTCGCACTCGTAACAATATATAACCCCGACGTGTAACATAGTTACGAATAACTGAGTTTATGAGTTTATGAACTATTACATTAAACCTAAGCAGCGCCCCGACGATGATACATCTTGTAAAAACGCCACAGAGTTACTGCACCGTGACGTACTAGTGTGCAAGATTGGAACAACCCCAGGAAACAGGGTTGTACGTCCAGCAGAGGTAAAGGTCCACTGTTACACCTGTATACAGCTGCTCTCTGCTACGGAATCATGGGAGTACGCCCAATATTGCCATGCCGTAACGCCGCTACCGTATCGGGCTGTTGTAGTATGAGTTGCTAATTTGTAGTCATATAAAATTACAGATTACCTATGGGTTATCTACACTCTAAAAGTTTAAATAACAATTGATAAAATTTTATTAACTGTTAATAAACCTCTGAACCCGAAGTTGATAAGATTTGACTATATTACGTCAAACTGGATAATATACATTTTTGGGCAATATTCCTTGTAAAGATATGATAATATTGTTACGAGTTACGGGACTCGAATTAAAATACCGTAGAAATTATTATAGAGTTTATTAGAACTATACAAACACGTATAACACAGGTACAAATATAACCGAACACAACAAGTCCAAACATAATGCAGAAGGTCGTAATTCTATAAAACGCGCAATGTCTGTCACTTATTAGATTCCCGATTGTAGTATACACGTCTTGCTTCGCTCGTGGTTATCGCTCGACTGACTGCTCCCTCCATCGGGCCATTGCTTTATACTGCACAAATGCAATATGTCCGCCCGGCAGCGTGGACTGAATTTCCTAGAATCGTAATCCGCACACCTAGCCAATTATGCCTGCAAGCGGCCATAAACAAGTACAATAGGCTATTCTCCACAATAACCAATAAATAAGTGAACAAAAGAAGACAATCATAAAAGGATTACAATAAGTTCAAATGCCGACGGGTAATAAAATGTGTTTTTATAGATATGCAGGTGGATTTTGTTTTCGTCGGAACTTAGTTGTCACAATATATACTTAGTCTGGCCATAAATACTGTTACGATTAAAAAGAAACAAAATATTACATTTGAATTTGGAATCTGTCATTTTATATGATTGTTCATTGTGTTTTCTCATTTTGGCGCCAATACATTGTACAACATTTTGCGATATTAAAATGGAGTGGGGCGATAAAGAGAACCGAATCGCTGTGATTGCATTACACAAAGTAGGTATGGAGCCAAATGCAATTTTTAAAACTCTCCATACGCTAGGCATTAGTCAAATGTTTGTGTACCGGGCTATTAATAGGTACAATGAGACCTCCTTTGTTTGTGACAGAAAAAGATCTGGCCGTCCACGTAGTGTTCGTACGAAAAAGGTGGTCAAAGCAGCAAGGGAAAGAATTCGAAGAAATCCTGTCCGAAAGCAAAAGATTTTATCTCGGGAGATGAAGATATCACCTAGAACCATGTCGCGTATTTTAAAAGATGACTTAGGACTTGCAGCCTATAAGAGACGCACTGGTCATTTCTTAACTCATAAATCATAATTTAAAAAAGAATAGGGTGGTAAAATCGAAACAACTACTGAAGCGGTACGCAAAGGGAGGTCACAGATAAATTTTGTTTACGGATGAGAAATTTTTTACAATTGACCAACATTTTAACAAACAAAATGACCGAATTTATGCTCAAAGCTCTAAGGAATTAACAACACCATGTGCAATAACCAAGAATGGTCTTTTCAGCAAGACTCGGCGCCGGGTCATAAAGCTCGGTCCACGCAGTCTTGGTTGGAAACGAACGTTTCGGACTTCATCAGAGCTGAAGACTGGCCGTTGTCTAGTCCCTTATGATTTATGGTCAGTTTTAGAGAGTACGGCTTGTTCTAAACGCCATGATAGTTTGGAGTCCCTAAAACAATCCATACGATAGGCAGTGAAGAATTTTCCCATGGAAAGAGTGCGTGCTTCTATTGATAACTGGCCTCAACGTTTAAAAGACTGTATTGCAGCCAATGGAGACCACATAGAATAAGCTTTTTATATTTATGTATTAAACTAACACACTGTAAAACTTATAAATATTATTTGCAATTGAAAAAGAAATAATTCTTTGTTACAATATTTATGGCAAGACTAAGTATAATAATTGATATCATATCTAACAAATTTTAAAATTATATGTCTCTGTTATCAACGCATTTTACTGATCCTATAAACAATGATAAGGCTAATCCATTTTTTTAAAGTCTTTTTAAAACTAAGTTTACATATTACTGTATGCACATCGCTTTGCAACATGTTATCTCGCTGTTAGGCCGCCTTCTGATTGTGGATGCAGCAGCGGTACGGAATCTGTAAGCTCGATATATGCGCTACCGAAACCTTTCCTAATTCGCTTCGCTCGATAAAAGGGTCGATAATAAATTAATAATAACATAGGAATTTTAAGAAAACGATAAATTATATGAATAAAAAAATATGTAATAGAAAACTAAGCCTAACGGTTCGTTTTCATCGTATTCTTACGAGTATTCAAGAACCCGGTCAATTTCGGAGCGCTGTAAAACTCAGATAAATTAATGAAATTTGTAGTGGAAATAAAAAACTACAACATTGCTCTGATGTCATTTTATTGTAAAATGACCACAAAAAAAGTTTAACACCCAAAAGAAAATTTGTTAAATAAATCAATTGCTGTTCGTTAGTCTCGCTAAAACTCGAGAACGACTAGACCGATTTGACTAATTTTGGTTTTTAATTATTTGTGGAAGTCCAGGGAAGGTTTAAAAGGCGAGTAAATATGAAAAAAATGATTCTGAGGCGATACGAAGTTTGCCGGGTCAGCTAGTGTATTATAAAATTTTCTGTAGGATTGCTAGTTTACGAGATACAGCGCGAAAACCCTTTGTACTCCTTTTTCCAAGATGGTGGCCGGGGTTCAAGGGTGGCGACCACATAAACTTGAAGTTAAGCTTATACTAAACCCCCCACCCCCCCACCCCCTTTACATCAAAAAAATAACACTGCGTCCTCTGAAAAACGCAACCCTCAATGTAACTTTTTAATGGACTGAGTATTTGTTAAATAGACTAGTATTAGTTCAAAATATAATTTATGAAAATGGGACCAGGAATGTTACATAATAGTAACAAAGTAAAGTTATGTTGCTGGGGACTTTGTTGGGCCGCTCCTTCCTATAACAGTAACTAAAATTTATTTTGGAAGCGGTGGTAGACTTATGACTTTTAATAAGTAATGTGTAAGATTCAATTTTTAAATAAATATATTCATTTTCAAAGTTTCATACAGTCAAATGTTAAATTTAATTTGTTGATATATTCCTCGAGTTCTATGATATATGCTAATTATTGGCATCGATGATAGGTTTGATAATCAAACAGATAACATTGAATGTATATATGTATCTTTTAATGACTCGTTGTTCAGGTTCCTGCTATTTGCGTAAATTACTCTAAATAGCTACTATTTGCGTAAATTATTATTATTACAAGGTTACTATAAACGAATCGTTTCGTATAACTGACGCGCACACGCAATATTTAACATCAATCCAAAAATCGAAGGATTTTTTTAATAAACTAAAATACTTAATTACTAATGACAGTCTAAAAACACTCCATTAGGTCTTCTCATCGACCAAACCATAATGTTTGAAAGCAAAGAAAGTCTTTGAGGAGTACTTTCTTTGCACCCTGACGGTGTACACTGGTAAGACTTGTGCACTAATAGTGGGACTAGTTCATAAGTTACATTCAGTCAGCGACTTCGTACAACCCGATTCCCCTTAGCTTACCTTTAAGAAACTAGCGAAGCGAGCAAGAGTACTAAAGCGCCATGAATCTATTGCCGCTTACGTTTTTTTATTCGCGCGTATATTATTTCTGTATTACCATCTCTCTCGTTCGGCGGCTTTCCGCACGTATTAGATGCAATAACAAATCATAATCTGATCGAGCACCGGCTTTTGTTTTAAAATATGCGGTAAGATTGCAAAATGAAAAATACAATTTGTAAAATAAAAAAATCGCGAGTTAGTCGTTTTTATTTATAAATGTAAGTTTTATTTATAATCAGTATGCTGTGGCTCGCCATTACGGCATGCATGCTTATGAATTATTATAGTTTTTGTTTAAATTTTTTATATTGTATTGTTGTTCACAAATTTTACTCAGTTTATATTCATTGCAGTGAGTTTTATTTGCCATAACGGTTGTAATTCGATTGGAATGCTGCTTCACTGACTACTTACCTTTTTGTATGCTGACGGTGGGGTCTTAATTCTACAACAGCGGTGTAGGCGGCGTTTGCATCATACGATATATTTTTTCATCCGACTTACCGTAGCCAAATTTCCACCCCGTGCCACAGATGAAGGCTTATCTGAATATATCCTCCGTTAGAGAAACATAGTCTCCGACGCAAAATTACGCAGATCTGAAGTGAAGACCCTGTCTTGGTAAACGTAGTGGGACATCCTCCGCTGTAGTGGACCAATAACTTGTCCAAGTTTGCTGATAAGGGCTGAACGAGGAAAACGGTATATGTGGCGCACACTAGGGAAGTTATACGTCCAACACTGCACTGCGATTGGCTGACGATATACCAATAACTTCAACTTACAAGCTTTAGGCCTCCACATTGTAAAAGGATAGTATATTATATCCGTTTCATTTGTTTGAGGCGAATGGGGGGATAAAAAAATAGTGACAATAAGTTATGATATTATGCTTTAATGTTGTAGCTTTAAACTTTTATATAAATTTATACTTTTATAAACTTACTAGCTTTAGGCCTCCACATTGTAAAAGGATAGTATATATCCGTTTCATTTGCTTGAGGCGAAAGGGGGGATAAAAAAATAGTGACAATAAGTTATTATATTATGCTTAAATGTTGTCGCTTTAAACTTTTATATAAATTTATACTTTTATATAATTTAGTAAGTAAACGCACAGTAAACTTTCATAGGCGAATTATAAGCAGCTGCATACGATTTTTGGGCATGCACTCTGAGAATTTAAACATTGTTGGCGCTCTTTGACTTGTATAATTATCCTTCTATTTAATTGAAATCGGTCATTGGTTATTTTGACATCCCTATAGAACCTGACCTATGACAATATCCAGTAACAACCGGTAAATGTTTCAATTAGTTTTGAAGTTTACAAAACATGAGGTGTTATGATTGACTGTCGTTGGTCTAAGATCCTCAGTATGACAACGACACGGGAATAACGGTCACGTGATTTCCCGCCTTCTGTTAATAGACTATATTTTTTTTATAGTAACAATATCTATACTTATACATATAATAAAACTGTAGAGGTCGAATTTCTGTACAATGAAAAAAAATGCTAAAAACCGAGTCAGGGGGATGTAAGAAGTGAAATAGAACTATTAAATTTTTAAATTTTTTTGTTTCTCTGTTTGTCTGTTTGTACCGGCTAATCTCCGAAACGACTGGACCGATTTAAATGAAATTTTGTATGGTGGTAGCTTATATCCCTGGTCAACATATAGGTTACTTTTGATCCCGAAAAATTAAAGAGTTCCCGTGGGACAGATAAAAAAAACTCCACGCGAAAAGAAGTCGCGGACAGAAGCTAGTATTAAAATATTTTCTAGATGTTTCCACACAATTTTGAGAGACTTTGTTATTGTAATTCCGAGTTGAATTAATGTATAGGGAACAGTGCTGGATAGAAATAGGCCCGAAGTTCTGCTTTGAAGGTCGTGCATTCAAATATATGGGTTCAACAGCCTCCAGTGTTGTATGTATACTTTGTATATTTCTCTTATGTATTCTCTATAATTGCTCGTGGAATTATCTACTTGAAGCTATGTTAATTTGGATTTTGCGTGCACTTGATAATGTAATTGTCACAATTTTGTATTACGATGCATATGTATTATATGTGATTAACAAAACAAATTATAGTAATTGGTTATAACTTATGTAGGTCTGTAATTTTATTTAATTTGGGGGCTAACAACTACTATGATATATAAAAAGAACATTCTCCTTCTCAAGTAATCATATTATTTAGTTGATGATTATTATAGTTTTTAAATATTGATATTGTTACGAGTCGCGAGACTCTAATTAAAATGCCGTTAGAATTACTATAGAGTTTATTAGAAGTATACGATACAAATATAACCGAACACAAGAAGTCCAAACGTAATGCTGAAGGTCGTAACTTAATAAAACGCGCAAAGTCCGTCACTTATTAGATTCCCGATTGTAGTACACACGTCTCGCTTCGCTCGCTGTTCTCGCTCGACTGTCGCCCCCTCCATGAGGTCACCGTTTTATACTACACAAATGCAATGTCCCCGTATCTAAGTCGGCTTAATCCGTCACACCTGGCTAATGACTCGGCCGCAAACTGCCATAAATGAGAACAATAAAACAATGGGCCGTTTTCTAATCACAAAGTAAACAAAAGAAGACGATCATAAAAGCGTTACAATTAGTTTAAATGCCTGCCGGAAATAAAATATGTTTTGTTAACAAATTGTTTGATATGCAGGTGAGTTTTGTTTTTGTCGGGACCTGAGTTATAACAATATATTATATAATTATGTAAAAATGCCTTATTTTTTTTACATACATACATACATATTGTCACGCCTGTTTCCCATTGGGGTAGGCAGAGACGATGGATCTCCACCTGCTACGATCTTGACAAACACTTTTCGCTTCATCAACTTTCATTAATCTTTTCATACATACACGTTTATTTAAACTACATTTTATCTGACCTTTCTTCAAAATATCTTCAATTTGATCATGGTGAGTACGTCTCGGTCTATCGGCACCGACTCTACCAGTCACATTGCTGTCATATACTTGTTTTGTGATTCTGCTTTCATTCATTCTCTCTACATGCCCAAACCACCTTAAAATTTCTTTTTCAACTCTTGTCACTACATCTTCTTTCAATCCACAACGCTCCCTTATCACACTGTTTCTTATCATATCACTTACATTAACCTTACATATACTTCTTAAAGATCTCATTTCAACTGCATTTATCCTACTTTCATGCTTCTTCTGCCATACCCAACTTTCACTGCCGTACATTAGCGTTGGTACTAATAACCCTTAATGGACAGCCAGACGTGCCTTTACAGACACTTTCTGGCTGTTCATAAAAGAGTTCAGCGCTCCATTCACCTTATTACTTGCCATTAAGAGTAATGGCAGGTAATAAGGTGAATGGATTTCCTTTCGATGTCACTTTCATGCTTTCCGTCTCTGCTAAACATGCACCCTAGGTAAACAAACTCTTTGACTTGCTCCAATCTTTCATTAAACATAATATTTCTGTAAAATGTATATTGGTCTTTTTTTGTAATATTAACATGTTAAAATAATTATTGTGAGTTTTATGTACGTATTTGTATTCATCAACAAAATATTTTTGTCTATGAATTTATAAAAAACAATAATTATTGCATGAGTTCAGCAGACAGGCAGGCGGCCCTCCTGATGGAAAGCCGTTTCCATCGCCTATTGACATTTGTAACACCGAAGGTGCTACCAATGTGCTGCCGCTCTCTAAAGCGGGACTGGAACCTGGCCTCTGACGCCGGAACACTACTCAAGGTTGTTATAGCTGCATGCTCTAGAACAATTAGGTTACAATGTAATTAAGGTATCACTATTAATAAGCCTCCACAGATGGAATATATTACACTGTTACTGTTAGATAGTTTTGCCCCTCTAACAAATGGTACCGATAAAACATTCGTATAGTATTTTTACATTTGGCAGAGCCCATCGAAAGATAAGCCGAGTGTCGTCTAAAAATAAATATTTGATTAGCCTAGTAAGCATTGCAGTTGCAGAAATTATAATGCTTACTAAGAATTTTAATTTATATAATAGACTAGAGTTTATCCAAACTCTAGTGCGTACCTCTGTTACAAGTTACCTGTTTAAAGAGCAGGCGGTACAAGTTACATTGTATTAATTTTTTATGTGTTTACCCTAGAAGATTCACTTCATTTTATATCGCAAACTATACCATCCCCCATCTATCTGTAAACTACATAAGGGACAAAATTTGACAAAAATGACAAAGTGAACCAACGGGACCAAGTGGACCAACGGGACCAAAGGGACGAACGGGACCAAGTGGATGAAATGGACAAAATCACAAAACCTATCCTAGTTTCCGCGATAACCTTTCCATAAATCTATCCCATTATCCGGGATGAAAGTATCCCTTGGACACCCTCGGTACTAAAATTACATATGTACCGAGTTTCAGCCAAATCGGTCCAAGTCTTTCCATTCAAGGATAACAAACAGAGAGACAGATATATTTTTATCCTAGAAACTATCCCATTTATCGGGATAAAAACTATCCTATGTTCATCCTCGGTATCGAAAAAATATATATATATATATATTTATATATTCTGTTTCAGCCAAATCGGTGCACTAGTTTTTCCGTGAAAACGGCACAGACAGACAGAGTTACTTTCACATTTATAATATTAATAGGGATATACGTCGTATATTTCCAAGCTAAACGGAGTCACACATGTTTTGGGTAAATGTGATTTTCTTAGTAAACTTAATGAATCTTTTCGAGCCCACAAGCACTTTGTTGCTTAAAGTCGGCCAAATAACTAATTAATACTTCTGATTTGGCTGTATGAACTTAATTTCTTTGTCTACCATTGCGGCAAATAAATCAACGACGTTAAGTACCTCTCCCATCAACTTGTATGTCGATTCTGGTATGTGGGTACTGGGTATATCTTAATTGTTATTCGTTTTTTATGCTTCACGACGATTTCATAAGGAAGATGTCCCATAAGGCTATTATATTCCAAAATTAGCTTCCGCGCGATATATACGATTAAAATGTACGCAAGCGAACTCGCGAGAGAAACTCATGTTACTTTTATATATTAATTTAGATGGATTACGTGTAACAGTCGCGAAAATTGGGGATAATTTTGTCGTGTTACTTATCTGATAAAGCATTAGTAGCTTTCATTTAAGAAATATTATACTTAGTTAATGTTTAACACGTGTTTGCACATCATCGTATGTTTAAAAGCATATAAGGTCAATAAGACCTATAACCGCTCGCTAAGAATGCAGTCGTAACTTGAAACATTTGCCTGTAATGACCTTAAATTTGGCAATAGCACTTTCCGTGATTATGTTTTGTGTTCGCGAATGATGTGATCGTAAAAAATATTTGAAAACATTTTATGTGATAAAAATAAAATTATTATCTGATCAGGACCCCTCAGTTCAAGGTTATATGTGGTCTAACGGCATATTTACGCGGTAAATACATTATTTGCTCTTTTCGCCATTCATGTGTCGTCGCGTCGCGCCACCGGTTGTGCGATCCGTATGAAAAATGGCCAAAGAAGTTGCAAAGGTATGGAAAACCAGTTTACATTTGTGCTTTTCAATAGTGTAACGTCGTATAATATTGTCTTTTAGTCATCAATATTGTAAAATTAATTTCGTTCATTTAATTTAAGCACGTTTTTGTGTAAAACTTGTAATGTGTGTCAACATTGTAACAGCGTTCAAGTGCTGTCATTTCTTACGCTAAATATAAATTCTTTAAAGAAGAAATTGGACTATGTTCCGTTTCTTTAGTTACTCGGCTGTGTATAATGTGACCGTGAAAGCGTTAGTTTTGCGATCGGTGTAACTATTACATTATAATTGTAATTGTCAACTCGTAAATGTTGAATTGCATCAATGAGTACTTTTTACTGTTTTAATATATCGAGCCTTTACAGCCATTTTATTGTAAGCGTATTTTTTATTGTAAAAGTTATTTTAAACTATTATTTTGTTATAAGATCTTCAGTTTGTTAGATTAGACCCTACTGAATCAAAACCTGAATATCTGGCCACAAGATTATAGTTTAAAATACCTTTTGCAACAAAAATATACTTAGGTCCAAATTTCGTTTACGATAGAATGGTGGTAAAGGCTTAATATGACTTAGACCAATATATATGCATACCAATATAACTATATAAGTGATGGTGAATTTGGTATATAATGTATTTTCAATAACAGAGATGGACATAAAATATATTTTACTATTTTATTAAGACTCAATAGTGTCTGCGAGCAATGAAGAAAATTGCGTGAGTGAATCCGATTTAAATATTTATTATTAATTTTGTATTGTGTAGTTTTTATAATAGGCATAGTCATCCTTGAAAGTCATCCACTGCACGTGGCGCATGCTCCTTCATGCCATACGTGTGCAAGTTATGGAATGAACTCACTCCCGCGGTTTTCCCAGAGCGCTACAATTGTTGGCTCTTCGAAAATGACGTAAACAGATTCTGAAAGACTCAACGAGGTAGGCAACGCATCGCCCCACTTGGTGTTTCAGATGTCCATAGGCGACGGTAACCACCTCCCACCAAGCCACGCGTTTGCCTACAAGCAAACAAAAAAAATAGGATAAACTCAATAAATATTTTTAATCCCGAAAAATGCGACAGTTTTTAATATCAATTATACGCGAGGAAATTCGATGAAGTGTTAGTTATAGTAAAACGTCTATATGACTATTTGGCATCTTTATTTAAGTTTATTTCGCTAAATAAATTTAAATATCAAATATAAATTACCATTGTAAGTTCATGTCAAACAAGTTGGCACTAATTTTGGATTTGTTTTTATTATTAAATATCCATTTAGATACGTATTTATTGTCGTACAATTTTTGGATTCTATTATTTTGAAATCAACATCAAGAAATATTAAATTAATTTTGTGTATTCATTATTTATACAGTATGTTTGAAAAATGTTTTCTTTATTGGTGTAGTATAGGTAGTAGACAGTCTAAAACTCTGATCGAAAGTGGTCACTGTCCCCTGTCCCCTGTAGACAGTTGACAGTTGCACACAGTATACATGAGAATAACTTCTTAATACAAACTCATAAATATTATTATAAACATTAATACAATAGTAATATCTAATTAATTATATGACGAAAAATAATGTTAAACTGAAAGGAATTGTGATAAAGATTACACGATGATTTGTGGTATGAGAGGACATAATTATGTCATAGAGGATTATAGAATAGAAGATACACTGTGCCGTTCATAAGTGATTCGGGAAAGTTGAAAGCAAAAAGAGAGAGAGAGAGGAGGGGATTATATCGGGGACTGAAATACCAACCGCCTCATAATAGTTAATCGACGTTTATAGGCTCGTTAAAAAGAGTATTTCTCAAAATCACATTTTGAATGCGATTATGAAAAACCCTTTTTTTAACGAGCGTAATAAAAGGGCAAAAGTTTTAAAACCAACAACAAATAAGAGCCTTTATGTAATCCAAAGATACGTTAAAATCTCGTTGAATTTCAATGTATTTCAATATAGGCCCAGAATGGTCAACCAAATTAATTTTCAAGTTTTACACGAATGTTATATTTGATTCAATATCTTTGTTTTTGGTAACTTAAAACCTGTCTTATGCCCGGAACATTTATATATTTAAATATTAAGGGCCTGTTTCATTGTAAACAAGTAGCGTAGTGAATAAAAATTAGATAAACATAAATTTATTTTATCATCAAGTTTTTGGGGTCCATAAACAATACACTCGGAAGCAAGGGTATGTGTGAACTATAATAATGATTTTATTTAATTAAGTAGGTAGTAAGTAGCTCTATGTTACTCACATAAAAACTAAATTAGCTTTTTATATATATTAGAACTAAAACTTTACTGTATCTTGTTTAATTCACTGCAATAACAAAGAAACTAAATCCATTTAGTCTAAACAGCTGCCCAGCAAAACATAGAGGCGAGTTGAAACCAACCTGATTTGAAGTAATATAATGAATGACATATTGTTTGTGACAACGTTGGTATTTGTTAGTGAATTGTAAAAACGCGATTGCAGCGCCATCTATTTTGTTAATCCGTCTATTCTAAGGAAACGACTTCATTTATCGGGATAAAATGTATCTTAAGTGTTAACTCGAGTTATAAACCAGCACTATGTCGAGTTTCATTCATATACGTTCAGTAGTTTCCAAAAAAGATGCGATCGCAGCGCCATCTTTTTCGCTATTTTCATCTATCCCACGAAAACGAAGTTATTTATCGGGATAAAAAGTATCCTAAGTTGCTCCCCGGGATATAAGCTAACTCTACGTCGAGTTTCATTTTAATCCGTTCAGTAGTTTTCACGTGATGTTCTGTCAGAAAGGCGGACAGACAGACAAAGATTCTAAAGATTGCATTTTCGGAATCTCCTGGCCGGATTTTTTTTCACATTTTTAAACGCATTGTACAAACTCGAACCATTTGCAGATAGTACAGATGATAGTATAGATGATGATTTATCGAGAACTAGGGCGAAATAAAAGTATAGACGGAGCCTACGTGAACAAAATTGTCAAATTAAATGAAGCATTTTTTATAAACTTTTTTTAGACTTGTATCGTAAACTTATGTACTTACTACATGTAGTTTACGTCTGTTTGATTAATAGTAATGTATCCACTGGAAACTATTTCTCCTTCATCCGTAGTAATTTCATTATTTAATAGTTCTCGTAACGCACTGCGGCGCGATCGGCATCCTATTACAAAATCTATATTCTTTAGGCGGCTTCACTTTGCGAGTCTGAGACTCCGTCTTCCTACTAATGGGGCCTACTCCTACTCCTTCCTACTAAGGTCGTGTATTTAAAAGTAGTTATCATGTCAAGAGTCGTTTTGCGGTATAAGGTAGTTCTTAAATGCAGGCGTTAGTTCAGGCTTTGCCAAGTGTTAGGGTATTTACCTTGTATGTCGTCATAACAACCTTGAGTTGTGTTCCGGCATTAGTGGCCAGGTTCCAGTTCCGGGGATCTGGAACTTGGCCACTGATGACGCCTGATCGACGCCGACAGTACATTGATAGTACGTTTGGTGTTGCAAATATCCATAGGCGACAATAGCGTCTCTCTAACAAGTTGCGCATCAATCTGCTCTACTTCAATAATGGAATATATTTCATTTTCTCTAATTTTCTTAACAGGGAACTGTAATGCAATGTAAATATACATACCTATACATTCATATCCCGGAGAGATTTTTGAATTTATTGATTCGTTTTACAAAAAACCTAAATTGTATTACAAAGGTTACGTTGCTATAATCGTCTTCTATCTATATAAATAAAAATGAATAGTAGAAATGTATGTACGCGCATACTTTACCGATTTTGATGACACTTTTTGTATGTGTTTGGGTGGGTCCCCGGATGGTTTAGATTCACAAATGGAACCGGTAGGTGGCGCTGGGGTCGGGTTCTAAGGTCCTTCTAATCTCCTGGACCGATTTTGATGATTGTTTGTGTGTGTTTGGGTGGGTCCCCAGATTGTTTATATTCACAATTGGAACTGGTAGAATCGGGTCCTAAATTTTTATTTTTTCAGCTAGTTATTTCTAAAAATGTCGATACATCTGCATTTAATTGTTATTTTTTGTATATTTTGCCTGTTTTACTGAGTCCCCGGGGCGAGCGGTGTGCATAATATATTTCCACCTGCAAAACTGAATGATCTGGAATTCACTCAGCCGTTGTTTTATATAACTTAAACAGACATAACCCAAATCCAGCCCAACTATTAAACACATGTAAATAGTTAATCACACGTCGCAGTTAATAGGGTCATGCCTAGTCTTTGCCGATAGCAACCTTTGAACCTGTTGAATGTACTGCACGTGTCCCTCCAAACACTATTCCATTGTTCTCAAGTAACGTGTAATACGTAATATTGTTTACCTAAAATAACGGCTGCTTACGAAAATTACTTAGTTTTATGGGATTAATGACTGTACTTCACCTAAGACCTGGTGTTTTGGGGTATTTGTATACATAATAAAAAGATTTGATGGTAAACATGGCAAAGGAAACGCAAAATCTGTCACATCATCTTCAGGTAATCGGAGTACTGTTGGACCTAGGTTGTTTTGTTACACGTATCCTATCCGAACGTTTTTAATTCAACCCTTATATCAAATGACCAGAGGTTTTTGAGACGATAAATACAAGTGCAACATGAACTACAGAATTTTTCAAAATTATATTTTCAAGGTTTGGCTATCCTGCACATCTAGTAACGGACAATAGCCCAACTTTCACAAGTTCTGAATTTAATCAATTTTGTAAATTGATCAATGCAAAACATACTTTTACACCACCATACTATCCTGCTACTAATGGTGCTGCAGAAAGATTTGTTGAAACGTTTAAATCACATGTTGCAAAACTAAGAGAAAGTGGCAACCCAGTGCTCTCTGCAATCAATTTGTTTCTACTTGATTACAGAGGTATGCCACATAGCGCGACTGGTGAATCACCGGCCAGTTTAATATTGGGCAGGGTACTTAAAAATAGGTTTTTTTTACTTAGACCACCACCTGCAATTGAAAAGTTGCATGATATGTTAACAAAATGTTAACAAAACTTCAAATAGTAGGATGGTAGAATTTTCGGTGGGTGAAAAAGTAATGGTCAGAGATTACCAAAAAGATAAGAAACCTTGGATAGAAGGTGTCATACTAAATGAATCTGTTCCTAATGTTACATATATCATTGATGTAGATGGATGGATGCACTTGGAAAAGACATCTAAATCAAAATCTAAATGTTTAAATTAATATGCTTAAAAAATTCTGAACCAATGTTATCTATACATATAATAAAATTGTAGAGGTCAAATTTCTGTAGCATGAGAAAATGCTAAAAACCGAGTCAGGGGGATATAAAAAGTGAAATAGAACTAATTTAGATTTTTTTTCAAATTTTTTGTTTCTCTGTTTGTCTGTTTGTACCGGCTAATCTCCGAAACGTCTGGATCGATTTAAATGAAATTTTGTATGGCGGTAGCTTATATCCCTGGTCAACATATAGGATACTTTTGATCCCGAAAAATTAAAGAGTTTCCGTGGGATAGTTAAAAAACCGCACCACGCGGACGAAGTCGCGGGCATCAGCTAGTTTTTTTTTATAAAACTACCTGTATTATGATATATATACTATGCTTAGAGTTATATTGTTTTATAACCTATATTCTTGTACCTGTATGATATCGTATATACTATAATATAGGGTTATTTATACCTTTCATTAGAGTGTGGAGTGTCGTATCCGAACGTTAAATTTAATTTCAATGAGTACAAACGTTCAATTCGCTCTCTACCAAAGACAATGGAAGGTTATCTATACTCTCTCTTCTCTCTGCCAGAACTGCTAAACGGGTGTGCTAACAAAAAGATTAAATAAAACGATATTAATTAATTATCTTTTTATTTAATACACAACAACGTGTACTTTCAATAAAGAGGATAAACATAAGATCCTTTTTATCCCAGTAAATATTATTCACTCTATACGGGTCTGCACATTACGCCGGTGAATCGGCGTAGAAAGTTCTAGTAAGACGATACGAAATCAAACTTATTTAAAATGCTTAATCAGTATGGCGATCCAGCAAGGAAACGTAGCCAGCCTTCTGGGCACCTTACCCGTAGAAGACTGTGCTCTGGGCTCAGTATTCTACTTGTAGTCTTGAGGGACTATGGGTAGAATACAAATAAGTTTTCTTTTATTGTATTCGATTGTATGTAATTTTATAATTGTAAATTATGTAAATATACCACATATGAAACTTCTAAAAGATGCTTAAAACAATATTCTGTTTTGACTTAACATATTTAATCTTTATAATAAATTTATTTTATTTGAGAACTAAGATAAAAACGCACACCAGTCACGAATTTTTCAATAATATAATAAACTTTATCTCTGTAAATTGTAAATATAAAACGCTACAGTATTATCGCTTTCGGCAATAAAATTAATTTACTGGCTGACATATTGGCACCCATTGTGGTATTTGGGGGGCTTTACAATCATTTTCACTTATCATATCCAGTGGTGGATTTTATCTAAGCCTTTGACAGGGCCGCACCTGGAATACTGAGAGGTGTGCCACAAATCACCCAGGGTTTAAGCGCCTTTTACAGTCATCATTTTTATTGTGTTGACTTCATGCATTTGGTTAACTTGTTTGAATACATTTAAAAAGTCAACTTTATTACAAACATGGAATAACTAACATACACGCAGGCGATCGTCTTGTCAATAACAAACAAATGTATAGTACACGCAAAACGTAAATGCGCTTCGACAGTAGTTAGTTCTGTGAATTTGCATAAGTCATAATTGTGGTCTGCGTGATGACGCGTACAAACTTCAGGAACGCATTTAAGTTTTGATTGTACTTTACTAACAATCAAGACTGGGAAGTAGTCGCGATGTTGCGATATTGTTCATGTATTTCTCATTCATGTCCTGAATTAACTGCATAGGGAGCGGTTTGATTATCCTTAATTTCTGGGGTCGATAAATCTCAAACCCAGAGGGTGCAAAATGCTGCTGTTTCACTCACCATATTCATAATGCTTTACAGAGCCATTCCAGGACTTGCCGGTACGTTGTGTATAAGCGTTGCTGAGCTGTTTGCCTTCGAATCAGGAATAACAATGTTCACGAAAGTTTCCTCGATTATTTGTATCCTTTTTAACGCTTTTATTAGCTTCATACCTATGTGTATCAACGTAACGGAATATTTCAAACTAATTTTCATGGACTTCCAGATTTCTGATCATTTTGAAAATTTGCATACGTATTAACCATTATCTTTACATTTATTACTACGTTTTATGTTTTGACCATTTAAAAATATAAATAAAAATGTAGTTTAAAAAACACGCCTTATTTTTTTACCATTTTATTTATTAACAGTTTAATTTAAATTACTTTTATATGATTTTAATTATCTTAAACTACAAATTTATTAATAACTGTGTGGTGAATGGTGCTTAATATATTTCATTTACTAAACATTCAGTGCAAGTCATAAATTAAGCACTGGACGGATTATATGAAAATAACCTATCAGATACCAAATGCAAAATCAACGTTATAAAACAATACTACTGTTAATCAAGCTGCGTGATGAATAAACAATGAACTTATTTAATTCTGATTCAGGAAATGTCCTAAATGTTTCTTTGAATATTAATACATAGCAGAACTTAACAGTAAACAAGCGGCAAACATTATCAAAACTATTTAAGGATCTATCTAAATGGAGTTCGCTGTCTCGCCACGCATTACTACATTTTTGAATATATAAATAAATTGATAGAATTTACATACGACAAATGCCTATTACAAAACACTTAATTAAAAAAATTACGAATATTTCACAATAAAATTTTGATTCACATTTTGATTCCGACAAGATTTTATACATAAAAAATATTTTTTCATATAATCATTTTTAAGTGAAACTTCTTTAGAATCGTTGTGATTTGAAAATAGATGAAACGAAAAAGTGACACTAAAAAGAGATAAACACATAAAATTCAACCTTATTTAGTTAGAAATAAAACACATTTCTCATTACCCGTTAGTATTAATTTTTAAATTCAATAAAACTTAAAAGATTTCAAATGAATTTTGCTCTATTTGTATATATTTGCAGATATTCTTTTATACGTAGATCAAAGGAAGTTGTGCGTAACAGTGCATTAAATTTTGAACTTTATGCTAGTTATTTAAAGTGCAATTGAGATCGAATTTTTTGCATTATAATATGTTGAAGGATGTAGGCTAAATGAATTATATTTATGTTAATAAAAGTTAGAGAACCATTATCTGTGAGTATATTTTCTGAAGTTTCACTTCTAATGCGTGTGTGTATACATTTCTATATATTTCGTATATATATAGAAATGTATACGAAATCATAACAATTTGTTTGTAAAACATTCGTAATTTTTTTGGTAAGTTTTGTGTAATGCGGATTTGTCGTATGTAAATTCTGTGAATATGTATTTTCAAAATGTGGTCCAGTAGATTTTCTGTAAAAGCATTACAAACAGAGTGAGAAATATATTTTTATCCTAGAAACTATCCCATTTTTCGGGATTAAAAGTATCCTATGTTTATCCTCGGCATCGAAAAATATATATATATATATATATATACTGAGTTTCAGCCAAATCGGTCCAGTAGTTTTCCGTGAAAACGAAACAGACAGACAGAGTTACTTTCGCATTTATAATATTAATAGGGATCCATAGATAGCCACTTCAAGTATTGTGTCAGTATTATATTGGTGACACCGTAATTGTAACTTGTTTTTTTTTTGTTTCAATTATCTGCTCTCTTTCTCTCTCTGACTAAGAAGCTGGTCAGAGTTGATTTTTATCTTGTTTTTTTCTATTTTTCATCTTTTTTTCCGTTTTTATCTTGTAAATATGTAACTATTCCAAGTTGTTGCCTATTTTGTGTAGTGTTGATTTAGGGTATCTAACTGCTATGTGTGAATATCCTAGTAAAACCATCTCGGCTCGGGCAAATATATACTCAGAAATGTTTGCCGTAACGTTATAGGAAACGAAATGTATATGTCATCAGTCATCGAAGCTCTGACGCTCTTAGATTTGTCCAGTTAAACTTCGGACAAAAAATCTTAACCAAAGTCCAAGCCTAATACAGTATTTCGACATCTGACTAACGTATCTATGTCCAAAACCACGTCTTGCAGGTATGTCTAATCTTTAGTTATATCGTGGTTTTTACTAAATCATTGGGTAGCGCCATTCAAAGTACATATTATTGTTAAATTTCGTAGTAAATTCTAAGCAAAATGACTACCACATACAAAGATAGACCGAAAAAAGCAGAACGGATATAACGAAAACATAAGAGTTCGGTTTTTCACAAAATTGCAACGGAACCATAAGAAATATTACGTACTCCTTGAAACGTATTCCTCATTCCTGTGGTTCGTGGGCTTTCCTCACTGCTTTTTCTTGCACTATTTTACGCCCTCGGTGACGATCAGAGGCAATATTCAGTCCTTAGATCATATAAACGTCATGTTATATATATCTCAATGATTCAGTCGCGCGTCGTACACGGAGTTTTTGAGTGTGATACGAATCTGAGGGCTTACTGTCAAACTTTTTTTTTGCTTGTTTTTATTTAGATTTAAGTACATTTCCTATTGCATGTTCCTTTTTTTGTATTCTTCATCTAAACTAAAATGTCATTGACTCTTTCGGGCTGATCGGACAAAAGCGAACAAGGCCTTGAGATCTTTTCCTTCTGCTTTGCCAGTGGCCATTTCTTTTCGAAATTATATCCTTGTTTTCTGGCTATATTCGAAGTACTTATTCAAGTACTTTATTGAGGCATACAGATGCAAGTCTCGATTTTTATTTTTAGTATTAGTTCGGTGTATATTCCCGAGTATATGCAACATTTTTCTTTAGCATCACATCTCAATAGCGTAACCGACTGCCATCGGTTGCTTTTAAAGTTAAATTCTCAGCACAAAGAAGAATGTTAAATATGTACTGTGTCCTTAACTCACTGGATCAGCTGTGGTGGCCCATGTTCTTGGTAGTGTAATACTGTACCACTCAGTCGCGGGGTGTCACTTCGACTGGTTCCAGACTACGTTTATGACGACCAGCGTACTCCCGGCCGCCGTAGACATCCTGTGCTCAGTTCCCGGAATTGTCTGCAAGTTTGATTGAATGAATTCACAACTTATATTGGCTTACGGACAAGACATAGTATTTTTATAGTTGATATAATCAATTTCGTTTGAGCTCTTATGTCTATTTAAAAAAGGAAGACATGGTACATTTTCTTTGATGTTTCTGTTTAAATTAAGTTGATATGATTGATTTGGTTTGGTCTCTTTAACCTAAGTATTTAATACAAATATCAACATTATTTATTATTTTATAAATACTGTATAATTAATTGCCATAATGCATCTCTTGTGACGCTCTAAGATGATATTATGAGTTTAACATAACTGAATCACAGTATAATGTTATATATCAGTTTTAGTTCTGAAATAATAATACGGAAAATTTTGGAAAATTCAACTGCCATGGCAAACGACAAATATGTATATGAATCCAATAATGAAGACCTAAGCGTCCATACTTATCTTGAAATTTCAACTTTGTTTTGTTAGTGATTACGAGTAATTTTTGAATAATTTAGAAATAAATTAAACTCAATTGCTAAGAATCGGATGTCTGTAAGGCTGGTAATGCTAAATTCGTATTCCATGCAAATGTCCATGAAAAATTTTATATTGATTGCTGATAGAAATCGATGAATTGCAATATATTTCTAGTCTTTAACTATACGGACTGAGTTTATGTGAATTATTTAAGTAATTTACTTTATCATTTAGGTTTTTTTAAACAATAACATATTTACTATTGTTTACTATAGGTTATTTTAAGTTAAATAATAAATTGTCATCTGTTTATTTATACTTATAAGCTGCGCGCAGAAGGTTTGCCGATGAGACCCCGCGACTCGCGACCTGTGCTCGTTTAGGAGTGGTCATCGGCAAACCTATCGACTTATACGATTGTCACCATGTAGGTACTTAAATATGTTAAAACTTAGGTTTAGTCTAGTCATATTATCCATATATTCTTCACTGATTATAATCATGTGATTATATACGATAATCCAAATATTTGTAATAAATGTATACTGAAATAAATCACTTTTTTTTATCCATTAAAGCTGATTAAACAGACCTGGTTTAGATCGAAGAAAGGAATACTGGCGCATTACGGGTAATTTAAATAACATATCTATTAGGAGTGCAAAAATAGGAGTTACAAAATATTGGAAATGCCCAAACAAAACTCCTGTTAAAAGTGGAGCTCAAAATTCCAATTTTAAGAGGTTCTCTATGGCACTTTAAGTTTTCCCGTCTGAATAACATGGACAATAGGGATTTTTAACACTTTTATTGTCCTGCAAGCTGTGAAAATATTATTTGTCAATTTCTTAAAATTTAATTATGGATCTTTTTTAATATTAAATTTAGTACAAAAAATTCCATTGAGTCAATATTTGGTTTTTTACAGAGCTTTGAAGTACAAATTTTCGGTTTTTTTTTCAGCTAAATTGTCAGAATTAGGTCAAGAAGTTAAATTCGTTCATATTTTTGAAAAATAATTTCACAGCTTGCAGGACAAAAAAAGTGTTAAAAAAGTTTACCATGTTATTTACACGGGAAAACTTAAAGTTCCACTCTTAAAATTTGAATTTTGAGCTCTAATTTTAACAGTTTTGTTTGAGCATTTCTGGATATTTTGGCTTAAAAGCGAAAAAAACGATGTTATTTGGCATTCCCTAATATCTATATATTCTTCTACTACTTTTAGGTACGTACAAAGGAGTAGGTACATATACAGGTCTGAAAGTTGCACCCGTGATTAATAATTGAAAGAAAGAAGATTAAAGTGTATTGGGCATGTAAGGAGGTATGAAACACATGTGACAAAAAGGATGTTAAACTGGGTGATTGATGGATGTAAGAGTAAAGGTAGTTGGACCAAAAAAGAGAGGATTTTGAAAGACAACGTAATGAGTTTTGGTGTGACTAAAGAATGCAATCCCGAGCATGTTTTTGAATCCCGGGATTACGGGAATTTTGATACGTAATCCCAGGATTTCGGGGCTATCCCGGGATTAGACTGTGATTTCTAATTGGGCCCAAATGAAAAAATAACACACGGACAGCACAGAACACAAATCACAATATAGTAAAAAAAAAGATAAACAAAAATCTTTTTAGACTTTCGAAAATACAATCGCAGAAATATCAGAGTATCCATTGTTTGACTTCTCAGCCTGCTTCGTAGTTTATTACCAACATAAGCAGCAGCTGAAAACTCTCGCTCAGGTTCTACACTGGTTGAAGGACTATAGACAAACATATTATTAGGGATACACCTGTGTAGTACGTATTGTACGGCCTATCTAAGAGTTGTTTCTAACGGTTATGTGATAAATGCTATTGAAATAATCTAGGCAAGGTCATTGTTAAGGCGCAAACGAAGTATGGAATGCAAATTAGACCTGTTTGTGGCAATCCCGAAAATCCCGAGATTAGTCGAGAACAGTCCCGGGATTTTCGGGCCAGAAAAGGGATCTCGGGATTGTATTCTCTAGGTGTGACAGACATCGCATACTAGTATAGAGGAGTATATTAGGTTGGGGAAAAAGTTTCTTCGCATTTTATATAAAAATTCAAAAGGTTATTTTATAAAGTTTATTTACATTTCACTAAAGTATGTAGGTGCCATTTTGTTGGATAACTTTTTGCCATCTTGTAGGTAGGGACGTGATCGCTATAGAAATTTTGGGGCTTCTGATCAAAAAACTGCGACAAGTGGTTTTGGCAGTCCTCGCGTGATGTAAACCTGACACTGCCTAAGAAATTCTGCAGAGACCGAAACAGGTGAAAATCCGAAGGTGCAAGGTCAGGACTATACAGCGGATGCATTAACACCTGCCAGCCAAACTCTCGTAATTTTTGCTGAGTGGCTAAAGATGTGTGAGGTCTAGCGTTATCCTGGTGAAAAACCACACCCCTTCTGTTAATTTATTCCAGCCGCTTTCTCTCACGTTTTTGCTTTTCGCAGTACAGTTTAGAATCGATGGTCCTGCCTGGCGGTAACAGCTCATAATGAATAATGCCCTTCCAATCCCACCAAACACACAGCATCACCTTGTTGCGAGTTAACCCGGGTGTCGCCACAGTCTGTGAGGCCTGACCGGCCTTTGACCACGACCTTTTTCGCACGTTCTTGTCGTACGTGATCCATTTTTCATCACCAGTTATCAGCTTCTTCAAAAATGGTTCGGTTTCATTACGTCGTAATAAAGAATCACAAATGAATACACGGTTCATTAGGTTACTTTTAGAGAGCTCATGAGGCACCCAAATATCGAACTTTTTTGTGTACCGAGCTTTTTTCAAATGCGCCAAAACTGTTTTTGGTAAATTCCCAGCTCTTCAGCTACATCGTAACTACTAATATGCCGATCTTGCTCCACTTTTTCAAAAATGGCATCTATTTTGTCCGTAACAGGGCGACCAGAGCGACGTGCATCTTTGATATCAAAATTTCCGGATTCAAAACGCTTAAACCAAATTTGCTCTACTCTCACAGATACTGCATTAAATCCATAAACGTCACAATTTTTTTCGCAGCTTGTGTTGCATTTTTACCTTTTTTGTAGTAAAATTTTAAAGTTTATCGAATTACTTCATTAGATTCACTCATTTTACAATAAGAAAAGCGCATGAAAATCACACATTTTCCTAATTTGAATTTGGAATTATTTTCTTTAAAATTAAAACTTTTTAATGATACCAAAACCAGCTAGATACGAATGGTATAGCCAAGATAGATCTTATTACAAGTTCATACATACTATATGCGAAAAGACTTTTTCCCCAACCTATTATAAGGAAATTAGATTAACCCCAAATGATTGGAAGAACGTGAAAGAAGATAGAGACGTTCTCTTAATCCAGTAGAAATTGGACATGTAACTCCACAGAAGTAATGTCGAAATTTTTCTTTATTGTTTATAATACAGAAAAATTAATGTCGAACTATAAAATCGGTCTATGGACGTTCGCAACATCAGGGGTGCCTTGATCTTTAAGAAATTTTATAACGCCCTATTTAAAAAACTCCATGTTATAAGCGCAAAAAGGACGGCGGGAACTTCCCTCCAGATCAATGTTGTGTGCGGAAAAAATATTCCAGAGAACCGTTGCGTAGTTGAGAGGAAACGGGGGTAAACATTTCGTCACTGACAATCGAGTAATTAATAAATAATTGATGATGTGGAAAGGCGAGCTTAACCCTGAATGAATTTTCTTCTAGCAAACCTGTGTCTATCGACAGGGGAAAAAGAGGAAGGGTTGTGTACCTACACTAAAGATTAATGGTATAAGTTATAATTAGGGGTCATTAACAAATTACGTCACACGAATTTCATGATTTTTTGACCGCTTTCCCGTCCTTGTCAAAGCTGGTCATATTCGTGAGACTCCTACCTCCCTAGTGTGATATCGCATATTTAGCAATTTTACACCAAGAAATCATTACATTAAAACAGCAATTCCTCAATTAGCTTATATATATATTAGATTTAGAAATGCGATGTCACCAAATTTAGGACCCCACCGCTTGTCACACTTCGTTGAGTCCCCGTTAACTTGTGACGTGACTTGTGGATGACCCCTTATTCCTAAATGTAGTTACATATATTTTAAAATTAAAACTTATTTGCATAATAAAATATATTATACACATAATTCTATATGAAGACCGCGGGGAAAAAGACGAACTTGTTAAGCAACATTGATATCGAGATAGTGCAATTTTAAATTGGAACTTTGTGCATCGCAAACCCATAAGTTTCACAATAAAACAAAAATATAAGATGAATCACTTAAAAATCAAAAATGTTTCAAGCATAAAAAATTAAAAACTATCTTAAGTCAAATTTAACAGAGAAAAGTGACATATTATGTCACTGACAAACCTTTTTTCCCCCTAAACTACAGGTATTATTACGCCTTTGTATGTAATCCTTCCTTTTGACTACCCTCGTCCACAGAGTACATGGAATATATAAAGACCCTCGTCCTATTAATATTAACTGTCTTCTATCTTTATCTCAGAAATTCTTTGTATATATTTTATGTAAATTTTTAGCTGTTAACAAAATTGTTCTGTAATATACTTTGTTCTATAGTTCCGTAGTTTGTTTGTATAATTATTGTACATAATTTAATTCTTGTATATATAAATAGCTTGTACATATATGTACATATATTCAATAAATTTTATTGTGTTATAAGTACTACATATTCACATATTTATTTAATTTGGCCTCAAATTATTTACATTTATATATACATAAGTAAGTACTATATATTATTATGCATATTATATCTCAGGGTTTGCAGATAACATACAAAAAACTGGCCAAAGTTTAATATTTTTCACCTGCCATGTCATTCTAAAATTTCGACATTGGCAAAATCAATGCCGCGTGCGTTGAAGCCATTAAAAAAGAGGTAGTGCTATGCTACTTTTTCCCTGCAAGCGATTTTTCTTAAAAAGTAATTCATGTTTTACCCTGTTCGGTTTATTATCGTATAGTACCAGAAGTTCTCTACAAAATTGCATTCACAGATTAGTTTCTAAAAAAAGTGACAAGTGCGTCTTTTTACCTGGAGTATGACGATATGAAGTTATTAGGAATTTCAATACGAAGGAGGAGGCGTTGTCCTCTGCGTTATGACAAGAATCATAAAATTTCTTGGCTTCTGGTAATACGTTGTGGACAATCCTTATAATGCAATTTGCAACCATAGGCGGTGGTAAACTCTTTCCATCATGTGGTTCGTTCTATTTACTCACTACAGGAAATGGAATATCTAAGGTTGTCCACGAAGAGTATGTAAGATGCGCATCAAATGCTATTTTATCTCGCTAATTATGTTGTATGTTAATCTAGTATAGAAATGTCGGTATCTATATTTGATGCTTATTGAAATGTTTTAAAACAACAATATTTTTAATTGATAATTTCAGGTCAAAGTGGTTGGGGTTATCTTGGTTGACGATACAAAATAAACATTGGCAAATTTTCGGGATTGATTGTTAATTTTTTTTTAGAATTTTGCGATAAACTTTTATTGTCATAATTCAGTATAACGTCCTCTGATTTCATTATTTGCCTACGAAACTATAAAGAAGTATTCAATTGAAAATATCCCAAAAAACTACTCAACGTTATTTGTATAAAACAATTTTCTCTGAAATTATTTTAGCTCTGATTTTTTTTACAGAATTTACTAGTACACGATTTTGGGAGCTAATATCTCGCCATCTATTAGCTTTATTACGTTATAAGTTTAGACGTCTAGAGGCCTGCTGGAATCATTATCTTCGTTACAGCTCTTAGGGCCGGTTCGATTGGTATGATACCACGCTGGTAAAGAATATCGTGAAACGGTTAGTCTTGAGTTTGTCGTATTTCGATAAGTGAGAGATTCGATGGCCCACACTCCCTTCTCCCCTTTTTTTGTTTGACACTACTTAATTTGGGTAGCCCTAGCACGGCAAGCAAGGAGTGCTATTGCCAAACCGCGGTCCGGGATACCCACTAAAACATCTCGGTGTTCCGTCCTTCGCTTTGTGCCAGGGCCACAAATATTTGGCCTAGCAATTTCGTCGGCTCTGGCAGGCGGCGGCTCATAAGACCTCTTCCCACTGCTGGGGGGAGGCGAAGCCCCCAGCGACTTCCTTCATTCTCTAACATGAAGCGGTTTATAACGCGCCGTACGGGAGGAGAGGTGAGCACGCGCGGAATATCAGAGCGCCCCTATCTCGGCGGCATTAATGGCGGGCGGGGGGGACCCTTCCCCAAGGACCAACCCGCACCGCCCGCTCACGGCAGCTGGAGGTCCAATAACGCCCTCTGGTGCTGACGCGGCCTGTTTTGGCGGTCGCGGAGCAAACTGGTACGCTCTCGCTCGGCCTCCGCGCGATGGGGGAAAGTCGCCGCCGGTGTGTGGGATTCGCCAGGTCGGGGTGACACGGCACTAGCACCTATAGGCTGAACTAAAGATGCTATTGCCACACCACAGTTAGGGATACCCACCAAAACCCCTCAGTATTCCGTCCTTCGCCTTTAATGCCAGGGCCACGGGCATATGACCTAGTCCTCTCTGTTGGTCTTGGCAGGCAATGGCCCAATTCCTCATCCACTGCCGGGGGAACTACTTTTGTCCCTCGGCATCTTCATGCTCTCGTTGCGTGGGGCGGTCCTAAACGCGCCCCACAGAAAGAGAGGTGAGCGCGCGCGAAATACGTATCCCCTTCCCTCCTATCCTAACCTAAAGGCAGGCAACGCGTTAGCTTCGTTCCTGGTGTTGCAAAGTTTATAGGCGCCTGTAAGCACTTTTCATTAGTGGCCCGTCCGCCTGTTTACCAACTTCGCAATAACAAAATATTTACGCAAATTTCTATACGCTCATTTAAGAACACTTGTGATGCTATTTTTCATGGTTTTTAACAGATAACCAACGAGCTTCAAAGCTTAACACAATCCAACGAATATAAAGCGGGGTGGTCTTTCTACTTGGTCTTTGCTGGCGTCATCACTACAATCGGTTCATCGCTACCCGTAGGATATAATATTGGTGTTGTCAATACTCCTGCCGAGGTGAGTACATCGTTTTGATGTAACTTTTTTCGACTCCTTTTATGAATATGACATGTATCAAAGTGGACCTTTATGCTATGTATTCTTTATAAAGCGTCCGTTTTTGGAGAATCACTTAAGAAAGTGATTCTCCAAAAATGGACGCTGTAGGCCCATATTTTTCACAATGTCCATGGTTGGGTCGTTTAAGCTTTTAATCCCCCTAGCTCACTGGGACACAGAGGTTCTGGGTTCGATTTCTGGCATGATAAACGTAAACAAACTTTCCGTTATGTATTATGGTCTGGATGTTTGGGATCGGCCTCAGAGTTGTCCGTTGTATATTACCCATAACACAAGTGTAACTTGCTTCGCTTGGGAATATACAATGTGTGTGTACAATATTTAAAGTACAACTCTGAGGTTGATCAAAGATTCATTGACCATAACAATTTTGTTTTTTATCGGACGAACAGGATTTGTTCGGTCTTGTTTATTTTTTTTATTTGGATACTCTTTTTTTATTGTCTCATTCCTTTTTCTTTTCAGTTTTTAATTAATTTTTCAAAATTATTACAGTGAAGGATTCACTCTAAACATTCTTCTTTTACTTGGTTCTATACATAATATAATTATTGGCTGTGATATTTATGTTGTTATTACTCTGATATGTACTATGATTTACTGTTATTTATACTAGTTTAGTTATATTTTTGTATATATACTTAGATATATCCTTAATGTATACTTATATATCCTCATTCCTGTTTATGGTCCTTTTACCTATTTTAATACAAAATTCAATAAAAATTTCCGCATTCTTTTTACTCGTCAATTCCGATATATTCTAACATTGTATATACCCGTAATTTAGTCGCCAAATCGTTCCTTTCCTGGGAATATGCAGGACACGAGACGAGAATATGCGGCGGCACATCCTCGGTTGCATCAACGCTGCAGATGCATGAGGGATTCTCTTTGCACCCGACCATTGCAAATTACGAAAAGTGTGTTTACGGGATTTACCAAGCCGAAACTCGAACCCGGATCTTCTACTTTCCAGTCGGGCAAAGGCTTAGATAATTCAACTACTGAAACTGTCAAAGCAGTTGGATTTTGTGTATTGTATTCTAACACTGTTGTTCCGTTTTAGACATTAAAGCAGTTCTGCAACGAAAGCTTCATAACGCGGTACGACGTGCATCTTGATCAGCAATGGCTGAACGTGCTGTGGGCTTCAGTGGTGTCCATCTTTATCGTCGGAGGATGCATCGGTTCTGTACTCGGGTCTGATCTCGCCAATCGGTTTGGAAGGTAATTTTTCTAGCCCATTTTTGCCGTTTGAGCTTCCTAATCCTATAAGTTATGTCGGTGACTTTAGTTTTCTTATGGATCTTCTACTGCAAGTGGGCGGTTTCCGCAACTCAACGTGGTAGCGCCTATTTTACGTGCGAGGGTGGATGAGGGGCTACTCTATCCAGCCCAGCTCCTCCAGGAAGTCCACCAGTTTCTTGACGTCGCTGAAGACTTCACGGAGGTTTCCTGGGGCGTCTAGATATTTCGCCCTGTATTGGGCCACCTCTCCGCATTCAAGCAGGACATGCGCGGCTGTTTCTTCTGCCTCCAGCTGGTGATGGCCCTGGAAGCACTTGCTCGCAAGTAAGGCTTGGAAACCGGTAAAAAAGTCGTTCCTGTGACAGCCTATAATAATCACAAAATAAAAAGCCCGATTTGACAGTTCTCATTACAACATATTTAGGGATTGAAACCTCCATATCGTTTACCAAGTTAACCGATTATCACGAGAAATCGATTAATAAATATACGAATTTGTGATCGATGGATTTATTTAAGTTGTTTATTTTTGTTACAACAAAAATGAACCTCACAAAATCGATATGGAGCGCGAAAGTTTTGTCTCACATCGCCTTTCGCGTACCGCATGCATTTATCATGCACCACAATTAATCTATTGAATTTTTTCACAGAATATTAATTCTCTCTCTTTCGAGTAGTGTTGTAAATTACATTAATATATCGATTACTGCCGTGAAGTTTAATTTCGTCACTGCTATTTCATCGGTCAAAGCAAGTGATTATTGGAACTGTGAAATGAAATAATACGTTGCACTCTCAACGTTACTTCACGGCGTTATAAATAACTGAAGCAAATGAATAGCTAACGCTTTAAAGAATAAGGTTCAATTTTACTCAAATAAGTTCGTTTGTTTATCGTTTTACTGTCTACTTTAGCTATTTTGTACTAGATGGCACTTTAACGGTTTGTCTCACGTGAAGTAACGCTCTAGTGAAATTTAACGTCTGTTTTCTTATCTTGTAACTGGTGTCGAAAGTGATTTATTTTATATCATCTTTATTTAACCGATGATCAGTGAAATCGAGATGTTGAAAAAGGCGCGATTTTCCAGTCAACCATACATCAACCATAGATATTTATTCCGTTAATGACATCAACGCTGCATAATCCATTCCATTTAAGTTTATGATTGTAATGCTCGCAAGCAACAACCGGAGAATTCGCGGTCGTGGGCGTGGTCGTCCTGATTGCCTGGTGGAACGCGCTCATTGTTGATCTGACTTTTTTCAGAAAAATGGCGACCGTTGTCACCAACGGTTTGTCGGTCGCAGGCGCCGTCATGTTTCTTTTCTGCGAGAAAGCTAATTCTGTTGAAATGTTAATTATAGGGAGACTGCTGGTCGGTTTATCTGGTGGTAAGTATCAATGATTTCATATATTTTTAATAATTGATCCATTCTTTCTAGAAACTTTTTGTAATATACTGGCTTAAATTGTAATATTTTTGTTTGGGTGAAATTTTCCATTTTTTTCGGACCGTACTCTTTTTGAAAATCAATTGATGACAGTTCATGAAATTTCGATTCAAAATTTTTAGACAGCTTATATCCAAGATATATTATCCAGGCCATAGAATACTTTTATCCCGAAATAGGGTATGGTAGGGTTTTCGTCAAATACCTGAATTAGACTTACATGAACTAAGATGCAATAAATAATAAATTAGCCTCAGGCGAACGAAATAAGTAGACTGAACCCGGAGCTCTGACGGCCTCTGTGGTTGAGCGGTTTAAGCCGTTGCCCGGCCTACCTCACTGCAACGCAGAGGGTCCGATTCCTGGTATAGTAAATTTCGGAAAGTTATTTTCTCCGTTATTTACTATGGTCTGGGTGTTTGGGATCGGCCCCAGAGTGGTACGTTGTATATTACCCATAACACAAGCGTAACTTGCTTAATTTCGGGATATGTAATATGTGTGTTTGTCTGCCGATTATTATTATGTCACTATTTTCCCATCGACCATGCCGGAGGCTCGCACCGCCTATACTAAGGTACTACTTAAAAGCAGACGCTTAGCAGATAACCGAGCGAGATATATATTCGCGGTAAGCCGGACGTGGGGGTACGGGATTTCCGGAGGAGCGGTCAGGGGGGTGATTCTGTCCGCAACAACGTGTGTTTAAGTACACAAGTTTAAAAAAATTGCTTCACTTCATTTGACGCTTTTGTGCACGTAGGCTCTGTCTGTACTTTTATTAGTCTGAGAAATTAGCAAAAATATTTATTTTTCCAGGTCTCACAACAAGCATAGTTCCTATGTACCTGACTGAGTTGTCTCCTTTGAGCTTGGCCGGCTCGATGGGTGCCGTGTGCCCCATGGGGGTGAACGTCGGGGTCCTCGTCGGCCAAGTTATGGGCCTTAAGTTCCTGCTGGGTGAGTCACATTAAATTTATACCTGTCAAGATAACAAGAAACACAAGACAATTAATAATAATCGTTGAAAAAGGAATGTTAAGGTGGTTTGGGCATGTCGAGAGAATGGATGAAACTAGAATCACAAAGCAAGTGTATGACAGCGACGTACACATCATGATCAAATAGAGGAAGAGTTAAAAAAAGAGATCAGGTAAAAAGCATCTCACATAAACATGCATGTATGAAGAGGTTAATGAAAGTAGATGAAGTGAATGTTGTTTGTCGGGATCGTTGCAAGTGGAGATCCATAGTCTCTGCCTACTCCCATGGGAAACAGGCGTAATAATATTGTTACATGCCGTCAAAGATAAGCTGCACAGCCTATTGTAAGCGCAGCTTATTGTCCTCCCGGATTAGGGAATCCTTTGTGTTTTGAATTTGTAACATGCTATTGTTTTTCTACTTGTTTTATAACCATCATTAGCGTCGAACTAATCCCTATTGTTTTTGTTTTCGACTTTGTGGACGTTCGCAGGTGTGCAAATTTATATTTCTTTGTACTGTGTACTTAGTATAAGACGATGCCCGAATGAAGGGGCGGGAGCAGTCAAACGACGACTACGAAACGAGTAAGACGTTCTCTAGTACTCTCGATTAGCGATATAGACGACGGACTTTGCGCGTTCGAATTGCACTGAATCGTGCAGTGTGAACTGGTTGCATCCAGTTTTATTTTTATTTGTTTTATACGTGTTTGTAAAGTTCTAATAAATTCTATAGTACTTCCAACGGCATTTTTAATTCGAGTCCTGTAACAATATGTTTGTATGTGTATTTTTTTTCTTTTTCATAAATGTTATATTGAAAAATACCACATTAATATTACAATCTAATCTAAAAAGACTAATAAGTAATTTAAATATAACCTAAATTAACCATAATATATAGTAGTACTAAGAAAGTGTCCATTAGCACTTTTCTTATTGTCTCTATTAAGGAGGGATGTGTATTAATGAAACGATAAATTCATTTTGGCTTTAGTTTTTTTTTGTTAAATTTTCATTTTCGTCTTACACTAAATAGTAATAAGTATGAGAAAGAAATAACAATTGTTTACCTTAATAAGCAGGTGTAGTTTTATACAAGTTAGAATTCCGAACAGCAAATTTCGTCAGAAAAATGCAGACTGGTTTCCTACATGTAAATAATCTATATTGAACTTTATTCGCAAGCGGAAATGGCAGTGTTACTATGCATTCCTAGCTCTGTTTCGCTTACACGAGTGCACGATGTGCACCGTCGGTTCTACTAAACTTGGTCTACCGCGCAGGTACATCAGGAGGAATTATTAGCTATGTAAAACTGTAATATTGATTGAAAATATTAGTAGTTGTTTTGTTTTAGTATTTAATTGATGAATAAATATATAGTCAGAAAAAGAAAATAACTGGTAGAACACATATTGTATTTCAGAGAAACACTTTTCGTAAGATTTTTTCTATAGTGTTTTTTTAGGTAAAATTGACTTGGTTAAGACCAGTAGTCGTTTCTAGTAATCTGCCATCGTGGGACAGTCCCATCTACCCTGATAACTTTCCTC
Organism: Dendrolimus houi; assembly: GCA_039645545.1. NCBI lineage: Eukaryota > Metazoa > Arthropoda > Insecta > Lepidoptera > Lasiocampidae > Dendrolimus > Dendrolimus houi. The sequence continues at coordinate 4,614,995 of CM077127.1, read as the reverse complement.
CAACACTTTTAGATCCTAGTGGAAGTGCTCTTCTTATTTCACACTAAAATTTCCAAGTTTATAAGGAAATCTAAACCAGGCAAATGTGGAAAATGTAACTTTATGCTCGTATGTACCTTAAAAACGAATACCAATTCAGTACGTTCATGAATATGTTCACAAACTGTTAATCATTGAACCACCTGGACCTGGGTCCCGAGTCTGTAACTGGAATTGGCAATCGAATCGAACTGGAATCGTAACTTGACGGTTTTGGTAGTCGTTAACTATCTCTATCCAATAATGAATCAATCTTGATTTATTATTACGTTTACAGACTACGGTTATTTGACCATCTGTCAGTCGAATGGATCTTGACTCGCACCTACATGGTTTTGTTGTGAAAGTTACAGACTTGGAGGCCTAAATGTATTTAGACCTATTTTTGTTTCAGGTCAACCGCCCAACTGGCCGTATCTGTTGTCCGTCTATGCGTTACTAGTCATTATATGTCTACCTCCGTTACTTATGTTACCTGAGAGCCCTAAGTATTTATTCGTAACTAAGAGAGACGAAGGAACTGCGTTGAAAGGTAATTTTTGACACTTTTATTCATTCTTTACAGAATGAAGCTTCATTCTTTCTTTCTGAACAATAGATGTCGCCAATGTTGTAATTAAGTTTTTTTATGTGCTGCTCAAAAACTCAAAACAGCAACTAAACTATAGAAATCTTATTGAAAATAGCTATAAAATACATGTATTTATAGTATTCCGTGATATAAATATATAAAGACATCAGAAGATGAAGAGGACATGGGTAGATATTGAAAAAATGCGCATTTTTACATGTGTAGTTAAAAGTAAGACCATTAAAAGAACAAAGATGCAATGCAGACGTTTACAAGGATGAAGCAACGTAAAATATATAAGACGCGATCTAAAAGAGACATGAAACGCGCGTCGTGTCTACATGAAGCGTTAACGAGGACTAACTCATAAATACACACTATATATATAATAGATGGCGATTCAATCGATAATTCTATAAATTCCTGTAGATCAGGGATTCCCAAAGTTGTCGATATCGACCTGGGGTCGAAATGTCATGTTTCTCATGGGTCGACATAAATAAAAACTGATTTTGGAGGTCAACGAGGTCTTAAAATTGACCCCTATTAATTAACACTAGTTCTTATTTGAAACTTTCAAGATATTGTATAAGTTGTGTTGGGTGTACAAATGTGTTTTTTTCCAAAAAATAACTACCTATTTAAGTATTTTTATGTAATTAGTATTATAATTATTAATTACTTTTGATATTTACTGAATTTTATGTCTTTTTATTTTGTTCGCTTTTGGTGAGAAAATGGTGTCAAGCTTATACTCACTTACCAACCACAAAGATTTTTTAAGTTTAGCTATGGGGGTCTGAGGTATCAGTTCATTGTGGAAAAGGGGTCTCTTGCCCAAAATAATTTGGGAATCCCTACACGAGGTGGTACTTTTAACTTATTCTAAATTGGAATAAAGACGATAAAATTATAGTTTAAAAACTAAAATTAAAACACTTGATAACTTAAACCAAATAAAGTAAAATAAGGACTTCCAGATTTGGTATTTCACACTGCCATTGGGGCTAAAAATTTGTTTTGTGGATTTTTCGGGGCCAAAATTTCACAAAAACGTTGGGGAATTTTTGAGCTAATTTGTTGGGGGTTGTATAACAAATTCAAGCTAAGCTTTAAAATCTTACAACTTTAAGTCAGAGGATGTATCTGTCTGTATATTGTTGATGTTATGTCGCTTTTGGCGTAATAAATGAAGTTATATTGACTTAATCCCTGTTTTAATACAATATATTAAACTTTTTTAAGTTCCTAATACTGAAAAAAAAAAATACTTTAAAGGATTACACAGGTTTAAGATTATGTTGAAAGTTCCAAAAATAGTATCATTTTTGGGTTATTTTCCATCTGATGTGGGGTAATTCCAAAACTCAATCTGGGTACCTAGCTGTCATCTTAATTATCTCACTCTTAAAAATGTAACATAATCCACTTCATACATTCACGTCTTCGATTTGAAATGTGTTTCCAGAATTGAGTCGTTTGAGGGGTGTATCTTCGAGTCTACTTACTGGAGAGATAGAAGTTCTTCGTGAGGAAGTGTTGGCTGGTGAAGCAGCCTCGCAGAGTGGCGAGAAGTGGACCATGGGCAAGGTGATAATGGACCCCAAGCTCCGGCTGCCACTTCTGCTGGCCTGCTCAATGCAAGCCGGACAACAGACCAGTGGGATTAACGCTGTAAGTGTCAATCGGTTTTCCATGGGTCGACATAAATAAAAACTGATTTTGGGGGTCAACGAGATTTTAAAATTGACGCGTTTAATTAACACAGATTCTTATTTGAAACTTTCAAGATACTGTACAAGTTGTGTTACGTGCACAAATGTGTTTCTTTTTCAAAAGATAATTACCTATTAATACCTTATGGGAGCATCGTACGCATACGTCTAATCATCGCAGTGGACAACGAACTACTGGCTAGCGCAACGCGGGAGCGCCCATATTAAGAGTTGCTCTATCTCTCTCGCACATCATCCGTCCCATTCACACATTGTGATATATATTGTACTGGCTGTACGACTTGTTAATATTTGTATTTAAGGTTACCATTTCCAAAATAGATTAGTTCACTTCGGTTCACATCAACACTCGAAAGTTAATACTACTCTCTGTCATCTGAAGTATCATTTAACCTTTTTTTTTTTTTTTTTTTTACTTGGGGAAATGCATTGCCGCACCATCAGCCGCGCCGGGGAGGTCGCGGCCGGTGTGTGGGGCTCCCCCGACGCCGATTAATCAATACGACCGGCGCCGGGTATACCCACTAAAACCCCAAGGGAGCCTTCTTCCGCCTGAGTGCCGGGGTCACGGTATACAGCGTGGGCCTTGACCCGCGACCCCGGCGAGCGGTGGGCCGCCTCGTAAGCAGAGGCGGCCTCTCCTGTGTGCGGGCCGGGGATGGTGTTCCCGGCCCTGAGAGGGTCGCGCGGCTTCCTCTCGCGCCCTCTCGCGGCATGGTGCGGGCGGAGGCCTGTCTAGTCCCCGAGGCCTCGACGCCCGCTGCCGCTCGCCCGTGGCCTTACCGCCACGGGCCTTACTCCTTGCCGCTTCCCGCGGCGGCTGATGGTGTTGCCGCCGCGGCCGCGGCCCTGTCCGGTGCCATACGACTGGCTGCCTGGCGATTCCTCCTGGTGGGCTTGGCCCCGCAGGACCTGGAGCCCACCTGATGACCGGCCGGTTTGCCCGCGGCTTCGCACAGAGCGCAGTGCGGCTTCGCGGTGCAGGGGCCGGTCACCAGATGGCCGGCTTGTCCGCAGCGGTAGCAGTGACCGCTGCGGTCCACCTCTGAGGTGCACATCGCCGCCACGTGACCAGCAGCGTGGCAACGGTAGCACCTCTGGGTCCTGTGAGGCAGGGCCTTCACGAGGGCGGAGGTCCAGCCCACCAGGAGTCTCGTACCAGCTGATAGAAGCTTTTTGGCGGCCGCCACCGGGCAGGCCACCACCGTCTGGCCCATCCCATCTGGGCCGGGACGGGCCGTTGACGCTTTGATGCTCCCGTAGGAGCATCCCGTGGTCCGCGCGATGGCGGCGGCCACATCTTCTGCGTGCACGTGATCGTCCAGGCCCGAAACGCGAAGACACACAGTCTTCTCGGGCCTGGTCACGCGCACGTCCTCGGGATAGAGGGCGGTCCTCAGTTGTTCGGCGAGGGCGTCGGCCTGGGAGGCGCTGTCGGCGCCAGGAAGCACCAACATTCGCGCCCCCGTGCGCGCCCTCTTGAGCCGAAGGCCGCCCTCGATCCCGAGGTCAGCCAGCCGTATTCTCGATTTCGCCTTCGAGAAGAGGTTCGCGTACGTAACCCCTCGGTCCGCCGCGCCTGGCTGTAAAGTCAGGATGACGGCAGCGGACTTCGGGGGACGCAGTCGTGGAACTCTCTTCTCGGCAGGCTTGTCCTTCTTTTTGGACGGGGGAGGGGGAGGGGGAGGCTGCGAGGATGACTCCTGCGCCTTCTTACCCTTCCCCCTCTTTCGTCTTCCTCTGTTCCCCCGCCGCCTCGCGCTTTCAGCAGCGTCAGCGACGGGGGGCGCGACCGGTGGGGCATTGGCCGACGGTGCCTTGCCCTTACGGGGTCTCCTGTTGCTCACCGTCGTCCAGCCCTCTCCGGCCGCAGCCGAGGGAGGAGGGGGCGCCGGACAGGCGGGCGGTGGTGGGGTGGACGTCACCACCGCCGTCTTCATACTGGCCCTTTGGGAGGGTAGTGGGGGGTACTCCGCAGCCGAGAGCCGCACAACGGTTGGCGAGCTCGGCTGGGAGATGGGCCTAGCTGGGGGAGGGGGGCTCGGGGTTGTGGCCAAGCGCACTCGCTCCTCCATGGCCGCGAACCGACTCTCCATTAGGAGAGTCAACCTGTCAAGGTTCGCGGCCATCGCCGACTCCGTGTTGGGCGGGGCTGGCGGCGCGGCTTCTGCGCGCGGCCGCACAACCTCCGCCTGGAGGCTCCTGAGCTCGGAACGGAGGTCTGCGATCTCTGCCTCCATGCGACTGTTTGCCGCACGGAGCAGGGCGACCTCCTCGCTGGAAGTGCGAGTCAGGAGCTCCTCCGAGGCCTCCCGCATGGCGGCCACGGCCTCCTTTAGGGCCTTCTGAAGTGTGCCCTTCAGGCCCTTGGAGACCTTGGCCACCCCGGCCACCACCGCCAAGGAGTCGGCGATCTGCTGCTGCAGGCCCTGCGCGTGAGCTGCACGGGCCTCGGGAGCGGCTTGGCTCGCGAGGGCGGGAGCGGTCCTAGACCTCGTCGCCCTCGCGGTGGCCATTGATGAGGCACGCTCCACGATCTCCTTTTCGCTTATGAGCTCAAGCTCAGCGCGCTGGGCCTGCACAAGCGCCTGCTTGGCAGCGGCTAGGCCCACGTATTCCCCTGTTGTGGGGGGACGGCCTCTGCCCCGCTTGCAGTCCGGCGCTGTAGCTGCCGGGGCCTTAGCAGGGGTCTTAGGGGGCGGTCCTTCGTCGTCCTCGTCCGTCGACGACGCCAATGGTGACGAGTCGTCGAACACCATGTCCGGGAGTCGCAGCCGCATCCTATCTCTGCGGGCTGCCGACTTACTCCTTTTGCCCTTCCCCTCCGGCCCTTTGGTGGGGCCTGGACAGGGGGGGCTACCATGTCCTCGTCCCCGGATAGGTCGGACGAGGACACGTAATCTACCTCAAGTGGCTGCGACCGCAGTGTGCGGGAGCCTACTTGACTCGAGCTTGGGGCTTCTGTCTGCGACGATATCGCCGAGAGGAAGCGACCATAAAAACTCTTGTCGACTCCGCCCTTCTCGGGCCCTTTCGTGTGTCTCCTACACTCATACCGCCCTTCTCGGGCACTACGTCAGTTTGTGTTTTTGATTTAAGTTCAGCCATATTTTGTTCCCACGAGTCGTATACTTTTTGAATGAAAAAACTGGGTGTGGTACGCAGTATCGACCGGGTTTGCCCCCCCGGCCTTAAAACAGCTCGACCTGCGCCGCATCTTAAGTTTAGGGGTTTTTTATTGAGGTTTTCTCCTCTTGGGCCGGCCAGTTAAGGCAGGCCCCGCGGTCCCGTGTGGCCGCGAGACGTGACCACGGCACCACACGGGATAACGCTCGGCGGTAGCGCCCAGAAGCGAGACTCTCGCCCCACCACCGTGCCCGCCGCCACTGTCCACGTCAAACGGGCGCGCGGGGCAGAACCGCGCCGCCCTCTCCTCGACAATCAGCGGAGCGGAGCTCAACGCTGACTGTCGCCGTCGGAAGGGAGGGGTGTTTGTGAGGGAGGTTTGGAAGGAAGGGAGGGAATACAAGGATTTGGAGTGGATAGGTGGGACACCACTGTCACGGAGTGAAGGGGGGATGTGACAGTGGCGGCTAAGGGCCCCGGGGACGCATCCCCTTGTACCGCTTCCTGGACGGAGACGAGTCCAGGGCGGCACTCCCTGGGGGAATCATTTAACCTCTACCTCTCGCTGCTACAACCTATTTAAGTATTTTTACGTAATTTGTATTAATAACTGTTAATTACTCTTGATATTTACTGAATTTTGTTTTTTATTTTATTAAATTGTGGTGGAAATGATCTCAAGTTTACTCACTTAATCAACCACAACGATTTTTAAAGTAATTTGACTATGAGGTATCAGTTCAGTAAACTGACTATACTTTGTCCAACCGGTTATTTTACTTTTGACGTTTGCACCCCTATCAAGGTGCGCATTTTTTTGACACGAAACTTCATCGGCGACAAATGTCACAACTGACATTATTTCATTGTTTCAGACGGCGCAATAGTTACCTCTGTTTTTTTATTTTTTTTATGTTTATGGCTTGGCAACTAGGCCTTTAAGCCAGGCGCAGTTGTATTGTAGGCTACAATCGACGCCATCCAACGGAGTTCTTGTGAAAACTCGACAGGCCGCATTTCGCTATTCAGTTAACGTTTCTCACAAAAACACATAATTACTACTCAAAAACTATCAATATCCTACAACTATTGTTCATTTTAGAGTAATTTTACACATTTAAAAAAAAACTGCACAGCACGACATCTCCTTTCGGTTCCCGTCAAAAAAAAAACCAGTGACCTCTGTGAGTGATCTAAAGCACAAACTATAAATTATCGTCATCGAGCCTAAATTTAATCGTATTTCATTGTTTTCAAATGAAAATGTTACGTAGAGTATGACAAAATACATAGAGTAGGGAAGCCACTTTCGCAAAGTCGAAACTCTAACAACTCCAATAGTATGTCGACAGTAATTTTGATACTAATATATTTTTGGGTTACGTAAAACATCGTGCAAGTATCAAATTGCTTTATTTACGACATACTCTTTTTGTCAACATAACCTATTATTAAAGTAAACATGATGATGAATGATGTTCACTTTAATAATAATGACTATAATTTTCTAAGCAAGAGTTTTAACATCTTTTGATAATTAACAGAACAATTATTTGACTAATGGTAGATTCCCTTATCTTACCGACCGTTCGTTTGCCTTATTATCGGTTAAAATTTGACATGAGCTCCATACATCTAATGTCAAAATTCAACCGATGGTAGGGCAACTGAATGAATACTAAGAACCGGTCATAAAAGAAGCAAATCTAACCATTATAAATCTGTCATGTTCATGTGTGTGGTTCTTTGGTAAATATCGTCAAAATATGTCACAATTGTTTTAGCTTCAAATTCCGCTAGACATGACATCCTTGGTAAACTTTAAAAATTACTGCTCGTCATACGAACTTAATAATGATAATAATAATATCCCATAAATGTCCCACTGCTGGGCTCGGGCCTCCCGTTATAGGGGGAACGGACAGTATATCCGCCACGCTTGTCTAAGGCGGTTTGGCAGGTTTGACACATCGGTTATATCGATGTGCAGGTAAAAATATGCGCATTAGGTCAGAAAACTGCCTAAGTGATGCACGCGTTCCGGCCAGAATCGAACCTGCGCCCTTTGAGTTTGGGACGCGTGCGCAAGCCATTACGCTACCACGACTTGAATGAAACTTAAAAATAACATGGATAAATTCGTATTGCTTATAATTGACTGACAATGACTACAATTAAAATAGAATATTGCCAGAAGGCAAAAACGTTAGTTCATATTCTAGAAATCAATCTCGATAATTGCGATAGTGTCGACGGGATACAAATTCGAAATTTATGGAATAGAAGCTAAATGCGATTGATTATAATTTGCAGGTCTTCTACTACTCATCAACGATATTCAAGCAAGCGGGTCTTTCCAAAGAGAATTCCCAGTACGCCACAATAGGGTGTGGTTTCATTAATGTGTGTACTGCCGTCCTTATGCTGAAGCTGTTGCCTCGCTTCGGAAGGAGACCGTTGCTTCTGCTCTCTATTGGCAGTGCCACTGTCTTATTAGCGATACTGGCTGCTGCTCTTAAATTTATTGTAAGTAGAAAATAATATTAAGACTCTCGTATTCTACGAAACTATAATCCCTAGCCGACCAGTTGTTTTGTTATCTTTGCTTTAAATTCTCTTTAATCCTTCGTAGCGGTTGTCTTAATTGTTTGCTTAATCACTTATCCCTTTGTGTTTATGGCCGACCTTCCGAGCAAGACATTATAAACCGTTCTATTGTTCATTCTCGTTGCAAGTTCTTTTAAGTCATGTTTTGCACTAAAGCTTCACAAACTTGAAAATTCCTCGACTATGCATGTTTATAATAAATGGCATATGTGTATTTATAAATATTATAGTTCTAAATACAAATATGTCATGTCTATTTTGCGAATATATAATGTCGACCCAGTAAGTCAGATTTAGTTAAGTTTCAACTGCGATAGTGACGTTATTACATGTACATTCGGAACGGGATTCTTACATCGACTGACTGCATGTTATATGTTATTAAGATCTTCTAACCCACGTTTATTTGTAAGTACTATAAAATTATATGGTGTACTTCTAATAAAGTTTGTTATCTTTAAAACAGCATTCAACGCAAATCTTGCAACTCGTAACAATATTTTAAAAGTTTTAATGCATCGTCATATTATAATCAATCATCATATGTATTCTCAATAAATAAGCATCATTGCTGTTCTTTTTTCAACATTTGGCAACATTTTAAAATTTTGACGATAATACTTTCCGTATTACATTTTGAACACGAATGATAATGTGTTTAAAATTTTCAGTGTGTATAGTACGATGCGTTTTAAGGGAGTAAGTTGCGTGAGTTTGCGTAAGCTCAATTAAGTTTTGACGTTTATTATACCTTACGGTGTGTTGTGTGAAAAGATGGCATGTGAGTCTGGATAACAGTCGTGCGGAGCGTAAGACTCTCCCTCTCGGCTCTGTCTGTGAACCCTATACTTGTGTTCTGCGTAATGAGGTGTACGAACTTCAAGGACGCATTTAAGTTTTGCTCGTACTGTACGTAAATAAAATTGATGTTTTATATATTTTTAATGTATTTGTAACATAACAAAAATAAGTTTTTCGTATTTCTCCATATAAATTAAGCTAAATATTACAGTACTCCGTGGCATGCGGTATCCTTAAATAGTTAATATACAGTTTAATTTTAAACCGTATCATACAATTTTGATATTCTCGTTTCAGGATTCGGTTTCGTGGATGCCTTACATATGCGTGATAGCCGTACTCTCTTACGTTCTAGTCTATGGTCTTGGTCTGGGACCAATCGCATACTTTATTGCTTCAGGTACGTAAATATTGACACTCCTTACACGTAATACGATTATTGGTATTTTATTTTAATAAATTCATTTTTAATTATTATTCAAAATCGGCAGACAAAGAGACAAAGACACACATTGTATGTTCTCAAGCTAAGCAAGTTACGCTTGTTTTGAAGGAATATACAACGGACCATTTTAGGGCCGATTTCAGACACCCAGACTGTAGTGAATAACGGACAGTTCTTATATACTCACTTTGTTGTATATACGTATATGGAATTTAGTCAATTTGATTAAGGGTCGATTTTTCAATCACCATATTAAGGTTGTTCAGAGAATAAAGTATAACATGGAAACATTAAAAATGTATGTTGCATGAATAAAACAGTTGAAAGGTTTTATTTTTGAATTCGCTCAGTTTATAACTTATTCGACTGATAACTTTTATCTTTTTTTTTATTGCTGAAGCACAGCAGACAGGCTGACGACCCAACTGTGATGGAAAGTGTTTACCATCCCCTATGAACATTAGCAACGCCAGAGGTGCCGCCAATGCGCTGCCGGCCTAGAAGGAGAAACTGGAACCTGGCTACTGATATCGAAACACAACTCAAGGTTGTTGTGGCGCCATACTTTAGACCAGGGGTGGTAGCCATCCAGGCGGGCAAATACCCTACCAATACCTGGCTGTGGGTTATTTTTTCGCCTTTACGACAAAGGCCGCCCGACCGCAGGAATTAGTATTATTATTCCGTTCCTGCACCGAGAGAATCTGATTGAAAAATCGGCCTTAAACCGTGTAATATTAATTTTACACTCTTTGTCTGTAAAAGGGCAGACGGTGACTCGCCACTCCCATTATTGATTGTTGTAATATTTGAACTTGTAGAAATATTCGAGGTGGGCCCTCGTCCCGCGGGTATGGCGTGGGGCTCTCTTGCCAACTGGGGTGGCAACTTCTTGGTGGGCATGTCCTTCCCCTCGATGAGGGAACTCATCGGCGCGTATTCGTTCATCGTGTTCGCCGCTATTACTGAGCTTTATTCGTCTTCCAGAAGTAAGTACAGCGCAGTAGAATTTTTGGTCCTTCTAGCTGGATTTTGGAAGGCACCTTTACTCGTTTTTCGTAGTATTTCAAAATGGCACCAACAGATGTTCAAAATCAAACTAAGAATTAAGCTAGTCTCAAAGATACACTTCATAATAGTTTTGGTGTTAGTCCTATGGTGAGATTTTGGAATGAATGAAAATGAATCAAAATCAAACTAACTATTAAACTACCCCCAAAGATATAGTTCATATTATTTTTGTAACGCGCCAAAAATAATATCAACTCTACAATCATTTTTGGTCCTTCTGCTCGGATTTTGAATGGTGAATTTTACTGTTTTTTTAGTCTTTCAAAATGACAAAAACAGTGGAGTTTTATCAAGATCAAACTAGCCTTAAGCTATTCCCAAAGATACAGTCCTTATTAGTGTTGTCGCTAGTACAAACATATTATTTTGTGCTGCTTCTCTTTCACTACGCGTCAACTGATAGGTTCTTGGCTTATTTTAGAGTACTTTAGCAGTTTTGGCAATACGGAAGCCCTGGCTTTTCCTCATGTTTCGTTTGTCTTTGTATAATTCGGAACAACATATTTTCTTGGAAAATACCTAGCTACTATGAATGACATTTGACATGAAGATACAGGTGCTACAGGTGGTGTAGTAAAGCTATGAAACACGAAAATCTATGGTGGTGGCTAAATTGTTAATAGGGGTCATCCACAAATCACATCACACGAATTTAATGATTTTTCTGGTCCCTCCCCGTTCTTGTCATACGTAGTTGGTCATATTCGTGAGACTCCCTCTCCTCTCGTGTAACATCAAATATTTTGAAATTTAATATTTATACATTATTAAATTAAAACAGCAGCCCCGTAATTAGTTCTATTTCAATTTAAATTATTTTTTAATAATTTGAATTTTGCTCATACTGATGGAAATAGTTTGAAGTATTTCGTTAATAGTTATAATTTCGTATTTTAAAGCTTAAATATGACTTTGAAATGTAACTTCCAGCCCTTGTCATACAATATCACACTTCGTTGATGCCCTCCCCCTGCCCTTAGCATGTGATGTAATTTATGGACGGTCCCTTATATGGAGTAATTTTTTCAGAATGTACTTCCCGGAGACCCGCGGCAAGACCCCGACGCAGGTGGCGCAGCTCTGCTCCCGAGGGTTCAGATCCAAGCCGCTCCTTTCCAAGACTGCTGACGTCAACGTGTGACGTCATCACCCCCACATACACTTACCCGGTTAGGTTCATCCATTCGATAGACTGACCACAATTATTACCATTCGACTGGCTAGTGTATATAAATGATAAGTATATTTTTTGTCAGTATGAAGCGCCCCTTGCGGCAGTCTCTGGAACTAATATTATTACGAACACAAGTAATTTTTTAGTTCACTGTGACTCTCGCACTCGACGCCTTGACAATCAGCGCCAATCAAACAGGCACAAAAATAAAGTGCGCAGCCAGTGACCATTCAATATCTCGTTTCTATTTTCAAACTAACAAGTGCGTTCCACTAGTCAAGCTAATCAGCGCTCAAAATGCTCCTTCAACCGTTCCACTAAACTACCAAAGCCGATTTACTCGCGGCGTAAATGTCACCAATGACGTCATAATTGGGTATTTGACAGTCAAATCAACTGAGACACTTCGTATCATCGCACAAAACGTCATAAACTGCTTGATTTTGTATGAGAATACTTGCCACATGAGAACACAATTTTAACGAGAAATAACTTATTAATTGTTGTTTAAATTATAATTAAAATTATTTCTATAATGAACCGTTGAAAGTAAGATTATAACAGGATATTTTGACGATTACTATTTTATATGTATACTATTTTATAATTTATTGTAATATGTGTCAAATACACAATTATAGACAAGTTAATCAGCGTTCAAAATGCTTCTTCTACCGTTCCATATAACGACCGTGGTCGTTATGGTCGCGGCGAAAACGTCACTAATGACGTCATTATTTTCGCTCACATAGCGCTCCCAACGATCCATCTCAAGAGGTGGGCTGAAGTGGTCGCTGACCACAGAACGTTATCGTCTCTATCGATACGTTGACAAAGGCGCCATTTTCAAGTCAATCAAACATCAACCGATGACTTTTGTGTATTTAGTTAACGACATCAAAGCTCCATAATCCATTTCACTTGAGATACTCCCAAATAAAAGTGTAACGGGAAAGATCGCTATCATGAGCGTGGTCGTTTTGAATGCTTAGTGGAACGCGCTCTAAATTTATAGTTAATATTTTTTAAATATACCTAAAGCAACTGAATAATTTTCCAAGTAGTTGATTTGTTGATTTATTGTGGCAGTTGCTACTAATTTACGCTAGCGTGATTCTAATGTATTGTACTAGTAGATTAAACTACAAAATTGCATGTCTATTTGCTCAATATAATAATTTTTTTTTCTATGTAATCATATTTTTTTAAACGATTCAAATAATAAAATATATAACAAAAATAACATGCAAACTATATATTCATCATAATTATGTTTGAGTTTAAAATCATATGATGGGAAACATGTAATTTTTCCTAGAAAACTCTGTCTGAGTCTGTAAACAAATTATATATTTTTAATATACATATCATGACTTGGATCTACATTAATTAATACAATATTAAGAGAAACATTCACCGCAGATATTGATGATATTTGTATTTTGCAAAGCAAGGATTATAATTTATATAAATTTAGTTAAAAATTATATGTTTAACGCCTCGCTACGAACGTCGTAGGCTGCGTCCGGCGTTTTATTGTACACGGCCTGCGAGTGTTCTTTATGGAAATGAATTATCCATACGTCATGCGTCGCGTACAGCAAGACGCCGGACGCAGACTACGGCGTTTGTAACGGCCCACTACCAGATTGTTTATGTCTCGTTTAAAATGAAAAATGCGCACAATATATATAACATCAGGAACACAGTTTTCGAAGAACGAGTTATATAGTCATGATCAGCTCGATTGCCATTTTGAAAATGATTTCAAAGATTTCAAACTACATTAGGCCGACGCACATAGTGTTGAGTAGGACACGATTGTAAAATGAGTTTGTAAGAGTATCGCGACTTTTTATATTGAATCAGTACAATGTAATGTACCACTTTAAATGAGGCGAGGAGTTTTGTACGGTTTGTACCGCGCCAGTATATTTGAAGCTTTGTCTCATTTGTCTCGTACTTCACAATTTGCATCTACGCGCTGTACAATCAAAACTTCTAATTCGGCAATGTTCGTTAAGGGGCTACCCAAATGGAATTTGCTATCTCGCTCACGTATTACCACATTTTTGAAGATATAAATTCATAGAACAACATTGGGGTTTTTTTATTAAGTTTTGTGTAATACGGATTTCTCGTATGTTAATTCTATGACTTTACGTCTTCAAAAATGTGGTAATGCGTGAGCGAGATAGCGGACTCCATTTAGGTAAATCCTTAAGTATCGGATGTGGTCGGCCTCGGTCATCTCATTTTACTAGCAGTCGTACTATGACATGTCATGTTGTCCCTCTTTCTCATGTGAATATCCGTAAAGGTGTTATTGTGCTGTTGTAGCATAAACCTCATTCCGTCCTTCCTCTTACGTATGAGGCACCCACGCCTCAGTAGCGCGAGAAAATTTTTAAGTCTTACATTTAAAAATTTTGAGCCGTATCAGTACAAATGTGTTTTGTACGGGTCAAATGTACTTGCTCATATGTGTACTACTCAATGTTGCACACATCTGAGACGTCTTACCCGTGGAAGCGCGTATAGAGCAGTTATACTCAACCCGCGGCCCACCGAGCTTTTGTGAGTGGCCCGTCTACTATACTAATAGTTGTACAATTACATTGGTAACACCTCAGGTATTGCAAAAATCCATAGATGACGGTAACCACTTTCCATTAGGTGGGTCGCAAGCCTCTTTTATACTTGAGCAATAAAATACACCTACATACAAAATCTTTTGTTAACAATACCTGCACACACTTTTTCCTTCCTAGGAAATTCTTTTGCCGTACCGGCTGCTCGACGAGCTAAATCAATGACTACATGTAAAGGTATGGTCACTGACTATTATTGGTCTACTGAATAAAAAATGTTGCATTAAATTGAAGTATATATATATATATATATATGTAATTTATAATATCATCGTATATGTAATTATATATGTATATCTGTATATATAGGTATATAGTACTTTATTTATATTTTATTTTTAATAATACACCACCAAAAATCGTAAATTGAAATTTCCTCTAAAATCTCTTTAGACACTGGGTTGCCCGGAAGAGATCGCTGTAAGCGATAAGGCCGCCCATTGTTATAATGGAAATGTATCCATATCAATTGTCTACACTAAGTTTATGGTGAACAATAAAGAGTTTTCATTCATTCAATCATTCATACACCTAAATAATTTCATGTTGGGGCCCACACACATTATCAAATACGTCTATGTGGCCCTTATAGGAAAAAGATTGAGTGTCGCTGGTCTACAGCATGTGTCGCGTATTTCACGCTACTTGTCGAACAACTGAGGACTCGAGTCATATACGAATTTGAAAGTGATTTTGAAGAGGACTTACTTACTCTTGATGGCTTTAAAAGTAAAATTTAATTTAATTTTCGAACAAATGTCGCAGGGAAATGAAGAAAACCGGGATTTGATCAATTTACGGAAGATGTTACCGGCGTACGTGGCCTAATGTAGTTCTAGCTTTATTATTGTATGTATTTATTGAATGTTCGCATTTTCCATATAATTAGGTTATTAATGATATGGTTGTGAGTGAGTTAGAAAGTCTGTATCTAGAAACTATAAGACAAAGCACATAATTGAAAATTTGACACTAGTGATGTAAATTTTATTATTGCCAATTTTATTTTAATTATTAAACAGTGTTGCTCAACTATAGACTTGATAATATTAATTAATTATTTGTAATGTTATTGTTATTAAATTAATCTGATTTAAATTATATCTAATGATCAAGGATTTTACAAATGACACAGTCACCAAGTACAAATGTAACTGAATAAACATTTTTAGATGGAAGCCGCTGGGATTTTTTTCAGTTACATATTTTATTAGTCGGTTGTCTTTGCTCTTTCTGTGGTTTTAATTAGACATGGGTAGCTATTGTAGAAACCACCTAAATGTCGGTTGTTCACAAAATAGCCACGTCTTAGTTATCCAGCCATTGGCCAGCTAGTTAATGGTTGACGATTAAAATCGACAACTGACAAGTTTACGGTTTAGCCGTTAGCCGTCGGCAGTCGGCTTCTGAGCCACTCACCCATTAGCCAAATAGCTATTGATGGTTTTTCAACCATTTATTGAGCTGTAATTAGGCTGATGGCTTTTGAAATTTCGGTTGGTTATCCATCGCTAGGTGTGATAATGTGGCAACTGATTTTAATATTTATTTGTATATTTTTCTGTAGATATATTATCTTTTTATATTGTTATATTAATATATAAGGCTAAGTACAAAGATTTAGTGATATAGTAGTAAATCGAGACTTACTTCATAACTAGCCAATAATCTACTTTTGTTAGTCTGCGTCAAATATTATGCCTCTCCAAATGAGATAGTCTGTACTGACCGGTTTACATATATTAAATACGTGAGTAGATATGTTTAACTAAACTTAAAATGTAACTTATTACTAAAATCATAAGTTATATATAAGTAGCAAAAAGCGGTGCTAAGGGCTCGCGAAATTTTCTACCTAGTAATAATTAATTAATTAGTAATTATTTATTTGTGTAATTACTGATTACTTATTTGTGCTTAACCAAAACAATCTATTTTTAACTAAACAACATTCTGTTCACATGTTTACATCGATATTAGTTCTTTGGTTTTCGAACAGATGGCGTTTGTTGTAACAGTCCAGTTGATATTACACTTGTTTTATTGGTTTTATATATTGTATAAAATAAGATAAGACATCTTCTCAACTTACAAAAAGAAGATCATACATATGCATTGATAAGCCTTTAAATAATTACAATGTAGTTCAGTTACTAACTCACCTTGATATGAATCCAAATAGAATTACATACATAGACAGGCAAATCGAAGTGCAAATGTAGCGTGGTTTAGTAGTTCTTACCCAAAATCACTACAATAATTATCGTTCTGGAAATTGTTATTATAATTTATTGTTGGTTTTATTCAAATGTATTTATTTATTTTTACTAATTAAATATTATATAAGTAGACTTAGTTTTATAAATTATTATTATTATTAGTTATTTAATTAACAAATTTGGGTCGTTTTGGTTTTACGCTTAAAGGAAGGTTTGCACTGAAAATCAGCGTTGTGTCGGATATAATTCCGGCACAGCAATATGCTGAGTGCAAACCTTGTTCGTTGAAAATGCGGCGTACAAATTCTCAAAATATGCTCTGTGTATAATAATGTATAACGAATGTAATTACGTCGCTATTTCTTCGAATAAAGGTTTTCTTTCTTTCTTTCTTTCTATCTAGAAAAACATTGAAATTTCTATCAAAGTCAAAGCCCAAATCTGAAAGTCTGATAGTTTCTCAGTAAAGTGTACCACAAACATGTGAGAATAATGATTTTGGGTAAGTGTAATTGACCTCACTGACTGGCTGGTATATGAACGCTCAGCCCAAACCCCTGGGGCTAGGACCGTGCTAATTTGTATGCGGTTTCTTTGTATACTATAGGTGACCACTAAGCATTTTTGAATATTCAACCCCTAGGACGGTTATAATATCCGTCATTTTCACGCCATTATCAAGTTTTGGAGCACGAAATTTTATATTCATCAGATAAATAGTACTATAAATAAATAAATAAATGAATGAAGAATATAATAACACTGCGAGTAAATGTTTTCGAGCGTTGCATGATAATTGCGGCAGGTCTGTACTCGCGCGCTGACCGAAACAAACTGTTGGCAGCGTTTAGCTGTTTAGGGAAGAGGAGCGCAGAATAACGGGAAGGCGGCTTGCCACGATTACAGCGCTTAGGCAGCCTGCTGGCCGCTACAACATCACTAATATCATGTTATAAAATAGTTTTTGGCGGGAACTGAAAGAAGATGTTGTGCTGTGCAGTTTTATTTTCTAGAAATGTGTAAAATTACTCTAAAATGAACAATAGTTGTAGGATATTGATAGTTTTTGAGTAGTAATTATGTGTTTTGTGAGAAATGTGAACTGTGTGTAGTCAAATGTGGCCTTTTGAGTTGTCACAAGAACTCCGCTGAATAGCACCAGCTGATAACCTACAGTTCAGCTGTGCTACACATAGGCATAAGAAAATGAAGAAACTACATTAAAATTTAAGATCTGGGGTTAAAGGCCTAGCTGCCAAGCCATAAACCTAAATAAATAAAAATAGTTTGTGGAGTTTTTGGCGGAAACTGAAAGGAGATGATATGCTGTGGAGTTTTATTTTATAAAAATGTATAAAATTACATAGGCTTAAGAAAATGACAAGTCGTGGTAGCGTAATGGTTAGTGCACGCGTCCCAAACTCAAAGGGCGCGGTTTCGATCCTGGCCGGAACGCATGCACCACTTAGGCAGTTTTCTGATCTAATGTGCATATTGTTACAACCACGTTACCACGTGCTAATAACGGTGAAGGAAAACATCGTGATGCAACCTGCACATCGAGATAACCGAAGTGTCAAACCTGCCAAGCCGCCTTGGACAAGCGTGGCGGGTATACTGTCCGTTCCCCTATAGTGGGAGGCCCGAGCCCAGCAGTGGGACATTTATGGACTGCTATTATTACTATTATAAGAACATGACAAAACTATATTGTAATCTAAGATATTGCTTAAAGGCCTAACTGCGAAGTCATAGACCTAAATAAAAATAGTTTGTAAATAGAGGTTATTTCAAAACATAAATTATTCTTAATTTTTGTTGGAATTTTCTAGTAATTATCACGATTTTAAATGTTTTTGACTTTAGGTCTAGGTCCAGCTTTAGGTGTTTATATTTTTGATTGTTAGTAACCCTGCTCATCAAGTAATCGTAAACGCGTATTTAATATATCTAAACTAGCCAAAGTGTCTGTAATATCAGATTTGTACGAAAACCTATCAATTTTTAATCTAGAGTGTCCTAAGCTTGACGCGAAGCATAATGTCAATGTCATTTTGTGACACTTGTTTTGTATCAAATGGCTGGTTCCTATATTCACTTGCCCTACCATCGGTTGATTTTTGACATTACTATTCTACCAAGCCAAATAGACGAATGCCAGATGTGCGGTCGACCGTGTCGGGTACCGATAGCAAAAAAATCTAAAAATACCAACATGATTATGGTCATTAATTTTAATTTGTTCTTCTAATTTTTTTTTTACTAATTTCAAACGTCGCCAACGAATAAAAACTTAACAAGCTAACAATAAAAAAATAACTAGTAAAAACTTAACAACATGTACGGGCTACGGCGCGACACCCGTAAAAATGGCGATGATGATGGAATGTGGTGATAAATGATAGTCACTCGGATGGCTATAATGGTATATTAAGTCAATGTTAAATGATAAACTTATGAAACTAATGATAATTGATAATGGTTGATAAATGCTATTATTTGCTAAAATGATGGTGTGCTGTACGCGACACGATACCGACCGAGCGTGTTCGCTGCTTGATTCGAACTCTGCTGTGTTCAGTTGACACGAACACTTATAAATATGTGTTTTTTTAATGTAAAACGCATAAATAATGTACTTGGCCCGTACACAACCACCAAAAAGATCATAATAACACAATTAGGTACAGAAATGATGAGTGAAATACGAGTCAAACTTATTGAAGCTGCGAACGGTACTAAGAGGTACGCGGGGTCTGAGGCGGTATGCGGCTGAATAGGCCTATTTCACTTGTTTGTCTAGTTTTGTTGGTCGTGTAGTTCTTGTATGGAGCTTATGTCAAACTTTAACCGATAGTAAGGCAAATGAATTGTCGGTAAGATACAGACAGGGACCGTGCCAAAGTGATGTCTAGTATGTTCTTAGCTTAAGATTTTAATAAGGTTATAAATTAATTTTATACTGCTTATGTATTCTACCTACAATACCTTGGTTATAAATAGAATATTGCTCCTATTGTATACCTACTTAAACACAATTGCAAGGTCCAGTGAAATATGCTATCATATATGAGCGAAGTCACGTGTCCATGAATAAATGCGACAGATTTTTTTCGTAACTTTATATATTATATGGAGGGTAGATATAAGGAGTTTTTTCTTCTAATAACTATTGCTTTTTTTTGTTATTTATTCATGACCATTGAATCTATGTCTTTCAGTCGGAAACATGTTTAAAAAGAACTTACACTATGTGTAGCATAGCTGAACTGTAGGTTATCAGCTGGTGCCATTCAACTATATAATTTAATTCGGTTAGAGTAGTTACCACCTTTGTGTTGAAAAAGTGTCCCTCAAAACGCTGATAATAAGGGTGCCTCTGCGGTAGCACAGGAAAAAATTAACGGAAGAGCCAACAGTAAATCAAGTGAGATAGAAAAATAAATAAGGACCGAAAGATCCCCGCTCTGGAGTTTATTATTAAAAGTTCTAACTAACTAACTAACTTGGCCTCCGAAACGAGAACACGCCACTGGGATCAGATCATTTATCTCTCGTTTTCCATTTTGTAACAACAGGTTTCTCCGTGAGTGGGGTTTTAACCTTCCCCCAAAATTACATAATAATAATAATAAATCGGCAGACAAACTCACACACTGTATATCCCCAAATTAAGCAAGTTACGCTTGTGTTTATGGGTAATATACAACGGACCATTCTGGGACCGATCCCAGACTCCCAGACTATAGTAAGTAACGGAGAAAATACGTTTCCGAAATTTACTATACCAGGAATCGAACCCGGAGTTGCAGTGAGGAAACAATGCTGGAGGACCACACCCGTCGTTGGTCAGCAAGTCCATCGGACTTGCCGGAAGCATAGCTATGCTGTACTACCGACCACTCCCATATCCGCCCCGGGAGAGGGCCGTTCCTCTACTCCGTGAGGGCCAGCGCGATTAAAAATTCACAATAATTTAATCGCTCTACACGTTTCCTCACATCATTATATTTACTAAATTATTTTAGACTACGTAATAGTTGAGGTTTTCTATACTGACATTTTTTAAGTAATAACTTCTTATGGGAGGGTAAACCGCTTCGTTACGTAACGCGTTGCGGCGCCAGTCTGTCTGGCTTCCCTTTCTCTCACGCATACGGCAGCGGTATGTAGGCTCCTCCTCTGTAACTCACAGCGCTAGCCGTATTTCGGTAATTAGATTAAACAATGATACTAATAATGTACATATCCAAAATTCTAATTTACATATTCAAGAATTGTAACTAAGAATAAAATATACTTTATAGTCAATAAAAGATTTTATTAATAAATAACCTTTCCTTACATTATCATATTAATATACATAAAGTTTGAGTAATAACCTAAGCTTTTCTCAAGTTAAACAATTTCAATTTTAAATAGTTCAACTTAGATTAAGTTATCAATTATGTCGGGCGTCCCGAGACGCACACCGGCTGTTTTATTTTCATTTTATCGCATTTCTACAATTTTTAATTCATACTATTGTGGTTGGTTTGTGAATTTCTATATAAGATGGTGCTGCTTATCTGTACCCTGCATAGTATTTTAATAATAATACTACTAATGACTATGTGGTACAGTATTACACAAATTATAATTCCGATCGGCAATTCTCGTATGCGCAGATAAGACGGATCAGTTTCCGACATGTAAATAGTCTATATTGAACTTTATTCACGAGGGCAAAAGGCAGTGTTGCTTTCTATCAGGGGCTGTAAATGGTAGGCAACTGCCTACGACGGCAAAAATGCCTGTAAAAATGTCTACAAAAACGCTTGAACTACTAGTAGTTTTTCCGTGAAAACGGAACAGACAGACAAGAGTTACTTTCGCATTTATAATGTTAATAGGGATTCGTTCACTTGAATCTAGAAAATATATGAGTAGTGAAATCAACAAGTACACACAACGCGCATAGACAGGGTTCTGGGAGAAGAAAGCTTGATAGAAGACTTCTTTTAGTTTTCTGAAGCGTCGATGGGGGTGGCATTTTTCGAGTTCGCCTACGGCGGCAAAAATAGCTAGGGCCGGCTTTGTTGCTATTAGAGATGGTCGTTTTTGTAAAAACGTTTTTGAGCAACGATGCCTGTAGTCGATACCAGTTGACCACGCCACGGCAAACGCGGCGATGACAAACCAAAGACTCGACGTATCGCTCGCTCGCTCACTCTCGGGTGCTCTCGGTATGATCGGTCGTTGTTCGAGGCAACTTCACACTTTTAAAACAATATTCTAGTAGAAGTCGTAATGTTGAATATCGTATCTAAATAATTTACATAACTACTAAACAACAGGCATCAAATGTTATACGCAGAGTTGCAGGTACTTTAGCCGGCAACTAATTTTGGCAAATTGCATCGATGCCAGAAATACGATGCCGGCGTCGGATACGGTTTACAATTAACGATGCGCATCGATGACAAAATTTAACGAAAACGCCCATCGCTGGTTGCTATGTATTCTTAGCTCTGTCCCGCTTAAACTATTACGTACACTGACGATGTGTTTACTGTGCTGATACATCGGGAGGAATTATTATTTGTGTAATACTACAATTATCATGATCGTATGAATTCCATCCAAACTTCAAAAATAACTTGTGAATTAGCTATTATGTATGTTATGAAATTGTTTTATGTCTTTTTCGTAATTATTCGTCATTGTTCATATTTATATATCAATAAGTTATGTAGCACAACTTTGTTACAACAAAATATACAAGGGAAAGCATGCCAACATGGTATAGTTTAACTAGGTTTGTAAAGAACAGTAAGTATCAATACAGGCCTTATGATTCGTAATATTTGAATCCGTCGATTGTTTAATGTTTTATGTTAAAATAAGTTGTTTTATCTTTTTAATTTTTGACAAATGAGTATGGTTTTAATAGGCAGTGACGTCCAATTTCAATTAATGGTAACTTTGTATTTGTTTTAGATAATTACACTTTTTATACATAATAACGTTATTTGTAAAAAGACAAAAGAAATTGGGAATTAAATATATAATATGAAAATAGGGTTGTTTAATTGTTTGCTTCCTCTTCATGCTTTGCATGCAAACCGAGTTATATTTGTATACTTGCGGGTCCGGCAGATGTTGTCCTGCCCTGAAAAAAATAGAACCCGATGGCAGCGCCACCTATCGGGTCCAATTGTGAATCAAAACTATCCGGGGCCCATTCGAACACACAAAAAAATTCATCAAGAGCGGTCCAGGTGTTTAGGAGAAGTTCAGTAACATACACACGTACAGAAGAATTATATATATAAAGATATAAGCCACTGGAATATTGTAAAAATATGGAATTTAGAACATAACTAGTCAAGATTATAATTATTATTACCTAGACGGTGCATGCTTGCTGGGTAGGTTTCGAAGTTTCGTTACTGGAATTGAGATGCAAGTGCTTCAATCAGTATACCACCATGATAGATTTATATTTCGATTGAATATCCTCAAGGAGAGTTATATAGGGAAATAATAATATAATAATAATATATATATATATATTATATAATAAATAATATATATATATAACGGGCAATATATATATATATATATATATATATATATATATATATATATATATATATATATATATATATATATATATATAGTATTATCTATGTCTATGGGCAGACAAACAAAATTTTATTTTTCTTCATCATATAAGTCTTAGTAAGGACGACGATTGTTGTTATTACCAGTTTGAAACTAGATGGCGCTGTATTTTTTGTCAAAAATACTGAAACGCGCTGAAGTGTTCTTAAATATGACAGTGGGGTTTCTGAATTTTTATTAGCTAGGTATCGCTTCTCGGCCTTTTGGCTAAGATCAAAGTGTAGTATCTGTTCTTTTCAGCTTAATATCTGAAAGTTCCCGCACTGCGGGACCAGTATATTAAACTGATTTTTGTAAATCGATGGGATGTTCGGGGCTCGCTCCACTCCCGTCACGGGTCGGCCCGGCATTGCAGTGCCGCCGGGATTGGCCCACATATATTCTTGTTCAAATCAGCAAACCATATCACAGATAACGATAACGGCGTTCTTAAACCTCGAGAAAGCATACAATTGCGCCCTTAATTCTTAATTCTTTGATCACGTCTGGGATAATATTTTTATAATTATAGTTCGTTTCACACAGATGTATCGATGTTTTTGATGCCATTAATGTTAATTAAATATTGACAGATAAAGTAGATATGTAAAATGGATTAATGGCATTATTTTTAACGACATAAATAAGACTCATTTTGCCATAATCAATATCCTTAACATTATCACAGATGAAGATCCTGTTAACCTGTTAATAGGTAGATAGTTGTGGATCCTTAGGCAGGAATCAGGAATGTAACGAAAAACTGTGCTGCATATTATAAATCCAAGTTTCTAAAATAAATTGATATTTTACAATAGAAATAGACACAACTATTGTACTTTAACATAAAATAATCTCAGATTAATTAAATCATATTTAAAAAATTAAACTAAAATGCTAAATTATTTATCAGTAATTAGAAGAAGAATGACCCAAAATATTGACAATCAATCTTAGTGCGTAAATAGCTTTACAGGTTTACTCGAGCGACATTTACAGTATACATGTTTTGTGTTATTTAAATAAAATATACTTAAGGCACCAAATTAAATATTATACAAACATAGGTTAAGTAAGTTTATATTGCGATGCTATGAAAGGCCAGCTAAGTAATAAGTTCTTAGTTATATTGAAAAAGACCTATGTAACAGTTAGTTCGCAATAAAATGATTTGATTTGATTTATAAATCCGGGGTAAAATATGTGAAAAAATGTTGCTTTGGTTTTAATACTTTATTTTTTAAATAAAATAAAATATCGTAAATATTTTTTTAAATTTTGATTAAAGGATGTTTTAGAATTTGGACAATATAATACTAATCTCAAAAGTCTATTCATCTCTTTTACAAAAGCAAATCGCTAAAGAATTTCTTGTGGTGACCTCTGTTTAACAATAGAAACGTAGGATTTAGAAGCTTTTTCAGAAATTGTATCTAAAGAAAAATGAAAGAAATTTATATAATAAAGAATAATTTATTTCCTATTAACAGAACAATTAATAATATATTGTAGTAGGTATAAATTTATCTCTTAAAGAAATTATTTTATTATGATATATTATTTATCTAAAGTATCAATGTCAATAATAAAAAATATGCAAAATTTTGGTTAGACTTAACTATAATATGTTTTCCTTCACCGTGAGCACGTGGTAAATATAATAATATATATGCATATTAGGCCAGGAAAACTATTTTAAACAATGCATGCTTTCCAACCAGGATTTGAATTCATATCATTTGAATGAAACTCCATGCGCCCGTGCGTTAACCATTAAGAGTGAATGAACGTACACTGACGTACAGATGAAGAGTAGCGGTGTGCGATTATGAGATATACTAATGAAATCATTCGATTATGAAGATATCTCTCTCGATTATGACAGATATGTAGTTACTAATTTAGTTGTGAGTACTTGTGAGTCGCCTCTTGCTTGTTGAGAGTTAACAATGCTATGCGAGCGAGCGAGACGCGTTGGTCAGATCGGACGATCTCACGATCGTCATTCAACGGAGGGCGGGTGAGGATTGCCCCGCGCCCCCGCACGTTGGCTGCGTCCTAGCTACGCCTCGCTCGCCAACATCTCGGTTCACACACACACACACACACACACACACACATACACATATACTAGTACCCACAGAGCAAGTAACGCTACGCTTTACTAGTACCTACCAAAACTGCGCTTACGCACACTATCGTTTTGAATAATACTGTATGATGATGTCTATCTGTATTTTTTAAAGTTTATATTTATAGCAATGTGTGATACTACACTGATGTAATAAAAATTAGTAGTACTTATATTAGTAACATCATTCGATTATGAAAAAAAATTGTAACTAATTTCATAATCGATTATCAAGATTAGTAATTCAAAGTAATTCGGTTATATAAATAAGTATAATCGCCCACCTTTAATGAAGAGCATCGAAGCGTCAATATAAAAATGTATAATTATAGGATAGTGACCCCTATCTGTGCAATGTAAGGCTCAAGGCACACTGACGCAACAAAAAAGGCGCGCACAATTCTCAGAAAATTTTATCTTTTATCTCGTGAGCAAATATGTTGCGGAGATAATGATCAATATGCTATGTAATTTTGTAGATTGACCCTTCGATGCACTCTCGATTCTGCATCAGTGCGCTTAGAGCCTTGACACGTACATTGTGAAGACAAATCTTATATATAAAAATCAATTGCTGTTCGTTAGTCTCGCTAAAACTCGAGAATGGCTAGACCGATTTGACTAATTTTGGTTTTGAATTATTTGTAGAAGTCCAGGGAAGGTTTAAAAGGTGAATAAATAGGAATGATTCTGAGGCGGTACGAACTTTGCCGGGTCAGCTAGTATCCTATATTTATTTCGTCTCTGCTTTAATAACGTGTTATCTTGAAAATTGAAAGTTTTTTAATTCTTTTAAAATATGTCGAAACGAATAACTTTTCATTGTCAATCTATAATCTATATATATATATATATATATAAAGCGCAAAGTCGTGTTAGTTACACCATTTATAACTTAAGAACGACTGAACCAATTATGATTTTTGTGTTTTTGGAATTGTCTTCGTTCGGAATAGGATAATAAGTATTAAAATACGACATTCATGAGTAAAAAATTGTCATTAAAAAAACACCAGTCACAACATCAGTCTAGCCATTAATTCATTCCTGATCTTTCCCGGCCGAGTTCGGCAATGGTGACTGGATTTAAACTCATTTTCATGTGTCTGATTTAGGTGAATTATTTTTGTGTGTTCAAGTGGGTCCAGGGATGATTTATATTCACGATTGGACCCGGTAGCTGGCGCCGCTGAACACCTCTTTAACGGTGGGATCGATTTTGATACTTTTATTGTGTTTTTCAAGTAGATTCCAGGATAGTTTAGATTAACAATTGGTCCTGGTTGATGGCGCTGCAATCGGTTTCTAGATTCTTCTTTTTTAAGGGCACGACATCGTCTGCCGTGTAAAGCTAGTTTATTATAAAAGAAACCAGGTTTTTTTTTGGAAACATAAAATCGGAAATGGCGGTTTTAATAATATTAATACTAAAAAATATGTGTCGTCGGTCTTATCACATTATTGAAGCATAGAGAAGATTTTTAGATTGAATCTTTGATGCGCCTCGAGTCTGCGTCAGTGCGCCTTGATCTTGCCAGAAATTGTTTACAATAACCATTTGCAGTTACATATTTATATTATTCTTAGATTAATACGTCTTACGCTATGGACCTGTTTAAAGTACATAAAATTAAATATGACGACGTCATCTCCTTAGATATTCTTCCAAGATCTTGAGCTGATCCCAGCAGACTAATAGCAGCACGGTATGAGGCCCTAGCCTCATGTAGTTGGCTCCAACCCCTTTGTATAAGGACCCAAAACCCTCAGTCTTGATCATCTTGACGAAGCAGTCTGTCATTCCATTGTATAGTATACCTTTGTTATGAGCATCCACCGCTGGAAGAGAAAGCATATGAAATTTTATAGGCACGCGTTTTGAAATTGAGATTCTGGCAATAACTTAAAAGCATACCAACTATTACTTTACTATTTCTGATAAAATGTTACCTTAGATATTTAGATTTTTTATGTTTTATAAGCTATCAAGACCTAATTAAATCTATTACAAAACGCTCCTCAATGTTATGTTTCGCTAAATTTTCTTAAAAAAATCCAGGCTCTCTCTCTCTCTTTTCTTTCACAATATCCCAATTAATTGGGGTCGGCACAATATGTCTTCCTTCCTATACTCCTCTATTCTGACATATATCTTCTATCACACCACAAATCATCATATCATCCTTCACACAATCCATCCATCTTTTTTTTGGTCTAGGTAGACCAATACATTTGTACCCATCCATCTTGTAGTTTAACATTCTTTTTGCCACTTGACTTTCATCCCTCTTCATTACTTATATGTCCATACCACCTTAATCTTCTTCCTCTCAATTTTTAAGTCACGGGTGCAACTTTCAAAGATCCCCTTATGTATTCATTCCTCACCTTATCCATTCTTGTAACATCACACATCCATTTCAACATTCTCATCTCAGCTGAATGGGGACGTTTGTGGTCCATCACTATAGTGGCCCAACATTCCGACCCATATAGCATGACTGGTCGTATGACAGATATATTTGACCTTTTAGTTTCAGTGGCATTAGTTTGTCGCACGTCACACTGGTTACTTGTGTCCACTTAAAAAAAAATCCAGGCTGAAGGATTGTAATTCCAGTAATAAGTCCTTAAGTTACAATAGTTTGATCTCACCTTGGTTAGACAGTCTGGTGGCAACCACATCAAAAGGATTCAGGCATAGAGTCATGACAAGCCCTCCCAAATTGGCACCGACGAACGACAACATAACTGGCGAGTTGTTGAAAAGACCTCTGTCTCTCAACCATTCTTTTGCGTATGCGAAGCTCACCATTTGAGAACTGCTGCCGACAGCACCTCGTGGTATTTGAGGGTACACGCCTCTGAATAGGCCTGAAATACACAATCTGTCTGTCACTGTCAAGGAAAGAAGACTCGCGTCACCAAAGGACTGACCTGTATTTGGGGCAACGGATTAGCGTTGCCATAAAGGAGGAAATGCGGGTAGCATTATGGGAACTCTCCCTAAAGATATGGACTACACCTTTTATCTTAAATATATTATAGTACTTTTTAATCTTTAAGTTTTATTAAGTAAGTTTTTGTTAATCTTTTATTTTATAACGTATAATTTAAGGGTTAATCCTTTTTATTTCATAAATAGTTACTAAACTAACTAAAAAAGAATACAACTAAATATCAAAAATAAACGAAATTATAAATAAATTAAACTAACAATAAATTATACATACAAACTAAAATTATACTATAAAATCTAGTCGTGCCCAAAAGACTGGCCACATTTCCTCACTGAATGGCAACGCTAATGCGTTGCCCGAGGTATAGACCAGTCTTTTGGTCACGTGAGACATCCACCAGACGTTTGGCCATGTCTCGATAAAGCTTTTTCGCCTCAGGCCCCCATGGTCCCAGGTAGTTAGTTAACTACTGGACCGATTTCAAAAATTCTTTTACCATTCGAATGCTACATTATCCCTGATTAATATGGGCTATATAATAATTAGGGATCCTTACTAAAACTTCAATAATGTAACCCTCAATCTAGACAAAATACTTGGCGCTGGAATCGGGTTCTAGGTTTTTAGTTTTTCAGGGCAGGACAACGATAAAATTTACAAGCCTACCCTTAACTCCTTCGTTTCTGTAAATATCAGCTAAAGCTCCAAATGTCCCGTCATGCCGATGCTGGTGTCCCACAGCAATCGCTCTAGCTGCTTGCGCCTGCAACCTCGTCTTCACCAAGAAGAATGGAGTGCCGGCAATCGAGCCTAGGGCTCCACCGACGCCCGCCGCCGCAGCCCCTTTGAAAAGCGAGGTACGACCCCGTGAATCCGTTGTTAAACCACGCCTTTCCGTTATACGATAAACCCCTAACCTGAAACCAACCATCACCACTAGCCTTCTAGTGTTGATTCTACGTTATGCTCGGAGTGTCTGCTTCGAGCCTGGGGTTCATTTTCCTATTTTTTCTTCTCAACTTTACATGGTCTTCGACATTTGTTAAAGTAAATCCAAATATGTTATTCCTCATCATGGCAAGCCAGCATTTCCTTATATCTTTCTGTGTAGGTAACACATGGTAGCAGTAATGTATTGACTGGAAACTATTCCACATTTATCCATACTAATTCGATCACTTATTTCATTATGTGATCGAAATCGTATACAAAATAGCTAAAGTAGATAGTCAAAACGATAAACGAGCGAACTTATTTGAGTAAAATTGAACCTTATTTTTTAATACGTTAGGCATTCATTTGCTTGAGTTATTAATAACGCCGCGAAGTAGGGTAAAATGGGGGAATGGCGGTCAACAGGTAATGCCGGTCACATCGAAATTTAATATTTCCAAAAACATTTCGCTAACACTAGTAGTGTCGCCATCTAGTATACGCCTAAGTATATTTATTTACGAAGCATCACCATTTTGAATACGGAGCAGTGTGTTTGACAGCTGTATAAAGGTTAGGACGTGTTTTGTTATAAAAAAGTAAAACTTCGATGAAAGGTAAGCTAAAAGTGGTTTATACTAATCAATATCTTTCTAAAAATCAATTATTGCATATATATTAGTGTATTCTATAGGTTTGTTGGATTTTATGACAGTAATTTACGTTTTTAGTGATTAATTAAAGAAACCATTTTTGAATTTTGGGGTTATAGCAATCATTCTATGCGGGTAATAAGTCACTGACCGGTATTTCCCCGCATGAAATTATATGACAATTTACTATTATTTTCTTTGTTGAAATAATATTTCATTTTGACTTGATTCTGTACTTAGATGCCGCGACATAGAGAAAGCACCACGATGAAAGTGAAACGGACAAAAGAACAATTAGAAATGGCTATTAAAACTGTTAGTGCTGGCAATTCTCTACGGTCAACTGCGAAAAAGTTTGGCATACCCTTCAGTACGCTACAAGAACGGATTAAGAAGAATGTTCCAATTACGGGACCTTCTCTGGGAAGATATTCTACTTTTTCACCAGAAGCAGAGACAGCTATGGCTGAGAATATAAAACTTCTAGGCAAACTTTTTTATGGTCTGACTCCAGTCCAAGTTCGTAGAGCAGCTTATATTTATGCTGAGAAATATAATATAAAGCACAACTTTAACAGGGAGAGGGAGGTAGCAGGAAAAGATTGGTTGTATGGTTTTTAAAAAGGAATTCTTCAACAACTGTCCGCCAGCCAGAAGCAACCAGTATTAATCGTGTGTCAGCATTTAACAGAGAAGAATTTAACTTGTTCTTCCAAAATTTGGAAGATGTTATGTAGAAACACCAGTTCACTGGATCTAAATTGTACAACATGGACGAGACCGGTATTACCACTATGCAAGACCCTGGTGCAATCATTGCTGAAAAGGGACAGAAAAGAGTAGGGTCAATTACCAGCTATGAAAGGGGAAAAAACATAACTGTAATTTGTGCAGTGTCAGCTTCAGGATCATACATACCTCCTATGTTTATTTATCCAAGACAGAGAATGTCACCTCAATTGTGCAAAGATGGTCCAGCTGAAGCCATTTACTACTGCTCTAAAAATGGCTGGACGAATGAAGAATTGTTTGTAATATGGCTCAAGCATTTTGTAAAATTTGCAAAACCATCCGCTGAAGAACCTGTTCTGCTAATTTTAGATAAAAACTATAGCCACGCGTCTTTTGAAGCATATATGTTCTGTAGAGAAAACTATGTCATTCTGTTCTCCATTCCACCCCATACCTGGCACAGAATGCAGCCTCTAGACATCACCTTTTTTGGATCCTTAAAAAACGCCTACAGGAAGGGGTGTGATTTATTCATGAAAAGCCACGCCATGCAAAAAAATACTCCATTTGATGTGGCTTCCATATTTAACAAAAGTTACTGTAACACGGCAACTATACAAAAAGGGGTGTCTGGATTTAAGGCACCTGGAATTTTTCCAATTAATCCAAATATTTTTGGAGAGGAAGACTTTCTGGCTTCGAGTTATCTATTAGATACCAGTAAGGACTCTTTCACTGTAATGGATTCGTCTATCAAACATAATCCTTTGGACCGAAACAACACTATGCATCAAGATCAAGCTGTAACTGAACCTGAGGTCAAGGTCTGGTACTAGTGCTGCAGATCAAACTACTGTAAATCTTTCTGAAATTACAAATCGACTTTCAGACGAGAACATTGCAATTGTGACATCGAGTAAAACTATATTAACTCCATTGCCAGTTCCAAAAACGAACACTAAACGAGCAAACACCAAACAGCATTCTGCTGTTATGACAGCAACACCTATGAAATAAATACTAGAAAACAAGCTAAGAAAGAGAGAGCAAAACCAGTTAAAATTAAGCCAAAAAGTTACCAAAAATATAAACAAAATAACTAACCAAAAAACCAGTACAAAAGCTAACAAGATAACTCAAAAGAAAAAGATTTGTATCAGCATTAAGAGAAGACAGCGAATGGATATAAAATTCACTGAAAAATTTTCGTCTTCAGATGAAGAAATTTTATCTTTCAAGAGAAAGAAACCCCAATTAAAGTCTCTTGCGTCGAACACAACAGAGGAACAGGATGTGGAAAACATTTGTGATGACGATGACATTTCTAAAGAAAATAAAGAAGAAACATGTTCAATCTGTAAAGAGTTCGGAAAGAACGAAATATGGTATAGATGTCGAGGTTGTGGGCGGTGGGCTCACGAAGAGTGCAGTGGTGCCGATTACCCTGACAATTATCTATGCGACTATTGTGAGAGCAAACAAACCCGCAACCTGCGGGTAATGGCGGTCAACAAAGGGTTTTAAAAAATGAGTAAAATATAAGAAACGTTTAATAGATTTGTAACGTGTCTCTTATTTATCCTAAGTCCATTAAATAAGCTATGTAATAAGTCAGGTAGTTTTATCATAAGTGTTTAAAATAAGAAAATATTTCGATTACTGCTTAAGTGACCGCTATTCCCCCACTTTACCCTAACGTTGGGAGTGCAACGTATTATTTCATTTCACAATTTCAATAATTTGTTGTTGTAGTCGTCACCGTGACACTTACGGGTCTTGTTATTTTATCGTCACTTCTAAAATATGTGGTAGTGATTTTTCACAGGTGAAATAGCATGAAGGATTTATCAGTAACAAAACGAAGTAACTTCACAACAATGATCGATATATTAAAGTAGCTGTAATTTCCATCACTACTTCCTATCCCAAAATCGGCTTCCTTTAGCCGGCTTCATTCAACTGAGACCTCGGGGCTCGGTCTACCTATTTTGTTTGTCTAAGCCTAAGGTAAGGTATCAAACGCTGAAAATAAGATAGAGTAAAATGTAAATGCTTACAACATACCTACCTAAAAGTGTTCAGAAAGAACTGAAATCCGAGCATAGCTGGAAGTCCACTTTGTAAAGCGACCAGACCTTCAGTCTTTGCAATTACAAACAAGCCATGTGGAACATTCTTGTAAAACACTGCATGATGTCCACGTGCTTTCAATTCTCCTTGAAGTTGCAACCTTGTTTTAACTACTTCTATTGGATTCGTAAACAGAGTTGCGAACATGGCAGAAACACCACCCATCAATAAATCCGTTAAGTCACGTCCGACGCCATCTTGTCTGAGCCTCGCCGCCATTTTGTGGAGCTGAAAAATCGTGATATTTATTTGTGAACAAGATACAACACATTGCATAAAATAAAATACATATAAGTAATACTTAAATTCCTAAATTGACAAAACCTAACCTAAAATATTTGCAAGTTGGAAAATTCTATAGTAACTACAATGCCTAGTCACTTGAGCTACATAGGCATGTTCCTCATGTTTGCCATCTTCTACGCTCCCCGGTGAAAAAGTTAAGAAATCTGAAGGAATGACAAAGTATTATATGCATGGCCTTACAAAACGTGACAAGATAGCAAAAGAAGTGAAGGAATGACCAATATTTAACTTTAGGATGGTCTGTCTTTCTCTACTTTTCATACGGGTTTTTTTATTTTTTATATTGTAGTTCAGCAGACAGGCAGACTCCCACTTCATAGAAAGCGGTTACCATTGCCTGGACATTTGCAACACCAAAGGTGCTACAAATGCGCTGCTGCTCTCTTAAGAGACTGGAACTTGGTCACTAATGCCGGAACACAACTCAAGGCTGTTATGGCGGCATATCCTAGACCAGGGGTGGTAGCTATCCAGTCGGGCAAATGCCCTACCACCTGGCTGTGGGTTCTTTTGTCGCCTCATACGACAGGCCACCCGGCCGCAGGAAATTGTATTCTTTCTCCGTTCCTGCACGGATAAAAAGTATTATTGGAACAACAAACAGCTACATTATTAAAATTGTAGATACAAAGTTACAACTTAAAATATTAAGTAATAATGCAGCCCACAGCGCTGTCTGCAAGTTAAAACAGAAATATATTTTTAAGGGATTTTGTGACTACGTGAAATCGCTAGGCTTAATATTAAGTATATATTTACATTTGACATTTTATATATTATACTACAAATAGTAAGGAAAAAAGAACAAGTACAAAATGGGATAAGAATTATGATCATCAGTTAGTAAGGAAAAAAGATGAACAAGGAGAGAATGGGATAAGAATTATGATCATCAGTTAGTAAGGAAAAAAGATGAACAAGGAGAGAATGGGATAAGAATTATGATCATCAGTTAGTAAGGAAAAAAGATGAACAAGGAGAGAATGAGATAAGAATTATGATCATCAGTTAGTAAGGAAAAAAGATGAACAAGGAGAGAATGGGATAAGAATTATGATCATCAGTCAGTAAGGAAAAAAGATGGACAAGGAGAGAATGGGATAAGAATTATGATCATCAGTTAGTAAGGAAAAAAGATGAACAAGGAGAGAATGGGATAAGAATTATGATCATCAGTTAGTAAGGAAAAAAGAAGAACAAGGAGAAAATGGGATAAGAATTATGATCATCAGTGAAAGTTAGAGTTTTGTGAAGCAAGATTTTGAATTTGGGTATTGTACACTACGATATCAATAACGTTTGTGCATATTATCCCATATGATTTACATAATTTGACTAAATTGCAAAAGAAACTTACATGGTATAAGTAAGTACGTAATGTAAAACATGTTCACGACTCAAAATACTAATGTATTAGTAGATCTACGTATCATCATGAAAGATCATAATATAATTAAAGATTCATTACTATTCAGGGCCTGAAATAAATTTTGAGGAAAGTGCTTTAAATTGACAAAATGTTAACAGCGACATTGAAAGCTTTCATGAAACGAGACCTACCCGTTTTTATTATCTATATGTATCCATTTCCTAACTATATGTAAACCCAGCTAGAAGCATTTGTCTGCTTTATTTTAGTATTTTTCATTTTATTCGTATTAATTATACGATGTGTATCAGTTCGTTAACAAAAGTATTCTTTAATCATAAATGTGATAATTGTATAATTATTATTTAATGACTGTTAACTTAGAAAGATTTTGTCTTTGTAGCCATTGAAATAAATGATTTATTTATAATAGTATTGTTACGAGTTGCAGGACTTGAATTAAAATGCCGTTGGAATTATTATAGAGTTTATTAGAACTATACAAACACGTATAACATAGGTATAAATATAACTGAACACAACCAGTCCAAACGTAAAGCACGATTCAATAATACGCGCGAAGTCCGTCACTAAATAGATTACCGAATGTACACAAGTCTTGCTCCGCTTGTGGTTATCGCTCGACTGACGATCTCTCCATTGGGCCATTGCTTTATACTGCACCAATACAACATGGCTACCCAACCGCGTAGACCGAAATTCTTAGAACCAGTTCAACACACCTGGATAATGACTGCCATAAAAGATTACAATACACAATGGGCTGTTTTGTAATCACCAATTTTAAACAAAAGAAGTCCAAATGTCGAAAAGGTAATAAATGTGTTTCTACAGGGCTGCAGGTGTGAATTTGTCTTTGTCGGCACTAGGTCGTAACAGTATTATAAATACAATTTTGAAAAACACATCCCTTACACCTCGTGTAACTATTATGAATTAAGGGATTATTCTTTATTTTTGACATATAAATAAAAAAACAATAGTCAACAGAAATAATATATTTAACAAATTACAACCAGTTTTAACATTATGACAAGTAGCAATACAAAGAATTTTAGGAAGTAGGTTGTAAGTGAAATCAGTTTTATGCACATTATACCTAATAACAACCACAACACTAGTAACAAAATTTTACTATGGATATGGAAAAAGGTCATTTTTGCATATTCGTATGATGAACATGACAAATTTCAAAATAAAGTGGAATTTTATGCTATGTCTTATAACTACCAATATATCTAGATCTAGACACGTGTCAATTTCACTAAGCGATTCTCCAAAGGTGACCGCTTTAGGCCCCCCACATATGATAATTCACTAGTAAAAGCGCAACTTTTTTATATATAGCTTGAGTTCAATAGACAGGCAGTTTAGACAAAGACAACAACAACAAAAGCAGACAACTCTAAAGGTTCCTAAACCATACACGACTAGATGGCGCCCCAGGTCTCTCTATTCTACATTTTAAAGACGTTATATTATTTAAAACAGACTTTGCATAATTATTTTTTGCATTTTCTTTACTTTATTAATTTTGACAATATTATTTATTTATTCACGTTTAATTATATTTATACTTGACATTTGAATTGTTATATGCTTTACACTCCTTTAATGGATTCACATACCAGAATAATGATCTGTAATATAACATAATAATGTGTATACTGTTGGTATGCCTTAAATAAATAAAACATACTTCTAGAGCAAATAAATGAAAATTTTTAATTTTAATTAGGTTTCTTTTAAATTTTTGTTTTATTTGTTTAAAAAATGTTTAAGTAATAAAACGTTTAAAATCGAGCGAAGAATTATTTATCTGTGCCGTTTCTAGCAATATTTAGAAGCTTTCAGATTAACGCTTTTTACCGGATGAATGATTTATCATAGGTATTGTTATTTTTTGCATGATATCAGCTGTGCAATTTGCAAACCTAGTAACATTTAAATAAATCTTTATGCATTCATCGTTTTGCTAAGCATTTGTGTTTGTGTTGTGGCATATTGTGTTTGCCGAAACATGTGAAAAATAGTTTTGGTATCGCTCCCAATAAGCTTAATAAATCGTTTTCAAAATTGTACATAGTAAAACATCAGTGAAGTTTATGACTTGTTTTTTGGAACCACTTGCAATTATATATTATAAGTTGAAACTGCACAGCTGGTATGTATTAAAGCATTCAAGAAGGAAATCTCGTGACGCAATATTAAAAAAATATTATTATATAATAACCCAAAATATATTAAAAAATATGGTTATAATAAATGCTAAATTAAATTACAAACTTGGGTGTTAATTCTGATGATAAGCCTAACAATTATCAACTATTACACATTTATTTTAAAATAAATATGAGGACTTACAAAGGTACTTTCTACTTAATAATACTGGAGATTACTGGTTAGGGAATTCTTTAAGAATACACCGTATAAATAATATTTACTTCAACATGTAAATAACTTTTAAGTTATACACGTAACAACATAAGTACGGGAAGTGTACTGAATGAAACAATTCATGTTTTTATTACATTATCGGGTTATCTAAGACGTAATCATAAAATAATTTACAATAAGGACTTTTCAAGTATGTATTGATCATATCTTTATATGTCTAATTCTTCTGTACGTATGTGTCACTAAACTCCTTAACCGCTGGACCGATTTTGATGAATCTTTTGTTAAGTGGGTCCTAGGATAGTTTAGATTCGCAATTGTATTCGGTAGGGTGCGTTTGAATCAAGATATAGAATTTTGACGAAATTTTTTGAGTGTTTGAGTGCGTCCCTAAATGGTTTAGATTCACAAATAGACCCGGTAGCTGGCGTTGCAATCGGGTTCTAGATTTATTTTGTTGGGCAGGACAACGTCTGCAGGGCTCGCTAGTTTGAATATAAATTATTTTCAATGAAATTTAGTACGTACGTACTTTAGAAACAGAAAACATTTTATCACTTTAAATGCAAGAATTTAATATTTTCTTAAGTTTTCGCGACTAGTATACATAATAAAACTACTTTTTAACGGTTTTAAGCATCTTCCGTGATCACGGCTACTGAAAAGTGGCCGAAACGTAATCAAATAAATTACCGATGCAAGAATTTTTGACGAAACAAGGAGCACTTTATGCGGAGTTTGATATTTATTACATGTTTTATCAGTTCAAGGATATAAATGTTATCATAATGTAATTTCTTACGTAACCCTGTTTATTCATGGAGATCTATTTTGAATATTTACACTAATTAATGTAACAAAACACTTGAACAATCGAGACGCGAGATTCACGACATAATGTTTATATTTTAATTACCATATATGTCATCGCAGATTGTTAGGATAATTTCTTATACAGATCTTACAAAAAGCGAGAATATGTGAGATCTTTATTTTCATTGCACGAGTTCAGCAGACAAGCAGACAGCTCACCCGATGGAAAGCGGTTACCATCGCCTATAGACATTTGTAACACTAGAGGTGCTAGCGCTGTCTAAAGGGAGGCTGAAACCTGGCCACTAATGCCGGAACACAAATCAAGGATATTATGGCGGCATACTCTAGAACAGAGGTGTTAGCCAACCAGACGGCAAATACCCTACCACCTGGCAAATTACATTAACAAAAATATATGTATAACTAATATAATTATATGGCCATCAATAATTTCAATGGACCGTTAGTAACTATTGGAAAACCATTAAATGCCAGCTCATATATCTCGCCTACCGTTCATTTGCCTTACTATCGGTTAAAATTTGACATAAGCTCCATTCAAATAACGTTATAATTTAACTGATGGTAGGGCAAGTGAATTAGTAGTAAGATATAGGAACCGGCCATAAATCGATATTAGACGGTTAATTGCCGTCTTGCAATTTGGATGAACTTCTCAAAGTGATCTCTATATATTGAGTTAGATTAAGTTTGTAGGTTTCTTTAAGATCCTTAAAGTAGCCTACAAACTTACTCTAATTCAATATGAATAAGAACGTAATCATTCAATTTCATTGAATACCCGGTCGTTTCAGTTCTGTCGATGTCAATATCAACATTATGAAGCCATTGAATTCAGCGACGCCATTATAGTTTCCTGATAGAAGTCAACTAATTATACCTTGTTTTTGATACTGAGACTGAGACAATAGGGTGGCGGACACATGTTACAATAAATTCTAATATTTTACATATAAAAGAACAACTGTTAAAATAACATCATTAAATTTTAAAATATCACGATAGAAACCATTTCAATTAATTTTCAAATAATAATTAACGTCCTTTTTGACACCTTGTACCTACTTGTGACGTCATAATTAGGTACGTTCGAACAAAATCTATGATATTGCGAGGTTCAGTAAATTTATAAAAGTACCTCAGTTGATTTAATAGTCCGCTCCCTTACTTACGT
The DNA here is from genome assembly GCA_039645545.1 of Dendrolimus houi. NCBI lineage: Eukaryota > Metazoa > Arthropoda > Insecta > Lepidoptera > Lasiocampidae > Dendrolimus > Dendrolimus houi. The sequence continues at coordinate 4,576,267 of CM077127.1, read as the reverse complement.
AACTTACGAGTGTGACATTTGCAATAGTCAATGCATTTAACACTAAAATGCATGCATTATAATGTAAGTTTGACATTTGAAAATTGTCAATTTAGTTTCTGTGTCTCAAAAGGTAGAACAGAATATATGTATTAGGTTAACGACAAGTACGTATTTAAATTTTTATAATTCGCATGTCATTCAGACGAGGATGTTTTATTCTAGAGTATACCGCCATAACAACCTTGAGTTGTGTTTCGGTATTAGTGACCAGGTTCCAGTCTCCCTCCAGAGAGCAACAGCGCATGTGTAGCACCTTTGTTGTTGCAAATGTTTATAGGCGATGGTAACCACGTTCCATCTAGTGGGCCGCCTGCCTGTCTGCTGGACTCGTGCAATAAAAAATAAAAAAATCTACCGGAATTTGTTTTATTCAAGTTAATTAATGTTAATTTTCAGATTGTTAAAATGGAACGTCAAGTTGAGAATTGATCATTTACGACAACGAAAACGAAACGTGGGAATAACAAAAATCTAATAAATTACAGTGCTTAAAACTTTAAAACGTAGTTTAATTATGTATACAAGTCGCGAAAACTTAAGAAAATATGATTTACGACATCTCTTTCTGTTACTCCACATTCTGAGGCTGCAAAAGCAGTTCGCGACATTTGTGCGTAACACGTAGAGGGTATGAGAGCTGAAAGAACTGCCGGCAGTTTGTATGCCAATTTCAAAAATGGAATTATTACCTCAAAGACACAAAGAAAAACTAAAAAACGGCGGTTATTTTGTTGCCAACCTAACATTATCAAAACTGACAAAACAAATAGGGGTGCGGACACATTTATTAAAAGAATTACTAATATTTTTAAATATAAAAGAACAGGTGTAAAAATAACATTTTATCATTTAAATTTTAATACATTCTGATAGAAATAATTTTAATCATTTTTCAAACGATAATTGACGGCCTTTTTGCCACCTTTTACTTACACCTACTTATGACGTCATAATACGCTTCTACAAAATGTATGAGACTGTGACATTCTCTAAGTTTTAAATAGTGGCTCAGTTGATGTAACTCTCATCTTCTCTATTATGAAGGCAATTACGATCAATTCTGGTATAATTTGAACTCAAGATTTGATGCCTTGGTCTTTAGGATCTTTTGAAACCATTTTAACACTTATAATACTAGTCATAAATAACAATAATATATAGCATTTATAAAGAAACCTTTGGTTTCTTCACACTTTCAATACTTTTTTGTAAATCTTTTAATATGTCCCAAAACACTAGTAGAAGTACAGTGTGTGGCGCTTGTCTCAGATATGAAGGGCCAATACCCTTATAGAGGGCTAGGATACCTTCGGTCTTGGTTATCTTCTTTGCACAGTCTATTATTCCTATGTAGAGCATACCACGGCCGCTGGCGTCCACGGCTGGAGATGTATAAAAGATTAATTAATTAATCAGATTGCTAACAATGCGCCTGCATTTACTGCATTATTACTATTTTTATCTGTGCAGGAACAGAGAAAGAATACTAATTCCTGCGTTGAGGCGGGCTGTCGTAAGCGGCGACAAAACAACCCACTGCCAGGTGGAAGAGCATTTGCCCGTCTGGATGGCTACCACCCCTGGTCTAGAATGTGCCGCCATAACAACCTTGAATTGTGTTCCGGAATTAGTGGTCAGGTTCCAGTCCCAACTATGAGTTCAGCAGCATTGGGAGCACCTTTAGTGTCACAAATGTTCATAGGCGACGGTAACCACTTTCCATCACAGTTGGCCGTCAGCCTGTCTGCTGTACTGCAGCAATAAATAAAAAAATACTGTATGTTTTGATAGTTTAAATCGTATTTTTATCAAAGTTATTCAGGACTATTTACTGCAGTAAATAATTTATTAAAATTATTACATGTAACCTTATTGCATCGATTTACACATTAAGCCAAATAAATTACCTAAACACTACATACACTTTACTGGGATCTAATCTCACATCATTGACACAACATCCAGAATTCATTTAGCTACCATGACATTCCTCCAATGTTGTTAGTTCATATAATTTTTTAATTATTAATAGGATACCAAAGAAAGGAACTAATAATACTGTAAAACATGTTCAATTGGTACATCAAAGAATTTAAAACCGAACATTTGGCCATGATTCCCATGTAAAATGTCTATAATTAAAATCTCTACACCTTCTAATTATAGAGACATCATCATTAAATAAATATGTGAAACTACACATACCTTGATTGTAAAGCCTTGTCATAATAACATCCATTGGTGTTAAAACCACTGTTTTGACCAAGGCTCCAATGTTGCTGGCCACAAATGCAGATAAATATTTAGATTGCTGGAATAGGTCATTTCTGTCCATCCATTCTTTACAACTGCAACGAAAGTCCAAACTCAGTCAAGAAAATTAGAATGAATACTTGATAGGTTATTGTTTGAATTTTTTCATTGTGAGATGTAAATACATCTCACATTAAAGTATTTTTGTCCCAAAAGTTTTGTATATTAAAAAAAGAGAAATGTGAAACTCTAGAATATATCTGTTGTTTAGTGAAATTATGAAATATAACTTCATATTAGTCCTCATAGATCATAGACCTAAAATTTAGCTGTGACTGATTTGGGAATGTTACAAATGAGTTTTATATTCATAAATTAAACATTCAAAGTACATTTTAACTCTAAAATCACAAACCACATGACACTATATTTATAAATGTAACTCACACTGCAAATGAAGCAATCTGTCCAGATGAACCAATAGAATTCCTAAGCATCATGCCATGTGCCCCTCTCCATAATCCTAGGACTCCATTTTCCTTATAAATCTTTTTTATGGCATATAAAGTTCCTGGATGCGCATGCTGGGTCCCCACAGCAATTTTCCTTGAAGAGTATGACATCAACTGTGTCTTGACTAGCTGTAAAGGACTACCACATAATCCACCACACATTCCTGATACAGCACCAAAAAATAAACTGTTCAGAAAAATTGTATTGTTTTTTTCATCTCTTAATAAGTGAAAGTTATCTGCCGATTGGTATATGCCTAATCTGAAAATTGATTAGTTCATTGTTAGCAGATGTTAATAATGAAAACAGTAAGATTCAATGAGAAAAAAAGCAAATTTGGAAATAGAAGAACTAGAAGAATGAAGAAAGGATCTAAATACAAGTCACACCAGTTGAGAATACTGAAGCAAGCAATTTATAATAATATCTTCAAATAGTACAAATTTTGATGCTAAAGTCAGGCATAATTGTTATTTAACTGTGATTACATGTCTTTGTGTGTGTGATTTTATATTTTTACAGTTAAATTTGTATTTCCCCAAAGTTAGTAGCAAATAAGTGAAGAAATTGTCAGTTAGAATTGTAATTCAAACTGACAATTTATTATTTATTATTAATTTATTAAAGAGTAAATAATTTTTTTATTACATGTATGTAATAAAAAAATTATTTACTCTTTAATGAGCAAACTATTTTTATTCCACTTAATCCACTATGATTAACCGTAATTTAAAGATATTCTGAGTGTAGTAATTATGTTATATAATTTATTGCTTCTATAGCTAAGGCAAAATCCAAAAGTGATTGAAAGTTATCAATGAATTTATTATAACAAAATAATATTTTAATAAATTGTTTTAAGACTGCAAAGCATGTAAGCAATAACCTTATTGAAAAATATTAGAACTCAGATTCTGAGATATACATGATTACTTCAAAAATTTAAACTATTGCTTACCTTACACCATTGACAACAAGCTGAAACCACAATGCGGGTACCAAGCCCTTTTGCAATGCAGTAATTCCATCATGTTTCACTATTGTATACATAGCATGGGGTATATTCTTATAATGAACTGCATGCTGCCCCTTAGATCTTAGTTCTCCTTGAAGTTGCATTCTGGTCTTTACAACATCAAAGGGGTTGCTGAAGAAACCAGCTCCAACCCCAGCAATGCCACCCACCAGAAAATCCATATTTTTTCTTTACTCACAACCAAATGTTTCATAACAATAAACAGTAGTAGCACTGTTCTTCAGTATGTGAAGAACAGGCAAAGATCGTAGTCCATACAGCCTCATAACAATAAACATTTGCAGTTTTTTAAGGATGCAATAAAACCGGCAGTTTTTAAAGATGTATAAGTACTTCTTTATAAATTCACATTGTTGTTCAGTTACACAAACACTGTAAAAGGATTGCTCTTTTACTGTAAGTTTAATATTTAGAATATTACTTAGGGTTGTAAATTTCATTGTTATGTAGGGAGATTGTTAAACTATGTAGCTAACAGAAATACCAACTAGTTGTAATTGTAATAAAATATAAAAATGAAACTCAAATTAAGAGTAACTTTTAAGGAGATATAGAATAAGGTTTTCAAAGGTAAAAATGTTATGGCAGATAATTGTGATATTAATTTGTAAGAGTAAAGTATTAAAATTAAACTTCCAGTTATTGATTGTCTAAAAATACAAATCTAACAAAGTAGAAAAAAGCTCAAATTACAGGAAAAATGACAAATAAATATTACCACTCACAGCCGTAACACTGCATTTGTATAACTTGCAGTAATTCAATAATCTTAAATGTATGAGATGATACACAGCTCTATCAAACCAGGGTAAACGCCAATTTATGGGTTATTAACGCATAGTTATCAAATCACATATGCCGCAGTTTCATTAGTTTTTCCATCACATAATAATCTCAGAACTATTTGCTGATACAAAATAATACAAACGAAACAAAACTTACCGAAAGATAGTCACAAATCATACACTATAACAAGACATCTCTTAACTTCTCTGCATTGCGTCATATTAATAATTTAATTGTACGCGTGCGTCATTACAGATTGTGTAAATGACGGAAGAGTGGCTTAAATATATTTATATTATCACATTTTCGTTCGCAGTTTCGTAATCAGATTCAGATTCAGAAATTCTTCCATGCAAATTGCATCATTATCAGAATTCAGATTTCAATGTCAAATTAGTATTTTGACTTTGACAATACTCAGCTGATAGATTTGTTCCAAATCGTTAAACTCGTAGGGACTATTCCTTTGTTTAGCATGTATGTGAATGTATTTTAGCATAACTGAAAAAAATACTTAACCCGCAGGGGATCTTTGTGTCCGAGCCTTAGGTAAGTAGCGACACCTCGTACCCGCCTCCATGCTTGTCTTAGCCTATCATGCTCCAGAGGTGGAACTGATAAATGGCCAAATGTCGGATGTAGCTTCGGTAAGCCTGCAGCCCATCTCACTCACACTCATGCTGCCCCTCGCCAATCTTGTACGGCATTTATTACGGGCCCATGCAGGGAGTGGCAAGTAATGACAAGTAACCGTCTGCCCATTTTATCCATGTTCCCCGAACATGACGACGGGGGCGGACGCCATAGTCCCCATAATCCCAGATCCCTAGTTCTATTAGCAGGTCATATCAATAGCGCGCTAGCTTTTGTTCTCAATTCCAATAATAATAGTGTTACACCAACCGGGTCCTGTCCTTGAGTGCATTTTTATAAGGTGTAGACAGGGATAATCTCCGTTCAGTGTCACGCCACATTTAAAATAAATTTGTCAAAGGGCCTCTATGTGTTGGTCTTTCCATGGCCCCATGCAAGCTCTCCAAAAGTCCGACCCATTTTTATGGCTCGTGGTCATACAAGAAAATCTTTATTATATCTATTTCAATGACATTTACTCTCTAGTCTGCAGGTAAAGTAAAAAAAAGCGGGATTATTAAATAAAAACCAAAACAAATATTATATCGAGCTGGTACTGAACTGGCAATGTATAGATAGATATAGATAATGCCATGGAAAAAGAACTTCCATGATAATACATATATAATAATTATAGTTTTTATATATAAAAGTTTTATCTATGATTATAGTGTTATGAAATTGTCATTCCAAATTATTGGTTGTATAATTTTCATTTAGAAATTACTTTTTTAAATAATTATGTGAATTCTAGGTACCAAAACAACACAAAAATAATTTTATGAAACGTAAAAAATCGTAAAAGTATGGCGGTAACAAATGCTATGTTTCTTTTTGAAGTGATTGTACAAAAAGTTACCAGTTTCGTCGAGAGTAGATTTTTAGTTATAAGAAGTGATTTCGCGGACATATTTTCTCTGGAACTTAAAGACCCTAAACAGATGCACATCGCAATACCTGAGCCACCTCCTCTGCCACCAGAACCACCTGGTAAAAAAGGGAAAAAGAAAAAGCCACCAAAACCAAAAAAAGGGAAAAAGGGTGCAGTTGTGTTACCTCCTCCAGAACCAGTCATTCAATCTGGACAATCTGTGTTATTTTCTAGTACTGCTGAATTCCTTATACAAAGCATGAAGAAATTCCCCCTGGAAGTTTCACTCTGGAGTAAAGAGGACAATTTAGTTTATATTGGTGCTACTTATATACCATGGGATCCCATTTTTTTAGCCTATTTGGAGAAGATTTGTAATTGTCAGTTGCCAGAACCTGTGACATTAAACGAAGAGTACAACATATTTGAGGAGGGTACTGCAAAACTAATAGCAAAGTTAGGTGTCCAAATAAAATTGTCTTATCTAACTGATAAAGTTACTACAGCATTTCGGACCTTGTCTGAAGATCCAACCGCGAAGAAAGTTTTATACACTGGCATCAACTCGAAAACTACATCTTACATTTGTACAATGAAAACTACTGATGAAGACTTTGAAGAGAACTCTAATAAGATAGCGAACAACTATATCGTGGATAAACCTAAGATTCCCAAGGTTGTATATGCAAGTTTCAAAAACGCTCCAGGAGCTAACCTTACGTTCTTCAATGATGGAGACTACTGTTGCATGAGTAACGCTGATAAACCTCCAGAATCGATATATAAAGCACCAGAGACATGTCCTGATATTGATTTTATAGTCGACTACGTTAGGAAGATTATTGTTTCTTGTAACGATAATATGAGAATGTTAACACCTAGGCCCACTATAAGACCCCGAGTCAAAGCTACTGATATTGACAGGCTTTGCTATTGTAAAGAAACCTCCTGGCCAGATGGAAAATTAGCTGAAGCCTTTAAGAAAGAAGTACAAGGCGGTCCTTGTCCAATTTGCATAGGAGCTGGAAAAAAACTAGAAGGCCGTGGGGCGACGTTCGATATTGCAAACATCAGAGGACCATGTGGCCGAGCAGATTGTAGAATCGCTAGAGATTTAAGAGCTTATATTGAGAATATAGTTGAGGAAGATAATAAAGAATTTGAAATTAGTGAAATAGTTGGTCCATGCGGAAGTAAAACTTGCACTTTAGCTGAAAAGGTACATCAATTCCTTCGCCATGAGGGACCCTTTGCTCAAATGAATACAATGGAAGGTCTGTCGACACAATGTGCTTGTCTAAAAACTATGCAAGATATTTTCATAAATCAATCATCTTTATGCGAGTCTGATTGCACTAAGGATTGTCAAGAAACTGGAAGCGACGAAAGTAAATGCGAAGGAAATACATGTCCTTTTAAAACTGATGAAAAAAAAGTTTACGACGTCTATTATTTTACTGTTGCATATGATTTTGACAAAAATTCAGATGGGACTTCATCTCCAGTATCGGGATCTTCAAAGTTCAAATACTGCGGGACTGACTGTCCAAGTGTAAAACATTCGGAGAATGCAATGACTTGTTCTAAAAGTAGATGCTCAACGACTGATAAAAAAGATGAAACCGAAGATTCAAAGTGTCAGACGCCAGTATGTCCAGATAAACAACAGTATCCTGCAAGTCCTGCGGATAGCGAAGTTGTGATTAATTTGTCAGATATACACAATCCCTGCTGTGTTAGGTCTTGTGACGCTGCTGACAAAGTAAAGGACTTTATCGTGGATACTGTAACAAGTAAGAAACCTAAGAAAGCAGCGGATGAAGACCTATGTTACTGCGACTGTGTATGTGATTTCAAATTTACTAATAAAACTACATACTGTGCTGTATGTGGTGGATACGAGTGTTTAGGGGAAGATATGATAAATCAACCAGAATACTCTAAGCCACACCCTTGTCCTGTATATCATAAGTTGTATGATAAAAAGTACATAAAGGTTGAAAGTCCCTTTCCTGATGAGAATCAAAAAAAGGCTCCTGATACTACAAACATAAAGAGTTCGAAAACAATAACGTCTAGGGGTGTGGCTGCAACCGAGGGACGAAAATTGACTTCTTCACGTTCGATGAAAAGTTTATCAGATAAGAAAAGCGAGAAAAAAGATGTAGGCGAAGAAAAAGCAAAGAAAGTTAAGCAAGAGAAGACGAAAATTGATAAAATAGCACCTAGTGTTGAGAAACAGCGTAGGTATTTCTTCTTTATATTTTAATAGTGCAGTTCACCCGGTTTCGTGTTTTTGATCTTTGGATCCAAAGCCCATGGAACTACTGAACTGTCTCCGGGATAACAGTTATCTGTTTATGCCCGGAAAGTATATACGTATACTTTTGACAAAATTTCATGGAAAAATCATTCATCCTCGCTACCGTTAAGTTCGAAATATTATTACACGGAAATTATCTAATTTTCTGAAATTAAAGTAAAATAACCTACGGTTATCCTTATAGCTGAAAGTTTATGTACGCACACCAAACGTAACGTAACAAAACAAAAAACAAAACTTCGTATAGGCTTCCATGGTTCCACGACTTTATCAATGGCGGAATATTTTTTTGATAAGTACCAAAAAACTTTCATGCTGTCTTGCTAACTCGTAATCGTCGTATCTTTGCTCTTCTCCTGATTTCTAAACAGTTCCAAAGGAAGATAACTGATTAGTTTTAAAAGCCAAACTTTAGATTGTATTGAACTAACTACACTAATTTCAAACTAAGACAATCACAATAATTATAACAGTAAAAAATTGTTTATTTTCCAGCACCATTTCCAATAGAACCTAAGATTGAAACGAAGTACCCGTACCCATCGGTACCGAAACATATGGGATGGAACTGGACTGCTGAAAATATACCCGGTATGAAGGTAATTACGAAAAAAGATAAAATTCTCTTTATAAACGTTTATAGAAGCATACACAGGGAAACACGTGTCGAGAAACGTAAGTGAAGCTGTTTTCATTTAGAATATCTACATGAATGTGATCAAATACATAAATGCATGTAATAACATTTAGGTAATGAATATATACGTTGTCTACATACGTATAAAAAAGGAATTATTAAAATAAATACTCACCATACTTTATTTCTTGGTACTGTTTTCTTATTTTTGTCTTGAGTGTTGACATACCGTGTAAAGTACATTAAAATTTATAGAAAAGTTATAAGAAATGCTAAGAAACTTGCAGTAAATAACGAAATTTCAAATGCAGATAATAATGTTATATATATGTAAACAAAGTGGACAATAATTAAAAATGAGTGTCTTGTGGTTTTAATTATGTCTGTGTTTCTTAGACTATGTTTATATTTTGTCAGTTTTTTTAAATATTTTTTATTTCAGCCACGTCCTAAATGGCGCCCAGGGGCATGCAACAAGATTCTAGTAAGACGTTATCGAGCAATGCGCGAAGGTATCGACACAATCGCCAAAAAGAAACGGGCAATGATGCAAAAAAAGAAAAAGGTAGAAATGAAGCCAACCCTGGTAGTTGCAAAACACGATGGCGAGTACACAGTGTCTATGGAAGTTTTCAAGAAATATTCAAAAGAACGTCTCGTCTTTCAATACCCATATGAAGAGAAAAATCCAATAGTGTACACAATTGGAAAGACTGAAGAAGAAAAACTGAAGATACAAAAACAAAGGGAGAGAAGAGAACGTAGAGATGCAAGACGGAAAAGCAGATTGTTTCAATCAACTTTTAGAGACAGGTGTCAAGAGATTTGTTTGAAGGCATATAACCAAGCTATTGGGTTGCTGCCATTACCAAATCCGAATGATCCCGATTGTCCTTGTCAAACTGCTGCTCCAGGAGATTTTAGTTCAGTAATAGACTCTTGCTCGTGTTCTGACGAAGGCACAATATCTACTGACGACACGGATGGAGACGAGTGGACTATCGAGTTTAGTCCACCTGCAGCCCGATTCGACCCCAAAGCAAAACACCCTCCTATTCTTATGGAAAATGAAAGCCAGTACAATTATTTGGACTACAAAGTGAAAGTGCTTGATAAATCTGGCAACCCGGTCCCAAGGTTCTTTAAAGGTCCCGATGGAAAGCAAGAATGTAGTGATCTCGGGGGGTTTTGGGGCCTTGATAAGGTATGGCTTGAAATTAACAAAGACGGTTACATAGGTCCAGATAATCGATGGGTGCCAATGAATTTCATTGGGCCAGACGGTATGTTCTATTCAGCTGAGGAAGGTTCTTTTACTGATAATACAGGTCAGCAATTGAAAATCGGCATAGATGGATATATTGATAAGGATAACAAGTGGGCTTGGTATTCAAAACAACGAGGTGCTAGGGGTATAAAGTCGAAGTTAACTGTAACAGCGTCCGCTGTGGATGCTAAGAAAGCGAAAGTTGAACCATCTGCTAAAGATAAGGCTGAAATTACCACGCCCAAAGGCAAAGGTGATAAAAAATCATCACCCGCAGTAACACTGTCAGGAAAAGGAAAAGAAGATAAGGTCAAAAAAGTTGTTTCTTATTCATCAGGTAAAGCAAAAACGCCTTTAATAATGAACCTATCAGTGAACTACGAAAGAAACAGGTTACCAAGAATAACTCAAGTTGACCGTACGAGGTATATGGATCCCACAAAATTGGCGAAATATAAAGAAATTATGGAAGGACTCCAAATTTATGACGATTTGGGTGAATTGAAACCACCCATGAAAACAAACAGAGCCTCAAACACGCCAAGGAAGAAAATATCGCCATACACAATGCAAAGGTACAATAATACGAAGTCTTTGGCTATTGTTAATTCCTTTGGGAAAAAATCAAGCGCATCTTCAAAGTCTGGTAATACTAATGCCCCCTTTAATTAAATAAAAATTCCAATACACTTGGTTCATAGCATATTTACTTTTTAATCGTCTAAGAATTTGTAATCAAATATATTTATCCTGTTTTATTTGAAGATTTTTTTTTAAATCGTTGCTAATAATTATCTTGATTTGGATGTTTATATTTCGTTCTTTCTTTACGACTCTAGGATTGAACTGTTGTCCTGAAATTCAGTGTGTATTTACGACTTATTTGGGCTTTCGATATTCTCATATTCAAAAACTAAAGCTTCAAAGTTCACATGCCTATACTAATTAGGTAGCAAGAAAAATATATAAGTATTCTCGACAACAGGGGCACTTTTAATCTCAGAAAACGGGATAGTCTTAAAATGTTTACAGATTTGAAGTTTTCGCCTACTATTTATTATATTAATGTACTCTGCGAGTTTATGTAAGTGAAGCCTTGTGGAAAATCACAAATTAACATGAAACGTTTTATTAAAAGAAAAGTATTTGTGCCTCGAAGTGATTTTTATGTTTCTAATAATAATCGTAATTAATACTTATCTCTCTATATTCATTCTGTTTCTATAAGACAATCCTATAATAATTTGGTTTCAATAGAACTAAACGAAAAAAAACCTCTTTAAAAATATTGATAAAAACTGGCCAAGTCATAGTCGTAACCATAATGTTTGGTAAAAATATAAAAATATGAACGTAATTTTTTGAAATATGACACCATCTATGGCAAAATTTAAAATTGCAAGTTTATTATTTTTGTTTTATTCTTCATTTGTATAATTATATGTAAGTAAAATTTGAAATTAAGTAAATTAAAACAATATATTTACTACGTTAATACGACTAATATTCTACGATAATATTACGTTAGAATGTCGTTTACGGATTCAATGTTTCTATTTGAAATAATGGTTGAAAGTATAAAGAGTACAGTGGACTCTAAGAATTTTTATATACGAAGTCAATTTGCTAACGTATTCACTCTTATTTTGAAAAATCCTAATGATTTGGAGAGAGATTTATCCAAAAACCCAAAAAAATCCAAGGCAAAAAAAAAGAAGATAAGACACGTCAAAGTTGAAAAGTTAAAAGTTAAGGCAAGACAATCAGTACTTTTTGCTACCAATATTGAAGCACTGTTGTTAAACATGACGAGATACCCCATGGAAGTGTCGCTTTGGAGTAAAATACACCCTGATTGCCTTATCGCTTCCACCCATATCCCTTGGAGTCCTGTTTATATTGATTATTTACATAAAGTATACAAGAAATCAAATCCACCTCCTGCAAGAGCTACTGGTAAATACAATATATTTGATGAGTATACATCAAGGCGTATGGCTGTAATTAAATTAAACATAAAATTGACACATCTTAAGGATAAAATTACTACTGAATTCAATGCTTTATCTGAAGATAACTCACAGACGTTTGTATGTACGGGATTTAATTCAAAGCGAGCAATAGTCTTAAGTACTATCGAAGAAAACGCTACAAATATTGCAGAAGACACTGGGATCATTAAAACGATATATGGCAAAAGTAAAAGAAAATTTAAACAAACTGTGAATGTTAAGCCGGAATATAAAGATAATAAACTTCTGAGTAAGCGAATTACAAAACCAGACTTACATAACAAAACAGATGAAATTAAAGCTACTCAGATTTTCGAAAAGCCAAGTTTTGGATGCGTCGTTAAGGGTGACACAAATATTGACAAAAGAAAAAAAATAAATGTTATCCAATCCAATTCTTGGTCTTCGGTAACTCAAAATCAGTTAAATGTTTTGAATTATATATTTGATGATTCTATTGGGACTTATGGTAATCAAGTTTATTGCGTCAATTATTTTATGGTCGAAAATGATCTTAATAAAGCAAATGCTTCTTCAAAATCTTCATCTCGGGCCAATTTGTCAGAGAAATCAGTAGCCCTCCAAGGGAAGTGTAGTTTCAGGATATGTGATCCTCAATGTCCTAGTAGAAAAGAAACGGATAACACGTGTTCTCAGAGTGTTTGTTCATTAGATTTACCTGAAGCAGCAGCTCATTTAGTCAGCGTTACAAAATGTGAGCAAATTGATTGTGATAATGAAAAGGATCGCGAGCCTACTAACAAACCAGATGAACGAATTTTAATAGATTTGAGCCAAAGTAAATGTTGTAATATTACTGAGCAAGTGGAGGTTATTGGAGGTGTTAAAGGAAAAATGAAATTCGAAGGAGAACCATGCCTTTGCACTTGCGAATGCACATTTGGATTTACCAAGAAAACAACTTACTGTGGAGTGTGCGGTGGATATAAAAACTTTGGAGAAGAATTAACAAAAGTTCCAACGATTGATTTACCATTTCCTTGTCCAATATATAAACTTGTTGATAAAAATAAACTAAAGACGTGGAGTACTTCTGGTAGTGAAAGTAGAAAGAGAGCAGAAGATAGTCAGAAAAGTATAAAAGGATCTAAATCAGGTCAATCCGATAAACGATCAATTGCAGATAAGAGCATTGAGTCCGATAAAGATAATAAAAAGAGCAAAAAGAAAAAGGATAACAGATTCAAATTCAATTACGGTTATCAAGGTATACGTACGTATTGTTATTTATTGTTTGAACATTGTAATAAATATTAACATTTATCTAAATACATTTTTATGATTTCAGCTCCTCAGATTGGGCACAGTCAATGTGCTATGCCATGCACTGGAACCTCGTGTGCAGTACCCAAGAATATGGGTTGGTTGTGGACTGCTCAAAACATACCTGGTATGAAGGTGAGTATAATAAATTTACCTATTTTGTTTTCAACATCTTATTTTGGAAATCATTTTACTATTCTAGGGTTCGGTTATTTCTGACGAAAAGTAAATGAATTCTTTTTTACATAATTATTTCAATAAATTGTTTTTATATTCATTTTTTTCATAGTTTCGACCGTTATGGAGACCGGGAGCAATTAATAAACACGTAGTCAGATTGCTCAGAATGGCTAAAAATCCTGATGAAATACTATCTAAAAAGAGAAAGAAAGACACTGGTAAAAAAAAGAAACCTCTTAAGCGGCCCCTGCTCGTTGTCGAAAAGAAAGATGGAGAGTATACTGTTACTATGGAAACTATGAAAAATTATTCCAAACCAAGAGCTTTGAATCAAGCACCTTATGAGGATAAACCTGTGCTGACCTATACTATTGGAAGAACTGAAGAAGAAAATCGTGAAAGGAAACGAAAGAGAGAACGTGTCCAAAGAAGGCTAGAAAGAGAACAACGCGAGTTCATTCAAAGTGTCTTTAGAGATATGTGTAAAGAAATTTGCGTAAAGACATACCAACAAGCTCTCGGAATTTTACCTGGAGCTGAGGAACCTGAATGCACTTGTTATCCGGCACATCCTGAGGCTGACAGAACTAATGTCGATCTGTCGTGTTCATGTTCTGAAGATAAGTCTTTGTCAATATGTTCCGATACTGATTTGGATGAGTGGATACTTGAATTTACACCTCCAAATGCTTATTTTGATCCCAAATACAAAAGCAAGAAAGTTTTAAAAACTGATAACAGTAGTCAATATACATATATGGATTATAGGGTCAAGCTTTTGGACAGATATGGCAACCCAGTGCCAAGGTTTTTCAAAGGTCCGGATGGAAAACAACAATGTAGCGACTTGGGTGGGTTTTGGGGCCCTAAACGCAAATGGTTAGAAATAAATTCAGATGGATACATAGGTCCTGATGGAAGGTGGGCTCCTAATGCTTTTATTGGTCCTAGCGGGGAGCAAGTCGAAGCTGAAACAGGCAAATTTCAAATTAAGAATGGTGAATGGCAAGTAGTCGGTATTGATGGATATATTGATTCTCAAGGCAAGTGGAAATACTATCCAAAACCACGCTCATTTAGATCTCAGAAAAAACTTGTAGGAAGTACTGATAAAAAAGGTGGTGGTGATGAAAAGCCAAGGTATAAACCATCTGAAGCTACATGGAGTTGTTTTGGAGATGCAAGTCCTAAGCAACTTTCTAAAATGGGTGTTACTGGTCACGGCCAAGATAAAAAAATACTGTATAGTACATTACAAGAAATGTTGGCACAAGGGGAAGATGTTAAGTTACCTCAACCCACCTCTATTCCAAAGTTAGGACCTGCGAAGAAAAGTAGAGGAGGAAAGGGCGGTTTAGCTAGTTATGATGTTTTTGATTCTCGAAGTTACTTTTTAAACAGAGCTAAATGCAAGCATCCAATACCACCAGAGAAAGGAATAGTTGCTGTTGATGCTCGCAGTCATAAGACTTTCTTTAGGCTAAAAGATTGTAAGAATAAGAGACCAAAGCAAAGGCTTCAAGATCTAACAAAACAAGGAATAAGTTTAAGTTCTTTCCACGTATCATGTTTAAACTCATTTATTAATTCAGAGACAATGAGACAGGAGCAGCAAGCTAGGATAATGGCACTGTCAGCTAAGAGTGTGACAAGCAAATGTGTCTCCACGCAAGTAGGCTGAAATTCTGTGTCCAAGTAAAAGTTTTCGGTGTGAGAATTTGTTGTAAGTTAAATAATGGAACTAAGCAAATGTTTGGTTGTGTTAAGTCAAATTTGTAATGCTTTTACGTAACTTTAAGTTTAATAAATTATTTATTGCAATTATGAATAAGCGAGTGTTTTGTTCAAGACTTTTCATTACTTCTGTAAACAAATTAAAGCGTTAATGCCAGTGATTCATTAACGCTGATTCAGAGTGGAAATTATACATTTTATTCCTCATCTTTTCAACATTGAATAACGTTGCTATAAAACTTTCAATTTCCTAGACCAGAGTAGATAATCATACATACTCTTACACATTTATTTCACACGGTCTCCGCCTTCCTCTACCAAGTGAAGCCTCTGTCTACTTGATTTCTTATAAAATCGAAAGCCAATTGATATATCGTAATTATTTAATAACTTTTTGATTATGTTTCCTATCTTCTATTCTGCAGATCTTTCGAAGTTTTACTTTATGTTATTTTACTGGTGAGTTCTGTTTTTTTTTTATTTACATTATTTTTCTTATCATTGTAATAAAACAATTCATTAAATTACTAAATCTCTCTTGGTACATTTTATTATTGACAATATGATTTTAGGTATCCAAGGGCTGGCAACCGGGAGCAATATCAAAGCGTCTTCTTCGATTACTCAACAAAGCGAAAAACAGTCACTCTTCTGTGGAAATAAAGAAGCCATTGAAAAAAGAAAAAAAACAGATTGAAGATAAACCAACTCTCATCATAAGTAAGAAGAACGGTGAATACAAAATAGAGATGCGAGTGGCTCCATCAAACAAAGATTCAAATGAAGAGTATACTCCGATAATATACAGAATAGCAAGAGAGAATAACAAAAATTATGTTAAAAAGAGGAAACGAAAAGAATGCCGCTTAATAAGTCAAGTAGTTAAAAATGTCTGGCAAGACCCCTATCATCCAGAAGTATGCGAAAAAACATGTCTCAAAGCATACAACCAAGCAATAGGAGCAGTTCCATTTGATCCTAACAATCTAAAGTGTATATGTACTGAAAAGAAAGAAGTTCAAACTATCTATAGCTGTTCTTGCGATGATGCTGAAGTCAGCTCCGATTGCAGCTCGTTAGATTTGGATTGGGAGATACATTTTTCACCTCCAATTGCAAGCCAATGGTGATATGGTTTTTATAAATTAATATTATAATTCTAGAATAGAATAATATATAGAAATTGTTGTATAAAGTAAATTTTACGAATTACAGTCACTCAGTAAAAATGTAATTTTTTAAGCTTTAAAATCCCACGATGACGTCACTTCTTGTTTTTTTTTTATAGATTTTTAACGTTTTAATATTTAAAACATTTTTCAATAAATCAGTAATAATTGAGTCTCAAACTCTCAATAACTTCCTTAATAATTTTAAATATCCAGTCTTGGCGCCTTGACGTCTACGCCAGGTATCAGTAGAAGGGGTAGGTTCAAGAGATGCTGGCATGGTGTGATAAATGTGCCAATAGTCTCACAATAAGGGATGCCGAAGATGGCGCGAAGTGGAAAATTACGAAAGCAAAACCCGGGCTTTGAAGGGGACGCTTCGAACGCAAGCGGGATTTGACACTAGAAAGATGATAAAAAGTATACTGTTCATATCAATGACTGAAGGTACCTAAATATGTACCATCAGTTCATTTTTAACGCTGCAAAGAAGGAACAATAAATTCATTTTTTATTCATGTATTTTTATATAAAATTCTTCTATTCGTGAGTATGTCACTGAACCACTGAACACCTTCTAAAAGGATAGACCGATATTAATGAAATTTGTGAAGTGATACTTCTATAGAATCGTTGTGATTTGAAACTCTAAGAAACGAGAAGGCAACACTAAAGAGAGATGTATAGGATTAAGCTTGCTAGAGAATGAGATAGAATACATTATATTTAATAATTTAAACACTATTCGCATCAAGATAGAGTTGGAAATGTTTTGAAGTTTTTGTTAATACTTCAAATGTTGTGTTTTAAAGCTTAGATATATTATAATGATATAATATAGGAAATATGACGTCACGAAATTTAGAATCCCTCTCACCCCTTGTCATACTTTGTTTCACTTTTACTGTGTGTGAACTGCACACACCACATGATTTTTTTTTA
Organism: Dendrolimus houi; assembly: GCA_039645545.1. Classification (NCBI taxonomy): domain Eukaryota; kingdom Metazoa; phylum Arthropoda; class Insecta; order Lepidoptera; family Lasiocampidae; genus Dendrolimus; species Dendrolimus houi. Next base: position 4,558,585 of record CM077127.1, on the reverse strand, counting down.
GAGCAGGACGTCTGCTTGAGCCGCTAGTATTATTATAAATAAATAGCAACTTTTACTTGCATTTTTTGTGCCTGTAGACGTGACTTTTATGTTAGAAGTGTGTCAAGGCGTTTAATATCTATAAGTATTACAGACACATATAGATACTGTATTGAATAAAAGGAATGTGCTAACAAAAGGCCAATCGCTTTATCAGGTGGATTACATTGCAACCCAGTTAAGATACGGAATACTTTATAGTTTATTATATTTTTAGATTGGTAAAAAAAATTGCAAAACTTCAATAAAACAAACATTTTAAGGTTCTGTAGCCATTTTCGCAAAATCGAAACTAACAAGTCTTTATCATCTGCATATCTGTAATTGTAATGTTGCAGAATCTTTTTCTCAAATTACTGAATCTATATGGATGAAATTCGACAAGAGGATGTATTTTTGTATGTTGCTGCACAATGATATAATGATATTATTGGGCATCTATCTAATGATATCGCGTCTCTATGTAAGGATAACTGTAGAACATCGTACGGCTGATCTGCAATGCGGCCGCAACGTTGTGCAATTATAGAATTGAGGTTATAATTTTTTCGCTTCCCGTCAACCGGACAGACAGCTGAATGTACCGACTGCATGTAGCGCATAGTACGCGGAGGCGTCAGTACGTATGTTCACATCTAACTTTAGAAATTGTGTTATAAAATATACTGATATAATTCGAACTTCTTCATCAACTTCAAACAAGACACTTTCATTTTTATATATTAGTTCAAATGGTGGAAGTAATCCACCACGCAAGGTGTGAAGAAAATGGAATTCACAAATGTATTTTTAACTATTTTTTATCTAGTAACATATTGTTCAACATATCCCAAATAACTAAAGACAGAGTTGTGTGCGGTGCTATCCTTAAATAAAGAGGTCCTAATCCTTTGTAGAGTCCATAGAGGCCTTCGGTTTTATATATTTTTGTAAGGCAATCTAGTACACCCGTGTAGAGTAGTCCGCCTGGCGACGCCGTGCCTGAAATTATACAATATTGAATTAATTACACAGGCCTACAAAAAAAAGTTTCTCAATTTCGCTAGGCACGGTTTGTGCATTTAGCCAGAGTAACGTGGTAAATGTTTGTTTGACTATGATAAAACGAGGGAATTAAATCACGAAAAAATACAAAACTATACCAAAAATTTGGAAAAGATGTATCAGAACAATTAATAAATATATACAGACAACTAAAATTAAAGCTTTATTTGGTTATTTACAATAAATGAATTTAATAACATCTATTCTTATGTATTTCTGGGGTCAGTTGGTCCATAGACCCTCAAAATTTTGAGTATGTAAGGACCAAACTGACTCCAGAATCGAATGCACAGCATTAAAATACATAAGAATAGATAGGTGTGGTTCAAAATACAGATCACTTTTCGTTTTCTGTGGCCAGTGCTATCAATATAAAGTTTTTGGCGGGAACTGAAAGGAGATGTTGTGCTGTGCAGTTTTATTTTCTAAAAATGTGTAAAATTACTCTAAAATGAACAAAAGTTGTAGGATATTGATCGTTTTTGAGTAGTAATTATGTGTTTTGTGAGAAATGTGGACTCTATAGTCAAATGTGGCCTTTTGAGTTGTCACAAGAACTCCGTTGAGTGGCACTAGCTGATAACCTACAGTTCAGCTGTACTACACATAGGCTTAAGAAAATGAAGAAACTACATTATAATCTAAGATCTAGCTTAAAGGCCTAGCTGCCAAGCCATAATAAAATACCTAAATAAAATAAAAAATAATAATATAATCATTGGATTTTACACTGACTGATTTCAATTTAAATATCAAGAATTGAAGACTAATATACATTTCTATTTATATTTATTTTGGATGTCGTGGTAGCGTAATGCCTAGTGCACCGTCCCAAACTCAAATGGCGCCTAATATTTTTATATTACCACGTGCTAACAACGGGGTGGGAAAACATCGTGATGAAACCTGCACATTGAGATAACCGTTGTGTCAAACCCGCCATGCCGCCATGGACTAGCGTGGCAGGGGTGTACTGTTCGTCCACTTATAGTGGGAGGCCCGAGCTCAGCAGTGGGAGGTTTGTGGGCTGTTATTATTATTTATATATTAGGATATACACGCGACTTCGTACACGCTTGACTTGAAACACCCGCAGGATTCTCGTTACACAAAGTACCGTAGCATTTAAAAAAGAATATAAGCAATCGTTTTAGTGAAAACTGTGCCGGAATAAGCTAATTTTTACGCACCCGAACAACTTTAAACCACTCCCGGGAAGGTTCCCGCGGGATTCCCGGGATTAAAAATAACATACATTTTATTACATAAAATTTGCTGTCAATCAGTAAAAAAATCACATTGGATATCGATTTTTTAAAATCTGGTCATTTTAAATTATTCCCAGAAAAATTCCCGCGTTTTTTTTATATGAATCTCGAACAAACAGACAAACCGACAAACAACAGACACAAGAAATCTAAAAAAATGCATCATCATCTCCATCGTTTATATAGTCTACTCCAATTGTTTTTTTTAAATAGCTTCATTATACACACACGGCATGTTTAGAATTTTATATTATATTTTTATATACTTTTTTAATTATTTATATAGATTATAAACATTTCTTAAGAAATAAACTTTACAATTTATATGAAATTTATGCTTTTAAAAACGAAAAAAGTTTTACGACTTCTTTTATCCCCAATTATATCCAAATCCATTTGTTTTTTATAAGTAAACATCACAGCAAAACACTAACAAACCCTTCAAGTCCCCATAAGAAACATAAAACAGCTATTATATACATACACGTGCTATTACAAAGAAGATTTTTGCAATGAATTACACTATTTAATGTTGTTAAAATGTTAGACAACTTAAATCACATCTAAAATTAGATAAATATTACGGTAGATGTGGGGGTATTTTTAGGTTGTGTATGGTGCGTCGATGATGGTTATCCCATTGGATAGGGTGACGCAGCACTGGCGAGAGCCCATGGCTCAATCGCCTAGAGGGAATACAAAATAAGACGAGTAGTTGTACTCTTATTTAATATAATAATATATAATATCAGCCCATAAGTGTTCCACTGCTGGGCTCGGGCCTCCCATTATAGGGGGCACGGACAGTATACCCGCCACGCTTGTCCACGGCAGCTTGCCAGGTTTGACACATCGGTTATCACGATGTGCAGGTTGCATCACGATGTTTTCCTTCACCGTTGTTAGCACGTGGTAATTGTAACAATATGCACATTAAATCAGAAAACTGACTAAGTGGTGCATGTTTTCCGACCAGGATCGAACCCGCGCCCTCTGAGTTTGGGACGCGTGCGCTAGCCATTACGCTACCACGACTTCTTGTTGTACTCTTGCAGTATATTAATTGCTTAATTGTTCCTTATTTAACTTAGGCTGTATATACAGAAACCTGTCGTTTACGTGATGTGCACACCAGTATTCTAATAAATATTAAATTAATATTTACACGTTTATGAGATTGAACATTTTTGATGATTTAGACAAATGCCCAATCTTATCGGCAGCTCTAACCGATATATATTATCTGTATAGCATGACGTTCATGTATTTGCCATGGTCTTTAATTGTGCTAAATTATAACATCAATAAATTGGTGGATGAAACGTGACGCACCAGTAGACAATGTTTTATATACTTAAATCATCTAAACACTCAATTTAACTAAAATTTTATCCAAAAAATTAACTTGTAATAAAAGTAAGCTATACGTATAAATACAAATTTATATTTGCCTTAGTACTGGTTAAAATTTGACACACGCCCCAAACAAGTGCAGTCAAATTTCTACTAAAAGTGTGGCGAGTGAATGAATTGTAAGATATAAGAACAAGCAATAAAGCTCCCATCACCATGAAAACACAAAAGCAACATCCATAAATTACCCTGATTATAAAGCCGTGTATTCACAACATCCAGTGGGGTTTCAACAATCACAACCAGCACACTGCTAAACAAACTTGCGGTGAACGCAAGCATAGCCGGGGAACTCTCACAGTAGCCATGGGACCTCAGGACCTCTTTCATTCTGTAAGTTTGCAAATATCATTACCCTGATTGTACATCCTGACGGTGGTGACGTCCAGTGGACATATGATAATCGCCACAACTACACCGCTAACTGCGCTGGCGCAGAATGCTAAGCCGACCTTCGTATTCCGGCATATACCATGTGCCAGTAATGCTTCTTTAGCTCTGAGAGGAAAATTACTATTGTATTATACAAATCGCACGCTTATGGTTTGTTCCTATATCTTGCGCTACTCATTCATTTGCCTTAGCATCGATGCATTGGTTAAATTTTGACATTACTTGTGTTTCCACACAAGTCACTTTATCACTTATGTCACTTTTAACCGATAATAGGACAAATGAATGGTTGGCAAGATATAGGATATTCCGTGCAGGAACGGAGAAAGAATACAATTTCCTGCGGCCGGGCGGCCTGTCGTAAGAGGCGACAGTATGTTGGAAAATCTTTTAAGTAAAAGATTGTGCTATTGGTTCGACATTTTTTATTGAAGTACGTTTGAATTTAAAATGTATTCCACACATTAATTATATTTTATCTATGACATTAATGAAGTTTTACAACACAAAACAACCCACAGCCAGGTTTTTTGTGTTTGTTTTTTTTAGCAGAGCCCTTATCAGACTCTACAGACAAAAAGAAATATATCCTGCATACGCCACCTAATTTAAATATATGTTGATTGTTAATTATTAAGGTGACATAGCTCAGTTGTGGCTAAACCTTTAGGAAGATTTTTAAAAAAACATGGAAAATCTTCCATGGTAATATTATAAGTGCGAAAGTAACTCTGTCTCCAGTGTAACCAAAGTGTGGATTTTTGCGAAATTTGACATATATGTAGTCTGAATACCGAGAATGTATATAGATTACTTTTTATCCCGAAAAATGGTATAGCTTTTTTCGCGAGATAGTACGAAATTTTTCCAGTGCGAATAGCGCCGGAATAAAAACTTATTGCAACTGATGTGAATGCATGCTCTCAAAATAAACTAGAATTAAAGTCAGGGTTTGACCCGGGAACGGCTTCGAAAGTCGTAAAAATTTGTTCCCTATAAGCTTTGAATCTAGGCATTTTTAAGTGAAACATTGAAACTATAAAACAGGGTGTACAAATTATTCTAGTTTCTGCTCACAACGCCAATGAAACAAAACAACATACGCTGAAAAAGTAGTGAGTTGTGCGGCGCTGCCAACGGCCAGCCTCGTGCAAGTGGCTGACACGCCAGCGAAGAATCCCCTCATGCCTTCAGTCTTATAGATCGTGACGAAGCCGTCGCACATTCCTGCAATTGTTAATTCATTACTTAAGCAATATTTTAAAATTTGTCTCCGCACAATTAACCACAAAGGAAGGTATACACCGGTCCAGCTGGACATGAAAACAGTACGCTCGCGCTGATGTGTACGCCCAATATCAATTTTTTAAACACTCATAGGCTACGTTCCTTTAGAGACTCACAACGATCACGTTCACGACCGCGATTGACTCGTTCCATTTACTTGCCGGCATTATAATCGTAAACCCAAGTGGAACGGTTATTCGAGCCACCTCTTGACATGGGTCGTTGTGAGCGTTATGTGATCGAAAATGATGACGTCATTAGTGACGTTTTCTCCACGACCATAACCGCGGTCGCTTTGTGGAACGGCTTGTTCATTTCAATTATTTAGTTTTAATTTTGTTTAGTTTTAAATTTGCATATTAAAACTAAATAGACAATAGTCGCGAAAACTTAATTTACAAGTACACGTTTTTTTTTTTATTTTATAATAAATTGTTTTAATTTAATTTTCGCTATAGGTAATTAAAAAGCTATGTGAATAATTTTTTGAAACCGCATCATCCAAATGTCGTCCGAGCGCGCGTGTAATTTCTCATAATAACTCATCGTAGCTTTGTAGTTATAATGTGTGAGATATTATCATAGTGACGTCACACGCGCGCTCACGTGTGGGTTCAAAAAATTATTTTTAATTTGATATAACTTTTTAATTATAGCGTAAATAAAAATAGTTTGTTATGAACCTTACAAGCGAATTTTCCATTTAAGTAATAAAAAAAAAAAATTCAAGTAGCTGACGGGAGTTATACCGGGTAAGTACCAAACAGCTCGTGGAGGGCCAGCGTGCGCAGCTCGAGCTCGACATGGAGAGAGAAGTCGCGGAGAGGACCTCAGCAATGGTGACTGCGAGGGCCACCCGACCTAGAGCTGGCCCTACCTGTGTAGACCCGGATCCTCCCACGACTGAAGCACAAGTAGAGGCCCGAGCTGCGCTTGCAGAGGGCCTCTAGAGGCAAATTGCTAAGTCTCTGGCGGTGGTGACCAATGTAGCCAAGGCCTTTTGAAGGGTCCCCTTGAGACCCTTCGAGGTCTCAAGGGGACCCTTCAAAAGGCCCTTAAAGAAGCGGTAGCCTCCATCCAGGAGGCCACGGACGAGCTCCTCAGCCGCACCAACTCGGAGGAGGTCGCTCTGCTCCGTGCGGCGAATAACCGCATGGAGGCAGAAATCGCGGACCTGCAACGAGAGCTGAGGAGCCTCCGAGAGGAGGTGACCCGGCCACGCGTGGTCCCCGCGCCACCGCAACCATCGCCAGAGGCGGAGACGAATATGGCCGCGAACCTAGAGCGGATAACTCTCCTCATGGAGAGCAGGTTCACGGCCATCGAGGAGCAGATGTGCTCGGCTAGGCTGGTATCCTCACCGAGGCCAGCCCCCACGCCGCTCCCTGCCCCTCGAGCCAGGCCCACCTCTCCGCCGAGCTCGCCCAGCCTCCTACCTGGGCCGTCCGTGGAGGAATATCCGCCGCTGCCCTCTCAGAGGGTCAGCATGGAGAAAGCGGTGGCGAGGTCCACGCCACCACCGCCTGCCTGTCCGGCGCCCCTCCCCTTCTCGACATCGGCCGAGCAGGGATGGACGACGGTCGGCCGCAGAAAGAGGGCCAAAAATAGGGCCCCACCGCCGGCCGGCACCCAGCCGGCTACAGCCGCCGCCTCACAGGCGCAGACCACCCGCGCGAGGCGGCGAGGGGGAAGAGGAAGGAATAGGAGGGGAAAGGGGAAGTGGCGCAGTAGAAATCCTCGCAGCCTCCTCCCCCCTGACCTGAAAAGAAGAGTAAGGCCTTGGAGAAGAAGGCTCCGTGATTGCGTCCTCCCAAATCGTCCGCCGTCGTTCTGACAATTCTGTCAGCGGCGGTGGAGCGGAGAAGGACCTACGCGGACTTTCTCTCCAAGGCCAAAGCCAATATCCGGCTGGCTGACCTCGGAATCGAGGGCGGGCTCAGGCTAAAGCGGGCGCGAACAGGGTCGCGGATGCTGCTGCTGCCAGGCACCAGCAGTGCCCCCCAAGCCGACGCCCTCGCCGAGCAGCTCCGCACCGTCCTCGATCCCGACTACGTGCGTGTCACCAGGCCCGAGAAAGTGGTCCACATCCACGTCTCGGATCTGGATGACACCACAACAGATGAAGACGTAGCCGCTGCCATCGCGCGGACCACCGGGTGCCCCCTCGGGGGCATCAAGACGTCTAAAGTCCGTCCCGGTCAAGACGGGATGGGCCAGACGGTGGTGGCCTGCCCGGTGGCGGCGGCCGCCAAGAAGCTGCTGGCAAAAGGAGAGAAGCTCCTGGTGGGCTGGGCCTCGGCCTCTGTTCAGGCCCTCCCGCACAGAGCTCAGAGGTGCTTCCGTTGTCACGAGACTGGTCACGTGGCAGCGGCTTGCACCTCTGAGGTGGACCGCAGCGGTAGCTGTTACTGCTGCGGACAGCCCGGTCACCTGGTGACCGGCCCCTGCACCGCGAAACCGCACTGTTCTCTGTGCGAGGCCGCGGGCAGGCCAGCTGGTCACCAGCTCGGTGGGGGGGCGTGCAAGTCCAAGCCCACCAGAAGGAAAAAGTCGCAGCAGCAGCCAGCCAGCCAGCCGGACGGCGGAGGCAGCGCCGGTGGAACCCGCGGGCGTGGCGGTCACCACCAGGGCCGCCGCAAAACGCGGCAAGAAGTGAGCCCGTGGTGCCAAAGCCACTGGCGGGCGGCAGCGGGCGTCGAGGCCTCGGGGACTAGACAGGCCTCCGCCCGCACTATGCCGCGAGAGGGCGCGAAAGGCAGCCGCGCGACTCTCTCAGGGCCGGGGAAATCTCACCTCCTCGGCCCGCACACAGGAGAGGCCGCCTGTGTTTATGAGGCGGCCCACCGCTCGCCGGGGTCGCGGATTAAGGCTACAGCTATATACCGTGATCCCGGCACTCAGGCGGAAGAAGGCTCCCTTGGGGTTTTAGTGGGTATACCCGGCGCCGGTCGTATTGATAAATCGGCGTCGGGAGAGCCCCACACACCGGCCGCGACCTCCCCGGCGCGGCTGACGGTGCGGCAATGCATTTCCCCAAGAAAAAAAAAAGGGTAAGTACCAAACGTCTCTCAAGATTAATACATACCGTTATACCTGTGTTGCCTGCCAACAGCTATACTAGGATGGGCGGCCGCTTGTATTCTGGTCTTTAGCACTGAAGCCGGATTGGCTGCGATACCGCTCATGATGCCGCTTGCACTCGACCAGAATATAGATTTGTTTATGCTCACTTCTCCGTTTGTGTTCTTTGTCCAGCCTTGAGACTCTGCTATGTGGTACATACCTAATCTGAAAATATGTAAGTAAGTTTTCTACAAAAAAATATTATTAACAAAAAAATAAATATTAAAAACATCTTCCTTAGACGTATAATTCAATATGTACCGTACATACAACAAATGATTGTCTCCGCCCTATTCTCGACATTTACCAGACGAAAATTTTATAAAATCAGAAATATTCCTGCTTGATTTTTATTTTGAAAGAAAATGTATGTAGGTAAATACTTAATGATTTTTGAACAACTTTATAATTTTAAAGACAACTGAATACTTAAATATATTTGTTGCTTATTCTATATCCTTTGGGATGGCTCAGCCAAATACCAACTCGAGGCACTAAAATCGATTGAGCAGAGAGCCACGAAAGTGGATAGGCAACGACCATCTATTCAATGGCAAAATTTAAAGTCTCGAGCATCGACCCTGGGTTGCCAGCTTATCGGTTTTCTATCGAATACATTTTGAAGAGTGTGAGCTTTTCAATCTTATCCCGCCGTCTCCCTTCCATCATCGGACAACCAGACGCACTGGCTTGCGGCACCGCTATATTCCCGAAACCTACAGCCTAGGTGTCTTCAAGTCCCGTGTGAATAGGTACCTTATAGGTAAGCGAGCGTGCTCGATCTTAGGTCATATCTCCGCTCGAAATCGCGCGAGATAATGGTCAAACGTGACCCTAAACAGTAATAAATAAAAAATATGTATGTAAAATATAAACATACATAATATACACAATTTGCAAGAGTAGGTAGTAGTTTACAAAAATAATAGTATGCGCTGTGCAGGTAAGCGCCGCGCTGCCCTGTTCCCACGTAGCAAGGAGGACAAATATTATCAAAACTTAAAAGATTACATTTTATAGAAAGTCATATCAAAATATTGAGATATATTTTAGAATAGAATAGAATATAATTTATTGCATAAACTGTCACATACATATAATTTAAAGAAGATGTTGTGTTCAGTTTGTTCTTTCGAACGTGCAATACAGGCAGTTTATAATGTTGCCTGGCCATTATATAATATTGTTATTATCATGTTATTAAAATACAAGAAAAATATCACATTATTAAAAATACTTATATAAATCTAACATTAGTTAACGAGTCAATTAAAAAAAAATCAATTAATGCTCCTAGGAGCTAAGAGCTAAGTAAGATAAACAATTTAAATCAAAGATTCACTTTTCTCACCTTTTTTTCGGCAAACTTATTTATAAAATCATCCATAGCTGAAGACAATTTCAATTTTTCTAGATTTTCTGCCTCTATAGACAATAATGACCAGTCTGATATCCGTTCCTGTCGGCTCAGCAATTTGAGAAATTTTGCTTGCATACTTTCGGGGTCTCCGTAGCCTGGGGACCCCGAAAGTATGTATCATTGAGACGTTTGATATAGCTGTAGCTACGCCTCTAACCTCTTGTATAAATCCGTTACCTACCAACATATTAAATAATACACCTCTTCTGTCTATAAAAGAAGACATCACATTATATCCAAGATCTAATGATAGAGGAAGTTTCGCTAGCACAGTTTTGATTGACAATAAAGAACTCACCTAACCGAATTCATCATAAAACCTAGCACCATGGCTGGTGCTAATCCCTTCTGCAGTGCTAGGGCTCCATCAGCTCTCGCAATCACGTATAAGGCGTGGAAGATCCCTCTATACCGTGTAGTCGTCTCACTACGCGAGCGCAGTTCTCCTTGTAGTTGTAGTCGCGTTTTGACTACGTCCATTGGGTTTGTAATTATAGTTGCGCCTGCGCCGGCCAAGCCCCCAATCACGAAATCCATGTTGGATGACTTTATGTAAAAACAAAAATCAATTGTCATGTTAATCTTGTGAGATATTCTCTACTATATCCAGTAGACGATGTTCGAAGCCCACCAATCCGTTTTGCGGCGAGATAGTAAGATTGAAACACAGAATTAGATGAGTGGAGTTTTTGACGGGAGCTGAAAGGAGATGTTGTGCTGTGCAGTTTTATTTTCTAAAGATGTGTAAAATTACTCTAAAATGAACAATAGATGCAGGATATTGATAGTTTTCGAGTAGTAATTATGTGTTTTTGTGAGAAATGTGAACTGTATAGTCAAATGTGGCCTTTCGATTTGTCACAAGAACTCCGTTGAATGATCAGTTGATAACCTACAATTCAGCTGAGCTATACATAGGCTTAAGAAAATGAAGAAACTATATTGTAATCTAAGATCTGGCTTAAAGGCCTAGCTGCGAAGCCATAAACCTAAATAAATAAATAATAATTAGATGAGTGTGTTTTCAAGTGAAACTTCTTTAGGATCGTCGTGATTCGAAATTCGATGAAACGAAAAAGCGACACTGAAAAGATATAAACACATAAGTCTATAGGACTAAGCCTGCTAGAGAATGAGATACGAGTTTTACATTGTGCAACACAGATTAGAGTCAATAAGACCGATGATTAAACATAGGTCCAATTTGGACCTAAATAAAACTGATAATATTTTTTTGACTAAAACGATGAAAAATTGAAAGTGATAAGAAGTTAAGAAAGTTTATTTTAAATTATAATATGTTGACGGATATAGGCTAAAGGAATTATATTTATATTAATAAAAGTTAGAGAAGAATTATCTGTGAGTATATTCTCTGAAGTTTCACTTCTACTGCGTGTGAACTGCACACACACACACACACACACACACATTTTTTTTATTGCACATTGCGATGCTGGGAAGCTAACGACTCATCTAGGACGCATTTCTTTAGTATCTCACAACGCCCAAAATGCTCCGTCTGTGGTTCCAGAAGGCGACCGCGGCCGTTTTGGTCGTGGCGAAAACGTTACTAATGAGTCTTTATTTTCGATCGCACAGCGCTCACAACGACCCATGTCAAGAAGTAGGCGTTGACCACAGATCATTAATTCTATCTATCGATTGACATTGAAAAAGGCGCGATTTTGAAATCAACCAATGACATTTTTGTATTTCGTCGTTAATTACATCAACGCTCCATAATCCGTTCCACTAAAGTTTATGATTGTAACGCCCGCAAGCAAGTGGAACGGGAAAAATTGCGGTCATGAACATGGTCGCTGTGAGCTTCTTGTGGAACGTTGCCATAATAGTAAAAAAAGAAAAATGACAAAACAAAAAATCTATTTATAATTTCCAAAATACAATCGCAGAAATATCAAAGCATCCAATGTTCGACTTCCCAGCCTGCGTAGTTTATTGCCCACATAAGCAGCAGCTGAAAACGCTCGCTCAGGTTCTACACTGGTTGGAGGAATAGACAATAGATACTTATATGCTGTTTCTATGTGATATCCACGAACTCCTCCATTTTCAAACAGGCTCATTTCACGTCTAATACTATTTGCCAACCCTAATCCTTTATGTGCATGTAAGGTCTTGTCTTCACGGACTGATATGGACTTTTGTCCAAAAGTGCTTAAAATAAATTAAAAAAAAACCCTAATCTATTTTGTAGTTGTACATCAGGATCTGGGGATTTCGTTCTCATATCAATTTCCAGCTGTAACTTTTCCTTTAGTGTCAATTGGGGTTGGGATTGAGAGGTATGTGGCCTTAGCTCTCATCTGTTTGTGATCTTAAACTTTCTTCTTCTTCCGTGTCATATCGACTATTAAGTCTTTTAACAATAGTGTTACAAGTTGGGCCAAATACAAGGGATGCATATCGGCCTGCCATAAAACCTGGTTTATTGCCCTTCCTCTATTCGGAGTTCTTTTGTTTAGACAATAGCCTATTGTTATTGTAGTTGTTTATGGCCGTTTGCAGACATAATCCTGCAGGTGTGCAGAATTATGTTTTCTGGGAATAGCGTCGATGGTGGCGCAGGTGTGATTCGTGGAAAACATTGTTTACACGGTACTAAGCTGAGTATAAAGGGGTGTCCGAACGGAGAGATGGGCAGTCAAGCGACGACCACGATACGGGTAAGACGTTTGTAGTACTCTCAATTAGCGATATAGACGACGGACTTTGCGCATGTCAAATTGCATTGAATTGTGCAGTGTGAACTGGTTGCATCCAGTTTTATTTGTATTTGTTTTATACGTGTTTGTACAGTTCTAATAGACTCTATAGTAATTCCAACGGTATTTATTTTAATTCGAGTCCTGTAGCTCGTAACAATACTCTTTATTTGTTTCCTTACTAAAGCCTGTGTAGAAACTGGAAATGAGTCATGCCATTCCAAATCTGATAATAACTGATTTTCGTGATCTTTTCGTAGATTTTGTAAATGATTCAACACACCAGATAAATCATTACTTCGTCGTTGCTTTATACGTTAACATCCACTAAGGGTGTTTACATTTTTTTGGTAAGTGTTGAGTTTTTCTGTTTTGCTAGACAGGTGTTTTATAAGAAATTTCCAAGCGGTACCAAGGGTTGTTTTTTAGTCGTTATGTAATAAATGCTATTAATATAATTTAGGCAAGGTCATTGTCAAGGCGCAAACGGTCTACGGAACGCTAACTAGACCTGTGTGTGGCAATCCCGATATTAGTCAAGAACAGTTCCGGGATTTTCGAGGCCAGAAAACGGCCGGGATCCCGGGATTGTATTCTCTAGATGCCAGCATGGCTCTATTAAGTTTACAACAGGTTTGTACGTTTTTGTGTTTTGTAAAAGACAAATATTAGTTAAATTGCGAGTGAACTTATTGTATATCAGATTAGTTACAAAAAAATGCGCAAAATTTAATACTTGTGCAAAAAATTGTTTTTTTTTTGTAACTAAATATTTGGTACCAACAGCGGTTATAAATTTGGCGAGGGCTATATATACTTTGACTATATTTCTTAGTCAATATAAATTAGCAATATTTTTATCTGTAATACTTATCTATAAATACATATTTAAATGTAAAGGAGTTGTTTTATCATCGCGTCAAGGCCGTCGTGATAATTACGTTTATTTTCATTTCTTCTTGCTTTTGTAAACATGTATTTCTAATATTACGTATGGAAGACAGTTTTATGTCATAATTTAAGTCTTGTAACGCGCTTTCGCTTGCAAAATCTTCAAATGTTTTATATTAAATTATTATTAATTAAAATCAGCAGATAAACATAAACCTACACATTGCGTATCCCCAAGCTAAACAAGTTATGCTTATGTTATAGGTATTATACAACAGACCACGGTGGAGGCATTCCAGATACAGACCATAGTAAATAACATAAATTTAGTTTTTACGAAATTTACCATTCCAGGAATCGAACCTGGACTCTCTGCGCTGTAGTAAGTTATCAAGTACAATACGTAAGTATGTATTCTTGTTAATTATTCAATATTTTAAGAAATTTATATATATAAAAGTTTCTTATCATATGTGTAATAATTGTTGTACAATTTAAGAGCTACGTTTAAAAATGTTGCATGATAATGATCGGGTATCCCCGGACAGAATAATGTCGGGTACCCCCGGACGTGATTTTACGTTTTGAATTTCACAATATTATTTTGACAAAATACAATGGCATTATTATTTTGCTTATTTATGGAAAGTACTTTAAAATATTGTTACTATTGTTGCAGATAGACTTAAAATATGGCCGAAATTTAAGGGAAGAATTAGTGAAGGAGGAAAATTGGATGAACATAAAATGAAAGAAGCAGTTAAATATGTAATGTAAGGCAAGTTAGAATTCAGTGCCAGGAATGCAAAGACTCGGCCCACGAAGAATGTGTTTATGTAGATGTGTCGTATTTTTTTTATTATAATTGTGATGTTATGTTATGTTAATAAGGCGAAAAAGCGGTTGGTCACCATTTATTACTGTGTCTGGGGCTACCTGCCGTTTTTTATGGCGCCAAAAAAACAAGGTTAAAAATGCGAAATGATTAATAATGATTAATTAAAATAATTCAAAAGTTCCAAATTTTGTTTTAAGTCAGTTAAGTTTTAAGTAATAAATTAAAAAAAAATAAAAATGCCGTGTCTGCACATTGTACTATTAAAAAAAAAATTGGAATACAGTATATAAAGATTTCTCGATGTGCAGGTATCATCACGATGTTTTCTTTCACCGTTGTCAGCTCGTGGTAATTGTAATAATATGTAAATTAGGTCACAAAACTGCCTAAGCGATGCATGTGTTCCGGCCAGGGTTCGAACTCTCGCCCTTTGAGTTTGGGACGCGTGTGCTAGACATTACGCTACCACGACTTGTCATTTAGAACAAAATAAAAAGTGGCAATTAATTTTACATACTGGCTACGTTCCACAAGAGGTTCACAACGATCACGTTCACGTTTGCGATTTTTACCGTTCCACTTGCTTGCGGACGTTACAATCATAAACTCTAGTGGAACGAACGCTCCATAGAGCGTTGATGTCATAAACGGCGAAATACACAAATGTCATTGGTTGTTTTGAAAATCGCACCTTTTTCGATGTCAATTGATGGAGAGAATTAATATTCTATGGTTAACGTCCACTTCGACCCACCTCTTGACATGGATCGTTGTGAGCGCTGTGTGATCGAAAATAATGACGTTATTAGTGACGTTTTCGCCACGACCATAACGACCGTGGACGCCTTGTGGAACGACAGACGGAGCATTTTGGGCGTCGTAAGCTACTGCCGGAACGCGTCCACTATCTACATCTAGCATAAAACTAATACAATAAATACCTACTCACCCATAAACTAAATCTAATTATGAAATCAATTTAATATCATAAATAAACTAGTGAAGCACTATAAAACCCAATTAAAATATCTATGTACACTTTGCACACTGTATGGCACTAATAGTTCACTGACACACCTATTATAACTCGACACTAATGTAAAAAAAATCGCAGAGAAAACAAAATATCAATGAATACTATAACAAAAATTATTTCAGTTCACTATCAGTCGCGTGAGCATGACATTGGAAACATATGACGCGTGTATATTTACTCATTGTGATGACGGTGTGTTGGCAAATTTACATTTTAGTCGCGGAAGTTGTGTTCGTAATTCCCAGTGTGATGTAACTTACTGCGCAGTCGACCGTGGAATGCAGAGTCTGCGATCCGTTCCATTCAAGTAAAAGAGAATGTTATCTGTTTTTATTTTTATGGTTCCGCAAGTATTTTGGCAAAGACGGATGCCTAAAATCGTGACATTGAAACCATGTGTTATTATGCTTACTGGGAAATACACAGTCACGGAAGTTGTTTTTGGTGTTTATGCTTTAAGAATCGATTTTCATATAAGTGTGTCTGAAATAATATATAATCTATAATATAAAAATGAATCGCAAAATGTGTCGGTAAGCGCATAACTTGAGAACGACTTAACCGATTTTGATGAAATTTGTTTTGTGTGTTTGAATGGGTCCCCGGATGGTTTAAACTCACAATTGGAACGGGTAGGTGGCGCTGAGATCGGGTTCTAGGATCCTCCTAATCAGGTGGACCGATTTTGTTTTTGTGTATTTGAGTGGGTTCCCGGAAGGTTTAGATTCACAATTGTTACCGGTAGGTGGCGTTGAGATCGGGTTCTGGAATCCTCCTGATCACGTGGACCGATTTTGGTGATTTTGTTTTTGTGTATTTGAGTGGGTTCCCGGATGGTTTAGATTCACAATTGGAACCTGTAGGTGGCGCTGCGATCGGGTTCTAGGATCTTCCTAATCTCCTGGACCGAGTTTGTTGATTTTTTGTTTGTGTTTCAGTGAGTCCCCGGATGATATAGATTCACAATTGGAACATGTAGGTGGCACCAGAATCGGGTCCTAGATTTTTATTGTTTCAGGGCAGGACAACGTCTGCCGGGACCGCTAGCTACCTACAAGGCATTACAGTAGAATATAAGAATAATTTTAAGAATAGTATTTATTAAAAATAAGTGTGCGAAATTATTCATAAAATTAATTGAATTTATTGACAAATAAATTTATTCCAATATTTGTCAATAAACAAATTAATGTAATGAATATATACAGTCGTATTATTTTATTTTAACTTTATTTCAATATATGGTCCTATTGAAAACAGGAGCTATTGTTTATTTTGTCATAAAACAAAGTGTTTTAGGAATTCAGCAAATATGGCGGTACGAAGTTCGCGGGTCAGCTAGTAGTGATATAAATATGCGTTTTTGTATTTATTTATGTGCAAAGAAATGTTATCTATTTAGCTAATTATCAATTCTTTAAACTGGTTAGAAATATATAAAACAAAATATAATCGTATTAGGCATATACCGGAACCCACCATGCGATAGTCTGACTCCCGCTTGACCATTTCAGATATCAGGTACATTATTATCAGTGGCTGTGGATTACGATTTCTTATTGGCTAATTACTGATAAGCGAAAGGTGTGTTCAATTGGACACTTATTCTAGGTGTCCAATTCAACCCACCTTTGTGGGGGCAAACCCTACTTGTATTGCTGCAGTCAAGAGAAAATTTAAAATCACATAGCTAAGAGTAAGCTATGCCTAATTATGATAGTCAGACCGTACTTTTCCTATTAAATATGTCGATCTTCAACTTCTCCTCCACCTCCTTCAACTTCTGTCTTCTGAAGAACCGCGTCAGAAACTCCCGCATCCGCGGCAGCCTTCACGTTCGTAGCATAACAAACAAACTACAAGAGAGTCGCTTACGCTGGTACGGCCACGTTTTACGGAAACCGGCTAATTACATGGGGAACAAATGTCTAGCCATGACGCCTACGCCAGGTCCCGGTCGAAGGGGTAGGCCCAAGAAATGCTGGCTTGGTATTGTGAGGGATGACATGTATACCAATGGTCTCAATATAAGGCATGCCGAAGATCGCGCGAAGTGAAGAAGAAAAAGTAGGAAAGCGGACCCTGGGCGTCGAAGTGATCGCTCCGAACGCAACCGGGATTTAACGCTTGGATGATGATGATGATGATGTCGACCTTCAACTGCACTGGTTTCCGAGCGATTTGGACAAGTTCACATTCGATTAATCGAAAATCAATGCGTGTCATTCCACACTTAATAAAGGGTTCCGTAGAGATAGCAAATATTCACTATTTTTGTCATTTGACTTTAAAATCCTAAAATAGAAAATGCTGCGGAACGGCAGGTTTCTATTCAAAGCCATATTCACCATAATAATTTTGAATACAATTAATTTTAATATATAAAAAGATTTTTAAACAAAAGCTTCTTTTTAAAAATGTTTCTTTTAATATTTTTTTAGTAATAAACACTACTTACGTCTATTTAAAGTAATCATCACTTTATTCCGTGACTTGTCCGAAGATGACTACAATATTGATGAATTTGTTATTTCTAGAGTACCGAAACACCACAATGTCAAGGGTTGAAGGTCAAAGTGCCTACATTTCCCTTAATAGCCGATTACTAACAGTTTTCGACCGGTCAGCTTTTAATGTAATAAAATAACGATATTTTTCACCTACGCAGGTGGAATGTGTGGGTGGACAAGGTGAAAAATAATTTGTTAGAAAGTCAATTTTGGTGATTTACATTATTTTGGTGGTATATACTGAAGTGCTTCTGATTCATTTTCGAGTACTATGAATGACGAATTACTTAGGTCAAAAATTGAAAGCCTTTTAGTATGTAACTCTTTTGAATTTTTGGTTTAATAGTTGGATGTAAGATTCCGTTATCGTGTATTATGCGTGTAGGAACTGCCTGTCGTAGGAAGCGATAGAACAACGCACAGCCGGGTGGTAGGGTATTTGCCGGTCTGGATGGCTACCACCCTTGGTCTAGAGTATGCCGCCATAACAACTTTGATTTGTGTTCCGGCATTAGTGGCCAGTTCAGTCTGCCTTTAGAGAGCGGCAGCACATTCGTAGCACCTTTGGTGTAACTAATGTCCATAGACGATGGTAACCGCTTTCCATTAGGTGAGCTGTCTGCCTGTCTGCTAAACTCACGCAATAAAAAACTGTTATGGGCAAAAACATAACTTTTTAAATTAATCACTTCCGTCGGTCTATCTGTCTTTCACGTTTAATTACTTACTTTTGCATTTTTTAATGGACGGTTGTCAATCTTAAGATTCTTCGTAATGCTGAAATTAAGGTGCTCCCTCACCACTAGCATTCGCCTATAATGTAATATTTATTGTTACGAGTTGCGGGACTCGAATTAAAATGCCGTTGGAATTATTATAGAGTTTATTAGAACTATACAAACACGTATAGCACAGGTACAAATATAACCGAACACGACAAATTCAAACGTAATGCAGAAGGTCGCAATTCAATAAAACGCGAAAAGTCCGTCACTATTAGATTCCCGAATGTACACAAGTCACGCCTTGATCGTGGTTCTTGCTCAACTGACCCACCCCCCTCTCTCAATCAGACAATCTTTTTATACTGTACAAATGCAAATGTGCCCGTATCGTATCGTCGACATAATTTCTTAGAATCAGCTTATACTTAATCCGTAACGCCTGGCTAATGATGCCGGCTGTAAACGAGTACAATAGAACAATAGGTTATTCTCCACAATAATAGAAACGTATGCCAATAAATAAGTAAACAAAAAGAAGACAATCATAAAAGGATTACAATTAGTTCAAATGCCGACAGGTAATAAAATGTGTTTTTACAGACTGTACGTGGAATTTGTCTTTGTCGAAGCCTAAGTTGTAACATTATGATTCGATTTCAAGCATTACGTTACAATACTGCCTTCCTGACTGACGAGCATTCGCCTATAATGTAATATTTATGTTTCGATTTTCAGCACTTAGTTGATTCCACATTGTCAGACGAAGCGGTCGTTGCGCTGAGCGTAACAATATTAATTCGACTTTGTTATTACATGAAAAAAGAAGAAACGATATTGGTGTCATGAATTATTTCAAACCCGAAGAAATACAGGCTGTTTGGATATTTTACAAAGAATCAACCGACCCATAAATATCCTTTATTGAGCATTGATGTTACAAGTTGTATCAAAATATTACAGATTGTATTATTACAGGTTGCGCACTATAATGATGGATTTTTTTCCTTCACTGATGGAGTGCTCGAATCTAACGTTACATTACAGGAGAATGCACGCGGTGAGGGAGCACCTTTAGACGAATCAACCAAATTGATTTATGGTTGAAAGGCACAGAACACGACGGTATTCAATTAAATTGAATGATTCAAATTTGTGTTTAATGTGGTTGATTCATCAAAATTGAAATACTGATGTGAACCTAAAAGTTTGTAAAGGGTGGTCTGAAAAACAAATAACTCGCTCTTATGGCTCCTTGATGCTATATAAGTATTATTATTTACTTACTAACGAGATCGCATGTATACATAATAATCGAATTGCATGCGGAAAATCAGCTACAATTTTCTCGTTCTTGACATTATTATAGGTACATAACTGAACTTGGCCTGATTTTCCACTAGATTGAATCAACGTAAATAACGCATTAAAATATTTTCTAGCAGCCGCCATAAATGTGAAGTAGGTACTTGAGGTAGGTATATACCTTCAGAATCTACTGTGTTTCATATTTCTAGTGATTATATTATTTTCTATGGCTACATCGAATTTAAAACTATATAGGGTAAACTATACCATTGTTGGCACCCCTTCAAGCACCCAGTCAATTTATTCGAGATATTAAAAAAACAATATTTTTTACGAAAACTACGGCCCGTGAGAAGGCCAACACATAGAGGCCCCTTACACTTAATCTAAATGTGGCGTGACGCTGACCGGTGATTATCCCTGTCTACACCATATAAGAATGCATCCAAAGACAAGCCCCGGTCAGTGTAGGACTGTTGTAGGAAATGAGAATAAAAGGTACCGGGATATTGGGATGGACTGCTAATGGAACTGGGGATCTGGGACTATGGGAAATATGGCGTGTGTTCAGTGTTCAGGGAATATAAAATGGGTAGCAGTGTTTAGGCAACATGGGTGTGAGTGGCTAAGGAGTGTGGAGAGGTGGGTTCACAGAAGCTACTACCGACGTTAGGCCATTTATCACTTCCTCCCCTGGAGCTTGAGTCTTAGCTCTAGCGATCTCCACTCCGTGCCGGTTGGCTAAGGCAAGCACGCAGACAGGGGCTTTGTCTTGACCCCCCGGAGTTTGGTAAGGAGGTGTCGCTACTCACCTAAGGCTACGCTACAAAGACCCCCTGCGGGTCAATGATATTATTATTATCATTGTATGACTAGAAAATAAAAAAATAAGGTGCCATTCAATCATTGTAATAGAGTGCTGCTAACAATAGTAGTTTCTCTTATATCTTAACTTCTGTTTTTTAGTTCTAGTATTGAGAAAACGGGTTGTCAAAAAGTACATACAGGAAATATATAAAAATTTATTAAAAAAATAACTTCTTCATACCTTCGGCCTTTCACATTGCGCATTAATATCAACCTGTCATCAAATTAATGGGAGTGCTGTGTCGGACATAGCGCGGAATCGATACAGTGACCTTCAGGAGGTGAGCAATCGACTAATAGAGCTTGTCATACGGGTTGTTGCGTCCAAAAATCAGCATTATAACGCTTTAATGTCCTGCTATCTATCTTTCGTTACAAGGTGATCATCATTATCATCAAGTTAATGTTAAATATCGCAACAAAGCGATGGAAGATTAGTAACACTAAATTTAGTGATATTGACTTGTTTCGTTACTCTAAGCCCATATTCAAGAGGTTAATCTTCAAAACAATTGTTGGAACAGACACCACCACATCATATGAAAATAACAATGTATCAAGTAATATGTTTAGTTAATATAAATGTTTTTATTATATTTCAATGTTAATGTATAATATATATATATAATTTTATTTAGATTTATTTTAATTATTTAATTATGTATGTATGTATGTGTGTAAGTATATACTTATTTTCACTTATGTATATATTTATTGCATTTTTAAACTTTAGTTCGCTCGATATGCGCTGTTGGTTTTTTTTCAATAAATAAAAAAATGATCGAGGTAATTTACTTCACAATTTCGAGCATGCATCGGGAGTCCAATATAAGCCTTTCTATAATATTATAAAATTCTAAGAATGCCGTGTCTGTACATTAAAGCTATTAAAAAAAAACAACTGGAATAGACTGATATAAACGATGGAAAATACGATGCAATTTTTTTAGATTTCTTGTATGTTTGTTCGGGATTCATGTAAAAACTACTGGGCCAATTTCGATGCGGTTTTCGCTGATCGACAGCTATTTTTTAGACTTAAACTCTGCGCTACTTTTTATCCTGGGAACCCCGCGGGAATTTTTCCGGGAATAATTTAAAATGGCCAGATTAAAAACAAATTTCGAATTCCAATATGATTTTTTTACTGATCGATTGCAAATTTAATGTAATAAAATGCGTGATGTTTCTTATCCCGGGAATCCCGCGGGAATTTTCCTGGGAGCGGTTTGAAGTTGTTCGGATGCATAACAATTTGCTTATTCTGACACAGTTTCCACTAAGACGATAGCTTACATTCTTTTTTTAAATGCTGCCACAGTTATTATCCCGAGAATTTCAAGTCAAGCAACAAAGTCGCGGGCATATCCTAGTATTACATATAGGGCTGTATCAGAAACGCACACTGTTTCATGTTGGCTAAAGAGGAAAAACGGGCAGATGGCCCGCTTGATGGAAAGTGGTTACCATCGCCTTTACACATTTATAATACTGGGAGCGATGCCCACTCGTTGCCAGCCTTTATCGATGGATTGGAAAGGGGGGATGAGATAGGAGGAATGGGATGGAAGGGATGAGATATTAGGAGGATAGGAAGAAGAGAACGAAAACTACCGGTTCTCTCGCTTGCAATATGAAATAAGATTAGCTCAAGGTTATTAGACCCCAGTATTCTGTAAGAGCGTGGTATCACACCGCTCGAACCGGCCTTTTAAGAACTGTAATCAAGACAACGCTTCCATAATGGATCTACCGGGCCCGATGTACAAAAAGTCAGATTTAGTAGAAGTCGCCGTTTATTCTAAGTCGCGATGGTTAAGTGGCAAGGTTCGTTTCGTCCCAAGAGCGTGGATTTGAATCCAAACTAAAAGCATGCATTGCTTAATATTTTGGGCATAATATGTGTTTTGTTACGTATGTCGTAAGCTAATGATGAAGGAAAACTCAGCAAGAACATTCGGGTATGTCAAGGTGGGGAAGTCAGTGGGGTGAGTTCGTATATTTATCGTTTTTCATCTTTTGAAACGAAATTTAACGTCAATTACAATTTGAAGTCAGAATTAAACGATGTCTTAGCTTTACTGACCGATTTGTGGTCGTCGATGATATTCAAACACGGAAATAAAGAGGGGTGTATGGAGTTCGCCCACTGACGGATTTCCCCACCTTGACTATATATATATATAAATAAGTATTTTTTTAATATTGCTGAAACACAGCAGACAGGTTGACGGTCCAACTGTGATGGAAAGTGGTTACCGTCGTGTATGGACATTAGCAACACCAGAGGTGCTGCCAATGTGCTGCCGGCCTTGAAGGAGTAACTGAAACCTGGCCACTGATGCCGGAACGCAACTCAAAGTTGTTCTGGCGGCATACTCTAGGCCAGGGGTGGTAGCCATCCAGTCGGGCAAATGCCCTCCACCTGGCTGTGAGTTGTTTTGTCGCCTCTTACGACAGGCCGTGCGGTCGCAGGAATTAGTATTCTTTTCCGTTCCTGCACGGAGACATTTTGATAAGGTTACCGGATATATAAAAACTTGTTTATCCTCATAGCGTAATAGATACTCCCAGTCATGATATTCCCAGAAATGGGGAGCTTCGAGGCAGGCAGTGCTACAATTATCCAATGTAGTGTTACGCAATCTAAGGTGATCAATAATTGTTATTGCTGTCTAAGTTTATATTTTATTAGCTGTGCCCTTTTTTATGACTTCGTCAGCGGGGAAATTTTTCGCGGATCCCTAAAAAAAAAGTAAAAGTAGCCTAAGTTACTCCTTATAACATCAGCTATCTGCTAGTGAAAGTCCCGTCAAAATCGGTCCAGCCGTTTAAGAGATTAGCCGGAACATCCAAGACAATTTTTTTCTTTTTTATATAAGTACTGCATATACTTTCACGTGCATTTAGTAAAAAGCTGTTTGAGATTACAAACACACTTCAATTTTATTTATCTATATAGATATTAAAATTGTAAATTATGGTATTTTTGTACACTAGAAAAAAAGAGTTTATTTAACGTAAATGAATCTTATTATATTATTTATCAACATAACGCCAAACTATAAAAAAAAGTTATTTAAAAATATATAATGTATTATCTATGATTTAAAATGGCAACTTTTTATCTGGGAATATAACGTCACAAACCTAAATGATTAAACTAAAATTGTGTATTATAAATTGTATGAAATATCTAGTAAATAACAAAGTGGAAAAGCCAATACGAATGAAAGTGTGAGTACGTCGATGAAATAGCTGGGTGATAGTGTGAGGGCAGCGCGCGTGTCCGAAGGGCTAACCCAAACTGCCGCCCAAGGCCGCAGGTGGTTGTCGGAGGCCGGGCACCCGGCAAACCGCTCGTCCCATGTTGCCCGGGCCACTCGCGCCACTGGATCCGCACAAAACGCGCGCGCTGACAACAGTATACGCGCCGCGGAAGCTCAAGCCGAGAAAGAATAAAACAGCACAATCCAGAATGATTGAAAATGATATCCAAATCAAACCTACATTATCCCCGTTTCATCCACTACCAGCGATCGGACAGAAACTAGAAAGATCCAATACAAAAGTGATACTTTTCGATTTGAACAAAAATAATCATGCCAAACTGCAGGTTTTGAAGCCGCTCACGCCACTACGGATTCACGGATTTACAAGGAAAAATTCTTTGGACCTTAAAGAAGTGAAAAAACCGCAGCAGCTGTTAAGGGAAAATACTTATGACGTGATAGAACCTGTGTATGTTAATGGAAGAAAGGAATCCACGAGGCCTGTTGTAGAAAATAAATCAACAATCGAACGCGTACAAATGTCCCCAAAGACGAGATTTAAAAAGGCAGCTATGCAAGTTGCAAAAATGTCTTCAATGAGGGAGACAGGAAAGTTGTTGTGTTTGAGAGAGAGGCAAACGTTCGACTTTCCGAAGAAGAAAGAGGAGAAGAACAGTACTTGTATCCTACAGGAGTTGCCGCACAGTCCAGCGCAAAATCTCGACAAGTTATCGGAGATTTTCCAAAGCTTGGAGATGAAAGGAAAGCATAGAGATAGAATGAAAAAGGAAAACAGTTGGTTTTAATTCAAATTATAGTGTAAGAGTGCGTGTTATGTTTTATTTAAAGTTTAAAGTGGCCAGTTTAAGCGTTAACGTGTTGAATATAAGATTGTTTAATTTTGTTAAATGTTGATCGTGTACGACACGACATTGCTCAAAGTTTTAGTGTTGTAAAGTGATAACGTTTGTGATTTTGAATAACATAATAAAGTGTGTTCAAATTTCTAAGTAGTCTTTATCCTATTGTGTTATAGAAGCGAAATGCGATTTACGGAATTGCGTACATACATATATGACGAATATTGTAATAAATTATTTACATGAAAAAACTGGAGCTTAAAATATGTATAATGATAAAAATAATTTTTATACTTTTTAAATAACATCTAATAAGTTTTGTTAACTAATTACGTAATTAGATTTATGACATAACTTACTGACTACACTGATATAAAATAAGAAAGCTTTTGCTAAGATTTTTCAATTTTCCGATCAATGGACTGTTCACTTTCCGCGTCATAAGAAAATATAGAGGATTTAAAATTTATCTATAATATTTTCTTAACACATTTATATATTTTACTAGAGGTCCCGGCAGACGTTGTCCTGTCCTGCAAAAATAAAAATCTAGGACCCAATGACCGATCCCATCGCTACCTGCCGGTTTCAATTGTGAATCTGAAATCTGAAACCATCCGGGGACCCACTCAAACCCACAATTTTTTTTATCAAAATAGGTAGTCCTTCTAAGTTATGCACAACAAATTATCAAAATCCTTCTCAAGTTCATTCATTTCAACGATTCATTTTTATTTATATAGATTAAATTCGTATTCTCTGTTCTACCCACTTTTATAAAAATTAATGAAGAAAAATAAAAAAATGAGAAATTATATTTTGATAATATGAACAACATCCGACATAAGCCATTTTTAAAATTGTATCTCGAAGACAGCTTCGAATAATAAACAGGGCGTTCCAGTAGTAGCTCACAACGCCCAAAACGCTCAGTTAGCCGTTCCACAAGGCGACCGCGGTCGTTGTGGTCGTGGCGAAAACGACACTAATGACGTCATCATTTTCGATCACACAACGACCCATGGCCAGAGGTGGGTCGAATAGCCGTTCCACTTGGGTTTACGATTGTAACGTCGGCAACCAAGTGGAACGGGATAAATCGCGGCCGTGAACGTGGTCGTTGTGAGTCCCTAAAGGAACGTAGCCAAAGCCGAATTATGTAAGTCAGCTCCGCCAGCGGATTCCAAAAAATTAAGCGTCGAAATTTTGTCTCTCTCTGTTAGTCTTAGAGCTCACTTGAAAACTGCTACTAAAACGATTTAAATGAAATTCGATACAGAGTTAGCTTAAACCCCGAGTCAACACTTAAGATAAGTACTTTTTATCCCGATAAATGACGTCTATTTCGTGGGATAGACGAGTATAACAAAAAATATTTTTTGGTGTCGAGCCGTTGCAATTCACTACCAAATGTATACCAATTTATAACATTTATAATATTTTAATCTAACGTAGAATAGAATCGTATTTTTTTGAGTTTTCGTGACTAGACTACGTTATAACAGTTTTAAGCGCGGTAATTTATTTGATTTTTATTATTCCGATGTTTGGGCCGCTTTTCAGCACCCGTGATCACAGAAGACAAAGATGTAAAAATCAAATCAATTACCGCGCGTAATTTTATTATAGAGTCGAATCTTTATACAATTTTTACTGTAACCATCACAATGCTTTGGTTTGCGTTGTATACGAAGGTCCCACGTGAAAGTCGCATTGCCAGACATTACATACGTAGGGGAGACTGGGGCTGGTTGTGACATTTTTATTACAAACGGTTATATTTTTTTATTCATTTGATTTTTTAATATACATATAAGTTTGTTTAATAAAGTAACTACTCAGAATTTAAATTTAATATATTGTTTATGTACCAGACTATCAGAAATTAAATAAATGATTAATTTTGGGAAAAACGACGTGTAACTTTCAACCCCACGGCAGGGGCTGGTTGTTACACTACATGGGGCAAAATGTTACAACAAAAAACAAACGTTATAAAAGACTTTATTAGGAACAATAATTATAATCAGTTTCGTTTCTTAATGTAAATAACATATTATTATGTATACAAAGCAGTATTTTGCATCATTAAAACAAAAATGGTAATATTCTAATTTTAAACAAAATTACAAAGTTTTGTTGCCGTTTTATACCTCGTAAAAACAAAATATATATTATTTCCAACGTATAAGAAGATTATTTAAACCTCTTTATTAAACAAAAATTTAGTATGAATCAACAAAACCTATGTTAAGCCTCACGAACAAAAATAAATTGTGCCTCTTTTATCAAAAATTAATCAGATACTAAAAGGAAAAGAAATCAGTTCAATCACTGTAATTTGAACAATCACTCTCACAATTCAAACATACGTAGTGTGCAATATTATCTCTAACACATTTTACATGTGAACAATTTCTGCAAACCCATTCCTACCCATTCCTCAGATTAAATAGCTCACAAATATCAGACAAAAATAACCATCTTCTACACTTTCTTCGTCAGTATCATGTAATACCTTCCTTTTTACAGCAAGATTTTTTGTTTCCTTAGTTGTTGTTAGATGTTATCCACATCTATAGGCTGCAGCTTATGCGAACAGTGTGGTGGGAAAGATAACAATACCGCATTATTTTCTTTAGTTTTTTCAACGACTTCAATATCCAAGCGCGAAAATTGATTGTCCAATAATAAGAGCAGTAACTCACTAAGACAGCCAAGGGGCTGTCTTAGTCTTAACAAGAGTTAATCGTCACAAACCTATCTATTCTTCTGATACCCGACTGTGAGAGTTTCCATAGGTATGCTCTTCTCTTTTGCTTTTTTTCGTTTCTCTAAATATCTTGTTAGCGACATATGACATAATCCAAAGTCTTTTGCGATGCCACGAACTTTTTTAGTTTTATCCTCCTCCAAAATGGCTACTGCTTGTTTGTAAACGTCTTTAGATATTTTGCCATGCTTAGTTTTCCTTTTATACGTCCTCATCTTACAAAAGAACAACAAATTATATAGCTCAAATTATATCTGATGGCTAGAAGCACAACGGGGCAGGTAGTGGCAAGTCACAACCTTCCCCGAGCAAATGTCACTTTTAGCCCCAACACCAAAACTGACCTTTTAACGTTAAGTAGTAAAAACGTAAATAAATATAACCGTATAAACGTAAATGCATCGCAAAAAGAAAGCATTAAGGCGTAAACATCACAACTGAAACATCTCCGCTTTTATGGAAAACGGGCTATAGACCAATTTTACTAAAAATCAAAAATGTTACTATCCTAGGATTTTAATGTCAGCATGCGAGGGCTCTTCACCTAAAAACGTTAGCACAACTGGCTCGCGCGGGGTGCTAACCGAAGGTGGCGGGACTATTTATCTCTTTATAACGTCATTATAGCGTTGTCTGTTTCGCCACCATTGTCACTGTAACTACCTACCCCTGTCACAACCAGCCCCAGTCTCCCCTAGGTGGTACCTTGATTGAAAGATTTATTTTTGTGAGTAAGCACTTTTTATAACCCAAAAAACGAATAAAACACTAACAGACCGCTGGAAATTCTGCAAGAGTAAATTGAATACAAAGAAACATTTCAGCGTTAGTTGGAATATTGTCAAACAGAAAGAGCATATTTAGTACCTATCAGTGGCGTGGCTTGCCTTAGACGCTCGAATTGAATTAAAATAATTATATATTGATTATAAATTATTATTTATACTTAATGCTTCCTTCCTTGACTTCTGAATGTTATTATTATTACTATTACTTTTATGACATTCATCAGTAAATTATAAATTTATTATAAATATTTGTATGCTCATAAGTGAGTAAAACACGTGTACACTATAACATATATGCCAACTGTTTAAACATGTTTTGAACAAATAAATTTGATTTGATTTGTTCCTAGGAGCTAAGTTAGTCAAACAATTTAAATCAAAAATACTTTTCTCGCATTTTTTCGACAAACTTATTTATCAAATCATTCTCAGCTGAAGACGATTTAGATTTTTCTCAACTTTCTCCCT
Organism: Dendrolimus houi; assembly: GCA_039645545.1. Taxonomy (NCBI): domain Eukaryota; kingdom Metazoa; phylum Arthropoda; class Insecta; order Lepidoptera; family Lasiocampidae; genus Dendrolimus; species Dendrolimus houi. Next base: position 4,529,536 of record CM077127.1, on the reverse strand, counting down.
CTATAGGCAATAACGTCAAGTCTGATGGCCGTTTCCATTGGCCCAGCAGTTATTCTAGTTATGTGCATAACATTTTGAGAATTTTTGCTTACATTTCGGGGCCCCTGTATCATTGATATTATGCCTACTGTACTCTAGTAGATGTGATTATAAATTTAAACTGTTTATTGCAATTATTGACTTGACCAATGCCAACATGACGCAAAGCGCATTTTGAGGTCAGGTGACGGACGGACAAACAATTTGAATTATTAAACAAGTTCATGTGAAAATACAGGTGAAACTCAACTGCTTGGTCTTGACCTTCGTCCGATCATCAACAAGTGGTTGATTATTTGATTAATTATATTTCATTTTCTTCTTCGACTCTGAGTAGCCTGTGTCTGTCTGAGACCTGTGTCTTCGTGGGGTTAAATTGGACAAGATTTTGTCGTCCCCATTCAGAGACTCGCTCCAGGGAGTTCTCCACTTCAGACACAAGTCTGACCCGACCTTCTTCCACTAGCGACCGAGGGACATTAGCTCGGCTAGTATATCTGGCGTCACCTGTACTGTCATCTGCATAGCAATGAATGTTCTCTATAGACAGCAGATCGAGATTCCAAAAGCGTCATAAAAATTTCTTCACTCTTATTTTCAATTTAATCAGTGCCGGTTTTAGCATTATTCCTTAGGCAAGATTTCTAGGGCATCCTCTCTTGTGTGTCCATTTCACACATAAGCATGTGGATAAAAATTGAAACAGAAAACATGCAACTAAATTTTCAACTTTAACGTCTTATGACTTATTCAAAATGGGGAATCGCCTATTATTTTTTATGCGCTTCTACGGGGTGCCACAAAAACTAGTTCATGGACACTACATCTGTGAAAAATGGAGGAGCGCCTAAGGCAGCCATTCTCAACCTTTTTCTTATAAGGGCCACATAAATGTATTATATATAAGGTGTTGCGGGCCACAACATTAATTTATGTAGGTGTTATTTTATTACTAGAGCATAGGCATGCTGCCCACTTAATGGAAAGCGGTTACCGTCGTTTTGGACTTTTGGGACCCTATTCTGCTATTAATATTTCGTCAAAATCACCGGACACTGTCGTCTCAATAGTACGTTTGCCTGATTTCGGTATTATGCTAATTCCAATGGCGTGCCATTCTAGCTTTATAAATATTTATAAGCGAAAATTCGCGAGATAAACGTTTAAAATTTTGGTAGGTAGCTTTTCTATATTAATTTCGGCTGACGCCATTTCTGCAAATAACATATTTTTTTCTAGTATTATTCCGCCGTGACGATATCTAGAAGATATTGTAGATTTCACACCACTGTTAGGAACACCCACTTAAACCCCTCGGTATGCCGTCATTCGCTCTTCGTGCCAGGGCCATGGGTATAAGGCCAAGCTCCTGCGGTGACCCAGCCGGGCCCTTTTTTTTGATGACGCAGGGGAATGTCTTTTCTTGGGACACTATCCTCGGGCTTGGGGGGGAAGGATTTACACCGAGGGATGTGTGGAACTCTTGATCGGCCTATGCCCACCGTGGCCACCGAGCGGAGAGAAGGGGATGGTGGGCCGTCAAACTACCCTACCCACTGAACTTAACTTGCGCCCCTCTCCTATTCGCTTTTATGGGGTGCCACAGGAACTAGACCATAGGTACTACATCTGTGACACCCCGACGCCTGGCTATCTCAGCCGGGCCCTGCCTTAAAGCCGCTACGAATCTAACGCTTATATTTTAAATAATCTGGGCTGCGTCCATTGATGTAGCAATTATTGCTACCTCAATGGCTGCGACCCTCGGTATCCAACATATTATACTTTCCAAAACCTCCAAAGCCCATCAGTGGGACTTTTCTAAATTAATACTGTTGTTGTAGGTACTTGGTAAAAGAACACTAACAAATGCAGTAAAATTAACTATGCATTATGCAATTGCATGCCTGTCTGTTAATACATCACGCGATGTTTCGATGTACATTGAACCAGTTTAATCTTTGCCTAACCCACTTATAAATATGTACATATTTCACTTGTTGATTGACTTAGTTTCAGTTTAGAAACCTGAAAATCTAATTTGGTAAAATATCAAAATACTATAATTCTTGAAGATAATATAATGGTAGGGCCTCATCTGGGATAATGTTACAGTCATGTTATGGTGTTCGACGGCGAGCAGTGTGGATGGGGTGCGGGACGAGGCAAATAACACGCGTCATCAGCGTATACGTGACTCGAAGTCGGGCAAAAGTTGCGTCGTTGACGGTTGTATCCATTTGCGAATTTTCGGTACGAACGCAGACGTCGCGGGCGGTCGTTAGAGTACAAACTTACACGTACAATATAAAACGATATTACTTAATAAACCACCATAATAAAAAATACAATTTATTAATTCACTTAAAAGTACAACAATCACAAAAATATAAACACAATCAGTCTTAATAATCAACGTTGGTTGTCTGCTTTTTTATTTTATTTAGGTTTACGGCTTGGCAGCTACGCCTTAAGCCAGTTCTTAGGTTAGAATATAGTTTCTTCACTTTCTTGAGCTTATGTATAGCTCAGCTGAACTGTAGGTTATCAACTGAAGCCATTCAACGGAGTTCTTGTGACAGCTCAAAAGGCCACATTTGACTATACAGTTCATATTTCTCACAAAAACATAATTACTACTCAAAAACTATCAATGTCCTACAACTACGTTCATTTTAGAGTAATTATATACATATTTAGAAAATAAAATTGCACAGCACAACACCTCCTTTCAGTTCCCGCCAAAAACTTGGTTGTCTGCTTTATAAACAATGAAAGTGTTTAGACGGTATAAACACTATTTCATTGTTTATAAAACAGATTTGTTTAGGTTACTAGGCTATAAGTATAATACATCCTCACACGCAAAAACCGTGTATCTAATCGTAGAGATGCGGAAACGACTTGAAGGTACTCATAGTAATATACAGAAGCGAAACTATAAGACAGTCGTGGTAGCGTGAAGTAAATTCAAAGCGCGGGTTCGAATCATTAGGCAGTTTTCTGACCTAATGCGCAAACTGTTACAATTACCACGTGCTAACAACGGTGAAGGAAAACATCGTGATGTAATCAGCACATCGAGATAACTGATGCGTCAAACTTGCCAAACCGCTTTGGACTAGTGTGGCGGGTATACTGTCCGTTCCCCTATAGTAGGAGGCCCGAGCCCAGCAGTGGGATATTTATGGGCTGTTATTATATTATATATAAAAATCACTTTATTTCGTTGACAAGTAAAATGTCCCATGTTTTTTTTTATTGCAGGAGTTCAGCAGACAGGCAGACGGTCCACTTGATGGAAAGTGGTTACCGTCGCCTATGGACATTTGCTACACCAAAGGTGCTAGAAATGCGCTGCTGCTCTCTTAAAGGAGACTGGAACCATGTAATGATCCACCAACATCACAACACAAAGAGTTCAATATATTTGGAGTTTACTGAGTATAATATAAATAATAATATAATAGCAGCCCGTAAATGTCCCATTACTGGGCTCGGGCCTTCCACTATAGAGGAACAGACAGTATACCCGCCACGCTTGTCCAAGGCGGCTTGGCAGGTTTGACACATCAGTTATCTCGATGTGCAGGTTGCATCACGATGTTTTCCTTCAATGTTGTTAGCATATGGTAATTGTAACTATAAGCAAAGTAGGTCAGAAAACCGCCTAAGTGGAGCATGCGTTCCGGCCAGGATCGAACCCGCGCCCTTTGAATTTGGGACGCGTGCGCTAGCCATTACGCTACCACGACTTAGTAAGAATCGATTTTTATACAAAACAATGGAAATTTTATGGAGTAAAATAATAGCAGCGTGAACTCAAAAGCATTACTATTTTATTGGAACGAAGTTCCTCATCACACGTTACTCGGCGGATGGAGAAAAAAATGCTGACCGTCGTATATTATTATATAATTTCGAACTTTAATGCAATGAGATAAGATCTAAAATAATATACATTACTGTTTGTTATATACGCTGTTTTGAAAATAGAAGGTCTCGTAGCCGCCTTTATTCAGCCGGAGCATTGCATATTCAAAGACGAGGAGTATTTTTGTTTAGATACATTCCTACAGTGCATATAAGGGTAACTGATGAATAGTGTTTATTTTATTGTTGGGTGAAATTGTGTCAGTTCCCTTATAGTGGGAGGCCCGAGCCCAGCAACGGGACGTTTATGCGCTATTATTATATGAAACTATAGGCCGGCAAGTTTGTACATGAGTCTCCCATATTCTTCGAGCCATAAGAGACACACAATATCACTGATGAATAGAAGTGTCAGGGCAGCTGGGGTCCTTATCATAATGATGTTCCTTCATTACTATTTTGATTGAGTACATGGGGGTAGATAATAATACACTCTTTCAACAGCAACTTTTGAACAACAGGATGGAAAATTCAAAACTATAGAGCTGGTAGCATTTTTTGAGATAAAGGATGTTTTCAATTACTTTTAAAATGTTCCATAACCAACTCCACTGTGTTGATCTGACATGTCCTTAGCTATTTTTATATTGATTGCTTATTATAAAACTAGCTTCTGCCCGCGACTTCGTCCGCGTGGTGCGGTTTTTTAACTATCCCACAGGAACTCTTTAATTTTTCGCGATCAAAAGTATCCTATATGTTGACCAGGGATATAAGCTACCACCATACAAAATTTCATTTAAATCGGTCCAATCGTTTCGGAGATTAGCCGGTACAAACAGAGAATCAAAATATTTAAAAAAAAATCTAAATTAGTTCTATTTCATTTCTTACATCCCCCTGATTCGGATTTTAGCATTTTTTTCATTGTACAGAAATTTCACCTCTACAATTTTATTATATATGAATAGATAAACTACATTGTTTCTTATGCTTTTCAGAACAAATGTAGGCCTCTTAATATAATCATTAACACAAAGAAACCTGAAACCTCTGCCCCCTACTTATAGTGGGGAGTTTCTGGAGCATTACTAACACCACTTCTAAATCTCCTAACTTACAAAGTAAATATAAGTCGTTATTTATAGTCCCGTCAACATAGAATTTGTATTGTTCTGCAATTTGGCAATCTCATCTTTGAATTTTGATATGGTCTCTTTAGCAAGGTGTAATTTCTCTTTCAATTCTGCTATCTCATTTCTCACTTTTGTTTGTGCTGAGACTATCCTCTCTAGAGACTTCTCCTTTTTATCTTCAACTGAAACATATGGCAAAAATGGAATGGATAACTCTTGAAAAAAATTAAGTTTTCAGGCTATTATTTTAATCAATGTGTAATAGTAAAATTAATCTTGAAAGGCTCTTGCTTGGTATTTGGATTAAGGGTAGTATGCAGAAGGCAGTCCTGCTGGACATGGCCTGTATTGTGACGAGGTTCCTGTCTTTGAAGCCTTAATCACCACTAGCTTGGACCCTAGGCCCGACTGCCACAGTGGACATCGGTTTCTTATATTTTTTTGTAAATTAATGTATATATTTTTATAAGATTTATAAGAAAAATGTAAAAAAATTTAAAGTGAAATAAACATAATTAATAGTATTAATAAACGAAAAGTTAAATTTGTTTGTAAGTTTGTTTATTGAATAATTTTGTTATATAATAGGGATGTAGGCATTTTTTATAATAAATTGTAATATTTTACATATAAAAGAATAAAATATCATTCTCTCATCTTACTTTTAACAATCATGTTAGAAATTATTTTAACCACTGTTTAAACAATAACTAATGTGCTATTTGACTGCTTTTACATGCAAAAACTTATGATGCCACAAGTTTGTACACTTGTATTAGATCTATGAGGCTACAATATTTTGTTAGATGATAAAAAGGAAGGAAGAAAAGAACAATTAGAGAAGTAATAAATGCTGTAGCTATCAGCTACAAAGATATACTAATTGCACAAGCCACCAGCTGTAGTTCTCACTGATTCTAGTTAGGTTGCAAAAGGGCTGAAATGTTACTATGTACATTTGCAAGCTCCAAGGCCGGGCTTGAATTTAAATGAAATGAAATCTCTTTATTTGTATGAAATATCGACACAAGGTGTTGTAATATGTTGGTGAGAGTATGTTTCACCATTTTTTGGCATAGGTATATTTTTTTAAACTACTGAAAATGAATGTATTTATTTCAAAATAGAATCTTACAGATTACTTATTGAAAGTCATGAGTCTACCAAAAGAAGAAATGTAAATTTTGTTCTTTACTAAACAATTTTTCATTAATAAGATCTGTGTTAATATTAGTGTCTTAACTCAATTATATATAATTTATCTGGTTAAAGAAGTTTTCTTAAGCTTCGGTGGGGTGGTATTTTTTGAGTTTACTTAGGCGGAAAAAAAGCTAAGATCTGCTCTGTATGTATCATAAGTTCCACAGTAAGACCAAAAACCCATAATTTGAATATAAAAGTATGAAAATGTTGGCACATATCTGTTGTAACTTACAGTCAGTATCATGTGTCCAAGGTCCATTAGTAATTGGTTTCACACTGCTCAGGAGATGCTGCATCAGCTGTGTAGGTTCTTGGAATACTATCTCCTCATATGACTCACTGACGAGAGCTCTTCCAACAGTAGGTGGAGCACCCTCCGTGACAGGTGATTGGAATAGTTTCAGGATGTGGTAAAGAGTCACCTAAAAAAATTGGACATCAAGTTACTTATGATATAAAAAGGAATATTTAAAAAATTAAGTGTTGCAACACATTTCATCCATAAGGCACACACTGCACATGCACTTCCTCACAACAGATACACTCTACATTAGTATAAGTTCAGTATTAAAAATAGAAAAAAAATAATATTATAAGTTATTCTTAAGGTACACTACAACATAAAAATCATTAAATTAATGTCACACACAATAACAAAATAAACAATAAGTGTGTATAAATCTAAAAACTTTCATAGAAATTGAGTTGTAAAAAAGGGTACGGAACTCGAGTCTGTAGAGTAGTTAATAAAAATAAAAAAAAACACATTTCATCCACCAATTTATTGATGTATATTTTTTCTTTTTTTATTGCTGAAGCATTGCAGACAGGCTGACGGCCCCCCTATTATGATGGAAAGTGGTTACTGTCACCTATGGACATTAGCAATAGCAGAGGTGCTGCCTGTGCTACAGGCCTCGAAGGAGAAACTGGAACCTGGCCACTGATGCGGAAACACAACTCAGTGATATGGTGGCATACTCTAGACCAGGAGTGGTAGCCATCCAGACAGGTAAATACCCTACCACCTGGTGGTGGGTTGTTTTGTCGCTTCTTAATATTGGCCGCCCTGCCGCAAGTATTAGTATTCTTTTTCCATTCCTGCACAGATAATAACAAATTATTATCCATGCAGGAATATACAGTTAAAGACTATGGTCAATGCATGAACATGCTGCTATGTAAATACAGATAATACATATTGCTGTTAGAGTTGCTGATATGAATGGGCATTTTTCTATATACCTTAAAACATGTTATCCTACCTCATAAACATGTAAATAAAATATTTAATAATTATTAGAATACTAATGTGCACATAATGTAAACAATAAAGTTTTTGGAAATATATAGTCTTAATTTAAAGTAAGAAAAATAAAGAAAGCAATCTATTACAAAAGTACAACTACTCATCATCTTATTTTGTACTCCCCTCTCAGCGATTGAAACATGTGAACCCTATCCAACTGGGTAATCATCATCAACGCACCACACAACTTAGTTCTACCCCCAGACAAATATAGTATATTGAGCATATATGTCTACATGTATTGACAATATGTTGCTGTCCTCATTCAACAAACTTACATAATATTTTACTTATATCATAAACTACAAGATGGTGCCTGCATTTCAAGTTTCAAGTAAAGAACGAACATGTAAAATGAAATTATACTTACAGGTCTTTCATTAGGATCATGGAAATAAATCTTGATGACAATTTCAAACTCTCCCCAACCAGTTTCCATCAGCTCGTAGGGAGGCTTGGTTATTATTCTATTCGGATTTACATAACTTTCATGCAGTTTGAAATGTATTTTTTTGATGTATGTAGACATATCTTCATTGGCATAAGGTTTCACATATACTGTCCACTGATGTGTGTGTCCGTCTTCCTCTCGTTTTTTACCAAAATACCTTGCAATGTTTCCATAAACTATTGGTTTCACTATTGTTAAGCCCTGGAACAGAAAGAGGTAAGTTTGATATTTGAAACTCTCAAGGCTAATATCTAAAAATGGCCAAACAATAGATCATATAAATTCAAAGAAACAGAAATGAATGCAGCTCATGAATAATTGGTATTGATATACCAATTATTGATTGATATACCACCCGATGGTGGAGTATAGTTATATGGCACATTTATTTATTATGAACAGATCCGAACTTTATTAATATATGTTAGGGCTAAACTTTTGCAGAATGTGTCATCAGATTAATGGAAATTTAGTTTAGGGGTATACATATGCCTTATATATAGACACTAGACTTGTTATTTAGTTTAGTAAACAAGTTTTGAATTAATTATTATAATTTTAAAGTACATAATAATAAATCACAGTACTGTCACTTTTTACTGTATGACGATAAGTGTTACCACTTAAACAGTGGCTACAAATCGGTTCTGACATTTGCTGATGCTGCCGTTGCACTCTTGCTCTTCTTAAAGGCTGTAGTCAAAAGTCGCGACTAGTGACTTAAACGGTGAGTTGGTTGGGTTGGGTTAGTGTTTACACCAAAGCGCACGAGCCGAGCGAGCGAAGGGAGCGTGTAGCGGCAGCGGCCGGGGAGTGCCAGAACCGACATTGATAACTATTGAAATGATGGTTATAAATCGGTTGTGACATTTGCTGACCGCTGTCATGGCACAATCGCTTTGATTGCTTGACTTGTGGGCAAAGTTTGTGTTTTTAGACTGTATTAAGTGTTTTTTACACTGACCACTAACTACCTCTCTTTTGCATTTATCATCTTAAGACATAAGAAATAAGTACACCATTTAAAAAAAATTGGTAAAGTTATGTTTACAAAAGAAATCATATGTCAAAAACTACATGTCTCCTAGACATAGGGGTTGCAGAAGGGAGAAGTACCCCCCCCCCCCCCACTACTTAAAATTCAGTGACCACTATTGCAACGTTTAACCAATGTTAGGTTAATATAGGCTAAGGCGGGTGCGAAGCGAAGCGGAGCGCCTTCGTGGTTATATTTTTATAACCATCCAAATTTAATAAATAAATGTGCCATATAACTACACCGCACCCCCTGTGGAAAAAACAGGTGAGAGATCTGAAAAAAAGAAGATCAACTTTACAAAAGGTTGGGGAAGACGGGTAAGGGATAAGGAGTAGTGTCTTGTAAATTGACATGAATAATAGCATTTTGATATCATTTAATCAAAACAGTTTACAAGAACGGCATATTTTAAATAAAACGAATTATTTATCTATAAACAAACAAAACACACGAAAAGGCTCGGTGCTGATTGATTTAAGAATTTATAGTGTAGTATTTAGTTTGTGATACTTTTGATAGAATTATAATTATACCTTTATTCTTCCACCAGAATCGGGACCAAAGTCTGTTGGCAGACTCATATCTAAATCGATTTTTGGATTCAGTTTGACGATAATTTAAAAACTTGGTAACAACAATAATATTATTAAAATTTTAGAATTTTTACCCTCACTTTTACAAATAGGAAGACGTAGGAAACGAATTGGCTGTTACTGTCAGTGCCAAATGTCAATGTTAATTATATTTCTTTACGCTTATTAATGTAAGCAAACCAGGTCTTTTTGACAGACTTAATTCATCGAATTATTTGTAATCTAAGTTCTAGCAATAATCATAATTGTTTTAATTCTAATGATATTTGAGTTTATGAAATGAAACTGCGGTCCTCATTGTCCGTATATTATTTTAAATAAGTCGTTACCCTTAAAACTTTGTTTTTATTTTAAAAACTTAGGCCTGTATTTAATAGTCACGAAAATCTAAATGATTAATAATAAAATTCCAAATAAAAGTAGTAAAGTATTTTCATAATATTTTATTAAGATTAGAAGGCAAGTGAACAATGGTCCAACGAGCACTTTTCTTATATGCCATATTATTAATAATTGAATTATAATAATCTAACTAATAATTGCGTAGGCTCTAATTTATAATGAGCACAGACAATCACAACATTCAGAAGATAAGGTTTTTGAAATACCGAGGCTATTGACTAGCTATATCGTTTAGCGTTATCCTATTATGACAATACAAAATTAGTTTTCTAGTTTCCTTATAGAATGTAGGCCCGCCCGGTCACATTTTGTTATAATCTATATCTCTATGTTTTTTATACTGATAGATTACTTACTATCAGTCTGGGATACAAGCCTGACGGTCTAATTCATATTGAGTTGAGTAAGTTTGTAGGCTTCTTTACGGTTCTTTAGAGGCCTACAAACTATATTTAACTCAATATGAATAAGGCTGTTAGTATCGACTTAATATTCAAATTGGTAAAATTAAAGGGTTGTATTTTTTCAATTTTATTTTCACAAATTGACGATAGCTGTCAATAGCCTTAAAGTATTTACTAAAATTTATGTTCAGTGTGCATTTCTAGTTCGGTAAGTAAGGGGTTTCTTTCTTCTTCGAGACGCGACGATCGAGAACTGTGTCTTGACGCCGATACCCTTTGAGTGAAGTTGAGAAGGTTGGGTACAAGAGAGCTGCAGGGTGTTGCTGGCGCAGACCTTGACGAGGCGCGAGCTCCAGGTGAGATTCTCGAGGTCCTTGAATGAATAAGTGAATTATTATGTGGAGAAATACACTTGCATTACTAAAATACAGAAGGTCGATACCCGGTAAGTAAATTTCGCAACTGAACTTTTCGTTATCTACACTTCGTTGGAAGTGTCTATAGTTAGGTCCACGGGGCCATCGACAAATTACGTCACATGAATTTCATGATTTTCTGAACCCTCTCCCGTCCTTGTCACAGCTGGTCACATTCGCGAGACTCCTCTTTCCCTAGTGTGACATCACATATTTTGCAATTTTCCATAATTAGTTTAATTACCATTTCTTTTCAATAATTTAAACATTACACTTATACAGATACAGTTGGAAATATTTTGAAGTTTTTCATTAATAATTCAAATTTCGTGTTTTAAAGCTTTTAATGTATTAGATTTTTAAATGTGCGTCACGAAATTCTTTGAAACGACGACATTTCCTTTTTATTTAGGTCTATAGGTTACGAGATATTTGCTTCTATTCGTAAACTTTAACTTTTGAACTACGGAGTGAAACATTCTGAGAAAAAGCCACGGTAGGGCTATAAGTACTTTCAATAATAAATAATTTGTTTGAAGAAGATTCGTTTTGCAGTTTTTGAGATATGGGACGATTTGATTAAATACTTTCTAAGGTTTTGACACTCCAAAAATACAGAATTTGTTCGTCCTAATTTCTTGAAAAATTGTCTAACTGATGGAGGAGTTAGCGGATATACAGACAAAGAAACAGACAGACAGACGCGGAAAGACTTTGTTTTATATTATGTTAAGATAAAGAAGAAGATAGATATATTATTTACCTTACTGGATACGCCATCGAAAGGGGCATGTATAAGCTCGATTTGCGCGCTTTTGGAGTTTTCTTGGCACCTTCCACGCGCCGATGCCTCCTTTCGTCGCTTGGTCTTCTGAGGGTTGATTCCCTCGAGGTCTGCGTGGGGCTGGTAGGCTGTGGGGGAGACTCGCATGCACCGGCTACCTCTGGCGATGGACATGCGAACAGATGCCGCAGACCATATGCTTCGTGCTCGTAAATCGAATCGTCTACGTTTGATGGTGACCGGTGTACTGGTGGGGAGGACCCTACTCTTGGCTTGCAACCACCATCACAGTACATTTCACAATCGATCAGCTCTAATTCTAGATCGAATGAAGGATCCTGGAAATAAATGAAAATGCATTTGATGTGACTTGCATCTATAATCAAAGAAATTAAAACTCCAATAGCTAACCTATTGGTGTAAAATCGTCAATATTTAATGAGCTTTTTTGCCCGTTTTTATGTGTTTTATACAGGCTAAGCACAAGATATTAATTTGAAAATAAAAATGGGCTAGTATGTAGTCCATATGCAACAGAGGATTTTGTAGACCATAGATAATACGTATGTTGTAGAGTTGTAGACCTTATAAATGTCTGCTATTTTCATCATTTGACTAAGAACCACAAAGAAACAATTCTCTCCCCAACTATCAATTTTTTGGAGTAAAACATCTTTATAATCGTTGTGATTTGTGATTTGATGAAACGAAAAAGCGACACTTAAAAGAGATAAACACATAAATCAAAGCCTGCGAGAGAATTAGATACGAGTTTTTAAGTGTCATAAGTTAATATATGAAATACTGAATCCACAATTTATATACATGGATATTAAATCGATATAATATTTACCATTGGCTGAACAGGTGACGTGATGAGGTTCTCTCGGAAGGCGGCCGGTGGGTCACGTTGTCTGGTTGGGGTAGGTTCGGGAGCGGTGCGGGACCTCGCGGGGGGTGCGGCGCGGGGTTCCCTGTCTGTCAGGGAGGAAAGGGAGCGTAGGAGCGACCGGCCGCACCCCACGGCCCCCCACTCCTCATAGTTGCTCGCGCACGAGTACGGGGGAGGGATGATTGAATTCGCCTGGAAACATGCCAAAGCCAATCAGAATTTGAGTACACTTCACATTTAACCTAGATTTGTTAATAGATTTGCGTATTGCTGTTTTTTATATTTTAATTTGATTTGGCTATCAGCTAGATTTTTACCATCACTTTAATAACCCACCTTTTTTGGTGAAGAGAAATTCGTTTGCGCCTTATCACGGCGAGGGCGTGTGAGAGTCGGCAGCCTACTGCAAAAATATCCACTAATACTGCACGTGTTCCTACCATTCGCCTATAGCCAGGACTGCGGGTAATGGCAATCACTTACCACCAGGCTTAACTATGCATCAGTTCTATAGAACGTTTATTCTGCTTACTGTAACAACTTAGACTGCAGTTTGCGCCGAGATTTTCTCCGTGCACTTTATCTTTTTATTTATTGCATGGAGTTCAGCAGACAGGCAGACGGCCCACTTGATGGAAAGCGGTTATCATCGCCTGTGGACATTAGAACACCAAAGGCATTACAAATGCGCTGCTACTCTCTAAAGGGAGACTGGAGCCACTAATGCCGAAACACAACTCAAGGTTGCTATGGCGGCATACTCTAAACCAGGGTTGGTAGCCATCCAGACGGGCAAATACCCTACCAACTGGCTGTGGGTGGCTTTGTCGCCTCTTACGACAGTCCGTCGGGTCGCAGGAAATTGTATTCTTTCTTCGTTCTTGCACGGATACCTTGGAGATTAAGAACGCTGTTATAAAATTACTTCGAAGGCACAGCACGTACATTACAGATGTTTAAAGATTGTGCCTATGTGTGCAAAAGACATCGATCCTTTACCGCCATTTTATCGTAGGTGACATTTGGATCTAAGTATATTTGCAATTTTTTTGCAAATTTGCATAAGGTATTTTCGACTATTATTTTGTTTTAAGAATTTCAGTTTTTGATTCAGTGGGGTCTAATGTAACTAAAACTGAAAGTCTTGAAACAAAATAATAATTTAACAAATGTCGCTTATGATAAAATGGCGGTAAAGGATAAAAATGTTCTTGAGAACAGATGCGTTTACCTCGTTTGCTGCGTTGCATATGAAACTGGAGTTGAGAGATTCTGCAGTACTCGCCGCTGATAAAGAGCCTAAAACATACATTATTTATTATCAGATATTAAATACTAATTAAATAAAAACACTTGCAAATTTATAGTACCTACTTAAGAACGTAAGCGTAGATTTGTTGGTCAATTGCAGTGTTACTCCTATACAAATAGACGTGTTTCTAAACGAATTTATATTAACATTACAAAGTAATTCACACGTCATATTAATAACTAATAAGTCAGTCGACTCTCGATAATTTGAATTTCAAATTGTCAAGAGTTCAAAATAACAAGCGTTTACTTATGGAAAGACATTTGTTCTTTCTTGGATTCATTTTAATAGCACAAATCAAACATTAACATGACTCATTAACGTTTGAAAGAAGAAGACTGGAATGCGAACTTACTCATATCTCATTTATGTAAACAATTGACAGGTATGTACATGTATGTAAACAAACGACAGGTATGTGCATGAAACACTTCCAATTATAGAGAGTAGGAAAGCCCGGATTTCAAATTATCACATGTTTGCGAGCAAGATAATATTCCTTCAACTTTAAATTACCGAAGTGACCAATTAACATTGATTTTATTCAATTTATCGAGTATGTTTCAAGGGACCGGAAAAAAAAATCAAATTATCGAGAGATTCAAATTAACGAGTGTCAAATTATCAAGAGTAGACTGTATTTCGAAAAAAATATTTATATACAACAATTATAGTAAGTTAGGTACAATACGAACTGTAGTCAAGTCAAGCTTCACCAATCTTATTGCTCCTTCATGTTTCTTGAAGACCTTTTTGACTGGATTTATCATTTTTATCGTGCAAACGACATGTCTCATTGAATACTTAAATGCGACTGTTTTATCGAGCAGTTTGTAAGCGTGGTTTGAATGTAATTTAATTTGTCAGTCAAGTGCCTGTCTGCGGACGACATAATCTCTGGGGATTTTAATCGTATGAAGTGCAAGGTTAAAATAAATATAGATACTTATTGATGTTTGTATTTTCCCCCTAGTAATGTTCGTCCTAGGAAATTATTACACACACCATTAACCCGCACAGTTTACGGACGGAATTCGTTTTGTATCAGAACAGCAAATGAATTTAATAAGTTAAGTAAGTTGGAAGATATAGACTTAGACCTAATTACTAATAGTGTAGCATTGTTTAGCGCTAAGTTGGTCAAGTTCTATTCAAATTCGGATTTATCAGTTTAAGTACCTTATACCTATACACATTTTCTTATTGTTTCTTTGTTTAATTTCCTTTTGTTATTTTACTGTTATCTGTGGAGGCTTATTAATAGATTTTCTTAATTTAGCTTATTTCTAGTTATTGTTAATGACAGCTGTTAGCCCCCCAAATAAAATAAAATAAAAAATAATAAAATAAAATGTTTACAAGTGCAAGAAGTCCTTATTTTATGGTATCTTACTCCTCTGTTAAGACGGTTTTGGGAATTGTTTTTGCTGCGTAGTTTTTTGCAGTTAAAATTGCAACCTACCTACCGAGAAGGGCGACCTTTACACCCAACAATAAAATAATCACTGATCATCTGTTATCCTTATATGCACAGCAGGAATGCATCTAAACAAAAATACTCCTTGCCTTTGAATATGCAATACTGAGGTTGAATAAGGGCGGTTAAAAGACCTTCTATTTTCGAAATAGCGCATTACACTAATGCATATAATTTTAGATTTTGTAATAATATAAAGTGGTCAGCGTTATTTTTCCTTCACTAACACTTTTTTTCGTTTCGTCCCCATCTGCCGAGTAACATGTGATAAGAATCTTTGTTCCAATAAAAAAATAATACCTTTGAGTAAACGCTTCTATTATTTTACTCCTTATAAAATTTCCATACCAGGAGTTTTATATGAAAATCGATTCTTACGGAGTAAACTTTAAAAATACTGAACTCTTTGGGTTCTGATGTTGATGGATCGTTAGATGAGGATTTTTGCTAACGAAATAGTCATTTTTTGACTTGTATTAATATTGTTACGAATTTGTGGGATGTGAATTTAAAATTGCAATTGAAATTATCACAAAGTTTATCAGAAGTACACTCACATAATTCACAGTTCTTATAAAGAAAACCGAATTCAAAAAGTCGAAAACGTAAAGCAGAAAATCGTAAGGACATAAATCACGCAAAGTCCGTCGTTATAAGATACTTGTTCCGAAAGTACACTATGCAACGTCTTGTTCGCAGTTGAATCTCAATTCACTCATTTCCGACGAACCGTCCTTATATATTTATAAAACAGATATGGCCTCTTAGCAACATGTCCACTGTTCCTTTGAACTCTTAACTTGTAAACTGAATGGCTTCTATGAATGCGTATTAAATGCCAACAACAGAAAGAAGGATTTATGATGTCTTACCGTGAGGCGTACAAAGGGATTACCGCGAAAAATAGATCAATAAAATTCGAAGGGGTAATAAAACACCTGCAAAGGACCGGTTCGCAACAATATTATGTTTCGATTATGGCAATTATTTTCACAGGAACATTGGTTGGGTATGAAATTATACAAGAAATATTCACTTATAGATTTCTTACCTGGAGCTCTTATTACATAGTTTCTAAAGTAATGTACCATGAGGTAATTACCGCCGGCTTTCCCATCACCCTCGCCACACGTAATGACGAGGGGATATAGATCAGGTTTGGAAGTGACCTAGACAAATAAAAAGTTCCATTTATTCTGTAATGTTACATGCTAAAGGCCATTCAGATATTCAGGATGCTAACCTACAGAAGAAGCGTCAACTTGGTCCTTATCGGACTTCGTTCATGCAAACATTGACTCACGATAATGTATACTGGGTTTAATTCCACACAATATAAATGTACATACTTCTGATTTTATAACTTAATCTTTTTTTGTCTAATATCTCCAATTAGGCATTTGATTTAAAAAATGTAATAAATGGAAAAATGATATAGTACCTATAAGTTTTATAACAAAATATTTGTATCTTATTTTTTTATCGCTATAATTGAAAAGTTATGTCAAATTATTAATAAATTTTTGACCTCGAAGTATCCGAAGACAGAAAACACGCCGAGCGAGCGAGTGTCGCGGCTATGACTACTTCTCATAATAAAATCAAAATAAATATCATCGAGGCTTCGTAGCCCATGCTAAAAGAAAAACACGAGTTTGTTATAAAATTTACATAATATGAAAATCGTTATTAAAAAAATTTGATTCCATAATTAATATCTTTACTACTCTTCATTTTCATAATTAACCTTATTCCCTACAAAATTACTCAACCAACATAACTATGCACTCGTGCAGAATATGAGTTTAAGTGTGCTATTCTTCACACTTACTGAATTGTGCAGTGAGCGAGTGAGAACGCGGCTGTGACGTCATCGGTCTTAGGTGAGTTACTTTAGAGCTGTAGTATAAAATAAGTAAGACTGAGATGGGTTTTTATTTGCTACTATTAATTAATAAAAACCAGAAATTTAATTGTGCAGATTGGGAACTTTACGTAAAAGGCCGATGTAATAGTGGAATGAAACCCTTAACAGCGTAGATTCACGAAGAATGAAATACCCAAAATCATAAAGATGACAAAAAATAAACTGGCGAAAATAAATAAACCTCGAACTGAAGTAGTTTCACAATAAGAATATCACTTCAGAATACGGTGGTGGAGCCTGGTGGAAGGATCCGCAGCGACTGTATCTCGGCGGTGGGTACACGGAGCCAGCCGAGTCGTGCTCCGAGGTCGGCCGCCGTACGCAGCACGCGAACGAGCACATGTAGATGCCATTGGGAGAACGCTTGAAGAACAAACACCAGGTGCAGCACAGCATAATGCCTCCAAGGATGCCCAGCAGGAATAACACTGGCCTGTGACAAAATAATATTAAAGTTTTAAATCGTCACAGCTGAGTCCTTAGGTAATGGCGTTGTATACAACTACAAATGATAATATTTATATGATAGACTAAGCAGTTTTAATTATGAAGGGAACATACTAAGGGACCGTGTACATAAGGTTATGGATTTGTGTTATCTTCCTGAACATATTAATTATATATTAACATATCAATGGGTAAGGGTAAGGTTCTTAAAAGGCTGGCTACGGTACTTCGCTGGATCGCCATACTGATCCGTTGTCCATAATATAAGCTAAGTTTCTTTCACTTAGGTACTTTTTTTTTACTGTACTAGTTTATAATTATAATTTTGTATGTGTTTATTAAATTTCAACAGGTCATACCAATCGATATTTTAAAAAAGTACAATCATATACAGAATGTCTATAAGATTGTATCTATAATCGAATACCGCGTCACAACAATCGTAGAATGTTTAAAGTGTTTTATAGATGTCTTGTCACCGTTATTAGGCCAACGCATTTAGACAGGCGAAGATATATACAGTGTTTAGTTTAGTCATAGTTCTTAACTAGCCGAAAGCGCAGTTTTGTGAGAGCACGCAAGATGTTTTACCGAGTTGGTCTTTTCTATAATTTTCGACAGAGGACAATATGCTGTATTTTTCATACTTATCATGCGGAATTTATATTATTAATATTATGTGTAATTCCACATGTAGAGGTCTGGCAGTTTTTTCGTAAAAGGTACCTAAAATGTACAGGTTTGGGATAGTGATAAAGATTATTTTATGGTAATTCATGAACTTATAAGTACTTGAGAGGTTTAAGTGTGTAAAATATTCAATTATACTTAAAATTGTGATAAAGAATTAAATATTCTTTTTGTGGATTTCAAAATTATAAATGCTGCTGATTAATGATTCAGCCGACATGGATGCTCACCATTGAGTGTACCAAGGATATCCATAGGAATCCTTCAAAGGATCTTCCATGTCATGACGTGCCGTAGGTGTGGTTGGAGCACAGCACCCCTGTTCGCAGCATAACCAATGCGGTGGACAGATCCGCCCGTCCGGACATTCTATATCCGCATAACACTGGAATATATTAATGGTGAAAATAAATGATCATAACAGTGACCGCGGAAAAGCTAAGTCATAATAAGTTGCATATTTGTTGAGGAACGATGGTCGTATTTTTTTTATTCAGTCCATGTTTAATAAATAAATATAATAATATTGCAGATGTATTTTTTTGTATTTTACGCATATAGCTATCAAGAAAATGTTATCTACATTTTCATTCAGAGTAAAAAATAATATAAATTAAATACTACATATTTGTTGTAGAATTTTCCAGCGAAAATGCTTAAAGAAATTGGTATCCATCAATTATTTTGATTTTATGTATTTATAATTATAATATCTATCTAATGACGAAACTATAAAATAAATGAAAACCTACGAAAAGGTCAATGGGGTGACATGTATTAACTTAATTATAAAATGTAATTGATTATAATGATCCAAATTGTACGTCAAATACCTTGGAATAAATACACCCCTGTTTATTTTGACAAGCTTTTTCATCACCTATTCAAAGCTCGTCAAAACGTTAAAAGACGCTCTTTCATACAGGGTTAGCATCGTTTTAAATTGCAAACATTGACATAATAGCTCACAAAGGATTGGCTTTTACTGGAAATTTGATACGAATTGAAAAGTGTGACAAAAATGTTTGCACTACAAAAATAGATTTAATACCTTCCTAATTAAATGAAGATTTGAAAGTGCATATTGTAAATCAGCCAATTTCAAAGTATAAGAGTATAACGAGTACTAAGGCCCCTATCATATTTTATTATTAAAAAATAAACAATGGGCTTATACAGCCTATTTTAGCCAGGAATGCACAGAATTTTTGAAGGATAATTCGTATCCCAGAAAATACTGACCTAAAGATAAAACTCTGGTATTTATTATGGAACCCTGATATCTATCGAACTTCACCTATTAATTACATTTCTATGCTATAAGTAATAATAAATGACTATTTATATTTGTCATTTATATAAAAATTCCTAAAAATAATCTATATTATTGATTGACGAAAATTTTCTTAACTGTTAAGGTCTATTTTTACTGTAGTTTAGCTAATAATTCTATCATGAAAGTCATATTATTAGATTGCTTCAAGAATTTTCGCGGGAAAACCGGGAAGGAATGCACGGCGCATGCTTGCTTTCGAATCGATCGTGCTGTCAAACCGGGTAAAAGCACTTGAAGTCCTTTTTAACCTGATTACCTAGATATTATGCTGAATTAGAAGTACCTAATTATAGACTCGATATTATTTCAGTATTTTAATATAAAGACATTATAATAACTACAGAATTTTGATGTTTTTAATATTTAAAACTACCCGGCTTATTATTAATTTACCTGTACTTGATATTGTTTTAGATGTAATATATTTTATGATATTATTGATTTATTGAAAGTCACAGGCATAACTTACAAGTTATTATACTTTCTTTTTAAGGGATTACAAATAGTTCTTTTCATATCTTTTGAATATTACAGCAAGATAGTATAAAGGACAATTTTTCTTATTAGTTTCTGCTTTAATCTCTAAATTTTTCATTGTAATCCATTGAACTATTTCAAGCCTGTACGAGTTAAACTTAAAGAAAGACAGACAGACATTTAATTGAAAATTTCAGGCAATACTTCAATATTAACACGTTTTTATAAGCTTGACATGTATGATGTAATTTATTATTTATTCGCTCAGATAAGTATAAAGTTTTAGAATATATTTCAATTTGAACGCTAATACTACTTTACTAACAGTGATTTTATACTTACAGGGAGAGGCTTCACAATTAATATTCCTAACAGAGACAAAGCGAAAACTGCAAAAATCATTATAGTTATCAGCAATGCGCTCTGGTACGACATGGATATCAAATTATCAATTCACATAATTCAATACATGAACAATCACGTTATAAGTGATCGTGTGGTGTGCTGAAACGACGCCATCTGCAAAGCTAGGCGGTTCACGGGGGACTGTTCGTGCTGACTGTACTGTCCTCTTACTAGTATTGCCAACTACGAAACTCGAGAAATCCCCAAGTGCGTGAAAAATATTCGAATGTATATTACTTTCTTTTCAATTTCATGTTTACAAAACTGAAAAGAAGCTACAATCTGTTTCAAGTAAGACGGTATAGAAAAAAATACTTGAAAAGTGAAATAAACATCGTGATTCTAAATATAAGATTATTATCAAATCGTAACAGGGTTAAATATATTTTTATGCATTATTTGGTGTGGAAACTCCGGGTCCATAGGGTCCAGATGCTTATCGCTTTTATCGAGACATATCTACACGATTGATGCAAGTTTCACGCGACCAAAAGGCCGGCCTGCATTTTGGGCAACGCAGAAGCGTTTCCATCCAACGTAGTAACGCGGCCACCGTTTTGGGAACGTTCCCAGCTGACGGTGATTTGAGTTTATTTATTATTTGTATTTTTTTTAAGCTGTATGATATATTAATTATTATATATTTTTATTTTAATGTGAATAAACCTCTTAGAATAGATTTTTCAATCATAATATAAAAGTTATCAGTCGAATAAATTACAACCTGAATAAATTCGAAAGTGAAACTATTTAACTGTTTCATTCATGTAAATGTTTTTTTTTATTTTTCCAGGTATAGTTTATTCTACGAACAACTTTTATCTGGTGATTGAAAATTGGCCTTTAATAAACATATTTTTTTAATATGATTAATATTAATATTTATTTCGTAGGAAAGTTTACGATAACGTTAGAAATGATGATTTATGGATGTGTCAGCCATACCGTACTATTTAAAATAGACTTTAATTAGGATTTTTAATTTATGGCTGATTTAAGCTTTTTAAATACATTTTAAATTATAAGACATTGATTGAAAGCTTAAATTGGGATTATGAGATTGTGATAAAAGGAAGAAAGGACTGATTGCAGAGTGTATTACGAGTTTTACGACTTTTTCCTTGTGCTTTTTTTATTGCATGTGTTCAGCACACAGGCAGGTGGCCCACCTGATGGAAAGCGGTTACCACCGCATATAGACATTTGTAATACCAAAGGTGCTAGCTACTAAGTACTGCCGCTCTCTAAAGGGAGGTTGGGACCTGGTCACTAAGGCCCGAACACAATTCACGGTTGTTATGGCGGCATATTCTAGTCCAGGGGTGGTACTGGTGATAGCCATCCAGGCGGGCAAATGCCCTATCACCTAGCTGTGGGTTGTTTTGTCGCCTCTTAAGACAGGCCGCCCGGCCGCAGGAAATTGTAAACTTTCTCCATTTCTGCACGGATAAAAATGAGCTATTTTCAGTCGGCATCGGTCACGTCTGTCGCAGAACCGATGGCCGATGGAGGAGACGAGTCCTGGAGTGGAAACCGCGTTTCAGTAGATGTATTGTCGGCCCTCCAACCCGATGGACTGACGATGTTCGCAAGATCGCCGGTAGGCGCTGGTTGAGAAGGCGGAGGACCGGGTGAACTGACATACGTCCAGCACTGGACTCTGATTGGTATTCTCATCAAATGCCTTGCCGACCGTTATTTTCTTCTGTTTAGCCTATGTGTGCGGAGTGGATTAATTTTTAATTGAACATAAGTGTATTCGCTACTGGCAACCCTATTTACCATCCCCTGAATTTGTTCATGAGCGCCCGTGAAAGACCTATTTGCCTCCCTAGAGGGGGTCTGTTTATGCCTCTATGAATATAGCAGGGGTAAAACACACATCAATTCACCATACGACAAATTACATTTTTTACGCGGTGGAACCATACTGGAATCACTATACTGATTACAGCTCTTACGGCCTGGTCGACCGGTGTGATACCACACTCTCACAGGATATCAGCGTGGCAGGGTTAACCATGAGCTAAACGTGTCTCGTGCGATGGGTGAGAGTTCCGATGATCCACATCCTCCCCCCCTATCCAACCTTCCCTATCCCATCCCTTCTATCCCTCTTATCTGATCCATCTATCTCATCCCCCTGTCTACCTGTCTAATTTCTCAAGGTAAGCATACAAATATGTAGTTTAATAGTAGGCCTTTTGTAAGAATGAAGAAATACCTTTTTCAGATTTACGTACATGTAAGTTTTTTTAACAACTCTATGGACTCGAGTTCCGTACCCTTTTTTACAACTTAATTGCTATGAAAGTTTTTAGAGTTCATACACGCTTATTGTTTATTTTTGTTACTGTGTGTGACATAAATTTAGTGATATTTATGTTGTGGTGTAACTTAAGAATAACTTATAATATTATTTTTTTCTATTTTTAATACTACACTTATACTAATGTAGAGTGTATCTGTTACATGCTGGTGTTGTGAGGAAGTGCACGTGCAGTGTGTGCCTTATGTCTATACCTATATATATTATCTTAACTAGTGCCATGTGTGTTGTTTTTCCTTTCTGTGCCTAGGTTATTAATTTTTAGGCTCTTTGTGTGTCTTGGTTTATTTGTGAAGTGTGCGTGTAATGCAATGCGGTGGTAGTGCGCGTTGGTGTGAGTATGTGTATAAGTTTTATTGTTAGTTGTGTGTTTGTGACTTTGTGTGGTGTTATAATTTATTGTTTAATTGTTATGACATGTAAGTATTATTTTTACTTCGTTCAAAAAGGCTTAAAAAATTATGAAAGGATTATCACTTATATTATTATAATTTAGTATAGTGATTATGTTGAAATGTTTGTGTTTTTCTGACCTTGTATTTCCAGACTGTGAAATAGAATTTAAGCCCCACTATTTTATTTAAGCAGCTTGCTTTTTCCAATATTTTATTTATTGATACTTTAAAATAGTCGTAGGCCGATTTAGTACTTCGCTCTTACCCCAAAAAGATCTTTTCACATCAGTCTATTGGTTTGTATGGCCAACATAAGTTTTCATTTGTAAAAATAAAGGTATTTTACGTTAAAATATATTTCGTCTTTGGAACGGTTTATTGTAACTTTCGTAGCTGCAAAATTAACTTTGTACTCTTTTTTTTACTGTACACTATAAATAACACAGCTGTATGTTAGTTTAACGAATTATACCTGTTTTTACTGTAGACAATTTTGGAAGAAAATTACCTACGGCTCTAAAGTAAAAAAGGCACACACTTCAAGATCTTGAAGTATGTGCCAAGTAAAAGATAAAAAACAACAACGTAAAATGCACCGACTTCAAGATGTCGTAGAAAATAATTATTTTATGCTTTTTAGTTAGTATTGAAGTCTTGTTTCTTTTTTTGTGAGCTAATTTTTTAAAAATTATTAATTTTCTTTCTAATAATTTCAACACTCTACCACTGCCGATCTTGAAAACCTACATTTATCTAGGCCTGGAAGAAGCAGTAGGATATTTCTGAATGAGCTGAATATTTATGACTCAAGGTCACGAAGAAAACCTTATATGGGCAATAAATTGATATCCCGAGAGCTTGAAGTTGTCCGCTGGTCTAGAAAGCCGTCGGCTGAGACATAAAAGCGATCGTAAAAGTTAAATGAAGACAAATCGCAAACATAAACCACATTTCTAGATTACTTTAGCTATGAAATAGTGCTTATTAGAGAATTTACTCCATACAGTTGTGACCTTTCAATTCATTGGGTCACAATTTTGAATAAACAGAACAGGGTCAGGTAATATATGAAGTATCTAGTCGTCTACTAACGGGATGAATAGTAATCGTCCGCTAACCAGACTACTAGATAATCTTTTAAGGATCCTAGCAAGATTCAGTAATATATTCGAAGTGTGTCTGTTTAAGTTCTACCTAATAATCTGTACCACCTACATCACCAGATTAGGTTAAATTAATCCATAAGTTAGGTTGCCTGGAAGAGATTGCTTTAAGCGATAAGACCTCCTATTGTTTCCAGCATGACAATATTGTAACCGTGCATTTTTGTAATTGTATGTTTGGTCAGCAATAAAGTGTGTTATCTATTCTATTCTATTCTATAGTCATACAATCCAGCCATTACCCAACTCTCCCCAGATTCATACCATAGTTGCCAGCCTTTAAGATGGAATAGGATCAGGGGTCCAATTCTGTTATTTCAATATCTTTGCGAAGATATTCCACGTAGGAATCCTGTTGGGGACATAATCATCCCCCGGACCTCTCCTCCGGAACTTCCATACTTTCACGCCTCTCTTACCGTGAATATGTAGCTCGCTCGATTAGCAGCTAAGCGTCTACTTAAAAGTAGTAACTTAGCTAGTGCGGTACGAGTCACCGGCTTGGTAAATGGTCAATGGTCATTGTCAGTTGGTCAAGTATACAGCCAGTTTCCGAATCAAGTTATACACACAAGGGATGAAATGGAAGACCAGGAAGCATTCGGAAGACTCTACAGCCATTTGGACTCTCAGCGTGACTTTCGTGGATCTTGTGAATACCAGTGTGTTTGATTAGTGCAACTATTATTGAAATCGATACAATTAATACTATCAGTGTTTAGAGGAACATCCGGGTTCTAGTGCTAACTTGTGTTGATTGACTTGCACGTGCTACTTAATACAGTAGTGCTAATCGTTCCTATTGCTGTTGTAAGCGCCTATAATAAATACAGTCCATATTTAAGCGGTGTTTCATTGAGTACACCTGCACCGTACAAATCCATTGCGGTAGTGTTAAAAAATCGATTTCTACTATCTTCTCGATATCGTCGCGGGGGAATAATAGTAGAAAAATTGGTATTATCACTAGCAGAGATGGCGTTAGTCGAAATGAATATTGAACCTACCAAAAATTTTAACAATTACTGCGGATCTTTCGCTTAAAAATATTTTTTTAAAATAATTTATAAAGATAAAGTGGCTTGCCACCGGCACGCCATTGGAATTAACAGAATACCGAAATCAGACAAACGAACGATTGAGACGATAGTGTCCTGCGATTTTGACGAGACAGTATTAGCAGAATTGGGCCCTTGATAGGGGATCAGACAGGAGGAATGGGATATGGAATTGGGATATGGGATTGGTATTGGGATATGGGTATGGGATTAGGATTGGGGTGGGGTTGGGATTGGGATTGAGATATGGGATTGGGATTGGGGTAGAATAAGTAAGATTGGATAAGAAGAGGGGGGAGGAAGTGGGCCATTGGAACTTTCACTCATTGGACTAGACACGATTAGCTCAAGGCTAACCATTTCACGTCGATATTCTGAGAGAGCGTGGTATCACATCGATCGAGCCGGCCCTAAGAGCTGTATATCTTAATATTTAGTTGAGAAGAATATATTTAAACTAGAGTGAGATATAATTAATAAACGTCAAGTAGTAGGCATGTAATGGATCTTGAAGGCTTGAAATAAATTCAGAACTTGAAATATTTATGATTGGTAATAAAAACTACTTTCCTTAATCAAGTAACAAATTGTGGTGGCTTACGGTATTATTCATATTGAATTAGAGTACGTTTGTCGGCTTCATTAAGGTTCTTAAAGAAGCCTACAAACTTACTCCAACCCAATATGAATAAAGTCGTTAGTACCTATGGGACCTCATCTCAGCGACGTATGTTCAGATCCTATCTAAATAAACATGCAACCGCTTAGATATATAATCTATACTCAATGACATCATCCGCCGAGCTCTTGTCAGCGTCGGCGTGCCAGCCATCCTAGAGCCAAATGGCTTGGTGCACGACGACGGCAACAGGCCGGATGGAATATCACTTATTCCCTGGAGGATGGGAAGGCCGCTTGTGTGGGACGCGACATGCGTTGACACTCTGGCGGCATCACATCTTCCAGTGACTAAGTCGGGGGCTGGCAACGCTGCTTCAACAGCTGAAGATCTCAAACGGCGCAAATATGGAACCCTAGGAAGGGGTTATATATTTGTGCCGTTGAGTTGAAACTTTAAGTCCGTGGGGCCCATCGGCAAAGGGTTTCTTCAAAGAAAATTGAAATTGAAACTCTTTGATACCACCCGTGATCAGAAGGCTGGTTCATATTTCGCGCAACGAATCAGCATTGTCATACAGCGTGGCAATGCAGCCAGCCTTCTGGGCACGCTTCCGTCTGGCGATTTGTTACATACTTTATATTCATTTATTTATAATTTAGTTTATTTTTAAGTATTTAGTGTAATATTTTCTTTCTTTCTTATTAGTTATTCCTTTTAGCTTTAATTTTATTTTTGTTTAAAGAAAATGTTGGCTGTTTTACATGAATGGACCGATTTCAAAAATCTCTTTCACCATTCGAATGCTACATAATCTCTGATTAATATAGGCTATATAAAAACTAGAGATCCCAACTAAGACCTACATAATCTAGGATTTTGATGAAATGTTATGTGTGTTTGAGTGGGTCCTCGGGTGGTTTAGATTCTCAATTAGACCCGGTAGGTGGCACTGGAATCGGGTTCTAGATTTTTATTTCTTCAGGGCAGGACAACGTCTGCCGAGACAGCTGAAAATTCATACCGTATAATTATACAGAACTCTGTATAATTATACAGTATGAATTTTTCATGTGGGCCTTAATGGCCAAATCCTAAACTATGCTAAATAGTGAAAAACACTCAAATGAGTCTCGAGGCCGATTTTAACGAAAATTAAAATGTTGTTGGTCATAACATTTTTGAAAAATCAATTATCCTTGTCAGGAATCAAATCGGTTTATTTTATAAAAGCCAACACATTCTATATTCTTATATCAAATCATAGTATATATATACCTATATATATACATATATATAGCTTGTAAGCAGTGGCGTAGCGTAGTGGGGGCAGCGGCAGGGGCGGCCCGCCCCGGGCGGCACTTTTTAGGGGGCGCAAATTTCACAATAAATAATATAAATATTTGGACCATTTCATATTTTTATCGAAACTACAAATTCGGACCGATTGAAAAGAGTAGGGAATTTTTCATTACTTATTCTGACGAATTCGGGGAATCCCCTTTCTTTGAATGATGTTTTGTAGCGACTGCTGGCAACACAAAAAAAAAGAATTTTCAAAATCAGTTCAGTAGATCCAGAGATTACCCCCTACAACGTCACAAACACACAAACTTTACCTCTTTATAATATTAGTATACATATAGTATGCATTAAATTGAAATACCTAAATAAAAGGTCGGCAAAATTGTCTTCCGCTTCGGGCGGCCGTCACCCACGCTAAAGGATCAATTTCTATGAAGGAATGTCTAGCAATAAACCAAGGAAAGGGCTTTTTGAATGTGTATATGTATATATATATATATATATATATATATACATATATAATATATATATATATATATATATATATATATATATATATATATATACATATATAATATATATAATAGTCAGTGGTCGATATTAAGTCTCTTCCCAGAATTACTCGTTTATCCTGGATTTGACTAGGGCCTTTCGACCAAACCCGAAATAAATTTCAATTTCCGCCTTTGATTAAAGTATTTTTAGTCAAACCTAGAATTACCTAACTTTTTAGTACAACGTCGAACGTAAAATAATCTGTTTCGGGCTTTGCCTGGTCGATCAGTGAAAGCGACTAAGGCAGACTCGGTCAAACGTCGATTCGTACTGCACTTGTTACATGTTTAATGATTGTATAAATTAGTCTCGCCTAGGTGAGACAAAAATTCGTTAGTCAAAGGCAGAAAAACGTCATTTATTTGGACTGTGACTAAGACTATATATCAGATCTGAGGTTTACTTAGTGAAACATAGAAGCGTCAAAGCTTCGATGTTTGACTATAACACACATATTATAGTATTATACATACATTTATAACGAAATGCAAATGAAATATTTCAATATGCTTAATCAAAATAATGTTTTATGTAGGTTTGCGTTCTTGATACTCGTTAACTTAATAAATTATGTTACTTTTATGCTGATAAACCGTCGCTTACAGGCTTAGAAGGTCACGGCAAAGAAAAATAAATTTGTTCAAGTACGTGACT
Source organism: Dendrolimus houi (assembly GCA_039645545.1). Lineage (NCBI taxonomy): Eukaryota > Metazoa > Arthropoda > Insecta > Lepidoptera > Lasiocampidae > Dendrolimus > Dendrolimus houi. Next base: position 4,500,846 of record CM077127.1, on the reverse strand, counting down.
ACGCACAGTAAAGGCGTCCGTAGAAGTGACGAACGTTCTCTGTTTTATTATTTGAGTACAAAACTTTAAAAACTGTTTAATTGAGAATATTCAGTATCTCAAAAACAACTCAACGAATATATTCAAGTCTAATGAATTATCAAGAAAAAACGGATGCAGGCAGTATAAAACTTAAGGGTAAATCAATTCGTCTTGCCAGAACTATATAGTAGAATAAAATAAATAGTAGCCATACTTATAACACAATAACCTTGACCTAGCATGGAGGACCTACACCTAGTTTCCTTTTAACGCAACTCCATAATAGTCATGTGCCAAACATTGAGTTGTATACATACCTACGTAATAATTTTGGCGACACGCCAGCTACAGGCGTAGCGCGTAGCAATCCGCTACGTCTCCCTAGGGATAGGAAAGATACTCAAGAAATTATCGATAAATCTACAATATTATAAATTTCTAAACATGCCGTGTCTGTACATTGAAGTTGTTAAAAAAACAGTAGACTATATAATAGGTTCGGGAAAAAGTCTTTTCGCATATAATATGTATGAATTTGTAATAAGATCTCCTTGGCTATACTATGTGTATCTGGCTGGTTTTGGTATCATTAAAAAGTTTTAATTTTAAAGAAGACAATTCCAAATTCAAATTAGGAAAATGTGTGATTTTCATTTGTTTTTCTTATTGTTAAAATGAGTGAATCTAATGAAGAAATTCGATACATTTTAAAATTTTACTACGAAAAAGGTAAAAATGCAACACAAGCCGCGAAAAAAAATTGTGATGTTTATGGACCTAATGCAGTATCTGTGAGAGTAGCGCAAATTTGGTTTAAGCTTTTTCAATCCGGAAATTTTGATATCAAAGATGCACGTCGCTGTGGTCGTTCTGTTACGGACAAAATTGATGCCATTTTTGAAAAAGTGAAGCAAGATCGGCATATTAGTAGTTACGATGTAGCTGGAGAACTGGGAATTGACCACAAAACGGTTTTAGCGCATTTGAAAAAAGCTGGGTACACAAAAAAGCTGGATATTTGGGTGCCTCAGGAGCTCACTGAAAGAAACCTAATGAACCGTATACTCATTTGTGATTCTTTATTACGACGTAATGAAACCGAACCATTTTTGAAGAAGTTGATAACTGGTGATGAAAAGTGGATCACGTACGAGAAGAACGTGCGAAAAAGATCGTCAAAGGCCGGTCAGGCTTCACAGACTGTGGTGAAACCCGGGTTAACTCGCAACAAGGTGATGCTGTGTGTATGGTGGGATTGAAAGGGCATTATTCATTATGAGCTGTTACCGCCAGACAGGACCATCGATTCTGAACTGTACTGCGAAAAATTGATGAGATTATAGCAAAAAGTTGAGAGAAAGCGGCCGGAATTAATCAACAGAAGGGGTGTGGTTTTTCACCATGATAACGCTAGACCTCACACATCTTTAGCCACTCAGCAAAAATTACGAGAGTTTGGCTGGGAGGTGTTAATGCATCCGCCGTATAGTCCTGACCTTGACCTTCAGATTTTCACCTGTTTCGGTCTCTGCAGAATTCCTTAGGCAGTGTCAGGTTAACATCACAAGGGGACTGCCAAAACCACTTGTCTCAGTTTTTTGATCAGAAGCCACAATTTTTTTATAGCAATGAGATCACATCCTACCTATAAGATGGCAAAAAGTTATCCAACAAAATGGCACCTACATACTTTAGTCAAATGTAAATAAACTTTATAAAAAACCTTTTGAATTTTTATATAAAATGTGAATAAACTTTTTCCCCAACCTAATATATATATATATAAACGAGATCAGGGAAGTATTTTTTATTAGATTTCTTCTCTGTTTGTCAGTTTGTGTGTTTGTTCGTGTTTCACGTAAAAACTACTGGGTCGGTTTTGATGCGGTTTTCACTGATCGACAGCTATTTCTTATACTTAAAATCTGCTCTACTTTTTATTCTGGGATTCCCGCAGGAATTTTCTCGGGAGCGGTATAAAGATGTTCGGGTACATTAAAATTAACTTATTCCGACACAGTTTTCACTAAACTGCTGCGATACTTTGTGTCCCGGGAATCACACGGGATTTTCAAGTCAAGCGTGGACGAAGCTAATGACAGTTCATTAGCCGTCTAAAAAATCAACCTAATAGGTGAATGATTCGCCAACCGTCAGCCGACGGCTGGCGGCTAATTCGTCTACTTGCCTGGTTTGGTTATATTCAAATTCAAATTTTTTTATTCAAAATAAGTTCCACTGGAGAACACTTTTTGAAGGTCATATATATAAGTTAAAATGTAATTTTTCTTCCTATTCTATGTATACCGCTTCACAACGTGTTATTGCTGTTAAGGAGAAGAAGCGGCAAGAAACTCTCCAGCAACACGTCTAGCTAAATATTGTTTTTCTTTAAGTTTCTTATTCTATTTATATCTCAAGTTGTCTTTTTTTAATAAGTTTTATACAGAAGTATGTTACAGAATTACTTTTTGAAGAATTAATGGAGTTGTAGCAAACAGTGCATACTCAATAAGACCAAGACACAATAAGAGGAAAGAAAAATATTATGAAAGTTATAATAATGACATGACGTACTAAAATGTTATGCTGCAATATATCTCCATAAATCCCTTACAAGCTTGGCAAGATAACATTATACAAAATATAGTATAAGATGTTAGAGCGAGCTGCTATTTAAATGAATTTTTGTCATTTAAGTATGCTTCAATAGTGTAGTATCCCTTTTTTAGCAAGGTACTTTTTAATTTGGTTTTGAATTTAGTGAAAGGCAGATCTAACATTTCACTCGGAATCTTATTGAAGAAGCGTATACCAACCCCCAAGAAAGAGGACAGTACTTTTTGTAATCTAAAAGATGGCAATATCAGTCTATTACAATGCCTGGTGTTGAAATTGTGAATATCCTTATACTGCTTGTAGGCACTCAAATTATTACGAATATAAATTATATTATTAAAGATATATTGGCAAGCGACCGTTATAACATTGATTTCCTTAAAGCATTCTCTAAGAGACTCCCGAGGGCCGAGGTTGTAAATTGATCTTACGGCTCTTTTTTGTAAAACAAATATGGTCTCTAAGTCAACAGCGTTGCCCCAAAGTAAAATACCATAGGACATGACACTATGAAAATAACTAAAATAAACTAGTTTAGCCGTCTCTTCGTTAGTGAACTGCCTAACTCTTCTGACCGCATATGCAGCAGAACTAAGTTTTCCTGAGAGACTAGATATATGAGCGGCCAAGTGGAGCTTCTGATCTAGGTTAATGCCTAAGAATACAGTTGAATCTACTAGATTAAGTCTAGTGTAGTTAAGAGAGATATTAATATCGTATTCTTTTACATTGGGCATAACAATTCGACTAACATTAGCCAGTTCAGGAAGTGGTCGATAACTTAGCCGTGGTTATGTTGTGCACAATCGTCAATTAGCTGGCTTTTAAAATAGCTACCCATCTTTAGCTAGGTTCCAGCACCCGTTCGAGGTTGAAAGCACATTGGTAGCATCTTTGGTATCTATAGGCGACGGTAACCGCTTTCTACCAGCAATAAAAATTGATACAATTTGAGAGACTACATTTTTTTTACTTACACCTATAAAAAATGTGATTTTTCGATAAACGTGTTTCTAAAATTTCCGCACAGCTCTAAATATAGCGCAGAAGACAACGAAATGGCGTGACCACAATCCATATTTTTTATTCATATGGTATTTAGGATGTACCACAAACCAGGTTGTTACGTCCTTAGAGACTACTTCCAAGATGTGTTCTAACATGTGTGTGTGAATGCTGTGTTCTAACATTTCTTTCGGAATTTCTGTCTCATTTTCATTACCGTTTAACTTTAGAAAGTATAGGTATTAATGTTTTGAAAGATAGGTCCTTACTATTATTATTATACTTATATACATTTCCCGATTTCTTCAGGTTCCATAGCTATTTTGGTAACAATGAATCCTTGTAAAATCGTTATATTTAATATGTGGATATCACATCCATTTTTCTCAGTTTGGATCTACGAACACAGATCATTTATAACTAGACTTCGCCGCAAAAGTAGTCCGGGCCGGACAGCTGTCCGGATTGCGGCTTAGTGCGTATATGCGTAAACATGTTAAAAACATGCTATTTTTAATTCATGAAAATGAATTAAAAATAGCATGTTTCTATATCTTAGTAACTAACTTGCATTTGCCTAGCTGCTGGTCAAAATTTAACATAAGACATATAAGTCTACTAAGGCCTAGTCCCTATATCTTATCAACCATTCATTTACCCTACTATCGGTTAACCTTTCACTTATGGTCCATACAAGTAATCTCAAAATTTAACCGATAGAAAGGCAAGGGAATGAATAGTAAGATATAGGAACCGGCCATAAGTGTACTATTAACTTGCCTACTGAAGTCTTACAATAAATTACACCTGCGGCTTCATAAAAAGAATAAACCAGCTACAATACCTGCCTCCTCTAAAGACTACGTTTCTAGAACAATAATTTTGTAAAAAGAGAACATTTTAGTTGTCAATGTCAAATTGTCAACTGATAACATCAAAACGTCTCCGTTTTATGTCCACGGTCGACCGTCGATGTATCAAAAAAGGAATAGGTACATAAACGACAAGTTGGGGTTTTTTATTTCTAAGTATATCAAATCATGATTAGTTAAAAACTAGTTAAAACTATTAGTAAAAAATGCAGTGGGGAGTTATCCTATTTTTCTTGCTAATAATAAGTGTGAAAGCTTGGGATGATGGGGATTTAGAAGTTTTCGATGTCGTGGAAGAAGTTAACCAAAATTTCTATGAATTATTAGGTGTTACTCAGGTAAAAAGCCTCGAAGCTGACAAGAAAATTGATCCCTATATCGTATATTTTATAATTCAGTTAACTCACAATTGTTTTTGCTAAAAGTCAATAAATTGCATGCTGTTTCTTATCATATGGTTCGAGCTATTCTTTAACCGGTTTTATCATTTTTATTCTTTTACGGGAATTTCTAAATTATATGTTTTGTAACTAGTCTTGTAAAAGTCTATTGTTTTTTTTATTAAATTTGATACTGTATGAATTTGTTATATAATTTTATCCTGTATCCTAACTAATTTGGGAACTACAAGTAACATATGATTATTTATTACATTAAAATTGATCCTTTTTTATTGTACTATTAACAAGCACTACAATGTTTATTTTCTTAACTTTTATAAGCTACTATTTTATATAAGTGCAAGTATGGTATAAATTTATTTGGTTTTAGGAAGCAACACCAGCAGAAATCAAATCAGCATTTAAGAAGTTAACTCTTAAATTGCATCCTGACAAAAATGATGCACCAGATGCAGATGTTCAATTCAGAAACCTAGTTTCCGTGCACAATATACTTAAGGACCCTGGAAAAAGGGAAAAGTATGTGGTCTTTATTTTTCTATTATATATTAAAACTATATTTCTAATCTACATTTTCATACATCTACTACAGACAAATATCAACTAAGTGCAGTTAGTTTTTTGTAAATAAAACATCTCTATGGACTCTAGCTCTGTACCTTTTTTACTTTAATTTCATTTGAAATGTTTTACATGCTTATTATATATTTTTTTTAGTTGCTGTGTGTGACATATTATCTGGTATAAGCCATGAGCAGAAGATTTGCCGTTGACTACTTACTATTATTGTTATATACTTATGTAAAGTATATACAATAATAAACTTATTGCAACAACTATATAAGTAATCTTTTTGGGCAACCCTATGACCATCAACAATAGACATCATGAGGCAAACCTTCTGTGCATGGGTAGTATTGAAGTGTACCTTAAATTACTTAGTAAATATATTGTTGTTAAATTGTAAATTGTTGCTAAGTGCAGTTAGTTAGTAGTTATTAGTATAGATTAAAAATAGTTTGGTGCATGCTACCTCTACCAATATTTAAATAAGAAATTGACTTTAGATGTGTGTGTACTCCTTGTTTTTAGCTTTAGAAATTAAGTAATTATCATGAATTGTGTTATAAATGTACTTGCAATAATGGCAATGAATATACTTGTAAATGTTTAGCACCCCTCCCATAAACTTCAGCTTCATATTCTTTAGATACTATATATACCACTTTTTAAATATAAATATTCTGTATTCATTTCTGTTAATTATAATTAGATAATTTCACTATTCTCTCACTCAGTTTTGAATCTTTATATTAGGCAAGTTTTTTATTTTGAATAATGTTATAGTTGTCCAGGGCGGTCACATTATACTAGGTCACTCTGTTCCCAGGGGTGGTCTAGTTACAGAGTGTAGGGGTGTCACAGTGCAATAACTTTGTGCATGAACCCGTGACACTCCATAAAAGCGCTATAAATGTGCAGGTTTAGTGGGTAGTTCGGCGGCCATTTCACACAACAGTTTTGTTTTAAAAGTGAGTGTGGAGAACTGGTCGCTGGGAGCTCCACACACCCTCGATGCAGGCCTTATGCCTGTATTTTGGCCCTTCGGAGGAAGGGCCTAAGGATGGGGGTTCAAAGGCATCCCCCCTGCGTTATCAAAAAAAAGGGTAGTCACATTATATACTGTAATGGCTTGTGTATTCAGTGGCTTTTGGCTTCATAGATTACTGTAATATAGATGTCCCAAGTTTGATTTCTGGTATATAAAAATTCCATTATAGTCTAGGATTGGCATCAGAGTTATCTGTAGTATATTATCCATGAAACAAGTGTAACTTGGCAATAACAGTTTATTGGTAATGGAGAAAGAATGCAATGTCCTGCAGCCAAGCTGCCTGTCATATGAGGCAACAAAAAACCCACAGCCAGCTGGTAGGGTATTTGCCTGTCTGTATGGCTAGCACCCCTGGTCTTATGTATGTCGCCAAGTGGGCTGTCTGCTTGTCTGATGAACTCATGGAAAAAAAATGCATAGATTACTTTTTCTGCATATTTTCATGAGGCAAATTATACTTTTCAACAGATACAATGAAGTTCTTAAGAATGGTCTTCCAAACTGGCGCTCAGCAATTTACTATTATAGGCATGTTAGGAAAATGGGTCTGGCTGAAGGATCCATAATATTGTTTATTATCATCACATTTGGGCAATATGCTGTTGGATGGGCAGCATATGTTGAGAAAAGATTTACAGCTGTAAGTTTACTTTAGTTATTGGAGTTCTATGTTTCTTTTAATTTATACATTTCATCAACAACTTTTACATAGGGATGTTTCATTTAAATATACAGATTATAGTCTTAAAATAAATGTACAGTTTCTTACAGGCAAACATAAACAGGTTAAATAAACTACACTAGAAAAATTAAGTTTTATAATTTAGTAGTGACTATATCAGCTATACTCAACCGACGCCCGCATGTGGCCTGCTGAGCTTTTATAAGTGGCCCGTCTAACATACTAATCATTATACAATTACATTATTAACACGTCTGGTATTACAAAAGCCCATAGATGACGGTAACCACTTTCCATTAGGTGGGTCGCAAGTCTCTTTTATACTCTAGGAATGAAAATACACCTAAATAAATTTATGTTGTGGCCCACAGTACCTTATCTAATACGTCTATGTGGCCCTTATAAGAAAAAAGTTGAGTATTGCTGGACTATATAGTTTAATTATTTATGTTGACAACATAATAATTGTGTTAATTTTATTAGTCGAGCATACATATCTTATTGCAGGTCTTACGCTACTCTATTGCATGACAATGATTATGATATATTTTCCACACATATTCAAGACATCACATTAATGGGCTGTACATATAAGTTATACAGATATGCTAGTTTGTGTTCTATATTTTTCTTAGTTGCTAATGAAAAGTGTGACAGTATACATACACATTAAGCCAAAAAACAATAGTTCCTAAAAATTCTTGAATTTGTACATTCAATTAACAATATATTTCAATAGGAACAAATATTAAACAGTAGAGGGAGAAAGCACTCCAAAAAATCCGGCTTTGATGCTGGTCTGGCGGAGATATTAGATCAATTGCCAAAACCCAGTATTAAGGACACATTGCCCTTCCAAATTCCTCGAGCTGTTTGGTGGCTTATTACTGCAATACCCCGTGGCATAGCAGAGTATAAGAGAAGAATGAAGGAGAAAGAAGAAGAAGCTAAAAAGCAGAAAAAGCGGTATGATATTCTTTTTAAATAATTCGTCCAGCAAAATCTCTATATTATGTTACGAACTTAATATCTATTATAGATTTAAAGTAAATTCAGATTGGTGAAAAGACTTGTAGATCATACAAATATATTTGCTACAATAATCTTGGAATATAATAATAAACTTTCACAACCTTTTAGTACATTCCCTTTCTATCATTAGTTTATTAAAATTTAAAAAGTGTTTTACATAGACATGTTGCTGGGGAGTTTGTTTTTGCTTGTTTGAGCTTCCAAATTTCGCAATAGTATTTATAGGCGGTAATTCAGTTGAGAATAACTAATTTATTTATTTTAAGATTAAATATAACTAGTTGTTAGCCTGAAGTCGTTGAAGTTGCTATTCAATAGTTGAAGTAATGTTTTCTTCTCATATGTCACATTGACTTTGACAAATTGATGTTAACATTTGATGATTGAAGTGATGTGGTCGCGTTTTATGCTTCTCCTACTTAAAAGGCATTAACATGTTATGAAGTGGTAAATATGTGTATGATCTTCAAAAAAGTTCTCCAATGGAACTTAGTTTGAATAAAAACTTTTGGATTTTATATAACTTTCTAAATAAAAAAACGTTTGTGACAGCTGTGATGCATGACTGGAGTTTGCTTCTTAAACATTAAGAAACATGCTTACGTGCGTGGCGATAGCGCCGAATAAGAAATCAATTCGTTAGTGTCGTTAAAAGTAAAAAACGGACAGACTTATCTGAATATTCTTTTAGTTCGTTCTATTCGTTCCAACACAGGGATCACTTTTTAACCAAAAAAGTGGAGAAAAGAAACGTTTTTGAGTTAACACTTGTATTATTTCACTCTTCATAAAATGTCCATACCGGGTCCTTATATGAAATCGATTCTTAAGGAGTTTGAATTGTCCTCCAAAAATTGTCTGAAACGAATTACTTCAAGCGATAACTACACCCATTTCTCATATCACTGCTTTACCAAAATGCAAATAGATTCTTAGTGAAACATTTGTAATAAACACAGGCAGACAGACGAGATAAAAATATAAAGGTTCCCTTTTAAGTAAAAAAATATTTTTTGTTTTATATATTCATTTGTATAGTCTTTCTACACACGTTATATTCATTGAATTCAGGTAAATAAGTTTTTTTATTGCATGAGTTCAGCAGACAGGCTGACGGCCCAACTGTGATGGAAAGTGGTTACCGTCGCCTATAAACATTTCCAACACTAAAGGTACCGATGTGCTGCCGCTCTCTAAAGGGAGACTGGAATCTGGCCACTAATGCCAGAACACAACTCAAAGTGGTATGGCGGCATACTCTAAACCACGGGTAGTAGCCATCCAGACGAGTAAATGCCCTACCACCTGGCTGTGGGTTGTTTTGTCGCCCCTTACGACAGGCCGCTGGGCCGCAGGAAATTGTATTCTTTCTCCGCTCTGGCACGGATAAGTAAATATATTTCATATAATGATTTTCAAATACATGACCATAATAAAACAATAGTTTTTCACCTTGAAATTAATTTATGTGTAATCTTGAACAATTTTATGTATCATTATTCAGTAAAATTAAATGAATAGTAATACACGCGGAAGTCTGTAAAAACTAACAGTTTTTGTTGGAATATATATATATATATACACATGTTTTTATTTTAGTATACAAAAATTGGCCCATGTGTTGTTTGGTCATAACAAAAATTTTGGTCTCAAGAACGCTCCTGCCCACAACAGAGAGCCTTTGGAGAATTGCTTAGTGAAATTGACACACATTTACTTGTAGTAGTAAGACAGCATAAAGTTCCACTAGAAATTATATATTAATATGTGAAGTAAAAACTTTGTACCCCTTTTAACGAAAATTGTGCAGACGGAGGAGTATGAAATTTCGCACACTAATAGTTTATATGGAGAAGAAGCGACGAATGCTAATATTAAAAAAAATATATGTATAAAAAATACATTAAATAAAAAAAAACATTACACACATTACCATGTATTTGACACACACACGCATATTTATACTCTTTTGTTTATTGTTGCCTTGGCGAAATCTGTGATTATAGAAGTATAGTCTTTGACAACAAATTATTATGGTTGAATTTCGACCACGGGCGACCACTACTATACTATATTGTACAAAATTGCTACATAAAATCAAGAACAAAAATATACAATCTCTTTGTTCACTTTGCCTAAGACGTCATGAAACCTTCTTTCCTCTGTTTGTATTTCATGCGAATTCTTAGAAGCCATTAAGCCGACAAGTTAAGAATTTCAAGGACGGTGGACATAATGCTTGCTAAGAGGCCTTGTTTACTTTACAAATAGATGAAGGTCGATCAGTCGGGTAATGAGCCAGTCGTGTTCTGACTGCGAGCGAAGCGTTACTTAGTGTACTCTCGGAGCGATTATCTTATAACGACGGACTTTGCGCGATTTATGTGATTACCATTTTCTGCTTTAGTTTCGTTTTGTTGTATTTGGTTATATTTGTAAGAACTGTGATTTACGTGTGTGTACTTCTAATAAACTTTGTGATAATTCCAACGGAATTTTCGAATTTACATCCCGTAAACTCGTAACAATATATATAAGGTAATTTAATAAAGCGACAGTTTTGTTCCACTGTGACATTTCTTGTGAATAGCTTGCTAGGTTTTCACAGCTGATATGTGGTGTAATGTTTAGAGAGGAAGAAGAAAGGGTTCGTGCGGAGAGGGAAGCGGCTGCCGCGGAGGCGCGCGCTGCTACGGCAGGGGTGCGCAAGCGCAGGGGCTTCGTGCCCCCCGCCAGGGACGGCGAATGTCTGCTGGACCCGGCCGATGAGCCCGATTCAGGTCCAGTCGCTGTACCTGTTAAGTCTGTGAGTTATTTTTTTTTGGCTGGATTAGAATAGGTAGACTAGCGGCCTACCTGATGGAAAGTCGTTCTTACCGTCGCCTATAGCCATTTGCAGCACCAGAGGTGTTACGGACGTGCTGCTAGCTTCGAAGAATTATGACCTGTGTATGTAGGAAAACCTCAACTAGAAGCTTGTTTCAAATTATTAATGTACTTCTTATCTATAATATTATAAAATTCGAAATATATCGTGTTTGTACATTGAATCTATAAAAAAAACTGCAATAGACTATATAAACGATGGAGATTTCTTGTCTGTTTGTTCTGGTTTTCGCCGATCGACAGCAAACTCTTAGACTTAAAATCTGCGCTACTTTTTATCCTGGGAAACCCGCGGGAAATTCTCTGGGAATAATTTAAAACGGACAGATTGAAAAAAAAAATCGAATTACAATGTGTCGAAATTATCATATATTAAAAAATCATGGCATTCGTGTGACGTAATTTTGTGGATAGCTCCTTTTATAACCACTTTGTCCCTAAAACCGTGGATTTTCAATCGCTAGTCCCCACCGGTGATAACGGGCGGTCTCTGGACGGACGACGATCTGGCAGAGCTGGTCCGTCTGGTGAAGAAATATCCCGGCGGTTCGTCCGAGAGATGGGAGCGCATCGCCGAGGCCATGTGCCGCAGTGTGCCGGAGGTCACACACATGGCGGCCAAATTGAAGGAGAACTGCTACAAAATACCCGGACAGGACGAACCGGAACAGACGGTCGTGGAACCACCTAAGAAGGTAGGCTAGAAACACTGGTTTTACTTGGCACATTCAAGTTATTGAACAGAATAGGATAGATTTACATTTATTGAGCAGGGATTCCCAAACAATTTTGGTCAAAGACCCTTTTTCCAAAATGAACTGATACCTCAGACCCCTATAGCCAATTTACTTTAGAAATCTTTGCGGTTGGTTAAGTGAGAGTAAACGTGACATCATTTTCTCACCAAAATTTAACAAAATACATAAAATTCAGTAATTATCAAGTGTAATTAATAATTATTAATACAAATTACGTAAAAATACTTAAATAGGTAAATATTTAAAAAAAACCATTTGTACACATACACTACTTATACAGTATGTTAACAGTTTCAAATAAAAACTTGTGTTAATTAATAGGGGTCAATTCTTAGACCTCGTCGACCCTCAAAATCAGTTTTCGTTTATGTCGACTCAGGGGGGACAAATTTTGCATAAAAAATACATTAAATCAATAAAAAAAACATTACACACACTACCATGTATTTGACACACACACGCGTATATACTCTTTTGTTTATTGTTGCCTTGGCCAAATCTATGATTATAGAAGTATAGTCTTTGACATTAATTGTTGTGGTCGAATTTCGGGCACGGGCGACCACTAGTAATTATTAGTACAAGATATTGATTCGGCAAAATGAGAATAATGCAAAATACCACTGTTCTTATCAAACTTTTTGTCCATCCAAAGGTTGCCTGAAAGAAAATTGCTCTGCCTACTGTATTGTAAAATTTAATTTCTGTTAACTGTATCTTTTAAAATACAATAAAGCATATTCACTCATTCATCTATTCGTTAAAAAACACCTAGTCTTAGATCTGAATATATTTTGGATATTTTCTAATAGGTAAAAACTAGAAAAACGGAGGAAGTGAGCGCCGGCAATTGGTCGCAGAGTCAGCAGAAGGCGCTCGAGAGTGCGCTGGCGAAGTACCCCAAAGGCGGTGCGGGCGACCGGTGGCAGAAGATCGCCAGCTCAGTTCCCGGGAAGACCAAAGTATGGAATCTATAATATTATAAAAATTCTAGACACGCCATGTCTGTACATTGAAGCTATTTAAAAAAAAACTTAAATAGACTATATAAACGACGAAAAAAAATATCAAATATTTTTTTGATTTTTGTCTGTTTGTTCGGGATTCACATAAAAATTACTGGTCCGATTTCGATGCTGTTTTCACTGATCGACAGCAAACTCTTGGACTTAAAATCTGCGCTACTTTTTATTCCGGGAATCTGGGAATGATGTAAGAGGCCAGCTAGAAAAAAAATCCAATTCCAATGCGAGTTTTGCATTGGTCGATAGCATATGTAATAGAATGTGTGATATTTTTTATCCCGGAATTTTACCGGAAGCGATTTGAAGTTGTTCGGGTGCATAAAAATACCTTATTCTGACAGTCTCCACTAAAATGATAGTTTACATTCTTTTTTAAATGCGATACATTGTTGAATCTCGCAGGAATTTCAAGTCAAGCGTTTTGAAATAAATCAATACTAATATAATAAACGCGAAAGTTTGAATGGATACCAACATCCACTCTATATTTATAATATTAAAAGTTAAAGTAGGCTAAATAAAAACTTTAACAGTACTCATTGACTCATTGACACTTGACATCTTTGTCTTCCATGATCACGGCTACTGAAAAGTGGCCGAAACGTCGGCATAATAAAAATCGAATAAATTATCGCGCTTAAAACCGTCAAAACGTAGTTTTATTAAATATTTTTAAGTAGAAATTCGCTAAATAAATGTTTAAATTTTTGTTACCTTTGCAATATTCATTTCGGCTAAAGCCATTTGTGCTGGTGGTAATGCCATTTTTTTAAATATTATTCCGCCGCGGCTATATCGAGAAGATATTTTGAATTTAGTGGAATACGAATTTTTGACACTACTGCGATGTTATACTGTGTTTTGTAAATTATAAGTACATCCAGTAAATTCCATATTTAAAAATTCATTCAGGAGTCTTACGCATTAATGTATGTGCTAGTTTACAATACTTTAGACTGTAATCTGCTGATCATGTATGTCATTTTTATTTACATTGTTACGAGTTGCAGGACTCGAATTAAAATGCCGTTGGAATTATTTATAGAATTTATTAGAACTATACAAACACGTATAACACAAGTACAAATATAACTGTACACCAGTCCAAACGTAATGCACGGTTCAATCACACGCGCAAAGTCCGTCACTAACGTATTGCTTCGCTCGTGGTTATCGCTAGACTGCCCATCTCTCATTGGGGCATTGCTTTCTACGGCACAGATGCAAAATGTCTGTCTGGCATGTTTCGACGCATTTTCTTAGAAATCGTAACCCGCACACCTGGCTATTGACTGTCATAAAAGATTACAATACACAATGGGTTGTTTTTCTAATCACAATTTTTAAACACAAAGTAAACAAAAGAAATCCAAATGCGGAAAGGTAATAAAGTGTGCTAAAAGCACGTGCAAAGTGTGGTATGCAGGTGTGAATCTACTTTTGTCGGCACTAGGTCGTAACAATATATTCTTTGCCCCCTTTTCCTTTGCTGCATAATAATTACAGATAATTTAAGAATTTACTTTGAGTCAGGTCGCCTGGAAGACATCGCTTCTAGCGCGATAAAGCCGCCTTTTGTTTCACCAAGTAACTAACTAACTAACTTTTGTCTTGTTGTGCATTTTTGTAATTTTTGTTTTGGTGAACAATAAAGTGTTGTGTATGTATTCGCTTTTGTTGACATAAATCGTTTATGATATCTTATTGGTGTCAATTGAATTTGTAAACTATTGATGTTTCGTCGAAAATGGAAAGTGTTACTAAACCGTTTCGCTCTGATAATCTAATGACGTAATTTTACCGTCATGCTCGTCAGATCTTAATGTCACGGTTCACAAGTCGATTACAAACCTATATCATAGTATACGTTGACTATAATTTTAAATATCTTGTTATTAATTTATTAAAATTTTCGGGTCGTTTTAGTATTAGGCCAAAAGGAAGGTTTGCACTGAAAATCAGCGTTGTGTCGGATATAATTCCGGTACAGCAATATACTGAGTGGAAGCCTTGTTTGCTGAAAATGCGGCGTACAAATTCTCAAAATATGTTTTTATTTTTAAGATACATGTTAGCGATGTAAGTACGTCGCTATTTCTTCAAATATTTTGTAGACGGTTCACTGAAACGTCACTGTCATACTGTCAAGAGTGATATGTTGTCAATGTCACTCTCGCGGAGCGTCGTGACTGTGGGGAAGCGGGTTGGCGGGAAGAAGGAAGACATATAACCTCTTCTAGAGAATGGTTGCCAGCGCACTAAGTATTCGACGAACTGCGATTCATTGCCTTAACCAAAGTGAATTATAACGTAATCAGTGCTAATATCAAGAGAGATGATTGTTATTTAACCAAAAGAAACATTACATTGGTAAAGATCACAAAAGTTGTTAATTTCATAAACACACCCACATACATACATCATGCCATGATGAATTCTGATCAGTAAAGCTCTGACGAGCTTATAAATTTTTTCTTTGTTTGTTTTGACCGTGGGTCGCATGACTTTTGTGATTAAGGAGGTGGGCACTGAAAATCAGTGCTGTGTCGGAGTATGTTTCGGCACAGCAAAATACTAAGTGCCAACCTCATTTCGCAAATTGCGGCACACATTTTCATTGTTATTGTCATTTGTATAAATTATTGTTAAATGTCGCATTTTTAGAAATAAATGTTGTCGTTCTTTCTTTCTTTATATTATAGTCGAATTTCGTAATTGGTTATTAAAAAAAACCTTATAATATAATAACAGCCCGTAAACGTACCACCGAACGGACAGTATATCCGCCACGCTTGTCCAAGGCGGCTTGGCAGGTTAGACACATCGGTTATTTCGATGTGCAGGTT
This sequence comes from Dendrolimus houi, assembly GCA_039645545.1. Taxonomy (NCBI): domain Eukaryota; kingdom Metazoa; phylum Arthropoda; class Insecta; order Lepidoptera; family Lasiocampidae; genus Dendrolimus; species Dendrolimus houi. The sequence goes on along the minus strand of CM077127.1, from coordinate 4,485,084 downwards.
GCATCACGATGTTTTCCTTCATCGTTGTTAGCACGTGGTAATTGTAACAATATACACGTTAGGTTGGAAAACTGCCTAAGCGCCGCATGCGCTCCGTCCAGGATCGAACCCGCGCCCTTTGAGTTTGGGGCGCGTTCGCTAGCCATTGCGCTACCATGACTTAATACTAATAGGTAATGAGTAAGGTATTCATTCAGGTCATTAATGCGTAACAGTACAGATATCAGCGTCCACACTTGTAGCTTTTTACGCCGTACATATTTAGTCCGTTGAACCGTTTCTTCGGAAGTTTGGATTGGATCGTATCGTAACAGTATATTGTGGCAGTTGTTCGCGTGACAAATCATTTCTGCATTACCAGTACTGACACGTGCTATTGATACAGTCACGGAGTCTTGTAATATTCGATGAAAAGTTACAAGTGTGGACACAACCTTAGATATAAGAATATTAAATCTAAACATAAAGAATTATTCAAATAATGTAATTTTATATTTGACAAGGTTAATTTTTTAATACTAATTGAATGAACAAACCATAACTATTAGTTAAAAATACTAGACCTAACAACATGGTAACGTGTAAATATCATGGTAAAGTGTATGAGACAAGGCGCGAAGAATATATGACATCAATTGTAAATGATCTCCCAGAGGACCTGCAATCAAAGTACAAAAACAACCATAAATCGATCAAATATAATCTGAGAAGATTCTATGGCTACGTTCCAAAAATTTTTCCGTTCCACTTGCTTGCGGATGTTACAATCATAAACTCTGGTGAAACGGATTATAGGGCGTTGATGTCATAAACGACGAAATACCAGATGTCATTGGTGGATTTGAAAATCGCGCCTTTTTCAACGTCAAGAGATAGAGAGAATTAATGCTCTGTGGTCAACGCCCACTTCGACCCACCCCTTGAGATGGGTCGTTGTTAGCGCTGTGTGACCGAAAACGATGACGTCATTAGTGATGTTTTCGCCAGGACCATAATGACCGCGGTCGCTTTGTGGAACGGCAGCCGGAGCATTTTGAGCGTTGTGAGATACTAAAGGAACGCGTCCTATATTGATTCTGAAAGCGGACCATCAGGCTCACATGTGTAGACCTGGGACTAAAACAGAACCATACACTAGAGTGATGATAACAATTACTCGCCTCTGCTCCTATTTTCTGTGCCACAGTCAAATGTGTTTTTAATGTACATGAATGTAAGCATATTGTACAGTAGTTGCCGCGCACAGTGTACGCGCTGCGTAAATACTGGATAGATGGATAGATAGATAATAATTTATTGTACACCATTACAGAAAACTTACGAACTAGTATTATTCTAATTGTGTACAAAGGGCGGTCTAATCGCTAAAAAGCGATCTCTTCCAGACAACCCGTGGCAGGAATATTGCTGATTAGGAATGGCGATGGTGGTATACATAATTATTGTACGATTACTTACATTTTAATAAGAAATATATAACTATTCTATATATACAAATATACACATAAGTTATATACATATTGAAGTGAAGATATAGTGATAAAATGCAACTATTTAAACATAATAAATATATAGTTATATGCAATATAATACCTACTAATTATTTAAAATTACATATAATTATATTGCAGATAGAATTTCCTGACCCTGTTCTTAAATGTTATTAAAGATTTTGCTTGTCTGACAGCAACAGACAATGAATTCCAAAGTTGGATAGCCTTGACCGTGAAAGAGTTATTGAAAAACGTATTATGAATAGGAGTAATAAGTCTATGTTGACTGGAAGGGCGTAAATTGTGAGAGCAAGAAATAAATTCGAAGCGTTCTTTAAGGTACTGTGGAGTAATAGGGATAAATAAAATACTATAAAGCAATGAAAGAATGTGAGTATTCCGGCGAAAACGAATTGGCAACCACTTGAGTTTTTTACGAAATTCAGAAACGTGGTCATACTTGCGTACCCCAAATACGAGTATGAACCTTATAGAAAAGTTTTGGAGGCGCTCAAGTTTATTAAGTTGTTCTTGAGTTAAATCTAGATAGCTGGCGTCGGCATAATCAAGTATGGCTAAAAGTAGCGACTCTGCAAGCTTAATTTTGGTGGCGATGGGCAGGAAGTTTTTCAGCCTCCAAAGTGATTTGGAGGAGAGAAATAACCGCCGCCTCAACTCCGTTATATGGGGTCTCCAGGACAGTTTACTATCAAATATAACTCCAAGGTTTTTGACCTTATCACTGATAGGGATAAGCTTCCCATCAAAAAGAAAACTTGATATACAGGTCCAGTCAACTTTACACAGCATCCGCGAGCTACCGATGATAATTACTTGAGTTTTCTCAGGATTCACAAGAAGTACATTCGACTTACTCCATTGTAGTATGCGGTCAAGTCAGAGTTTATTGCTATGACTGCTTGATTGCTATGAATACTTGTGATATTTTGTAAAAGAAAACCTTATTTATTTGTAAAATTGGATTGAAATAAGATTTTTTATACATTTATAGACCCATTCTATGTATAGATGAATTATTCATGTGTAATTACATTTTTTATTTAAATTTTAAATAATTTCTATATTATTTCAGGAAGAATGTATGCAAAGGTGTAAATATTTATCCGATATGGTGAGAAAACAGAAGCAGAAAGAAGAAGAAGAGCAGAAAGAGCCAGAGAACGCAGCAGAAGATACCCAGGACGAAGAGACTTCCACGTAGTTTATATATATCGAGATATGCTCAATAGATCATATATAACTAACTTTCGTATGGGTAATATCAAATTATAAAATAAACTATTTGTACATTTTTTAGAGGAAACATCGATTGGGTATGTTTTGATTTACACTTTTATTATAAAAAAAACTTATAAACTTAGTAGCAGTATAATATATCGTTTTCGAGCAAAAATTGTATGTATGGAAAATATTAATATTCTGGCGAAATGTATTATTTAAACTTTTAGAAACAATTGGGTATTTGGCACATATTACAATAAATTCTAAAATAGTATTTATATAAAAGAGAAGGCGTCAAAATATGTTGTTATCGTCTTACTTTCAACATTTCATTATAGAAATAATTTTAATTATAGTTTAAACAATAATTAATAAGTTATTTGACTCGATAAAATTATGATGTCATAAGCCAGTATTCTCATACAACATCAAGGACGTTATAACATTTCGTGCGATGATAAAGTGTTTCATTTGACATGACTGTCAAATACCCAATTCTAAAACTTAAATCTTGATGACGACGAAACTGCGCACAATTTCTAAAATTGGCGAAGTCATATTTAGATTTTGTGAACACAAGCATTTTGTAAACAATCCAGTGGTTTTGGAGTTCAAAAATTTTGTAAAACACAGCATGGGTAAGAACAGGGTAGTTGACAGTCAAATCAACCGAGATAGGTTTTATCGAATTACAAAAGGTCAAAGCCAAAATTTTGTACTAGCTTTGCAAATTATAACGACATTTCTTGAACTAGTCACATAGCATATTGACTAGTTTAAACAGTAATTTAAATTAATTTTATCATGATATTTTAAAGTTATGGTGATGGCATGGTATTTGAACGCCTGCTCTTTAATATGAACATTGTTTCAGAACTTATTGCGATGTGTCAACTACTCCTTGTGTAGAATAGAAACTGTGAGGGTAGAAGTAAGAAGAACCGTCTTGTATGGGGGATAAGTTGAAAAAGTAACCAACTGTAAACAGCAAGTTATTGTTCGAAGACTCACTGAAATAGTGACAGCGTAGCAAATGGAAATGATATGAATTTAGCAGCAGTTGTAAGCAAAGTGAAGTGTGCCGTGTTGAAAATTTAATCTTTCATGACTTTCTTTAAAATGTCTTAAGTTTTTAATATTATTTTCTATTTACTATTTACAAATAACTAGGCGCTTGAAAGTAATATATAATTGTTTCCATAACGATGTTTCTCAATATTATAATAATTTTAAAAAATGCGCTATATTAAAGCTTTCTTGTCTTTTTTCCTTCTTTAGTTTATTTATACTATTCTAATAATTTTTGGCGTTGTTTTTAAAATCTTTCCACTTGCTACCACGGTGCTACCTAAGTTGGCTGCTTTTCAACGGACACTGATACACTGAGGTGGTCTTCCTTACTTCTACCCTCCATAGTAAAAACATGTCAAATATTCAGTGAAATGTGTTTTGGAGTCGCCTCTAGAAATTTGTTATTTAGCGTCAGACTTGCAATTTAGCTGAGTCTGCTGACTTGCAATTTAGTGAGAATTTTATATGGCTTTGACCCTGTATCTTTTTGCTTGATTATTTATTGTCTTAAACGAATGTTCAGAACTTGAAAGATTTGATACTTAATCATGCATAGCCATATTTAATAGAGGAAGAATACTAGCAGTATTAACTTTCATCACAAGTTTTTTTTTTTTTATAAAGTCATCCTTTATGTCCAAGCGAGTAATTTGACATGGTACAAATATATAACAAAGGTCAAGGGTGGCTTCAAAAAAACTTGCAGATTGCTGTATTAGTTCATATACAAAAAATAAACTACAATGTGATCATTGCCTAATAAATACATTTTTATTGTTTTATCTTTTTTTTTTAAATTGATATTTGATATCACAGATCCTTATTCTTCGCTTTAGCACAAAGTGATTGAATTTAAAACGAAACGGTTTATTGTTGTTGTCTCACTCTGTTTATATAGGGTTTGTATGAAAGAAAAATTCTCTTTGTTTTGATATATGATAAACGTTACGATACAGTCATTTGAGGTTTGCACCTGAAACTGTTACCAGGTCTCATGAGACAGGAGCATACGAGCTAAGGGGTTGCACTGGGGTTATATTATTAACTAGCTTCTGCCCACGACTTCGTCCGCGTGGAAAGTTTTTTTAACTATCCCACGGGAACTCTTTAATTTTTCGGGATTAAAAGTATTCTATATGTTGACCAGGGATATAAGCTACCACTATACAAAATATCATTTAAATCGTTTCGGAGATTAGCCCGTACAAACAGACAACAGAGAAACAAAAAAATTTTAAAAATCTAAATTAGTTCTGTTTCACTTCTTACATCCCCTGACTCGGTTTTTAGCATTTTTTTTCATTGTACAGAAATTCGACTCTACAGATTTATTGTCCCTGTTTTGTATAAATGCGAAAGTAACTTTGTCTATCTGTCTGTCCGTCTGTCCGTCAGTCCGTCCGTCCGTCCGTACGTCGGTCAGTCCCTCCGTCCGTCTATCCGTCTATGTGTTCTGTTTTCACGGAAAAACTACTAGATCGATCTCGCTGAAACTCGGTATATATATATTTTCGATTACGAGGATGAACTTAGGATAATTTTTTATCCCGAAAAATGGGATAGTTTCCGGGATAAAAATATATTTGTCTTTCTGTTTGTTATGCTTTTACGGAAAAACTATTTGATAGATTTGGCTGCATTTCGGTATATATGTAATTTTAATACCGAGGGTGGCCAAGGGAATCTTTTTATCTCGGATAATGGGATAGATTTATGTAAAGGTTATCTCAAAAAGTGGAATAGGTTTTCTGTGATTTTGTCCATTTCATCCCGTTGGACCCGTTGGTCCCCTTGGTCCACTTAGTTCACTTTTGTCATTTTTGTTAAGTTTTGTCACATAGACAGATAACTTAGTTTACAGATAGATGGGGAATGGTATAGTTTGCGATATAAAATGAAGTGAATTTTTAAAGAGCAGGCGGTACAAGTTATTGTATACAAGAGATATGGACTAGAGGTTGACCCGCGGCTGCGCCGGGGGGTATACTCTAGTATGTATATATATAGATAATAGTTTTTTTTTAGTACAAGACAGTGCAGTAATCCTTTAAAAGATTATTATGGTTTCTGTCGCCACACGATCAACCAAGGAAGGTATACACTGGTCCATTCTGGCATGAAACATATACACGCAATATCGTAAATTTACCATGAGAAACACTCGTAGTTTACGGCCAACCGCCAGGTTTCAAAATTCACTACGGAACGCAAACGAACCTTTGTTCGCGCAACCAAGTTTTTATTATAAAATCGCATAATATTAAAATATACCTATAATTCAAACAAAAGGTGCTTCATTGAAGACTTCCTACGCTTCAGTTGAAAAAAATGTATATGGCGAGGTTAAATAATGGATTGTTACACGAGAGATGCAAGTGACCTATTTAGGCATGAAATGGTCTGGCGTTCAATAGTTCGAGTGTCTAATTAAATACGCCTTTCACCCGAGGTTAACACTGCTTCTCATTTCGAATATAAGAAGAGTAAATAAAAACTGATTAGTTAAATAAACAACTACCTCTTTAATGAAATCAGGCGTTAAATCTATATCTAAATCTGATAAACTCATTTAATACGTCACATATGAAACGTCAAGTAAGTTTCTTTTCTGTGGTATTCTACCAGCCATTATTTTTTTAGTTTACTTAATATTTAGCTCAAATTTATGTAAATTAAATAATAATTTAGTGAAAAGCAATTTATAAGTATAAAATGATTTTACAATATTGTTGATATTTTATTATCACAATTTATGCCGCGATTTAACATTGGCTATAAAAAAAGTTGGGACATGATCATATGTATTATCTATGATTCGCATAGTTTATTAAATTTTTTGAATGCAGGGAAAATCGTTTCCCAGGGACGAAAAGTACTGTTTTCATCCCTGTGACCAGGCAATTCCAAGCGTAATTTCAGAGCATGAGAAATGAAAACGTCGTCGTTTATATTGTCGCATTGACTCGGATATTTTTTTTAAAACAACAATATCGGGATATCAAACACATTTAATACATTTCACAATTTGTATTTTTAAAGTGGTATAAAAATTATTTAAATGCAAAAGAACATTAATACAAACCTCCAGCACCGTGAGCATACAACCGCAGGCGACACCCTTTATTTACTTTATCCGTGTAGGAACGGGGAAAGAATACAATTTTCTGCGGCCGGGCGGTCTGTCGTAAGAGGCGACAAAACAACTCACAGCCAGGTGGTAGGGTATTTGCCCATCTGGATGGCTATCACCCCTGGTATGCTGCCATAACAACCTTCCGTTGTGTTCCGGCATTAGTGGCCAGGTTCCAGTATCCCTTAAGAGAGCAGCAGCGCATTTGTAGCACCTTTGGTGTTACAAATGTCCATAGGTGATGTTAACCGCTTTCCATTAGATGGGCCGTCTGCCTGTCTGCTGAACTCGTGCAATAAAAAAAGTGTGTGTCTCGGGACGCCCGACAGAAGTGATAACTTAAACTAATCTAAGTTGAACTATTTAATATTCTGTCCGAAATACGGCTAGCACTGTGGGTTAGAGTGAGAGAGGGTCCTGCCTGCCTACCACTGCCGTATGCGTGAAAGAAAGGGAAGCCAGACAGATTGGCGCCGCAACGCGTTACGTAACGAAGCGGTTTATCCTCCTATAAAAAGTTATCACTTCAAAAACCCATGGGAGAGTCCGCCCGCATTTAAGGCTCTCGGATGTGGGAACGGAGTTGTTACGCACTCCCCATTGTGTCGCCGCGAGGTGCTTTACGCCCTGCGGTGGTAATGGACGAAGCTGTCTCGGTCGGCGCCTGCCAGGGCTTATGCAGGCAGACGATAGCCACTTGCCGCGACCCTGGCTATAGGCGACTGGAAGGAACACGGGAAGTTTTAAGCGCAATACACACCAGCCACCGACACCGCCCGGCCGCCTATATGACAAGAATTACATCGGCAACATGCGCCCGCGCGTGTTATTCGCCGACATGTTGAAGACAACGCACGCAAGCGCTCAGTCCCGGCGACACTCAAGCTGTAGTGACGTGCTGTTTTTTGTTCCTCGTCTTGAGCCGCCGATAAAGGTTTCCGACTTAGAACGAGTGAAGCCGCCTTTCCAACTAGTCCGCCAACAAAAATTGCCCACATAAGTCGGCGGGTCGGGGGCTTTGGTGGATATTGCGCCTTAGTGGGCATTTTGGCTGTAGGCCGGTGAGTCTCCACACGTCCTCACCGTGTTCCTCCACATGCTACATGTCCGAAAGTAGATTTCTGCTCGTCAAAAAAAGCTGCAACGATGAATACGCGGCTTTAGAGGTATAATAAATACTTTGCGACTAACTTCCTTTGATTGGGGTCCCCAGGACCAGTGGCGTAGCTAGCATGGGTGGCACCCGGGGCGGATATTTAAAGTACCAAGATTGTTTAATCTGGTTTCAGTCATTGTAGACCGCAAGTAATTTTTAATTAATTTCAATTTGCTGAAACTCCTCTCACATGAAGCAACTGATGCACATATTGTTAGAAATAACTTTAGTGTGACTTTTTATAGGTGGCACTATAATTGATGTTCACGGTCGGGTGTCACTCCCTCCCTCCCCACACCCCTAGCTACGCCACTGCTCAGGACAAAGTTCTATCAATGTGAATTCCTAAGATTTTCAGTGAATCTGCAATTGAGATTTGGATTGTGGCAATGTTGGCCACTGAATATTTGCTTTCATCCAAATGACAAAAATTACAAATAAAAATAATTTAGGAGTGCACTTACTAAAACACGTTCAATCGATCAATCAATATCTTTATTTGCACTAATGTAGTTTATACAGATGTTATACAATTGTAGATGCACAGTATATTCTACCACATACCGTTATCTATAGATACATATAATAAAACTGTAGAGGTCACATTTCTGTACAATGAAAAATAATGCTAAAAACCGAGTCAGGAGGATGTAAGAAGTGAAATAGAACTAATTTAGATTTTTTCAAAGTTTTGTTTGTTTGTTTATCTCTTTGTCTGTCTGTTTGTACCGGCTAATCTCCGAAACGACTGGACCGATTTAAATGAAATTTTGTATGGTGGAAGCTTATATCCCTGGTCAACATACAGTATATTTTTGATCCCGAAAAATTGTATAGTTCCAGTGGGATAGTTAACAAAATTTTCCACGCGGACGAAGTCGCGGGCAGAAGCTAGTACAAAATAACTTAAATACTAAAATTAAATTTACATTAGTATTCTAATTCAGGAATATGTCAACTAAGTTTTATTAATAAATAAAAAGGAAGATATTTATAATTAGAGTCCAAAAAAATTTACAAATAAATTCCTAAGCTTTCCTATATAGATAATAACGACAAGCACTTTTCTGAGAAATTCATGTACATTATAGAAACACTCTTTGATCAGCCATTTTTTTAAGACCGCAGTGAATTTTCTTGTTATAAATTAAATTATAAAAGAGTTATAAATAAGAGAAGCCATAAAGATACAGTTCCTTCTGAAAAGATCCAGAGAAGACGCAGACATTTTTGATTTTACTTAAGTCACAAGTCTCACGTTAACATTGTTATATTCTCCAAACAAAGACATTGAATTGTACAAACTTTGCGATTTTCAAGTATATAGATACTAACCATAGTGAGAAGATTTGACCATTTAATTCCAAATACAGTGGGGTATTGGTTGCGGTTGGAACGTTCCCGTGGAGTACAAGCAGGTGTAGACATCGGCTGGATACGAGCTGAATCTGGACCCAGCGGAACAGGTCAGTCGACAGCTAAACTTTTCAGCGTCTCCGGAGCAACTGTAACCGCCGTTAAAGGCGAGTTTGCTGATATCGCACACACTGGTGTCTGAAAATGTTATTAAAAAAAAATACTCTAGATTTTGGCTAAATTGACAAAAATATAGCATTAGGCTATAAAATCCCGTCACTTCCTAACTTTGTTACTGAAGATTTAGAGAATGTTAAGATTTTTTCTTACATTTTATTCCAGACTATTCCATTCCTTATGTCTGTTTCCCGTATCTCATTCCCTTATTTCATCCTAAACGCTGGTGTGGCGACATTAGTGCCAACATCATAAACAAGCATGCAAGCGCGAAGCCTATATTAATTTGTGTTTTCAAAGTAGTGCGCCGGTTATGTGACATTCCCGCCGTATTCTATTGGCGCGAAAACAACCGTTGAAACCAACTTTCAAAAACCGAACGACATGACAGTTCTTTGTAGTGTTGGTTAAGACATGATTATAAAATATGTTTTTAAGAGTAAGATGATATTTTGTACTGAACCAGTATAATGTACCACTTCAAGTGAGATGAGATTTGTACGGTTTGTACCGCGGCAGTATAGTTGAAGCGACGAGGCTGGTGAGGCGATGAGCGTTATTCTTTCATGTGTCCCGTTCAAAACTTGGAGTTCGGAAATGTTCGTTAAGAATCCGATGAGAACGGCTTCCCGCCTCGATCACCTCATTTTACTAGCAGTTGTACTATAAGATGTCGTGTTGTCCTCTTTGTCATGTGAATATACGTAGAGGTGTTATTGTACTCTTGTAGCATGAGCCTCATTCCGTCCTTCCTCTTACGTTTGAGGCGTGAGTAGTAGCGCGAGAAAAATTTTGAAGTCTTACATTTTCAAATTTTGAGCCGTATCAGTATAAATGTACTAGCTCACACGTGTACTACTCAACACTAGTTCGTTGCACGTATCCAACGCGTAGACACGCAATTCGTGCTCACATTTAAAACTTTGTTCTCGCGCGTGCTGCTTGCATAAATCTATACAAAAATCCTTCTTATGAAACATTAACTATTGTAAATTATGTATCTAATGTGTGATTAAAAATGTACGACAGAAGTTATCTTTTATTCCCTGTCTACGATCAAAAGGAAAATACACCACTCAACGGTGACACATAACCACATTCCTCACTGGTAACGCGTTGGCTTCGCCATTGGTGTTGCAAACGTCTATAAGCGACGGTAACCACTTTCCATTAGCTGGGCCGTCTGGCTCTTTGCCAGCATCATAATTAAAAAGCATTAAAGTAGGCACGCTATCTTTTACTTTCATACTCTTCTACCCCACCATACGACTTTTGTCACAAAACTGGTCATCTTGCTTTAGTCTACTTTTATATCCTTAAATCTTCTAGTTTAACATTTTTTTTGTCATCTGACTTTAAAAAAATTTAGAACGTAAGGATAAAACAAGAAACATAAATGAGCCTCATTTTTTATCCTATGAGGTCTACATGTAATACTGCCCTCCTTAGGGACAGCTCGAGACTGTAGGCACGGCTGGCAGCTGCCTACGGCAGCAAAAGTTGAGGGCGGTAAAAATGTCTGCAAAAACGCTTGACTTAATAAAGCCCAAAAAACAAACAACACCCAAAATATATTTCAATTCGTTTACTTGAATCTAGAAAACATATAAGTAGTGAAATCAACAAGTATATACAACACGAATAGACAGGGTTCTGGGAGAAGAAAGGTAGATAGAAGACTTCTTTTAGTTTTCTTGAGCTTCGTTGGGGGTGGTATTTTTCGAGTTTGCCTACGGCGGCAAAAATAGCTAGGGCCCGTTATAGTGCAGTTGACTGCTGTCGAATTTCTATACCTTAAAGCTACTGAGTCCAAATTTGAAGGAATAATATAATATAATAACACCATAAATGTCTTGCTGGGCTTGGAGCTCCCATTATAGGGGAACGGAGAGTATACCCGCCACGCTTGTCCAAGGCGGTTTGGCATATCGGTTATCTCGATGTGCAGGTTGCATCACGATGTTTTTCTTCACCGCTGTTAGCACGTACGTTGTTGGTAGCGTAATGGCTAGTCACAAACTCAAAGGGCGCGGGTTCGATCCTGGCCGGAACGCATACACCGCTTAGGCAGTTTTCCGACCTAATGTGCATATTATTCGAAGGAAGCCAGTGCTGAATTCATACTGGCATCGTGTGAATTGATTTGAAGTTAGCACAGCGCTACAAGTCAGTTGGATCAATGTAAGTCAGCGTTTCATAACCATTCATTTACCTTACCATTGGTAGAAAATTGACATTACCTGTTTATGTCAAACATTATGTAAGGCCATGGAATCTTTCATGGCCTTACATATAATGGATAGGAATGGACAGTACGGCCACTTTTGGAAGTGAGCCGTAAACGAGGCCAGAAAAGTGGACATACGCAAATACGGCATGTATGACATAATATGTTTCATACTCGCGCTACCTTGGAAGTGGACATAATGTTAACGAGAGGTACAGGATCTACAAATTGAGTTTTAGAATTTATGCTATAAGTAATGTGACATCCTGATCGGTGCTTGGCTCGAATTTTTACTTCCCAGAGACAAAATTTTGTACCAAACCTAAAATTGATTGTTAATTTTTTTATTTAGCTTACCGCCAACTTATTCTTTTTAATTATTTAGTTTTATTTTTTGATTATGGTTATTATTTACTCTGTGGGAGCCTAATCTAATTTACCACTGCTTCGCGTGTCACACTGGATAAACCCAACCACTATAACAGATTCGATAAACTAGAAATCCTCGCCAGAGATATTTCATATCTAGAATGATGCGTGAGGCTTTTGAAATCATAAAACACCTCAATAGAGAAGAGAAATTTCAGTAGAGAAGATGGTTGACAAGTACCACCTGTTTGGGATTCGATCTAACCAAAACTATTAAGACCAGCAAAAAAAACAACTAGACCGCAAGACACTGTGGCCTCTTTTCAGGGCCAGGGGCCAGACCTAGGGGGAGCTAGAGGGCGGCAAATTCAAATTTCACAGACAAATACACAATTCATCACTAACCCAACTTTTACCATTGGACGTTCAGTACTTTAAGCACATAAATTACTTTTCGCGGGGTGCTTAGGCATAGGTAGACCACAGACGCACGTGATAGGTTATATGAAGGTATTTAATAGATTGAAACTATATATTTGCCGTGCTAAGAACATACTGTGACTTTAAATTGAGGGTACTTATGTTTGTACTTTAAAGGGTGAGCGCTGTGTTATTGGTTTAACAATATAAAAGGAGGTGAAATCGCCTAGACGGGACATTCTACATTCGTCGGTTGAAGAGAGCGAAAGCCCTGTTGAACAAGGAGCACATAATATGTTGTGATCAATAATTACGGTCCGATAATAGTAGTATTCTTTGAGGGCAAGTTGCTGCTCGACACCTGACAAGCGTGGACGCAACTCTTGGAGTTGTTCTAATACTTCTGTGTATTATTGTGCTGTATTTAATATTGTAATTGTAATAATTCTAGTGTAATAAACTTTGATTATCATGTTTCAGATTATTTTTGTGTTATTTGTCAGCTTCAGCTGACACACACGTGTCCATCAGTGGGCGGGCGTCTGATGGCTGAAATGATGTTGATGTTTAAGGTATAATATAGGCGAGCGGGGGTGGTATTTATCTGTTTTTGCCCCCCTCCTCGAAAAAATTAAGTTCCAGGGCTGGCTCTTTCTGCGTGCACCGGAACACAACCGGAATTGATTGTCAATTTTCTATTTTCATATTACCTCCAATCCATTTTAATTTTGAGCATTAAATAAAATTCTAAGAGCTTCTTCTCTTCAAGCCACAACATGTTACGAAGTGGTGGTAAATTAGATTAGGTTCCCATGAAGTAAATAATAACCATAAACAAAAATTAACACTAAATAATTAAAATGAACAGGTTGGCGGTGGACTTAAGAAAAACTTTAACATTACTCGTTGGCACTTGATATCTTGGTCTTCCTTGATCACGGCTATGGAAAAGTGGCCGAAACAGCGGAATAAAAAGCAAATAGAACGCTTGAAACCGTGGTTTTATTATAATTCATTTTTTTCATAATTTATTGAATGTTTTTTTTTCTAGGTATCCACTAACTAATAAATGTCACGCACAATAACAAATAAGCGTGTATAAACTTTAAAAACTTTTCTCAAAATTAAGTTGTAAAAAAAAAGGTACGGAACTAGAGTCCGTAGAGTTGTTAATAATAATATAAAAAAAACAATTATTGTGAATGAAATTGATGTTATCTGTTATGCTGTCGAAATAAATAAATAAAATAATAATGTACTAAATTCTTTACTTACGGTATTGACATTGCGGTCCTGTGTAATCCTCGGGACATTGGCAAGTGTTGACACCTGAACAAATTCCTCCGTTCTGACAAGGGCGATTGCATACTGGCTTGCAGTCAGGTATAGACGTCGAGCGAGTCCGAGTTGACTGCCATTCGCCGTTGACGCATTTAATTTTCGCAACAGATGTGCCGTCTACGAATTTGTAGCCGTTCATGCACGATACTGTGCACATCCTTAAAAGGAGTATATTTCATTAATCTATAATATAATAAATCTGTCGAATTGTTACAATAAAAATTGAAAGTGAGAAAAATCAGGTGTTCTAATTATTCGAACCAGAAGATTTATGTTAGAGCATCATGTGAATAAAAATTCGTTTAAAAAAACCGACTTTAAAAACTAAAAAGTATAAAATAACTTAATAAAGATTCGGGACTATGAATTTATTTAGTTTATTAAGAGACAAAATAATATAAAATTTTCTACATCTTGACTTCGGTGCCGAGCAAACCATGAAAATTATCGTATACACTGTTATAACAACAAAATATTGTAATTTTTATGGTTTACTTGGCACCGACTTCAAGATGTATAAAATTTTATATTATTTTGTCTCTTAATAAACTAAATAAATTCTTAGTCCAAAATCTTTATTAAGATACTTTATACGTTTTAGTTTTTGAAGTAGTTTTTTTTAAACGAGTTTTTTATGTCTAGCTATGGGTAGGCCTACAATAGGTGCCGAGCGCCTTAAAAAATATAGGTCCCAAGAAACGGGAACGGAAAAATTTCATAAAAAAAATGTTCATAAAATAAAAACTGCTGGGCCAAACTATGTTCAATTTTTAGGGGACCAAATGGCAAGTATTCCGCATCAAACTAAAAAAGAATCACGTAAATCATAAATCTCAGCATAATCGGTGTACATAGATATTAAAAAAAAAACAATCAAATCGAGAACCTTCTCCTTTTTTAAGTCGGTTAAAAATTATAGAACAGATTTAAATGAAACTCTACACAGAGCTGACTTATATCTCGGTTCATAGATAACATGATAGCCTCTGTGGTTGAGCGGGTTAAGCCTTTGCCGTCTTACCTCACATTGCAACGCAGAGGCTCCACGTTCGGTTCCTGGCATAGTAAATATTGGAAACCATTTTTCTCCGTTATTTACATTTATTTACGTATAGAACTTACTCGAAGAGCATTGCCTTCGAGAGTTCATTGGCAGCGGTGGGTAAGTCAGGCAAGGCTTCTTCTCAAACTCGCAGTGCTGGCCGTAGTAATTGGAAGGGCAGTGGCAGGTGTACGTGTTAACGCAAATTCCGCCGTTCAAGCAGCTGATCTCGCATTTCCCTACACAAATTTAAAAAAATCATTATAACATTAAAGGGTAGAAGGCTATTTTTACCAGGACACGGCGAACGCGGTATGGCTGGATATTAGGATATCTTTTAATCGAAATTTGGAAAATGTGTGAGAATAATACTTTAAAGTTTCTAATGGTAAAAAAACCGCATATTTATCAATTTCCTACAATCTGTATAATCGACTAATTATGTGACTGAATTTCAACAATTAATAATATGAAAACACACCACATAATTAATTAATTGAAAATAACTAAATCTATATACATATATTGAAACTGTAGAGTTCGAATTTCTGTACAATGAAAAAAATGCTAAAAACCGTGCCAGGGGGATGTAAGAAGTGAAATAGAACTAATTTAGATTTTTTTTAATTTTATGTTTCTCTGTTTGTCTGTTTGTACCGGATAATCTCCGAAACGACTGGACCGATTTAAATGAAATTTTGTATGGTGGTAGCTTATATCCCTAGTCAACATATAGGATACTTTTGATCCCGAAAAATTAAAGAGTTCCTGTGGGATAGTTAAAATACCGCACCACGCGGACGAAGTCGCGGGCATTAGCTAGTAAACTATATATAGCATATTCTAAAATCACTCCCATCTTTTTCAATCTGAACCCAAGAATGTATGAAGGCGTATCAGTCTCCTTTGGTTGCGAATTATATAAATACTCACGTGTAGGTTGTTCGTTCTGGTTGTTGTCCGAATATCTCCTGGAATTAAAGTTTTCCATTAGTACCAGATTACTTTTAAAAAAAAACACAAAACACAATAACACAAAAGTTTTTGTTC
The DNA here is from genome assembly GCA_039645545.1 of Dendrolimus houi. NCBI lineage: Eukaryota > Metazoa > Arthropoda > Insecta > Lepidoptera > Lasiocampidae > Dendrolimus > Dendrolimus houi. Next base: position 4,469,010 of record CM077127.1, on the reverse strand, counting down.
AAAATAAGTTCCACTGCAGAATACTTTTTGAGGGTCATACATATAAGAATAAGTTAAAATTTAAATTTACTTATTCTACGTACAACCCTTCGCAACGTGTTATTGCTGTTAAGGCGACGAAGCGGCAAGAAACTCCAGCAATACGTCTAGTTTAATATTGTTTTTCTTCCTCCTTCCTATTAGGAACTTGCCAGTTGTCCGACAATTTTGGACTAGCATATATCACTCCCTTATATCTGTTCAATAGTACATAGACAGGCTGGGTTATAATGGCTTGTCGTGTGTACATAGTGCCGGTAGAACATCAGGGCATGCTGGCTACAATCAAGGATATTACCCGCTGGTCCCTTGTCGCCGCCGTGGCACTAGATATACTAATATTTACTACGTATTTAAATAATTAATATTAGTTTTCAAACTTTTCTATTACAAAAAAGTTCCGAATATGTCAACCTTTATACATAATAATATATTAGAATTGTTTTTAAAATTTTAAAAGGTAAACTTGTTTACATTTGACGGCTGCCAAAAAAATATTAATTAATTAATTGTTTAATATTCTGTAAGAGCGTGGAGTCACACTGTTCGAGCCGGCCCAAAGAGCTTTAATCCATGTTGTTATGTTTTTATCCTTGCAAGAACGGAGAAAGAATGCTAATTCCTGCGGCCAGGCGGCCTGTCGTAAGAGGCGACAAAAAAACTCACAGCCAGGTGGTAGGGTATTTGTCCGTGTGGATTGCTACCACCCCTGATCTAGATCATGGCGCATCTTAAATTTTTTTCTGGCATTAGTGGCCAAGTTCCAGTCTCACCTACGAGTCCGGCAGTACATTGGTAGCACCTTTGTGTTGCAAATGTCTATAGGCGACGGTAAACACATTCCATCGTAGTTGGACTGTTGTCAGCCTATCTGTTGTACTCCATCAAAAAAAAATTACATCATGATTCCACCATGGGTACAAAATTGTGTCTGTTACAGGCCATAAAAGTCCACTTGTCCGTTTCGGTCAAGTCCATGGATTACACAAGGGCGTCACGGTGAAGTAACTCTGTTCTAGATACCGTGGCGTCCAGCGACAGTCCGAAAAATGGGGCGCAGGTTTAGGTTTAGTAGATAGTTCGGAAATCGTGCCCCTGCGCGACTTGCTTTGCCCTGGCGAAGCAACCGTGCAGAACCGGTCGCTGAGAGCCCCAGACACGTTCGGGCTATCCCCGTAATGCCTGGCTATGGTGTCACAGGAAAAGACATGACCCTGCGTTAGCAAAAAAAGTTCATGGATTACACGCACATGATCGTATCGGTCAAGATCATGGAGAATTATTGGAAGCTTAGTTTTAACGGACGACTAGCCAGATCCTTTTTAAGTGGCTAGTCGTGCGGTAAACGGACGAATATTATTCGTCCGATTACCGCACGACTAGTGAAGCCCATATAATACTAAAAGGTTCAAACTTATGTCTTTGAAATTAAATACAGCCTGTCGACTTCGTTCCAAACACATACCACTAAACAGTTTCGCATTTTTAATCAGATCAGAAATACCCAATTGCACAGAGTTTTAGCTGATAGAAGATATATATTACGTTTTGATGGAATGCGTACGTAAACGAGTCAAAAGAAAGTTAAGACGCGACTTGCACGAATTTGGTGCACGTGTAGTGGTGTAATTTGATGTATAGTATCCTGGCATATCTTTATCGTGTGTTACCAGGACGCTATACAATCTAGTTAAAGTATGTATAAATCGCCGGCAATATAGTGTGTTTTTTCATATGAGGGGTGGCATGATCAACAGTGATCAAACCTTCTTATAAAAAAAGAGAAAAAAATAGAGACCTGTGCCTTACCCACTTAACCACCACAACTATTTTAATAGTATTAGGAATATATACCCATAAATAGTAGTAGCAATACATACCCATAACTCTGGATGTAACGACCATATTGGCTGCTTACTTGTCCATTTACTCCATACTCAGTATTGGCAAAATAAACCCCAAATAACAAAATCAACCCTTGTACTATAAACATTTTGAACAGTTAAGATTCCTTTTATAATAATATATTAATATACCAGTGGCCAAGAAGGTAAAAAACTGCACTGAGTTCTGAATTATTTTAATCCCGTTTTATACAATCACGGACTTATGTAATAAGAACCAATATTATAATTTTGATAAGCAGTTCGATTATTTACGGATGCTTAACATAAACAAATCCATTATCGTTCAATAAAAAAAAGTTTATTAATCTGTCACGAGCAATACCGTGCCATTTCTGATAGAATTTTATTTTGACCGTTGTTAAATAATTAAACAGGATGAAACATCCCTATGTCGCTGGATCATATCCGGCTCGAAGGACCACAAACTATGTTAAATAATTAAACAAAGTGAAAACTTATGGGGGACGTATAAAGAAGAAGTCATTTTGAGTTGAAGAGACATTTGTTTATAATGTTGTCACATATTAAAAGCTCGCTGATGCCCGCGATTTCGTCCGCGTGGTGCGGTTTTTAACTATCCCACGGGAACTCTTTAATTTTTCGGGATCAAAAGTATCCTATATGTTGACCAGGGATATAAGCTACCACCATACAAAATTTTATTTAAATCGGTCCAGTCATTTCGGAGACTAGCCGGTACAAACAGACAGATAAACAAAGAAACAAAAAAATAAAAACATCTAAATTAGTTGTATTTCACTTCTTACATCCCCCTGTCTCGGTTTTTAGCATTTTTTTCATTGTACAGAAATTTGACCTCTACAATTTTATTATATGTATAGATTAGTTTAAGTGTTGCCATATATAAATGTTAATTTTACATATTTTATGTCTTGAACAACCATCGCGAGAGAGATTTTTTCTAAAGATCTACAGACACCGAATTCTTTTAAGGACTTCACGGTTCCTCGCTATATTCGTCCACTTTTCTATTGTTGGAGCGCTTATGTCGAAAAAGTAATAGACAGATTATATTGCAATTACCACGAAAAACATCGTAAGGAAACCTTCCCATCTACTACTAATTTATAAAACCCACCAATCCCATTTGAATTCGGCCGGATTTTTATATCTAACTATCCATTCTTGTAACTACCTTACTTTTGGTAGAATATTGACATGATTTTTATGGAGTTTAAGAATGATGATTTATGTCTTTCAATTTCCATGAATCAACCAAAATGAACCACAAACATAAACTGCCATGTGATGACTGATGCCAGACTTATGGAAATAGATTTGGGGGTAGACGAATATATTTCCAAAAATAAACACTAATCTGAAATTAAATGAGGATAGATTTATTTTCTTGAAAGGTTGCAATGCCCATAATTTTCCTCTTAGATATAATCTATGCCCTATTGCTCTGGTTTAATAGAACTACGGGAAAACCAGGCAGATTGTAAAAAAAATCACAACATTACATATTTGTTATCAATATTTAAACGAGTTTTCCTTATATTATCTTGAAAAATTATCTTAACGGCCTCTGTGGTTGAGCGGGTTAAGTCTTGGCTGCCCAACTCGCTAGAACCCAGAGGCTGCATGTTAAGTTTCGGAAATAAACTTTCTGTTATTTACAATGGTCACTTCTTCTTCGTTGACAACTCCTTCACAGTACAGGCTGTCCGTTTATGGAACTCACTGCGACTTAACATAACTTTTAAATTTTTAAATTATTTTTGGTCTTCTCAGGTATAATAGTGCTGCTTATTCTATATGTTTATATAGTATATGTATAATAAATATTTATATTTACTTATTTCATATATTTTGAATGTTTTTTTTGTACTATGAATTTTTGTACCGAAGCTAATTGGTATGCACACAAACCGCTCCCGGGAATACTTCCGCGGGATTCCCGGAATAAAGAATATCACACATTTTATTTAAAAAAATTTGCTATCGATCAGTAAAAAAATCACATTAGAATTCGATTTTTAAATATGGTAGTTTAAATAATTCCCAGAAAAATTCTAGTCTAAGCATTTGCTGTCGATCAGTGAAAACCTTATTGAAATCGGCCCAGTAGTTGTTACGTGAATCCCGAACAATGAAACAAACAGTCAAGAAATGTAAAAAAAATTGCATCGTGTTCTCCATCGTTTTCCGTGCAGGAACGGAAAAAACAATATTAATTCTTGCGGCCGGGCGGCCTGTCGTAAGAGGCAACAAAACAACCTACAGCCAGGTGGTAGGGCATTTGCCCGACAGGCTGGCTTGATGGCCTGGTCTAGAGTATGCCACCATAACAACTTTGTGTTGTGCTCCGGCTGCATCAGTGGCCAGGTACCAATTTCTCTTTCAAGGCCGGCAGCCCATTGGCAGCGCCTCTGGTATTGCTAATGTCCATAGGCGACGGTAACCACTTTCCATCACAGTTGGGCCGTAAGCTTGTCTGCTGTGCTGCAGCAAAAAAAAAACAACTTAACTACTTTATATATTTTTGCTATATATACTATATCGCGTGATAAATATATCTACATTTCATTTAACTTATTTTACATATACTAAAGAAGCCATTTTTTGTAATAAAAAGAAAATTGTAATTAAGTAAAACATCTTTTATTTTTAAATCGATTATTTTTGATTTGTTTACGTATAGAGTAAATGGTTTCGCGTTTCGCGTTACATCACTCGCAGAACATCACTATTACGTCACCTACAACAATAAAATACGACAATTATGTAATTTGTTTCGTTTGGGCTTTAAATACTGTCAAGAAATATTTAACTTGATAGACGTTCAAACGTCAAAAGTAAAATAAGCAAACAGGAAACAGTATAAGTGCTTCTTGTTATTTAACAGTGTTTCTTGTGTTTTTCGCTATTTCGTATAGTTTAGGATTTTTTTTATTGCAGGAGTTCAGCAGACAGGCAGACGGCCCACTTGATGGAAAGCGGTTACCATCGCCTATGGACATTTGCAACACCAAAGGTGCTACAAATGCGCTGCTGCTCTCTTAGGGGAGACTGGAACCTGGTCACTAATACCGGAACACAACTCAAGGCTGTTATGGCGGCATACTCTAGACCAGGGGTGGTAGCCATCCAGTCGGGCAAATACCTTACCAGCTGGATTTGACCCTGAAGGCCAACTTGAAAATTCACCTGTATTCACCGTAGTCTGTTAATGTTTAACGACATTAACAAATAATAACACTGGCTACGTTCCATCAGAGACTCACAACGACATCGTTCACGTCCGCGATTTTACCCGTTCCACTTGCTTGCCGGCGTTATAATCGTAAACCCAAGTGGAACGGTTATTCGACCCACCTCTTGACATGGGTTGTTGTGAGCGTTGTGTGACCGAAAATGATGACTTAATTATAGTCGACTCCTTATGAACTGAGGCTTCGGGTCATAAATCATATTTATCTGTCGGTCTCGCTCGCACTTATAGGTCTTATGGAGAGGTGTAGTGATGTGCCTAAGATTTGTAGGGGTACATATCGATAACGGGATAGGTACGATCGATATGCTAAATTATGTTAAGTATTAATAGGAATAATTTTTCGCGAAAATAAAAGTTTAGTTTCTTTAAAAACACGAAGCGTAAGTAATGTAATAAGTGTCATAACAAAAAATATTATATTTATAGAAAAACAACAACCCTTGCTCGTAACGAGCAATCAGGAGTCAGAGTGCTAGTGAAGGTCACGATGACGCATCGACCCCGCGTGCGCAGGTAGCTAAGTTCGATAACAGGTTGCATTGCGTGCAAATTTCTACTGTCAGTGACATTTATTGCCCGACGACTCAGTTTAAAATGCGTCGACTATAGTGACGTTTTCGTCACGACTACAACGACCGTAGGCCTTGTGGAACGGCTAACCGAGCATTTTGGGCGTTGTGAGCTACTAATGGAACGCGCTGATTATCGCATGACAAATAACGCATTAAGCCATAGGCTTCATCTGCGTGACACAGTCACTAACACTAACTTTATCACCGATGGAGCGGTCATAAAATGAATGTTCATCATTACTTGAAACACTTGGTCCATATTATGCAAAACCATAGTTATTTTCTAGACGAAAAATACCAGGGGCCCAATTCTGCTATTACTATCTCGTCAAAATCACTGGACAATGTCGTCTCAATCGTAAATTTGCCAGATTTCCGTATTTTTTAATTCCAATGGCTTGGCCGGGCAAGCCACACACTATCTTTACAAATATTCATAAGCGAAAACTCGCGATAAGTGCTTAAAATTTTTGGTAGCTTGTCAATATTTATTACGGTTATCGCAATTTCTGCGATAACCACAATGTTATCAATGTTGGTAATACCAATTTTTTCTACTATTATTCCGCCACGACGATATCGAGAAGATATTGTAAATTTAGTAGAATACAAATTTATGACACTATCGCAATGGAATCGTACTTTGAATATCTTCGCAATCGCAAGAGATTAAAATAGCAGAATTGGGCTCCGGTAGTATTAACTTTCATCACAAGTTTATTTAATTAATAAAGATATGCTACCACCATACAAAATTTCATTTAAATCGGTCCAGTCATTTCGGAGATTATCCGGTACAAACAGACAGATAAACAAAAAATTGGAAAAAAGTCTGAATTAGTTCCATTTCACTTCTTACCTTTTTTTTTCATTGTACAGAAATTCGACCTCTACAATTTTATTATATGTATAGATATGCAGAAGGAGTGCAGAATGCTAATTTTTTTTTTTAAATTATGCACAAAATACATTAAATCAATAAAAAAAACATTACACACACTACCATGTATTTGACACAAACACGCATATATACTCTTTTGTTTATTGTTCAAGTCAAATTAACAGTGTAGCCTTGGCGAAATCTGTGATTATCGAAGTATATAGTCTTTCACAGCAGAACCTTAAAATGTTTAAACTTGAAATTTAAGTTAATTATGGTCGAATTTCGACCACTAGTATATTCAATTGTTTAACAGTATGATACCAATATACAAAAAACGGTCGAGAGTGTTTTGAAGAAAAGTAACGAAGATTGCTGTAAGTATTCATTTATTTACAAAAAAATAAATTAGAATGCGATAATTGCCAAATAAATACATTTTCATCGTTTTTCTAGAGTGTTCACCGCGGCTACACCGCGGTGCGATGGTAGAAAAAGGACGAAGGCACCATTCTAAACAGTTCTTCGGAACACTCCCCGTTATACAGTCGGTAGAATACGCAGAGAGAAGCAAAGTCTCTCCTAAGGCGAAGCGTATCTAGACCGTCTGCGAGTATGGGATTAGATCAAATCACGGTTTTCGTCATTTCCCTGTGACACAGATACTCTAATGTGGCTATGCGTCAATGATATTATTTTTTAACGCATTAAATAAGACGCATTCGGCCACAGCATAAATCTTTAACACTAACGCATTCGATTTATGTACTTATTGAATTATTATTACTGACATTACTAAATGTGAAACTATATTTTGTTAATGAAAGAAATAAAACAAATAAATAAAGTCTTTATTTTATAGCCATTACAACACAATTATGAGACAAGTAAAAAGTACAAAGAAACGGTAAGCTACAGTCAGCTGGTTGCCTAGATCCTGTCCTACAGTTAGCTTTGGCAATGATTCGAGTGCAACAAAATATTTCTATTTAAAAGGCAGATTGTTATATAAAAAGAAAATTCTGAATGCTACACTAGTAAAACTATAGAAATTAGGATTCTAACGAATTGAAAGTTTGCATAATATAGAGCGCGTGCGTGTGTGTATGTGTGTGTCTTGGTAAATTACAGAATGTAAAATACAACAGAATAATAATTTATTGCTAGAAATGTATGTGTACATTGGTGTTTTGTTATAATGGTTTCAGTACATTTTGCCTATAGTGGCGTGTTTTGTGGGATTAAATATTATTAGTATATATTAATATTATATTCCGTTGCGTCCTAACTTATGATATGTAAAACAATCTGTAGATTGGTTGGGACCTACACAGATCAAATTAAATCAAGTTCATTTGTTCAAAATATAGTTAAACAGTTGGAATGTATGTTATATTGTACACATGTTTTGTTCACAAAGGAGCATACGAATATTTATATATTTTTTTTAATTGTATAAAGTTAAATGAAACATATGATTTTTTTTATTGATAAATGTTAAAAAGTAATAATAATAATAACATTCATAAGTCAAGGAAGGTATTTATTTACAATTAAGGAATCCGTCCACATAGTAAAACATTATATTTAAGAGCCATTCTTTTAACTGAATTTTAAATTTATTTATCGTAAATTCTTTTATGTGGTTTGGAATTTTATTGTAGATTTGAATGCACTTGTTATAACAGTTTCTTAGGTTCGGACAAGGAGGCTCGCACAGTGGCCTGCAGGGAGGTACGAGCATCACATCAGCTCGAGTTAGCTGCCATTGGCCGTTCAGGCATTCCATATTCACATGGGATGAACACATCATTTAATTTATAGCCTTCCTCACACTGCTTACGATCACGATTCGTAGCGGCTTTGTTTTTGAGTGTAGCACATAGCTGTATTTATTTTAGTCAAATTTATTTGAAACTCTCAACTTTCTATTTGTTTTAATAACAATACATTTTCAATGCTATAGGCCCAATTTATTCAGACGTTCAAAAGACACGACGCCGCGTGAATTGAAGTTGTCAATAAACATGTTAAAAGTACCACGCTATCCAAAACCATTGCCGAATTCTATTATTATACATGTATGACTTTACAGACCACGGGTCATAAAAATGGCCCGGACTTTTGGAGGACTTGCGTGGGGTCATGAGAAGGCCAACACGTAGAGGCCCCTTGACAAAAATGTAAATGTGGCGTGACACTGACCGGCGATTATCCCTGTCTACACCATACAAAAATGCACCCAAGGACAAGCTTCGGTCAGTGTAGGACTATAGTAGGAAATGAGAACAAAAGGTACCGGGCTATTGGGATGAACTGCTAGTGGAGTTACAGATCAGGGACTATGGAGACTACGGCGTCTGACCATCGCAATGTTCAAGGAACATGGAAAAAATGTTATTATTATTATTCTAGAAAATTCTCGTTTGGTTGATAGATATTTAGTTTTCAGTCTTGGTTTTCGGCGTCCTCTCCAAGTTGCTGGTAAATATAGATATAGGATAAAATTTTGGATTATAGGTTGGCCACTGCGGAGTCTTTGTGCCGATACAACCTGTTGATGAAAACGAATATACTGTATTATTTTAGGCTTTTTACTAGAACTGTTCATGCAGTTGAGCTCAAATATACTAATGCCTTACACCCCTATATCGTGGACTATCTCATGCCAAGGAACAAGTATTTTGTGTACATTCCAATTGCAGTAACACGAACCAATTTGATTGACAATTTCTCTTTTTATTCTACCTCCCACCCATTTTAATATTATATAAAATGATTAAAGTTAGGCATATTGCTGAAGAGATTCTTACGCCATTTCTTCTCTTCAAGCCACAATATGTTGCGAAGTAATGGTAAATTAGATTAGGCTCCCATAGAGTAAATAACAACCATAAACAACTAAATAATTAAAATGAACAAGTTGGTGGTAGGCTAAATAAATAAAAATCATTAACACTTGACATCTTTGTCTTCCGTGATCACGGCTACTGAAAAGTGGCCGAAACATCGGAATAATAGTAATAAAATAAAATACCACGTTTAAAAACGTTTTATCATATATATTAGTCGCAAAAATTTTAGAAAATACGATTGCCATTACGTAATTCGGGTGCGTTCCACTAGACGCTCAAAACGTCCGTTAGCCATTCCATATGACCCACGCCCCATCTGAAGAGATTTGAAATGTGTGTCACTCACCGTTCTTGATCGGCCCTATGGGTGCGGCTGGTACGCCACACTTGAGGCAGGAGCAGGTCAAAGGCGAGTTGACTCGGTGATTCTGTACCGTGCCGTCCATGCAGGTCACCTCCACTGTCAATGGGGAGTACTGCGTCACCTGGCAACACTCGCATTTCGAGCCGTAGCTGCCCGTTCCTAGAATAATAGGTATAAGAAAAATGTGTCATCTTTCTCTTGACTATTGGACATGTGGTGTTAACTCTTGATTATAATAAAACTACAAGCAGATATATCAAATTTCGTGCTTCTTACTTTGAAAATGACGGATTTTCATACAAACTTTCGTCCCCATTTTCACCCATTTAAGGGATGATTTTCCTAAAATGCCGATACACATATCCATTTATTTCTGACCAGAAGCGCGTACATAAAATTTCCTGCTTCTTTTTTGAAACTGACGGATTTTCATACAAATCCCTTTTTTAACCTCTTAGGGGTTTGAATTTTCAAGAAGTATATAGTAAGTATAGTATAATACATATATTAGTATAGAAAGAACTCGCATGCAAATTGTCACGGTCCTAGCCGCAGTAGCTTGGGCTGTGGGTTGATATGTCAGTCAGTCAGCGACTAACAGCGAGGTCAAGAAATTTATATATGTATGCATTACAAAATTAGATTAGTGGAAGTTTTGGTAGAAACTTGGAGGCCAATATTTTGCCGGACAATTGAAAAAAAACGATGTTAAAAGTCGTTAAAAATTTAAAGTAAGAAGTGTTTTAGTCTATGAGACCCCCTAAGAAGCATTTGATTAAAAGAATTCCATATACTGAACGGGCCGGGTCTTCTTCATACCAATTATTGCTCAAAATATTTTTAAAACTCCTAATAACATTGAAATTTTATAGGCCCCGTTTACGGGGGCTCTCACTTTACGAGTTTAGAATTTCTCACCACCTTTTTGGATGGTTTGGAGACTTGTTTGTAAAAATTAAACCTATAAGGTATAAAATAACATATTTAGGAAATTTGGTAGTTTTTTTTATTTTGTGCATACAATGAAATTTATTTTCTTCTACACGAGCAGATTCATTCAAGATCGAACCGAGACTGATTCTTAAGGCGCACTGACATGGATTATTTTTTAAAATTTTGGAATTGGGGCCCTGTTTAAAGACACTCCAAATGTGTATATGGTTACATTTTTTATTTAAACCCCCCATTTATATGTTATGGTTTGCCACTAGTAATTGTTATTGCGATTCCACTATTCTATTGCATATATTTTATGAAAGTATACCTATATTTAGTAGTTTAAAAAAATCTAGGATATGCCCACCATTTCGTCCACGCTTGACTTGAAATTCTTGCGGAATTCCCGGAAGACAAAATCCCACAGCATTTAAAAAAGAATGTAAGCTATCGTTTTAGTGAAAACTGTGCTATAATAAGATAATTTCATGCACCCGAACAACTATAAACCGCTCCCGGGAAAATTTCCCCCGGATTCCCAGAATAAGAATTAGCGCAAATTTTAAGTCTAAGAATGTGCTGTCGATTAGTGGAAAACGCACCGAAATTGGCCCAGTAGTTTTACGTGAATCCCGAACAAACAGACAAGAAATCTAAAAAAAATTGCATCGTGTTCTCCATCGTTTATATAGTAACTGAGTTGATTTTTTTAAATGAGTTCAATGTACAAACACGGCGTGATTAGAATTTTATAATATAGATGTTGTTAACATAGATCTTGAGACACTGTAAAACCAACTATAATGAACTCACCGCTGTTGAACAAAGTGCCAGAGTGACAGGTTCCACGACATTCCTTGAGTCCTTTCACTGGCTTTTGGTTGACGCACAATCCGTGATAGGCTTTGTGGACAAGGATCATACCAACCGTTTGCGAAGACGGTATACTTGTTGGGATACAGTTACCTGATAAATATACAGTAAATGAGTTTAGATATATATACAACATATTATTACTCACCAAAATAACAATTAAAGAAATCCATAGTTTAGATATTTTCACGGTAGAACAATAAGCCGAGCTTATCGCTTAAAGTAATCTCTTCCAGGCAACATGTTGTTGTTATTTAATATTTTAGGTGGATATGTAGAGACAAATAAATAATAACACAGTGGTTTTGTTGCCCTGGATATTATAATTTTATCACAACAATGAATGAAACTGTGAATTATTTTGTAATATTGGTAAACTATAACCAATATTACAAAATAATTCATCCAATAAATTTATTTTATTTCCATTTTTATACAGTAAGTATGAAATGAAATATTACAATTATATACATTAATATATGTCGTCAGTATTAAAATAACATAGCAATACTATAACATAGACAATACAATGCAAGAAAACTTAAATTATTCGTATTATATTCTAATCATAGTCCCTCAATACTATAAGTAATAATGATATAATAACATTAATGTTTATTGAGAAGTATTACTAAATGCCATTGTAAAGAGCAACAATAATTTGCCGTCATGTAATGGTCCCGACTACTCTAGTACTTTTCCTTCATCACTATTAAGTGTTGATAAAAGTGCTGACCCTGTTCCACACTCAAATTCTCAAGATTACCAGAAAATCTAAGCCGCATAACTGTGGAGAAATTGTAACTCAATGCTCATATTCACTCTAAGCCTAAAGAATCAACGTCAATTCAGTACCTCCATGAATATATTCGCAAATGAGGCACTGGAATTTATAAAAAGCAGCAGACATATCTAGGGTAACAATTATTTTTTTAAATTTTGTTGACCTTCGTAATTATGTCAGCATACAAAGGAACAAGTCACGTTGGTTTTATAGAAAAGATACAACGGACCAGTTAGAGACACCCATATCGGAATAAGTAATGAAAACTTTTATTACAAAATTGATTCTGCTGAAAATCAAAACGAGTACCTTAGAGCTCCAGTAAACTACGCGTGCCAACATTTACCTATTATACGAGTATATGAAATTGTAGTCAAAAGAACGTGCTGATCGGTCATTAATCTTTTTTTCTTTCATTTCTATCCATCCCAATATAGATATGTTTTTGGATTTAATAAAAATAATTATTTCTATTCTAGATTGAGATTCTAGTGTTACCTTTACCGGGTCCAATTGACCTATATCATAATATTCATTCATTTGCCTTACCATTGGTTGAATTTTGACATTACTTGCTTGGAGCGAACTTAAGTCAAATTTTAACCGGTAGTGAGGCAAATGACCGGTCGGTAAGATATAGAAATCAGGCGTCAAACAGACAAAAAATTACATCAAAATCGGTCCATTCGTTTAGATTAGTGTATAAACAATAATCACAACAATTTCCAGAACTCACTGAGATTATTCGACGTGTTCTTGCATTTCCGGCAGCAGGTGTCGTTGACGATGTTCTCGGGTGCGCACTGGGACAAGTCCGGGCACATCTCCTTCGCGGAGGTCACGAAGACCTCGTCGCCCAACTGCTCGCACGAAAACGTCGTGCAATTGTCGGCCGACATCCATGTCGTGCCTATATACAACTTAGATGATTAACATTGACTATACCTGAGCACACACCTGGTCCCCATAGCGATAGACAGAGACGATAAATGTCCAGTCAAGATCTTGGGCACATACCTCTCGCTTCAATGACGACACCAAAAATAAAGCAATATGTAATTATACTTAAAAATAATAAATAGAATCTACATTGAGCCTGTTATGATAGAACATTTTAACAAAAACAGTGACAAATTAATACAAAATTGTGGTGTGTGGTCGCCGATTCATGTAAGGAAACAACGTATTGTAAAGTATTTTACTTGTATATACAACTTATGCACTGTGAGTAAAACATTTACGAGCGTTACACGGAAATAGCGCTACGACTGTACTCGTAAGTTGACCGAAACAGACTGCTCCATAGGGATGGCGATCTAAGATCGATTAATCCAAGAATCGAGTTTTCGGGCCAAATAAATTGTTTTTTTTTTTTTTTATTGGACTTGACTTTATGTTGTTGGTCCGAAGACCTCACAACTTTACCGGGGTTTTCGGGGCGAGTGCCTTTGCGAAGCGAAGGCGCTCGAGCCCGGGAGGCAACTTGCTCGAGGGGCTCCTAGGAGTTTCACCTCGGCTGGACTGTTGCCATGAGAGGGGGATGAATCTAATGATGCCCACCATAAGGCGACACAATGCACTAATTGAGAGCGGGCGACGGGTAATATAAAGCCCGAGAGGAAGGATCCCGGCGGACCGGGATCGGCGGTTCGCGGTGGCCTATACTATCTTACTGCCGTTTCGCAACGTGTTATGGCTGGGAGAGAAGAAACGGCGAAAGAAACTTCCCAGCAACACGCCTAGTCTATCCTATGGGGGGGCTGTGTCTCCTGGCGTCCCTCGCGGGGACGTGGAGAGATCGTGATTGGCGGCGTCGACGCCGCCGTCTGTCTGTCTGTCGGTGCCTGCCAGCCTGCCGTCCTAACCGCGGGCGGGCTGATCCGAGCCAGCCGTTTTGTGATATCGTCGACCTTGTCCGTGAGGATGTTACGCGGTCGTCGCACGAGAGCCTTTCGTCGAGGCTTATAATCGGACGCGGACACGACGAGGGGATTTCGATGGTGCGGCGCTAGATCGAAATACTTACGCGAGAGCGACGTAATGTAGTTTTTGATGGAGGGAAGCTCCAGATCGCGGTGGATGTCGATGTTACGCATATAGAGGGGAGCACCGACGGCTCTGCGCATGAATTCAAACGAAAGCTAGCCTTACTTACATGCCTCTATGGAGCTCATAACAACGAGTTAATACCAAGTACCCCGTTGGTGTCGTTAGTTGTTATAGTATTTTTCTTGTTTTTCATAAAATGGAATTATATTTACATTTTAAAAGCAAACTTGAAAATAAAATAGTTTTTTTTAGAAATCGATCTTACAGACCTCGTTTTTTTTGGAATCAATTAATAAGGTTACGATTCGATTCGATTTAAAAGTCGATCTTTTTCGGAGAGGATGGCTATCCCTACTGCTCCATAGATAATACACTGTGGGGAATCGGTAGATCTCGCCAACGCCGGCTTAGCGACCGTGGTCCAACATATTGGTAGGCTGGGCTTGAGGGTCTCCCCCGCAAAAACGGAGGCTCTCATGTTCCATAGGCGTTTTCGGAATCTACCTGCGGACTTGTGCGTGACAGTCCAAGGGGTTTCCATTCTCGTTAGACCCTAGATGCATTATCTGGGGGCTTATTCTCGATGGGAGATGGCGGTTCAAAAAACATTTTGAAAAACTTGCTCCTATGTTGGTTAGGACCACAGGCACCCGCGCCAGACTTCCCCCAACGTGGGGGGGGCTCGGCGGGATGGCTAGGCGCCTATATTCTGGCATCCTCCGCAGTATGGCACTGTACGGTGCATCCGTGTGGAATCACGCCCTTCACCGCCACAACAGGACTCTGCAGAGGACAACTCAGCGGACCTTGGCGGTGAGGTCCATTCGGGGTATCATACGGTGTCATAGACGGAGGTGACACTTTTGGCGGGAGATCCACCCTTGGAACTTCAGGTGGACGTGCTTGCCAAGATTCGATGCTTCCGACAGGATGCCAGAGCTAGGGGCCTGGTTTACTACTGGGCAGAGATTAAGGCGATCAGGACGCGGTAAACTGCGACCATGATCCAAACTTGGCAGAGAGATTTAGAATCTCCTGGGGCCGGCATTATTACGGCGGAGGCGGTTCGTCCCTAACTACTGCGATGGGTCGCGCAGAAACGCGGGACTCTGGCCTTTAGGATGACGCAGATACTTACCGGGCATGGATGCTTCGATAAGTATCTGCATCAGATTGTGGAGTGTCTGCTTTCTTCTCAGTGCCGCGAGTGCGGCGCACTGGACACTGCGTCTCACACGCTGGTCGAATGCGCTGCTTTGCAACCTCAGAGATTTGAGCTCGAGGCCATCGTAGGGCCGATCGATTCACCGAGGGGACTGGTTGAGGCCATGCTTCACAGCGACGATTACTGGTCAGCGGTTTCTTCCTTTTGCGAGGCAGTAATGTCGCGCAAGGAAGCCGCTGAGAGAGTAAGGGAGAGAGCTGCGCACGCGCCCCTCGGACTCCGTCGTTAGACTGGCCTCCGGAGATACAGGAATGCACAAAATCTCCTCCTGGATGCGACGGGTCCAACCTCCGTTGGTGATGTGGGTCGCTCTGAATTCCGGGGCAACCTAAGCTTGTTGCGCGGTTGAACAATGGGTGTAGCTTCGCTCGTCATCTCATGTTCTTCCACACAAGCACCGGTTATGGGACGCAGGTTTATGTTTATAGGAGTAGTTGGTTCCGCCTAGAGTCTTCGCACACGCTGCGCGGTGCTTATCGCCGCGGTCCGGTCCCACCCCCCACAGCCGAGAAGAACTCAGTATGGTACGAAATGTATTCCCTTTGCGTACTAAAAAAAAAACTATCGCTACGTTCTACAAGAGATTCACACGACCACGTTCACGACCGCGAAATTTCCTGTGTCACTTGCTTGGGGACGTTACAATCATAAACTCTAGTAGAACGGATTATGAGGCGTTGATGTCATAAACGACGAAATACACAAATGTCATTGGTTGATTTGAAAATCACGCCTTTTTCAATGTCAAGAGATAGAGAGAATTAATGCTCTGTGGTCAACGCCCACTTCAACCCACCTCTTGACATGGGTCGATGCGAGTGCTGTGTGATCGGAAATGATGGCGTCTTTATATCGTTTAAGATGGTTTAGGCAGCTGCCTGACCGCTACAAAACTTTACAGGAGAGTTACTTTACAAATTCTTTTTATAAATTAAGTACTTGTAGGTCTATGATTTCTGGTATATTAATAATTTTACCTGGAACCTGGAACTTAAATTATTTTTACCGTGTGTTAGAATATAAAGTGAATACCTAAATTATGTCGCTTAGCCACAATGTTCCTCCATAACAGGCTTGACATTATTGGACATATCGAGCCTTTACCGCCGCTTTATCGTAAATAACATTCGTATCTAAATAGTTTTTTGATTGTAAAAAAAAGTACAATAGGCGGTCTTATTTATTTATCTATATAGGTACTCTATATAAATCTGTAAATGGTTCGAGTTTGTACATTGTGTTACAAAATGTGAAAAAAATCAGGAGGTATAATTCGCACCGGGAAATTCCGAAAATGCAATTTTTAGAATTTTTGTCTGTCTGTCTATCTGTTAGAGCATCATGTAAAACTACTGAACGGATTTTAATTGAATTTTTAAACGGAGCTAAGTTATATCACGGGGAGTAACTTAGGCTACTGTGTATCCTGATAAATGACGTCATTTCTGTGGGATAAACGAAGATAGCGAAAAAGATGGCGCTGCGATCGCATCGCATTTTTTTGGGAAAATACTAGACGTATCTGAATGAAACTTGGCATAAGGCTGGCTTATAACTGGAATCAACACGTAGGAGACGTTTTAACCGGTAAAAGACGTCGTTTACTTGGAAAAAATGGATTAGCAAAATAGATGGCGTTGCAATTGCGATGTAGACAACCATCGCCGTAATTCCATAATAAATACGTTGTCATGTTTCCCACATATCATTCATTACCTATTAGGTAGTTCATATCGGGTTGACTGCGACTTTTCTTTATGTTTTGCTGTGCAGTTGTCTACACTGCATTGACTTAGTTTCTTTGTAATTGTAGTGAATTGAACAAGAAACTAAAGTAGTAAAGGTTTGTGTATATATAAAACACCTAATAATTTTTTTTATGTACGTAATATAGAGGAGCTACCACATAGGGTTATTATTAACAACTCTTGTCGTTAATAATAATTTTATTCTAAACAACATTTGCATGAACAGTAAGTGTAATGCTACTCAGGAAAATATAATGAGGGGTCTCTGAGACCAGCAAAATAATATTATAAAAATAATCAGCAGACAAACACATATCGTATACCCCCAAGCTAAGCAAATTACGCTTGTGTTATAGGTAATATACAATGGACCACTGTGGAGCCGATCCCAGACACTCAGACGACTGAAAGTATAAATACTAAATTTACCTTGCTAGTAGTACTTACAACCTCTGCGCTGCAGTGGGGTAGGCTGGCAAAGGCTCTTAGCCTACTGAACCACAGAGGTCGTCATAATGACGAAAAAATAATGCAACCATTTAAATTTATTGGACTCTTGATTTTTACAACATTGAAATTAGAGATTTCAAACATTAGTTTCGACTTACCGGGTGTCTTCAATTCGTCCCCAATAACGCAGCTCCCTGGAACGCAACGGCCGCAGCACACGTCCTTGGAAGGCTCCTCGTACTTCCAACCGAATTTGCACTTCGTTGTGCATTTCTTGGTAATTTCCTTCTGGACCAGTTCGCCATTCGAGTTCCTTGCGCAGCTCACCTTCGTGCAAGGATCAGGCGATGACCAGGTTTCGCCCTCCTATTACATTTTTAATAATTAAATTAAAAGTTTTAGTAACAAGCATAAAAGTTTTGCTCAGATGTTAAATTATTTTGTTAAATCAGGACATGCACATTGCGAAGCGGTACGTAAAGTGGGAACTAAATATTTTTTAAATAAAAACTTGATTAACAAACACTAACATTAGCATTTACTTACTACACTATAACTCAAAATAAGCTCAAAATTTCCGTTAAATAAAATTTAAGCGCTACTATATTGATTTTGTTTAAATTCATAATTCAAAACGTCGGGAGGGAGGTGTAAGACTCAATTATCGCTATATGACTACAGTGTTGTATGTTTCGTCTATATAGAGCCAATAATACCTAAGAAAAACGGCTCTGACATGGACAGGTAGATGAAGAACATTGACGATTTCATAAAAGTGTAGTTTTCATCAAAATAATCACGAAATCCTAAAATCTATAAATCAGTCCAGGATTGTAATGGATGACTTTAATATTTGTAATGTGACTGAAGTCTTATATCAGAATAGAAAAGTATAGAAGAAAGTGATCTTGTACTGACGCCCACGTGATACGGAAGCAGTGAAAGAAAACACAGAGAAGGAGAGTAAAAGTAACAAAATAATCTTACCGGATATATTTTCCTGTTATAAATACAAGCGACTTTATCGACTTTCGGACAGCACTGTCCTTTCACCGGCACTTCCCTTACCACGAACTGCATGCTAACAGACTCTGGGATATCGGGACATGTTTCCACTGAACTTCGCACTTGCAGCTGTTAGATAAATAAATAATACTTTATGGCTCATCGAAACAAACAGGCACAAGCATACCTATATTATATTAGCTAAAATGTAGAACATTTACAATAACTTAAGAGACATTCTTAGCTAATCTGGTGATATAAGTGAGTTTAATCAAATTATTTAGTTACGTTTTTATAAACGCAAATAATTGTAGTGCAAGAATTAGCCTACTAAGACCATGGAAGTATACGAAGTATAAAAAAGGTCACGCGTTGTAACACACGTTTACAATGACTTTACAACGACGCAACACGTGATCCAATGTAGTTGTATGGCAAGTGTCGCCGTACCACACAATCAACGTCTATAAGAGTTATAATAAATGTAATAAACCCGCAGGGGGGCTTTGTGGCGAAGTTTGAGGTGAGTAGTTGCACCCCGTACCCGACTTCGTGCTTGCCTCAGCCAGCCGGCACGGAGTGGAGATCGCTAGAGCTAACACTCAAGCTCCAGGGGTGGAAGTCATAAATGGACTAACGTCGGAAGTAGCTTCGGTGAACCTGCAGCCCACCTCTCGACACCCCTTAGCCACTCACACCCATGTTGCCCTTGTTTTCTATTGCATTTCTTGGGGCCCATGCAGGGAGTGGCGAGTCACCGTCTGCCCATTTTTTCCATGTTCCCTGAGTCTATAGTCCCCATAGTCCAGGTCTCTAGTTTCACTAACGGTTCATCCCCATAGCCCGATACCTTTTGTTCTCATTTCCTACAATACTGACCGGAGCCTGTTCTTGGCTGCATTTTGATATAGTGTAAGACCCGGGATAATCGCCGGTTAGTGTTACGCCACATTTACATTTTATTTGTCAAGGGGGCAAGCCCTCCAAAAGGCCGTGCCATTTTTATGGCCAGTGGTCTTATAGACATACAATATAATGTAATAACTTACAGTGCCATTGAAATCGACGCAGGCATAATTAGTGCAAAAGTCGTCGGACTGCCATTTCGCGCCAACTGGCTTCTCTTGGCCGTTCACCAGGCACGCCACCTGCACGCACTTCCCGCAGCACTTCCCACTGCCCTTCTCCGCCGGGAAGTATTGCCAGCCCTGAGACCAAACCAATCATTAGATGCGATACAAATTCTAAAACTCGTAAAGTAATTAATTGTCTGTCTGTTACGGTTCCACAATATAGTATATTCCACAATATATATATAATATAATATAGAAGTATAATGCAAATGTAAAATACTGAAACATAATAAAGATTTCGCTTGTCTAGCATTACAGCATCTTACACCTTTCAGTATACCCAGAGGCATCTCAAAATTTCACCCATTCTTTAAAACAAGGATGTTTTCGAACCCTGCCATGGATCTCTCATGAGCTGATATTATAATAAGATACACTTACCGGTATGCATTTCTCTTCACAATGTTCTACTGTCTTGACTCGCTCTAACTTCCCCTCGCTCACTTCTTCACATCTATATTTTTCACACACGTTGTCTGTAGATGTCCAGTTCTCACCAACCTTAGATGAATAATATTTCATTGCTCGTAATAAAAGTCACAAAATAGTGGCTCTATGTCAAAATTACACCTAGGCCTTATCGATTTAAGTTGATAATCTCTTCTAAATTAAAAAAAATCTCTTCTAAACGTTAGTGCACAAAAAGAGATATGACTGATCAGTAGGGTTATTCATAAACGTCGGAATCGTTTCCGTGTAAGAATGGAAACCTCCCGAACGAATCAATTTGCAATCCTACGGAACGTGGAACGATCACATTTGAGAATGTGTTTCCGACAGGATTTGTTAATAGCATTTCGCGTTCCGTCGGATTGCAAATTGATTCGTTCGGGAGCTTTCCGTTCTTACACGGAAACCACTCCGACGCTTATGAATAACCCTACTGATCTGAATATTCTAGCGGAAAATCCCAGTTGTGTTTTAAGTTTTAAACTTTTGTTTCGGACCTAAGTGTCAACTTTGCCAAAGTTTTCTCTAGTTCGCAAAGTCTTTAGCAGCCTTTATTGGGAGAGTAATGAATGGCATGTCGTCCCATCCCTTAAAATAACATAGTGTAACGTAACCTTTTAGTCATTGTGTATATTCCTATATAGAATAAAATAATTTATTCAGTAATGTATTGTGTTGTGTATACAACACAAGCCATTATTATATCAACGTACGGCCGGTTCTTATATCTTACCGACCGTTTATTTGCCTTATTATCGGTTAAAATTTGACATAAGCGCTATACGAGTAATGTTAAAATTTAACCGATGGCAAAGCAAGTGAATGAATAGTAAGATACAGGAACCGGTCTTGAGATAATATAATGAAGTAATTCTTGAACTAGTGTATCATTTTAATTGTGAGATCCCGGTTCTAGCTCTACGTCAGCTGACACCACAGTATAAAAATTAAAAAAAAATATATAAATTACTCCAGAGTTAAGAACGTTTGTAGAGGTTGCAGACGCACTACTAGTGTTGTGAAAATAGTGCCGCCACACGTTCTTACAGTACGTATCATGTTCAGAAGAGATAGACTGTACATCATTACGAAACTCCAGAACTTGCAGACTAAAGAAGAGCATTTTTCTTTAGAGGAGTCAATGCAGAGTTTTGCGGAAACAAATAAACGGAAGGTGACTTGTTTAATACAAAGATAATAATATAACATAAATTGATTGATTACCTTGTAAATATTATTACCGTCCCTGCAGGCGACTTGTACGGCGACTGGGCAGCACTGGAATGGCAGCGAGTGTGGTTCGACCACAAACTGGTCAGTGCTGACGATGGCCGGGCACTCGGTGGCGGTACAACTGGCCACCGGCCCCAGCGGGCCGGACTCGCAGCGGCAGGACCGGCACGGACCGTCCGCCCATACGGTATCCAGCTGAAAATTTTCAGTAAATCATTAGTTTATTACTTTTAAAAAAGTTAACACTGGTATTAGATTCAGGTTTTCCTTCCCTCAGCGTAAGCGTGCGTGTGCTGTGTACACGAGTGCGCCGCCACTACCGCGTTGCCGCCGCGCTTTCGCTGTCAAGTGAATATAATAATAATAATCGGCAGACAAACACACATATTGTATATCCCCAAATTAAGCAAGTTACGCTTGTGTTATGGGTAATATAGAACGTACCACTCTGGGGCCGATCCCAGACACCCAGACCATAGTAAATAACAGAGTAAATACGTTTCCGAAATTTACTATACCGGGAATCGAACCCGGTGCCTCTGCGTTGCAGAGAGGTAGGCCAGCAACGGCTTCGCCCGCTCAACCACAGAGACCGTCAGCCGTTAGTACTGGAGTGGCGGCATAGAATTGCGAACAACCATCGCATTTAGACGAAAATTCAGAATAGCTGCGGAGGTGGAGATGCTTTCTACACGAGCGCCTACGACATGAGGTTGTTTAAAGAAGGGCTTTATAAAACGATTTACGCCCCGGCAATGTGTTGGCGGCTTAGTAGCGGTGTTTGGACCTCCTTCTACGTGCGCCAACAACAAAGGGCCTTGGTAATGCCTTAAGCGCTCCTTTATGTCTTTTGGACATAAGCCACAAGTGTAAGACATGTTAGACGTAAATCTAGTGAAATTTCAGCTGCCTCTTGTTCTTTTCATATGTGTGAGTGACATAAAGAGTAGAGAAAGAGCGCCGGTGTCGCAAAAACCAGCACTGTAGCGACAGCTCCGATGTTGTGCCAATGTCCATAGGCAAGGGTGGTCACTTTCCACCATGTGGGCTATCTGCCTGTTCATGTACAGTCGCGGAAAAAAATGTTCGTCACCTTAAAGCAGACTTTTGCTTGCACGAGAACAAGAAACAATACTGCCAACATTTTAATAATTGTTACATTTATAAAATATAGAAAAGTGAAAAAAGCTGCAATGTTGACAATCACAGAGGCTTAGATTAACAATAAGAAACAAAGAGGATATAATCACTACGCTTAACATAAATATTAAGACCAATAAAAAGGTTTTACATGTCTAAACATTCTTCCCCGACAAGACAGAAAATCAAACAACTGTGATCTGAGCAATTTTAAATTTTATTATCAAATAGTTAAATGTAATTTTCTGTGGAACAGTCTGTTCTGTGACTCGGTTTTAAAAGGTAACATGTGCTCGCGGAACGTTAAATGAAATAATTAGAAAACTGGCGAACCTTTTTATGCCACGATTGTACTTAATTAAAAAACATTCAAATCATATATATTTTGAAAATAAAACTGAAGAGTTCTCTTAAAAATTCAAATAACAAGTTTTTGGTGGCAGGCTTCTAGGCGTGTTGCAAAATATGTATAAACCGAATACATTAATACGAGAAGCAAAAACTTTGTACCCCTTTTTATAAAAATTGCGCGGACGGAGGAGTATGAAATGTCACACTTATAGTTTATATAGAGAAGGAGTGCAAAATGCGAATATTTAAAAAAAAATATGCATATAAATACATTAAATCGATAAAAAAAACATTACACATAGTACCATGTATTTGACACACACACGCATATGTGCTCTTTTGTTTATTGTTAAAGCCACTAGGCGACCACTAGAACAAATAAATGCTTCAAGACTGTACTGTTCAACAATAAACTAAAAATATGAAAAATAAAAACTTACATCTTTAAGAACTGTCTGTGGTTTGTTTCGAGCCTTCTCGCCTCCCTTGGCAGAGGCTTTCCACTCCAACGTTGCGATGCACTTGTCTTTGGGTGGTTCTGTACAGAAATACATTTTAGCGTGGCGTGTTTCTGTTATACGATATTTGTCTATTATTTTATTCAAACGGGAAGACATGCAGCACTTGGGAAGATTGTTGATTTTAATTTTTACAATAACCATTAGCCGACGGTAAAAGAAAACATAAGGATGAAAGCGATACATTGAGATTGTAAATACGTGAATCCCGCCAATGCGTCTTGGACAAGCGTGGCAGGTATAAACTTCCTGGCCGTCATCAGGTATCTGGTAGGTACCTGTATCCTGGGTGTACCGTCACTTACATAACATATAAATTAAGATCTATAATAATAAAATTAAATCAGCCCACAAATATCCCACTGCTGGGCTCGGGCCTCCCATTATATGGGGGAACGGACAGTATACCCGCCACGCTTGTCCAAGGCGGCTTGGCAGGTTTGACACATCGGTTATCTCGATGTGCAGGTTGCATCACGACGTTTGTTCCTTCACCGTTAATAGCACGTGGTAATTTTAAAAATATTGCACATTAGGTCAGAAAACTGCCTAAGTGGTGCATGCGTTCTGGCGAGGATCGAACCCGCGCCCTTTGAGTTTGAGACGCATGCGCTAGCCATTAGCATTAGAGGAGCTAATAATTAGATCGAAATATAGCTATCACATTATTTAGAGTTGATATATAATGTCATTAGACAGGACTTCTAACAGGACTTCTTCACACTGTAACGCAGAGGTTCCGGGTTCGAGTCATGACACTGTGAATTTCGTAAACAAACTTTCAGTTATTAATTATGGTCTGTGTGTTTAGAATCTGCCCTAGTCTGGTCCGCTGTGTATTATATACCCATCCATAAAAGAAGCATAACTTGATTAGCTTGGAAATATAGAACGTGTTCTTTCGATTATTATTATTTCAGTGCATTTCTATTTAGGAGTTCAGCTTATGAATCCATAACTTACCGCATTTATGTACGGGACAGCACTTTCCAATTACTTTCTCGGTCTTTAGCGTATAGAAATTGGGACATTCAGGTGCCTGTGGACACGTTTCCACCTTGCACAGGTACTGGAGACGAGGGCAGCAGCCGCTGTCGTCGACGAGCCTCTCCATGCCTGGTTCCAGGATCTCACCGACTTCTTGCTCGGAAAGTGATGGACATTCACTCGCCGGCTTGCATTCTGATAAGACGAACAAAATATGATATTTAAACCAATAAAAAGGCATTTCCATCAGTGGTTTCAAATGTTAAGATTTATGTGAAACTTCTATTTACACGATACCTACAATGCCTTTTCAACTTTCGTTGTAAGTGTTAGAAGTTTATAATAATGCTGAAAGTTAATGAACAATTTTGAATAGGAACGATTAAGTAATATATCTCCATTAATAAGGAAGGTAGAAATTACTGAGCATTTACCACAAGCGAACTCCTTGCATCCGTTGGGTGTAGTCTTCTGCTTCAACACTTGCCCGAAACCGCACTCCATTTTCTTTGGTTCCGTACAGTTCTTCACAGGTTTTGGCACTAATAAAGAAAAATATTCTATGAAATGAAGCTGTCACGGACGGCGTGGTACTCAACTCTCACTGAATATCGCCATGAAACGGTTAACAGTGGCCTAATCGTGTTTCATACGATGAATGAAAGTTCCGATAGTCCATCCACTATTCCCTCTCTCATACCGTGTATTTATCTCATGCCCTCTAATCCATGTGGCCGACTATTATGCAGTTAGTTACATCATATTTTATTCAACAATAAACATATAAGTATGTAAAATATTACATAAGTAAGAATTATAATTAATAGACATATATAATACACCTATTATAGGTAATAAATATATAGAAGCGATTTTGTTTAAATTTGGTATAAGAAAAAAAAAACGCCGATTATGTAAGTAGAGTTCAGATGGATAAATAACTAGTAACAAAAAATTATGTAATCAGATACTTACTGTAAATTACTAATGTAATAGATATAATTGAAATTATACTAAATATGTCTATTATATTAAACGTTTACTTATTTATCTATTGTAATATATATCAATATAAAATGCTTATCATATATAATGTTAATAAATATATTTATTTAGATTATTTTGTATATACGTATATATTGGTATTCTATAAATGTGTCTGAATTTATGTATGTATTAAATTCATAAATTAGTGTAAGTATGTATATTTAAATTGTACAGTCCTATCTTTTCTCTGCTCCACCTCCATCGCCAGATTGGTTAAGAATTTCTTTTAAGCTAGGTTGTCTGGAAGAGATCGCTTTTAGCGATAAGGCTGCCTATTGTTTTGCCAAGAAGTATTGTAAATATGCATTCTGTTTTTGTATTTGTTTATTTTGGTGAGCAATAAAGTGTTACCTATATATACTAATAAACAACATGTAATCGATATAAGAATGTAATACTCTGTACTAACTAAATACTACTAAATAATGTTTTATAAAAATTTCTGTAGGGTTGCTAGTTTACGAGATACAGCGCGTAAACCCTTTGCACCCCTTTTTCCAAGATGGCGGTCGGGGGACAAGGGCGGCGACTCCACAAACTTGAACTTAAGCTTCTACTAAGCCCCCCTACATATCAAAAAAATAAAATTGCGTCCTCTGAGAAACGCACGCTAAGGCCTAAAAAATGTAAGAATTCAATGGTCTATAAATAAAGAGAAAAAGCGATTACAATAAGAAAGATACAATAATTTACAAAAAAATAAATTAATACCCTGACAGATCATGTTTGTCAGGAAGGAGGAGATCTAGGTGTCTTCACTTGAAGACACCTAGATTGTATGTTTCAGGAAAAACAGACGACGTCAAAGAGTTCCACTCTTCAGCGGTATGTATGATAAAAGTGGAAGCATAGCGTATCGTCCGCTTTGTTGGTATTCGCACCATATATCGGTAGCGTGAGTACGTCTGCTTATCCGGTGGTAAAAAGGTGAGGGAGGAATTCATTCCTGCAATTCTGTGGAACACTCAGTGTGTATTCTATAGAATACCGACAAACTAGCGACTTTGCGTCGATGATCTAGACTCTGAAGCCTCTCGTCGAATAGTCGGTTAGTGCCTATCAGCTTCCTAGCTCTTTTCTCAATTGACTCGACTGCCTCGAGCTGGTATTTGGCTGAGCCGTCCCAAGGATGAGAGCAGTACTCCATGCAAGACCGTACTTGTGCTTGGTAAAGATTGAGCAACTGAAGTGATGCGAAGTACTGCTTCACGTTTGATAGAACCTCTAAATTTTTGCCAGCCAGCTGAGCAACAGACTCTATATAGGAGCCAAAATTTAGAGTTTGCGTTAAGGATATACCAAGAAGCTGAAGACGGTCAGCTATCGGTATGGTAACACCTCGGAAAGTAGAATTAATATTGTTTTAGAATTTATTGTAACAATGTGTCATCTATTCGTTTGCTAATTGATATGTAGTTTTATATCTCACCACAAATAAGTTCTTGGCAGCAACGACCCGGTACCAGTGGTTTTGCGATCAAGTCTTCTAGTTCGGAGCAAATCCTCATGGGGCAATTCTCCATCAGGCAAGATCCTATTATATACACCCCGTTATCACCGTCCACTTTTTCGCATTTGCATGTCGTGCACGCGTCTCTCTGTAGATAAGAAATTATACTTACATAATTTATAGTTACATATTATTATCTATTAACATTATAAAATTCTAAAAATATCATGTCTGTATTTTGAAGTTATTTTAAAAAAAGGAACTGGAGTACACTATATAAACGATGGAGAATACGATGCATTTTTAGATTTCTTGTCTGTTTGTTCGGGATTCTGGGCCGATTTCGATGCGGTTCTCACTGAATCGCAGCAACTTCTTAAAATCTGCGCTACTTTTTACTCTGGGAATCCCGCGGGATTTTTTCTGGGAATGATTTAAGATGACCAGATTGAAAAAAACATCGAATTCCAATACGATTTTTCTCACTGATCGATAGCAAATTTTACCTAATATTATAAAACGTGTGATATTTTTCATCCCAGGAATTTCAAGTAAAGCGTGGACGAAGTCGCGGGCATACCCGTAGTAAATAATAATAATCTCTTGTAAAATACACACACTGCATAATGCCGACGCTAAATAAGTTAGGTTTGTGTCATAGGCATTATACAAGGGACAACTCTGGGACCGGTCCCAGATACCCAGACCACAGTAAATAACGAAAAATTCGTTTAATGCCTGGTTTCAATATTGCAAAAACGATACGTTTTTGATACCGACGATTAGAATATTAACGCCTGGTAGCTCTACTGATGTTTCGTAGAAATTTTATTACCACCCGATTTCATCCGGTTGCCGGTTTTTTTGTCGTTATTAATAATACGTGATTTTAAATGAAATTAAACTCGATTTTTTACTTCTTCTTTTGACTTGGATTCAATTCTTATTTATTTATATCATTCAAATTTACTATTTCTATCTTTAACAGTTCTAATTCCAACTCAAATATTGCTTTACTATTCATCTCTTCACCTGTGATAACGTTATAGTTATCGATTGTGACCTAATGTGTCTTCAATATAGCGTTAAAAATAACACTGTGAATGAATATAACATTATTAATAGATAACGTATTAGTATATACTAACTGTCAATATTTAACGTCATTAACAATAAATTGCAACATCGCTTCAAATAACACATTAAATCCATCGCTACATCTGTGTGAAACGGTCGCCCCTTTAAAAAAAGTTCCCTAAAACAATTGAATGAAAACAAAAAATCGGATAAGGTTCCCACAAAGTTTCCGTCATTTGACTCTGGTACTATGAAAATCGTTGCTTTTAGCCTTAACTTATTTTTTAAAAAATGCGATCGAAAACCACAAATCCCTATAATTAGCGAAAAATTTCGGAAGTGACAACACTGTTTCTTGTGACAACACTTTTTTTTTACAAAAAATCCAATGACAATCGAACAATCATTATTTAAAAAGTTTATATGTTGTTTAGATAATTGCGTTTTGTTCATGCAACATTTATATAAAATGGCTCTGTAATTGTAAGTATTTTAAAAGCAGATTGATTAAAGCTTGATTTTTAATGACAATCTCTTCAAGTCTCTTCTTTAGAAAATGTATTTATTTTGTAGTTATACCTCAATTTATTGAATTACGTTGCGTGTACTACTACTACAACTATGTTGCGTTAGTAAAACGCTTGGGAGGGAATTAGTTACTGATAACCGAGAGTATTTCTAACTGTCAATGAGCTTGTGAATCGCTCGTATAGCCCTCTTAACCATCGGTTATTGGTAGCTTCAAAATCAATCAGTTACTATTACAGACAACCGTCGGTAAAATATAGAAACCGGGGGTTAGTTTACAATGGAATTGAACCAGGAATCTGCGTTCCAGTAAGCTAGGCGGATAAAAGCGTAGATCACTTAATCACAGAGGCCGTCAAATATTTTCATATCCAAAGTTGAATTAGTCCATTAGCAATTTAATTAGTTACTGTCAGTTAGGACAAATTCCGTTCTTGTGTTATGTTAATGTGTGTTAATTGGTTTTCTTTCGCTATGCAGTACAGTAATTTACACTAATACTTATTTAGTTTACACAAATACTTATGTAGGTTTAGTTATTTTATTAATACTTACTTGCCATACGTCACCAACATAATGTTCCTTCTTCGCGTCGCACGGGAGGCATTTTCTTGGTTCAATACAGGTGTTGTTTACTCTCACCTGAAATGTTAAGAGTGTGTAGTAGCTAGAAAAGTGGTATGGGCAATGGGCATGACGTGAGGATATAATCATGTGACAAAAAGAGTGTTAAACTGGAGAATAATAGATTAAGATTAAAGATAGAAAAAATCGTGAACGGACGTGACGAACGTGTCAAGGCTGACAAGATGAATTGTGATATGGCAGAAGATGTATGCCAGAATAGAGCAGTGAGTATCCAAGGTATATTGTACCAACCGAATGATTGGGAGAAGAGGAAAGAAAAAACTGAACTGTTATTGTTTGTTTGTATACAGTCGTATAACATCTACAATACATAATTTGTTTTACCTGTCCTTCAGGGCA
This sequence comes from Dendrolimus houi, assembly GCA_039645545.1. Lineage (NCBI taxonomy): Eukaryota > Metazoa > Arthropoda > Insecta > Lepidoptera > Lasiocampidae > Dendrolimus > Dendrolimus houi. Next base: position 4,439,184 of record CM077127.1, on the reverse strand, counting down.
GAAGCATCCTTCGACAGGTTTGTTGGTACACTTCTGTGGGTTCTTTTCAAGTTCGTCGTAATTATCACAAGTCCGTTCGCAGTCAACACACGCACGGTACACAAACGGCTCTTCACTGTTGAAAGAGAAGAAATATAATGCTGATCAACTAAATTTATTATATTCGGTTGAAAGGCAAAGAACTACAAAGGACTCGGCGATATTCAATGATATTGAATGATTCAAGTTTATATTTATATGGATCATTTTGGGTGATTCATCCAAATCGAAAGATAGAAATGAACCTTTGATAAGCTACAGCGTAGGTGGCTTGAGTTTTAATTATACGAATATATTGTAGATGATTATTTCAAGTATGCTACCTGGATACGTACGAGACTATACATATTATATCAGTTATGTATCGCATAAAATGCTAAGAGGAATAAAGGCCGTCATAGGTTTTCCTAGTCATCATCATAATACGGGATTTATTGCACCACATAATTTTGTTATTAAGTAAAATCGGAGCCCGGGAAATAATGTTTTACTGCATTCAATAGAGATAGAATATTGTGTTGTTTAGTTGGTACATATGAGTATGTTACCGAGAGTACGTCACCAATACCAGCTTGCTGCTGGTCTCATGCAGTACATACAGGAAACGATTTACAAAAGGTACAAAAAAAACGGGGCAAATAAAGGTCTTCATAAATGTTAAAGTGTGTATGATAAACTCACCATGTATATGGGCAGAGATCAGTTCTCCAATCATTCAGACAGATGCCTTGAGCCCTACAGGCGGCGGCGTATCTCGCCATTGCCACGCAGCTGTCGGTGGCGTTCAAGCAGAGGTCTGCTTCGCACGACTTTACGAAGGGCTCCGGATCGACCAAGGCGAAACACTGTGCCGGAGGGTTAAGTAAATTTTTTAAATTTAAATCTACATTTTTTATTGAAGCTAAGCTCCGATTAAGAACATTTTTTGAAGGTCATAAAAAAGTTAGACTCAATTTTTTTTAACATTACATGTCAAAAATAATAAAGGACCTACAATGGAGCCCTGTGGGACATCTATAGGTTAACTACTTAGTGTCATAAGTTTTGATATTTAATATCTACACTCGTGTGTTATTAAATAACAAATTATATGCTATTTGTTAGTAAAATATAATGCTGACTAATCGAAAGAAGTACCACGAATGCTTTAGTAATTAAGCCTTTTAAGATAACGATGTTTTGAAAGCGAAATAATGTCATGAACAAGTCACAGAAGGCATCAAAATTGTATTTTGCGATTTCGCTCATGTATCGTAAGAAGGCTTTATAAGAAAGCGAAAAGAGCAATTTCTACTTTCGTAGTTTTATCAACGTTTAAAAATAATGGAAACGTATGGGTATATATATTTTTATAAGGCACAAATATAAAATGCATATGTAAATTTTTTTCAAATAAATTCGGTAATGAGATATCCAATAATACTTACAGCCCCAAATCTATCGGCGTTATATAAATTGTTGCAGGGGCTTATTTCTGGTAGTGGCGTGACGCATTTTTTAGGTGGAGGCAGTTGCTCACACTGTTCCGTTTCCAGGTGCAGGATCGTAAGAGTTTCAGCAGAAGCTTTCCAACTCTCGCCATACTGGTAAAAAAAAACATGAATATGAATAACTTAATCATATTATTAATAGTATTATCAGCAATCAGGTTTCCTCATTTTTAAGAGCACGGACAGTATAATTGCCACCTTTGTCCAAGTTGGATTGGTAGGTTAGCCACCAAGCTACCACGACTTAATAGCAGTATGACAGCTAATACTAAAACCAGCTGGTCATATTGGTTATAAGAAACAAGATAGAATAGAGGAGAGATTCGTGTTCACTGGGAACTTGTCCAAAAAGACGGACTGATCAGGCATTTGAGCAAATCAGCATGCCCTATATCTAGCCTTTCACTATTTTACGACGTAGATTGAGGAGAGCTATTCTCATTTTCATCAAAGTCACAATCTTCACCAGTAAAGTTTTTTACTTATGAAGATTTAAATCATATGATTAGAAATAATTCATTGAAAATCATTTTTTAATTAATCTACATAGCCCTATATCGAGGGGCTATTCAAGCGGTCACACGTAGTTGAATCCACCGCACTTAATACGTTTTTGTGTATAATTGCTAATATTTCCATCAAAATTATGTCTCGTATCAAATTGCCTCTTTTAAATACACAACACACTAAAGGAACTGTTGAGACCGAAACGCACGAGCCGAAGGAGCGAAGCGAGCGTGCCTTGGTAGCGGCCGGCAAGTGGGAGAACAGACTGGTCACCATTTATTCATTAACAACTATTTAAATGATGATTACAATTCGGTTGTGACACTCGCTGGCCGCTGCGCAAATCATTAATATCTTAGGAACTATACATTTTCTTGACATAGGGGTTGCAGAAGCGGTAAGTATTCCTCCCTACCCTCCCCATCCGTCCCTCCTCCCATCACTTAAAATAAAGGTGCCCTATATCTATACCCCACCCAAGTTATTTAATAAAAACAACTTACTTCATCTATATTTTCGGTGATAGTTCCGTTGCTGGTGATCAAGACGTTCTGGTATCCTGCGCAAACGCCGCAGAGACCCTCAGTTTGGTTGCCATATAAGAAAGACGGCACGTTCACGTGGAACTCCATTTTGTTCTGGAAAACTGTCAACTGAAAACAAAGAAAAAAGTAATGAACGTATTCCGAAAGAAACGATATTTTCTCATGCGATTAATTCTTACCAATATATAGACTGATAGATATAATAATGTAGATACATAGTCAAAGATTTTCTTACAAAAATGAGATTGCAATAACATCTATAACTTTATAAAATTGTAAAAGTGTAGTCTTTTGTTTCTTACAATTTTGTGTTTGTCTGTTTGTTCGGGATTCACGTAAAAACTACTTGGCGGATTTCAACGCAGTTGTCGTTGATCGATAGTAAATTCCCGGACTTAAAATCTGCGGTGATTTATAATCCAAGAATCTAACGGGCAATTTCTTGGGAAGTTTAAAGTGGCCAGGTCGAAAAGAAATTGATTTCAATGCATAATTTCACTGAAGCTGTCAAGCTTCACAAAAAATATATCACGAAGGCGAGAGGGATCTACTCGTGGCCAGGGGCGGAATTAGAAGTTTGCCGCCTGTAGGCTATTTAAATTTTACCGCCCCTACCGACCTCTACAAATCGATAACCTATATATATATATATATATATATATATATATATATATATATATATATATATATATATATATATATATATATATATATAAAATTTATGTATTTATTATTAAAATGCAAGTAGTTCGTACTATATGTTACGTATACCACCATCGCCATTATCATCTCAATTCATTTCCGGGGTTGTCTGGAAGAGATCGCTTTTTAGCGATAAGACACATCTTTGTACATCACTGGTTATAATTTTAGCCTTTAAGTTCATATTTGTATTGGTGTATAATAAAGTGTTATCTATCTATCTATCATATTGTTGAATAATTATTTACGCGGTGTCCACAGATCAAGTCTTATTAGATTCACATTTTGGGTGGACCACTAATAAGGTTTTAAAATTATTACTATGCGTTGAATAATTTTAGAAACGGGAATTGGAAATGACCAAAGCGGTGCAGTGAATTCAAAGCAATTGGGGAAAATTATTCGTCTGATTCATAATCCTATTAAGTTAAGAGGAGAACACTAGTCTATTTCAAAGTACAAACCTCGACGTGTATGTCTGGTACAAGAACAGCGATATCTTGCCCGTTGGTCAGACTTATGGTGCCCCAAGTCTTTGTTTTTGTGGGATATTGGTATATTGCCGTATCGCCGATTGTTGTTATCAACTAAAAGACAATTATGAATTAAATTAAAACTCCTGACAATAAAAGAATCTGTGAAAAGAAGACTAAATTACATCTCTTATTCTTCTTTATAGTTTTCTAAACAATTTTATACATTAAACCTTTATGAAACTAAGCGTAATATTATTATTTTTCTGATCAATACATATTTCTATGATATAAATAATATTTTTCTAAATTTTTTCCTTCGATCCAAGTGTATATTTAAGACCATAATGACCATAAACATTTAGCTTAAATCTACTTACTCATTAAAGTTACTACTTTCACATAAAAACCTAACTCAATAATAATAGATGGTCGAAATCCATATTGGCAGTATTTGGGACTATAGAGACATAGGAATATAAATAAACGACATACTTTCTTAGTGTTGGGATCCTTGGTAATATGCAATACATTGTTTTCGTATATAAGGTGAACTGCCTTCGTGCAAACCACACCGGAATCTTCGCAAGGACCGTTCGTAGCGTACACCTGTCAAAATAGAATGATTACATTCGATAACTGATAATACAACAGCAATGGTAATAGGAGATGACATTTAATCAAATGAAGAAATTAATAATAAATAATAATAGCCCGCAGGGCTATGTGGCGAAGCCTTAGGCAAATAGCGACACCTCGTACCTGACTCCGGGGGCCAAGACAAGGCCCCCACCTCCGTGCTTGCCTTAGCCAGCCGGCGCGAATTACAGATCGCTAGAGCTAAGATTCAAGCTCCAGGGGTGGAAGTGATAAATGGCATCACGTCAGAAGTAGCTTCGGTGAACCAGCAGCCCACCTCTCTACACCCATGTTGCCCCTGTCTTCTATGTCATTTTTTGGGGCCCATGCAGGGAGTGGCGAGTCATCGTCTGCCCATTTTTCCATGTTCCCCGAACATTGCGACGGGCAGACGCCATAGTCACCATATTCCCAGACCCCTAGTACCACTAGCAGTTCACCCCAATAGCCCGGTATTTTTTGTTCTTATTAGTCACACAATAGTCTTACACTGGCCGGGGCTTGTCCTTGAGTGTATTATTATATGTTGTAGACAGGGATAATCGCTGGTCAATGTCACGCCACATTTACATTAAATTTGTCAAGGGGCCTCTACGTGTTGGCCTTCACATGGCCCCACGCAAGCCCTCCAAAAGTCCGGGTCATTTTTATCGCCTGTGGTCTTCAAAGACACAGTATAATGGCATAAATCTAAATAAGAAATAAAGACAAGCAAAACAAAAATAAATAACAGTCGATTCTTTCCCTGCTGCGCCGCTAGCGCAGTCTTTAATTTCACATTCTTCGGGTAATGTTGCAATTTATGTGCCCATAATCTTGTTCATATCCAGAACTTAAGAATAATTTGTGCTTCTAAATATATACCTGTTAATAAGCAAAGACAAAAAGCACTTTACATCTCACATTCGTTATTAGCAAAGAGAAGCAAGGATATATCAATAACTATAGTTTTATTTTCAACTTACTTGATATTTATGTTGATTGTTGTTATTTCTGTCCCTTGAAGCCAAATATGTGCAGTTGGCTAAGAAGGGCAACTCGTTGCCTTCGAAGGTAATGTATTTTGCAGGAGTACCAACCCCTGTACAAGTACCTGAAATTAATTAAGAAGTATTAAGGAATATTCTACTGGATTAAGAGTAAATTTAACAAGTGAAATAGAGTAGGTGTAACAAATTAAATCAAAGGTACACTTACAGTCAAGACAATCAGCGGGCACCACGCATTTGTCTCCTTTCCTAAGTGTGCCTTCAGGGCAGTAGCATCCGGGGAAGCATTGTCCGTCTACCAGCGGGCACGAAATTAAGGCACCGACGCTAGAGCAAGTCGGTTCGCAGCTTCTGCGGTAGCAGTCGTAATGGACGAGGGGCGATGGGCAATTAGCTTCTGTGATATCATAATTATGTCAATATTATTAGCAACATTGTGGAGTACCTTGGGCATAATGTTGTTGTACCTTGGGCACAAATATAAACAGTTATAAAGATCAGAAGTTCTAAGCTGACGAATGAGTTCAACCAGTTTAACATACTCTCAATGATTCTCTCACTGTCTCTGGTGCGTTATAATAGAAAATTGTGAACTCTTCACGACCTTCAGTGATGAGGAAAACTACCATAAAAGAAAAAGTACAATAACTTGTCTATCAATTAAGACGCAGACGAAGCTGCAGTTTTAAAGGCCACTTGCTGCGTTTTCGTCGTCGACGAATAATAAGCCCACAATCACACATGGGATCGCGTGATGCGCGTCATGTAGGTCACTGTAGGTCATAGTCCTTCGCGGTGAGATGAACCATTTGTTAAGCTTGTTTCTGGGCTGGTATGAGGTTGAAGTAATCAGTGGACTGTTATGAGTATATGAGCTTTATTTTGACCACACTACAGGTATTGCACGCGACAAAGGTAAACGATATGTGGTTTTATGTATGGGTAAGCGTCGCCGGACGGTCTAAGGCGGACTAGTGTATGAACATGACGTTGGCGCCTCCCCTCTTGCATAGCAGAACCGATTAGGCTCCTCGTAGACTACCCTAAACTTACTCTTTATGATATGCAGTAGGCTTGGTTCAAGATAAAAGTCGCTCTTAAAGCTGTAACTATACTCAAATTTACGTAAAGATAAAATTTTCTTCAATACCCAAGTCAGGGACAAAGTCACATTTTAAGAGACTCCTATATCCGATATATGTAGAACTCGGAAATCCTGATGGTGATATTATGACTATTACATTTTGTATTAAGAGAAAGCGTCTGTTAAAGTTTTACTTATACTTACGACAACCCATAAGCATCCTCCACGACGCTATATCAATATTCTTGTCTGCTGCCAAGCATTCCGCAACAAGACTCTCGAGCAGTTGGCACCTACATTGCTCTTCGGTCATCTTTGTGGCGTTGTTCTTTGATTCTGCGCACTCGCAAACCTTCTCCAGGCAAATGTCACGCCATTTATTCAGATTTAAGATAGTTCCGCATTGAGAGAATGGTTCTTTTCTGTATTCGATAAGAAAAGGGATAGCTTGATTTTAAAAACGAAATCAGAACACGTGATACAAATATATCAAACTGTTTCATAGAAATTATATATTGTAGTTTTAAAGATATAATACACAAGAAATTTTAACGCAACTATGATCGTATATCCCGCGGAAACTATACCCGTTAACGTCAGTGTATTTATACCTTAAAATAATATTTAATTGTCAGTTTTTGATTTCCGAACAAGGGCCAAGAGAGCTACCCGGAACCCTATAACAAGCCTTCCACGGGTGGACGTCGCAATGTCAACCAGTGAACCTCACGTGGTTAACGAGTGAACGTCGCGTGATCCACGAATGTTTATTTTAATTAATTTTGACCAAGACTTAAGATGAACATTGATTATCAAGCTGAAATATACAACTTACGTGATGACATCGCACATCGCCCAGCACTTTTCCTCCTCTACCGGCGGAATTATATTGTCTTCGCAGGCGTCTCTCGGTAGTCCTGGCTTGGCCCACATCCGCCCGAACTCGTCTATCGAATTAGCTAGGCGACCATCGGGCAAGTTGCGGTCGTTGCTAGGGTTGCCATCGTAAGCGCCACACATACCATCCAGAATACCCAAATGAGATTTTAAAACCTATCGTAACAAGTGAGAATTTTTAGGATTTAGCGATTTATACTAGATTGTATCTAAATTTAAAAAAAAACTCCTACTTTATTAACACCATTAACATAATACGTTCAAAATTAAATGGCTGCCATTTTAAACTTGAACATTTTATATATTGTATTTGATTTCCGTCTAGGTATCTATGAACTATTTATATTAGATGTAGGTCACAAGAGTTGGGATCTACCCCACTCTACCTACCATCTGGCTTGCGGGGTTTGCCGCAAGCCAGGGATGTATGAGCCAGAGTATGCTAGGGCCTATCTGGCAAGCGCCGTCTCGACTATATCGCCAGTCTCACACTGCGATAACTTGTGCATGTCCCACTTAACAAATACATCCTCCTTACCGAACAGTAAGACACATTCAACCGTTTAGTTGTAAACATGAAACGAACAGAATCCCTTTCGCAGATAAAAAATTAGTATGATTGGGTTAAACTTACCCCAATCTTAACGTCCCCATAACTGGTATACAGAACAGTGAACTCATATTTCCTGGACTTGATGGCAATTACGTTGCCAAGCCTGTTGATTTCGAAACTGTTCATTTGGAAGCAAATCTTGCTCATTTGCTCCACCGTGTACTCATAGTTGTTGTATTCGATCATCATGTTGGATTTCACTATGATGCGCTGGTCATCTTGGTATATAAGTAACTCGTTCTTAGAGTTGAATGATGATTTTCTGACTGTACCATAAAAATAATTAATTAATATATTAACCATAAACGTAGAGGTAATACTTTAATATAAACGTCTATATAACGCATGAAGTGCGCAAAAAGAGCCAGAAAATTTGTTCTAAAACCAGTAGACTTCCTCCCCACGTATGTTAGTGTTGTTCCGGCCACTTTAAGTGTTGTGCTCTTAGATCATATAGACATATTATACCCTTATGACTTTTATATTCTTTCATGATGCATAAAATGTAGAAGACACAGTATATTATAATTAAATAATCTGGCTTGTGGCTACAGGCACTCCCCTCGGCGAATTTGGGCACTTTTCTAACGGTAACACGTTTAAAATAAGTGCTTGCATTCGCCTAGGGTGGCCTGTGTTCTCCCACACCGCTGTTAGTGAGGAGATAAGGTGGAGCGCCTCGGCCACGATGGGTTATCGTATATCATGAGTGCCGGCAGAATTTCACGTCATGCAACACTTAATGACATAATCCGTCGGGCTCTTGTTACCGCCGGGGTACCTGCCGTCCTAGAACCGAACGGCTTGTGCCGCGACGATGGCAAGAGACCCGATGGTATGTCATTGGTGCCCTGGAAGATGGGTCACCCCTTAATATGGGACGCGTCTTGCGTCGATACTTTGGCAGCGTCCCATCTTCCAGCCACTAGCATGTCTGGCGGTACAGCAGCTGAACAACAGGAGGCCCTAAAACGTCGCAAATACTCAGCCATCGGAAATGGCTATATATTTGCGGCTTTTGGGGTCGAGACTATGGGACCATGGGGGCCTGAGGCGCACAAGCTTTATCGAGACATAGCCAAACGGCTGGTGGATGGCTCACGTGACCAAAAGACTGGTTTATACGTCGAGCAGCGCATTAGCGATGCCATTCAGCGAGGCAATGTGGCCAGTATTTTGGGCAAGTTTCCAGCTGACAGCGGTCTGGTACTAGATTTTTTAGTTTGTGTATGTAGTTTATTTTTAGATTAATTTATTCTATAGTTTAATTTATTTATAATTTAGTTTATTTTTAAATAAAATTAAACATGGTTGATTAAATAATATATTAAATTATATTGGCGTTTTATTATACAATTTAAAAAAAAACCCCACACTTAATTGTAATTTATATAACCACGCTGATAGCAGTTACTGAGTTCCTATAATGATTTCATAGCATACAGATGTGAAATATTTAATCTCAACATTATTTTATTGCGTACATTGAGTAAGAAGATCAAACACCCATTGACTTGTATTATATACAGCTTTGCTCAAATCGGTAAATAAGATTGTCACTTCCCTGTTGATTTTAATAAACAATGCAACACGCATGAAGTGAAAACTTTGTAACATCAGCCCTTAGATCATATAAACGTCATAATAATACTTACGCACTATTATCCAAGTATCGAAGCGATACTCCCTGACCATCAAGTGGAAGCAGACATCGTACTTATATTCCGTACCGTCGAACGTGTTGACAATGCTCCCAGTGACATTGCAGTACACATGACGTTCGGGTGGTAGCACGCATTCGTATCTATAGGAAAATTGATGGTGCTGATTGATGAATGTATCCTATTAATTTAATGGTGATCAGACGCCACTCTAGGTAAATTTTTAGTTATTTCGATGCTCAAGGTTAGATCTGGTAGTAAGGGATAAGTACTGTACGTAATTGAGACTGTAACTAGCACATTATTTCTGGATGTGTTGAATTTGCAAGAGATATCATTCGTTTGCACGAGCGTCATTGGTGTTACCACTTTCAGCTTTGATGTATACTCAAATTGATAATCCTAGAGGGACATGACACTTGGTCAGTGACTTAATCGAAAATTGGGAAATTGTGGTTACGACACAGGCAAAATTTGACAATAGCAACTCAAAATAGTAATTTCATTAAAAGTTAAAAAGAGCGATAAACACACAATTTGAAACTGATATGCCATTGTAACTTTAGTATTACTTACTGTGGACACTGATTGATGCCAGTAGGAACTTTCTCCAATTTGAGTGTGTATCCCGTTGGACACGTGACCGTTGGACACAGTACTGGGGCTGGCGTGGACCCAGGTGTGAATGGAGGCAGTTTCGGGATGCATTTGAACTGTCTACACTCTTGCTTAGTGTTGTTGACGGATGAGTTGTTGAGAGACGGCTTATCCAGGGTGAAACCTTGGTTTTGCGGGGATGGACCTGTACCATTCAATTTTATTATTAGGCTTCCTTCTACATATCTTGTAATAAAAGTTAAATATAGAGAGCGGGAGTATGTAGTAAATTAGCAAATATCTTTCTAATAAACACATTTAGAATGAAACTCTTATAAATTCACTCAATGAGAAAATGCAAAAATCAATTTTTAATTATATGATCAAAACGCTCAAAAAAAATTAAAATATATCTCGAAAATAATACGTTATTTTTGTAAATTATTATTTAACCAAAAAAGGGTTTTAAGTACTTACTATAAGGATTGTAACCTCCTTTGGAGAATCCAGGCCGACCTGTCTTGGTATATCCACCTTTACTGGATCCATCTCTACCGCCTTCAGAGTATCCTCCTCTGTGATACCTCTGGTAAGACATCCTGGGTCTTGGAGGTGAAAGTTCAGAGGAATAGCTTGATGGTGTAGTCGTAATGTATTGAATGTTGTATCCGGTCGGGCATCCTACTTTTGGACATTCTTCAGCTGGAGAGAAAGTTTATTCGTCAATTGTGATACAGAAAGAAGAAATAAATGTTCTTCCTTGATTGCTGCTGTCTATTATGTCCCATGCGTTTAAATGTATATATGAAAGATAATCAAGTAATGTTCCAAATAGTGTATCAAAATTCTTGAATCAATATGATTTGTTCCAAACTATTGAGCAACCACTAGTGCACGACATTGTTACCACACTACTAGGCGACTTGTCCTATAAGTTCATTATGGTTTTTTTTTTGAGGCAGGGGGAAATACATTTCCTACACTATTGGGTCTTTTACTGGGATTAGACCAAAGCAATGAGAGTTATCCACTGAAAATGGCGCAGATAACAGAGTCAATTGCCGGCTTGTGTGGAGACTCAGCAAGGTGCCCCTCCCTATTAAAGAGGTAACTCATGGGCTAATACTCCACTGATATCCCCTTCTTCCCCTGTGCCCCGCGCTCATGGTAGGAAAAGCGTGAGACTTAGAACGTAGGTACGCCCACGTTGATCTGGCGCATCAGTGCTTGAGAATGCCCCGAGAAGCAGGGCAGATTCACTTTGCCAGCAGCGGTTGGATCCTTTGGTCCCCAGATGCTAGAGGACCCCTGGGGTTCATTATAGCTGTGCCCTTGTAGCATATTATAGATACATACATAGTTTTGTAGATGACAGGCCAACGGGCCTACCCAATTTTAAATACTTACAAATACGTAAATGAATCGTTTTTGTAAACTTATGTAACTTGGAGAGGGCACTTATTAATTAAGTAATCAAGTCCCGTGCCTCGGCAGCTTGGGTCAAGTGACGAGAGGTAACAGGTGTCATTTGCAACCCCAAAATGCCGGTTAAAACGAAAAGGTCTATAAATCTATTATTAGACCGGTCCTCTTGTATGGCAGTAAAGCGTGGCATGTACTTGAGCGACACAAGCAAGAGTGGCGTGACGCGATTTCAGTGAAGTCAAGCGGAAGGACCGATTTAGGCACTCACACATCTGCGGCAGTCTTCATATCTTTGACAGAGATGAGCTGATTCAAATTCAAATTCAAAAATATTTATTCAAAAAAGATTTATTGGACAACACTTTTTGAAGGTTAAAATTTAATTTTATTTCCTAGTCTATGTAACACCGCTTCGCAGCCTGTTATTGCTGTTAAGGAGAATAAGCGGCAAGAATTTCCCCAGCGAAACGTCTAGCTAAAAACTGATCAATTCAAACTATTTTTTTAAATAAATTTTGTACAGAAATATGTTAAACAATTACTTTTCGAAGAATTAAAGGAGTTGTAGCAAACATTTGGCTACAGTCATTAACACCGACATTTCGGCCGGTTCCGGGCTCCGTATAGAAAGCGGCAGCATATTGGTAGCAACTTTGTTAGCAACTGTGTTCAAGTTGTCCATAGGCAATGGTACGGTTACCATCAAGTGGGCCGTCTGCCTGTCTCCTGAACTCATGCAATGATAAAACCATCAATTCTCGCCAAAAACTTTGTATCTGAACAACTGTCTTAACAGTACATGCTTCTGATCACGATTTGAATCTACCTTATTGTAATGGTCGTGAAGGCTTGATAGCACGAATTATTATTATGAATTTATGAGTACTAGTGGTCGGCCATTGTCGAATTTCGACCATAATAATTAATGTGAAAGACTACACTTCTATAATCACAAATTTCGCCAAGAATACACTGTTAATATGACTTGAACAATAAACAAAAGTGTATATATGCGTGTGTGAGTCAAATACATGGCAGTGTTTTTTTTTTAAATGATTTAATGTATTTTTTACGCATAATTAAAAAGAAATATTAGCACTCGTCGCTTCTATATATAAACTATACGCGTGCGAAATTTCATACTCCTCCGTCCGCGCAATTTTCGTAAAAAGGGGTACAGAGTTTTTGCTTCACGTATTAATGTATGCATATAATAAAATTGTAGAGATCAAATTTTTGTACAATGAAGAAAAATGCTAAAATCCGAGGGGGATGTAAGAAGTGAAAAAGACCTAATTTAGATTTTTTGTTTCTCTTGTTTGTCTGTCTGTTTGTAACGGCTAATCTCCGAAACGACTGGACCGATTTAAATGAAATTTTGTATGGTGGTAGCTTTTATCCCTGGTCAACATATAGGGTAGTTTTGATCCCAAAAAAATAAAGAGTTCTCGTGGGATAGTTAAAAAACCGCACCACGTGGATTTAGTCGTGGGCATCAACTAGTATATAATAGGTTGGGGAAAAAGTCTTTTCGCATATAGAATGTATGAACTTGTAATAAGATCTCTTTGGCTATACCATTTGTATCTGGCTGGTTTTGATATCATTAAAAAGTTTTAATTTTAAAGAAGACAATTCCAAATTCAAATTAAGAAAATGTGTGATTTTCATTTGTTTTTCTTATTGTTAAAATGAGTGAATCTAATGAAGAAATTCGATACATTTTAAAATTTTACTACAAAAAAGGTAATATGCAACACAAGCCGCGAAAAAAAATTGTGATGTGTATGGACCTAATGCAGTATCTGTGAGAGTAGCGCAAATTTGGTTTAAGCGTTTTCAATCCGGAAATTTTGATATCAAACATGCACGTCGCTCTGGTCGCCTTGTTACGGACAAAATTGATGCCATTTTTGAAAAAGTGGCGCAAGATCGGCATATTACGTATGCCGTATATATAGTTACGATGTAGCTGGAGAACTGGGAATTGACCACAAAACGGTTTTGGTGCATTTGAAAAAAGCTGGGTACATAAAAAAGCTCGATATTTGGGTGCCTCATGAGCTCACTGAAAGAAACCTAATGAACCGTGTACTCGTTTGTGATTCTTTATTACGACGTAATGAAACCGAACCATTTTAGAAGAAGCTGATAACTGGTGATGAAAAGTGGATCACGTACGACAAGAACGTGCGAAAAAGATCGTGGTCAAAGGACGGTCAGGCTTCACAGACTGTGGCAAAACCCGGGTTAACTCGCAACAAGGTGATGCTGTGTGTGGTGGGATTGGAAGGGCATTACTCATTATGGGCTGTTACCGCCAGGCAGGACTATTGATTCTGAACTGTACTGCGAACAACTGATGAGATTAAAGCAAAAAGTTGAGAGAAAGCGGCCGGAATTAATCAACAGAAGGGGTGTGGTTTTTCACCATGATAACGCTAGACCTCACACATCTTTAGCCATTCAGCAAAAATTACGAGAGTTTGGCTGGGAGGTGTTAATGCATCCGCCGTATAGTCCTGACCTTGCACCTTCAGATTTTCACCTATTTCGGTCTCTGCAGAATTCCTTAGGCAGTGTCAGGTTAACACCACGAGAGGACTGCCAAAACCACTTGTCGCAGTTTTTTGATCAGAAGCCCCAAAATTTTTATAGCAATGGGATCACGTCCCTACCTACAAGATGGCAAAAAGTTATCCAACAAAATGGCACGTACATACTTTAGTCAAATGTAAATAAACTTTATAAAAAAACCTTTTGAATTTTTATATAAAATGCGAAGAAACTTTTTCCCCAACCTAATAGATAAAGGAGATGAGGACTTTTGGGCCAAAGAATTGTAATGAGTTGAGATATGGCTTGAAAAGTGTTACATTTTTCTATTACAAGATGGGAAACATCAGCCCTAAATTCGTCTATCTGGAAGAAGAGAAATCTTAAAAATAAGGTCGCAAACAAAATAAATTATCGATTACCATAATAGATTTATGTGAATGAATTTCAGCAATTAATAACTTGAAAATACTTTCACCACGCAATTAATTAATAACTTAACCCACTACAATTATAATCAATATACTTAATAAATAGAAATCTTAAAATCACTCTCATCTTTTTACAATCTGGGCCCAACAACACGTGAAAGCGTATCTGTCTCCTTTGGTTGTGAATTTTATAAATACTCACGTGTATTTTGGTTGTTCGCGTTGTTGTCCGGATAATTCCTGGAATTAAAGTTTTGCATTAGTGCCAGATTATTACAAAAAAGCACAAAACCAACGCGTATATTTAGTTAATATTTATCAACAATTACCGCCAAAATGACACATTTTTTTAGTAGCAATGGCAGGCAAAGGATCTTAGGCCATAAAGCTAATTCTGATGTAGAAGTCTTCGTATAGGTCAGTTGAATTGTAAGCTTTCAACTGATGCCATTTAACGGAGATCTTAGACAACTCGAAAGGCCACATTTGGCTACACTATTCACACTTCTCACAAAAATACATAATTAAGTACTACCCCCAAAAATATCTATATCCCACAACTATTGTACATTTTGAGTAATTTTACACATTTTTAGAAAACAAAAATGGACCACTGAACAAAGATTTTTTTCAAACTTAAAAAAAGCAATATTTTATTATGGAAAAAAACAAGCAAAAATGCTCTATAACGGATCGGAACGGAAACGGAATCTTATGGAACTCATAATTTCATAATTTCTTTTCGTTATTCTTTTGTTCATCATCTATCCCTCTCTAATGTGTATCCTACAGTTATTCTTAGTCTAGAAACCAGCTTACGTTGCCCGAACGTTGTACGCTCGGTCGCCACAATACGTTTTTGGGTAGTCTAATAATACGTACGTATGGACAAGACTTGTGTCCACACTAAAGAAGCTATTACTTAATCAGCATACTCTCCATACCTGACATCGCAAATCTTCGAAAAACCTCTGTATTAGGCACACGATCCTGCCCTCTTACGTTAAGAATGGCTTGAAGACACTTCATGTGAAAAGAAACGAAACGTGAACTTCATTCGCCTGCTACCAATGTGATGGTGCCTGGGTGTTGCAAATATCCATAGGCTTTAGTGACCACTTTCTATCAGGCGGGCCATTAGCTTGTCTACTGTATTCCCACAATAAGAAAAAAGTAGAAATTTACCGGCTATCATTCTGTGAAATATCCGTTAAGTCATAAAATACATACCCATAACTCTTGAGTTGAACACCAAGTGGGTCTCCTAGTTGCGGTGTCACACCGAGCCAAGCATTGGTAAAAGAAATTCCGATTATTAATATCAAACCTTGTACTATTAACATTTTGAAAAGTTAAGATCTTTTTATATATTATTTAATACACCATTTCTCGCCAAGAAGCGCAAAAGTGGAATGAGTCCTGAACTATTTTAAATCTCCCTTTTATACCATCACGGACTCATGTAATAAAAAACAACATCATCTTTTTGATAAGCAGTAAGTATTATTTATGAACACAAAATGCCTACCGTAAACAAATTTGTGGCGAGGTAAATCTCCTTCGCCCATTGGCAATTTTTCATATTGCATTCATAATATATATGAACTTACAACTGTGACATTCAAAGAGACAGAGAGAATTCTTCATCAAAATATCTTGTAAATATCTATAGTACCTGTTAATTGTTTTGGCTATGTACGTATCAAACGTAAAATTATATATATTGCACATATAAGGGTTATTTATTTCTTCCGAACAATCAAACCCATTAATGTTCAATTAAAAATATAGTTTATTAATCTATCATTTTGGGCGGGTTCCTCCAGTAGCTCACAGCGCCCAAAATGCTCCGTCAACCGTTCCACATAGCGACTACGGTCGTTATGCTTGTGGCGAAAACGTCACTAACGACTTCATTATTTTCGATCATACAGCGCTCACAACGACCCATATCAAGAGGTGGGTCGAAGTGGGCGTTGACCACGGAGCATTAATTCTCTCTATCTGTTAACATTGTTAAAAGGCGCGATTTTCAAATCAACCAATGACATTTGTGTATTTCGTCCATAATGACACCAACGCTCCATGATCCGTTCCACTTGTGTTTATGATTGTAACGTCCGTAGACAAATGGTACGGGAAAAACCGCGGTGCTAAACATGGTCGTTGTGAGCCTCATGTGGATCGTAGCATTTATTGTTCGTGTCATTTCTAATCAAAGACATTGAATATAATTTACTCTGAGTATCTAATAAACTTTTCTTTTGACCATCATGGGATGGATTTAATTTAAAGATCTACAAACAATTTCTGAATTTAACACTAGATGACCACTGTTCATGGAAAACACATGTTGTTACTATATGCACAAGAATAAACAGGTTTGTTTATGTATTGAACAAATTGACAACCACTTCTAATCAACATACAGTACTGACGGTGCATCATGGATATGTTGGTTTTGTGCTGCGGTATGGTCTTTTATTATGGGATAATTGCTTGATTTTAATAGAGCTTTTTTGGCACAGAAAAAATGCATTCGAGCAATAGTAGGCATTCCATCGTATGAATCAGGTATGTAAACAATATTTTAAAACTCCTAAATCTCGCCGTTGCCTTGTTTGTACATTTTCGAGATAAGTATCTTTGTAAAAAGTAACACTAATTTATTCAAAAAAGCTAAAGATATCCACGTACAAGAAATAGAGAGATTAATTAGTATTTGATTTTGTCCCATGAAACAACTCTATTTATGAATAGTATATTGTTACAAGAGTTAATACACAAATCAGGTGTTAAATCCATAAATACATTTTAACGGTTTTAAGCGCGGTAATTTATTTGATTTTTATTATTCCGACGTTTCGGCTACTTTTTAGTAGCCGTGATCACAGAAGACGAAGATGTCAAGTGTCACTGAGTAGTGTTAAAGTTTGATTTAGCCTTACTGTGACATTGGCCGAGTCAGCGTCAGTAGCGTTGAAGCCAAATCGACAAAAATAGAATAGAATAGAATTAGCCTACCGCCAATTTGTTTATTTTAATTTAGATTATATTTTATTTATATGAGAGCCTAATCTAATTTACCACCGCTTCGCAACATGTTATGGCTTGAAGAGAAGAAGCGACGCAAGAAACTCTTCAGCAAACATGCCTAGATCTAATAATTTTAAATAATATTAAAATGGGTGGAAGGTAAAATAAAATGAAATTGTCAATCAAGTTGGTTTGTGTTCCGGTGCACGCAGAAACAGCTCACAGTGTCTTGAGGTCTGACAGTTGGTTTTTGCTGCACTTCTAGACTTCTACCAGGACCTAACATCGATGGAGGAAAGGTATCAGGGTAGACAGGATCGTTACATGATGGCAGATTACTGTTGGTTTTTACCAAGGTAATTTTCCCCAAAAATATTATAGAAGATGTCTCTCTGAAGTAAACCATAGATTTCACCAGATTTTCTCTCTTTTTACGTCTATATAATAATAATAACAACAGCCCATAAACGTCTCACTGTTGGGCTCGGGCCTCCCACAATAGGGGAACGGAATGTATACCCGACACGCTTGTCCAAGGCGGCTTGGCAGGTTTGACCCACCGGTTATCTCGATGTGCAGGTTGCATCACGGTGCTTTCCTTCACCGTTGTTAGCACGTGGTAATTATAAGATTATTACATTTTACGTCTATACACATTAATTAAATATAAATCAAAATAATTAGTAGTATTTCTCAATAAATATTTTAGATATTAAGGTTATAATACAATTTCATACTTACTGATTTTTAGGGTCATGTAAAAGAAAGAATTTATTTGTTAGGAAAGCGACAATACAAGAATGTAGAAATAATGTATACATCTCTATGGTTAAATTTAATATGCTGTACGCCGCATTTCCTACAAACGAGGTCGGCAACTGAGCATATGGCTGTGTTGGAATTTCCTCCTATGAAAATAAAAATTTGAAAAAAGCTATAATAGGCAATATTCCAAAATCATTCATAGAGTACAATAATATTGCTACGGCCGACAAAGGTAACTTCACACCTTCATACCTGTTTTGCGCATTTCGGCATTTGCACTTCTTTTGTTTACTTTGTGTTTAAAATTTGCGATTAGAAAAACAGCCCATTGTGTATTGTAATTGTAATGAGGCCTGTTCTTATTCATCTTTGAATTTGTTCGATAAAGAAACGGCAAACAGACGCCAGACTTATGGAAATGCATTGGTTAAAGTACGGCAGAACCATATTTGCAAGAACTGACCTCCTCCTATAAAATAATAGACCACAAACGTCTCCACTCAGCTCAGATGAAAATGTTGAGAGGGATGTGTGGTGTTACAAGAATGGATAAGGTAAGAAATTAGTACATAAGGGGATCTTTGAAAACTGCACGCGTGACTGAAAAATTGAGAGGAAGAAGACTGAGGTGGTATGGGCATGTGATGAGGAGGGATAAAAGTCACGTGGCAAAAATAATGTTAACTGCAAGATTGATGGGTACGAATGTAAAGGTAGATCAAAAACTGTGACAGAGAACGTATGTCAGAACAGAGGAATATGGAAGGAAAAGACTTGTTGTGCCGACCCCAAATAATTGGGAGAAAGTGAAAGAAAAGAGAGAGACTTCTTATAAGACCAGCTGCCTACGTATTGGCGCCAGATAGAGATACTATCTTCTTGGAGGATTCCAAGGAGCTGGAGCCTAGGGTATACCTAAAAGGAAAATTATGGGCATGGCAGTATTGTTTTCCTCTTAGATATAATATATGCCCTATTGGCCTTATTTAACAGAACTAAGGAAAACCACGCAGATGATAAGTAAATGTAAAACATTGCATATTCGTTATCAATTATGAAACAAGTCTTCCTTGTTGTATTATTGAAATCGATATTCGGCGAGACCCATTTGTTCTCAATTTACTTAATTTATAAAGTTTTACTAGAGATTTCGATAGACAAAAAATGAAATAGTATGTTTTTGTATATTAGGTGAATTTTTCACATCCTATACTTCGCAATTTCATATAGTTCACTATATGAAATTGCGACAAATACAAGGAGTCTTGAGGCTGACTTAGATGAGAACTAAGGTGCTTATCATACAATTTTTGATATTTGACAAATCAATTACCCTATACAGGAGTGTGCTCGGCTAATTTTTAAAACAAAAACATGTTTTATTTTTCGCCATCCTCCGCTGTTTTTCAGGGCAGAGTCCTTAACAAAAATATGTAAGGCATTACACCAAAAGATAGAAAGAATGTCAAACAGCAAATCAAGGGAAAGAATAAGCCCCAAATACAAACTACCAATAAAATATCACGCTGATTCCAACCTAAGTAGTCAGATTAAAAAACCAGGCTACGAGTCCAATACTAATAGATAGATAGACAACATTTTATTGCTTACCGAATACATAATTACAAAAACAAAAAAAAATGTATGATTACAACATTGTCACGATAAAAACGATAGGCGGCCTTATCGTTTTAAAGTAATCTCTTCCAAGCAACCTCACTTAAGGAATGTTATACATTAATCTGCCGATGTAGGTGGTGCAGAGCATTACATAGGACATAACTTAAATATAAACTTAAGTATTGCCATACAGCGCGGCAAGACAGCCAACCTTCTGGGCACGCTCCCCGTTGGCAGTGATCTCCTGCATAGTGTATTTTAATTTTGATGTATTGGTTATTTAATTTAATTTTTTATAAAACTACGTAATTTATTTTATTTTTATTAGAGTGTAGAGGCACTTTTTATTCAGATAAAAATACTAATCCCGAGGTATGAAAATATAAATACTTACTTAGACTATTTTATAAGTTAAATGCACATAAATAAACTACTTTATAAATAAAACATTACTTTTTCCGTGAAAGCGTAACAGACAGACAGAGTTACTTTCGCATTTATAATATCAATGGGGATGTATTTTATTTATAAAGTAGTTTATTTTATATATATTCGATTTCGAGGATGAGCATAGGATACTTTTTATTCTGGAAAGCGGGATAGTCTGCAATGCTTTCACGGAAAAACTATTGGACCGATTTGGCTGAAACTCAGTATATAATATATAAGTTCCATATCTAGATTGGACACATGATTCTTTTCATCCCAAAAAAGGGATTGATTTATGTAAAGGTTATCCCAGAAAGTAGGACAATTTTTTTATGGCGTCATTTTGGTCATTTTCATCATTTTTTAGTTTACACATGATAGACGAAACTTGACACAGGCTACTACTTTTTATCGTAAAAATAAGAACTAGAACGGTAGAGACCAATGGGACCACTAGAAGAACAATCATTTCTCAAGTTTACAGATATAAAAATACACATCTATAGAAAAATGCGATGGTAACTCGGACTTTCTATTTGCTAATCTCTTAAGGAAAAACTGCTGGAGTACTAGATCGGTTTTGCTGTAATTTTGTACATATGTAGTTTAAATACCGGAAATTGATATAGATACTTTTATGCCGGGAGATGCATTTGCAATATAAAACGAAGTGAATCTTCCGGGGGCAAATAGCACCAATATAAAATTTTAATAAAATGCAACCTGTGTTAATGCTTGCTCTTTACACTAGAGGCAGGCACTAGGGTTTGACTGAAAACTCTAGTAGAGATATATTTATAAGATATTTAGTTAACGGTATAAAAAGAATTAGAAATAATAATATAAGTAAAAGTAGTGTTTTTGGAGTGAGTTCTGAAATAATAACCAATGTTTTGCCCTCTCTGACAGTAAGAGGCACCTATTCTGAATCAGAATCCGGCCCCATCATCGTGCATGTTGCTCGTTTAGGAAACGATGAATCTTCTACATCAAATAACATGAGAGCTCTTAAGATTACCCAAATCATCTACAATAGCAAGGTAGATAGATAGATATAATAGTGTTTCGTATGTTTTTCGATGTTTCCTTTATAGTTTAGGATTTGGCCCTGAAGGCCCAATTGAAAAATTCCCCTGTATACATACGTTATCTGTTAATATTTAACGTCATTAACAACTAATAACAACGAAGCATCACAAATAACGCATTAAACCCTTAGCTACATCTGCGTGTCACAGTCATTAACACTAAGGTTATCCCAGATATATCCCAGATCCCGGACATAACATGAATGTCCATAATTAGTACTTGAAACAGTTGGTACATATTATGCAAAAGCCATATTTAATAGACGAAGAATATCAGTAGAACAAGTTTTCAGCACATTTTTTTACGAAAGTATCGTTCACATCGTATATCGCGTTCCATTAGTAGCTCACAACGCCCAAAATGCTCCGTTAGCCGTTCCACAAGGCCACCGCGGTTTTTATGGTCGTGGCGAAAACGTCATAATTTTCGATCACATAACGCTCGCAACGACCCATGTCAAGAGGTGGGTCGAATAACCGTTCCACTTGGGTTTACGATTGTAACGCCGGCAAGCAAGTGGAACGGGAAAATCGCGTTCGTGAAGGTGGTCGTTGTGAGCCTAATTAAACGTAGACCAAGTGGGTAATCGTTTGACTGTAGGTGTTACGAACTCTTTCGTATCTTTATTTTAAATTAAATTTGATCCGGCTCGAAGGACCAAAGTGTTTGTATGAATTTATCTAAATTCAGTATTTTATCTAAAATACTGAAAAAATACGCTGGACAACGATGGTGAAAAATACATATATTTGGTAACTCATAAACAAAAATGTCATTCTCTTATCTAACAAAATAAATTTAAAATAAAGACACCAAAGAGTTCGTAACATTAGGCATAACACAATTATTTGTAAAAAATGTCAACGGTGTTTTGAAAAAAAAAAACTAGCGAAGATTGCAGTGTTAATTTATTTAAAAAAAATAGAATAGAATATAATCAATGTCTAATAAATACATTTTTATCATCTTTATTAAATTGATACTTGAAATCACGGATTCTTAATATAGAACAATGGGATTATTATTATTAGTAGTAAAAGCAAAAAAAGTAAAGATTTAAAGCATGGGAATCATAATGGTTTTTCATATTTTTATTTTTTTAAATAATGTAGTAACAAAAAATTATGCTAAAAATCTACTTGTAAATTAATTCCACACAATCGTAGTTGCTTACGATCTCGATTCTTAGTAGCTTTGATTTTGAGTGTGGAAAATAACTGTACTCACTGTACAGTGAGGGTAAAAGTTATCAAATTCACTCGGGTACTCTAAAAATATAAACTTTTTCAATTTGAAATTTTATAATCTCGGGTCTCTCGGGTAGTGTAAATACACAATTTGTATTTTTAAAGTGAGATAAAAATGCAAATAAAACAACATGAGTTCTATTTTTAATTGAATTGTAATGCATTTACTTAAAAAACAACTTGTAGGTAGCCATTTTTGTTTTAATATCAAAATCAATGCTGCAGGCCCAATTTAATCACACCAAGAACAAAAATTTTCATCACGCGACGTCGCGTGAACTTAAGTTGTCAATAAATGTAACAAGCCATATTTAAAACCGTTCCAGATTCCCATACATTAATTGCTTAATCTAAAAAATACTCGTTTGGTTAATAGATATTTATTTTATAGTCTTGGTCTCTTCGTTTCCCCTCCGAATCGCTGGTAGTTGTTTGGAATAATCATCTCCTCTCGTTCCTTTGCATAGCTCGGCCTCTGCGGATTCTTTGTGCCGCTATAAACTGTTGATGTAAACAAATATATAGTATTATTTTAGGCTTTTGACCAACTCTTTTTTTAATAAAACTGTCTATGCATTTGAGCTCAAGTCAGTGCCGAAAATAGATAGCCTTTTCTGCGCCCTATGCGAGCTTCTATAACTGCACCCTTTTTTTTTTAGATATTGTAGGTACCCTAGCTAGCAAACGGGGTGATAAAATAACGCACAAGGACCTCGGTGTTGCTGGACCAATTATCTAATATTTTGGACGAAACATCTATTATTTTAAAGATTTTAAAGTTCAAAATTTAACAGACGTTTTTGATGATACTGGCATGTAGGTACGTATGTGTAGGAATCGAGCACTAGGGGCGCAGCGGGAACTTATCAGGAGCAAACCGAAAAAATAATAGCCCTGCCTGGTCTGGCCGTTCTTGCGCCCCCCAGAGTTTACGCCCTGCGCCTGGGCACTGGTGGCATCTCCCTATTTATGGCACTAGTTCAAGTATACCAATACTTTATACTACTATCCATAGCACTATCCCATTTTCTGAGATAAAAAAATATATATTCATTCCAGTATCTACTTTATATCACTTATAGTCCGGCCACTTTAAGAATGCGTTTGCGTTTTGTACTAAATTAATTTAGTTTACCATAAATTGTCGTGGTGATATGAATTTACTAATTGTAAATTGTTCGTCATTAGTGTTATTCGCCCATATGTTCACAAAGTCAAAAACGCATTCTAAGAGCGGCCAACTATAGTATATTTATTCAGGGTGCGTTCCACTTGGTTTCCACAATGCTCAAAATGCTCCTTCAGCCGTTCCACATAATTGCCACGGTCGTCATGATCGTGGCAAAACCGGCTTAATCTTTGCTCACAACGACTCTATACTCTGATTTTTAATCACCTGGACTAAAATGACAGCTGTGATCTATCTTTTGCTAATTTGTAAGCGAGTTGTGCGAGTTGAATCAACAACAGAACAATGTGAGTTGAATCCTACAGGATTTCCATAGCAATTCTATTAGGATTCAACTCACAGTGGTGAGTTTCTCTAAGCTAACAACACAAAAAAGGTCGAAGGCAGCTGTCATTTTAGTACAGGTAATTAAAAATCAGAGTATCGAGAGATCAGAAATGTGTATGACTCACCGTTCTTGGTTGGCCTCATGGGCACGGCTGGTTCGCCGCACCTGAGGCAGGCGCAGGTCAAGGGTGAGGCGACGCGATGCTCCTGCACCGTGCCGTCCGTGCAGGTCACTTGCACTGTCAGCGGGGAGTACTGAGTCACCTGGCAACACTCGCAGTTCGAGTCGTGGCTGCCCGTCCCTGAAATTATAGTATAAGAGAGATTTATGGAAGCTGCATACTTTCAATCATCGCAGCAGCAACGGATAAATGGCTAGCGCAATGCGGGAGCACCCATATTAATAGTTGATCTATCTCGTTCGCACATCATACGTCCTGCTCACACACTGTGCTACGTATTGCACTAGATGTACGAAATGTTAATATTTGTACATAAGGTTATCGTTTCCAAAATAAAGTTCACTTCAATTCTCTTCAGCACTCGACAGTGAATACTGATCTCTGCCATCTGAAATATTATTTAACCACCTACCACTCGCTGCTAGAGATTTAATAGATTTCTGTTGGCTGTCGTAATATATGGTAATGAGCTTTGATTATGATAAAATTACAAATTTGGTTAGTTGAGTTTTTGGCAGGAACTTGGAGGGCAAAGTTTTGCTTGGAATATTTTTTTAGTCTTGTTAAACGTAGGATATAATGTTTTTATCTATGACACCTTAAGAAAGCATTTGATTGAAAATACCCTATGGAGTACAGTATATGTCTTGAACGGGCCTCATTCAAACCCATTATACTTCAAATATTTTATTATGAGTTAAAAAAATATTTTGAAGTATAATATATAAACATTTAAGGTTATAAGAGTTTATAACATTTAATTTTTATAGGTACCTTACACGTTGTTTGAAGAGTTATTTAACGACACGCCATATATTTACATAATCTATTGGTACATGATTTTTATCATCTTCTAGTTGTATGTTATGTGAGTCAGAATGGATGCTCTACAAACAATGTCTCTAAACATTTTTGGCTAAATTAACTCCTTCAAAAGTTATTTAAGGTTAAAGGCCTTTGAAGGAGTCAATTCAGCCAAAAACGTTAAGACACTTTTTTTGAGCTTTTGATTTCCCATAAGAATATTTATCGATTTTTATCCGGGTACTGACTTTTACGTGAATTACAAAATTCCAAAAATTAAAGATCTAATTGTAAAACTATACCAATGTTTAAGGCATGATTGTAAGGAAACGGTTCATCTGACGGAACATTTTAATTAGACCTTTTTTGTAGAGCATTCAGTTTCCTTCAAAAAATGTCTCGCAGTCAATTTCGTTTAAATCAATGATTTGTGAGTTCTCAGACAAAAACCCGCTCTGTAAAAAAATATCTAATTTTGCGATGATAGACTTCTTCATATTAAGGATTCAAATTCTCACAATAATCTTTTTTTGATAACCCAAATATTTTCAATAAATAAAAAGAAAATAAAAATAGTCGATTTTTTTGGCTCAGTCTAATACACACCTTGCCAAATTTCATACCTATATCTAGTAGTTTTAGAAAAATATGTCTATAACACAGATACATAGACAGAGCAAGTACAATCAACTCACCGTTGTTGAACAAAGTGCCAGAGTCACAGGTTCCACGGCATTCCTTGAATCCGTTCACTGGCTGTTGGTTGACGCATAATCCGTGGTGGACGTTGCGCACACGGATCATACCAACCGTTTGGGACGACGGTATGCTTGCTGGGACACATTTACCTGAAAAAAGAATTGTGTTTCTGGTGGACGTTTGGGAAATAAATACAAATATATCAACAGATGAACTTATACATTGTATAAACTACCTAGCTAGGTAAGTTAAGGCTGGTCTTATATGTCGGTAGTATGTGACGGACCAGTTTCAGACACCGATACTAAAATAATTTTAATTACGAAATATACTTTGCTGAGAATGGAGCACGCTTACCTTAGAGGTCTAGTAACTAACGCACGCCAACGTTTACCTATATGAGACTGTAGTCAAAGGAGAAAGCCGATTGGGCATTAGGTATATAGTTAAATATCTACCTACTATAAGATATTTTAAAATTTTTGGACATCATCATTCCTCGCATATAAAAATACTAGGGTTTTCCCCGTGACGAAAATCCTAGTTACGAACGTTAATCATCAGGGCGAACGAAGAGTGCCCTAACACTATCCCACAATCTATGCATTCTTGTGGTATACTTTACTGAGAAACTATAACACTTTGACTTTTATTTAGGCTTTGACATAGTAATTTCAATTTAGTTCGAGATGTGTTATCTATCATAAAAAATATATTTTATACACATTAAAAAAATAGAAGTAATAACATTTTTTTAATTAGAATTTTATTGTATTCCTAGCGCCATCTATCGAATAAATTATAAAACCAATAAGACATGTATAATACCAACCTATGATAGATTAAGTAGAATTAAGAAGTCATATAATATATTAAAATGGAGGAAACAAGAAGATACCCGTATAAAGAATTTTGTTTGGGTAAAATAAAAAATTAATGAAACTAATTTGTCGTATGTATTATTTACAGAAGCCCACATTAATAATCCATACATTTTAAACTATCGTTAAAAATACTACCAGGTAGAAAACTTCGGGAGTCCTCTTGAAGCACCGCTTTATGCTGATTCTGCAAGACCAAACAATCAATCCAGGCACAGATAAATTTCATCAAAATCTTCAAGCCCGATTATAGAATCACCTACAAAAAGGCCACCGTCGCCTGTGGACGTTTGCAACACCAGAGACGACGTCAACACGCTGCCGACTTCGAAGAAATTTTGTGACACCCTTTAAAAAACCCATATCGTAGCGCTGTTGGAAAACCATAACTGGGACTTCATACCAAATCCTTACGGTGCTTAAGAGAAACATAAGACTAGTGTAGGACAACAAACAATTTCCGCAACTCACTGAGATTGTCCGACGTGATCTTGCATATCTGGCAGCAGGTGTCGTTGACGATGTTCTCGGGCGCGCACTTGGACACGTCCGGGCACATCTCCTTCGCGGAGGTCACGTAGATCTCGTCGCCCAACTGCTCGCACGAGAACGTCGTGCAATTGTCGGCCGACATCCATGTCGTGCCTAGAAATATACAACTTGGATGATTAACATATACCATACGTGAGATCACATCGATAGACAGAGACGACGAATGTCCAGTTAATATTTTGCATACTCCTCTCGCTAAAATAATATAACTAACTCTATTGACTCAGAGACCCAAAGTAAATCTTGACCGCAGAAACGAGAGTACACTACTTTCCTTTGTCGACTGGACAGTGTTTTGTCGGTTGTGGACTTGAAATTCGGTCAGGTCAGCTCTATCTATCCGAAGAGATGACCCGTATAGGGTGGAGGTGCGAGTTCTTTTTTTGAGCAGGATCCAGCTGAATAGCCGCAGATGGCTGTTTCAGCGATATCGGACCTTGGGGGCTTCCCGACTCCGTGGGGCCGGAGACGGTCAGCCCGAAAACAGCGCGCTCGAGGAGGCACCTCCTGTGAGGTTCGACCTCGGCTCGACCGCTGCGGGGGGATTGACTCTATAGGATTAAGCCGTTAAAGGCTGAACGAGCTAAGCCAACAGGCTAAATTGTTTATATAATGGGGACTCGTTGTCGACCCCACCGGCGAAGCCGATCCTAATCTATCTTTACTACCGCTTCGCAACGTGTTATAGCTGGAGGAGAAGAAGCTGTGGAAGAAACTCTCCAGCAACACGCCTGAGCTAAATGGAATGCTTCTTCGTCTTAAAGGAAGACCTTCCAGCGAGGCTATTGTTGTTCCTTGCAGGCCTAGGCCCGTCTATTACTGTTGGAAATTGATATAAATTCTTTGTAGGTTTCGGGAAATGTTTGCTACTTCAATTATTGCACAGCACCATCTATTGGCTTTTAAGTGTTCCACTACATGTCCAGCGATACTTAGGATGGCCAACTGGTCGCCCTAAATATGCTTTTTTCACACCACGATACTCCTCCACCCGTTCTACGTGACCGAACCAGCGGAGACAGTGAACCTTTAACTCCCCAATAATGTTGTCCACGTAATGTTCCTCAAATGTAGTAATGTTGCAGTACAAACTTTTAGTACGTCTCGTTATTATTATAACTATATTAATATTCTTCTTTCCTCTTACTGTGTCTTTGTCTTACTGAGCATGCACTGTTTGCTACAACTCCATTAATTCTCGAAAAGTAATTCTGTAACATACTTCTGTATAAAACTTCTAAAAAAAGAACTTGAGATATAAATGAAATAAGAAATATAAAGAAAATATTTTTTTAGCTAGACGTGTTCTCGTTAACAGCAATAACACGTTGCGAAGCGGTGTATATAGAATAGGTAGTAAAATTAAATTTTAGCTTATATGTGTGACCTTCAAAACGTGTTCTACAGTGGAACTTATTTTGAATAAAAACTTTTGAATTTGAATGTTGGGCTCGGCCCCTCCTACTACCATCCGTTTTTGTTAAGCCCAAGATTTTCTTGAGAACTTTCCTCTCTGGGAATTACAATTGCTTCTCTTCTTTAAGTGTAAGTTGCAAAAATAATAGTTTATAAATATCATATGCAACAAAAAAAAACTGTTTAGGTATAAATATTGCTTACATAAAACAGAGGTAATGGTTCGAAATATACATTGTATCACCAAAAGTAAAGTTCTCGGCACAAATCTTGAACGGTCAGCGGAATAGTAGAAATCGCATTGCACATTGAGCGTAGTCATTATGATGCGATTTATCGATATATCAATCATTTTATATTGTTTTTGCCCCTTTAATCGAAAAGGGCCGAAATCCAAAATACCTCATGCTTTGAGAAAACATATGTGTCAGCTCAGACGCACGACTGGAGTTTATTTCTTAAAGAACGAACGAAGTGAAAGATGCGCAAGGTACGCTGTGCAGAAAAAAATTTCATCCCGGGGGAGAATAGCATATCAGAATGGATTTCTTAAAGAGTAAACTTCAAAAATCTCTAAATTTCACTTTTGCATACGCTAAGGTGATCCACGAATCGTGCCCGAAACTATAATAGTAATTTATAATTTTATTCTAAACAACCTCTGGATGTTCAGTAAGTGTAAAACTTCCTAAACCTTTAGGAAATTAGGGCACGACGCACCTGATAGCGGCAAAATTATCACAGCTACTGAAATTGATTAGACTTTGACGGTCTTGTTCATAGACAGCCAAAGTTACTTTGAACGCATCTTTAAGAACCATAGAGAAGCGTTCAAACTTACTCTAAGTCTCTGTGAATAAGGTCGTAAGACTAATTTAAAGGCTGTGAAATTCATCACAAAATTTAAATTGGAGATTTTAAACTCGAGTCTCGTCTTACCAGGTGTCTTCAATTCATCTCCGATAACGCAGCTCTCCTGCACGCAATGGCCGCAGCACACATCCTTAGGAGGTTCCTCGTACTTCCAACCGCGCTTGCACTCCTTCACGCAGTTCTCAGTGCTTTCCTTCTGGACCAGATTGCTACTTGCGTCCCTTGTGCAAGTCACCTTCTTGCAAGGATCAGGTGATGACCAAATTTCGCCCTCCTATTCAAATTCAAATATTGTTTGTAAAGAGATTTATAATTTATAAGTTATTAAGGCTACGTCCACAAGAGACTCACAACAACCACGTTCACGACAGCGATTTTTTCCGTTCGACTTGCTTGCGGCCGTTAGAACTATAAACTCTAGTGGAACGGATTATAGAGCGTTGATGTCATTAACGACGAAATACGCAAATGTTATTGGTTGATTTGAAAATCGCGCCTATTTAATGTCAACCGATAAAGTGAATTAATGCTCTGTGGTCAACGGCCACTTCGACCCAGCTCTTGACATGGGTCGTTGTGAGCGCTGTGTGATCCAAAATAATGACATTATTAATGTCGTTTTGTTACGACCGCAACGACCGTGATCGCCCTGTAGGAAGGCAGACGGATCATTTTGAGCGTTGTGAGACTCGAAAGGAACGCGCCCCAAATGTAACTTTAACTTTTCAAAAATATTATACAATGAATTTGAATAAAAGCTTTTTGATTTTGATTTTAATGTGTTTTCTGTCATAGTATAATTTTTGATAAAATGATTCTCACATAGACAGACAATTTAAGGAACATGACTAGAGTGGTGTTTTCATGAAAATAACCACGAATTCCTAAAAGGGTTAATACCATTGATTGTGGATAAATGATATCAAAATTTGTGATGTGACCGAAGACTTCAGAATCGAAAAGTATATTAAAAGATGACCGTGTACCGACGCTCACATATTAGGGAAAAAGTGAAAGAAAACACAGAAAAGGAGAGTAAAAGTAAGAAAATGATCTTACCGAATACACTTTCCCGTTATAAACACAGGCGACTATAACGACTTTGGGACAGCACTGTCCTTTCACCGGCGCTTCCTTTATCACGAACTGCTTGCTGACAGACTCCGGGGTCTTCGGGCATGTTTCGTTTGAACTTTGCACTTGCAACTGTTAGATAGATAATAATTTATTGTTTACAGACACAAACAGACAAGAATATACTGGCCACAATACTTCAGGCAAAAATATTAGGTGGCCTTGTCGCTTGGAGCGATCTTTTCTGAAAAATCTTTTGATATGAGTGTAATAAAATTCTTTAATCATTTGTCATGAGCATAAATGATAGTGATGTAAGAGCTGGCCTAGTAATAATAACTACTACTACTACTAGTAACCATGAAGAAATACTAAGGGCTGACAACAGCCCAGTAATTAACGTAATAGTAACACACTCTGCAATCATATTTTGCATCACTAGCCATACTTGTTTTTATAGAAATTCTCAATTATCTTTTTATTATTTAAAACATATTTTTTTCAACTTAAATCAATTATAAAAGGAAACTAAGTCCTAATTAGTACCTTTTCGATTTTATGAAATTTACGAAACTGTAAGCTAATTTGGACTTACGACAGGGCCGCCCGGCTGCAAGGATTGTATTCATTTTAAGTTCCTTTACGGATAATAAATCTTTGCTAATGAGTAAAGTGAAAAGGGAACTTATTTTACTTCATTTTTATAAACTGGATACAAATCTAACGGTTTGTACCTCTTGCTATATTTCTGAACAACCATATATGTTTTTAATCAAATAAATACAAATCAATGATACTACATCCGTATTCTACAAATTTCCATTATTAGTTTCTTTTATGTATGTATACTATACTGCATAAAAATATTTAAGAACACATAATAAAACTACGCTTTAACGATTTTAAACGCGGTAATTTATTTGATTTTTGTTATTCCGACGTTACGACCACTTTGCAGTGGCCGTGATCACGGAAGACAAAGATGTCAAGTATCAATGAGTATTGTTAAAGTTTTATTTAGCCTACCGCCAACTTGTTAATTTTAATTATTTCGTTTTAATTTTGTTTATGGTTATTATTTATAACTCTCTGTGGGAGCCTAACCTAATTTACCACCGCTTCGCAACATGTCATGGCTTGAAGAGTTGAACTCTTCAGCAAACATGCTTAGCTCTAATAATTTTACATATATATATATAGTTATATATTTATTATTAAAATGTAAGTAATCGTACAATAATTATGTATAACACCATCGCCATTCCTAATCAACAATATTCCTGCCACGGGTTGTCTGGAAGAGATCGCTTTTTAGCGATAAGACCGCCCTTTACACAATTAGAATAATACTAGTTCATAAGTTTTCTATAATGGTGTACAATAAAGTGTTATCTATCTATCTATATATATATATATATATATATATATATATATATATATATATATATATATTAAAATGGGTGGGAAGAATAAGAATAAAAATACATTATCAATCAAGTTACGACTACTGAAAAGTGGCCGAAACGTTGGATTAATAAATAACAAAAATAAATTACCGCGCTCAAAACCGTTAAAACGTAGTTTTATTATGTGTACTAGTTGCGATAACTTAAGAAAATATTAATTAAGAACACGTTCATATCATCATCATATTACCAAAAACATTAAAAAACTTATTTTTATGCTTAAAATCACACTAATCTAGAAATACCGCACAGATGCGGTGGTTAGATGCAAGCAAGGCTGGGGACGCATTTAGCATCTAACAGTCGGCCGTGTCATTTAGATCATTGGACAATTCTACAAAGCGTTTGTTGCTTTCGATCCACTGTTACTTTTGTCCCCGATATATAATTATAAGTCAACTCACAGTGCCATTGAAATCGACGCAGGTATAATTAGTGCAGAAATCTTCGGACTGCCATTTCGCGCCGACTGGTTTCTCTTGGCCGTTCACCAGGCACGCCACCTGCACGCACTTCCCGCAGCACTTCCCACTGCTCTCCTCCGCCGGGGAGTATTGCCAGCCCTGGTATCAGACCAATCTTATACTAATATATAAAGCTTGAAGTGTTTGTTTCTTTGTTTACTTGAACGCGCTAATCGCGGGACTTATGGGTCTGATTGGAAAAATTCTTTCATTGTTAGATAGCGCATTTATCGAGGAAGGCTATAGGCTATACATTATTACGCTAAGATCAATAGGAGCGGAGCACCAATGAAGAATGTTTCAAAATCAGCGGGTTTTTTTTTCCTTTTGAGAGCTTCCGCTGCGTGCGCTGCATAAACGGTTAAAGTTTCGCAAAAATCTTGTGTGACAGAATTGTTCCCCTTTCAAAGTTCTAAAAAAAAGTCCGCCACAGCATATGTCTATCTTTTAAGGTTGGCTCACTATAACCTTTTTTATGCTAACCAAATTTGTTCTAAAATAATGCATTATTTGCGAAGGTGTTTTGATAAACATGATATTAATTCTTATCCATATAAATACGTTATTCATCACAAGTATTTAATTTAAAACAAAATTGCCATTTACGTAATTCGTATTCAATAAATATCTTAGGAGATATCGCAGAAATTAAATTAACATCGCCGTAAAATAATGATCAAGTACTGCGCGCGCATTTACGATGTGCAAGGCCGGCGGGCAGTCATTAAGATATAAAAATATTTTCACCTTCTACGTAAATAAAGTTAGCGTTAGTCCAAAGTAACTATTCCACGCGGACGGAGTTGCGGGCAGAAGCTAGTCATTAAATATGACGGCTCGTTTCAGGAGTAAAACAACCCGTGCATAATAAATATATATAATTTTCCTAGTTGTATTTACCTAACCGAATGAAATTATGTCTAATATACATCTAGATTTATGCGGATTAAAATTCCTATTTCTATAAAGGCACGAGCATTTGCCCGCGACTTTGTCCAAGTTCGACAAGGAACAGTTATTTTGCGAAATTTTACTCGGTGGACGAATTCCTCAATTGTAAAATGTAATTTTTTCTTTTAATATTATTAATTTATCATTATTTAATTTAATAATTTTTTTTATAAATATTTGTATGCTCCTATGTGAGCAAAACATGTGTACACTATCATATATTCCATCTGCTTAACCATGTTTTGTACTAATAATTTTGATTTGATTTGAAATATAACACTAAGTGTTATTTTCGGCAGGGTAATGGACTTTTTAGTATGAAAATACACGAATCCCATAAATTCTCGTAAATACTCGTAAATACTCGGGATAAGTAATGTTACTAAAGGCTTACTATAAGGCTAAAATACACACGACTACAATTGTTTTACTAAAATTGTATCGGTCGGTGAAAAATTCGCACAGGAATCAATTTTTTTTCAACCACTTTAAACCTCCCAAGAAATTATCGGGATATAAAGTACCGCAGATTTTAAGTCCAGGAATTTACTATCCATCAGTGAACACCGCATCGAAAGCGGCCTCGTAGTTTTTACGTGAACCCCGAACAAACAGACTTACAGAAAACACGTAAGAAACAAAAGATTACACTTACAATTTTAAAATATTGTTACGAGTTAGCGGGACTCGAATTAAAATGCCGTTAGAATTATTATACAGTTTATTAGAACTATACGAACACCTATAACACAGGTACAAATATAACCAAACATAATGCAGAAGGTCGTAATTGAATAAAACGCGCAAAGTCCGTCACTATTAGATTCTCGAATGTACACACGTCACGCCCGTATCGTAGTTGTAGCTCAACTGTCCCCCTCTCTCAATCAGGCCATCGTTTTATACTGCCTAAATGCAAATGTGCCCACCAGCATCGTTGACATAATTTCCTAGAATCAGCTTGTACTTAATCCGTAACACCTGGCTAATGATTACAGCCTGCAGCGGCCGTAAACGAGTACAATAGAACAATAGGCGGTTTTCCACAATACTAGAAACGTATGCTAATAAATAAGTAAACAAAAAGAAGACGATCATAAAAGGATTACAATTAGTTCAAATGCCAACAGGTAATAAAATGTGCTTTTACAGACTGTACGTGGAATTTGTCTTTATAGAAGCCTAAGTTGTAACAATATTGTAGATTTCTCTCTCTATGCCAGTTGTCAATCGTAACTTTTGGCGACCGGCCAACGTGCGAAAGCAGGCTTTATTCGCCAGAGATACAATATATAATAGTAAGCACTAAAGTAATCGCCTGTCAGTTACGGTTAAATAATAAACTTATCACACAGAAGTCTGCATGTAAAGATAACCGGTATGTGAAAACATCCAATTAGTCTTTAGGGGACCTAAAGCGGCCGCTTGCGCAGGTTCGTTTAACAATATGACAAATGTCAAAAAAAAGTGGAAGCATATGCTACATCTTACACCTACCAGTATATCCAGAGATGTCAATATCGCTAATGGACGATTCCTATATCTTACTATTTATTCACTTGCCCTACCATCGGTTGAATTCTGACGTTACCTGTCAAATTATAATCGATAGTAAGGCAAATGAACGGTTGGTAAGATATAGGAACGGGCCACAAGCGATCCGAAGATATATATACCAAATGTTGTTTGAAAAGAGCTCGGTCTCTCTCGAGCTGATATTGTAATCTTATACTAATATATATAAGTAAAGCTGAAGAGTTTGTTTGTTTGATTGAACGCGGTAATCTCAGAAACTGCTGGTCCGATTTGAAAAATTCTTTCAGTGTTAGATAGCCCATTCATCGAGGAAGGCTATATATATATATATATATAGGCTATATATCATCACGCTAAGACCAATAGGAACGGAGCACCAATGAAGAATGTTTCAAAATCGGGGGGTTTTGAAAACAAATTTCACGCGGACGACGTCGCCGGTACAGCTAGTAAGATAAATAAAGCTACTTAGTAACTAACAGAAAGACTGACTGACAAAAACACTTAACTATACTTTAAAATTGCTTTACGCGTTTTAATGAGCCCGTTGCCTTAATAAACAACTGGCACTGCTGCGACTTTTGTCTCAAGACTACCCTCATATATTATAAATAATAAACTAAATTCATTCGAAAACAAAACATTAAGTATTACAATAATAAATGGACAGATGCGCTAATAGGGGTAAAAGAGTATTAAATTTAACTAGTTATTTCTGTGTAAGTGAATTGTAATTTCTTTTGAAAACTAAATGTCTTAAACCTTAGATATACTTACCGGTATGCATTTCTCTTCGCAACGTTCTACTGTCTTGACACGTTCTAACTTCTCTTTGAGCACTTCTTCACATCTGTATTTCTCACATACGTTATCCGTAGATGTCCAGTTCTCACCAACCTTAGATAAGTAATATTTTATTGCTTATAATAAAAGACACAAAATGTTAGTTCCTTGCCAAAATTATACCTGGACCTTATCGCTTTAAATAGGTAGTTTCTTCGAAATAACCGATTACAGAATTTTAGACATTTTGAAGATGTAGATGGTGCATAAAAACAGACATGACTGATGAAGATTATAACGAAAAATCCCAGTTGTTTTAAGTTTGAAACTTTCGTTTCGGAAGTCAGCGTCAATTTTGCTAGTGTTTTCTCTGGTTCGCAAGGTCATTGGGAGATCAGTGAATGGCATGTCATCCCATCACTTAAAACAACATAGGTACTGTAAGGCTACCCTTTTTAGTCGTTGTATATATAGTTATGTAGAAAAAAAAAACAAACCAACAAACGAACGCTTCTGAAACGAACGCATTCAGTATTGTATCGTGTTTTGTATACAACATAAGACATTATGTTATATCTACTGAGACAATATAGTGAAGTTATTCATAAAGAACTAGTGTATCATTGCAACTGTGAGATCTGTGGCGTAACTAAGGTATATCAGCTGAGGCCCGTGGTAAATTCGTCGGATGAGGCACGTAGGCCCAAAGAAATGTTAGCGCAATTAAAATGTGTTCAAGTCTGGCTAATCTATTAGTATAATTTGTATATGTTCTCGACTTAGTACCGAACATAAATTAATTAAATACAAATTTCAATTTATCAATACGACTCACGGATTCTTCAGGTGATCAGAGGGCTGGTGCCTACCTCGGACAACGGATCAGATAGATAGTTAATTCTTAATTGTACACCGAAGCATATGCAAACAAAAGTAGAAAAAGATAAAAGATAGTACAACGGGCGACCTTTTATCGCTAAGCAGGCAACCCTTAGCAGGGATTGATAGAATTTTAATACAGACGATGGTGCAGTTAATAAATAATGACGAATGATAAATGAACATAAATATTAAATATTTGTTTTAATTCTAAGATCATCATAATCAATAATATAATCATAAAATGTATAAGTAGTCATAAGGACTACAAACGGCTTGTAACCAAAACTGCAAAAAATTTGTATGCCTGTAACTTGAGACTTAGCATAACATCTGCAAAAATGTCCATGTTTCAAACAAATATAAGAGACTTAGCATATACATCTGCAAAAATGTCCAAATATTTCAAATAAATATATAATATATATATATATATAGTATATAAATATATATATATATATATATATACATATGTATATACACATCAGTATACAGAAAATGCAGGCAGCCTCCTGGGCATCTGATCCAAGACGGTGACTTACGCTCAGTATTCTATTTATAGTCTTGACGGACTATGGGTAGCAAACAATATAATTAAGCTAAGTTTTCTTTTATTGTATTAGTTTGTAAAGTCATTGTACATTTTTCTTTAAATGAATGAAACTTTTTTTTTGTGCGAAATCAAAAAAAATGTCGCAAAATTTTGTAATAAATGTTAGGTTCCTTCTGTGCTTACGGTCTGCGAGTCGGGG
The DNA here is from genome assembly GCA_039645545.1 of Dendrolimus houi. Taxonomy (NCBI): domain Eukaryota; kingdom Metazoa; phylum Arthropoda; class Insecta; order Lepidoptera; family Lasiocampidae; genus Dendrolimus; species Dendrolimus houi. The sequence continues at coordinate 4,401,522 of CM077127.1, read as the reverse complement.
GCCCGTGGCATTTTGCCCGCCATGCCATCCTATTGTTGCGCCACTGTATGAGATCTTGGTTAGCTCTAAGTCAGCTGACACCATAGTACATTAAAAAAAATTGGCAGTGTGGTCTACATGTAACCAAGCCATTGATGGTTAGGACTCCAGATTTAATAACGTCTTGAAAGTACGTCTCATGTTCAAAAGAGATAGGTTGTGCAACATTATAAAACTACAGAACTCACAGGCTAAAGAAGAAAGGAAGAAGAGCATCGTTATTTACGGAAGTCAATCCAAAGTTTTTCGGAAACAAATATACGAAAGATAATTTTTTTATACACTATGGGGAAAAATTAAAGGATCAAAAGACAATTCCAAATTATTAGTGATTTTTCAAATGGCCGAATTAAAGTCATAAAAAAGGAATTTGCAAATTCAAATTTTCTTCGAGCCTTTGATTCTTCCCCCTATTGTATAAAGAGAGAAAGTCTCTGAGTGAGGGAGACAAAACCTTGTCCAATTCAATCCCACAAAGACACAGGTCTGCGTATTCTCTGCCAAGAAAACCCCATTCATACACGCGCTTCAGTTCCAAGGAACACCCCTTACCACCCCTAAGAGTATAGGGATCCTTGGTGTTGATATTGCAAACGATGTACAGTTCAGGCGCCACCTTGAAGGCAAGGCAAAACTTGCCTCCAAGAAGCTGGGAGTGCTAAACCGGTCCAAGTAGTATTTCACTTCGCGGCAACGCCTTGTGCTTTACAAAGCCCATGTGAGGCCGAATATGGAGTACTGCTCACACTTGTAGGTCGAGGCACCCGCCTACCAACTAAATCCTCTGGACAGTATTCAACGTCGAGCCGTTCGCATTGTCGACGATCGGTAGACTCACAGGCGGTTTAGATACGCTTGGCCTTCGGAGAGACTTCGCGTCTCTCTGCGTATTCTACCGACTTTACAATGGGGAGTGTTCCGAGGAACTATTTGTTTTTTTTTAAATCTGTTTTTTTCCGAACTGTGCCTTCGTCTTCTTTTTTACATCGCACCGCACGTCATCAGCGAGGCATTTATCCCCACTTCCTTGAGCCGCTTCGCTCTTGTACGCAACGGTTTATATATAACGCTCTAGAACGTTTCTCTTGCGCACCGTGGGAGCTTGGAATGAGCTCCCAGCCGTGGTTTTCTCACAGCGCTACAATATGGGGTTTTTAAAATGGGGTGTCATAAAATTTTTTCGAGGCTGGCAGGTCGTTAGTGACATCTCTAGTGCTGCCAACGTCCATAGGCGACGGTAACCACTTTCCACCAGGTGGACTGTCTGCCTATTTGGTGTACTCCAGCTATAAAAAAATAATAAAGATAACTGAATGATTTTACCTTGTAAATATTATTACCGTCCCTGCAGGCGACTTGTACGGCGACTGGGCAGCACTGGAATGGCAGCGAGTGTGGTTCGACCACAAACTGGTCAGTGCTGACGATGGCCGGGCACTCGGTGGCGGTACAACTGGCCACCGGCCCCAGCGGGCCGGACTCGCAGCGGCAGGACCGGCACGGACCGTCCGCCCATACGGTATCCAGCTGAAAATTTTCAGTAAATCATTAGTTTATTACTTTTAAAAAAGTTAACACTGGTATTAGATTCAGGTTTTCCCACAATGTTGATGTAATATGATGATGATTTAGGAAGAAGAAGAAGATTGACTCGTGGGCAGTTTCTATATCTCACTGTTCATTCACTTGCCCTACTATCATTATTCATCATCATCCTAGCGTTAAATCGTGGTTGCGTTCGGGGCGTCTGCTTCCAAGCCTGGGGTCCGCTTTCATACTTTTTCTTCTCCACTCCGCGCAGTCTTCGGCATCCCTATTTGTGAGACCATTAGTATGCATGTTATACTTTACGACGTCATCAAGCAAGCATTTCTTAGGTCTACATCTTCGACTAGTCCTGGCGGAGCCACCAGGGCTAGATATTTGTTCCCCACGTAAGTAGCCAGTTTCCGTAAAATGTGTCCGTACCAACGTACGCGACACTCTTGCAGTTTATCCGCTATGTCACTGATATGGAGGCGCTGCAGCGGATGCGAGAGTTTCTAATACGGTCCTTCCGTGTGACTCCAAACATTCACCGTAGCATATTCATCTCCGTGACACGCAACTCTTGATTGTGTCGCTCAAGTACAGGCCACGCTTCACTGCCATACAAAAGGACAGGTCTAATGATGAATTTATAGACCTGTCCTTTTAGCTTAACCGGCATTTTGGGCTCACAAATTCCAGTTACCTCACGCCACTTGACCCAAGCTGCTGAGATACGGGACTAGACGTCGTAATCGATGTCTCCGGACGCGTGAAGTACAGACACCAAGTATTTAAACTGGTCCGTGCGCTCGAGCATATCTTCGCCTATGCGCACGGATGTGGGGATATGTAGCGTTGAATTTTGAGATAAGCGCCATAGCTTATATGTCATATTTTAACCGATATTAAGGCAAACGAGCGGTCGGTAAGATATAGAAACCGGGCCTTAACCAGCAATCTGCTGAAGTACGATCTAAGTGCAATTTGTACACGGTGTGTTTTTTATGTACGTTTTGTGTTATACTGCCTTATTATGATGTAGTTCTAATTTTTTTCTTTTTTTCTAAGATTGTTAGAAAATGTCTTGTAGATCGGCAACGCGTTGGTAACAGCTCTGCGTCCGCCTAAAGACGCCGGACACAAAGGGCACTCCTTAGGTGGCTTTTCAAGTCGTTTATGTACAAGCTATAACAATAAGACATATGACAGGCAAATCTGCTAAAGTTTCAGATGCCTGCTGTTTGATTTTTATTTTATATGAAATAGAGGGCACGGGTAGGGCTAAAACCGACAGTGTCCACTTTCTGTCAGGTGGTATATCGGTCTGTTCATGTAGTACAGCCAACTAGGAGACATTCAAATAATATATTTCGAAAATAAAAATTCATTAACAGATTTTGGTAACAACCAACTAAGTTTGATGCAAATAATCTATGATCCTGAATATATGAAACAAATGCTTAAAACAATAGACAAACATTTTAAAAATAAAAGCTTACGTCTTTTAGAACTGTCTGTGGTTTAGTTCGAGCCTTCTCGCCTCCTTTAGCCGCAGCTTCCCACTCCAATGTTACGATGCACTTGTCTTTGGGCGGTTCTGCACAGAAATACATATTCAGTGCGCTGTGGTTATGTTATATATGGATATTTTGTCTATTATTCATTTACTAGGATAGACCTGCGACTTCCTCTTGACTTGAAATTCCTGCAAAACTCCCGGAACACACAGTACCGCAGTGTATTTAACATAGAATGTACGCTATTGTTTTAGTGAAAACTGTGTCGGGGTAAGATAATTTTTATGTATTCGAACAACTACAAACCGCTTCCAGAAAAAATCCCGGGGGATTCCCGGAATGAAAGTAGCGCAGATTTAAAGTCGTGTTCGGCCCACTAGTTTTTACGTGAATCCCGAAGAAACAGACAAGAAATCTAAAAAAATTTGCATCGTGTTCTCCATCGTTTATATAATGTATTCCAGTTGTTTTTTTAATAGCTGTAATGTACGGTATTTTTAGAATTGTATAATATTATAGATAATGAGGAAGCATTCCAAGTATAATCTTAATTTTTTGTAACGGTTTGGAAAGTATTCTTTAGAATTCTTCATGTATTTATGACGGCATTATACACGGCATTTTTATAATATTATAATATATATAGATGACCTTAATAATTAATTATGTCGTGTTAGCTTAGTAGCCAAGGTATTCGGGTTTTATGTCATCGACGTGGGTTCCAATTCTGTCCGGATGACATGCAGCACTTGAGAAGATTTTTGGTCTAATTTTTACAATAACCATTAGCTGACGGTGAAAGAAAATATCGGGAGGAATCCGGTACATTAAGATTGTTGATGTATGAATCCCACAAATGCGTCTTAGACAAGCGCGGCAGGAATGCCTCTCTCGTCGCAGTATCTGATACCAGTATCCTGGATGTACTGTCACTTATAGAATAGAATACACTTTATTGTACAAAAATGCTACATAAAACCAAGATTCAAGTACAATCAGAGGTCTCGCCCATGGCAATTTCTTCCATAGAATCTTTGGATGGAGTATAAGAAGGACAACAAAAGCCTAATCTTTGTAACTTATTTTAAAATGGGTAGATCTGAATTCAACTGTACAACATTTAAGATCTAATGCTATTCTGGATAATGATCTCATATTGTTATGTAGAAGTTGACATAATGTCCTTACTTCAGTTCATTTCAATCGATAAGGATTCGAAAGCTGAATGCTTAAAAAGAAATTTAAAGTCAAAGTCTTACCACATTTATGGACAGGACAGCACTTCCCAGTGACGTTCTCGGTCTTTGGCGTATTGAACTTGGGGCATTCAGGTGCTTGTGGACAAGTTTCCAGCTTGCACAGGAACTGGAGACGAGGGCAGCAGCCGCTGTCGTCGACGAGCCTCTCCATGCCTGGTTCGAGGATCTCGACGTCTTTTTGCTCGGGAAGGGATGGACATTCACTTGCCGGTTTGCATTCTGATAAACCAATTAAAATATTGAAATTTCCGTTAGTGGTTTCAAGAACGTTAGTTTTAAACAAAACTGCTATTGACGCGATACCTACGACTCCTTTTTTCAACTTTCGATATGTTAAAAGTCCATAACACTGCCGAAACAGTAACAAATCTACGATATATGAAAATTATTGAGCATTTACCACAAGCGAACTCCTTGCATCCGTTTGGTGTAGTCTTCTGCTTCAACACTTGCCCGAAACCGCACTCCATTTTCTTTGGTTCCGTACAGTTCTTCACAGGTTTTGGCACTAAAATAGAAAAATATTCTATGACATATACAAGAATTTGGTTCTAACAGTATGATGCCACGTTCTCATAGAATGGCGAAATGATACTGTACTGATAGCCTTGTGCTAATCGTGTGTACATGTACATTGATTGGTAGTTTTGGTAACCCACTATCCTCTTAATATTCCTTCTCTCCTAATCCATCCTAGAAGCTGGCAACTATATATAAACATGGTCCCTAAGCTTGTTGTACTTACTATATTTTTTATTGGTACCATACCCCAATTATTTCGAGTCGGCACAATATGTCTTTTCCTGCCACACGCCTCTATTCTGACATACATCTTCCGTCACATCACAAATCATCATAAATATCATCCCTCACATAATTCATCCATCTCGTTTTTGGTCTACCTTTACATTTATACCCATCCCTCTTGTAGTGTAACATTCTTTTTGTCACCTGACTTTCGTCCCTCCTCATCATACCATATGGCCATACTACCGTAATCTTCTTCTTCTCAATTTCTCAATCACGGGTGTAACTTTCAAAGACTCCCTTATTTACTAATTTCTCAATTTATCCATTCTTATAATAAATACCACACATCCATCTCAATATTCTGAACATTTGTGAAACATGACTGTATTAAAATAAATATGTGACATCACGAAGTTTCAATTCTGTGTCACAAATTGTTCGTTTTTTTATAGCTCGAAGCAGGACAGACGGCCTTGCTTTGGAATGTGGTTACCGTTGCCTACAGATAGATGTGTGCAACACCACGGGAGCCGATGCGTTGCCAGTCTCGTAGAGACTTTAAATATCTGTTTACGCCCCTTTTGAAGAGCCCCGTGTTGTAGCGCTCTGAAAAACCTGCAGGAGGGAGGAGCTCATTCCATAGTTTGCTCATATATGGTACCTATGAAGGAGCGTGCGAAACGTATAGTGGGTGACTTCAAGGGGTCGAGGTTGTGTGGATGAACTCCATCGCCGGCTAGTAATGTGATGGTAAAATGGCACCAAATCAAGCAACTCTACAGAACACTCCCCGTTGTACAGACGGTAGAACACGCTTAGAACGCCAAAGTCTCTTCTGAGAGTTTAAGGTTTTAAGCCGTACTGTAAGGTCGGGGTCGTTTATTTTGAAAGTATGATAAATGACAATGTATTTTCATTTCTCATATTCTGAAAATACGCTTAGATTTGCCTGATCACAGGGATGTACTTTTCGTCCATGAAAAACGATTTCCCTGCTGTCAACAAAGTTAAAAAGTATGCGAACCATAGATAATACATGCGGCTCATGTCCCAACTTTTTTTACAGCCACTGTTAAATCGCGACATAAATTTTAATTAAAAAAAATATCATCATTTTCTAACATCATTTTGTTACTTATAAATTACTTTCACTAAATTATTATTTAATTTGCATAAATTTGAGTTAAATATTTACTATCATCGATGACAAAAAAATACGCCATATGTAATGTATTAAATGAGTTAATCAGATATGGATTTAACGGCTGATTTCATTTGAGAAGTAGTTGTTTGTTTAACTAATCAGTTTTTACTTACTTTCCTCATATTCGAAATAAAAAGCAAAGTGTTAACCTCAGGTGAAAGGCCTATTTAGGCACTTGGACTATTAGCTCACGCCTAAATAGGTCACGTTCACCGCTAATGTAACAGTCAACTATTTAACGCCCGATTGCTATTGGACATGTAATGATATCTCACCACACATAAGTTCGCGACAGCACTGTCCCGGTGCCAGCGGTTTTACGATCAAGTCTTCCAGTTCGGAGCAGACCGCCATAGCGCAATTCTCCTTCGTGCATGATGTCTGGACTCCTTTCTCGCCTGCCAATTTGATGCATTCGCATTTCGTGCACGCGTCTTCCTGTAGATACGAAGTTTCCAATTTTAGAGATCCGCATATTATATTATCAGCGCGTTCCTTTAGTAGCTCACAACGCCCAAAACGCTCCGTGTGCCGTTCTACAAGACGACCGCGGTTTTTACGGTCGTGGCGAAAACGTCACTATAATGATTATAATGACGTCACGATTTTCGCTCAGTCAGCGCTCACAACGACCCATGTCAAGAGGTGGGTAAAATAACCACTTGAGTTTACGATTGGAACGGCAAAAATTGCGGTCGTGAACCTGGTCGTTGTGAGCTACTAATGGAATGCGCTGAATGTGTAATATACAACGGACAACTCTGGAGCTAATCCCAGGTACCTAGACCACAGTAAATAACGGAAAATTCGATTAATGCCCGATTCCTATAAAATATCTACCAATGTTAGGGCAAAAACTCTACCAATGGTAAGGAAAAATCTCTACTGATGGTAGGGCAAGTGAATAAATGTAGGAACCGGCTATAAGAAAGAAATCGTTCGGAGCCTCTGCGTTCCATTGAGGGTGTAGACCACTCAATCACAGAGGCCGTCAAATATTTTTCAAATTCAAGGCTAAATTAGTCCATTAGCAATTAACTTAGTTACAATCAGTTAGGGCAAATTCCGTTCTCGTGTCCTCAACTTAATTGTTTTTCTTTCGCTATGCACTACAGTAATTCAAACTTACACAAATGGTTTAGTTCTTTTATTAATACTTACTTGCCATTCGTCACCAGCATAATGTTCCTTCTTCGCGTCGCATGGGAAGCATTTACTTGGTTCAATACAGGTGTTGTTTACTCTCACCTGAAATGTTAAGAGCGTGTAGTTGCTAGAAAAGTGCTATGGGCATATAGTGAGGAGGAATGATAATTATGTGACAAAAACAGTGTTAAATATAAGATAAAGGGTAGAAAAAAAAAGAATGGATTATATGAAGGATGACATGACGAATTGTGATGTGGAAGATGTATTTTCAGAAGAGAGGAGTATCCAAGGTGAATATATTGTATCCACCGAATGATTAGGAAATGATGAAAAAAAAAGACTGAACCATTATTATTGGTTTGTATACAGTAGTATACCAGTAAATAAATTATGTTACCTTTCCTTCAGGGCAGAAGCATCCTTCGACCGGTTTGTTGGTACACTTCTCTGGGTTCTTTTCAAGTCCTTCGTTATTATCACAAGTCCGTTCGCAGTCAACACACGCATGGTAAACAAACGGCTCTTCACTGTTGAAAGAGAAGAAAATATACTGCTGATATTAGACGGAACAACCAAATTGAAGCAATCTGGTTGAAAGGCAAAGAAGTCAAAGGACATGACGGCATTCAATGGTATTGAATAATTGAAATTTATGTTTACATGGATCACTTTGGTTGATTTATCCAAATTGAAAGAGAAATGAACCGTTTAATATCGGCTTACGATTGAATTTGAATAATCAACCATTGATAAGCTACAGATTAAGTGGTTTAAAAATAATGTGTAGATTAACTGGTACTTACGTGTATGCTCATGGTTGCTGGTCTCATGCAGTACATACGGGAAACGATGTACAAATGATACAAAATAAATTAACGAAAAATGGGGCAAAAAAAATGCTCTTCCTAAATGTTAAAGTTAATTGTGTGTATGATAAACTCACCATGGATAAGGACAGAGATCAATTCTCCAATCATTCAGACAGATGCCTTGAGCCCTACAGGCGGCGGCGTATCTCTCCATTGCCACGCAGCTGTCGGTGGCGTTCAGGCAGAGGTCTGTTTCGCATGACTCCACGAAGGGCTCCGGATCGACCAAGGCGAAACACTGTGCCGGACGAGTATGTTAAAACTTCATGCATTTTAACGCTTTCACTTTCAAATTTAAATGTTTGAAAAAATTTGTTGATAAAAAAAATTAAAGCTCATAAGTTACGTCACGTTTCATCCACCAATTTATTCATATATAATTTAGCCCAGTTAAAGACTAGTTAATACATGAACGTGATGCTATGTAAATAAATACAGATAGATGATTCCTTCATTAAAATTCCAACTGGAGTACCACAGGGCTCCCATTTAATCCCCCTGTTATATAATGCATACAAATACGACATTAATGACTGCTTGAAAAATTCAGAATATCTAATGTATGCTGACGACAAAAAAATATGTTTCAGAATTTAATCTGAAATCGTCTGTTTAAGGATACAGTATGATCTAGACTGCTTGAGTATCTATTATGCAGAAATTAATTAATTAATCTTAACATACAAAAGTGTGAATGTGTATCTTTTACTAGAAAAACTAAACCAATTTTTTTATACTTATAATTTTAGTGGAACGCCTATAAAAACAGTGAGGTACGTACGCGATCTAGGTGTTTATTTTGATGAAAAAATGACTATGTCTAATCATATAGATGTCATTGTAAATAAAACTTTCAAAAATTTAGGTTTCGTATTACGCATTTGTAAGTGCTTCTCAGATATTTCAGTTATTAAATCTGTTTACTATTCTTTTGTTAGGAGTATTTTGGAATATGCAAGTCCCATATGGTCTCCAAAATATGTAATTTACAAAGAACACTTAGAGAAAATACAATTTTTTTGCAATCACATTAACTATCTTTGTCGTATAAGTCCCGATTCCTATAAAGACAGCTGTAGTTCACATAGGCTTCTTTCTATCTTTGGATGAAAGACATACAGATTTAGATATGTCATTGCTTTTTGATATAGTTCAGAAGCCGTGTCCCTGAGCTCGTCTCGAAATTAGCATATAATGTACCTAGATACTATACTCGTCATACATCTTTGCTAAATGTTCTTTGTAATTCTACGAACTACTCTCAAAATTCTTTGTTTTCTCGTATGGCTCGTACTTGTAATACTAAATTTTATAAAATTGATCTGTTGCGTCCTCCAAATACAAATTTAAAAGTAACATTATTTATGACTTGCTTAATTTTACATAACACAACCCGACAATATTTGTTTAATTTCATATTAACATATGCTTGTAAAATTGTCATTAAAGTGGTAGTTTATAAGGAAAATCTGTTACTGGCCTTACTTTTTATTGTAAACGATTTTATATCATATTTGTGTATTCGCTGTTGGTTTTTTTTTCACTAAATAAATAGATAATTTATATCACTTTTAGAGCTGCCGCGATAAGATTGGGCATTTGTCTAAATCATCAAAAATGGTCAATCTCATAAACGTGTAAATATAATATTTAATAATGATTATATTACTGGTGTGCACATTACGCAAACGATTATGTTTCTGCATATATAGTCAACTTAATTTAGGAACAAAATAAATTGATATACTGAAAGAGTACAACAACTCGTCGTCTTATTTTGTACTCCCCTCTCGGGCGTTTGATTCATGGACTCTTGCCAGTGGTGCGTCACCCTATCCAACGGGGTAACCATTATAGACGCACCACACAATATAAGTTAACCCCCACAAAAGTTAAAATGAAATTTACTTCTTGCTTTATATATAAAAAAAAGATAGGACCTAGCATGGAGCCCTGTGGCATATCCATACACATATCAATGTCATAAGATTTGATACTTAATTTCTCCAGCAGTATGTCATTAGATAAAAAATATTATATGTAACTTGTTAATAAAGTAGGATGCTGATATATAATCAAGGGATAGAAATATCACGAATGCTATAAAGTCTCGTAAGAGAGACACGAGAGTAACGTACAAGAATGCAGAGAACGTCGGAATAACAATAATCAAATAAATTACCACGCTTAAAACAGTTAAAACGTACTTTTATTATTTATTATACTAGAATGCTTTGAACAAGTCACAAAAAACATCTAAATTGTTTCTTGAGATTTTGCCTCATAGAGAAGGAAGCATCGTCTGTTCGTGCTAGTAGTAGATTAAAAATATACAATAGTACTTACAGCACCAAACCTATCGGCGTTATACAAATTGTAGCAGGGGTTTGATTCTGGTAGTGGGGTGACGCATGTTTCAGGTGGAGGCGGCTGCTCGCACTGTTCCGTCTCCAGGTTCAGAGTCTTAAGAGCTTCAGGAGAAGCTTCCCAACTCTCGCCGTACTGGCAATAAAATAAATAATAATAAGTAACGTATCATATCAGCAATCAGGCTTCGTCATTTTTAGGAATACGGACAATATAATCGCCACCCTTGTCCAAGATGAATTCGTAGGTTAGGTACTAAACTGCCTTGACTTAGTAGCAGTATTTCAACGGCTGATACTAAAATACCTGGTTATAATTCTCGTAAAAAACAAGATAGAGGAGATTTTGGTTTATTGGGAAAGTCGAGTTCAAGCGGTAACATGTACCGCTTGAACTCGGTGATGGTAACATGACCAAAAAGATGGACTGATCAGGCATCTATGAGAATCAGCATGCCCCTAAACGCAGTTTTTTACTATTGTATGTCATAGATCTCCATATAGGAGAGCTATTCACTTTAATGAAAGTCACAATCTACACTAGTAAAGTTCGTTACTTCTCAAGATTGAAATTTTAGGAATGTCCCAACTAGGTGGACGAGCGAGATGGAATGCTCCTCCGTCTCAAAGGAAGATCTTCCAGCGAGGCTATTGTTGTTCTCCGCAGGCCTAGGCTCCATCTATTACTGTTGCAAATTTGTATATATTCTTTGTACGTTTCGGGAATGGTTTGCGACCTCAATTATCGCACACACTACATCCAATAGCCCTTTACCGCCATATTATTTTTATATTATAAAAAATTATTTATTATATCGAACAAGTAACACTCAGACTCGAAACTTATACACTAAATAAATGAGAATTAATTTATAATAGAATTATTTATTTCACTGTGTCACGGTAATCGATTTAAATGTTTTTGGTAATTTTTATTCTTATTCTTCTCTGTGTTATAATAAATTTATTAATTGTGGCAATCCTGTCAGTTTCTAATCAGTGTGAATAGAGTAACATTACTTACATACCTATAATAATTATCGCTAAAAGAAATAAATACTACTATATATTTATCTATATTCCTTAAACAGTTATTTAATAAGAATAACTTACTTCATCTATATCTTCGGTGATGGTTCCGTTGCTGGTGATCAAGACATTCTGGTATCCTGCGCAGACGCCGCAGAGACCCTCAGTTTGGTTGCCATATAAGAAAGACGGCACATTCACGTGGAACTCCATTTTGCTCTGGATAACTGTCAACTGAAAACGAAGAAGTAAAATAACCAACGCATACTTCTTAACGAAGTAAAAGCTTTTTCTTAAATGATTAATTATTACTAATATCTATCTATTAATACGTGAAGCAAAAACTTTGTGCCCCTTTTTACGAAAATTGCGCGGACGGAGAAGTATGATATTTTGCACACTTAAAGTTTATATACAGAAGATGAATGCTATTTTTTTTTTAAATTATACATAAAAAATACATTAAATCAATAAAAAAAACATTACACACAGTACCAGTATTTGACACACACACACGCATATATACCCTTTTGTTTATTGTTGCCTTGGCGAAATCTATGATTATCTAGGGGGGACTAGGAAACTCTCTACATGGGCATCCTTAGGAGCATGGCCCTGTACGGTGCACCCGTATGGTACGTTGCACTTCACCGCCACAACTGGATTGGATTGAAGTTCGGCGCTCCCGACAGGATGCTCTCGCACGTGGCCAGGTGTACTGCCTGGCAGAGCTTCAGGCGATCAGGACGCGAGAAACCGCGACCATGATCCAATCTTGGTCAGTAGAGTTGGAAAACCCTGTGGCTGGCATTGATACGTTGGAAGCGGTTCAACCGCAACTTTTGCGATGGCTCTCGCGGAAACGTGGGACTCTGACCTTCAGAATGACGCACGCAGATACTTACCGGGCACGGTTGCTTCGATAAGTATCTGTGTCAGATTGCGGGCTGCTTGCCTTCACCCCAATGCCGCCAGTGTGGCGCACAAGACACGGCGTTTCATACGCTAGTCGAGTGCGCAGCATGGGCACCCCAGAGGTTTGAACTCGAGACAATAATAGGTCCGATCGATTCGCTGGGCAGTTTGGTGCAAGCCATGCTGCATAGCGATGATCATTGGGTGGGTGCGGCCAATTTCTACGAGGCTGTTATGTCTCAAAAGGAGGCCGCGGAACGAGATAGGGAGAGAGGTACAAGTGCGCATGCATCTCGCGGGCACCGATGTCAGTCGGGGGCCTGGAGGCGAAGATATGCGCATGACCTCCCTCCTTGAAATATCGCTGCAGGGCCCCTCTAGCATCTAGGGAGCAGAGGATTCTTCACCCCTGTTGACGAAGTGAGTTTGCCTCTCTCGGGGCACTCTTAAGCACTGATGCGCTAGAATCAGCGTGGGCGTAACTACGTTCTAAGTCTTACGTTCTTCCTGCCATAAGCGCGGGGCACATGGGAGGAGGGTGTTTTTAGTGGAGTATTGATTTGGATGGAAGGTTGGTTCGAGTTTCCACACAAGCCGATCGATTAGTGTTTGGATTGCCTCCTTTGGGAATGCCTCCATAATCGACTATGGTCTAATCCCTAGCAAAGGACTCGGTACTGTGCGAAATGCCATTCACCCGCCTTAAAAAAAAACGCCCTTCCGGTGCACCTCTTTTACCGACAGCTATACGCTGCCAGCCAGTCCGTTTCGGTCAGCGCGCTAATGCAGTCTTTCTGTGAACGCGTAACGCTCGTAAACATTTTACTCGCAGCGCTTGTTTTATATGTATAATGTGAACTTTTCAATATAAAATGTGCTACAATAGTCATTTCATTACACAAACCGGCAACCATACACCACAGTATTATCATGTTATGCCTGATGTCTATAATGATAATACTGGGGTTATACCTACGAGGAGTCGATAGTTTGTTGTCGTTTGGAGATCTTCTTTACGAGGACACTGGGAGCTATTTCAAATGAAGTCCATAGATCAATGACACGAACGCAGTGACTTGAGTTTCGCCCAAAATAATATTCGCTTAAGACATTCGTGTGTCATTAATAGTTTCACATATTGACGTATCGATTAGTTTGTCCACAGGGATTGAGAAAAATATTGACGCGTTGATTAAGATCCTGTTTGTATACCAAATTGCATTTATTAATATAGTTTATAACCTATAATAGGTATTGACATATCAAGCTTAATATTACACTGTTGTAGTATATTTCAAAGTACAAACCTCGACGTGTATGTCTGGTACAATAACAGTGATATCTTGCCCGTTGGTCAGACTTATGGTGCCCCAAGCCGTCTTCGTGGGATATTTGTATATTGCCGTATCGCCGATTGTTGTTATCAACTAAAATATAAATTGGAATTTAAATAAAACTCCTCTAGAAGACAATAAAAGAATCTGTGAAAAGAAGACAAAACTACGTTTCTTCTTCTGTATAGTGTTCGTAACAATTTTATATATTAAACCTTTATGAGACTAAATTCTTTCTTAGCGTATTTTTGAAAGCGTAATATTATAAATTTTCCCATTAATACATATTACTGGAATATAAACATATTTTTCTAACTTATGGTCCTTTAATCTAGACATATATTTAAGACCATAATGACCATAAACATTTAGCTTAAATCTACTTACACAATAAAGTTACTACTTTCACATAAAAACTTAACTCAATAATAATAGATGGTCGATATCCATATTGGCAGTATTGGGGACTATAGAGACATAGGAAATGAATGACATACTTTCTTAGTGTTGGGATCCTTGGTAATATGCAATACATTCTTTTCGTATATAAGGTGAACTGCCTTCGTGCAAACCACATCGGAGTCTTCGCAAGGACCATTCGTAGCGTACACCTGTACAAATAGATACGTTCGACAACTGATAATATCATAGCGAGGGTAATAGGAGATGATATTAAATCAAATGAAGAAATTTATATTAATAACTAGAGTTTTACCCCCGGGTACCCTAAACAACCCTAAGTAGTAGCTCAATGATACGTACATAAAAATTTAATTAGGTGTTTAGGTGTTTTATATATATATATATATATATATATATATATATATATATATATATATATATATATATATATATATATATATATATATATATATATATATATAAAACACCTTCAATACTTTACTTTCTTGTTCAATTTACTACAATTACAAACAAACTAAGTCAATATAGTGTAGACAACTGCACAGCAAAACATATTGAAAAGTCGCAGGCAACCTGATTTGAAGTACCTACGTACGTACGTATGAATACATACATACATACATAATGAATTACATGTGGGCAACCCGACAACATATTTGTTATTGAATTACAGCGATGGTTGTCCACATCGCAATTGCAGCGTCATCTTTTTTACTAATCCATCTATTTCACGGAAACGACGTGATTTATCGGGACAAAAAGTATCCAAGTGTTGACTCGGGTTATAAGCCAGCTCTGTGTCGTTTCATTTAAATCCGTTCAGTAGTTTTCACGTGATGCTTTAACAGACAGACAGACAAAATTGTATTTTCGTAATCTGCTGGTCTGAATTAGCCCCCTGATTTTTTCACATTTTTTAAACGCATTATACAAAGTCGAACCATTTACAGATTTATTATAGTATAGATAAGCATGAATCTAAATAAAAAATACAGACGAGTAAAGTGGCTTAGGAAACATTTAAATATAATGATCAAAACAAAATTAAAAAACAGTCAATGCTTTCCTTGCTGCGCCGCCAGCATAGTCTTTAAACTCGTATTCTGTGTGTGGAAAGGGAAGGAAATAGTTCAAGAACTACGGTTTTATTTTCAACTTACTTCATATTTATGTTGGTTGGTATCATTTCTGTCTCTTGAAGCTAAATATGTGCAGTTGGCCAAGAAGGGCAGGTCGTCGCCTTCGAAGGTCGTGTATTTCGCAGGAGTACCAACCCCCGTACAAGTACCTAAAATTAATTAGTAGTTCAATAATTATTGAGCAACCATCTACTGGATTAAGATAGGATTTAACAAAAATGAAATCAAAGGTAAACTCACTGTTGCGGGCGCTGGGTTTAGTGATAAGCAAACTGTTTCAAAATGAAAAAAAAGAGTGTGGCAATTTCGAAGGGTAGTGGAAAGAAAGAGCACGCACGTACCTGATTAATAGGCATGAAATGCAGCTGCTCCTCTGCTCCTCAGTACACTTCGTTTTCTCCTTTATTAATTATGTTATGGTTTATTTAATGTACTTAATAGGCGGCCAAGACGTGTAGTTTAAATTATTTATATTGATGTTATGGTTTTATGTAGGTTTAAATGGCGCGGCGTGGTGCAAGTTATAATATAGTTATTTTATGCAATCATGTGCGGGGTGATGTAATTTAATTTATGATGACATGAGATGACTGACTAAAGTGCGTGTGAAAGAAGAACGCACCGCCAGATTTGAAGAGAGAATTGAAATATGTTAGAAGATAGTTTGAATAGGTCGAAAGGAGGTTTACATGGCGGTACCACTCACAGTCAAGACAATCAGCGGGCACCACACATTTGTCTCCCTTCCTAAGTTTGCCTTCCGGGCAGTAGCATCCGGGGAAGCATTGTCCGTCTTCCCGCGGACACGAACTCAAGGCACCGACGCTGGAGCAAGTCGGTTCGCAGCGTCTGCGGTAGCAGTCGTAATGGACGAGGGGCGGTGGGCAATCAGCTTCTGCGATATCATATGTCGATATAACTAGAGTAACATTGTGGAGTACCTTGGATATACATGTAGGAAAACAGACACATTTTAAAAAGTTGTGTGTGTGCTGTTCACAAAAATATATATAAAATTCTTCTGTGCGTCTGTACGTGATTGAACTCCTAAACGACTGGACCGATTTCGATGATTTTTTTGGGTGTAATCAGGGGGATTCGGGAATGGTTTAAATTCACAATTGGGGCCGGTAGGTGGCGCTGTAATCGGGTTCAAAATTTTATTTCTTCAGGGCAAGAAAACGTCTGCCGGGACAAGTAGTATTTGCTATATTTGTCGATGGTATCCCTCGGAAATAACCAAGTTTTAAGTTGAGATCATGTCTTGTTTATTATAACTATTGAAAATCAGTGAGATAGAAAGACAAACTGCGTTAAAAGCCTAATATAAAGATTTTGAATACGACAAATTGATTAATCGAACTCAATGGTATATTTTCGTAGAGACCAAGTCCAGTTTAGGATTCAGAAAGCCTGATGATGATTTCGGATTATAACACTATACTTTAATAGAAGGCATCCGTTAAAATTTAACTAATACTTACGACAATCCATGAGCATTCTCCACGACGCTATATCAATATTCTTGTCTGCTGCCAAGCATTCCGCAACAAGACTCTCGAGCAGTTGGCACCTACATTGCTCTTCGGTCATCTTTGTGGCGTTGTTCTTTGATTCTACGCACTCGCAAACCTTCTCCAGGCAAATGTGACGCCATTTATCCAGATTTAATACAGTTCCGCATTGAGAGAATGGTTCCTTTCTGTATTCAGTAAGAAAGGTGATAGGTTAGTTTTAGAAAAGAAATCAGAACACAGAAGACAAATACATGAAAAAGTTTCATACGAATTATATTAGCTGAGTTATAATAAACTAGAGATTCGTACGCGACTTTGACCGTGTATATCACGGAAATCATAAAATAATCAATCAATCAATAACTCTTTATTTGCACCAATACAAAAAAAGAACTTACAGACTAAAACAATGTACAAAGGGCGGTCTTATCGCGAAAAAGCGATCTCTACCAGACAACCCCCGAAAAGAAAATAATATTAATTCTGTCTGTGATTTCAGAATAAGAGACATGGGAGACACCAGGTATCCGATAAACACAGCCTTCCACGGGTGGACGCCACGATGGCGACCAGTGAACCTAACGTGAACAAGTGAACGTCACATGATCCACGAATGTCGAGTAATCAGGAATTCGTATTAGACCGATACGTGAATCACTCCGAGCAGCGGGTTGTCACCGAGTGGTTCTCTGAGATATTCCTTATTATTTTACCTATGTCGATAGTAAATAAAATTAATTTCAATCAAAATTTATGTTCGGAATTGATTGATTGACATCATCTTCCGAGCGTTAAATCCCGGTTGCGTTCGGAGCGATCACTTCGACGCCCAGGGTCCGCTTTCCTACTTTTCCTTCTCCACTTCGCGCGATCTTCGGCATCCCTTGTATTGAGACCATTGGTATGCATGTCATCCTTCACAATGTCAAGCCGGCATTTCTTGGGCCTACCCCTTCGACCGGGACCTGGCGGAGGCGGCATGGCTAGACATTAGTTCCCCACGTAACTAGCCAGTTTCCGTAAAACGTGGTCGTACCAGCGTAAGCGATTCTCCTGCAGTTTGTCTGCTATGTCACGGACGTGATGGCTGCCGTGGATGCGGGAGTTCCTGACGCGATCCTTTTGTTGTTCGGAATTGATTGTCAAGCTGAAATACCAAACTTACGTGATGACATCGCACATCTCCCAGCACTTCTTCTGCTGAACCGGTGGTATGACCTTGGCCTCGCAGGCGTCTCTCGGCAGCCCTGGCTTGGCCCACGCCCGCCCGAACTCGTCTATGGATTTGGCTAGGCGGCCATCAGGCAAACGGCGGTCGTTGCGAGGGTTACCATCGTAAGTGCCGCACATACCGTCCACAGTACCCAAATGAGTTTTTAACACCTATCGTAACAAGAAACAATCTTTAGGACTGAACTTCTTTAAGCTAGTTATGTATTTGTATTTTATCTCCTACTTTATTAACACCATTAATATAAATATTTTCAAAATTAGATGGCTGCAATTTTAAGTTTTGGTATCTTATATATTCTGTTTGATTGGTTTCTATTGTAGGTATGTGTGAATCTACACTAATATATAAAGATGAAGAGTTTGTTTGTTTGTTTGCTTGAACGCGCTAATCTCAGGAACTACTTTTCTGATTTGAAAAATTCTTTCAGTGTTAGATAGCCTATTTATCGAGGAAGGCTATAAATTATATGTCATCACAAGCTAAGACCTATAGGAGCGGAGCAACAACGAAGAATGTTTCAAAATCAAAAGGTTTTTTCTTTTTGAGAGCTTTTGCTGCGTGCACTGCGTAAACGGTTAATGTTTCACAAAAAATCATTTGTGACAGAATTGTTCTCCATTAAAAGTACTAAAAAAATCATCTTTTAAGGTTAGCTCACTATAAATTTTTCTATGCTAACCAAATTTGTTCTAAAATAATGCATTATTTGCGTAGGTGTTTTTATAAACATGATATTAATCTTTATCCAAATAAATACGTTATTCATCACAAGTATTTAATTTAAAACAAAATTGCCATTTGCATCATTCGATTTCAATGAATATCTTAGGAGATATCGCAGTTTTAAAATAACATCGCAGCAAAATAATGATCAAGTACTGCGCGCGCGTTTATGATGTGCAAGGCCGGCGAGCAGTCAAAGTTTTTAAAAATATTTTCACTTTCTTCATAAACAAAGTCGCAGGTCAAAGTCAGCGTTAGCCCATAATAACTATTCCACGCGGAGGAAGTCGCGCGCAGAAGCTAGTTATCTATAAATAGGACCCAAGAGTCAGGCTCTACATTAGGCCTACGTAGGCCAGGCCCATGGGCCAGACCCTAGACGTCGTAGGCTAGGACCGGGTGGCTAACGCCATCTCGACTATAATCCGACGGTCCTGTAAGATATATCCTATTTACCCAATGCAATCTAGCTCCTTACCGAACATTAAGACACGTTTCATATTGATATACTAATATAGGTGATTATGCATTAAACTTACCCCAATCTTAACGTCCCCATCAGCAGTATAGAGAACAGTGAAGTTATATTTCCTGGACTTGATGGCAATTCCGTTGCCAAGCCTGTTGACGTCGAAACTGTTCTTTTGGAAGCAGATCTTGCTCGTTTGCTCCACCGTGTACTCATAGTTGTCGTATTCGATCATCATGTTGGGTTTCACTAAGATACGTTGGTCGTCTTGGTATAGAAGTAGCTCGTTCTTAGAGTTGTACGATGCTTTTCTGACTGTAATTAATTAACATATTGTAATATTAACGTTTTCAAGTCATGTAAAATGCATATACAAACAAAAGAAAAAAATGAGTGAAAATTGTATCCCTTTAGCCACAATAATACTTACGAAGTATTGCCCAGGAGTCAAAGCGGTTCTCCCTGGCCAGCAAGTGGTAGCAGACGTCGTACTTATATTCAGTGCCGTCAAAGGTGTTGAATGTGCGACCAGTAACATTGCAGTACACAGGACGTTCCGGTGGTGGCACGCATTCATACCTATAAGAAAATTGGCGGTTCTGAGAATATTTATTTTTAGGAATTTAAGTTATATCATCCGATTCATATAACGACTATCGAAAACCATTCTGGGACAAATGATGATCTGGGACAGTTGCTCAATGTACTAGGACATTGAGCATCGAAATAACCGACAATTGCTAGAGATAGCAGTAACGATATTAGTACTGTACATACCTGAGACTACAGCTGGCACATTACTTATGGATGTGTAGATTTTGGAGAAATATTACTGTTTTGCACGAGAGTCACTGATGTTACCGCTTTCAGTTTTGATGAATACTCAAGTGATTGACAGTCTATATTTCGATACCTCTAGAGAGCCACAGCAGATTAGAATCGACTTAACCGAAGATGGGTGGTTTATGGTTACGATATGAAAGCAAATCTTGATAAAAGCAGGTCATTACTAGTTGGATTAAAAGTTAAAAATCCTTTGAAACTTGTCGTTTCAATATATACTTACAGTGGGCACTGATTTACGCCAGTAGGAACCTTCTCCAATTTGAGGGTGTATCCCGGTGGACACGTGACTACTGAACACAGTACTGGGGCTGGTGTAAACCCAGGTTTGAATGGAGGCAGCTTCGGAATGCATTTGAACTGTCTACACTCTTGCTTAGTGTTGTTGACCGATGGGTTGTTGAGAGACGGTTTATCCAGGGTAAAACCTTGGTTTTGTGGGGGTGGATCTGTATCATTAAATTTTATTATTAGGCATCTTGCTGCATATCTCGTAATAAATGTAAAATATAAAGAACGGGAGTATGTAGTAAATTAGCAAATATCTTTAGAATTATGGTTCACGTACATTTAGTGGCTCTTAATGTATTTCAAGGTGAGAAGATATGAAAAGTTTTCTAGAACTGTATTTTTTTGTAATAAACATGTATAGAATGAAACTCTTATAAATTCACTCAAGGAGAAAATCCAAAAATCAATTTTTATTTATATGATCAAAACGCTCCTAAAAAAAAAATTTATATCTCTCGAAAATAATACGTTATATTTGTAATTTATTATCAAACCAAAAAAGTGTTTTAAGTACTTACTATAAGGATTGTAACCTCCTTTGGAGAATCCAGGCCGACCTGTCTTGGTATATCCACCTTTACTGAATCCACCTCTACCGCCTTTAGAGTACCCTCCTCTGTAATACCTCTGATAAGACACCCTGGGTCTTGGTGGTGGAAGATCAGACGAATACCGCGAATAGCTTGACGGTGTAGTCGTAGTGTATTGAATGATGTATCCGGGCGGGCATTCTACTTTTGGACATTCTTCGGCTAGAGAATATTTTTTTGTCAATTGTGAAGCAGAAAGAAGATAATGTTAGTCTTTGATTGGTGCTGACTATTAATTCCAATACGTTTGAATGTGTATATGAAATTGGAAGATAATGAAGCAATTCCCCAAATAGCCCTTAGTGTGTAATTTTTTTTTTTAATCTGATTATTACCAAATTATAAAGCAACCATTACGACACGACATTGTTATTACTACACTACTATATCGCCTATAAATATATTATTATATTCATTTATTTCGCGGGAAAGGCAGGTAGCTTCTTTAATGCAAAGTGGTCTCCATCGCTCATAGTGACGACTTTTGCCACATTCGTGATATAAGCGTTGCCAAAGGGATTATCAGTCTCAAAAAATTTTATAACGTCCTTCTTATGAGACTTCATTGGTAGAAAGAAAGCGAACATCTCAGCAGAAACTTCTCTCCACGTCTTTACTGTACGAGGGACAAACGTTTTAGTGAGCTGCGTAATTAAGAGCGGTAGGTCAAGGAAATTAGGATCATCATCGGACCTACACAGATAGCAATGTAAAGATAAAGTAAAAACAGGTGGATCAGTGTAGTCAGCAGCAATCATGAACATAATTGTTTTTGTAGGTAATCGTGGTCATCAAGAAAGCTAGCTGGTTGGTGCGAACATGGAGGCGTTCGAAGAACTGATGAAATAAAATTATCTATTTGTTGGCATTTATATACTAGAAACTACAAGTTGACTTACTCAGCAAACCTTGGTACTTTTGTACATGCTACCATATTTGGCTTTTAAAGTTTATTCTATGGAGAAAATAGTACTATCTCCATACCCGTACACGTACTGCAGTTTCAAAGCATTTTGAACTTTTATATGGTTGTACTTTGTACCATAGAAGTCATTGATTGTATTACCTACATACCTATTATTACATATTAAGTTTCCTTATTGAAGGGATCTTATAACTTCGTGATTGTTATATTTATCTCAAATATACGAGTAATTGCGAGATAAAAACCTAATAACAATTTATTTATTTTCAATCCTAAATCTTTTACTATATAGAATGTAGTCGAATGAAACGCTTCAGGCAGATGACCCATAAGCTACGCAGCACTATGAGATGCTAAAATAACGCGAACAAAGCTAGCCAATTGTAAAAGCATGCCAGTATGAACTACTCCACATAATTTCCTAACTTTCTATGAGACCTATAATTCGACTGCAACTTATTCTATAAGATATAATGAAGAATATATAATACGAAATATCCCAGAATATAAATATGATTTATGAATATTTTCATTTCTGAAGTAGTACCTGAGAGCTAATTAACCTTTAAATTTTATTTATTATTTTATCTAATAATATTAATTCCATCCAAAGCTTGGAAGAAATCGCTCATAGCGATAAGACTGCCAATTATTATACTCTTTTTGTTACACTATTAATATAGTATTATTTCTAAGTTGTGTGCAATAAGGTATATAATAAATTAATTAATCATTTAAATGAGTCGATGCAAAAACAATTTAAATACTTTATTATGGCTATATAATTTTAGTTGAATGTCAAGATACAATAATAAATTGCGGCGATAGTTACTAAATACTGATACAATGCCACAATAAACTGACTTTAGGCAATATATTCACGATAGAGTACTAGAGAAATAGGAGTTACTACTTCCGGGAATAGTTGCTGGAACAATGACCCTCCAAGTAAACTTTTCTTTTGT
Organism: Dendrolimus houi; assembly: GCA_039645545.1. NCBI lineage: Eukaryota > Metazoa > Arthropoda > Insecta > Lepidoptera > Lasiocampidae > Dendrolimus > Dendrolimus houi. Next base: position 4,378,442 of record CM077127.1, on the reverse strand, counting down.
AAACATTTCAAAACTATAGGAAAATAAGTTCAATGTAGAATTAATATTTTGCATTAATTTTAATTCACCATTGAAACTTTCCCAATAAATTGTATGAACCATGTTTCGTGTGGATTAGTTCATACTAAAATTTAGTAACAATTTGATTTACTTTTTAATATTTGCGGGTTGGAACTCAATATATCAATACGAGATCGCATTTTCACTTTCAATGCAGTTTTGTCCATTTTCAATTTCGGACGAACTACTCGATTTTTTTTATATTTGCGACTTTTTATACTGGTGCGTAACTTGTGGGTCGATGTCTTAAACCTGGTTCCTGTAAATTCATTTTTATTGTTTTTTAAAAACCTATTGGTAAAGAAATAATTTCTGTTAATCCCTAAAGCACAGTGAGAAAAATCATATTTTTTTATTGCTGAAGCACAGAAGACAGGTCAACGAGCCTACGCTGTCTTAAATACTTACAAGCACCCAAATGAAACGTTCTTGAGAACTTTCGCGTAACTTGGAGAGGGAAATATTATATAAGTCCAATTGCCAAGTGGCAATTTAGGGTAATGTATTATTAAAATATTAGATATTTGCCGAAAATCTGAGTAGCAATTAGGCAAAGTAAATATTTCAAGTCCCGTACCTCAACAGCTTCGGCTAATTGGCGTGAGGTAACTGTTGGTACTTGTGACCCTAAAATGCCGGTTAAAAGTAAAAGGACAGGTCTATAAATCTATCACTAGACCTTGTATGGCAGTGAAGCGTGGCCTGTACTTGAGCGACACAAGCAAGTGTTGCGTATCACGGAGATGAATATGCTGCGGTTAAAGTGCGCAGTCAAGAGAAAGGACCGATTCAGGAACTCTTGCCTGTGACAGTCTTCACACCCTTGACAGACATAGCAGACTAAACGCAACAGTTTTGCTTACGTTGGGATGGACACGTTTTATGGATACCAGTTACTTAGATTGGAAATCAGTTTCAAGACATGTAGTTTCCGCCAAGTCCCGGTCCCAAGAAATTTTGACTTGACGTCGTAAGGGATGACAAGTTGAAACGCATGCACCTCCCAAATTTTTTTTTATGATAGCTTATAAATAAAGAATATAAAAAGGGTAAATTATTGTTTTTTGGGAAATTTTTCAAATAATTGTGGCGATTTTAGGTGTTTTTGACTTTAGCTGGGGTTTTTGGCGGGAACTGAAAGAAGATGTTGTGCTGTACAGCTTTATGTTCTAAAAACGTGTAAAATTACTCTAAAATGAACAATAGTTGTAGGATATTGATAGTTTTTGAGTAGTAATTATGTGTTTTGTGAGAAATGTGAACTGTATAGTCGAATGTGGCCTTTTGAGTTGTCACAAGAACTCCGTTGAATGGCACCAGCTGATAACCTACTGTTCAGCTGTGCTACACATAGCATAAGTTCATTTTAAACATGTTTCCGACTGAAAGACATAGATTCTACGGTCATGAATAAATTAAACAAAAAAAAAAATGACTTTAGCTTTAGGGGTAATATTTTTGAGTATTGGTAAACCTGTGTATCAAATTATCACGAATGCACTGTAGTATGTATGCGGTTTAGATGTATTTTGTCCGAAATTATTATTTTTGTGACTCCCTTGTGATAAGTCATTAATGAAGAGTGTTTTAAATTTTTAAACATAAATAATAACTTACGTTTAGCTGTGGTGGTAGTAGGTGCTAAAGTAGTACTAGTGGTAGTTGGTTTAGTAGCGGCCTCTGTCGGGGCAACAATAGTGATCACAAGAGGCTCTGTGACAGTCGTTTGAGTGGTTGTGGTACAATCTTTCTCGTCGTCGGGACAATCTTGGAGGCCGTCGCACCATTTTTCCAAGGGAAGGCACAGTTTGCTGGTGGAGCAGATTTTGGTACCGGGGGGACATGGCGTGCAAGTGCAATCGCAGGTATCAGTCATTTTCGGTACTAGGTTCTGTTGAAGAAACATTATAATTACTTTAGGGGCCACCTGAATGGAGTTCGCTGTCTAGTTCACGCATTACCACATTTTTGAAGATATTGTCAGCATTAATTTAGAACATATCTGTATTCCACAAATCTCAACAACAATATTATGAATGTTTCATAGAAACTTTATTTTGATCATATAAATACATTAGTCTGCGCAAAAATCAATTCTTGTGGATGTTGTTTTAATGTTTGAAACCATGTTTGAATCAAAATCCGGCTTGTTTCTGAAACCGAGACCTCCCCTGGAGAAGGTCTCGGAATGGGGTAGACGAAATCTCGTCGCTTTCAAACCCCAAAAAAACACAAGTCTGCGCGTTCACCGCTAAGAAACCGCCATTTTTGTTAGCACCACAGTTTCAGGGCACTCCCCTCAAGATCTCCGACTCTATCGGGAGCGAGGTACAATTTCGGGGTCATTTGGAGAGCAAAGCGAAGGTAGCTTCAAAGAACCTTGTGGTGTTCAACAGAGCTAAGCAGTACTTCACACCAGGAAGTACATAGGCTTTTATTATATAAGGCTCAAGTCCATCCACATGTGGAGTACTGCTCCCATCTCTAGGTTGGGGTACCTCAGTACCAGCTGTTCTCACTTGACACTGCAGCACTGAGCGGCCCGGATTGTCGACGACCCCGAACTTACAGACGGTTTAAAGGTTTAAAACCTTTATGTCTCAGAAGAGACTTTGACGCTGTAAGCGTATTCTACCGTCTGCACAATGAGGACTGTTCTGAGGAACTATTTTATTTGGTGCCTACGTCGCCATTTCACTACCGCACTGCTCGCCGGCGACTGGTTCATCCACACTTCCTTGACACCTGGAAGCTATCCACTGTACGTGGAGCTCGCTTCTTTATGCCATACGTGAACAAATTATGGAATAAGCTCCCTCCCGAGGTATTCCTAGAGCACTACAATATGGGGGGCTCTTCAAAAAGGGCGTAAACAGGTATATAAAATCTTAACGAGGTAAGCAACGCATCGGCTCCCTTAGTGTTGCAGACGTCCATGGGCGACGGTATCCACTAGCCATCAAGTGGACCCGTTTGCCAGTTTGCCTACCATAAAACATAAAAAAATGAATTTTCCATCTGAAATGACAAAACAACATGGCGGACTTACCGGGGCGCATTCGCAATTCTTGATTAGGTTGCAGGAGACCGTGCCTCCTAACTTGCACACGCATTCCTTGCAGTCCGCACTGAGGAACTGAGAGCCCACTGGATATCTGTTGCAAAACAATTTAGAATTGGAATTTTTAAAGAATGCAGTGAAAATTTAGTAGATTATTCTATAAATTCAGAATACTGTGTATCTATACATGAAGAAAGAATATTTTCGCAACCACTAAAAAAAAAATAAAGATACTCGGAATGATTATGGATACTAAGATAAAGAATACTCGGAATGCTTCCTCATTATCTATATTATAATCTTATACAATTTTAAACATGACATATCTGTACATTGAAGCTATTTAAAAAAAATAACTGGAATTAGACTATAAAAACGATGGAGAACACGATTCATTTTTTTATATGTCTTTTTTTCGGTATTAACGTGAAAACTGCGGGGCCGATTTTAATGCGGTTTTCGCTGATCGACAGAAAATTCTTAGACTTAAAATCAACGCTACATTTTATCCTGATAATCCCGCGGGAGTTTTTCTGGCAATTAATTAAAATTGCCATTTAAAAAAAAACGAATAGTAATGTGTGTTTTTTACTGATCAAAGATAAAATGTGTAATATTTTTGACTTCGGGAATCTCGCGGGAATTTTCCCAAGAGCAGCTTGTAGTGCAGTTTATTCCGACACAGTTTTCACTAAAACGATGGCGGTGTTACTTTGTGTCTCGGGAATCCCGCAGTAATTTCAAATTAAGCGTGGAAAAAGTCGCGGACACGTCCTAGTATATATAATAATATTGTCATTACTAGCTGAAAGGTTGTATTTATCGGATTGCAGTTGATCAAATACAATATTTTGAAGACGTTCGGAAATGACTCACTAACATTATATTTATTCTAGTCTAAATTTATATGATTTTGTCAACAGAAAATGAACATATGGTTATCTCTCCATGTACTGCAAAATTATGAATGGTACAAATAATTTCGCTCATATGAAAAGTGTCCTGGTGCTGAAATAACGAAGAACCTAAACAGCTAATTAATCAAGAATCACTTACGACATGAATCCTTCCATGCATGGACACTGGTCCATTGTGACGCAGTTCTCTCCGTCGAAGTAGGGTGCTTCTGCGGTACAGTCGCAGGCCGCGACTTGAACTCCCGGACAGATTTGGCACGCGAATTTTGTAGACGTCTCCGTTGATGGTTCCATTACCGTCGTTTCAGTTACAGCTAAAATATTAATTGATGCTAAACTATTGACTAACCATAATTATACATACAACTGTAATTTTAAATGTATTTTAGCCTTCGAATAACTGTTACCAGATGATTGAAAAGTCAGCCTTAGCTTAGTAGTTAATGAGCTGTTTCTAAAACATTAACTCTTCAGATGTATTTCGAAGAACGTGCAATTAGATTACCTATGAATACATTTTTGGAACTGATTTTAAATGTTTTTTTTTTACTTTTACAGTATGAACAATATGACTAGAGAAACAAACTAAAGTTTAAGAAGTTTTATATGTATGAACTTGTAATAAGATCTCTTTGGCTATACCATTTGTATCTGGCTGGTTTTGGTAACATTAAGACGTTTTAATTTTAAAGAAGACAATTCCAAATTTGAATTAGGAAAATGTGTGATTTTCATTTGTTTTTCTTATTGTTAATATGAGTGAAACTTATGAAGAAATTCGATACATTTTAAAATTTTACTACAAAAAAGGTAGAAATGCAACATAAACCGCGAAAAAAATTTGTGATGTTTATGGACCTAATGCAGTATCTGTGAGTGCAGCGCAAATTTGGTTTAAGCGTTTTCAATTCGGAAATTTTTATATCAAAGATGCAAGTCGCTGGGTCGCCCTGTTATAGCCAAAATTGATGCCATTTTTGAAAAAGTGGAGCAAGATCGGCATATTAGTAGTTACGATGTAGCTGGAGAACTGGAAATTGACCACAAAACGGTTTTGGCGCATTTAAAAAAAGCTGGACACACAAAAAAAAGCTTGATATTTGGGTGCCTCATGAGCTCACTGAAAGAAACCTAATGAACCGTGTACTCATTTGTGATTCTTTATTACGACGTAATGAAACCGAACCATTTTAGAAGAAGTTGATAACTGGTGATGAGAAGTTGATAACTATGAAAATTGGATCACGTACGACAAGAACGTGCGAAAAAGATCGTGGTCAAAGGCCGGTCAGCCTTCACAGTCTGTGGCGAAACCCGGGTTAACTCGCAACAAGGTGATGCTGTGTGTATGGTGGGATTGGAAGGGCATTATTCATTATGAGCTGTTACCGCCAGGCAGGACTATTGATTCTAACTGTACTGCGAACAACTGATGAGATTAAAGCAAAAAGTTGAGAGATAGCGGCCGGAATTAATCAACAGAAGGGGTGTGGTTTTTCACCATGATAACGCTAGACCTCACACATCTTTAGCAACTCAACAAAAATTACGAGTTTGGCTGGGAGGTGTTAATGCATCCGCCGTATAATCCTGACTTTGCACCTTCAGATTTTCACCTATTTCGGTCTCTGCAGAATTCCTTAGGCAGTGTAACACCACGAGAGGACTGCCAAAACCACTTGTCGCAGTTTTTTGATCAGAAGCCCCAAAATTTTTATAGCAATGGGATCACGTCCCTACCTACAAAATGGCAAAAAGTTATCCAACGAAATGGCACCTACATACTATAGTCAAATGTAAATAAACTTTATAAAAAATCCTTTTGAATTTTTATATAAAATGCGAAGAAACTTTTTCCCCAACCTAATATATCTCTGGAGACCACAGGCTAAAACAAAGGTCTGGACTTTGGAGGGCTTGCGTGAGGCCGTCTGAAAGCCAACACGTAGAGGCCCCTTGACTTTAATGTAAACGTACCGTGACACTGATCGGCGATTATCCTTATATACTCCATGTAAAAATGCACCCAAGGACAAGCCCCGGCCAGTGAAGGACTATCGTAGGAAATAAGAACAAAAGATACCGGGCGCCCGCCCGGTACCTTTTGTTCTCATTAAATAGCCCTATTGGGATGAACTGTTAGTGGAATTAGCAATTTGGGACTACGGGGTCTATGGCGCCTACCCATCGCAATGTTCGGGGAATATGGAAAAATAGGCAGGTGGTGACTCGCCACTCCCAGCATGGGCCCCAAAAAATGCCGTATACGATTAGCGAGGGGCAACATGAGTGTGAGTGGCTAAGGGGTGTGGAGAGGTGGGCTGCAGGTTCACTGTGGCTACCTCCGACGTTATGCCTTTTATCACTTCTTCACCCTGGAGTTTAAGTTTTAGCTCTCGCGATCTCCACTCCATGCCAGCTGGTTAAAGCAACCATACAGGTGGGGGCCTTGTCTTGGCCCACCAGAGTCGGGTACGAGGTGTCGCTACTCACCTAAGGCTTGGTCACAAAGTCTCTCTGCTGGTATTTATCTTATTTATTACTTGAGATAGCCCCGTGGCTGGGTCGCGTGTTAAACCCTAGGCAGTAGCTTTATTTTACTTACAAAGAAACTAAGTCCATATATTATAGTCCCCAGCGAAACAGAGGCGTGTCGAAGCCAACCTGATTTGAAATAATACGACGATGACAAGACATGTTGTTTATGACAATGTAGGTAGTGTTTTGTTAGTGAATTGAAAAAACGCGATTGCAGCGCCATCTATTTTGCTAATCCGTCTATTCTAAGGAAAGGATAAAATATATCCTAAGCCTTAACTCGGTTTATAAGGGGGCACTATTTCGAGTTTCATTTACATACGTTTAGTAGTATCCACGCCATCTTTCTCGCTATTTTCGTCTAACCCACGACAATGACGTTATTTATCGGGATAAAAAGTATTCTAAGTTACGCCCCGGGATATAAGCTAGCTCTATGTCGAGTTTCATTTAAATTCGTTTCGCAGTTTCATCGTGATGCTCAAACAGACATCCGTGCAGGAACGGAGAAAGAATACAATTTCCTGCGGCCGGGCGGCCTTTCGTAAGAGGCGACAAAATAACCCTTACCCAGGTAGGGCATTAGCCCGACTGGATCGCTACCACCCCTGGTCTAAAGTATGTCGCCATAACAACCTCCAGTTGTGTTCCGGCATTAGTGACCAGGTTCCAGTCTCCCTTAAGAGAGCAGCAGCGCATTTGTAGCACCTTTGGTATTGCAAATGTCCATAGGCGATGATAACCGCTTTCCATCAAGTGGGCCGTCTGCCTGTCTGCTGAAATCCTGCAATAAAAAATAAAGACAGATAGCATAAAAGACAAACAGACCAAAAAATAAAAAAAAGCGTTTTCGAAATCTCTTATTCCAATTTATCCTGATTGTTTTCATATTTTTAAACGCATTGTAGAAACTCGAACCATTTACTGATTTATTAGTAGTAATGGATAATTATTATTTCTGGCACTAGATCTTATAGTTTAATTTTAATCTGTATGTATAGTTTTATTTAGTTTAATTTATAATATACATATGAGTGTTTATCAAAAGTATGAGTTATTTAACAACTTACGATATGGCTCATAGCATCCAATCGGCTCGACCCTCATTTCAAGGTTGTCCTTCGACTTAATGGGCATAATCTTAAGGTATTGTGCATGAATGGGTGGTTTAAATGTATTCAATACACCAGTGTCTTTATCGAAGTTTCCAGCGAAGAACTTTTCAGCCCCAGTTTCGTCGACAACAGGATTAAATATATTAAGGTCAGAGGTGTAGTATATCTTGTAAACAGAAACCCATCCGTTGGGACCGCCTCTCGTTCTAACGCCAGTAATGTTACGCGGTGATGTGAAGTCGAACTGTGAACATTTTACGTTATTTAATCATTTGCATTCTTCACATTGATCAATCTGATTCGGAGGACGTTTCGAATCATTGCAAAGGTTCCTGGCAAAGAACACAGACACCGTGTAAGCAGATTTTTGAAGTGAAACTTAAGAATCGTTGTAATTTGATACTCGATGAAACGAAAAGGCGACACTAAAAAGAGATAAAACACAAATCTTTAGGAATAAGCCTGCGAGAGAATGAGATAGAATACATTATATTTAATTATTTAAACACTATGTTTATACAGATATCTGGAGATTCTCTATCTATCTAGAGTTTTTCGTTAATGCTTCAAATTTCGAGTTTTAAAGCTTAAATATATTAAAACGATATATCATATTAAATGTGACGTCACGAACATTAGAATCCCTCCCATCCCTTGTCAGTCTTTGTTTCACTTCTACTACTTGTGAACTGTATACACACACACATATATACACAAATTTACTGGCCAAATTGGCATAGGGTTAAAATTACCACGTTGTGACAGTGGTAAAAAATGCTATTAGAAAACGTATATGTTGAAATTATTGCTGTGTTAAACTTATCCATTCGCTTTTGACAAATGGAGTCGGCATTTCTTATCTTGCTCTACTGAAATAGGTACGGAGTTATGATGACGACACTCATATTGAATATATAGAAAATATTATGGAATAAAGCTGTTTGATTGTATTGAATGTCGACGCGTTTAGTTTTAACTACAGTGACGAATAACTACGATATAAATAGTGACAACTAAGTATACGAAATTATTAACCAAGACGTAAAAATATCGATCTCATTGTAGACAAATTAAAAAAAAATTGAGAACTCCGCTGCGGGAAAACCGTTAATAACGGATAAAAAACAATAAACATTCCTGTGTTAATAATGAGAGGTCGTATGCTAGAAAGGTTATTATTGCTCTACAAACTCATATGAAGGAAGAAATGAAACATTTCATAACTACATACCATGACCCATTCGCCAGGGCTATTGTAGAGTGGTTTCCAGGCCTTGTCGCCGGTTAAACTTAGATACTTCTTGAGTTTATCATTGGAGCTCACTTGGATGTTTTCAAGAGGTATTTCTGCTGCCAAGCCTAAAGGTTCCATGCAATCTTCTGGCTCCAGCTGGAAGTAAAATTGTTAGAGAATTACTACTGAATTAAGAAATTTATTACGAAACTAGACGATATATATTAATGAATATCTCTAGAGCATTATCTAATGGCCACCCATTCATATCCCGTTTGAAGGATCATGATGACAATTGAGCTAAAATTAACTGTATTTCGCTAGCGCATGCCTAAATAAATAATAAATATTTGCAACAATCACTTGCAAATTACATTGGATTACAGACAAAAGTTCGATGGAATACAACTTCATCCAAAACATTCTAAATTATTGGCTAGGAGGTTTGCAAGATGTAGTGACCATGTGAAAATGCTACTCTTCAAAACATACTGCACAACTATTTATATATGTGAACTTTGGTGAAAATACACAAAAGCGGAATATAGTGCATTAAGAATACAATATAATAATGCCCTACGTATAATGTTATGGTTATCTTAATTCTGTCATACTTCAGAGATGTTCACAGAAACCAGACTCCCCGGTTTTGCGGCACTAATACGACAAAGGGTAGAGAACACAAGAGAAAGATTTTATAACTCCCAAAATAAAATAGTCGCTGCTCTGCTTCAAATTAATGGACCATTGACAGAACATAAGATGAAACTACATGGTGATCATATTTTAATATTATAATACCAATAATGTAATTTGTTATGAAACTAGTCTGAATTAAATAAGTATTATTATTGTTACGAGCTACAGGACTCGAATTAAAAATGCCGTTGGAACTACTATAGAATTTATTTGAACTGTACAAACATGTATAAAACAAATACAAATAACACTGGATGCAACCAGTTCACACTGCACTATTCAATACAATTCGAACGCACAAAGTCCGTCATTTATATGGCTAATCGAGAGTACTAGAAAACGTCTTACTCGCTTCGTAGTCCTCGCTTAACTGCCCGCCCCTCCATTCGGGCATCGTCTTATACTAACTACACAGTACAAAGAAGTTGGCTGCGCACACTAAGCTTCTAACAAATACTAATTTGCACACCTGTGAACGTCCACAAAGTCGAATACAATAACAATAGGGATTATAGTTCGACGCTAATGATGGTTATAAAACAAGTAAATTGACAATAGCATGTTTTTCTTAACTACAAATTCAAAAGGCAAAGGATTCGTTGATTACTAGAAAAGGACAATAAGCTGCGCTTACAACAGGCTGTGCAGCTTATCTTTGACGGTATGTAACATTATATTGTAGATCATTAAAGTAATGCCCCCGACTTTTGGAAAGATTGCGTGGAGCCATGGGAAAGCCAACACCTAGAGGGCCTATGACTTTAATCTAAATGTAGCGTGACACTGACCGGCAAATATCCCTGTCTACGCCATATAATAATGCACCCAAGGACAAGCTCCGGCCAGTATAGGACTATTGTGGGAAATGAGATCAGAAAATACCGGGCTATTGGGGTGAACTGCTAGTGGTACTAGGGGTCTGGGAATATGCGGACTATGGCGTCTGCCCGTCGCAATGCTCGGGTAACATGGAAAAATGGGCAGACGGTGACTCTCCACTCCCTGCATGGGCCCCAAAAAATGACATAGAAGACAGGGGCAACATGGGTGTAGAGAGGTGGGCTGCTGGTTCATCGAAGCTACTTCTGACGTGATGCCATTTATCACTTCCACCCCTGGAGCTTGAGTCTTAGCTCTAGCGATCTTTATTATTATTATAACAACAGTCTTAGTACAGCCAGTGTTTATAGTTTATAGTGTCAGCCATATGATTAATGGCCGGTTCTTGTATCTCACTAGTTCATTCTCTTGCCCTACCGTCAGTTGAATTTTGACATTAAGTACTTGTATGTAGCTTATGTTAAATTTTAACCGACAGCAAGGCAAATGCACGGTCAATAATAAAGAGTGAGGAAACGGCCATAAATCACATCGACGATATGACGTAAAACCCAGTCATCTCGTCTTCCTGCTCTTAGAAGGTGATTTAGGCGCAGTGTTTTACTTATAGTCTTAAGGGATTATAGTACATACAGTGGGCGTTCTGATCCTCTCGGTTACAGTTGTGACCGGCTCCTGGCACCCGATGAGCTCCCACTGCACGGCGATGCCGTCGTGCCACGACAGCGGGTGGAGGCGAACGAATTTTGCTTCGATTGGAGGCTCGATCATTTGTTTCATTGGTTGATTGCCGTCAATTGGACCACGGAAGACCTATATTACAAAAAGAAACTCAACTCAAATGATTCGATACAAGTTGTTAGACGAGTGTTTGTTTTAATTTTGAAGTAACGTATTTATTGTTGGTTTTATTAAAATTATGTTACTAATTGAATATTACATAAGTAGAATTAGTTTTATTAATTATTATTATTATTTAATAAACAAAATTGGGTCGTTTTTGTCATACGCCAAAAGGAAGGTTTGCACTGAAAATCAGCATTGTGTCTGATATAGTTCCGGCACAGCAATATGCTGAGTGCAAACCTTGTTTGCTGAAAATGCGGCGTACAAATTCTCAAAATATGCTCTGTGTATAATAATGTATAAGGAATGTAATTACGTTGCTATTTCTTCAAATAAAGTTTTTCTTTCTTTCTTTCTATTTGCCCTCAGGCTGGCACAATTGGTTTTTGATAAAATTATTTAAAATTTCTTTTTCGTTCCTCATATTCTGAAAGTACGTCACAGGGATGAAAACAGCACTTTTCTCCGATTCGAACGATTCGCACTGCTATCAAAATATTTAGAAAACTATGCAAACCATAGTTTTTATGGGTGTGATATATTTTTTTGTATTTAATAGGTCATTTTTAAAATAATAAATTCTTTCCTTTTAAATTAATTAATAGATTGTAAAGTATTTACTAGCAAGCATTGTAGATACCTATCTATATGTGGAAACAATGAAATGGTTGTAGATATGTTAGTAGTATGTACTTAGCGATAAACTGTTTGTTTTCCGAATAAAATAAAATAAAAATACATGTGACTCAAGTCCCAACTTTTTTTACAGCCAAAACTTTTTTAATCGCGCCGTAAACTGTAAAAAAAATATCTTTTAAAATTACATTTCACTAAATTATTAGTTAAAATTTATATATTTATATAAAGTTAATCTAAATAACTATCATAGGTGACAAAAAAATACTGGCTGGTAGAATGCCACAGAAAAAAATTACTTCTCGTTTCATAATATGTGACATACGATAGTGATGACGTTTCATCAGATTTTACACGGATTTAACGCCTCATTTTATTCTCGTCAAATATACTTTCGCCTCATATCACCTCGGGTAAAAGACCTATTTAGGCACTTTAACTAAATAGATCACTTCCACCTCTCGTGTAACATTTTATCAGAGTCCTTAGTTGAGAAGTGTTATTTTAAGAATCAACTAACAAAGATTTTGTGTGCTCCCCCCCCCCAAACTTGTTTTGTCAAAAAATAAACAATAAATCGTATTGTAAAGCGTGGTAAGCTGGGACTTAAGATTGTGACATTTATTCCCCATTTCTTTTTACATAAAAACATTGATATTGGGTTAGATATGAAATGGTATCTCTAGGATATAAAGATCCAAGTCAAGCACTAAAATATATCTAACTATGGCTAACAAAAATTTAAAAAAATAAAAAATTGCGCGGGCGGTGTATGAAATTTCGCACACTTATAGTTTATATAGAGAAGAAGCGACGAATGCTAATTTTTTTTTTAATTATGCATAAAATATACATTAAATCAATAAAAAAAAATATTACACACACTACCATGTATTTGACACACACACGCGTATATACTCTTTTGTTTATTCTTGCCTTGGCCAAATCTGTGATTACAGATGTATAGTCTTTGACATTAATTATTATGGTTGAATTTCAACCACAGGCGACCACTAGTTCATTGAAATGCGCCAATTTCCAAGACTCAATCTGCAAATCCTGGTGGTAAGTATCAATATTTAAAAATATTGACAGCATTACTCAATTCTGATAAAAAGAAATACGATTGAAGAACCCAACACTATACCTTCGGTTTTCCATCAGGCCCATCAACAGTGGCGAAAGTAACCCCATCATCGGAATGCAGTAGCTCGTAACTAGTGACGTATTGGTTGTTGAGTGGACTGCCTATTAGTTTCACGCCGTATATCGGCTCACGGCGCGGCAATTCAACCTGAATGTACTGGCTTAAGTCAGCTACAGCAGGTTTCCAACTACCGCCTGAAATATTTATATAAATATTAAACCTTCGATATCTAAACAATTGATTGTTTCTAAGCATATATTAACAAAAAAAAATACAAATACGTATTATGACCAAAATTTTATGCAGATGAAATCGAGATGTTGTTCATCATAGGCATTTTGAATTATCAAAGCGACGCTGCTATCAAATCAATCTTAAAACATTACCTACATTTTGGAACTCCCTTATAAAATACTATATGTCTTTAAATAAAATATCTAATATATTAAACATTTACTTATTCATCTATTGTAATATAAAATGCTTGTCATATATAATGTTAACAAATATATATTAATACGTGATGCAAAAACACACCAAAAACTATGTACCCCTTTTTACAAAAATTGCACGGACGGATCAGTATGTTTCGCACACTTATAGTTTATATAGAGAAGGAGTGCAGAATGCTAATATTTTTTTAAAATGATGCATAAATAATAAAATACATTAAATCAATATAAAAAAACATTACACACACTACCATGTATTTGACACACACGCATATATACTCTTTTGTTTATTGTTAAAGTCAAATTAACAGTGTAGCCTTGGTGAAATCTATGATTATAGAAGTATATAGTCTTTGACAGCAGAACCTTAATAATGTTCAAACTTATAATTTAAATTAATTATGGACGAATTTCGACTATTTTTTTTAATATACTTATTAAGTAGTTTTGATAATTTGATATAATCATATACCTGATGCTGTGATGGGTTTTCCGTTGTATTTAGAGAACTGAGGCGCAAACTCTTCACCTGCGTATGAACTAGCGGTGAAAGCGGTTTCAGGTACAGGCTGGTCTCCAAACATCAAATCAATGTAGCTGTTGTGTAAAACATAATTATTGAATTTACAAAATTACAAGTTAACACAGTCGATCAGAAATACCCCATCTCAAAAAGCATTTGATGGACATCGTTTAATTTTCTTTAAAATGATTTTACGCTCTACCCACCATAATTTTTTCAGACTTTTCCACAACATAATTTAAAGCTTAGTGGAGGACACGTTTTTATGCTTGAAAGAAAATATCTTACCACCTATTGACCTAAATAAAACACGTCATTAGTGAACATCACTATGATTTTTCAAGATCTGGCTAACACACTGAAAATAATTTTCATCCCTTACATACATATCATGGCCGTCCCTTGACAGCCATTTACAATTTCACTAAAACTGTGCAGCGGCATATAAAAAGCCACTTTTCCTGCTAAATTTCATTCAAATAAATGAAACAATAATTTATGAGTTTAATAAAGTAGACAGCCAGAGAAATGGAGTTCTAAACATCAACATTAAATATTGTAAATATTTCAAATTACCTGTCAGGAGAGCATTCAGGTGGCGGAGACACTGTACTCTTAATAATTAAGGTAGTCGGTTCCACTGTTGTCTTCGGGGTTATAATGGACGGTATGCGTCCGTGTTTCTCTGGAGTGGTAAGCGTTGTCGAAGTGACAGTTGTAGATGTCACGGTGGTTGGAGTTTCTGTAGTTGTTGTCACTGTGCTCAAAACTGTGATTGGTTCCGGTCTCGGTGTGGGGAAGATATAAGCCTCGTGTGTTGATCCTTGGTGTGGACTTATGATCGAGACACATTCGCTCGAGTCGCAGTGCATCTCGTTGTCCAAGCATTGACATTTCACACATCCACTCACGACCACTCCACCGGGCTGTTGATAAATGAATGTCAACAAAAAACGAACTCAAATTTTATTTTATTGCATGAGTTTAGCAGACAGGCTGATGGCACCTGATGGAAAGCGGTTACCATCGCCTATGGACATTTGCAACACCAAAGGCGTTAGAAATGCGCTGCTGCTCTCTTAAGGGAGACTGGAACTTGGCCACTACTGCCGGAACACAACTCAAGGTTGTTATGTTGGCATACTCTAGACCGGGGGTGGCAGCAATCCAGGCGGGCAAATACACTACCACTTGGCTGTGGGTTGTTTTGTGGCCTTTTATGACAGGCCGCCCAAGCGCAGGAAATTGTATTCATTCTCCGTTCCTGCACGGATGATTTTTTACGACAAGTATTATTTATATTTTATTTTATATTTAAAATAAATAGTTTAAACGAGGTTTAATAGCCCTGCCGAAAACAGTGGACGTTAGACGTCTCCACAGAACCTTTCATAGTTCGTAGACTGCCACCCACTTGCCCGATTTTATTAATTATTCAAAAAAGTAAATACTTTTATCCACTCTCCTATAGCATTGATAATAAACTTCGTATCTACCGATTTTGGTATACTCTTGCATGCATGGCGGTGTTCAAACGTTTCAAGAATATGTAACTTATTTTTTATCGTAAAAAATATCTCCACAACCTCAACAAAGAGGTTTCAGTTCAAAATGAGAGTAACAATGTACACCTTGTCTGAAAACATGTTATACTAAAAAAAACAATAACCTTAATTTTGAATGGACTTTGAATCTAGATGTTTATGTCGACGTAGAGCGATAACCGTGTGATAGAGCAGAATCAATTTAAATTTTTGTTATTTATTTGATGACAAAAATGAACTTGAAGAACATTAGACAGTTAGGCACCCATAATAAAATGTCTCTGTATAATAAAAAAAAATCATTCATAATGGTTATAACATTTCTATTCTGTCTCCCAGACTATCAAAGTATACCATAAGAAACAAAATATAACTATATTTCATCGATTGGTGAAATTGATTTACTAATGATGAGTGCGCCTATAAACATCAAGCCCCAAACAAGTGGCATTAGCGGTAATCGAATATAATAGAAAATGTATGGGAATGACATACTTAGCTATGACAAGAAGGCATACAAGTTCTGTTAACCTAAAGGAGCTGATGCTTTACCTACCCCGTTAAGTCTTAAATATTCTGTTTACGGCTTTCTTTAAAATTCCTGTCTTAATATTGTAACGCATTGGGAAAAGCGCATATTTGTAATTCAAATTTGGATATGTTTTTTGTATATAATTATTACCCTACCTTAACTGGACTACCCTCAAACTCGCAAGTGCAGTCTTTCAGTGGCACACACGTTTTCTCATCACGCCACAACGAGCCGTAGTTGCATTTGATATTAGCTACCTCCCCATCGATGCAACCGCCAATACAATCCTGTACAATGTTAAATTTATGGTTAAATATGAATAAAGAAAAAGAAATACAATATATAAGCAAAACAGAAGAACAAGTGATAAAAATTTGATTTTTTTTGTTCATAAATCGCTTGCACGTATATTTTCTAAACCCTACAGTACATAGAAATGGAATAAATGCAAAGATAAAATTATTCTTTTAAACAATCATATTTTCATTGAAATCCGAAGAAACATTTCTAAGCCTACTTGAAACAAACTTTCAGACACACACACACGAAAAATATAAAGACTGACATTTATGACCTACCTATACATTGTTATTTCTTACAAGATTATTTGGTATGTCACGCAAACGATTTTACAATCAATTACTCTATTTAATAATATTCAAATATTTTAATTGACTCAAGAAACATCTAAAATTAGGTATTAAAATAGAAAATGTTTTAAAATAATCATCTACGTTTCGAGCGTTTACCGCCAGGGCTCAATAGGCGGTCCTACGTTTTGAAATATCCTTCTCGACTGACTTTTGAACATACATACATGAACATGAATATAGATCAACAAGAAGTCCACTGTCAAGCTTTTGCAGATGAGATCGTTTTAGTCTTTCCTGGGAAATTAATGACAGATATTGAAGCTAAAGCCGAACATGTGCTTCAGCGTATATTTGAATGGGGAATTAATCATAAATTAAAATTTGCTCCCCAAAAAACCAATGCTATGGTTGTAACAAGACGACGTAATTTAAGCTCTCCACTCATTCGCATGGGAAGTACTCTGATACAGGTGACAAATGAAATTAAAATCTTAGGCTTACTTATACACAATTGTTAGTGATATAAAGGCAGTAAGTCAGAAGGCTCTAAACATTTATAAGCCGTTAGCTCGTTCAGCTAAACTCTTTTGGGGCCTTAGCTCTGAAATTGTAAGAACTATATACACATCTGTAGAGCCTATAATACTATATGCAGCATCTATGTGGGAACTATCTGTACGGAAGAAATCTGTAAGCAGACAGTTTAATACAATTCAAAGAGGATTTGCTCAAAAGATTTGTAAATCATATAGAACAGTTTCTTTACAGGAGGCATTAGCGCTAGCTGGTATTATACCTTTGGATCTACGAGTGAAAGAGATGGCACAGATATGTGAGGCCAAAAGAGGAATTGTACATGAGTTACTACAAGGAAAAGAAGTAGAAAAGAGAATTAGTTTTCTCGACATGGCACACCCTGCTGACGTAATTAATGTAGATTTTATTACACTAGATAACCTTAGCGCCACTACTATAAAAGAACATAAAGTGGAAGGTTTATTTATATTTACTGATGGAAGTAAAACAGAAGAGAAAGTGGGTGCAACAATGACATGCTCGAAAAATGGAAGAGAGGTGCAGTGCCAAAAGTTTTGCCTAGCATCATATTGTACTGTATTCCAAGGCGAAATATATGCATTATATAAAGCCACAATTTACGCATGCAACTCAGAAGTGTCAAAAATAAATATATTTAGTGACTCAAGAACTTCACTGGAGGTGCTCAAGAAACCCGGACATATAAACTTGGCTTCGCCACAAGAAATAATTTAAAAATATTTACTCTTAAAGGTGGTGAAGCTCGCATATTTTGGATACTATCTCATGTTGTCGTTGAAGAGAACGAGCGAGCAGACATATTAGCTAAAGAAGCGGCAAAATACACCACAGATGCTCTTGACTATGAGTAAATATCCAATTGCATATTTGAAAAGTACCATTCGTCAGGATAGTGCAAAGGTGTAGAAAACTAGATATAGAGATGGTGGAACTGCAGCAATATAAAAAATATTCTTTCTTGATATAATACAAAGCTACCGATTGATAAGAGAATTAAAATTATGTCCCCTACAAGTACAGATGGTGACAGGTCACGGCGGTTTCGCCCATTATTTATATAAGTTTAAACGCAAAACATCACCAGGCTGTATATGCGATCCTGAAATTGATGAAACAATAGTTCATCTCTTGCTAGAATGCCCCAAATATGGTAAAGAACGATTTGAGTTGAGCAGAGGAACCGAGTAAGAATAGAAAAAGAATTATTGTCTAGTAAAATAGCTAAGAAAGAAATTAGTCATGAGTTTATTAAATATGGTATGAAAATAGTTAAAGATGCGTTACAGAGAAATAAAAGTAGATAGAATGGAATGTAATTAATGATAATTGCAGACTACTCATAAAATAAAACAATGTATAGATAAAATAATTATGGTAGGTAAGAAATAATATGTATAACGTATATTTATCATAATATACATAAAATACATATAAGTAAATACTGATGTAAAAGGTCTCCGTCATAACGGCAGAGGAAAGTAAACAGACGTACACAATAAAAAAAGCCTACTTGAAACAAACTTTCAGACACACACAAGAAAAATATAGAGACCCTACTAAATCAAAAACTATTAGAGTAAATTTTCACCCTTCTTAATGGTTCTTAAAGAAGCGTTCAAAGTTAGTCTAACTCTCTATGAATAAGATCGTAAATATACACAATTTAACGAAAAAAAATATTCAAATATTTATCACCTAAGAAAAAACAAGGTATAGAAATTTTCATTTTCAATTTTGAAATCACAGACGTCTCACTTCAATTGTATTTATCGGTAAATAAATATTAAACGAAAGTAAGAAAAGAAGGATACACATTGGTGCATTACAACGGAGATCGGATGATCAACATGAAAAAGGCTGGGGCCCAGTTCTTATATCCGATCGTTCCTTACTATCGGTTATAAAAATTTGACACAAGTAATATCAAAATTCAATCGAAGGTAGGACAAATGAATGAATCCTATTAATATTATAAACGCGAAAGTTTGTGTGTATGGATGTATGTTTGTTACTCTTTCACGCAAAAACTACTGAATGGATTTTGATGAAACTTTACAATAATATAGACTAACTCTTACACATCAGAATAACACATAGGCAGATACAATAAAGATATAGTGTGAATCATCCAAATTATAACGATTTTCCATCACCACACGGGTGAGACTGCAGGTCGCAACTAGTAGTGAAAAATAGAAACAGTTCCATGAATCGACGGCACCTAATATTAGCTACTAATTTTCGGTGCGGATTTTTTTCCTGCAAAATTTACGACATATTGAACTCGAAAGAAGATCGTGCACCTCAAAATTAATTCTACACAGAGACTACTCCCGCTCCACAAATTTTCCATGCGATTTTTTTGCAGAACCTGTTGTCAATTTTACAAATACTCACATCTCGCCTAGTACATTTTCCGCTAGCCATCAATTTCGCTTTAAAGTTGTTGCAGGTCTTGTCGCAAGGGTACATGCAGTCGATGAACACTTGCCCAGGAGGACACCTCGGCTGCGTAGGGGGAACGGCCGATGTTAATTCTTCTACTTCGGGCAGTTTCCTCAAAATTGTTGTCTCATCGAAAACTGGAACTAAATGTTAAAAAATCTCAAAGGTCATTAACTGCGATGTGTGATTTTTTTATTTCTTAGCTGGGTTTTTTTATTGCTAAGCTGTCAAACAGACAGACAACCCACCTAACGGAAAGAGGTTACTATCCCCTATAGGCTCTTGCCTTTAGGATGGAATAGATTGGATTACATAAAGAGATATCGAACATATGCATTTCGCACACTATCGGGTCCTTTGCTAGGGATTAGACCAAAGCGATGAGAGTTAGCCACTGAAGATAGCGCAGCTAACAGAGTCAATCGCCGGCATGTGTGGAGACTCAGCAAGGTACTTCCCTCTATGTAGAGAGGTAACCCATGGGCCAATACTCCACTAAAACCACCCTCTACCCATGTGCCCCGCGCTTATGGTAGGAAGAGCGTGAGACTTACGACGTAGTTACGCCCATACTGATCCTGCGCATCCGTGCTTGAGAATGCCCCGGGAAGCAGGGCAGACTCACTTCGTTAACAGGGGGATGAATCCTCCGCTCCCTAGATGCTGGAGGGCCCCCCATGATGCTGGGAGGAGATCTTGCGCAAATATATATAATATATATATATATATATATATATATATATCTCAGCAGCTTGGGCCAAGAGGCGTGAGGTGACAGGTGTCATTTGTGACCCCAAAAAGCTGGTTAAGTTAAAAGGACAGCTCATAAATCCATCATTAGACCTGTCCTTTTGAATGGCAATGAAGCGTGGCCTATACTTAACCGACACAAATAAGAGCTGCGTATCACGGAGATGGATATGGCCGTCTAGTAAAAACGGAACTGACCATGAGAGCAACAAATTAAACTTGTGGCGCTGTCATTGTCGTTGCCATAACGATGTATTTATTAGTGGATTGCAATGCGATCGCATCTTTTTTGGAAACTACTGAACGTATACGAATGAAATTAAACATAGTATTGGCTTATAACCCGAGTTAACACTTAGGACATGTTTTATGACGTCGTTTCCTTAGAATACACGACTTAACAAAATACATGGCGCTGCAATCGCGTTTTTCAATTCACTAACAAATACCTACGTTAGTTGTCATAAACTATATGTCATTCATTGTATCACTTCAAATCAAGTTAGCTTCGACTCACTTCTATGTTTCGTTGGGCAGGTGTCTAGACTATATGGACTTAGTTTCTTTGTTATTATTATATGTAATTGTAATTATATGTAAAAAACTGAATTAAGTTTTTATGTAAGTAAAATAAAGCAATTGCCCAGGGTTTCACACGCGGCGTAGGCAATCTCTAGTAAATAATAAAGGAAAGCATAGTAGTGAGTAAACCTTTACTCCTCACTTCTTAAAAAGTGAGATATCAATCTTACGAATAGTGACAACAATGTAGAGGACATACTAAAGATTCTGTAGTGGAACACTTATAAGCCAATAGATGGCGCTGTGCAATAATTCAGGTCGCAAACCATTCCCGAAACGTACAAACAATATATAATACATGACTTTAAAATGAGTTTGTAAGAGTAACATGATATTTTGTACTAAACCAGTACAATATACCACTTCAAATGAGACGAGGCATTTTGTACTATTTGTACCATGCCAGTACATTTGTTGCGTAACGGTACATTTGTACCGTGCCAGTACATTTGTACCGTGCTAGTACATTTTTTTTTTTTTTTATTGCAGGAGTTCAGCAGACAGGCAGACGGCCCACTTGATGGAAAGTGGTTACCGTCGCCTATGGACATTTGCAACACCAAAGGTGCTACAAGTGCGTTGCTGCTCTCTTAAAGTAGACTGGAACCTGGTCACTGATGCCGGAACACAACACAAGGTTGTTATGGCGGCATACTCTAGACATAGAGTAGCAGTACATTTGTAGTGTGGCAGTACATTTAAAGCGATAGTCGTCATTCCCTCGTTTGTACCGTTTCTCACAAATTGTACCTATATATTACATAGTCATGTTGTCCCTCTTTGTCATGTGAATATCCGTAGAGGCGTTATTGTACTATTCTTCCTCTTACATTTGAGTCGCGAGTAGTATATTGAGTAGTAGGGCGACAAAATATTTGAAGCATTACTTTTTTAGATTTTGTACCGCATCAGTACAACTGGATTTTGTTTGGGACGAATGTAATGGCTCGTACGTGTCCGACGCAACTCTACTATACGGGGCACTCTCTACAATTCATTGCATAAATTAACATTAACCCAATTAACGTTGAATTTAGTCATTTGTTTTCAGAATCGTTCCTTTCTTTAATTATGAGAAATAAAAATGATTTTATAACTTAGATAGGTACATAATAATGCACATACCTCTGCGTGTGGTGGCATTGGACACGAGACACTCAGGCCTGAGAACCAATACCGTGGCCGGCCATTCGCAGACCATGGAATGTGTGTTGTACATGGTTCCAGGGCCACAGTCCTTGAGCACTGGCGCACCAGGAACACATTCGTAGAACTTCGTACAGTCAGTGGGATGAGGCTCAGATGGGCGGACGGAGTTTGCACAGGCTGAGGCAGATCGTATTTACAACTCATTAGGGCCATTCATTAATTACGTAAGGGTCTCGAGGGGGAGGCGGTGGAGGGGTTTGGGGTTAGAAAAATCTATACACGCCCTTATCTTGGTTAAATCTCAGCCAGAACAGACTGATCACCATTTATTCAATAATAACTATTTAATTTTTTTCCATAAATAATGTATCTTAGTGATACAACATTAAAATTACAATCTAATCCAGTAAATAAGACTAATGAGTAATTCAAACTTGACCTAAAATAATTAGATATAAGTTAAACTAAGAACGTGTCCAATAACACGTTTCCTAATGTCTTTATTAAGGAGAAGACACTTTGTTCATGTGTTCTTTTTAATGTTTAACACATAGCACTACACTTTATTATTATGAGAGTATTATAACACTAACTCAAATGGTTTTGTCCTTTTGGGTCTTCTTAATAAATCTGTATTATCAAGGAGCTGAATGGCCTCGACATTTACATGGTGATGAAGCCGTTGCTGGTGAGCTTTAGCGTATTTTTTAATTACGTTAAGATGAGGTCCACTTTTAAGTGTCTATTAACTATTTAAATCATGGTAACAAATCGGTTGTGACACTTGTTAACCTGAGGTTACATTTACAAAAACATTAACATTTTAAGAACTATACATTTTCTTGACATAGGGGTTGCATAAGGGGTAAGTATTCCTCCCTACCCTGCCCCTCCACCCCTCTCAATACTTAAAATAAAGGTGCCCTATATTTATAGCTCACCCAAAATACTCGATTTAAAAAAATACAAGCGTATTTATAGATCTAATGACATAAAAATTATAATAAAATCAATATAAATTAATAGGTAAATTAGATTAGGCTCCCATAGAGTAAATAATTAAAATGTACAAGTTGGCGGTAGGCTAAATAAAACTTTAACAATACTCATTGACACTTGACATCTTTGTCTTCCGTGATCACGTGAAACGTCGGAATAATGAAAATCATATAAATTACTGCGCTTAAAACTGTTAAAAGGTAGTTTTATTATCTATAAAAGTCGCAAAAACTTAAGAAAATATGACATAAAAATCACCAGAATATATATAGTTCAAAAATTTACACGCTACGTACCTCCACATTCACAATACACGCGTATTTCAAAATCGGGACAGGTCTTGCCGACTTCTTTACACACTAGTCCACGTTCTAGGCTGCACTCGACGTTTAGGCCTGTCTCCTTTGGTGTTTTATGATCCTTGACAGTTCGGCATTCGACGTTTGTCATCTTGTCGGCCTCGCACATAGGACTGCCAATCGTCTGTAAATATTATCACATTACTGCTTTAGATATCCTGATTTTTAACGTTAAAAACATTGATGTAGCAATCCTCTAATATTGTTACATCGATGGTTATAAACGTAAAAACTAGGATGCTGAATGTGTCAGGAGAAATATTATTTATTTCAAATTTCAAATTCATTTATTTATATAAACTTACTAACTGACCCAGTCGAACTTCTTACCGCCATATTTTCTTTATTCCTAAAACACTTTGTTTTATGACAAAATTAAAAAAATAAACAATGTTTAAAATCCTGTTTTCAATAGGACCATATATTGAAATAAAGTTAAAATAAAATAATACGACTGTATATATTCATCACATTAATTTGTTTATTGACAAATATTGGAATAAATTTATTTGTCAATAAATTCAATTAATTTTATGAATAATTTCGCACACTTATTTTTAATAAATACTATTCTTAAATTAATCTTATATTCTACTGTAATGCTTTGTAGCTACTTAGCGGTCCCAGCAGACGTTGTCCTGCCCTGAAAAAATAAAAATCTAGGACCCGATTCTGGTGCCACCTACAGGTTCCAATTGTGAATCTATACCATCCGAGGACACCCAGTCAAACACACAAAAACAAAATCACCAAAATCGGTCCACGGGATTAGGAGGATTCTAGAACCCGATCTCAGCGCCACCTGCCGGTTCCAATTGTGAATTTAAACCAAACATTTAAACCAAATATACAAAACAAATTTCATCAAAATCAGTTATGTCGTTCTCAAGTTATGCGCTTACCAACACATTTGCGATTCATTTTTATATTATACATTTCTATAGGCCTTACATAATTATATCTAAAACTTATGGTAATAACACATTTTGAACGATAATAGTTAAAAATAAGGCTACATTTTTTGGTGACAGTTGCTGCACTAGACTCTAGGTCCTGTATCGCGGCAACCAACACAATTTTATTATAACAACTTATATATAGTGGAATTATTCATCAATTAACCTAAACTATGTAAAATGATGTGTGCGTGAGTGTATGTGTTTGTGTGTGTGTGTGTGTGTGTGTGTGTGTGTGTGTGTGTGTGTGTGTGTGTGCGCGTGTGTCCCTAGTGTTATAGTCGGTTTGGTAATATGCATTCTGTGTCGCTGTAATTTAATTCTTTTAGCCATTTAATTAATTGGTGTTTGATGCTGACATTTCTTTGGCGGAGGGCGTGTTTTGGCACACTTTATTATAAATGGATACATGGACGTATGGAGAACGGCGATTGGCAACGTATGGGTGTATTTTAGGTAAGTGTATATTATATATTCGACGGGAGGTAAGGTTTTGGGAAGGGACATTTAGATTTTCACATAAATCACTCAAGTATATTTCAAATAGGACGGTATGGCCGACACATCCCTAATAACGTTACTTGTAGCGTTATCGTAAACTTTTCTACGAAATAAATATTGTTTTTAATGATATGAAATACCCGCATTCATTATATAAAATAAATATATTTTTTTAATTAAATAAATATGCTCGCGACTTCGTCCACGCTTGACTTAAAAGTTTCGCGGGATTCCCGGGACACAGAGCAACGTAGCATTTAAAAAATAATGTAAGCTGTAGTTTTGACGAAAACTATGAAGGAATAAGCTAATTTTTATGCACGCGAATAACTACAAACCGCTGCCGGGAAATTCCCATGCGATTCCCGGAAGATAAAAAAATATCACACAATTTATTGCACAAAATTTGCTATCGGAGAGTGAATAAATCACATTGAAATTCAATTTTTTTAATCTGACCATCTTAAATCATTCCCAAAAAATTTGCCGTGGTATTCCACGGATAAAAAGTAGCGCAGATTTTTAGTCTAACAATTAGCTGTCTATCAGCGAAAAATCGAAATCGGCCCAGTAGTTTTTACGTGAATCCCGAACAAACAGACAAACAGACTAGAAATCTAAAAAAATGTATCGTGTTTTCTATCGTTTATATAGTCTACTAGCTGACCCGTGCCCACTTCGTTAGGCATCAGAAAAAAAAATACTTATTATTAATCACAATCAAATATACCCCATGTCACTCAGGAATAATGTAGCTTTGACTGGTGAAAGAATTTTCAAAATCGGTTTAGTAGATCCAGAGATTACCCCCCACAATATCACAAACTCTCTATTTATTTATTTTATTAATTATCTACTAAGCGAATTCAAAATATTTCCCCTCCCGTACTGCCCGTACCCCAGTGACGCCTACATCGCATAAACCTATCTAGCCGATTAGTGCGCGGCGACTACGCAACTTTTATCTAATACTTACATTTGTAAACTCGTGATATCTTTCGAATGGAATGTCTGAATTAAATAATTGAAAAAGTTATATTATGGTATTGAAGCAGTCTTGAATATGAAGTAATTTATTTTGATAAAGATGAAGACCAAGATATAAATAAAGAACGTTTTCTAGCGGCGGCGTTTTAATAAAAAAATTAAAATAAAAGAACACTTATTGTGGCATAACTATAACAATCAGAGATATGCTGTCGCGACACTTTTTTTAAATAATGATGTGTTCTGCAAAGTCGTAGTACATTATTTAATTCTATCATCAATAGTTTTCGCAGCGCACGCGATTTTAGGTATTTTTTTACACCTTGGGTTACATACACTATTGGGGTTTTAGTATCTCTAATTTTTTTGAAGATACAGTATAATAGCCTATGTCAACCGGGGATAGTGTTGCCAACAGTGAAAGAATTTTTTAAATCGGTTCAGTAATTTCGGAGATTACCCCCTACACGTCACAAACTTTACCTCTTTATAATATTAGTATAGATTCCAGTTGTTTTTTTTAATAGCTTCAACGTACAGACACGGCACGTATATGATTTTATAGATATTTAATCCTGTTACTATTTAATTATCATCTTATACTTAGAATCACAATGTTCATTACTCTATTAACGTAATTTCTCCAATACTGTCCTATTTGAAACAGACTTAGTTACGCAATTAGGTATTTTAAGTACTGGATTTAAAAGAATCATACAATTAATTAAATAATGGTGAAGTCGATTAGTGTAACCTTATTACAAATACTTCAGAAATTGTGAATTTATGTAGATCTCAAGTTTCATTTAAAATATTATTTAACCCTGGTATTACCCAAAGACCTACAATTTAGCCGAGAGCCAGGTCCGGCTTTTACTTAAAGTTTAGTTATTGAGATTTTTTCGCGAAACTCTAAAACAGTAGCTTAATTCATTCCTTATAACATCAGGTATTTGCTAGTGAAAGTCACGTCAAAATCGGTTTCAAAGAGTAGCCGGAACATGCAGACATAAGACAAAATTTAAAAAAATTGTCTATTTGATATAATAAGTTCCGTATATACTTGCATATATATTAAGTAAAAAGCTGTCATTTTGACATTGTCAATAGACACATAAGTTGTATTTATCTGTGTAGATTAATTGTTTAAGAATAAAGAAACATTCGAAGGTTTGGACAGTGTCGTCTAAAATTCCAAATGTTTCTCCTTTCTTCTTTTCGAAGAGAAAATATTCTTACCAATTCGTTAGATTCAGGAAAAGGCTCATTTTCAATAGATTCTCCATTGGGACCTATTTCGGCTGCAGTCCTGCTAAGCCAGTTGGTCCATCCAGTGACGCATTTCAGTTGCTCGTCGTGAGGCTTCTCCGTTGCTGGTACTTCGGATGATCCAATCCGCGGCTGCGGTAGAAAAAACATGAAATTCTTCTTCTATACTATCAAAGTATATAATCCCAGTTCTTTAGTTTTGCCATCCAATTATCGAAATCTCGATATACAGGGCGTTCCATTAGTAGCTCACAACGCCCAAAATGCTCCGCTAGCCGTTCCACAAGGCGACCGCGGTCGTTGTGCTCGTGGCGAAAACGTTACTAATGACGTCATCATTTTCGATCACACAACGCTCACAACAACCCATATCAAGAGGTGGGTCGAATAGCTGTTCCACTTGGATGTACGATTGTAACGGCGGCAAGCAAGTGGAACGGGAAAATCGCGGTCGTGAACGTGGTCGTTGTGAGTCCCTAATGGAACGTAGCCAGAGACGTTTCGGCCACTTTAACGAAATTTTAAGTAAATCTGGATTTAAGAAGTTATAGAAGTTACAGAAGTTGTTCCTCTTGTCTTGTAGGAATTTTACGATACATTTGTAAAACGCGTACTTCCTATTCAAGATAATCACCTGTTCAGTGGAGCAAGGCTGTCCGCTGCAGACCTTGGTCTTCTTGGAGCAGCGGCAGGTGTGGCAGGTGTCTTCCTCAATCACCTCGCCTTCCAATATTTCAGTGCCATTGCGTAAGGTCATGCAGACCGGCCTGCACTTGGCACGAGGAACGCACTCCGTAGAGGAACTGTTTTTATATACTTCGCCTTCGGGGCACGATTTTTTGGGCTTGCAACCTGAATTCAGAGTATTTAAATTTAATAAATTTCAGAGGAACGAACGGTTACACGAATTAACTGTTTTCGGACATCCATAAACTCGATGTGCTGGTTTCTCTACATTAAAGACAGTCAAGAAGGAAAATAACTTTAAAATAATTCAGAAAGAATTATCAACAAGTCAAATAACCTATAATTATTTACAAAGATAGAAAGACTTTATTTGAAGAAATAGCGACGTAAGTACATTCTTGCATTCTTACAATTTGTACGCCGCATTTTCAGCAAACAAGGTTTGTTCAGCTTATTGCTGTGCCGGAGTTAATTCCCACATAACGCTGATTTTCAGTGCAAACCTTCCTTTTGGCGTAAGAACAACACTACCCAATTTTGTTAAATAATAATAAAACTAATTCTACTTGAGTTAGTAAATGAAATAAATTTAAAAAAGCATCAATAAAACACTGTGTTACTTGAATGTTAAAATAAATACTCGTGTAACAAATCGTATCAAATCATCTATTCGATACAATTCGATAGTGATTGCCGAGTATTATCACATTCTGTGTTCCACGTCACTGACATGAAGCAACCAAATGACATTTTACTTCATAACCTATAAATATTTAATGTGCTATTTTGCTGTAAAGATATGAAGTGTTTAAGATATTTTATTTTCCCGCTCTCTATACTATATAGGCCGTGCACAAGACCGACTCGCGTTACAGGGTTGTCAGACGGTGATATTAATGTGTTTACTGCATACTACGAGTTTCTTGTTTATTGAAAATAAAGTATAAATAGCAATTTTCAGAAGGAGGATTAAAGTGATTTTGGGTGCGAACTACTAATCCGCGCATTTGCACTTGGATTCGCCTGTTTCGATTTAAGTTTCTCATACTTAGTCAATGTTTAGCTTAGTATTTGTACAATACTAACGAGCTAGTGCTACTACATGTCACTCGTTTGCAAGTGAAATATATCACTACTGATGGGTTACTTTGCGAAATTCATCGTAACTCGCAACTTAAGTAATTCTGTAATTGTAGTAACAAAAATACAATCATAACCGACAATTTTTTGATTAAAAATATCACTGACATCTTTCGGTCTTATTCATAGAGAGTCAGAGTAAGTTTGAACGCTTCTTTATGATTCTTAAACAAGCGTTCAAATTTACTCTAATTTAATGAATAAGACCGTTATTTTGTAGCTAGTTAACAAAAACTAGGTATTGTATAACACACCTTCAACACAAGTTTCTGCTTCGCATGTAGTTTTTATTTCTGAGAAGTAGAGGGTATTATCACACGTCTCCAAGGGACAAGCGGACACGCATTCGTTATAGTTTGAACACTCTTCGTCGCATTGCATTGCTGTAAAAAAAACAGTACCATACAATCTGATAATATTTACACATAATACGAAATAGCCAGAGCTGTCAAAGTTTGACGTTTTATACCCACGATTCAGAGTATTGATTTTGTTTTGTCTATTTTTTTATTGCTGGACTACATCTAATGGAAAGTGGTTACCATCACCTATGGACATTTGCAACATCTAACGTGCTACAAATGTGCTACCGGCCTCCAAGGGGGGCTTGGAACCTAATCAATAATTGGACGGCCCCTGTGGTTGAGCGGGCTAAACCGTTGCCGGTCTACCTCACTGCAACGCAGAGGCTTCGGGTTCGATTCCTGGTATAGTAAATTTCAGAAACGTATTTTCTCCGTTATTTACTATGGTCTGGGTGTCTGGGATCGGCCCCAACGTGGTAAGCTGTATATTACCCATACATAACACAAGCATAACTTGCTTAATTTGGCGATATACAATATGTGTGTTTGTCTGCCGATTATTATTATTATTAATAATAATGCCGGACCACAATTTAAGGTTCTTATGGCGGCGTATTCTAGACCAGAAGTGGTAGCCATACAGATGGGCAAACGCCCTACCACCCGGCTGTGTGTTTTTTGTCGTCTCATATAACATTCTCTCTTCGTTCCTGCACGGATAAACAATGTCATTAATGTGATATTAATTGTATACTTACGGCATCTCTCCTGCGTCCTCCATTTAAAGGTAACGCCCCTATGCGCACACGCGTACGCGTACGCCGCGAGTGCGGTGCACGCGCACTCGCAGTCGTCGCCGCTGTCGCACGCACACGCGTCGCGCTCACAACGCTCCGCGAAAGCGGTCGGTGACACTTCCGTATGGCAGAGCGTGAATGGATATTGTTTCATGGCTCCACAGGCGTTTATCGCCCATTCTTTGCGTTGCGGACGTTGTTTGCAATGATCCTAAAGTAAAATAAATGTTTTAAAATTTGACACGAGACTGTAATCGTGTTTCGAACTATTGTCCGCCGATTCCTACATTTTATTATCTACTCATTAGTCTTAGTACTGTTATTAGAATTTGATTTAAATTCCATACAATTAATGTTAATTTTTAACCAACGGGTAAATAAACAGTGGACGAGTTGAAATTGCCGCGAATAGTCACATCGCAAGTAAATTTCGAAACTTCAAGGAGGCGTCGCAGGCATGTTTTTATCTAGTGTTCTGTTCAATATAGAAATATTTGTAGAAAAAGTGAAAAACACATTCTACTAACAATACTAAAATTTCATCTTTGAAATCAAGTGACATATTCCATCGTTGAGAAACCAGGAATAATGATACTAGGGAAAGTGCGTCTGTTTCTGAGGTTAAACGAACAAGCAAATTCCTGTAAATTGCGTTCCCCGCTGGATTCGCCACAATCTGATTAGAGCTTTAACGGAGTATTTTTTTTTGACACGGAGCACAGTTGAGAGAAAATATAATGCGCGCTGTACACTCGCGGCGCCAAAGCCGTGAAACGCGAGCATAGATGGTTTCGCGCTCACGCTTTGCGATGTTCCCCGGTCGATGTTAGTATTTTGTCCTGCAACAAAGGATTCGCGCTTGGTTCGCATCGCGCGAATGCATACGTCGTGAACGCATCTACATTCGCGCTGTTTTCACAGTAGCTTGCAGCACATATGGTCTGAGCCTGTGAACGGCTACCTGTATGTATTTGACCAGACCTGAGTTTTTGTACATTGAGGGCATGCATGAGGTGGGGACTCACTAAGCTCAAAGTGGGGGACGCGACGAGCGCTCAGGTAAGACAGGTATCGATTTTTGACAATATTTAAATCTATTTGAACACGTCTGCCGTTTTAAAATATATGATTATTATTATCGGAAAATAAGAATGGCAGACCATTATCGCGCATTTTACTTTGTGGCAAACAATTTTAAACATGCTAAAAAATATTTTTTTTAAGTGATTGACCAGATCTGCCATTGATATATTTTATTTATTATAGTCTTAAAAACTTATATTGATCACGTCAGACGTCTACATTGCATACACACATCAATAAATAATAAAATCTTAGCTAGTACCCGGTCAGATGTATATGTTTACCGTTCGCTGTTTCACATCAATATAATTTACTGTGAGTGTTTCGTGGAATAACGATCTTGAGTTTACATTTTTATTTTCAATGAGCATATAAATGTAGCAGGCTAGGGCGCATAGAATCACGGCAGCAGCAACTCTGACGTTCATTTCTATCAAAGGCGCGGACGTTAATGCGAACGAAACCGTGAATGTAGCGAGTGGCATATTTTTCGCGCAGAGATCATGCGCGAATCGCGGCTGCGAACTTTGGCCGCAATCCGCGGGCGAGTGTATAGCCCACTTAACAGATACTTACTTCAACAGCTGTGGGTTTTGGACACGTCGGTTTCAGTTTCCATGAATCCGCGAATATCAGAGACGAAGATTCGGCCATTCCGCCACCCGAAGGAGTTTGGAAGTCATCTCGCATGTCGTTATTGTAGTTACCGCATAGCCCTTTGAGCTGAAAAAACAGTAAAGATAGATATACCATGGGCATCAGTTGTCTTAGGAAACGATGACTTAACAAGGTTGCGAAATAATCCGGAATTACGACTATATTTGAATCATAATCTCTGCCATATGAAGGAATTCCACTATCGTTACCTAAACTAAACTAAACTACAACAACCTAAAAACAGATATTCCACATTATACTAGTACATAATTACATAAATCTATACCTAGTCTTGCCATAAATGTTGTAACAAATATTTTTTTTATTTTGCAAATAACATTTAAAAGTTTTACAGTGTGTTAGTTTAATACATAAATATAAAACAATTTAAAATATAAAAAGCTTATTCGAAGTGGTCTCCGTTGGCTGCAATACAGTCCTTTAAACATTGAGGCCAGTTATCAATAGAAGCACACACTCTTTCCATGGGAAAATTCTTCACTGCCAATCGTATGGATTGTTTTAGGGACTCCAAATTATCATGGCGTTTAGAGCAAGCAATCCAGCGGATTAAGATCGAGACTAGACGACGGCTAGTCTTGAGCTCTGAAGTCCGAAACGTTCGTTTCCAACCAAGACTGCTGGGACCGAGCTTTATGACCCGGCGCCGAGTCTTGCTGGAAGGACCACTCTTGGTTATTGAACATGGTGTTGTTAAGGGGCTTAACTACCTTCTCAAAAAATGGTATCTTGATACACTTGTACCGATGTTTTGATACCTTTTTCACAAAAATATGGCTCAGCCACACCTTCATAGCTAACACCTCACCAAACCATCACTGAAGACGGATAATGTCCACGTTGCACGCTGTCGACTAATTGAGAAGCTTCCTTAGAGCATTGAGCAGAAATACGGTCATTTTGTTTGTTAAAATGTTGCTCAATTGTAAAAAAATTCTCATCCGTAAACAAACATTTTCTGTGACCTCCCTTTGCGTACCGCTTCAGTAGTTGTTTCGATTTTACCACCCTATTCTTTTTTAAATTATGACTTAAGAAATGACCAGTACTTCTCTTATAGCCTACAAGTCCTAAGTCATCTTTTAAAATACGAAACATGGTTCTAGGTGATATCTTCATCTCCCGAGATAAAATCTTTTGCTTTCGGACCGGATTTCTTCGAATTCTTTCCCTTACTGCTTTGACCACCTTTTTCGTATGAACACTACGTGGACGGCCAGATCTTTTTCTGTCACAAACAGAGGAGGTCTCATTGAACCTATTAATAGCCCGGTACACAAACATTTCACTAATACCAAGCGTATGGAGAGTTGTAAAAATTGCATTTGTCTCCATAACTACTTTGTATAATGCAATCACAGCGATTCGGTTCTCTTTATCAACCCACTCCGTTTTAATATCGCAAAATGTTGTACAATGTATTGGCGCCAAAATGAGAAAACACAATGAACAATCATACAAAAATGACAGATTCCAAATTCAAATGTAATATTTTGTTTCTTTTTAATTGTAACAGATTTTATGGCCAAACTAAATATATGCATCTAAAAATAAAAAAAATACAGTTCAGATCTTTACTTCTCCTCCTGCAAGGTCTTAGGAGTGGTACTATATTCAAAACATTTGATATATGTATTATGTATACTTCAAATACCGCAAATGAGAATACGTTAATCGGTTACTTTTTGCCTCAAGAAATAGAACAGCACATGTTAGACATGGATTCAAATTTTACACAAGCGAAGCAGTATCACTAGACCCACTATTAGAAATGTGAAATTATCTCCAGAAGGTTGTCTGGAAGAAATCGCTGTTAACGATAAGACCGCCGATTGTACTAGTTAAATCATTATTAACTCGTGTGTATTATTTTCTTGTGTGCAATAAAAAATATACTGTTTTATTATATACTATCTAATGTATATATGTAAAATTCTCGTATCACGGTGTTTATAACCAAACTCGCCCGAAACGGCTTGACCGATTTTTATGAAATTATTTGTGTATATTTAGTAGGTTTGAGAATAGGACGTAAACTATTTTTCATACCCCTAAGTAATAAGGGTGGTCCACCCCAAAAATTTGGCATTAAAAAATACATGTAACCCTTAATCATCAGCTTTCTACCCACCAACCCCCATTTTTTAATAGCGATATTAATGTAATAATCTTCAACTCTGATCAATTATCAAATATTCACTAGAAATAATTTATATGGCAAAACAACGTTTGCCGGGTCAAGTAGTCTAACTATACTTTTAATGGGCTTACTATACAGTCAAATCGACTGACACACTTTTATCATCATGCAAAACGTCATGCCTAGCGTCCTTGAGTTTGCACGAGAATATTGCGTTATAACGTCATAATTTTGACAAGTCAAATAATGCTGATTATTGTTTAAGCTTTAAACAAAATTATATTAAGAAAAAAAATTAAAGTAAAATGATAAGCAAGATAGCTGAACACACTATTGTAGAACTAGTGGTCGCCAGTGGTCGAAATCCGACCATAATAATTTGTTGTCAAAGACTATACTTCTATAAGCACAGATTTCTCCAAGGCAACAATAAACAAAAGAGTATATATGTGTGTGTGTGTCAAATACATGGTAGTGTGTGTAATGTTTTTTTTATTGATTTAATGTATTTCTTATGCATAATTATAAAAAAAATTAGCATTCGTCGCTTCTTTTCCATATAAACTCTAAGTATGGGTTTTTTTCTTACTCCTCCGTCCGCGCAGTTTTCGTAAATAGGGGTACAAAGTTTTTACTTCACGTATTAATATATAGATTTACTCTATTGTGTCAAATACCCAATTTTGGAAATACGTATCGCCCATTTTTCTATTGGTAGAAAGACATAACTCACCCGTCCCTGCCACATTGAGCGAACCTTAACGTATACTCGGACCCCACGGTCCCACTGTAAACTCATGCCCAGAGAAGGCACGTCGAGGAACACGTAAATACCAGCCATTCGTAACTTGATCCTAAAATACGAAAAAAAAATGATGGATGAGGATGCTAATATTAGACGGAATCAATTTGGTTGAAAGAATGGTATTGAAAGGGCCAGACGGTATTCAATGATATTGAATGATTCACGTTATGTTTATATGGATTACTATAGCACTTATAATTTTGTCGATTCACCAAAATTGAAAGACAGAAATGAACCGTCGTCATTGGGTTATGAACTAAATCTCAATTGTGCGGTACTTCTTGATGTTTCCTTTCATTTAGGCTGCCTGGACGAGATCGCTTTAAGCGATAAGGCTTTCTATTTCATAGAAAGTATTGTCAATATAGATTTTTTTAAATTGTTTGTTATGATATACAACAAAAGATTGTGTGTGCATTTCACACACGGCAGAAGTGAACCTTCAGAAAAGTAGCCTACGAGAGAATGAGATTAATAAGATTATCAGGAGTATTAGGATAATTATAAGGTTTTTTATTCTTATAATATTTTTACCAAGCTCAAAAATTATTTTATATTTTAATGCCAAATATTACACTTCATATATGACATATTTAAGATATATTATAACACAAATTATTCACATTCCATGTTTTCACTTTAAACAAATGACACGAGAGACTTAGTATAACTAAAATAGGAAACAAATACTCTATTTTAATCTAATTTATGAATTTCAAAACTTCAAAATATTTTCAATTCTATCTTTATGAGCATAGTGTTTAAATTATTAAATATCTCTTTTTAGTATCGCTTTTATTTCTTTGCATCAAGTTTCAAATCACATCGATTCTAAAGAAGTTTCACTTCAATAAAATGTTATGTATCTATAATCAAAAATCCTTTGGAAAACCCGTAAGTTTCTCAATGTTTTGAAATTATATCTTACCTTTTAAGTTTAGAGATGTCAGGTATAGGTGCATCTTTGGTAAGAGACACTATTTCCTCGTTTCCACCACCTCCCACTTTCAGCGTCACTGATTTAGAACACGTAGCGCCGGTGCTGCCGCATGGTACATTCTAAAGACACGGTATTTCAGATTTATATCACATTATCGTAGAAGAAATACTAACATATACATACTAGAATAATACCAACTCATGCGTAACTCTATATTGAACGATGCCCTAATTGTTAATGTATTCAAGTTTAAAATAATATTTTTGAATACACGAGACATTTAATTCAATTTCTGTGCGTGCACATAATAGACCAAAAAGAATTTCCGAACATAATTTAAACAAAAAGTAATAGGACCCAAGTAGTCGAAGCCAACTGAATAGTCCGAATTTACAAGCAAAAGTACTTTTCGTCATTGTAAAGCGCCGGTTTCAAACACACCTGAATCTCTACATCAAAGCCATCCTTGCTGTCCATAACCCCTTTCGCCAACAGATAAGTGCAGACTCCTTCAAAATCGTAATCGGTTCCGTCGAAAGTAGTCACGTGCGAGTCGCCCCAGGCGCCGCAAATACCTGCGCATTGGCGTGTAGTGCAGGCCCAACTACCGCTCTTGCATTTACTATTGAAAATATTAGGCAATTAAAACTAAAATCACTGCATATCTCGCATATGTAAACAACCATTTTTTTTTTTTCAAATTTAATTAGTTAAGATTTTTGTTTCGGTGCTGGTAAACAGGCTGTCAGCCCAGCTAATGCCCAGCAAAGCCAACGCGTTGCCTTTAAGGTGGAGGGGATCGAAGGGATGGAATATGGGATCGGAATAATGAAAGAGGATAGGGATGATAATATAGAGAGGGGGAACTGGGATATCGGAACTCTCACTTACCCTACGATTAGCTCAAGCCTGTTTTACATGAATACTCTGTGAGAGCTTGGTATCTGTTGAATTAAACCTCTCATGTCAACAAGAACCTTTTTGTAGCGCGTTTTCTATATTTGAATACTTTGTTGTCGTCGACCGTCTTTCCTTCTATTGTTATTAGATTTCCAAATAAACTGTAATCCGCTATGCATATGTAAAATGTAGGTATAAAAACTCTGCTAATATTCACGTGGGAATGATGTATCTTGAACGCACGATGTGATGAATGTAAGACGATATTTCTGAACGAGCCCATAGTGTGAAAGAGACGACGAGTGAAAGAAGAGAATAGAAGACGAATGGACGACGTACGCACGACGCAACATAAGAGACGCTCTGAGTTTTATTTAAAATATTGTACCTACGGTGCTGATATTATAATTAACTAAAATAAACGCACGCGCATCGCTGATAATCGGATACTCGTAAAGTGTTGTTTTACGTTCATGTTATGTGCTGTATTATTTCCCGGTCCATAACTGACCGTATCACACCGGTCAGGTTTGCCCTAAGAGCTATAATCAATATAATGATTCCAGCATGGTGTTGGGACTTTTTTGCTCTACCAACTTGGAAAACTAGCGAATTAAAGCTTTATCATCGTTTATACAGCAATTTTCTAGTTAAGTAATAAGTTGTCGGTTAAGTATGTCTGTCTAAACGGGGGTTAACTAGCCAATTTCACAAGTTGGTTTGCTTCTTAACTAATGGAAATGGAAATCAGACTTATTAACAAATTTTTATGTCGTCAGCCAAAGCAGTCCACTGCTAGACATAGTCTTGCTTCCCGGTTCTATTGTTTCCCAACCAGCGTCTATCCACCTCCTACATATGACAGACTTACTGAAAACACTCAAAAGGATAAAACCGTATAACTTAATGTTACAAATCTCTTTTCTTTTATCTTCCTCCATTTATAGGCACAAAATGTATTTTTTTTATTGCACGAGTTCAGCGGACAGGCAGACGGCCCACCTGATGGAAAGCGGTTACCATTGCCTATGGACATTTGTAACACCAAAGGTGCTAGCAATGTGCTGCCGTTCTCTAAAGGGAGACTGGAACCTGGCCACTAATTCCGGAACACAACTCAAGGTTGTTATGGCGGCATAGTCTAGACCAGGGGTTGTAGCTATCCAGGCAGGCAAATACCCTGCCACCTAACTGTGGGGTGTTTTTGTCGCCTCTTACGACAGGCCGCCCGGCCGCAGGAAATTGTATTCTTTCTCCGTTCCTGGACGGATGACGGTCTTTTCCTTCCATACTCCTCTATTCTGGCTAACGTCCTGTCATACCATATATTCTATCATCATGTCATCCTTCATACAGTCCATGCGTCTCTTTTTATGTCAATCTTTAAATTCGTATCGATCCATCTTCAACTTTATTATAAACTTATCATAACAAAATGCCGTGCAATATACTGAACATTAACAAAAGAACACATACACACGCGTCCTCCTCTTAACATAGACAATAAGAAACACGTTGTTAAAAGTTATCTAGTTACTTGACTTGAAATTCCCGCTGGATTCCTGGGACAAAAGTAAGCATCGCACCATTTATAAAAGAAAGTATGCTATTGTTTTAGTGAAAAGTGTGTAGGAATAAGCTAATTTGTATGCACCCGGACAACTGCAAAACGCTCCTGGGACAATTTCCGCGGAATTTCCAGGATAAAAAATATCACACATTTTATTACATAAAGTTTTCTATCGATAAGTGAAAAAATTGATTTTAGAATTCGATTTTTGTTCGTTTGGCCATTTTAAATCATTCCCAGAAAAAATCCTAGGATAAAAAGTCAGATTTTAAGTATAAAAATTTGCTGCTGATTAGCGAGAACCGCATCGACATCGGCCCAGTATTTTTTATGTGAATCCCTAACAAACAGACAAGAAATCTAAATAAAATTGCATCGTGTTCTCCATCATTTATATAGTCTATTCCAGTTGTTTTTTTTTTAAATAGCTTCAATGTACACACACGGCATGTTTAGAATTTTATAATATTGTTACGACTTAGCCAAAATTCCACGAAGCACAACAACAAATGCGAATGAACACCTGCGGCCATAAACTCCGAGTTTCTTACCGCCCGCATTTGCACTTCTTTTGTTTTCTTTGTATTTAATATTTGTAGTTAGAAAAGCCGCCTATTGCGTATTGTAATCTGTTCCGGTAGGCAGTGGCCAGGTGTGATTCCGGGAAATCGGGTGCGCGCGAAGAGGAAGACATATTGCACCGTGCAGTATAAAACAATGCCCGAACGGAGGGGTGGAGCAGTCAAGCGAGGATTACGATACGAACAAGACGGACATTCGATAAGCGATATGGTGACGGACTTTGCGCGTGTTATTTAATCGTGCAGTTTGTACTAGTTGTATCCATATTTGTACCTGTTTTATACGTGATTGTACAGTTCTAATAGATTCTATAGTAATTCCAACGGCATTTTAATTCGAGTCCTGTAGCTCGTAACAATATTATAGATTTTAAGTCACAGTTAAATTGCTCATCAGTTTTATTTCTTAGATTAGATTATAATTTTCACGTTGTGTCTCTAAGCTGAAACGTTTATGATTTTTTTTGGCGGAACAAAACCGACGGAACAAGCAAGAACTTAAAAAAAAAAAAAAATTACTATATAAAATCTTGAAGTCGGTGCATTTCTCAATTTTGTTCCTGTTTTTTATGTTTGTCTTCGCACCAACTTCAAGGTGTAAAAAAGATTTAATTTTTGTTTTTTTTTTGTATAGTTCATACTACATACGGTTTTGTTTTTGTTAATAACATATTTTCTACTTTTTAGTTGTTTGAATAACTTTAGAATTAATATTTTGCGAAAATGTATGTAGTACTGACACATGTATACGTGTACACATTTCTCATTCGTAGAGTGTTGGCGCTCAGTGCTCTTCAAAACGCATAATTCTTCTCTTCACAATGGGATCACCTCGGGGGTATATTTTTCCGAAAAAGAAACAGAAAATGAAAATCGGTCTACAATTAATGGAGAAATCGCGTTACATACATACAAAAAAACATACAGACGAATTTAGAACTTCCTCCTTTTGAAATCAGTTAAAAAACATTCAACGCCTACCAGCCACCTTGCGCAGGTTATCGATTTACAGTGCTGGAGAGCATCCTCACAATACATATAGCGAGACGCGGTCTCCACTCCCATTTCAAACCCATTATTTTAAAAATGGAATATAAATGGGCCCCATATTTAATAAAAGATTTAACTATTGTACAGTCTAACGAGATTATTTAAAATAGCATTGAAACACGTTTTGCTTACGTCGTACGTGCCTGCTCTAGATTGAAAGTGAAAGGGCAAGCGTATTTTACGCAATATGCATTACAATTATTTCAATGTCAATTGGCCAGATATTTTGTTTTTATTCGATAGTTTATGTATCAGGGGGCGTAGCTCAGATGGTAGAGCGCTCGCTTAGCATGCGAGAGGTACCGGGATCGATACCCGGCGCCTCCAACTACCTTCATTTTGATTATGTGAAATATTTTATTATTATAATGCATTGGAGTAAAAGGTAACACGATTTCTATGGTA
Organism: Dendrolimus houi; assembly: GCA_039645545.1. Classification (NCBI taxonomy): domain Eukaryota; kingdom Metazoa; phylum Arthropoda; class Insecta; order Lepidoptera; family Lasiocampidae; genus Dendrolimus; species Dendrolimus houi. Next base: position 4,338,069 of record CM077127.1, on the reverse strand, counting down.
CAGCCAACAGGGGGCGTAGCTCAGATGGTAGAGCGCTCGCTTAGCATGCGAGAGGTACCGGGATCGATACCCGGCGCCTCCAACTACCTTCATTTTGATTGTGAGACATGTTTTATTATTATAATGCATTGGAGTAAAAGGTAACACGATTTCTATGATACAGCCAACAGGGGGCGTAGCTCAGATGGTAGAGCGCTCGCTTAGCATGCGAGAGGTACCGGGATCGATACCCGGCGCCTCCAACTACCTTCATTTTGATTGTGAGACATATTTTATTATTATAATGCATTGGAGTAAAAGGTAACACGATTTCTATGATACAGCCAACAGGGGGCGTAGCTCAGATGGTAGAGCGCTCGCTTAGCATGCGAGAGGTACCGGGATCGATACCCGGCGCCTCCAACTACCCACATTTTGACTCTGCGTAACTGGAAAACTGAATATTGTTTAGTTTCGAGAAAGCCAGGACAATTACACCTTAAGAACTTACCAATCCATCTTAGATAACAACTATGCAATAAGCCATGTGGAAACCGATATTTTAATGAAAAACACATTAAATCTAGAGTTTATATAATAACTACACTCACCATTCGTTGCATTCTTCCTGCATAACATAACCATCAGGGTAACTCCTTCCTCCGTGGTGACAAGGACACTCTGACGGAAGGATGCACTTCTTGGCTACCATGTCTATGACGTAACCTTTCTTGCATTGGCAGCCTGGTCTGCACTCCAGGGAAGTTGATGTTGGCGGAAGGTGCATGTTCTGTTGGGATAATATCTGATGGTAAGTGATTGCTTACTTGGTCGAAACTAAAGGATCATTAAAAAATAATGCAATAGATGATGTAATAATTCATTATCCTTTTTAATCGAAGTGTGAATTGTAATCGTATTATTAAAAGGTAAAACATATTGTGGCGTGTGACGGTGAAACAATCTAGTTGGTTTAAGAAGTTTTAGAAAATGGTAGAAGATTCTGGAAGGAAAAGATAAGGACGGATACATTTTAGAAAAGGATAGACGATGAACGAAAGTTCTAAAATAGAAAGATCGGGTTGGAAAAGACAGAGATAGATAGATGTTAGAAAGGGATAGATGATAAACAAATGTTCTGGAATAGAAGGTCCGGGAAGGAAAAGACAGAGATAGATAGATGTTTAGAAAGGGACAGCTAGTAAATAAAAGAATAACGAAAAGAAGGTCGAAATTATGGATTCCAGAAAATTCATCCGGGTATATAAGCAGCGTAAGGCGCGCCTACCGGGCAGTTTAGAGTTGAGTTCAGTTCAAGACAGAGAAGTGACAAGTACGATACGAAAGAGTTGCAAGAGAAGTATAATAGAAGACAGTGACGAATTCAGTGGAGAATTTAGTGAAAAGTTTAGTGGGCAGTTTAATGAAGGAGAAGTTTAGCGTAGTTTAAAAGGAGGTCCAGAAGCGAGCTACGCGCGGTAAATTCGGAGGTGAACACTGCAGCAGCAGAAGGTGGTCTACACAATATCGGCGACGGTATTCTCAGTGAAACATCTTATCGTCGGGACAGTGCGTCGTTAGGTGTCCATGTAGGGGCAACTCTGCGAAGAGGAATCACGCACGGCTGTGTAAGTCAATAAAAGCGTTTAGTTAATAGAACTGGTGTTTTCTTCCAATCTGAAGTGCGTACCCCCGCTCGCACGTAACATTATTTTTAATTAAGCTAAAACTCAAAGGCCACGGATCCGAATCCTGGCCGGAAAGCATGCACCACTTAGGGTCCTCTATAAATTACATCACAATGTTAGGGGGGCGGGGGTCGACGAAGTGTGACATTGTGTGACAAGGGGTGGGAGGAGTCCTGAATTTCGTGACGTCACATTTCAAAATCTAATATATTGCAAAATATGCGATGTCACACAAGAAGGGAGAAGTCTCACGAATGTGACTAGCTGTGACAAGAATGGGGAGGGGTAAAAAATCATTAAATTCGTGGATGTGGGTGGCCCTTTAGGCAATTTTCTGCCCTAATATGAATATTGTTTTTTTTTATTGCAGGATTTCAGCAGACATGTACATGCCCACTTGATGGCAAGCGGTTACCATCGCCTATGGACATTTGCAACACCAAAGGTGTTACAAATGCGCTGCTGCTCTCTTAAGGGAGACTGGAACCTGGTCTCTAATGCCGGAACACAACTCAAGGTTGTTATGGCGGCATACTCTAGACCAGGGGTGGTAGCGATCCAGTCGGGCAAATACCCTACTACCTGGCTGTGTATTGTTTTATCGCCTCTTACGACAGGCCGCGCGGCCGCAGGACATTGTGTTCCTTCTCCGTTCCTGCACGGATCAAAATTGTTACAATTACCACGTGCTAACGGTGAAGGAAAACACCATGATAATTTGGTCTTTTATTATAAAACATATTTTTAGACCAAATCAATCAAAATTTTACAATTTTAAATGAATGTTCGCTTATCGCTCATTATTTAATTTTTGACTGATATTTTGATATATCAAATATTCGCATGAATTTGTACTCGTATGATAGCTTAGTTTCTGTCAAAAATATCCAAAATAAATGTTCTAACCTTGCATGAAAGGGGTTCAGCAATTTGACAAGTGGTGAACTCCATGTTGTTAGTGGCACTGCAGTTCGCCCTCAGCTCCTCGGCCGGGGGGTAGTTCTGGATATCTTCGGGGGTGGCGGGCAAGCATTCCCAACGTGCGCCGACACATTCACTGAGTAAAGTATCACGAGTATTAAGCGAAAATACATAATAACATTATACAATTGACAAGTATAAAAACAAACTTAAAATGGGTACTTTTGTGTAACTAGTAAGTATACTCGTAAAATTCACAAAATATTAATTAGTGGCAATAATTTTCTTTGTTGTTAATAATATTGTTCGTTTGCGGGCAGTATTAGTGTGCGGTATGATTAAATTGTTCAATACTACTGCAACCTAGTATTGGCAATAATATTGTGTGTGTGCGTGTAGCCTAAGATAAAATAAAAAAGGTTTAGCTCAAATTTAAAATTTGTTTTCAGGATCCTCTTTTCGATATTAAAAAAATGTATATTAGGCAAGTATAATTTTTTCCATAAATGTTATATTGAAAAATACCACATTAATATTAAAATCTAATCTAAAAAGACTAATAAGTAATTTAAATATAACCTAAATTAACTAAAAGTATACTTGAAGTAGTAGTAGTATATATGAGATTTTAAATCAACACAGTTAAAACCCAGGCATATCTGTTTACGGCGAAAAAAACAGTTTGAACTAAGTTCCATTTTTCGAGGTGTGCCCATTCCTATAACCGACGAACTTCAACTTCTTGGAATTTCTTTAACACCCGCTCTCAATTTCGGCCCCTATATTGAAAGTGTAGCTCAGCTGGCTGCAAGAAAGCTGAGTATACTTTCAAAGGTGAGACGGTACTTCATTACAGAGCAACTGCTTAATCTTTACTGTTCTCAAGTAAGATCCTGTATGGAGTACTATTCTCACCTTTGGGACGGCTTAGCTAAATACCAGCTTGAAGCGCTAGAGTCAATTGAGAGAAGAGCCAAGAGGTTGGTTCGTAGCAACCAGTTTGTCAATACAAGACTTCAAAGCCTATAGCATCGACGCCGGGTTGCTAGTCTGGCGGTTTTTTATAGGATTCGTTTCGGAGAGTGTGCGGCTGAACTGTTTGACCTGATTCCCCCTACAGCATTCCATCTTCGGACGACAAGGCGCGTCTGCGTCTACGCGTCTTCTGGTCTACGCCATCGTTTCACAGTAGAAACGCCACCAGTGCGAACGAAACGTTTCGCCTCCACATGCCTTCTACGTACGGCAGAGCTGTGGAATGCACAACCAGAGTCCATGTTTCCCGAAAAACACAATCCTATCTTCAAGTCTCGTGTGAATAGGCTATATCTAGGTAAGCGTGCTCCATCTTCGACCGCATTATCGCCTGACATTAATCGTGATCGTGATCAAACGCGATCCTATTTATCATTAAAAAAAACGATACTTCTACATATAAGAATACCAAAATTCATGTCCCCAGCTTTAGTATTTCCTGAGAAAATTAGTCGTGACATAGACACAGATAACGAAGTGAGATCACAAGGGTTCCTTTTTAGGGCATCTTTAGCTTCGAAAATCATTGTGCCCTCCCTTCTCCCTGCCTCCCTTTGTTTTTGAACTACGAAGTGGAAAATTCTAAGAAGAAATAATTGAGGTGATTTCGGTGCCATGTAATACATAAAAAATACTATATTTTGCAATATTTTGTTGTTGTAACAATGTATATAGTAATTTTTGTGATTGACTTGGTACCGACTTCAAGATGCAGAAATTTTATTTTTTTCCTTTTTAGTTACTCTTGAAGTCGGTTGCTTTTTTGTTAGAATTTTTTTATTGATGAAAAAATGGACCGAAAACTATGGACGTTTATCAACTTTACAGGAATCCTTCATAGTTCGGTTACTGCCACACACTTGCCCTATTATTATCTTATCTATCGGAACCCTAAAAATAATCAAATTTAACGTGACGAAAACCGCAAATAAGGAGAAGAGAAGGAATAATTAAGTAGTATTTAAGATTTGGGATAAACGCAGTTGAAATGGGAGCTTTGAGAAGTGTGTGTGGGATTAAAGTAAGTGATATGATAAGAAACAGCGAGGTAAGGGGACGTTGGGGATTGAAAGAGAATGTAGTGACACGATTAAAAAAGGAATGTCAAGGTGGTTTAAGCATGTAGAGAGAATGAATGACAGCAGAATCAGATAAGATAATAAGAGCGAGCAGAAACAATAAGAAGAGTAGAGTCGATAGACCGCGACGTACTCACCATGATCAAATTGAAGATATTTTGAAGAAAGGTCATGTAATAGACTTTCATTAGCAAGAGATTAATGAAAGTTGATGAAGCGAATTTTTTTGTCAGGATCATAACAGGTGGAGGTCCATCGTCTCTGCCCACCCCTACCCCAATGGGAAATAGGCGTGACAATATATGTGTGTGTGTGTGTGTGTATTTAGCATTTACCAAAGTTCCCGTTCTCGTCTTCCAGGCCGTACTTCTTTATATCCAGCGTTAAATTTGACAGTTGTCTGAGAGCCTAACTTGGAATAGCACGGGCACAGACCTACAGGTACACACACGCCGCTATCATCCAGAAGCTGTAAAAATAAGAACAGGAGATTTAGGTCCTGTAAAAGCCATGGTTCCAATGTACAAATCCTGGTCGATAAGTACTCCGGGTGGTAGAGTTTTGTACGTCTGGATGGCTGCCACCCCAAGTCTAAAGTATGCCGCCATAACAACCAGCATTAGTGGCCAGGTTGCAGACTCCATTTAGAGAGCGGCAGCACATTGGTGTTACAAATGTCCATAGGCGATGGTGACCGATTTCCATCAGGTGGGCCTGCCTGTTTGCTGAACTCGTGCAGTAAAAATTTAAAAAATCACCAAGTGAGCATTTATCTGATCTATTGAGCATATTTTTTAACAATATTTTGCAAATTGTCACAATTACCAATGTCGACAGTGAAGGACAACACCATGAGCTGATTATGTGTGAAACCCATTGATCTGTGTTGTTTTCAAAAAAACTAGAGGTCCAAATGTGACAGATGGAATTTTATAAGCAATATGTATTAATAAATAATGTGACTCTTCGTCCATTTTTATGCAAATAAAAAAATTCTTGTAAAACTCTGTCGATTAATTTGTTAGAAGACGGTTAGTCAATTAGCATCATGATACGAAAATGGTCAGAAAGCCATGTTTGTTGAACTACTATTTGATAGATAAAGAAGAAACAATATGAATTTGAAAATTGATGTTGTCATCATTGTCACGAATAAATCAAATTGTTATAATGTAAAAAATTGTTCTATTGAAAATTTTAATCTTCCTGTAAGATATCTAACATATATTATAACTAGACTACTACAGCTACTAGGCAGTAGGTTTATTTTACTTACACAAAAAATAATTCGGTTTTTTACATATTACAATAACAAAGAATCCATATAGTCTAGACAACTTCCCAGCAAAATAAAGAGGTGAGTCGAAGCCAACCACAACAAATGACATGTTGTTTATGACAACGTAGGTATTTGTTGGTAAATTGAAAAAACGCGATTGCAATGACATCTATTTAGCTAATCCGTCTATTTGTGGAAACGATTTCATTTGTCCGGATAAAAAGTATCCTAGGTGTTGAGTTGGGATATAAGCTATCTTTCTGTCAAGTTTCGTTTATATACGTTGTGCAGTTTCAAAAGTATGCGATGGCAGCGCCATCCTTTTTGATATTTTCGTCTATCCCGCGGAAATGACATCATTTACAGGATAAAAAGTATCCTAAGTTACGCCCCAGGATATGAGCTTGCTCTGTGTCGAGTTTCATTTAAATCCGTTCAGTAGTTTTCACGTGATGCTGTAACAGATCCTCTGATCCGTGCAGGAACGGACAAAGAATACAATTTCCTGTGTTGGGGCGGCCTGTTGTAAGAGGCGACAAAATAACCCACAGCCAGTAGGGCATTTGCCCAACTGGATGGCTACCACCCTTGATCTAGAGTATGCCACCATAACAACCTTGAGTTGTGTTCCGGCATTAGTGGCCAGGTTCCAGTCCCCCTTAAGAGAGCAGCAGCGCATTTATAGCACCTTTGGTGTTGCAAATGTCCATAGGCGATGGTAACCGCTTGCCATCAAGTGGGCCGTCTGCCTGTCTACTGAACTCCTGCAAAAAAAAACAGACAGACAGACAAAAATGCTCAAAATTGCATTTTCGGAATTTCCTGGTCCGAATTATCCCTCCTGAATTTTTTCCAATTTTTAAAGGTATTGTACAAACACGAACCATTTACAGATTTTTTATAGTATAGGTATCTAAAATCCGGCGTTATCTTTCGCAACAGTATGCGACTCGGTTTTATATATTTTTATTTGCAAATTGCACTGTTAGTGCTAAAATAGCTCGGCGTCTACCGAATTAGTTGCTTTTGTTACTAAAGATCTTATAATTTTATACGACAATACATTTTCATATAACTAATCGCTTATTGAATGAAATAAAACACACTAACAGAGAATAGAGCGTATTTCACAAGTTAACTAACCTGTCCAGGAGGGCAGGCACAACCCTCCACGCAAGTCGGCTTGCAGTTGGTGATGGCTTCCAACGATGTATCAGAGCACTTGCGTAGACAGCTGTCCGCGCATACGGTGTACTCTTGGCCGCCGGAACAAGACAGTTCTGGAGAGGAAATTTGGTTTAATTGGTCAGTTGGTAGATCAATATTGTGGTTAATTTTTACAGCTCTAAGGCCTCCTCCATTTAATTCATTTTAACTCTAGTCGTCCCGTTATAATACCCCTTACTATTTGCATCTAGACGTTTCAGACTTACTCATTACATATTGTGTGTGCTTATATTATTATTTTCAAGTAAACGTCTATTTATTTCTCTAGAGTTGTTGTTTTATTAGGTACTCCTACATCTCTACTAAAAAAATTTATTGCATGAGTTCAGCAGACAGGCAGACGGCCCATTTGATGGAAAGCGGTTACCGTCACCTATGGACATTTGCAACACCAAAGGCTACAAATGCGTTGCTCCTCTCTTAAGGGGACTGGAACCTGGTCACTAATGCCGGATAACAACTAGAAGTTGTTATGGCGGCATACTCTAAACCAGGGGTGGTAGCCATCCAGTTGGGCAAATACCCTACCACATGGCTGTAGGCTGTTTTGTCGCCTCTTACGACAGGCCGCCCGGCTGCCAGAAATTGTATACTTTCTCCGTTCCTTCACGGATATATACTAATAAAGAACTATGGTTTAATTGTTTTAACTTTTTATTTTAGTACCTATACCGTATTCAAGGAATGGTGGGACAAGTTGTAAACAAACCATAAAAAAGATTTTTCATAAGTAACTTTTAATTTTGTAAAAATGTTAATTTGATAAATTAAGAAAAGAATACTCTAGTAAAACTTTAAATAACAATTTAGTATTATGTATGCGGTACTTATTTAATTCTTTTTAACTTTAACACCATAAATAACTCATTATCTATTATTATTATTTTCATTTACAGATTATGTATTAGTAACATTACATGCTAAAAAACCTAAAAAAATTTAGTTCTCAAAGTCGGAACGTTTTTTAATATTAACGAGTTATAGACAACTTATCACATTGTCCGGCTAGAAGTAAGGAAGTATTCATACAGTTCGGTCCAAGTATTATATTCAAGTTATTATCAATGATTTTTAAATGGACCACTTGTGTTGTACATTTTTAATATAGGCCGGCCAAAGTAATAAACTTATCAAATTGACCAACGCTCTTGGTCATTATTCATAATGATCGGTCCATATTAATACTGCCCGATTAATCAAATTGCCCGTAACATATACGTCGTTATGCTAATCATAAAATACACACCGCACTCCTTAACGTTGTATCTCCACTGGACCATAACGCCGGCTTTTGCGCACGACATCGCGTAGTCGCCCAATATCGGGCACAAACATCGGGAGAGATCCCCTGCGCACGCGCACATGTCGTACAGACACTCCTCGTAGTACGGTTCCACGTCCACGTACCAATGGCATGCTGTGATCAAACAATATCATCAATTCACCATCATTGACATCAAAACTGACGTATTGTCGTAACAATTTCTAATAAAAATCAATATTTTTTGTACAAGTAGTTGTTGACACACACCCTCAATGAACTTTTCTGAATTTATTGAATAAACTAGAGTTCAACCTCTGGAGTCTGCCTCTTGTTTAAAGAGCAGGCGTTAATACAGGTTACATTGTACTAAATGTTTATGTGAGTGCTATTTGCACGCGAAAGATTAATTACATTTTATATCGCAAACTATCCTATCTCCCGGCAAGGCCAAAACGGACAAAAAGGCGAAAAAAGGGACAAAAAGGCCAAAAAGGACAAAAAGGTCAAAAAGGAAAAAAAGGTCAAAAAGGACAAAAAAGGCCAAAAAGGACAAAAAAGACAAAGATGATCAAAATGACGAAAATGGCAAATCACTAAAAACCTATCTTACTTTTTGGGATAACCTTTACATAAATCTATTCCATTATCCGGGATAAAAAGTACCCCTTGTCTACTCTCGATATTAAAATTATATATATACCGATTTTCAGCCAAATCAGTCTAGTACTTTTACCGTAAAAGCATAACAAACAAACAGACAAATATATTTTTATCCCAAAAACTATCTTTGATAACTATTATATGTTTATTTTCGGGATCGAAAATATATATATATTCATTTTGGCATATATATATATATATATATCTATATACTGAGTTTCAGCCAAATCGGTCCAGTAGTTTATCCGTGAAACGGAACAGACAGACAGACAAGAGTTACTTTCGCATTGATAATATTAATAGGGTGGCAACCCTTTCCGGAGAGCAGGGGCACGAACCGCTACGCACCGCCTCCTCTCACATTGAGACGAGGACTTGAGGTAGCTGGAGGGAGAGGTCTAAACTCTCCGACATAAATGGGGGGGGGGGCAGCCCATGTAGGGGTTGGTCATCGTATGTCCGGCCTGGAAGTGAATACGCGAGCGAGCTCACAGCCCGGATATTGGACGTATTGAAGAACGACCAGGGGTTTCAGTGGATATTCCCAACCGCGTGTGGCAACATTTCTGCGGGGATGCTAGTGGTGAATCCCTCACGTTTCCTCCGTTCAAAGAAATATGTTTAAACCACAATACGAGTAGCGTCTCAGTAGTGCTCGGTTCAAGCTACGGACGTTCAAGTGTACTCGGTGTAATATGTGAGCGCGACTTTTAAAAAAATATTTAAAGTAACTTTCAATACTAACATTCGAACAGATTGCTCTTTAACTTGCTGCAGTAGTTCTCAGCGGTCTCCTTATTTTCGACATTGGCTTTGCAAGGGTGCTCGGGCTCCTTCACATCGATATCGGAACAGAACTCCCTGGTCTTCCACTTATTCGCAAAGGCATGTGCCGATTGCTCGATATCGTTTTCGGGGGTCAGGAAATCATCTTTTTGGTTCAAGTTGAATGTACCGCAGAGACCCTACAACACAATTAAAATTCTTAACAGATTCCGCTATAAAAAAAAGAAAGAAGAGATAAAATATGAAATACTAGGATATGCCCGTGACTTCGTCTACGCTTCTCTTGAAATTCCCGGGACGTAAAATACCGCAGCATTTGAAAAAGAATGTAAGCTATCGTTTAAAACTGTATCGGAATTAGCAAATTTTTACGCACCCGAACAACTACAAACCGCTCCCGGGAAAACTCCCACTACAAAATAATGCAGACAATACAATTTTGGACTACTTGAAATTTGTAGCTATTCCATCTCTATCAAATCAACACTTGCCGATGTATCTCATATGTGAAAAAGTATTTAGTAATGATGCCATGAAGCTCTCAAAAATGGAGGACCACTTCTCAAGAATACATGCTGACAAAAAAAGTAAGCCCTTGTCATTCTTTCAAGCACTTAAATTCCGATACAGTTTTCATTAAAACGATAACTTACATTCTTTTCTAATGCTGCGGTACTTTGTATCCCGGGAATCCCGCAGGAATTTCAAATCAAGCGTGGACGAAGTCGCGTCTAGTCTATATCTATAGATACAGATTGTTGAAGTGAAAACTTCTTTAGGCACATTGGATACTTTAGGGATGGAGAAAAGGCATTGAACTCGGGTGAGAGTCACGCTCAGACACAAGGCTTTCACTTGACGTGCAATCCTAAGACTGAAATTATTTTTTAAATTGAATCATAGCCTACACCAGAGAAACAAGCAAACGGCCCACTTAAAGGAAAATGTTTACCGTCACCTATGGACGTTTTCAACATCAGGAGCGATGATGTCAACGCGTTGTCGGCCCCTGAGAAATATTATAACGCCCTTCTTAGACAACCCCTTGTTGCAGGACAAACCTCGGCGGCGGGAAGATCCCCCCAGTTGATTGTTGTGCACGAAATAAACATTCTAGAGAACCGTCGCGTAGTTGAGTGTGAGAGCTCAAGGAAATGGTGGTAGAGAGGCCATCGGTGGCGAGTGTTGCCGTTGTAAAAATAAGGCGTTGGCACCAGTATTAACATTTCCTTGAAACACTACTCGTTGCACAGACAGCTGAATACACAGATCATTTTTGTTATGTGTAACTTATTGTTGATAATTATATTCTTACCTTAGTCTTATCATGGAATTCCGGTGGTACATCTACGAAGACTCTTGTATTACCATCCCACCATAGGTCTACTCTATTCGGCAGTTGAACTACAAAGTGAGAACATATTGTTACGACTTAGCCAAAACTCCACAAGCAAGCCAACAAATGTGAATGCGCACCTGCCGGCCATAAAGTTCAAGTTTATTACCTGCCCGCATTTGCACTTCTTTTGTTTACTTTATGTTTAATATTTGTAATTAGAAAAGCCGCCTATTGTGTATTGTAATCCCCTCTGGTAGTCAGTGGCCAGGTGTTATTCTAAGAAACTATTGTTTACACAATCGTGACATATTATAAGCTGAGTATAAAGGGATGCCCGAACGGAGAGCCCGACAGTCAAGCGACGATTACGATACGAGCAAGACTTGTGTATATTCGATTAGCTATATAGTGACGGACTTTGCGCGTGTTATTTAATTGTGCACTACATATGGATATAATGCGTCCGATTATATTAGTAATTAATTATATAAGTAAGTTCTAATAAATTCTATAGTAATTCCAACGGCATTTTAATTCGAGTCCCGCACTCGTAACAATATATTAGACTCCCTATTTTTCCAGTGACCAATTCGATATTTTGAAAATTTCTTGTTCTCTGTTTCTCGTGTAAACCATTAAAGGGTCCTGATCAATGATAAACTCGTAGAAAATTGACAAAAAGATTGACCACCCTTATTCAAGATCAACAGGGCACTGTTCATAATGAGTCCAGAAATTAGTATCATCTGTTTTTTCTACCTGATTGGGAAACAGATTACCTACGCATGGCTTGGCTGTAGACTAGGGTCCAAAATTGTAAAGCGATTAGCAACAATTTAAATAGCAGGATTCTCAAATTACCAATAAGGAAAAGTGAAGAAGCGGCACGGATTTTGATGTTTCCAACCATGACTGGCAAATCCTTGATCTCGGTGCCGTTGACAAATATCAATCCTCCCTGACGCAGGTGGAGGCTTACGCCGGTGCTGTTTAGAGTTACCGCTTTGGTACAAGACGGTTTGCCTTCGTCCTTCGAAGGAGTCAAGTTCATTTCCTATTAAGATATAAGCAGTTGGTGATAAAGATACGATCACTAATTTATAAAAATATATTTTTGTAAATGTATATGTTTTCTTAAGTTTTGCAACTATGGAATCTAATATCACGCCACCTATTGATTTAAGTAAAATAGTCATGATGGAAAATCATATGATTTTTCAAGACCTGTGTAACGTACAAGATTATTTAAATTAAAAAAATATATTTATCAGTCACATGGAAGAAGGAAGATGGCGTTCTTCGACCAAATAATGGAATGGATAAGTGTCGTGTCGAATAAAGAAGTGAAGCAGCTGACCGAGAGTAGAGAGGATTGGAGGAGGCTCCACCAACAAGAACTAAGCTCTTGCCCATATCTTCAGTATTTATGATGATGATGATGATGACATGGGCAGTAGCAAAATTTATATTTTTCACGATTGCATCAGACAGGTTACACTTTAGTTTCAAATTCCATTCATACAAATCCATTGGTGTCTGACAGAAATGACTGTGACATAAAAATAAAAAAGGACAAACAATACAACTTCCTGCGGCAGGGCGGCCTGTCGTAAGAGGCGACTAAACAACCCACAGCCAGGTGGTAGGGTATTTGCTCGACTGGATGGCGACAACTGGTCTAGAGTATGCCGTCATAACAACCTTGTATTGTGTTCCGGTATCAGTGACCAGGTTCCAGTCTCCTTTAAGAGAGCAGCAGCGCATTTGTAGCACCTTTGGTGTTGCAAATGTCCATAGGTGACGATAACCACTTTCCATCAAGTGGTCCGTCTGCCTGTTTGTTGAACTCCTGCAATAAAAAAAAATTAAAAAAGAAGAGTTTTCCATTCATCTCACCTCGGAAATAGAACCAGAACACGCGACGTTCTCCACCTCAATGTTCAAGTCATTGGTCTGCAAAAGCGTGTAGGTGCAGTGGCCCATGAAATCGTATCGGAGGCCATCGAAGGTCGTGTAGTGAGGATCTCCCACAGCCCCGCAACGGGCCCCGCAAGGCACTTGAGTGCAGTGCCACTGTCCAGAATCGCATGTACTGAAAAAAATATATTTCAGTATATTCAACTCGCTTATGTTTGTGTACAGAAAACTCGAAAAGAAGTCGATGGTTTGACATAAAATTTTGACTTGATGTTGCATTTTATCAGAAAAGTGTTTTTATTTATTCACTAGCTGTGCCCGTGACTTTTCGCGGAACCCTAAAAAAAGTAGCCTAAGTCACTCTCTATAACATTAGCTATCTGCCAGTGAAAGCCCCAAAATCGGTCCAGCCGTTTCAGAGATTAGCCGGAACATCCAGACATCCAGACAGACAAAAAAAAATATTTTTGTGATATAAGTACCGTACATATTTTCATATACATTTAATAAAAAGCTGTTATTTTGACATTTCAAACAGACACTTCAAGGTTATTTTATCTGTGTAGAGATTATTGTATGTGTATACTATAAAATATCATATTCAGTTTGTTTTCGAAATAGCAGTCTAGTTTGTCGTTTAGCATTCCTTCGCAGGAAAGAAAACTTGATCTTTACAAGCTACACTATGATTTGGTATAATAATACAATACGTATTTTTCTTTAAAGTGAGTCGATTCGATCCCTGACAGAGATAATTGATTTTTCAAAATCTAATGATAAGTTTAAGCACTATTAGTTTTCGTTAAAATCGGCCCCAAGACTCATTTGAGTGTTTTTCGTCATTTCGTAAACTTGTAAGTGCATCACAACTCACCAAGTATTACAATCCTTTGGTATAACAGATCCAGGTTTGAAGCTCTTATTCCTTAGTCTACAAGGGCATTCGCTTTTAGGAACACAAAGTCCACCTTCCATGAGCAAACCTTCTGGGCAGAAACAGCCCTCCACGCAAGTCGCGTTGTCAGGTTTGGAAATCAACGAAGGGAATAAGCAACTTGGTTGGGCATCTGGTCCACATGATTGGTACAATTTGCCTTCGGGACATTTCATTGCTGTGGAAATTGCAATAAAGTTAAAAATCTAAAAATCTAATATAAAGAAGAATAAGTAAAAAAATGCTTCGTCTGCCGTTCCACGTGGCGACCACGGTCGTTATTGTCGTGGCGAAAACGTCACTAGTGACGTCACGATTTTCGCTCACAACGACCCATGTCAAGAGGTGGGTCGAATAACCGTTCCACATGAGTTTATGATTGTGACGCCGGCAAGCAAGTGGAACGGGATAAATCGCGGTCGTTGTGAGTCTCTTATGGAACGTAGCCAAATAATGCTATTATAACGTAAATGTCTTTCTTAAAATACGTTCTTGTCGTTATTACCGGTATTATTTTTTAAACTCTTTTGACATTAATCTCAAATGTTTTAATTCATTGCATTGATCTTAGATGACATTGTAATTTAATTGGTGTGTTTTTTTGTTTAATGTTAATATTTATTTAATAGATCATGTATTTAACATGCCATAAGTATAAATGGTAGATGCACTTTATTTTCTCATATTCTGAAAGTACGCTTGGAGTTGCTTAATCACAGGAATGAAAACAGCACTTATCGTCCCTGGGAAGCGATTCTCCCTGCTGTCAAAAAAATATAGAAAACTACGCGAACCATAGATAATAAATGCGACTTATGTCCCAACTTTTTTACAACCACTGTTAAAACGCGGCATAAATTGTAATAAAAAATATGAACAATTTTGTAATATTTTTATACTTATAAATTACTTTTCACTAAATTATTATTTAATTTACACAAATATTAGCTAAATATTTACTATCATCAGTGACAAAAAAATACCGGCTGGTAGAATGCCACAGAAAAAAAATTTACTTGACGTTTCATATGTGACGTACGTGATGATGTTTTCTCAGATTTAAATATGGATTTAACGCCTGATTTTATTAAAGAAGTAGTTGTTTATTTGACTAATTAGTTTTCATTTACTTTCCTCATATTCGAAATGAAAAGCAGACTGTTAATCACGGGTGAAAGGTCTATTTCGACACTCAAATTATAAGCGCCCTCGCTACGCTTGTGCGCCAAACCATCACGTGCCTAAATATGTCACTTTCACCTCTCGTGTAACAATCTACTATAACTAAATCTTGAATAACATCTGTATAAAACTACATTCTGGCAAACGAAGTTATTTCTTTCGAAGTATACTCATTTCATTATAGGTCATATTGAAATGCATCCGTCAGTTACTATAATGCTGTTGGCTGTTGGATATCATCGTATGAATAACGACTATAGAATACTTAGAGGTTATAATTATAATTAAGACGATGTATTATATAAAATAAATATTGTGTACGTTTAATTTTCTTGTAAATAATAAATTCAGTATCATTGATCACAACCATTTTGTTAATTTTAGCACTACACATCTCTTTGGTATCTCATCAATAAAAAGTGAAGTTACTCACGGCAGGTTTCAGCATCTCGCCAATTCTTCATCTCCTCGACACCGTGGCGCAGACACTCTCTAGCGTATACGGACACGGTGCTGCAAGCACATTCTTCAGGACCTGAAAAACCATTTTTCAACATAATATGTATGGCCTACACGTGATTTTCTAGTTGTTTGGCAATTTTACAGTTCACTAAACCGTTGTATAACTAACCGTTCATTTGCCTTACTATCGGTTACAATTTGATTATAACTACTATATTATAGATTACTTATTTATTTATTATGGACCATCAACAGGAGATACATCATATACATCCGTCTTAAATCTAAACAACGCTCATGCTAAATATACTCTCCCTATTATATGTGGTCACATAATGCATTATGTCATATTTTATAAAATACCAACTGAAAAGATTTGAATGTTTTGAATATTATAGTGTATATAGTAATGTGACATTGTTTTATGCTTGTATAAAGATAAAGTTTTATATTAATTTAATAATTTTTTATTGATTAAATAGTGTAATTATGGCCAGGCACCATTACAATCGCCTGTATTGTACGTCCGAAAGAACAAACTGTCGTTCCAACAAAACACTCCAACACCTTTATAATTGTATGATTGTGACAGTTTATACAATAAATGTTTATTCTATTCTATTCTATTCTATTAAAATATTAATAAAACATTTAAAATAATATAATGAAAAAACAATAATAAAACATACTTAATATATTTGGCATATTATTGTGAAGAATGTATGAGGTCTGTCATTAAATAGGTAGATTAGTTTTAAATCTTACTACTTACTACTTTAGGGCCGATTTTCAATCATCAGATAAAAGTTTATAGTCGAATAAATCATTACCTTCAACTGTTTTATTAATGCAATTGTAATTTTTAATTTTCCTATTTTGTATTTTATTTTATAGAACTAGTGGTCGCCAGTGGTCGAAATTTGACCATAATAATTAATTTAAATTATAAGTTTGAACATTATTAAGGTTCTGTTGTCAAAGACTATACTTCTATAATCACCGATTTCGCCAAGGCTACGCTGTTAATTTGACTTTAACAATAAACAAAAGAGTATATATGCGTGTGTGTGTCAAATACAATGGTAGTGTGTGTAATTTTTTTTATTGATTTAATGTATATTTTATGTAAAATTTAAAAAAAATATTAACATTCTGCTAAATTTCAAACTCCTCCTTCCGCGCAATTTTTGTAAAAAGCGGTAAAACATTTTTGCTTGACGTATTAATATAAAGATAACTTTTATCCGGTGAATGAAAAAGTCGACCCTTAGAATATTTATCAATACATACTCTTAGCCGTAGTACATGCACAATAATCCCACTGGCAGGCTTCTAGTAGGAGAGAAACATCCATAATCTGAAATAATGAAGACCAGAAATACATTTGTGCCGAATAAAGCCTCCTTACGCTCAGTCAATTGTCGACAAGATGGACGACGTCACTCTCCGTCTGGGATGGAGGTGTCCGAATAAAGAACGCCTGGAGGAATGATAAGGGGACATCCAGAAATTATGTTATATGAATTTCATGATTTTTGACCCCTCCCCCGTTCTTGTCATAGCTGGTCACAGTCGGAGACTCCTCTCTCCCTACTGTGACATCCAATATTTTGCAATTTTACATCAAGAAATTATTAAATTAAAACAGCTGTGCCGTAATTAGTTTTATTTGCATTAAAATGACTTTTTAATCATTTAAACACTATGCTCATACAGATAAAGTTGGAAATATTTTAGACCCCTTGCCACACAATGTCACACTTCAAATTCAAAAGTTTTTATTCAAAATAAGTTCCACTGGAGAATATTTTTGAAGGTCATACATATAAGTTAAAATTTAAATTTACTTCCTATTCTATGTACACCGCTTTACGAAGTGTTATTGCTGTTAAGGAGAAACGGCTGCAAGAAACACCCCAGCAACACGTCTAGCTAAAAATTGTTTTTCTTTATATTTCTTATTCCTTCTTTATATTTATATAATTATTATAATTTACATCCCTTTTTTATAAGTTTTATACAGAGGTATGTTACAGAATTACTTTCCAAAGAATTAATGGAGTTGTAGCAAACAATGAATACTCTGTAAGTCAAGGACAAAATAAAAGAAAAGAAGAATATTATTGTCGTTATAATAGTGCCGAGACGTAATAAAAGTTTATACTACACATTATAAATCTTTTACAACATATCTCCATAGATTCCTGACATGTTTGGCAAGATCAAAACGTCCGTTATACAGACGATAGTAGAGTAATATTAATCTGGTTTTAAATTTAGTGAAAAGCAGATCTAACATCATCTTTAATCGATTTTATTCTCGTAAAAAAATAGAGCACGCAACATCACTCAAAGAGAGACAAATCGTTGCTTCAGTTATTATACTTAGTCAAAATGTGTGTAATTAACTGGTTGCTCTGGTCTGGGTTTGGCCTGACGCGTTATTTGTCCATAAGACTAGCGTAACTACCTTACATTGGGAATAAACAAGAGTGTTTAATCTCGATTTTGTATATTTTTTAAATTGTTCATTAAAGTAAGTTTATTATCGAAATGCAAACAAACAATACGCTACCTTTGAACATTTCCTGAATTTGGATTGACTGAACACTTTAGTGCAGAACTGTAGTGCTTTCTTCATATTATCATCGGATTTGGTTGCGCAAGCGCTTGTTTCCGTTGGGGAACTTTCACATACATCTAGAAAGGGAGACAATGTTTTCAAAACGATGGATACTGCCAAGAAGTATTATTTAAACCATGGAAGAAGGATTAATGAATGACAGACATGGAATAAAAAAAATTGTATAAAGTCCTTATTTTTATACAAAATCTCAATAAATCTCTTATTGATTAAATACTAGCTTCTGCTCGCGATTTTGTCCGCGTGGAATAGAAGAAAAAAACCCCCCGATTTTGAAACATTCTTCATTGGTGCTCCGCTCCTATTGGTCTTAGCGTGATGATATATAGCCTATAGCCTTTCTCGATAAATGGGCTATCTAATATTGAAAGAATTTTTCAAATCAGTAGTTCCTGAGATTAGCGCGTTCAAGCAATAAAACACGCAAACTCTTCAGCTTTATATATTAGTATAGATTTAAAAAGTATTGTTTAAACTTAAATAAATTCAAAGTCCTAATTCTTCACGAGGTTATTGCTGTGAGCGATACAGATTTTAGTGAGCATTGCGAACATTGCTCGTCACAGAAATCGGTCTGTTATCGCACTGCTTCTCAGTATTATTATAAAATGAATTAATTTATCTACTGTATCTAATGCCTCTTCAATCTTGTATTTACTCAATTGAAAAGGATTTAATTAATCTTTAAATTTAATTAAATAAATTATAAATAATAACAATTTTTTTTATTGCATGAGTTCAGCAGACAGGCAGACGGCCCACTTGAAGGAAAGCGGTTACCATCGCCTATGGATATTTGCAACACCAAAGGTGGTACAAATTCGCTGATGCTCTCTTAAGGGAGACTGGAACCTGGTCAATAATGCCGGAACACAATTCAAGGTTGTTATGACGTCATAATCTAGACCAGGGGTGGTAGCCTACCACCTGGCTGTGGGTTGTTTTGTCGCCTCTTACGACAGGCCGCCCTAACGCAGGAAATTGTATTATTTCTCCGTTCCTACACGGATAAAACTAAACTAAGTATAAACGTAACTTAAATAAATTACATCTAAACTTATACAGTATGCACCAGATCACTACTAGGTAGTAGAAGGCCTACACCAAACAGTAGATACTGTTGATGTGAAGTTTAAACCGGTTGCGACAACAGCAACCACTACGAGATTAGAAGAAACAGAAACTTCGCTACGTACCCTCGATCTTCTTGATTTGCCAAGATGAAGCTAGAACTGTTTTGGTTTTAGCGATAGTTCCTTCTTTGGTCGTAAAATCGTCGTCTGGATCCATGTTCAAATTTCCGCAGAGACCTTCGGTGTTGTTCCAGAGAAGGACACTCCCTTCTACTGCCACTAAGTTCTGCAATTACGAGAGCATATAAATTTAGGTTCAAACAATTCTTAACCAAAAATGGCAGACAATCAATCACGTTTTTTTATTGCACGAGTTCAACAGACAGGCAGACGGTCCACTTGATGGAAAGCGGTTAACATCGCCTATAGACATTTGTAACAACAAAGGTGCTACAAATGCGTTGCTGCTCTCTTATGAGAGACTAGAACCTGGCCACTAATACCTGAACACAACTCAAGGTTGTCATGGTGGCATACTCCAGACCAGGGATGGTAGCCATCCAGCCGGGTAATTACCCTACCCCCTGGCTGTAGGTTATTTTGTCGCCTCTTACGATAGGCCGCCTGACCGCAGGAAAGTGTATTCTTTCTCCATTCTTGCACGGACGTCGTGATAACTTAGTCGCTTCCGCATCTGCCTCTCGCTCTGCTGACATCGGTTCGAATCCTAGCCAAAAAGTATGCACGGTTTGGCAATTTTGGTGAATGTGCATAATTTTACAACTTCCACGACATCGTGATGAAACAAGCACATGAGATAATTAATGTGCGAAACTTTTTCCATCGGTTTTTCTAATCTCGGTTTTCTGGTGTCCCCACCATGTGCTTGGATAACTTTGACAATACGCACATCACGTCAGAACAACTGGCAATACGGTGCTTGCACCCTGGTCAAAATTAGGACCTAGCTCATTGCAACGAGTTGCAAGTTAATTTGTAACATTACAATAAAGTAGTAATTTCAGATGAAATGAATTAAATTCAAAATAAATTGCACTATAGAACACTTTTTGAAAGTCATACATATAAGTTAAAATTTAAATTTACTTCCTGTTCTATGTACACCGCTTTGCAATGTGTTATTGCTGTTAAGGAGAAGAAACGACAAGAAACTCCCCAGCAATACGCCTAGCTAAAAAAAATCTCTTATTTATCTAGTTCAGTCTCAAACTGTTTTTTTTAATAATTTCTATATAGAAGTATGTTACACAATTGCTTTTCGATGAATTAATAGAATTGTATCAAACTCTATTAATTAGTAAGACAAAGTATGCATACTCAGTAAGACAAAGACGTAATAAAAGGAAATATTATTTTATTCGTGCAGGAACGGAGAAAGAATACAATTTCCTGCGGCCGGACGGCCTGTCGTAAGAGGCGACTAAACAGCCCACAGCCAGGTGGTAGGGTATTTGGTCGACTGGATGGCGACCACCCCTGGTCTAGGGTATGCCGCCATAACAACCTTGTGTTGTGTTCCGGCAATGACCAGGTTCCAGTCTCCTTTAAGAGAGCAGTAGCACCTTTGGTGTTGCAAATGTCCATAGGTGACGGTAACCACTTTTCATCAAGTGGGCCGTCTATCTGTCTGCTGAACTCCTGCAATAAGTAAATAAAAAAACATATTATTGTTTATTTTTTTTATTGCATATAAGAAGATTACGAGGAATGACTGACAGTCAAATAAAAATGATCAGAAAAGGCTCCTAAATTGTAGAGGACTACAATTCTTTTTTTTTTGTTACGAGACGCAGGACTCGATTTAAAATGCTATTGGAATTTTTATAGAATTTATTAGAACTATACAAACACGTATAACACAGTTACAAATATAACTGAACACAACCAGTCCAAACGTAATGCGCGAGATCGTAATTCCATAAAACGCGCAAAATTCCGTTACTATATAGAATACCGAATGTGGTACACACGTCTTGCTTCGCTCTTGGTTATCGCTAGACTGCCACATCTTTAAAATTGGGGCATTGTTTTATACTGTCCAAATGCAATATGTCTGCACGACCGCGTCGACGCAATTTCCTAGAAATAGTAATGCGCACACCTGGCCAACGACTGGCATAAAAGATTACAATACACGATGGGCTGTTTTCTAATCATCAATTTTAAACACAAAGTAAACAAAAGAAGTCCGAATGCCAAAAAGGTAATAAAGTGTGTTTTATGGTATACAGGTGTGAATCCACTTTTGTCGGCGTGTTTAGTCATTATCTTGCATTTGAATACAAAAAACACTACAGCCGTACCTAATATCATGAAGTTCTTAACAAAACCTTATCAAAAACTTGTACTTACATTGGTATCCCATTTAATAGTAACACCCATTCCATCCAAATTAACGAGCACATAGTCGCTGGGCATAGAAACTCTTATTCCGGGTAATGTAGCTGGTATGGGGATCAATCGCTTGGTGTTACGGAACACCACTGATCCTTCCTCTGCAAGCAAATGTTTTAATTTAGAAAAATCGTGCTACAAATCTAACACTGATAAACAAACTGGAGCTCATATTATAGCTATGGGATTGCATGAGTTCAGCAGATAGACAGACGGCCACCTGATGGAAAGCGGTTACCATCGCCTATGGAAATTTGCAACACCAAAGGTCCTACAAATGCGCTGCTGCTCTCTTAAGGGAGACTGGAACCTGGCCTCTAACACCTGAACACAACTCAAGGTTATCATCGTGGCAAACTCCAGACCAGGAGTGGTAGTCATCCAGGCGGACAAATACCCTACCACCTGGCTGTGGGGTTTTGTCGCCTCTTACGACAGGCCGCCCCCAACATTCATACCGTTTATCGAAAAAATTACAAAAAGTCGGTGAGAAAATGTGGTAAATCAAAATCTTTTAGCTTTTATGTGAATCGGTTTATTCGCAACGAAATATGAAACTTATAAACATTTTAATCCCAAGAAATAGGAGGGTATAAGGATTCTTCTTAGATTTGATACTGACCTCCAATCGAAAGGATGTAAGGCTTATCTTCGAGGTAGACCGTCAGTTCAGTGGGACAATAAGTGGGAGTCTTACATTTGCCTTGTTTCACTGCCACCATATATTTGTGCTCCTTTGATTCACGAACCAAGATGTGCTGGCAGGGCGATTGGAAGCTAAAGGAAACAAAATGAGTTTTAGATAGATAGATAGATAACACTTTATTGTACACCAAAATATACAATCACAAAAACAGACTATATTTACAATATTTTTAGGCAATACAACAGGCGGCCTTATCGCTCAAAGCGATCTCTTCCAGGCAACCTAAATGAAACAAAAAAAAATGAATCAGGCGATATAGGTGGTGCAGGAAAAAGGCAATAGATACATAAATACTCAAACTAGTTTAAGAAATGAATATACAAATACATAGTGATATATATACAATAATACATAAGTTATTATAATAATAATGTATTAGCATGATTATATTCTGTTAATCAGACAGCTATTTGTGGACAAATAGTGTTTTCTGAGCAAATTTCTAAATGTTGGTAAGGATTTGGCCTCTCTGACAGTAAGAGGCAGTATATTCCAAAGTTTGACAGCCAGCACCGTAAAAGAATTATCATAACAGGATGAAGTGTGTGCAGGCGTCATAAGTTTCGGTACGTATCATGGCGCAAATTGTGGGCAGTGGATAGGCGAAGGAATTTAAAACGTTCCTTAAGGTACTGGGGACTATTAGGAGTAAATAATATGTTATAGAGGAGAGTGAGAATGTGAGTATTGCGGCGAAAATGGATAGGAAGTGAGTTTTAAACCTTGATTTCAATTTATCAAGTGCATCTAAATCTATGTACATTACTTACGTGGTATCTAAATGTTTACTTCATACAAATAGTTATATTATTACTAGCTGACCCGGCAAACTTCGTACCGTCTCAGAATCATTTTGTTTCATATTTACTCACCTTTTAAACCGTCCCTGGACTTCCACAAATAATTAAAAACCCAAATTAGCCAAATCAGTCCAGCCTTTCTCGAGATTTGGAGAGACTAACGAACAGCAAGTGATTTATATATATAGATAAGTTTTGAAAATAATGTTTAGTGCTAACAAAATACTTTTTCATATTTTATCCAATATTGTTCTTGCAATGAACACAGCTAAATACTATAATTTCTTTCGAACAATGAGATATAACGCACTACGTAGTACATATATATATCTCAATGCTTTCGAATCACAATTTTTTGAAAATAATAATATTTCATGTATTTCAGAAAATTGAGTATTTCCATATTATATATATACTAGGGCATTACACCCGCGTCACTATAATAAAAAATAGTCCGATCAATTAAAATACAAATTTAAATTGTATAATTGTTAAATCACCTGTATATTTGTCCATCGAAAGTCTTGTAATGAACACCGGCCCAGGTCAGACACGTGCCCCCTTTCGGAGTGTAATCCTGGACAACAACATGAACTGGTTTTTCAGAGCCTCCATATTTCCCTGTGGATTCATCGAAATTCTTCACGCTGTGGGCTGTTGAATGGTCTACACTTGGTTTTCCACTAGTGGGTGCTGAATGCGTCTGAGGGTATGACCTAGGCGAGTGGGGCTGAAAAGGGAATAAAAAAATTGTTATCATAAAAGCTTAAATATTTTTCAAAAAATGTATTTACGAAACCTGTAAAAAATATAGGAAACCACCAAAGTTTCACATTATTACGAGAATATATATGCTGAATAATCGAACCTCCTTGAAAGAGCTTTTGATCAATACATTTGTCTCACTTTAATACTGTAGAGAAAATAAAACGAAAGATGTGGTTCTAATTTTCACCACGCGCATGTGACGCCTCTTGCAAATGCATTGTTGCTACTTGCCGACTGATATTTATGTTTCTTTCATTACATAGTATTGTTTTCTCGCAAATGTGTTGAAAACCGCTGTAAGACACACGTGCGGTTGTTAGTTTTTACAAACTCGTGACTATGGTAGGCCTTCGATTTCGGCTCAGGCGTAAGCCCGGGTAGCTTAGGTAATGGAGTAGACGAATGTAATATCGCCTACAGGTAAATTAGCTTCAAGAACTTTTTGGGTTTGTAGTAGTATTGTATATTTACAGGAACTTTAAACTTGAAATTTAAAATTCCTTGTACAATCAGCAAAAAGAGGTTCGTTACATTTTGAAGAAGAAAATATATTTACAATCAAAAGTCAATGATGAACATTGGCTTTAGTTTGATGATTAATGAATTAATTGATTTTATTTGGGGTTCATTCTTGTTATTTATTGTTCAGTATTATTATTGGTTGCTAATTGTTGTTATTTGTGATATTAAGTTTGTTAATTAAACATGGTTCCGATGTTGAAACGTGTTCGAGATAAGCTTTTGACTTCCCAAACTAAACAAGTTTTGTATAATTTGTACAAATATTTTGAAAAGTTGCGTAATAGCAATCCGAGCAGTAATATGACTACCGCTCAATTAGTTGCTATCAGAAAGCAAATGTCATTCTTCAGAACTAGGACTATCAATTTAGTATTAAAAAATATGTTTAATATTAATATTTATTATTTTAATATCGTTTAATATAATTAGTTTCATATTAAGTACTTGCCTATAAAAATATGTAAAAAGTATTTAAAAGTAAAAGTTTATTTATTTATGTGCTGACCGTACATTAACAAACGCAAACACCGTCTCTTGGGCAAGAATGTAATAAGAATAAATACTTACACTGCTGCTGTGATTGTAATGAGGTGTCATGATTATGACGTCATCTGAAAATGAAATTTATTAGATAGATAGATAACACTTTATTGCACACCAAAATAAACAAATGCATAATTGCAATACTTCCTGGCAAAACAACAGCGGCCTTATCGCTAAAAACGAGCTCTTCCAGGCAACCTAGCTTAAAAGAAATTCTTAAGTAATCTGGCGAAGTAGGTGGAGCATAAAAAAGATAGGACTGTACTATTTAAATATACATACTTACACTAATTTATAAATTGAATACATACATCGATATAATAGTAATATATTTACGTACATACAAAAAAATAATCTAAATAAATTTATTTGTTAACATTATATGTGACAAGCATTTTATATTAACATATATTAGAATAGATAAATAAGTAAATTTTAATATATTAGACATATTTATTTAAAGACAGATAGTACTTTCTAAGGGAGTTCCGGAATGCAGGTAATGTTTTGGCCTCTCTGACAGTAAGAGGCAACGCATTCCATAGTTTAACAGCCTGCACTGTAAAAGAGTTATCATAAAAGGATGAAGTGTGTGCAGGTGTCAGGAGTCTACGATATATATCTGAGCGGTAATTGTGAGAAGTGGAGAGGCGAATGAATTCAAAACGTTCCTTAAGGTAAGGAGGACTATTAGGATTAAATAGTATATTATAAAGGAGAGTTAGAATGTGAGTATTCCGGCATAAACGAATAGGAAGCCACTTGAGCTTCATACGAAATTCAGAAACGTGATCATATTTTCGCAAACAAAGTATGAACCTGATACAGAAATTCTGAAGTCGCTCAAGTTTATTTAGCTGTTCTGAGGTTATGTCTAGATAGCAGGAGTCAACATAATCAAATGTGGGAATCTGTTTTTTAATAACAAATTTTAAACACAAAGTAAACAAAAGAAGTCCAAATTCCGAAAGGTACCTAATGAAATGTGTTTTTACAGATATGCAGGTGTGAATTTGTTTTTGTCGGCGTCTAAGTAGTATATATGTTGTCTTAGTACCGAGAATGGCCATAGGATACTTTCATATCAGAAAATGGGTTATTTTAGTATTTCCTTAAGTTTTTGCGACTAGTACATAATAAAATTACGTTTTAACGGTTTTAAGCGCGGTATCATAGCATATATGGTTACTGAAAAGTGGCCGAAACGTCGGAATAAAAAACATATAAAATACCGCGCTGAAAACCGTTAAAACGTAGTTTTATTACGGAATAGTTTATTGCGATAGTTGGAATTTTTCGTGATCCATTAGCGCCTAGATAAAAATTTAATGCAATGTTACCTGTATGAATATTTTCTCTTTAAATAAACTAGGGCTATTCGCATATGTAAATGTAATAGTTCTTTATTTGTAATGTCTAACTCTCTACATTGACAATAAAGCGTGTTTAAGAATTTGAGGCCCAATTATACGCAAGAAAGCTACTTGAATAGTTAAAGAATATTGTTACAATTTAGGCTCCAACAAAGACAAATTCTACGTCCAAATCTGTAAAAGCACTTTTTATTATATGTCGGCATTTGTACCAATTGTAATCCTTTAATGATCGTCTTCTTTTGTTCTCTTAATTATTGGCATACGTTTCTAGTTATTGTGGAGAACAGCCTATTGTTCTATTGTACTCGTTTACGGCCGCTTGCAGGCTGCATCAATAGCCAGCTGTTGCGGATTAAGATTATAAGCTAATTCTAGGAAATTGTGTCAATCTTGCCGGGCGGGCACAGTTGCATTTGTGAAGTATAAAACGACGGCCTGATCGAGAGAGGGGTCAGTTGAGCGACAACTACCATCAAGGCATGACGTATGTACATTCGGGAATCTAATATTGACGTACTTTGCGCGTTTTATTGAATTACGATCTCGCGCATTACGTTTGGACTGGTTGTGTTCAGTTATATTTGTGCCTGTTTTATACGTGTTTGTATAGTTCTAATAAACTCTATAATAATTTCAATGGAATTTTAATTCGAGTCCCGCTAACTCGTAACAATATATTAAAACTTAAGTATTTTTTCGTATATTATTACAAATAAAATTAAATATGCTACTGGTGTATTCGGGGATTCCCAGAAATATCACAACTAAATCTCTTAACGATTTTTAGTTTAGGAACCTTTGGTACACCTATAAATTACGGAAACTCACTTCCAATTTCACGTACAATAGAAAAGCCAGTAAGTAAATAATAACTATCATTATGGTAGAGTATAAAAGATGACTTAGAAAAAAATTTGGAGGATACTTACTAAAAACACAATGGGGTATCGGCTGCGGTTGGAACGTTCCCGTGGAGTACAAGCAGGTGTAGATATCAGCTGATGGCGTGCTGTAACTGGATCCAGCGGGACAGGTCAGCCGACAGCTGAATTTTTCCGCGTCTCCGAAGCAGCTGTAACCACCGTTGAAGGCGAGTTTGCGGACGTCACACACATTGGAGGCTGAAATTTTTTAGGTATTAAATTAGACTACTCTGGATTTTGACGACGGCCCTCTTAGAGTTGTATTGCAATATATTTATAAATCCAATTTTAAAAAATTCTAGAAAGAAAGAAATCGACTTCAAGAGTAAACTAAAAAGCAAAAACATATATTTTCTAGAACATCTTAACGTCAGTGCGAAGAAAATGAAAAATTATTGTATTCGTATCTACTGTACTAAACAAAATTGACGCCTTTTAAATGTGATGTTGGCGTGGAATGCTAAAAATTCCGTGGATATATCGCCGAACAAATACCTCCATACTGGAAGAACTCAAGATTGGAAATCACCAGATGTTATCAGCAGTATGCCGACAACGGATACCGAAACGCTTTGGCCACATAGCCCGCAAGAACATAGACAACGTGCAAGGACTTGTGGTCACTGGGACAGTTGAAGGCAACAGACCTCGTGGTAGAACCTCCGAATAGGTGGATTGATTAGGTTACTGATCAGTTGGACATGCCGATAAATTCAGCCCTCCACCATGTGCAAAATCGTTCTCGGTGGAGGAGAGCAATTATGTACTGTCATTAAAGTCACGATCCTCAGCAGTGAGGGAACTACTTAAAAGAAGAAGAATACGGGTATACGCTAATGGGATCTCCTTTTATTCTACTCTAAGGGAGAAAGGAGCACGGAGAAGAGATAATTATTTACTGAATTGTTTACTTACCATATTGACATTGCGGTCCTCTGTAATCCGCGGGACATTGGCAAGTGTTGACACCTAAACAGATTCCTCCGTTCAGACAAGGAGGCTCGCACTCTGGGTCGCAATCAGGTAGAGAGGTCCAGTCAGTTCGAGTTGGCTTCCATTCACCGTTGACGCACTTAATGTTCGCAACAGATGAGCCGTCTATGAATTTGTAGCCCGCCATACAAGATATTGTGCACATCCTTAAATCGAGTACAATAAAATCCTATTTAATCCGATAATAATATAATAAATAATTATAAGATAATCGAGTGGAACTCAAGAGTTGGAAAAAGATGTAGAGGACGACAGTACAAGAGATGGGAGGACAATTTGAAACACACAGCAGGGAGATTAGGATACGGAGAAATAGGCTACAAATAGCTCGAGAGAGGCCTTTGTCGAAGGACAAGCTAAGAAGGGAGTATAATTGGATACCAATAAATTTAATTTGAAGTGTCGAGTTTGTGCAATGAATTTATAACTGAGAAAAAATCTGTTTGTCCGAATGAGCCCTATTCCAAAAAATACTTTTTAGAAATTTCCTCTGTCTATTTGTCAGAGCTTCACATAAAAACGAGTCAATGGATTTAAATGAAACTGGCCGCATCCTATTTACCAAACACATCTAGGTCATCCAGTTCGGCGGCGGAAACAGCTGAATCACTCAAGCGGCGCAAATATGCAACCCTCAAGGAGAGTTATATGTTTGTGCCGCTTGCTGTCGAGACGCTTGGACCGTGGAGTTCTGACGCCATGAGCCTCTACCAAAATTTATCAAAACGACTCATTGACTCTTCAGGTGATCAGAAGGCCGGTGCCTAACTCAGGCAACGGATCAGTATGGCGATCCAGCGAGGAAACATAGCCAGTCTTCTGGACACCTTACCCATAGAAGAACGGTGATCTAGGCTCAGTATTCTACTTGTAGTCTTGAGGGACTATAGGTAGAATACAATGTCAATATGTTTTCTTTTATTGTATTAGATTATTTATGGTAAAATGAAACACAACACAGAGCTAAATTGTTCAGCTAATCCCGGGTTCATATTTAAGATACTTTTTATCCTCATAAATATCGTTCTTTAGTTGGGATAGATGAATATAACTCATAGCAACGCGAACGAAGATTTGCTGATACACGTATTTTATAAGCAAGAAAGTTTATAAGGATTAAATTTTCTCTTTCACACAAAAACTACGAAAATGATTTTTTTTATATTTCCGTTTTCGGAACTGATCACATTCTACATCATGCTTAAACATTTTATAGAACCATACTATAATATTATATAAAATGTGTTCATGTATATGAAGACACTGCTTGCTTTATAGTAAATAGCACTGTAATACGTCCTGTAATGACGGACGTATGAACATGACGATTTCATATGGGGTCCCCTTTCGGCTAAATGACTAAGGAATCCTAAAAATCGATTGAACTTACTCCGATGAGCATTGCCTCCTAGAGTTCATTGGCATCGGTGGATAAGTGAGACAAGGCTTCTTCTCGAACTCGCAGCGCTGACCATAGTAATTGGCAGGGCAGAAGCAGGTGTTCCTGTCGATACAAATCCCGTTGTTCTTGCATTGGATGTCACATACCGCTACAAAAAATTTAAGAAACATTATAGAGAGGCTGAATGACTATCAGTCCTATTCATATTGAGTTAGAGTAAGTGAGGGCTTCTTTAAGAACCATAAAGAAACCTTTAAAACACTAACTCAATACGAATAAGACCGTATTCCTTTAAAGCGACATTCGGATAATATGTCGGACGAAAACATTTTAGTTTCAAATAACAAAAATGTATCCATTCATTCATTTATTTCAACTAGTGGTCGCCTAGTGGTCGAAATTCTACCATAATTAATTTAAATTATAAGTTTGAATATTATTAAGGTTCTGTTGTCAAAGACTATATTTCTATAATCACAGATTTCGCCAAGGCTACACTGTTAATTTGACTTTAACAATAAACAAAAGAATATATATGCGTGTGTGTGTCGGATACATGGTAGTGTGTGTAATGTTTTTTTTATTGGTTTAATGTATTTTTAATGCATAATTTAAAAAAACATATTAGCATTCTGCATTCCTCTATATAAACTATGAGTGTGCGAAATTTCATACTCCTCCGTCCGCGCAATTTTCGTAAAATGGGGTACAAAGTTTTTGCTTCACATATTAATATAATGATTTATGGCCGGTTCTTACATCTTATTATTCATTCACTTGCCTTACCATCAGTTGAATTTTGACATGACTTGTATGGAGCTTGTCAAAATTTAACCGATAGTAAGGCAAATCAACGGTTGGTAAGATATGCGACTGGTCATTAGAATAATCTCTCCGTGTAGGAACGGTGAAAGAATACAATTTAATTACAAGAAGAGGCGACAAAACAACCCATAGTCAGCTGGTAGGGCATTTGCCCGTCTGGATGGCTACCACCTCTGGTCTAGAGTATACCGCCATAACAACTTTGAGTTGTGTTCCGGCCATCAGTGGCCAAGTTCCAGTTTCTCCTTCAAGGCCGGCAGCACCTCTGGTATTGTTAATGTCCATAGGCGACGGTAACCACTTTCCATCACAGTTGGGTCGTCAGCTTGTCTGCTATGCTTCAGCAAGAAAAAAAAGAATCAACAAAAGTGAGCCATATAAAGATAATCCATCCATGTCACTGAATTCCGTGATGTCCTTTCAGTTTCGTGCCTTTGAAATAAATTGATACAATTTGGTTGATATATAAATACAGTCGAACATCGATAAGTCGGAAACCTCCCAAACTCGAAAGAAATTGTGTTACCTTCAACCCCAAAACTTTTGTTGCTCGAAATCTGAACCCTCTATAAGTTGAAATAATTAATGAGTCCCTATACGCAAATTCAGTGCTTATTTTCCCTCCATAAATAAAATAAAAAAAATAGACCTATATATCTCGAACATAGCAATATTTGATTTTACAACATCTATAAATATAAATGTAATATAAATCTTAACCTTTACAAGTCGAATGTTTCCAACCTTATAAAATTCGCTCTAGTTGTAATCCCCTATAAGTTGAAAACTCTATAACTCGAATTTTTTGGCGTCTCCCTTCAAGTTCGGCTTACAGAGGTTTTACTGTCATGTTATTTTAACATTTTTTCACATCCCTATTATGTTACAACACTACGCCTTTTAGGTCTTTGACCTATGACTAAAATTAGCAAATCGTTGTCATACATTTATCAATGACATTGAACATTTATTTAGGTCGTTATTACATAAAAAGTGTTTAAAAATACAAAACAACGGACGTGTGGATTTGTGCGCGTTTCCGACACAGATTGCTCCTACGCTCCTTCAGATAATTTAATACCTAAATAACTGTTTATTTAGGTATATAACATTAAAATTATAAATGTTATAGTAATGTTTTATCTTATTTGCATAATTGTTGCTAAGTTACAAGATCATGAGTAGGCGTTTGACGACCAAATGAAGATCAAATGTTTGTTTCAAAATAAAAAATAAATTATATTCTACTAAAGAAAACTAACAGATATAGGAAAGGAAAGAAACATTGGATAGTTTAGGTAAAATTGTTAACAAATTTAAAACTAAAGTAACACAATCTTGTCCTAAGAGGGGCCTCAGTCTCAGTAGGTCTGTTAAAACCAGCGCTGATCTTCCGCTGAACCTGAATGTTTGCGAGCAAGATAATATTGTTTCAACTTTAAATTACCGAAGGGACCAATTAACATTGATTTTATTCAATTTATCGAGTATTTTTCAAGGGACCGGAATTTTTTTTAAATTATCGAGAGTAGATTGTATTTATATATATGATGTAACAAGATACCTATCATCGGTGGTGGATTTAGGCTGAATGGCGCCTTAGGCTACGTTAGAAATGACACCCCTTTTTAGGGTCCCATAGAAATTATAGTAGAAACAGAACCCGTTTTTTTAATAACGAAGGAGGAATTCGCTTCGAACTGAATTTGGGTCGGTGGGGGCAACGGACCAAATGCGGAGAAAATATCAAAAATGATTTCCGCAACAGACTGCTGAACGTGGACTCTGTACAGGCTTTATCAACTACCTCGCTAAACCTTAACCGGCACCTCTTTAGCACGCAATGGATTGGGACGACACCGGATCTAGTATACGTGGAGCAGAAACAGAATCCTTAGGGGCTATTCATTAATTACGTAATTTTGATGATTTTTTGCCCCCCCCCAATGGACGGATACATAAGATTTCTTGAAACCCCCTTCTTCTTACGTAAGATTCAATCTCGTTTTTCCGAACAACAAAACGTTATTAGAAAAGCATCCAAAATTCATAGTTTAACGTAAATCAAAGATTTTTATTCTTTAGCAGCTAATTTAGGTTATACTCTTTCATTGTTATCAGATATAGATTGTCTTACTTACTTAATTTTCGACTTGTAAAATTTACGTAAGGATGGGTTTTACTCCCCCACACTAGCACTGTTCAGCCGTCCATATTTTTTATACATTCACTAGCCAGCGGCTTCGATCGCGTAGATTAAAAATAATCATAGTTTGAGTACTTAATCAAAAAAAATTAAACAATAGCTCCTATTTCACCCCACTAAGGGTTCAATGGAAAACATCGTGATGAAACCTGCAAATCGAGATAACCGATGTGTCAAACCTGCCAAGCCGCCTTGGACAAGCGTGGCGGGTATACTGTCCGTTGTCCTATAGTGGGAGGCCCGAGCCCAGCAGTGGGACATTTATGGGCTGCTATTATAATAAGGGTTCAATTCCGAAAAACGCCAATACATGTCATCATTTATTTCTAAATGACGGTTTATCATACAAATTTTCATGCCCTTTTTCATCTCCTTAGGGATTGAACTTTCAAAAATCCTTTCTTATTGCGCACCTACAGTAGATAGAAGGAATCCGCATGCAAATTTTCAAAATACTAAGCCCATTAGTTTGGGCTGTGCGTTGATATGTCAGTCAATGATTGAAGAGCAACTATATAAACTAACAGCCCATAAATATCCCACTGCTGGGCTCGGGCCTCCCACTATAGAGGAACGGACAGTATACTCGCCACACTTGTCCAAGGTGGCTTGGCCGATGTGACATATCGGTTATTACAATGTGCAGGTTTCATCACGATGTTTTCCTTCACCGATGTTAGCACGTGGTAATTGTAACAATATGCACGGTAAATCTATATCTATCCGGTGCACGAATTTTAAGTAGTGGGGTAGTGGAATGGGGGATGCATACTTACCCCTACTGCAACCGCTATAGTCCGGAGTCCTTTAGTTTTTTTAATTTAAAAAAAAACGAAGAAGAACATTACAGAGTACATTCACATATACTACAAGAGTAACCATGAAAATATTCAAAATAGCGGCCAATAAAGACGAAATTATAAATCTTGTGTATAAAATAGATAGTAAATGGTTACAGTCGGTTCTGGCACTCGTCGACCGCTGCCGCGGCACGCTTGATTCGCTCTCTCTGCTCGAGCGCTTTGGTCTAAAGTAACCTAACCTATCCTAAATCACTGTTCTAGTCACTGGTCACGACCTTTCACCACCCATCATAATAATGTTAGTGAAAAACTAGGTGAGGCTATGTTTACCAAAAATAAATATTTCCAGAACTCCGGAACCTAAGATTTGCAGAAAGGGTAAGTATACCTACCCCTCAAGCCACCACGCCCACCCACTACTTAAAATTCGTGCACCGGATAGCTGAGTAGCAGTCATATGCACATTAGGTCAGAAAACTGCCTAATTGATGCATGCGTTCCGGCCATTGATATATGCGTTCCGGCCAGAATTCGAACCCGCACCCTTTGAGTTTAGGACGTTTGCGCTAGCCATTACGCTACTCATGAAATTATATTAGCATAGGATAAGTTTGAATACGAATTTTATAAATACTTACGTGTATACTGCTTTTTCGCGTTGTTGGAAAACTCCGAATAATTGCTGGAATAGACGTTTTCCATTAGTATCGAATTATTATAAGAAAGCACACATATATATATATATATATATATATATATATATATATATATATATATATATATAATATATATTATACATAATATATTAATTATGACAAAGTAGGAAAATAGCATATACTTATACAGTATAGATTTTTAATTAACACACATCAAATTTTACCGCCTAAATTATTATGTTTAAAATATTCTACAGGCAGATTAGATTCGAGACGTTTTTTTTTGCGTCTGTACTAATGTTTGTATATTTACAGGACTTCTAAATTTGAAATTTAAATTTTCTTGAAATTTAGTATTAAAATTGTGTTTAATATTAATTATTTTAATATAATTAGTTTCATATAAGTATCTGCCTATATAAATATATAAAAAGTATTAGTGTATTCATTTATATACTGACCGTACACTACTACAAACGCAATAACGTCTCGAAGCTAATTAATCTGTACATTATTATTCGAAATATAGAGATTAAATTTCTTTTTTATCTTTATCCTATTAACTAAAGTTGAAATTACGCGGGAATTAATTCGTTTGGTTGAACTGTGTAATTCAACTTTAACTAGCGGGACTTCATTTGTGTTACTTTTAAAATCCCAACAAAGGCTACATCTATATATAACACTACATATACCTACTACACACCAATAAATAAAATTGAAATGTCTGTAATTTAATTAACAAAATATAAGTGAAACCTGCTATTTATATGACACCCCAAGCATAAATAGCCGTTTTTAGAATATCTGTTTGTTAGTCTGTTTCCCTCGGATAGTTTCGAAACTGCTTAACGGGATTTCAATGAGAATAGGTATTCATCTCTACAACATTCATACACTGTAAAGAATCTTAAATTTTGGCTTTATTTATTATACTATCCGTTGATTTGCCTTACCGTAAAACACTTCTTTAAATGTTAATTTATTAGCGGAGTGAAAACATGTGTTTTAACAATGAGAACTACACGTGCGAATGAGGCGATTTTAATGTGCAGAGAAAAAATTACGTGTAATAAAACAAAAGAAAATTTAAATATATTATGTTCCAAATTTAAACATTATATATATTTCGTGGCCAGTACTAAGTCGCACCAAATTTTTTTATATTTTTTATTACATGAGTTCAGCAGACAGGCAGACGGCCCACTTGATGGAAAGCGGTTACCATCGTCTATGGACATTTGCAACGCCAAAGGTGCTAGCTACAAATGCGCTGCTGCTCTCTTAAGGGAGACTAAAACCTGGTCACTAATGCCGGAACACAACTCCAGGTTGTTATGGCGGCATACTCTAGACCAGGGTTGGTAGCGATCCAGTCGGGCAAATATCCTACCACCTGGCTGTGGGTTGTTTTGTCGCCTCTTACGACAGGCCGTCCGGCCGCAGGAAATTGTATTCTTTTTCCGTTCCTGCACGGATGAATATAATTATATAATATTGCCTCTTTGCTTCAATAATGTGATAATTCCGACAACTCATATTTTTATTTCATAACTAAGATATGCCCGCGTTTTCGTCCACGCTTGAAATGAAATTCCCGCGGGATCCCCGGACACAAAGTATGGCAGCATTTAAAAAATGAATGTAAGCTATCGTTTTAGTGCAAACTGTGTCGGAATAAGGTAATTTTTATGCATCCGAAAAACTTCAAACCGCTTCCGGGAAAAAATTCCGAGGGACTTCAATTAATTTAAATTGGATATTTGACTATGCAGTCAACAGAGATTTTTTATCATCGCACAAACATAGCCTTATTGATATTTTATAAAAATACTGGCCTATTACGTCACAATTTTGGCGAGTCATATAACTTATTAGAGGGATAGATAGATATAACACTTTATTGCTCACCAAAATAACATAATACATTAATTACAGTATTTTTAGGCAGAACAATAGGCGTTCTTATAGCTTAGAGCGATCTCTTCCAGGCAACCTAACTTATTACTTATTATTCATTATTATTTAAACTATGATTAAAATTATTTCTGTAATGAATTGCTAAAAGTAAGATGATAACAAGATGTTTTGACACCTGCTCTATTATATGAATTCTATTTTACAATTTATTCTACAATGTGTCAAATAGCCAATTAAGTCGTTCTTCTTTCGTGCGACAGAGTCTAGCATGGACTTTGTACTAGTGTGGACTAGTAATGTAAATTTTCTAAAGCATGTAACGGCAGGAATCATTTAAAACACAAACACTTACACTTCTCCAGAATTGCTGTGCCAGGTTTTACTGCTATCTGAATATCTTGACGGTTGTCCAGAGTGGGTTTTTGTACCCGGATAAGCGGTCTTGGTTCCGGAATAATAGCTCTTTGTTCCGGAATGAGCAGTTTTGGTGCCTGAATTCGTTTTTGTTCCGGAATAAGTCTTTGCTCCAGAATAACGCCTGGGGTGGCTAGATTTAGAAAACTGTTGGTTCCTTAAGTAAGCTGGTACGTATGCCGGGGCCTCGACGTCAGATTGGCTGTACCAAATAAATGAAAGAATGAATAATTTGTCAAAATGTTTAGAATTTTGCACGTTCCATGTGACATTTAATAATGATCTTCTTGTATATAAAAAATGAATCGTAGAAATGTATGTGCGCAGATAACTTGAGAACCACTTTACCGACTTTGATTAAACTTTTTGTGTGTGTTTGGGTGGGTCCCCAGATGGCTTAGATTTACAACAGGAACCGGTAGGTGGCGCTGGGATAGAGTTCTAGGATCTTCCTAATCTCCTGAGCCAATTTTGATGATTTTGTTTTTGTGTGTTTAAATGGGTCTCCGGATGGTAGAATGGGAACCGGTAGGTGGCACTAGAATCGGGGTCTAGATTTTTATTTTTTCAGGGCAGGACAACGTCTGTCGGGACAGCTAGTTTATAATAAAAAGTGGTTGTTAATAAACGTACAAAATGGCATGTAAAAGCATTTTGGTGGTCTAATGGCTCGTCTAGTCGTAAGAATGTAGGGAACATATAAATATTTATGAAGATAGAGTGGCGTGCCATTGGAATTGACAGAATACCGAAATCAGGCCAACTTACGATTGAGATCCGGTGATTTTGACGATATTCAGGGCGTTCCACTAATAGCTCACAACGCCCAAAATGCTCCGTTAGCCGTTCCACAAGGCGACCGCGGTCGTTGTGGTCGTGACGAAAACGTCACTAATGACGTCATCATTTTCGATCACATAACGCTCACAACGACCCAAGTCAATAGGTGGGTCGAATAACCGTTCCACTTGGGTTTACGATTGTAACGCCGGCAAGTAAGTGGAACGAGTCAATCGCGGTCGTGAACGTGATCGTTGTGAGTCTCTAAAGGAACGTAGCCATTGTAATAGTAGAACTTTTATTGTAGTATAGGTTCGCGTTTAGCCATGATCTCGTCTGATACAAGACGTAGATATGGTCTAAGGTGAAGCACGCTTACCTAGAAGATACCTATTTACATGGGTCTTAATGACACCCAAGTTGTATCGGAAAAAACAGACTCCGGCAATGAGTTACACTCTTTTGCGGTGCGCATAATAAAGGTGGATGCGAAACGATTCGTTCGTATAGGTGTCATGTCCACCATATAGCGGTGCCGCATGCCAGTGCGTCTGGTAGTCCGATGGTGGAAGGGAGACGGTGGGATCACTTTCCAAAGTGTATCCGATAGAAAGCCGATAGGCTGCTACCTTACATTGTTGCTAAAGACTTTGAATTCTGTCACTGAATAATTGGTCATTGCCTATCAGCTTCCTGGCTCTCCGCTCAGTCGACTTTAGTGCCTCGAGTTGGTATTTCGCTGGCCCGTCCCAAAGGTGAGAACAGTACTCCATGCATGCCCCTGGCCCCTGGTCTAGAGTATGCCGCCATTACAACCTTTAGTTATATTCCGACATCACTGCAGTTCCCGCTTCTAGGCCGGCAGCATATTGGTACAGTTGGACAACCAGGTTACATCACATGGGCCATAAGCCTCCTTGCTGTATTTCAACATTAAAAAAGTGGATATTTACCTGCTATCATTCTGTATAAAGTCCGTTAATCATAAGTAGCTTTATGATAACATAAAGCATAAGCTTAACTTACCGTATTATTATCTTAATTAGAATATGCTCACCTTAGACAATACATTATTCGTCTAAGAGGCTCAAGAATTTGTTAATTGATTTATTAATTAATTTATTCTATTTTGTTGGAGTATGTTACATAGACAAACTTTTTGATAACCACCAGTTTTATTCTTTACTCTACTGACATATTTAATTTTTATATATACTCCTCTTTCATATTTTTTCTTTCATTACCTTGTTAATATAATTTTTATTACAAAATTACATTTTATTTTCTTGTACAGTTTAAATTTATGAATAGTAGGCGCATTCAGCACTTACAATTCTGTATAGAGTCAGTAAATCATAAGTAGCTTTGTATTTTTTTAATTTCTTTTATTGCATGAGTTCAGCAGACAGGCAGACGGGCCACTTGATGGAAAGCGGTTACCATCGCCTATGGACATTTGCAACACCAAAGGTGCTACAAATGCGCTGCTGCTCTCTTAAAGGAGACTGGAACCTGGTCACTAATTCCGGAACACAACTCAAAGTTGTTATGGCGGCATACTCTAGACCAGGGTTGGTAGTCATCCAGTCGGGCAAATACCCTACCACCTGGCTGTGGGTTGTTATGTCGCCTCTTACGACAGGCCGCACGGCCGCAGGAAATTTTATTCTTTCTCTGTTCCTGCACGGATAGTATAAGATCCGTATATTAAGATGTAGGTATGGTAAGTTGAGCATAAGATAATTAAGCGGTACGGTGTGAGCATATTATAATTATGATTACAATATACCTTAGACCATACATTATGCGTCTAAGATGCTCACAAATATATTCTAACTCACATGATAGGAACGACAGGCGTGTGCGTTATGCACTAAGGCACCACAACTACTAATTTAGCAATACATACCCATAACTCTCGGAATAACCACCATATTGGTTGCCTGGTTGTCCTGTTACTTCATACCCAGCATTGGCAAAATAAACCCCGATTAATAAAATCAAAGCTTGTACTATTAACATTTTGGACAGTTAAGAACCCATTTAAAATTAATACACCACTTGTCGCCTAGAGAAGCAAAACCGGACTGAATCCTGAATTATTTTAATCTCCGTTTTATAAAATCACGGAGTCCATGTAATAATAACCAACATCATCCTTTTGATAAGCAGTATTATCTATGAACACAGGATGCTTAACATATATAAATCCATTGTCGTTCGATTAAAAAAAAATACTGTCAAATTGTTCGCGCCATTTCTAACAGAATTTTCTTCTGAACATCGAGAGACAATTGAAATAAAAAAACATTGATTTTTTATTAAAATGCCACGAACTAAATGCAAAAGGTTGTCTAAATCAGAAAGGAAGGTAATTTTCTAAAGTATTTCATAGTTCCACGTCATATTTGTCCAATATTCCATTGTTGCAGTGAGATCAGCAATTTATGTGACCCGTAAATCGCGCTTGGATAAGGCCGGATTTTTATCTTGCTATCCATTCTTGTACTTTAGTAGGAAATTTAATTTTTATTTGTATATTATGGACGACCACGGGCCATTAAAATGGCCCGGACTTTTGAAGTGCTTGCGTGGGGCTATGGGAAGGCCAACACGTAGAGGCCTCTTCAACGATTTTAATGTCAATGTAGTGTGACACTGACCGACAATTATCCGTCTACATGATTTAAAAATGCCCCCTAGAAGCCCCGGCCAGTGTAGGACTATTGTAGGAAATGAGAACCAAAGAGGCTATTGCGGTGAACTACTAGTAGAACTGGGGATCTGGGACTATGACATCTATATTATTAGGTTAATTATTATAATGTGACTTCATCCCCAGTAAAAAATATTTCATTTTACGGAGTTAGACGGATAATTTTTATCTTTCTATTTGGAAATATCAGCCAAAGTAATCCATATCATATAAACTTGAATCATTCAATGTCATTAACCACCGTCATGTCCTTTTAGTTGTGCCGTTCAACCAAATTTATTCAAGTTAGTTGATCCGTCTAATATAAGCATTATGTACATTTTTAACCTTTGTCTTCTTTCTACCTCCACGCCGTTCGCGATGGGTTAGGTGTTCATCTTCACATCCTTGAGCCCCTTCGCTCGTATATGTACACCGCGTTTCTTAGGAACGTTTCTCTTGAGCTCTGCGGGGATTTGGAATGAACTCCCAGCTGAAGTTTTACCACAGTCCTACGTTATAGGGTTCATCTCTGGTGTCGCAACATCCATAGGCGACGGAGCCTTCGACGCGCCGTCAGTCTGTCTGCTGTACATATTCTAGTTATACTTTTAAAAAACTAGTAGATATTTAATAAGTAGTAGGGGAAACGGGCAATGGCGCTCACTGGGTAATGCTACTCAAAAGTATATTTAACTTGGCAAACTTGGTACGTTGGATTACGAGACACAGGTTAAAGCGTGGGAGGTATGATGCGAGAGCAAACAGTAATTGTAAACACTAGCAGCAAGAGAAAGAGAAGTACGTCTGATTGTTTTCGGTCTCGCTAGCAAAATTGTTCGCTGAACGTTTTTACTAGTAACTTCGATATTTGTTTTTTTTTTATAATTGTTACTGCTATTTATTTAAATAATTATTTGTTGTATTTAGCAATCAAAAACACTACTTGATGTAGTTATCATACACAATAGGTTCTGGCATCAATATGCTTTTGCTGAGCGGCATTACCCGTAGTCGGGTAATAGCATCCAAAAAGGCCTTCCTTAATATTTTGCTAATTACTGATTATTAAAATAGTTTCATACATTTCGAGTAAAAGTAGTGATTACTGAATAAATGAACGATTGTATTATTTTGTCCAACTTTTAATATAAACTTATTATAGACTAGCTGATGCCCGCAACTTCGTCCGCGTGATGCGGTTTTTTTAACTATCCCATGGGAACTCTTTAATTTTTCTGGATCAAAGTATCCTATATGTTGGCCAGGGATATAAGCTACCACCATACAAAATTTCATTTAAATCGGTCGTCGTTTCGCGAGATTAGCCAGTACAAACAGATAAACAGACAAACAGAGAAACAAGAAATTTGAAAAAAATCTATTTTAGTTCTATTTCACTTCTCGCATCCCCCTGACTCGGTTTTTAGCATTTTGTTTCATTGTACAGAAATTTGACCTCTACAATTTTATTATAAAATATGTATAGATTAAATAAAAGGTTTTCCTTATGTGACCGGCATGCCCCCTACTTCTCCTGAGGCATTTTTTTATTGCGACATTAGTAAGCAGGCAGACGGCTCAGCTCATAGAAAGTGCTACCATCGCCTATAAACGTTTGCAACACCAATGATGAATAGAATAGTAGGTATTTTACCCTATTTATATTATTTTACTCTGCGTATTTTACCGCCTGTATAACGGGGAGTGTTCCAAAGAATAGTTTGACCTGGTGCCAAGGCCTCAGTTTTACAAACGTACCGCTCGCCAGCGACGGGGTATTCGTTCATCCCTATTTCCTTGAGCTCCCACGCTCAATCAACTACGCAACGATTCTCTAGAACATTTATTCCGCGTACAACAATGATCTGGAGGGAACTTCCCGATGCGGTTTTCCCTTTGCGCTATGACATGGGGTTCTTTAAGGGCGTTATAAAATTTCTTATAGGTCGGCTACATGTTGGCGACATTCCTGGTGTTGCAAACGTCCATAGGCTACGGTAACCACTTTCCATCAGATGGGCCGTCTACCTGTTTGCCTGCTTCCGGCAATAAAAAATAAATAAAAAAATCGCGAAATTTTAACTTTTCGCTCCTTCTGAGTTCTTGAGCTCTGGCCTTACTCATCTTTGATTTTGTTCCATAAAGAAACAGAAAACAGATGCTAGACTTATGAAAATACATTGGGAAGTCGATGAATATATTTCCAAAAATAAACCCATAACCGAAAGTAAAGCAGAATCTTATTTGCAAGAAATGACATACTATAAGAATATTTGCCGTCGCGACCCAAGATCTGTGCAGGCGAGTGTCATTATATTTCTACTGTGCAACTAACTATATAAAATTAAATTGTTCGTCTGGGATCCAAAGTCAAATTTTTATTCAAAGTAAGTTCCACTGGAGGACACTTTTATGTCAAAATTTTAATCTACTTCCTATCCTATGTACGCCGCTTCGCAACGTGTTATCGCTGTTTAAAGAAGAAGAAGCGGCAAGAAATTCCCCAGCATCAAGTCTAGTTTAAAAAAATTGTTCATAATTATCGATCAATATCAGGCTTTTTTAATACATATAGAAGTTGTAATATTTTTACCAAATTTCCCATGCAAGGAATCGACTCGAAACCTCTGCGCTTCACCCGCTCAACCGCGGAGGACGTCAAAAATTTGCCTTTAATAAACTCCGAAACGGCCGAACTAATTTCAATGAAAATTGTACGAATTAAAACAAGAAATTTATCTTAAATTTTGGTTTCTGGTTTCGATATCCTGTAGGGTTTATAAGACATGAATATAAAGTCTCACGCGAACGAAGCGGCGGATATGACTAGTGTTTAAAAGTGTTTTGTTCGTTTCATCTTCTTCTTGTGATATATAAAAATAAATGTTTGTCTGTATGTCCTTTATTGAATCGTAAACTATACATTTGATCATGTGATGATCTTTAGCAAAGTTGTTGTGCATGAACCAAAGAAGGTTTCTGAGTTGGTTCACAATTGGACCCGGTAGGTGGCGCTGCTGTCGGCATATGGATTGAAGCTTTTCCGGGCAGGACGACGTCTGCCGGGACAGCTAGTCTTTAATAAAAACACTTAACATGTTAAACAAATTTGGCCCGTATTTTAAAACAATTTAGGGGGACCCGGTCCATGAAAGAAGTCAAACATACGGAGTTGCAATAGCCGTATTTAATCCTGCCAGAGTAATTATATGCTAATTCATAAATCGATGTAGTTAATTATTGAATAATATGTTTTATTAAATATTTCAAAATTGTAAATTATTATTGACGTGAAACTTCCTTCGAATCGTTGTGATTTGAAACTCAATGAAACGAAAAAGCGCCTCTAAAAAGAGATAAACATATAAATCTATAGGACTAAGCCTGCGAGAGAATGAGGTACGAATTTTACATTTTGCAGTACAGATTAGGGAGTCAATAAGACCGATGATTAAACATAGGTCCAATTTGCACCGAAATAAGACTGATAATAATATTTTTTAGACTAAAACAGTGAAAAATGTAAAGTGATACTTAAGAAGTTTATTTTGAATTATAATATGTTGAAGGATGTAGGCTAAAGGAATTTTTTATTATAAATATTTATATTAATAAAAGTTAGAGAAGAATTATCTGTGAGTATATTCTCTGAACTTTCACTTCTACGGCGTGTGAACCGCACATACATACACACAATTTTTTTCCGTAGGACTTTGTGGCGCGGACTCTACAAGTGCTTATTATAATCCGACCAAGATGAACATTATTAAATATACGATGTGTCAGAATTTAGGTATCACAGAACTTTCTAACCAGAACAGGCTATTGTTAAATTTAAATCGCTTAATACGATTTTTACTGGACTTATCAGCAACACTCAGAAACAGGATATGCAGACTGCGCCTGCGCATTGGCGCCGGATAGATATATCAACGGAAATCGTCTTCTTGGAATCCTGCTATGCTAATAATTTTCCTCTCTGATATCAATTTTGCCCTATTGGCCTAGTTTCACAGAACTACGGGAAAATCACGCAATCATAAACAAAGGAGATGCACCCATACATTCTTGGGCCCAGATTGTAAAAAGA
The DNA here is from genome assembly GCA_039645545.1 of Dendrolimus houi. Lineage (NCBI taxonomy): Eukaryota > Metazoa > Arthropoda > Insecta > Lepidoptera > Lasiocampidae > Dendrolimus > Dendrolimus houi. The sequence continues at coordinate 4,293,760 of CM077127.1, read as the reverse complement.
TGAGAGTGCCTTTAAGGTTTATTTTTATTATGTTGACATTTTTATAATTGTAGTGGGCTATATAATTGTAGTTATTTTTTTTTTTTTTTTTTATTATTTTGACAGTACAATGCAAGAAAACTTAACTTATTCGTATTATATTCTACTCATAGTCCCTCAATACTATAAGTAGAATACTGAGCCCAGATCACCGTCTTCTATGGGTAAGGTGCCCAGAAGGCTGGCTACGTTTCCTCGCTGGATCGCCATACTGATCCGTTGGCCGAGGTAAGCACCAGCCCTCTGATCACCTGAAGAGTCAATGAGTCGTTTCGATAAATTTTGGTAGAGGCTCATGGCCTCAGGACCCCATGGTCCAAGTTTAGTTATTTTGAATGAATTAATTGTGTGGTGTAAGTATTTTCATATTATTAATTATTGAAATCGATTCACATAAATCGACTAAGGTAATTGATATGGTATTTTAATTGTGACTATATTTTTAAAATTTCTCCTCTTCCAGATAAAATTTAGGGCTAATGTTTTCTATTTTGTAATAGAAAAATACAACGCTTTTTTGAGCAATATCTCAATTGTTACATTTCTTTGGGCCGAAAGTCCCCCCGTCTCGTTTATAACCTAGCATATTTGTTGACACTTGACATCTTTGTCTTCCGTGATCACGGCCACTGAAAAGTGGCCGAACCGTCGGAATAACAAAAATCAAATAAATTACCGCGCTTAAAACAGTTAAAGCGTAGTTTTATTAGCATATTTGTTTTAGAAAAACGAGGTAAACAATAAACAAATATTTATTACTATAACAAATTTTAAAAAAGTTTTCTCTATCTCACACTTTCAAATTTCACTTTTCAGTTGAATTCTTCATTATATTTCATAGAAAACTTAACCAAAGCAAAATTCGGGATTTACCATTGCCCAACAGTGGCCACGCAACATGAGGGTAGCTAAAATGTTCACGACATAAACGGCAAACACACAAAGTCAAAGTGGCGAAGTCCGTCAGTGGCGGAACTCCATACACCTCTAATTATTTCCTTGTTTGAATAGTTACGACGACAACCAATCAGTCAGTGAAGCTGCACCATTAGCACCATTGAATTCTGTCTTCGAATTGTAGTTGGCGTTAAATTCCGTTTAAAAAAGTTAAAAACGAGTGGTGTATGAACTTACCTTATTGTCGGACTTCCTCGCCTTAACTATATTGTATATTGCCAAATTAAGCAAGTTACGCTTGTCTTATGCGTAATATACAACAGACTACCCTGGGGCCAGTCCCAAACACCCAAACCATAGTAAATAACGGAACAAATTCGTTTCCGAAATTTACCATACCAGAAATCGAACCCGGAGCTTCTGCGTTGCAGTGAAGTTACCTGTCAAAGGCTTAGCCCGCTCAACCACAGAGGCCGTCAAAATTGATATTCGCCGAAACTCTTTTGTTCTCTGTGTTTTATTAGTACGGGTAACGGCTGATTTTGTTCCTGTGACGGCTGTTACCCATGGATGAGAGTCCACGGCGGCTAGACGTCGTAGCCTTCAATATATATGCGTGGCTCGATACGTATTCAGCCAATTTATTTTAAGTTACATAATTGACAATAAACAAGTTTACTTAATTACATATGCATTCAATTATTAAATCGATAGGAGTAGAAAGGTAATCTAAATTAAAAAAATTAATTCTCTTACGAGGGACGTGAACAGATGCTACAATCAATTCTAACAATATTTACATATGCAAGAACAGGGGATTTATCTACATGGTATCGTTTTATCATGGTAAAAGAATTCTTCTTCCGTGGTTTTACATACCTGCATAGGAAATATTTCGATAGAAATAGTTCTAATTACTACAACAATTAATGCATTATTTGACTCTTTTTATTCTACAAAACTCTGACGTCGTAAGTTTTTACCCTTGTACAAAATTTATGAGGTTGTAACCTTTTGTATATAAAATAATAAAAAGTAAGAGTGCTAATTGCAGTGTGCGCTCCCCAATTCTAAGGTTTTCTTTACTTTTTAGGTTTTAGAAAAACTAACGTATATGATGAAATTTATAATATCTGAAGAAAGAGGAAGTGCTCATCGTAACGTTGAAAATAAATATGTAGACTGCATTTCCCATTTGGAAACAGAATATGGTGCTTCATCTTATTCTTTGCCATCACCGGTATATTCTGTGGCAGAAGAAGACAGGATTCTTACGCAGTGCTTCCATGAGGAGATAATCAATAACGATCCTATAGCAAATAACATCGAAAATATTGATTTATTTAGTGAAGATAATGTTATGGATCTATCTGTTTTGACAGCCCAAGAGGAAAATTCTATTTTGAATCTCGAAAAAAACATTGTGAATATTTCTCTAACAGATAATGATCACTTAGAACCGTGCAACGACTTACATTTACAGAATTCTCCAAGTATTCTTGCTAATACACCAGATATAAGTCACGTTACAGACTTATCAAAACCTCTGCAACGTATATTTCATGTTAAAAATAACGTAGACATAAGCAGACTTGTAAATCCTAACATACCACAACAGGAGAACACTAATAGTCTCAATAAAGAAGTCAACAAGTGTAAGGACGTAACTGTTCAAAAAGCAACAGTAATTACTGTAACCCCAGTCAAAGAAGACCTTCAATGCAATTCTAATAATTCCTCAAAATTAACCAAGGAACATGATGATATACATAAAAAAGTTTCTTTTGTAATACCCAAGGTAAATGTCACTAAGCAAATCGACCATGTTTCTAAAGACACATTCAATTCCACAATTTCCATTCAGTCAAATATGAAAACTAACACAAAAGCAAATACAGTCAATACAAAAAACTCTAACATGATACGATTGGGACAGAAATTAAAAGAAACTATGAAAATAAATACAGTTACAGAAAAGAAAACTGTTTCTAGTAAAGTTAAAATTAATAAAAATATAATAGAGAGTAAAGTTAAGAAACCGAAAAAGAGTAGAAAAAGCAAAACCAAAATCTCTGCTCTCAATAAAGTAAATGATAACATAACATTTATTCATTTAAATAACGATCGCATTGATGATGATGGTGTCATAAGTAAGGATATCATCAGTACTCTTAAAAATGTTCCACTAGTTAACACTGGAAAGAAAAATAATAAAGTTTCAAAGTCATCAAAAGCTAAAAAGAATTCACCAGCAACGAACTTTGATGAGCTTTCTTGGTTAAAAAGCATAAGATACGTTCGTGAACCAGATAGTATCGAATATCAAATTGGATTATATGATGATGATTTTTGGTACAATATTGCATTTCCTAGTGATATATATCAAGATTTTATCATATAAAGATGTACTAATTTCAGGTGTGTCATCATATTTTTTTCAAGAATAACTTCTCGGAGTTTCTATTATTAAAATAGTATAATGATTAGAATCTAGTCTTTTGAATTACTACAAAAATATTTAGATCTACAAATAACGGTAAATATATACATATTATATATACTGTTTATTAAAATGATTGATGACCATTACACATTGAGTATTTATTACATTAGCGTCTAAAAAAATGATTCGTATTGCTCCCAAATGTATTAAATTTTGTTTATCGCTTCCTCTTCGTACTGTATTATGATATATTTATACGATGTGCGGGTTATGACTCAGAACAGTATAATTACGCACTCTTCTTAAATAATACTAATGATAATTTGAAATAAAACCTTTAATAGCCGATTCCTATCTTACTATTCATTTACTTACCTTGCCATTGGTAGAAATTTAACACTACTTGTATAGAGCTTGTATCAAATTTTAACCAGTAAGGTGTAGTGGAACAAGCCAATAGATGGCGCTGCACAATAATTGAGGTTGCAAACGATTCCCGAAACGTAAAAACAATATATACAGTTTTTACAACAATAATAGCTGGGCCTAGGCCTGCGAGGGACAAGAAATACAAGAATGGAAGATCTGCCTTTGGGACGGATGAGTATATGGGGCACTTTCGTCAAAGGCAAATAAATATTTAGTAAGATAGGAACCGGCTATTTAAGCTCATTGATGTTTTTCTGCCTACACGAGGAACAGAGTGTGATATACATGCCATAAATCTTAAAATTTGAGTGCCACCAAGCGACATCTTCAGCTTTATCTTCATTTATTTGGATAACTATATAATATCATTAAATTGAACTACACAATTGTATAAAATTGGTTTGTTTGCATCTAGGTATTGTCGCTTTCTAGTCAAATAAATTCTTTCTCTTCTTTACTTCATAAAAGAAGTAGAATAGCGGATAGACTGAAAGAGAATATATAGGATTTAACGCAAGTTTAAAAGTAAAACGATTACCGCAGATTATAAATATATAATTGCAAGAAGACAGAAGGTAACATTATGACAAGACTGACAGTCCACTGGACTTATACCACAGTAAGCAACTTAACTAAATAAATCCAGTGGCGGATTTACACATTTGCTGCTATCCCCACCCCGTTCACGATAGCTTGATGCGCAGGGTTACCAACAATCAAAAATATTAAAACCTAAATCTATAGTCGAAAACACTTACAATCGCGTTAACTACTAGAAAATTCCAACATAAATTAAGAATAATTTACGTTTTATAATAATCTCTATTTATAACCTATGTTGCGATATTAAAGGCGCGTTCCTCTTGTAGCTCACAACGCCCAAAATGTTCCGTCAGCCGTTCCACATAGCGACTACGGTCGTTAAGGTAGTGGCGAAAACGTCAAAAATGACGTTAATAATTTCAATCACACAGCGCTCACAACGACCCACGTCAAGAGCTGGGTCGAAGTGGGCGTTGACCACAGAGCATGAATTCTCTCTATCGATTGATATTGAAAATGACGCGATTTTCAAATCAACCATTGACATTTGTGTATTTCGTCGTTAATGACATCAACGCTCCATAATCATAAACTCTAGTGGAACACTAGAGTTTATGAATGTAACGCCCGCAAGCAAGTGGAACGGGAAGAATCGTGGTCATGAAGCCTCTTGTGGAACGTAGCCTAATTGATGTTAATTTTCAGAATTTGGGTTACCCTGAACGTCAAGTTATCGTGAACGGGGTATAGAGGCAATTCGAATTTTGCCACCCCTACCGACTTACACAATTTTTTTATATGAAATTAGGACTATATGATTTATGTACTATCTTCCTAATTACGACACCTTTTTTCTCGTAATTGGTATGACTGGGAATTAGGGATCGATGTGTCAGGGCCTAGATTTGCAACCCAACGATTTAGTTAAGATTGCACAAGAAAGTTTTTGAATATATTTGTGAGCTAATAAAAATTCTGTCATATGCTACTAATAAAACGGTGTAAGAGGTTTAGATTTTAATGGGCAAAGGCTCCATATAAATCAGCCACTGAATAAACCGACTTAAACAAAATGCATAATTGAATTAATTTATCTAAATTAATAAAGGCACACATAATCATATAACATTTATAGACATTTAAAAACTTTCAAGACATCAAGTAGTTTATAAAACTCAACTGACAAAAATTTAGAATAATAACATTCTTATTATAATTTAAATTTCATAACAACTTTCGATTATTGATCGTTTTGGCATTTTCCATACTAATTGAGACCCGCACCATCCAGTTTTCAAATTCATTTTACCTCTCTTTCTTACTTTAATAATAATTTATTAATCCATCTCTTCTAATTCATTCACAAACTTGTCCAAACGTTTAATAAGGTAAGAACGCCAGTAATTTCGAAGATTTCAAAAGGTCGACTTATTTTAGGAGAATAAAGATTTTCGTAGACTTATTATTCTTATGTCGAACAAAATATAAATTGAATAATAAAAGATATTTATTTTACAAAAGCAATTGGAAATATCTAAAAGCAAAACCGCTCGTCACTAGGATTTATTTTTTATTAATTATTTAATCAAATGAATGTAAGTTGTTTTTTTATTTATGGCTTGGTTACAAGACTTTCAAGCCAAGTGTTTTTTTTTTAAATTCTGTATATTAGTAAGATAGAAAAGATAAAAGTTAATCCACTAGCTAAATATAATATTTTAAATATGGAGCATAAATTAGTTAAATTACAAATACGAAAAATTATTAATTTCATGCGGAGCAATCTTGATTTTAGATCCTTAATTTAATTCGGCAATGCGAAAGAGAAAGAAGAACTTTATATATTCGTTTAGTTCTCCAAGCATAGGCCGGACAAATCACAATCATCCTATTATAATCATAATATCACAAAACCAAAATAAGTATTTAATAATACACAACAAGAAATAAACTATACAAACAACGATCATTATAAAGCAACAGTTAATAATAAAAAAATATAATAATTATTATTATTTCATTATTAGTTTTTAAAATTAGCTATAACTTATGTATAATCTCAAGTTATATTTGTGATGGAATTATTTAATAAAACATTACTGAATATTATTTTTAAGAGCACGTTCATCCTCTCATCATACTACAATATCGATAAGTATTGATCTCTAGTTATTATTACAGTTTTACACAACTAATAATTCTTCCTGATGTACTTCTCGTGTAAGCGGGACAGGGCTAAGAATAGACAGCAAGCAACACTCTGCTATTTAAGCTTGCGTGTAAAGTTCAATATAGATTATTTACATGTTGGAAACCGGTCTGCACTTTTCTGCGCAAACGAAAACTGCCAATCGGAATTATAAGTTGTGTAAAAGTGTACCCTTCGCCATGACACGTACATACAACCATTTTAATTAAAATATTAACTAGCAATAATGTACAATTCGAGTCCGTATTTTTTTAAATAGACAATATTTTACTAGGCATATTATTCTAGCTAACAATATGCAAAAGCTACACTTTAGTAATAAATGCTGTAATGAATTTAACACTTAAATTTTCCACTGATATTCAATACAATTTTTCGATCAGACCTAGATTAATTATAATATATATTTTATAATAATATATAATAACAGCCCATAAATGTCCCACAAATGCTGGGCTTCGGCCTCCCATTATAGGGGGAACGGCCAGTATACCCGCCACGCTTGTCCGAGGCGGCTTGGCAGGTTTGACACATCGGTTATATCGATGTGGAGGTGTCATCACGATCTTTTCCTTCACCGATGTCAGCGCGTGGTAATTGTAACAATATGCACATTAGGTCAGTTATACCTGCCTAAGTGGTGCATGCGTTCCGGCCAGGATTCGAACTCGTACCTTTTGAATGTGGGCCGCGTGCGCTAGCCGTTATGCTACCACGACTTGTATAAAAAATATATACTTTATTTTACTATAATTATAATACTTCAATGTTCCTATATCAGTAAGTGCATAAGTAGATTGATATTGAAAAGAATTAAAAATAATAACATTCTTATTATATTCTGGCCTGAAAAGAAATGTTCGCAATTAGATTAATTTCTCTTCTTGATTTCATGAAGATCGACTAAGACCTGGTAATCATACTGCACTTAGGCACCACAAAATAATCAATTGTTCAGTACGTAGTTTTAAAATTTAACTCGCAAAGTTAATACCGTGTTTTAAATATTCTGTACACACATATCTGTATTTTTTTTTAAACCGTGTTAAGAAATGTAGACATTGCTTCGAATAATTTGATAAGTAACGCCACAGGTTATGAATATTTGAAAGTGTGAGTTGATTTATTAAAAAATTAACCTTTCGCTTGGTTCGAAGTTTGATATTCCTTTACAGAAATTGATTCTTACAAGCTACACTATGAGTTAGTGTAACAATACAGTATCTGTTTTTTATAAATCAGTCGATTCGATTCCTGGGTAGTGTAATTGATTTTTCAAAAATCAAATGCTACCGTTTTGAAATTTTATTAAAAACGGCCCTGAGATACCTTTGAATAATTTTCGCTGTATGTTATAGTTTCAGATTTAGCCACAGATATTGAAAAATTCAACCTGTAGTACTTATATTGAACTCACATCATTTAGCCAGCGAAAACAGTAAGGCTACTCTGCACTTAATGTTATATTACCTGATTCAATTTACGTTATGATATTTATTTGGCCACCGTCTTTACCATGCTCATAGACAAACGTTAATAGAAAAATAAAAATTATCTATTAAAATTAAAAACAATTCGCACCTTACTAATTCTTTTTCAATCAATTGCTCTATGAACGCCATCTATCTCAAAATTAAATAAGCTATACCATGAAAGTGACTTTTCTTTGATATTCCGTATAAACGCTAGATGGCGCCTTTTCCATTACCAAACAAATTTTGATTAGTTTACTATACTGTTTCCAAGCGTTTAATTTACTTTTGAAGTTTGCACGTCCAGTAAGTTACATATTTTTTGACAGTAGAGCCCACATGAAACAAATGACATAATTGTCGGACGTTATTGTTGTGGGTGACGTATAATGTTCTGTGAGTCATGTAACGCACAGCACAGACTATCAAAGCATCGACACTATACGTAAATAATCGAATGAAATCGATTTGATAATAAAAATGGTCTTCTTTAAGGAAAAATAATACGAGAATTATTAGAAGTGCCGTTTTATTTTGCTTATTTAATATATGTAAAGTATGTTCATTGAAATGTGGGTATATTTATTTATTACACGATATAGTATTTTTAGCAAAACTATATAGATAAGTTAAATTGATTAAAATTTATTTAAAAATGAAGTCGATTTTTATAACAAATCTAGACGGTAACGCATTGGGACATAACTAATTGATCTGTCATCGAGCTGTCAGAAGTAAAATAAATGCTTGGAAAGGGTATAAAGGTACAATATTTTGTCTATAGTAAGTCGTACATGTTTGTTGAAAAGTGACCATAAAAATTTGAGGGGAAAAGCTATATTATTTTGTTTATATGCTCTTCTCTTTTATTTTGTGACGGTTTGTATTTAAGGATGCGAATTAGAAACACTTGTAAGTACATAATTTTTCATTTTCCACGAAAATAAAAATGTTTTACTATAAATAAAACATAAACTTTAGCAAATGCTAAATATTGCACAAATGTATAATATTTATAACATTATTTCGTAATAAATTTAAAATTCACGATAACCTATACAAAAAAATAAACTATATAACAGCAAAAATCCCATATCGAGAAAGCGTAACATATTTCATCGTCACCATAAGTAAGTGTGATAACTTAAGACATTTCAATATTTCTGATCATTGGCAGATTTCTCTACTTAGTTTAGCCATAAATACTGTTACAATTAAAAAGAAACAAAATATTACATTTGAATTTGGAATCTGTCATTTTTATACGATTGTTCATTGTGTTTTGTCATTTTGGCGTCAATACATTGTACAACATTTTGCGATATTAAAATGTAGTGGGGCGATAAAGAGAACCGAATCGCTGTGATTGCATTACACAAAGTAGGTATGGAGCCAAATGCAATTTTTAAAACTCTCCATACGCTTGGTATAAGTCAAATGTTTGTGTACCCGCCTATTAATAGGTACAATGAGACCTCCTCTGTTTGTGACAGAAAAAGATCTGGCCGTCCACGTAGTGTTCGTACGAAAAAGGTGGTCAAAGCAGTAAGGGAAAGAATTCGAAGAAATCCTGTCCGAAAACAAAAGATTTTATCTCGGGAGATGAAGATATCACCTAGAACCATGTCGCGTATTTTAAAAGATCACTTAGGACTTGCAGCCTATAAGAGACACACTGGTCATTTCTTAAGTCATAATTTAAAAAAGAATAGGGTGGTAAAATCGAAACAACTACTGAAGCGGTATGCAAAGGGAGGTCACAGAAAAATTTTGTTTACTGATGAGAAATTTTTTACCATTGAGCAACATTTTAAGAAACAAAATGACCGTATTTATGCTAAAAGCTCCAAGGAAGCTTCTCAATTAGTCGACAGAGTGCAACGTGGGCATTATCCGTCTTCAGTGATGGTTTGGTGGGGTGTTAGCTATGAAGGAGTGGCTGAGCCATATTTTTGTGAAAAAGGTATCAAAGCATCGGCACAAGTGTATCGGGATACCATTCTTGAGAAGGTAGTTAAGCCCCTTAACAACACCATGTTCAATAACCAAGAATGATCCTTCCAGCAAGACTCGGCGCCGGGTCATAAAGCTCAGTCCACGTAGTCTTGGTTGGAAACGAACGTTTCGGACTTCATCAGAGCTGAAGACTGGCCGTCGTCTAGTACCGATCTTAATCCGCTGTATTATGATTTATGGTCAGTTTTAGAGAGTACGGCTTGCTCTAAACGCCATGATAATTTGGAATCCCTAAAACAATCCATACGACTGGCAGTGAAGAATTTTCCCATGGAAAGAGTGCGTGCTTCTATTGATAACTGGCCTCAACGTTTAAAGGACTGTATTGCAGCCAATGGAGACCACTTCGAATAAGCTTCTTATATTTTAAATTGTTTTATATTTATGTATTAAACTAACACACTGTAAAACTTATAAATGTTATTTGCAATAGAAAAAAAAACAATTCTTTGTTACAATATTTATGGCAAGACTAGGTATATTACTATCCAATATTTTTTTACATTTGATATAAACCCCATACAAGTGATCTTAATTTTCTACCAATATGTAAGATAACAGTTTGGATAACGAAAGTAGACAGTAGACACTCAAATTATTCACAAACTTTTTACATGGCAATACCAATACAAATGTCAATGTTGTACCAAAACTTTTTTGTTATAATTATTGTTATTTTGGTGTAATTGTATTTTAGCATCTATGAGTAACAATTAAAAGTGAAGTGACGTAAATTATTGTTTTTGTTTCCAAATTCGTTGAAAAGATATGAATTCGAAGAAAAAAAGATTATTTACATATTGTACATATACACTATGATAATTCTGGGTGACCATGTATCTTACTTTCATTTTCCAGACTCTAATATGATCTAAGCTTTGCTATATCTTAGTATGCATTCTATTACTTTACTATTGATTGAAAGTTAACCTTTAAGACGGAAACACCACAAATTTGGTGCCGGGCTGTCACACAAGGCTCATTGGGAAGTCCCACAAATTTGTGGTCAAATACAGATAATTGAAATGAACTTTGAAACTGATGCTTTTTCCCTCTAACTACATAGAATTTGTATTAGAATAAAAGAGACGATATAATTCTCATGGTTTTGATACATAATAAACGTTACATTTGATGGCAGCTTGTGGAAAAAAACCAATAAAAAATTTAGCCCTTGAAGGAGGTTAACATTACTCATATGGAGTTTATGGCAAATAACCAATAGTAAGGCCTAAAGCAAAAGAATGGATAGAATAACAAAGTAACCTGGCCCACATTATACGAACCAAATCAATCGATATGAACATATTAAAAGCTAAACTTCCCTCTAACCTTAAAGAAGCCCATACTTGTCTTGTTATGTAACAGAGATGTCACACCAACATAACTCTGTATGACTATTGGTGAATGATGTATGCAACAGGCGGACGAAGACATAGTTTCTATCGCCCTTTGAAGCTTCTGTGCCAAGACTTCCATATCGTATGTTGATCTTTCTTCTATCCCACCGTCTGGAAATGTACAATACATATTTAAGCAGGTGCGAGCACTTTTCTATTGGCAAGTTATCATAGACGTGTTTAAAAATAAATATAATTTGATAAAGCCATGCAGGCCACTTTTTAAAAAGCTCCAGCTGGTAACTCTGCCTTGTATGTATTTGTTTTTATTACTTGAGATCAGCAGACAGGCAGACGGCCCACTTGATGAATAGCGGTTACCATCGCCTATGGACATTTGCAACACCAAAGGTGCTACAAATACCCTGCTTCTCTCTTAAGGGAGACCGGAACCTGGTCACTAATGTCGGAACACAACTCAAGGTTGTTATGGCGACATACTTTAGACCAGAGGTGGTAGCTATTCAGTCGGGTAAATGCCCCACCACCTGGCTGTGGGTTGTTTTGCCGCTTCTTGCGACAGGCCGCCCGGCCGCAGGAATAAGTATTCTTTCTCCGTTCGTGCATGGATAAAATATATATGTAATAATAATAATGTATATCAAACAAGTGGCAATATTCATAAGAGAATATCCCGAATTGTTCCCTAGACATCACGAACTGTGGACATGGCAACTCAGGGTGAAAACAGACAATAGATTATTGTTCCCCAGCTGCATATTGTCACTACAAAAAAAATCAAATTACATGTCGGTAAAGGTTTTTAACAAACTTCCCGAAATCTTTAACATCTGCCCACAAATATATTCAAACAAAGACTACACAAATGGCTGTTGGATAAATATTTTTACTTCGTAAACGAATTTTTAGGGAAATTTTTTGACAATTTGCGTATGATTGACATTAATGTATATACTTTTTTTGTTACTTTTGTAATTATTGTGTATTTCTTTTTAATAATCTTAAGTAAAATTAATCTTGTATTCTTATCACCTGAAATGTATGTACCATGTTTTAAGCAAATACAGTGTAAACTCTATATAACGACACTGACGGGACTGTGCATTGTATGGCGTTATAGAGAGTTGTCGTTAAATGGAGAGAATCTTTTATTTTTGTCTGACGTCTTTTGCTGCACCAGTATTTTATTTTTTTTGCTTATTTTATTCGTATCTTGAGATATTGAGACATCTTGGTGATAAAGGAAGTACTTAGAAATTTCGGTATGCATGATGCCGACAGCCGAGTTTATTACGGGCTAGGATAATAAAGCGATAAAAGAACGTACACAGCTGCGCAGTTTTTACTAGTTTTGGTAACTTAAAGGTACTTTTTATTACTTAATTGTTGTCGTTATTGAGAGTGGATGTAATGCTATATAGAGTGTATCATTGTATGGAAGACGAGCTAAACCAACCAAAGCCAAGTAATTTCGACGCTTAAGGGAGTTTGTTGTTAAATCGAGTGACGTTACATGGAGTTTACACTGTAAATGACTTTGAATAAAAAATATGTCCCATCTGGTTATCAGATGAGCGACGGTCGATCTGCAGCGTCTCCTCTACCATACCTTTATGCCAATATATAGGATGTGAAGCGAAGGTAAGAAATGGTACATCTTGGCTGAAGGGATTCCAAACTGTTTTCAAGGGTATGGGTTCTCCTTTGTTCCACATGAGTCTCACGCCGCGAAGGTTACGTTCTCTGAAATTTAAAATTATTTATTTATATTACATAGCATTTGCCCGCGACCTTGTCCACGTTGGACAGGTGACAAAGATTACAGTTATTTTGCTCAATATAAAATCACAAGTTATCTTCAGCAAGGTAATGGATTTTTTAGTATGGAAATGCACGAATCCCGAAAAATCCCGTAAAATCTTGGGGCAAGGAGTGTTACTAAAGGCATACACAATTTTAATTGTTTCACTGGAGGTTTTAACAATCAGTGAAAGTTTCGCATCGGAATCAAATTTTTTCGACCTGGCCTCGACCATTTTAAGACTCTCCCAAGAAAATTCTTGTAGGATTCTCGGGATGTAAAGAGACGCAGATTTCAAGTCCGGGAATTTACTATCGATCAGCGAACACCGTATCGAAATCGGCCCAGTAGTTTTTATGTTAATTCCGAACAAACAGACAAACACAAAAAATGTAAGAAACGAAAGACTACACTTTTAGAATGTTATAATATTATAGATAATAAATACTGTATATTATATGTATATTATAGTATAATAATAAAATAAAATAAAAACTGTCAAGTGCATATCACGCTACGATAAACGAAAGGGCTTCCTCAAAGGTGACCAGCATCCACTGTTTTCATCATTTGGCTACACCTCATCCGTGTAGGAAAGGAGAAAGAATAATAAATTTTAGTGCATTTAGTGGAAAGTAATAAGGTATTTGCTCTTGTTAAAATACTGTTTACCTCGCAGCTGCGCCGCATACCTAACCCTAGGTAGTAGCTTTATTTTACTTATACAGAAACTTAATTCGGTTTTTTATATATAATAATAACAAAGAAACTAAGTCCATATAATCTAAACAACTGCCCAGCAAAACATAGAGATAAGTCGAAGCCAACCTGATTTAAGGAATAACTTGTTTACTGTGACAACGTATTTGCTAGTGACTTGAAAAACGCGATTGCAGCGCCATCTATTTAGCTAATCTATCTATTTTATGCAAAGGACATAATTTATCGGGATAACATGTATCCTAAGTTACGCCCCGGAATATGAGCTAGTTCTGTGTCGAGTTTCAATTAAATCCGTTTAGTAGTTTTCACGTGATGCTCTAACACACAGACAAAAATTCTAAAAATTACAATTTCTGAATCTCCGAGTCCGAATTATCCCCCTGTTATTTTTTCACATTTATAAACGCATTGCACAAACTGGAACCGTTTACAGATTATTATGGTATAGATAGATATTTCTTATCTTAAAAACTGATAAATTAATCTTGTTTACACTAATTTAGGTTCAAAATATTTTTTAACAAACTAGTTTAAAAGTTGGTGATTCAGAATTATATATATATCTGAACTGAGGAAATATAATACATTCACCAAAATTTTAGAAATTTAACTTGTCTTTTCATATACTACTGATTTAACATGTTAGCAATATAAGTATATTACTTAACCTAAAAAATGCTTATGTTAAAATATATTATACTATTTGACTAGTTTTAATTTGTTTCTGGACTAAGTGTACTACTTAGTGTAATAGCTACTTATATTAGCTGGAGAAAATTGAGCAATAACTGAATTTGTATGTAAAGCCAACTACTTTGCAAACATCCGTTGCTAACTACAAGCACCCATAGTTTAAGCAAGCTATTGTCTACCATAGAAGAGAATCCTACTTCACTAAAATAAAAAACCAATTAAGTAATTCAAATTCTACTTAAAGCGCCATAAAAAGTGCATTCCTAACCAATTTTTTAGCTGGCAGTTATACACTACATAACTTAGAATTAAAGATTCTAAAGCCCATATTTTGGATTGATACTAAATGTGCAAGCCACGCGTAAAACAAAGTTGTTTAAATTAATATAGTAAATACATATATAAGTAAAATGTCTATTTATAAGTCGTGGTTGCGCAATGGCTAGCGCACGCGTCACAAACTCAAAGGGCGCGGGTTCGATCCTGGCCGGAACGCATGCACCACTTAGTCAATTTCTGATCTAATGTGCATATTGTTACAATTACCATGTGCTAACAACGATGAAAGACAACATCGTGATGCAACCTGTACATCGAGATAACCGATGTGTCAAACCTGCCAAGCCGCCTTAGACAAGCGTGACGGGTATATTATCTGTTCCCCCTATAATGGGAGGCCCGAGCCCAGCAGTGGGACATTTACGGGCTGATATTATACTTATATATTTATTTATTATAAATAAAAATATAATAATATTTTCTTAAGTTTTCGCGACTTGTGTATATAACAAAACTACGTTTTAACGGTTTTAAGCGCGGTAATTTATTTGATTTTTGTTATTCCGACGTTTGGTTTGGTTGACACTTGACATCTTTGTATTCCGTGATCACGGCCACTGAAAAGTGGCTGAAACGTCGAAATAACAAAAATCAAATAAATTTCCGCGCTTGAAACCGTTATAACGTAGTTTTATTAAAAATATAATATAGTAAATATTTGGAGATGCAGCAAATGTCAGAGCATTGTGGGACATTTCAATTTTACCAATTATCATTTCGTGTCAGTTTGTGCACGAGTATTGTACTATAACTAGGGGCCTAAATTTACATACAATATTATCAGCTAATAGATGTGCTGGGTTCGGAATTCCTGATTCTTAAATGGAATGGAGAGTACACCCGCCCGTCACATTTATCCAAGACGCAATGGGGGGTTTTACACAATGATTGTATCGATTTCAGGTTTCATAACAATATTTTCCTTCACCGTCAGCACCTGGTAATATAATGTCACAGTTATTGAGTAGCATAGTTGTTCTTGTCGTGTTTCTTTTTAAAGTTAATAATTGATTTTGTTATGTAACCTCTTATTTCTGAACGATACAATCGGCCATTTCCTTAATTGAATCATGATGTTATATTTTTATTAATTAGGTAATTAGCGCCTGTTTTGTATAGAATAGTTGTCTATAATTTACAATAATTTTGTTACAATATTTATCGTTTGTATAATGTGATAATTGTGTACAGATTATAATTCAAACCTCTCAATTGTATATAGACGGTATTCACTGCATTTTATTTTCATGTTGGCAGACGCGATGGATTTATACTGTGTTCGACTTATTTTATTGCATATAAAACTTTAAGTATAATATTTTATACAATATCTTATATAAAATATTATATGAAATATCCAAACAACAATAATGTATTAAATTCTTGTCATGCATAATCCTTTAATTAAAATAGTTTATGAATGACTTAAATCCGCTATCGGTTGTGCCAATATGCTAAGTTGGATATACTGTAAAATTGGAGGGATGTCGAGGTGTTCTAAAAAATGCTTGTCGAGTTTGAATAGTCAGTGTATGAAATATCACAAACTAGTATCGATACTACGTATTGAAATATGTTAAAACCGTAAGGTTCAATATAAAGTATTGTGACCAATTGTTCTTCTTTTACTACCATAAACCCTTCTGAGTTGTTGCAAGTATTACGATATAGTAACAGTATGTGCTCAGAATGACGGTGAGAAAAATAGCTAGCATCGCGATTCTACCTCTTACAGTCCATTCATAAGATTGTTAGTATCATAAGAAATTTATGTCAACTTCTAAGTAGTAGTAGTAAGGCAGATGAATGTATAGTGTGATTTAGAAACCCAGTATAAGTGGTGCATACAATCGTGACTAGAACTCAAACCTATTTAATTTGCAACAGTTAAACTTATTTCCATCAGATAATTCATGACAGTACACATTGCTGAAATGTTTTAACAGTATGCCAATAAAACTGTTTTATTATTTTCATATGATCTTTATTTTGACATTTATAAGCCAACTAAGCTATTTGTAATATTTTATAATTTTCCTCACAAAGACAGTATACAAGATAATTTGTATCTCATCTTTATTTCCCCAAATATATTACAGTTTGGTAAGCAAGTTTTTTTTATTGCACAAGTTCAGCAGATAGGCAGACCTGGTGGAAAACGGTGACACTTGCAACACCAAAAGTGCTAGAAATGTGCCGCCGCTCTCTAAAGGGAGAAACCTGGTCACTAATGCCGGAACACAACTCAAGGTTGTTAGGCTGCCTGTCCATTGAAGCGGTGCGAGGCTGCGGAGCGAAGAAATGGAGAAATATTAACCAATAGGATTGCATAAAAATTGCGTCGATGGACAGGCAGCCTGTCGCCTCTTACGACAGGCCAGACAGACACGATAGAAGTGTGTTACCAACTAAGCTACCATAGCTACATAACTATATCCGAGTAGAACAAGTATTGGAGAACATAAAAAGCGGCACAAACAAGCTAGCTCTGCAGCATTTCATGTAAAACAACGCGTCTACGGCAACTCAAATGTACCTAGGTTCAAAATACTTGGGATCGAACAGTTTTGCGTCGCCGGCGCCGTCGCCCACGACCTCCGGACTGGGTCGTCGGCAGAGGCGGTCGATCACGCAGTCCTTCACCACCGTCGACACTCCTGTCGCTAGCCCGTTAATCCGGCTGCCAGGTGGCATAAAGTTTGTTTACAACGTCCAAACCAAAACATTACGTAAGTTATTTATTGGATAAATATTAAATAAACATGGCATTGGTGCACCTTACGTCAATGATGGAAGACAAAATGTGGAATAATCTTATACTAATATATAAAGCTGAAGAGTTTGTTTGTTTGTTTGAACGTGCTAATTAATCTCAGGAACTACTGGTATGATTTGAAAAATTCTTTCAGTGTTAGATAGCCCCTCATTCATCGAGGAAGGCTATAGGCTATATATAATCACGCTAAAAACAATAGGAGTGGAGCACCAATGAAGAATGTTTCAGAATCGGGGGGTTTTGAAAACAAACTCCACGCGGAAGACGTCGAGGGCACAGCTAGTTTATTATACAAATTGAAGGAAGACACATTTTTGAAGTAATACTACAATATAAACGTGTTTCGTTTGCATATTTTTTTTATTGCAGGAGTTGAGCAGACAGGCAGACGGCCCACTTGATGGAAAGCGGTTACCATCGCCTATGGACATTTGCAACACTAAAGGTGCTACAAATACCCTGCTGCTCTCTTAAGGGAGACTGGAACCTGGTCACTAATGCCGCAACACAACTCAAGGTTGTTATGGCGACATACTTTATACCAGGGATGGTAGCCATCCAGTCGGATAAATGCCCTACCACCTGGCTGTGGGTTGTTTCGTCGCCTCTTACGACAGGCCGCCCGGCCGCAGGAAATCGTATACTACTCCGTTCCTGCTGCACGAATAACGATATTTGTTTATTATTATTCGAATAATCGATGTTCGAGTGTCGCGGCTCTAGCGGTATCGAAGACACCAATTTTTTGATTGTCTAACAAGTTATTATCCGTCAAAGTCGAGAGCTGCCGGTCAGTCGGTGGATACTCGAATTATACTACACGCGTGTTGTAACTGGACGATAACTCCCGTCAAATCTAATAAAACAATACTATTACAATCTAGAGGTGTTAGTAGCAGTCGCCGGTAAGTACTCGCTTATATCTTTACTGCTAAGCCTAGACTTCAAACATTGGTCGAGTCTGAAAAATATTTACAACAGCAGAATTGACGTATCTTCCCAAAATATAGCTACCGTACTTTTGGGTGTGTATACTACAAGAGCATCATTTCTTTCAGCACCTGTTCTAAAATTGCTAAACTCCCCTAAACACAAGACAGTCTTTCCTTAAATCTTATAACCATGTTACCTTTATGAGCCTTTCACTGTAAATGTTTTGCACTCAATAAGATTTTTTTATGTTTGCACGATATACTACTCGAAATATCAATGATAAATGATGGAACATAACATACTTTTTCTTCATAACACCATCTTTATAGAATTTGGCACAATCAAAATATTACTATTATAATTGAAATCACAGCATAATAACCACCAAAGTAATTAATTACATCCCAGCACCTGGACATTTATAGCAACATGCACCGTGCACACCCTCAACAAAACAAACACACTCCAGTAACAGATCTAAAGCTGGGTATCCATTATTTCCGCGCATCTGCAACTGCTTCGATGGAGACGGTACTCGCATCTCAACACGAAACACGCATGAACACACTGAGCTCCCCTATGTTTTCGCATAAAAACCACCACTGATTGGAGCGCTGAGCCCGGAGCGCGCACCGTTGCACGTTGCAAGAGCGCGAACATATCCACTATGTGGAGCAGTTGCAGGAGCGCGGAGCGCAAGAGGTTTGCAAACATAGTGGATACCCAGCTTAATAAACCACAAAGTCACGATCAGGGCATTCCATTAGTAGCTCACAACGCCCAAATTGCTCCGTTAGCAGTTCTACAAGGCGACCGCGGTCGTAGTGGTCGTGGCGAAAACGTCACCAATGACGTCATCATTTTCGATCACACAACACTCAGAACGACCCATGTCAAGAGGTAGGTCGAATAACCGTTCCACTTGGTTTACGATTGTAACGCCGGCAAGCAAGTGAAACGGCTAAATTCGCGGTCGTTGTGAGTCTCTAATGGAACATAGCCAATAATATGCATCACCTTAAGCCGTGTACTCACTCACCATTGCAATTACTGTGACCAAAAATCATAGTGTACTCGGCGCGGTCGCAGCGAGCCAACAAATCAAAGACTTATGCGATGTACACATTAGAGCACATTATTCTATACGCTAGGTTACAGTTACGGCATGCAGATGAGTACGGGGCTTTAACGTATGCGGTCACTGATACTTAATCAGACAGGAATATCAAATTTGATAAAATATAAATTACATTATCTTTCAATTAATTAATTTATTAAAATTGGTTTTAGATAAAAAAATATTTAATAAACGAAAGTTAAGTTAAGAAGACAATGAAACAATTTTTTAAGGAATGAATTGTATAATGGTTAGAACACAAAACTATCATAAGATTGCTGTGTTTTAATCGTGTAAATTATTTTAATAACTTACGGTACTAATGAAGAAGGTGGGTACACCAGCTCCCCAATGACAATGGTGTCCAAATCCTCCAGATAGGTCTTCTTGAATGCAAGCTGCTTCATAGCTATAAAGTCATATTTGATTGTCATCACCAATCTGGATGTTAAAAGTACAATCCTCTCTTTCTCATTGTCCCACAGTGTTATTCTGTAAATTCATTTTTTTGTTTATATATACTTAGTCTGGCCATAAATACTGTTACAATTAAAAAGAAACAAAATATTACATTTGAATTTGGAATCTGTCATTTTTATATGATTGTTCATTGTGTTTTCTCATTTTGGCGCCAAACATTGTACAACATTTTGCGATATTAAAATGGAGTGGGGCGATAAAGAAATTGAATTACACAAAGCAGGTATGGAGCCAAATGCAATTTTTAAAACTCTCCATACGCTTGGTATTAGTCAAATGTTTGTGTACCGGGCTATTAATGGGTACAATGAGACCTCCTCTGTTTGTGACAGAAAAAGATCTGGCCGTCCACGTAGTGTTCGTACGAAAAAGGTGGCCAAAGCAGTAAGGGAAAGAATTCGAAGAAATCCTGTCCGAAAACAAAAGATTTTATCTCGGGAGATGAAGATATCACCTAGAACCATGTCGCGTATTTTAAAAGATGACTTAGGACTTGCAGCCTATAAAAGACGCACTGGTCATTTCTTAAGTCATAATTTAAAAAAGAATAGGTTGTTAAAATCGAAACAACTACTGAAGCGGTATGCAAAGGGAGGTCACAGAAAAATTTTGTTTACGGATGAGAATTTTTTTTACAATTGAGCAACATTTTAAGAAACAAAATGACCGTATTTATGCTAAAAGCCCCAAGGAAGCTTCTCAATTAGTCGACAGAGTGCAACGTGGGCATTATCCTTCTTCAGTGATGGTTTGGTGGGGTGTTAGCTATGAAGAAGTGGCTGAGCCATATTTTTGTGAAAAATGTATCAAAACATCGGCACAAGTTTATCAAGATATCAGTCTTGAGAAGTAGTTAAGCCCCTTAACAACACCATATTCAACAACCAAGAATGGTCCTTCCAGCAAGACTCGGCGCCAGGTCATAAAGCTCGGTCCACGCAGTCTTGGTTGGAAACGAACGTTTCGGACTTCATCAGAGCTGAAGACTGGCCGTCGTCTAGTCCCGATCTTAATCCGCTGGATTATGATTTATGGTCAGTTTTAGAGAGTACGGCTTGCTCTAAACGCCATGATAATTTGGAATCCCTAAAACAATCCATACGATTGGCAGTGAAGAATTTTCCCATGGAAAGAGTGCGTGCTTCTATTGATAACTGGCCTCAACGTTTAAAGGACTGTATTGCAGCCAATGGAGACCACTTCGAATAAGCTTCTTATATTTTAAATTGTTTTATATTTATGTATTAAACTAACACACTGTAAAACTTATAAATGTTATTTGCAATAGAAAAAAAACAATTATTTGTTACAGTATTTATGGCAAGACTAGCTATATATATATACACACTTTCCAAGCATTTATTTTATTTATGATAACCCAATGAAGGATCAGTTAGTAATATCTTAATGCATTCCTACTCGATTTGTTATAAAAATCGACTTCAGTTATAGACTTTTTAATCAATTTTACTAATCTATATATTTTTGCTAAAAATACTATATATCGTGTAATAAATATACCCAAATTTCAATAGACATATCTTACATATATTAAATAAGCCATGTTTATGCAATAGAACGGCAATACGCTATTTTAAATATTTGTATTTGGCAATACCGATCAATAATATTTTCAAATTGATTACTTTCGATTTATTTCTCTATAGTGTCGATGGTTTAATAGATAACTCACAGATCATAATCTCATAAAATCAATATTACGTCACTCACAGCAATAAAGTACGATATTATGTCATTTGTTTCGTGTGGGCTTCCCTGTCAAGAAATATGTAACTTGATAGACATGCAAAAAAAAGTCTAGGAAAATCTTTATTACACCTATAGGCATTGAAGTGTGACCTGTACTTGAGTGACACAAGAGTTATGTTTCACAGTAACAAATATTCTACAGTGGATGTGTGAAGTCACTAATAAGGAACTCCATGTACGTTCTGATTGGGGTATATGAAATTTGAGAGTGTATGCGTGGATGTCGAAACTTTAGGACCCATTCAAAGCAAAATGTTAGAGAATAGATCAAGGAGGAACTTGGTTGATTGTACATTGCATCTTTTATATCTGTGATATTGACATACTGCAAGAGAGTCGCCATGGCTAGTATATACATACTTTGTGGTAACCTTTAGATTATACTAGCTGTGCCCGCGATTTCGTCCACATGGATTTTTTTTCGCAGAACCCTAAAAAAGTAGCCTAAGTTACTCCTTATAATATCAACTATCTTCTAGTGAAAGACCCGTCAAATTTAGTGCAGCCATTTTAGAGATTAGCCGGAACATCCAGACATACAGAAAATAAATTTAAATGTTGATTTTTAGATATAAGTACTGTATATAATTATGTTCATATGCATTTAGTAGAAAGCTGTTATTTTGACATTACAAACAGAACTTCAATTTTATTTATCTGTATACTTTATATAGTATATGTGGGTAATAAATGTGTAGCCACGCTGCCTCTGCCAGATAGAAGTGGAAGAATGATGGCTTGATACCAATAGTCTGGCTATAAAGGATGCCAAGGTTTCTTCTTTATTTCATTGTAAAGTTGGAAAATATTCAGAACCCACCTTCTGCCTATTTGCCAGATACACACCTACGACACTGAATCGAGCCAGCCCAGTGTACTATAAGCAAGATAATGATTCTAGCATGGCTCTACCAATTAAAAAAAAGTACGAGAAATAGATAGAAAAGTAGGAAAGCTATTCCCTATTAGGCTCTCGGGGCAGGGGAAGCTTTTGGCCATATCATGCTCGCTGTATGGAATGTAAGATGGTGTATGTAATGGGCCCTTTAATCTACAATGGACTACCACTCAAAATAAAATAATCCCGAAGTCTCAGTTCTTAACATTAAAAAGCGTCTTATCGAGCAGATGTCCTACTCAATAGAGGATTTTTTGAAGTGATAACTTCTTATGGGAGGGTAAACCGCTTCGTTACGTAACGTGTTACGATGCAAGTCTGGTTTACCTTTCTCTCACGCATACGGCAGCGGTAGGCAGGCTCCCCCTCTTTCACTCTAACCCACACGCTATATACATAAAATTTAAGTAATAACCTAAGATTTTGTCAAGTTAAACAATTTCTATATTAAATAGTTCAACTTAGATTTGTTTATCAATTCTGTCAGGCGTCCTGAGACGCACACATTTCTTTTTTTTAGTATAAATATGATTTAATTACATTGTATATGTATTTTTTATGACAATTGTAATGGTGAATAAAATGACTGTACATAATTATAATGTTATATTATTTAAATAAAATACTTATGACTTACTTAGGAATTAATGCTATAATAACTATGAGTGAGAGTATTTGAAACTATACAACTTACTCTGTCAACAACCATGAGCCTAAATATTCTCCATCTTCAGGGAAAATTAAGGCTGTGATGCATTCCTGTATAGCAGTCTCCACAACACCTTTTCGGAATGTAAAGAAGTCTTTAATGTTTTCCCTATCAAATGGTACATCATACCGAGGGTATACAGTCTTTACTTGATCAGTAGGTGTAACTGCTTCAGCATTGGCTTGTTGTTCATTCCTTGCATCTAGAACATAATATAATCTTTGCTCAGTAAATTTTTTTATGACTTTAAAAGTATACAGGCAAATACAATTATATTAAACTAGCTTTTGCCCATGTTTTCGCTCACATTAATGTTATCTGTAGGAGTTTACCACGTGTGTGGTGCACCGATTATGTTACCCCATAGGACGAGAGTGACCCACCACTGGTAAAGCCCATGGCTCCATTGCCATGGGAGCTAGGCTCAACCTCTGGAGGGGAGTAGAAAATAAAACAACAAGTGTTGTACTCTAGATGTAACTATTGCTTAATTAATTTAACATTACACTTAGACTTAGAAATCTTAACTGCTACATGAAAATATGTAAAACCCTAAACATGTTTGTAGATGCATCTCCAAAGGTTTTTTGGACAGATTTCGGGGTGTACATAGACTACTCAGTTTTAACCTTGCTAATTATGTAGCAATAAATTATTCCACGTATGTGACATAACATTAACCCATGGGAGTCATAGATTTTTCTGGGATAAAAGATAGCCTATGTGTTATTCCAAAGCATAATCTATCTCTCTGCGAAATTTGATCCAGATCTGTTTAGCCGTTTTGGTGTGATTGAGCAACAAACATCCATCCAAACTTTCCTATTTATAATATTATAAATAAATCAGTCATTTCTTTATAATTGGCATACAAACACACACAACGCTCTGGGGCCTGTCCCAGACACCGAGACCATAGATAATGGTAAGATTGTTTACGAAATTCGTGAAGCCAGGAATCAAACCCAGAGCCTCTGCACTCCAGTGAGTCAGGCCGACAAAGGCCTTTCCCACCAGATGTTTTCAAACATTGTTATGATTTGTTAAGTGTCTACTGAAATTTTTTTGTCTATCAACTATCAATATTGTGGTCATCACTAATTTTTATTTTTATTTCAGTTTTACTATATCACTAATACTAATATCACAGTTACATTCAAATTTAAATTCAAATTCAAGTTTTTATTCAAATAAGTTCCAATTGGATTTTTGAGGGTCATAAGTACAAGTTAAAATTTAATTTTACTTCCTATTCTATGTACACTGCTTCGCAAGTCTTAGTGTCATTGCTGTTAAGGAGAAGAGTAGGCAAGAAAATCCCCAGCAGCACATTTAGCTAAAAATTGTCTTTATATTTCTTAGTCTATTTATATCTCAATCTATTTTTTAAGTTTTCAACAAAGTTTTATTGCATGAGTTCAGCAAACAAGCAGACAGCCCACTTGATGGAAAGCTGTTACCATTGGCTATAGATATTATGTTTATAATGCTATAGCGTATTTGTAGCACTTTAAGGGATACTGGAACCTGACCGCTAATGCCGGAACACAAGTTAAGGTTATTATAGCGGCATACTCTAAACCAGGGGTGGTAGCCATCCAGGTAGGCAAATACTGTACCACCTGGCTGTAGGTTGATTTGTCGCCTCTTAGGACAGGCCGCCCTGCTGCAGGAAATTGTACTCTTTCTCCATGCCTGCACGATACAGAAGTATGTTACAGAATTACTTTTCAAAGAATTAATGGAGTTGTAGCAGTGGATACTCAGTAAAACAAAGACAACAAAAGGAAAGAATAACATTATTATTGTTATATTAATGACGAGACATACTAAAAGTTTGTACTGCAGCATATCTCCATAAATTCCTCATATGTTTGGTAAGGTTGAAACATTTTACAGACAATAGAATAATAGGCTGGAACGAGCAGCTGCACTTTTACACAGAGTGGCATGAGATTAAGCGTAATTTGAGTTAAGGGTTACATACGCCTTATATATAGCTACTAAATCTGTCATTTAGGTTAGGAACAAGTTTTTAGGGTCCAAGTTTTGAATGAATAATGGGCAAAACAAAAATATGTTTGATAAACAAGGTTATGTTGATAACAAAGTGTGATTTGTGTTAAGGAATACACTTAAGCATAATATATAAACACTAAAACTGTTTTTGAGTTTAGTAAACAAGTTTTGAATTAGTATATTGATTTTTAAATACAAAAATAGTTTTTGTTTTGCTTATATATGGCGACGATAGTTACAAATCGGTTGTGACATTCACTGTTTTCAGCCATGGCACGCTTGAGTTATGGGCTTTAGTCGAAAGTCACAACCAATGACTAGAATGGTGACTTAGATTAGGTTATTTTAGACATAAACCAAAGCGCCAGTTCTATCTGAACAGACTGGTCACCTGCGTAGCAATATAACGAAACAAACAAATGAAGAAAATTAATATCTCAAGAACTATATTTTCCTAGACATAGGGGTTGCAGAAGGGAGAAGTATGTCTCCCCTCCTCCGCACCCACTACTTAAAATCCTATGACCACAATCTAAAGTTTAACCGAGCAAGGTGCTATGTAAATGAAGTTTTGTCATTTAAAATTTCCATAATACTTGTATAACAGGAAAATTATATTTATATCTTGTGAGATGCAGATAGGAGGAAAACTTTTGAATAGAATAATAAAATTTAAATGCCTAAGTGTTTTGCAAGCATTATAATTTAGTATTATTAGTAAGAAAGCATAAAATATATTTATTGATAACATCGTTTATGATTGGACACGTTCATTGTTGTATATATACAAAGTACACTTATTATGGAATACAAATCGTACTTGCGATGAAATGTTAAGGCATAATTTTACCGGCAAATGAAGACGTGGACGAAGTGAGGGAATCCGTACCAGACAAGACTGATGGGTTTGCATTTATTGGAGTTCTCTTCTTTTCCGAGTTTCTTGTATTGTTTTCGGCATTTTCTGGAGTCACATTATCAGTTGATAACTGCAATGTACCACCACGGAACTCCAAATCATCCTCTAATAGATCACTCATGGTGTTAAAATATATATTATAAATGGTTTAATTGCTATTATTCTAAAATAAATTTTATTATTCAATATTCACTGCGCGTAAATAATCGACCGTATCGCTGATGCTGACGTCCTGTCCTAGAGTTTAGACTCGTTCCATGCGAATTATCGAATAGCCAAATCGTATGACGCGAATTACGTAACAAACATTAAAAAGTATTTTTTACGAATAAAGTTCAATAAATAATAAAAATATAACTAGGTATCTATAACGAATATTTTTCTTCAATCACTTTGAAAATAAATTTAAGTATGTTATAATTTTTTGTTAACTTTATCAAATATGTACAGTTTTTGTTTTTATTCTTTTTATCAGTTTTCTGTAGGAGTTTGTTTACATTACATTCCACATGACTCCGAAATTGGATGTAGTTAACCACCTTAACACTAAGAATAATGCCTGAAGCTATTGTAAACAATGGAGTTCTTTTTTCTGTTGTCGAAAGGAGAATAGAGATATGTAGCGATTTTGGTGTTCTTTGAAATATAATCTTACTGTGGTTCTAGTACCTATCCTACGCAGCCTAATTCGTAGAAACTTACGATCCGCGTTCTATAAAAACTGTTCCAGTTTTTTATTAAAAAGCATCCTATAATCGTGCCCTTTTATTGAAACCACATAGTATGTCATTTTTTTCTCAAACGTATAGATTGAAAAATATTAAATTAAAATAACTTCAGGAAAATTAAACAAATTAATTATTCTTGTATATATTGTATTCAATATATTTACTTAAATGTACAATTTTTAAACATGATTAAACTGTAGGTAACGCTAAGTTAAGTATAAATATACCGATTCTTTGTATTTAAAATAGTTTATTGGTATAAAACATTTACGGTCTTATTCATAGAGAGTTAGAGTAAGTTAATGCTTCTATAAGAACCATAAAGAAGCGTTCAAACTTACTCTAACACTCTATGAATAAGACCATTAAAATTTAGTCTATGAAAGGGAATATAAATATTGTCACATTTAAATATTAATGTCAATTTAATATCGATTAATCAAATAAGAATGTTTCCTTATTCGAAAATGCGTTTATGTCCATGCATCCCTAATTTGGAGTGTCAAATATCACTGTCAATTAGTAATGACTTTTTCGTTTTGTTTATAACGTTTATATCCAACCTTACAAATATGAAACATAATATTTTTAATATTTGAATACATCAGCTTAAAAAAGAAATTTTGTTATTCTAGTAAATTTAAACATACCTCTTTATTCTCTTTTTATCTCTTATTTTATTTTGTTTTTGTCATCATCTTTATTATGTTCGTGAAATGTTATCATGTTAGTTATCTTTTAACTTCAGTGAACAAAACGTAATAAAACGGCGGCTGTATTTAAAATTTTAACAGTTTTTTTGATGTCATCTTTATAAGTTATAATAAACGAATATGAATATAAATTTATTTCTTTCTTTAATTAAGTTTTAAGTATATCACTGTCAGTTATGGAACGTAAAAACTTTAAATGTATAAAAATACAGTAAGTATATTGCATTGAAAATAAACCTACCTGTACGTTAAAATAAGATTAATATAATCCGATTGGTGATGTAATGTAGTTTATGGCTGCGACTTGAAAATCTGATACACAAATTTTAAGTAGTGGGTGGGCGTAGTGGGTAGGGGTAAGGTATACTTACCCCTACTAGAACCACTAAAGTCCGGAGGACTGAAATTTTTTATTTTATAAACATAACCTCACTTATTTTTGTTGTAAAATTGTGTCGCTTTTGATAATAACAAACCGTGATTTGAGTTTATGAATATAACCGCCAGAACTCTTTGTAACACGAAAACTGTTTTTAATGTAAAAATAAAGTTTTAAATTTAATTGAGTTATAACTACAAAATTCATATAAAATTCATGCTAGGCATATAATCGATTGATTAAAAAGTGACAGTTTTTACTGTCACTTTTATTTTTAATGGCTTGACTAATAAGGTGTGATGACAAAAATAAATTAATCGATATGTCAATAATACTTATCGATTTTTAATTAAGAAATTCGAAATCTTGAGTTTTAATTAATATAATGTTTCATATAATTTTCGGAAATCGACATATTTCTATAAAAAGAAAATATTGACAAATATTTTGCAATTCTTATTGCCGCCATTTTATTAATTTTCAGTTAAGTGAATGTGCTTTTAAAGTTAATTAAATTATATAGACATCATGTTTTATTTAAATAGAATACCTACCCTTACCTGATAACAGAGCCGAGCGTGCGAAGCGAGCGAACCGCGGCAGCGGCCGGCGAGTGCTAGGCCCGACTTTTAACCATTTACTATTTATTTTATATACAAGAACAGTCGGTTAGGTTAGGTTATATGCAGACAAAAGCGTTCGAGCCGAGCGAGTGAAGCGACCGTGCCATGTTAGCGGCCGGCGAGTGCCAGAACTGACTGGTTACCATTTACTATTTATTTTATACACACAAACAGTAAGACGCCTTAAAAGTCTCGTATGAAACATTTCTTTTATTTATCAATTTAGTGGACGACCAGCCAGGTAGTTTTAAATATGACAATGAATCAATATATTAATAATATCAATTTTTAAATACATTGCTGAACAATTTTTCTTTAATATAGGATAAATTTAAATTAATGCGATTACGTAAAAAACATCGTCTTTATTGGTCGACATTTTGAATTGTTACTCTTGTAGTATATATGAATGTATTCTATTGTTTTTTCTTCATTTTTATCCAACTAAGCTGGTTTTTGGTTATTTTGGCTCTTTTTATGTTGATTACTGGCTTTCTTTTTAACTTTGAAAGGATTTTTCAACTTTGGGCCTATGATAGAAGTGCAATATTAGCGAAAAAATCAGTGAAAATAAGTGAGGTTATGTTTATTAAAAAAATATATATTTCAAGATCTCCGGACCTTAGGGGTTGTAGTAAAGGTAAGTATGCCCCCCCCCTCCCCCCTCCCCACTTCACCACCCCACTACTTAAAATTCCTGTATTAGAATGCTATAGATTTACCCTTCAAAATATTAAATCGGGAATATTGAAGTCAGCACTGACTTGCGCTGTACCGATTTCAAATCAAATTTACACGATGCCAGTATGAAGTCAGCGCTGGCTTCCTTTGGATTTAAACTGAATATCTGGATCAATGTAAATTAAGTTTTACTTTCAAATAGTCTGTAGCCATTGACTAAAAGAAACAAGGTTTGGAGTTTTTGGCGGAAATTGAAAGGAGATGTTGTGCCGTGCAGTTTTATTTTCTAAAAATGTGTAAAATTACTCTAAAATGAACAGGATATTGATAGTTTTTGAGTAGTAATTATGTGTTTTGTGAGAAATGTGAACTGTATAGACAAATGTAGCATTTTGAGTTGTAACAAGAACTCCGTTGAATGGCACCAGCTGATAACCTACAGGTCAGTTGTGCTACACATAGGCTTAAAAAAATGAAGAAACTACATTAAAATTTAAGTTCTGGTTTAAAGGCCTAGCTGCCAAGCCATAAACCTAAATAAATAATAAAGAAACAAAGTTTAATTGCTAAGCCATAAACATAAAAAAGAAACAAAGTTTAAATAATTACGAATATTTTATTTTACAAAAAATATTGTCTATGGTCCACTTATAACTAAACATCTGGCACGTTTTTCGATATTGATGGCAAATATTTTAGAAAATATACACGAAATTAGCAATATTTTATAAATTTTTATAAAAATACTAATACATACTGTTGTCTAAAACATAGTCTTGGTATAAAAATCTGTACAAGCTTATCAAGTATATTTTTTTTACAATTATGTATGTATAATACGTACTTACGTACGACAAAATGTACAAAGTTTTTTTGATTAAAGCAATTATATAATATTTTGATATAAAATTAATGAAAAAGTAATTAAAATAAAAAGAAACAAATTTAAAATATATGTCTTAAATTCATTACTTTTAGTGATTTGTGTTCATTTCATGAAGCACTATTTTCCTACCAATCCCAACACCAAATCTTATTGGTGGGAACTTTACATATACTTATATAATAACAATGTACTTTATACATATTGAAAATAATTCCATATTTTATTATGCAATTCAATAAGATTCGCGCAAAAGTCGAGCACATCCAGCGATTATTTATTGAAATGTGTAAGAAAAGTGACGCAATGATCCGACACAAAATTTACAAGAGATTCCAATTTTAATTCATCCTGTTCTACGAGATAGATATATACCTAGTTACATCGATTTATTAATCAAATATAATAAATCAATGGATATATATTATTCAGTTTACGTTGAAAACGAAAGCGAGTTGAATTTTAGGTCTAGTAACAGCTACATCTGTCGGTCGGGCAGTGAGGAGGATACACGATGCATTGGTCCATGCAGTACACATCAGCGCCTTCACGTCCCTCGAGTTCGCCAATAGCGTCGCAGACTTCCCTAAAAACAAACAAAATAAATAATATAAACGACCATATGAATTTTTTCGTAATTTTTTCTACACTATACGAGATACCAAGAAATTAAGGATTACACATACGGGTCCTTATAGAAAGTGCAAGTTAATATTGTAAAAGATCTTACATACCTACTGTTGTATTTTTTTTTTACTTAATCATACTTAATTATGAACTTGTATTTGGTCAACAATGTCATATATGATGATGAACGACTATGAGCAGTGGCGTAGCGTAGTGGGGGTGGCAGGGGCGGCAAAATTTTACAATAAATAATATAAATATTTGAACCATTTCATAATTTTATCGCAACTACAAATTCGGACCGATTGAAAAGAACACGAAATTTTTCATTACTTACTCGCCCGGCTCAACACGGTCGGATTTTTCATTACCACTCCGGTCCTATTGGTCCTAGCGTGACGTTATATAGCCTATAACATTTCTCAATATGTGGGCTTTCCAACACAGAAAGAATTTTCGAAATCGGTTCAGTAGATCGAGAGATTACCTGCTACAACGTCACAAAGACACAAACTTTACCTCTATATAATATACGTATAGAAATAGTGTGCATTAAATTGAAATACCTAAATAAAAGGGCGGCATAATTATCTTCCACTCCGGGCGGCCGTCACCCACGCTACGCCGCGTACTATAAGGTAATCAAGCTTGACCTTTTTATAGTCTATTTTGTCTATGGCCTAAATGATCGTTGATAAATGTTAATGATCTTAAATAACTTACGGGCAAGTGCAAAGGGCTTCCGGGCAGTTGGGTGGGTACCGGAGACAGTTGGTCTGGCACCAGCTGAGCATGCCTGGTAACTTGCGGAAGGCGTCCGTGGGTACGCAAACTTGGTCCCTGTACATATCACAACAAATTAATTTAATAATTATGATTTAAATTGGGTTTTGAGCACTCCACTTTTCATAAAGTTTAAATTTTATAACGTAGTAGGTAAAATAAATTAATATATTCGTTTGGTTTTTTATCTTTTTTGGAAATAAATAATAACTCCTGCAGTTATTTTAATAAAATACGTTTATGGGTTAGGTGTTAAATCAGAAAATTTACAAATTATCACCTTTATGTAATTCAGATTAGAGAACGATGTATTGTTCATCCCAAAAATCCACAAACGCCGAGCATATTATCTAAATAAGATGGGCTAAAGTTTACCTAATATTAGTTATTTTCTAGTCCGATTAAGAATTAAAGGACAAGTAAACAAGCTTTTCTGTTAAATTAACTTAATTTGGACGAAATAAGCATGCCATAACATTTTACAGATGGGTTATTTACAATTTACAAATAGGTGAGAACACACTATCCATACAAAATTTACAAAAGAGTTACAAATACATCTAGACTTTGTTAGTCACAACTCACAACTTTACAATGGCTGACCGAGAAAAAATTCTCGGCACAAGTTGTACTTACACTTCTGACACAAGTTGTTAGTCACGGTTTTAGAACGGCCATTACAAAGATTATGGACATGAAAGTAACTTCATACATTTATAAACAATAAAAAAATAGCATTTACATTTAAAAGAAATAGGCGAGAGTACGAAATTTATTCACAAGTACTTAGAACTGTTCATCCGCCTTCACCGACTTACAAAAACACAAAAAATACCTAATAATTGGTGGATCTATATCCTCCGATTCATTCTCTATATCATTGCTGAAAGAAAATTAATTATACAGTGAATATTAATAATATATAATAGAAAATCATATCATATAATACATAAAATACACAAAAATTACCTAACGATATAATTTGCCTTCTCAACTTGTCTAGGTCTATCTCTGAAATTTAAAGTTAGAATAGAAATAATCATAAATTCAATACATAATAATTATATAAAGAAATATAATAATAATTAAGACACAAGTTGCACAAATACATTCAATTTTTCTATACAAATTAGTACACGATAGATACATAGAAATCATACATTTTCAAAAATTGCAATCCAATATCTGAGGGACTATATATCTATGGTTATAAAGTGTAGGGATCATAATTTATTATATTATTCATATTAATAGCAATAAAATTGAAGTGTTTGACTAGCTTAAAAGCCTAGCTGACAAGACATAAAATTATTTAAAAAAATTAAGTGCTTGTTTGTGATTACAAAATAAATTCCGAAATATAAGCGAACAATTCTATTTATAGCTACTAAGCTTAAGTAATCATAAATAACCGTTTTTAGAAGTTTGTCTGTATGTCTGTATAAAAGGTCTCTCGAATAAACTTCAGGTAGGTCTCAATGAAAATGGCAAGGATTCAACCACCAATTTTATCTTAAATTTTGGTTTATATTCATTTCAGTATCCTGCAAATTTCAGGTAAATAATATATGTAACTATAAAGCTTAAAGTCCACGGGAATAAAGTTGCGGGCTCTACTAGGCTCAAACATTAAGAAATTTTTAAAAACAATATTGTTCATAAACTTCCTATTTACGTGTTTGTTACTCAAATTATTACCAGATTTTATCTTATTGTTACAATTCTATAACTCTGTAACTCTACTTCAGTTTAGCAAATTTCGAGCGCCTGTTAGACTAATGTACTAATAAAAATAATATATATTTTGAATAAGTATTTTGTTTTAGATTTTTTTTTATAAAAGATTGTTTATATTTTTTTTATAAAAAGGTGTATTTTGTATAATCTTAAAAAAAAAATTTAATAAATGCATGAAAAATAAATATTGTAATATTTTTTCAGTCTGTCGTCAATTTATTATCGAGAGCTCTTTGCCTCAAAGCAAACTTTCATAAAAATCATCTAAGATTTCATTATAAGTCATACTTACAGCCTCCTAACATTATCTCACCTGACAACCAGCGGGAAGACGTTCGCAGGCATGTTAAAGTCCCTGTAATATAACAAGAAGGGATAGTCCCTCCTGAAGTCACCCGCGAAGAGTGGAGGCAGACCGCCGGTGCTTGTCACAACGCTAACGTCAGCGCAGTTCCTGAAGGTCTCTGATCTACCACATCCCACCGCTTCAGTACCGTTCGGGCAGATGCCCCACATGTTTCCTGAAATGTGACGGAAAATTTTGAGCCAAAGAAATGTAATGAGGTGAGGTATGGGGATATGGCTTAAAATAGCGCTATATTTCTTTAATTACAAAATGATGATGTTTTCATCAGCGTAATTTTCTATCTGGAAGACGAGAAATCTTAAAAATAAGGATACAAATTAAATAAGTTGTCGATTAATAAATCGACAACTTACTTAATTTGTGTCCTTCTATTATTATTATTTCACATATAGATCGATTTATATTCTTTTTATGTGTTTTTAAAATATATATATATATAATATATATATATATATATATATATATATATATATATATATATATAATAAATACATATTAAAAAAATATAAAAAGATGACGTCCGTCGGCAGCGGGGCCTAGGGTCCAAGCTCCCGGTGGTTAAGGCTCCAGAGACTGGAACTTCCTCACAATGCGTGCCGTGCTCAGGTGAACCGCCTTCTGTATCTGGCCCTTCACCCATTTACCGAGCGAGAGCCTCTCTAGATGTCGGTCGAGGCTCTTTGCTACTAAACCGTTAACGGACACCACTATCAGCACGATGATCATTGACTCCATATGCCAAATGTCAGTAATCTCGTGCGCGAGGTCTAGGTATTTCGTTAATTTATCAGTTTCAGCATTAACGAGATTACAGTCATGTGGAATACTTATATCAACGAGCGACGTACGTCTCGCAGATCGATCTATTAGCACAATGTCAGGCTTATTATTATTATTAGAATTATTCTATTCTAATAAGAATGAATTTCAACCATCTATAATATTATAAAACTAGCTGATACCAGTCCGCTTCGAGTGCCGTAAATTCCGTTCTTAGCTGGCCTCTACTTGGCAAAAGGAAGGTCCATGCCAAATTTCAAGTCTATAGGTATTATAGTTCCTGAGATATCGTGATGAGTCACTATATACCTGGATTTCAATTAAATATATCGAGGGCTTCATAACATATAGGCGTATGCACAAAAATGCCATTTTTTTGTTGTTTACTAAAAACTATGCATGTTACAATTTAGAAAGACTTACCAATATATGCAACTGTACCTAAATAGAAGGGTAATCCAAATTTCAGACTTACCAACAATACAATCAACTAGTATTGTTTTATTTACAATTTTGTTGTGTAAAATTGCATTTTTGTCTGTACGCCCACTTGTTATGAAGCCCTCGATATATTTATATATAAGTAGATAGATAGATTATAAACATGCCGTGTCTGTACATTAAAGCTTTAAAAAAACAACTGGAGTACAACTGTACAACTATATAAACGATGCAATTTTTTTTAGATTTTTTGTCTGTTTGTTCGGGAATCACGTAAAAACTACGGGGCCGATTTCGATGCGGTTTCCGCTGATCGACAGCAAATTCCTAAACTTAAAATCTGCGTTACTTTCATCCTGGGAATCCCGTGGAAGTTTTTCTGGGAATAATTTAAATTGACCACGACACACACTTAATTATTATTTAACCGTTATTTAAAAGCCAATTGGTTTATATTGGTTAATATTTCTCCGTTTCTCCGCTCCGCAACCTCACTCCCCTTAAATAAATAGCTATTTAATAATCGGCAGACAAACACACAAAACACATATTCACATGTTTGTTGAAAATGCGGCGTACAAATTTTATTTTTGATATACATGCCAGCAATGTAAGGACGTCGCTATTTCTTCAAATAATTTTTTCATTCTTTCTTACTTACGTATTGTATATCCCCAAATTAAACAAGTTACGCTTGTGTTACGGGTAATATACAAAGGGGTGTGTGTGTGTTGTGTTATGTATAATATACTCTGGGGCCGATCCCAGACACACAGCCAATAGTAAATACCGAAGACAATTCGATTCCGTTTACTATACCGGGAATCAAACCCGGAGGCTTAGCCCGCTCAACCACAGAGGCTGTCAAATGGACAGGCAGCCTTACGGCTCGCAGATGAGTACGCCGCTTAAGGTAATTGTTCGCGATCTTACGCCAAACGTCAAGACAAATGCAAAGAACACGGAACGCGCGGTTCAAATATTGACAGCGTTAGCCGTTAAGGGATTTCCTGCAAAAATTACGAGACACGATAAGTCTTTTTACAGAGGAGTATTTCCATCATATTCAGTAATTGAACAAACATACTCTAGACATTTAAAAATTACCAGTGTAATAAGTCCATTGCAGCACACACTGAGTGCAAGTTATGTATGCCGGTAGTCGCACCCGGTACCTAAAGATTTCTTTCTTCGCTGTGTCGAGTGGAATCATAAACTTGTCATCTCTTGAATCCGAAATATATAGCGGATATCTGAAATTATTTATATTGATTAGAAAATATTCAAAAGAAATTCACAAGATTTATCAATTTTAAACTTAAATTACCACAGAAATGTTACATTGAACGCTGTACTTTATTTCACCTTTTACCTCCTAAAACTAGAAGAAAGATTGCTGATTTACGTTTCTTAGTTAAAATTGCTCAATCTAACATTAATTGTGCAAATCTCATTGAGAAACTACATTTGTATGTTCCCCCTACTAAGGTTCGCCCTAGGGAATTATTACACACACCATTGACACGCACAGTTTACGGACGGAATTCGTTTTGTATCAGAACAGCAAATGAATTTAATAAGTTAAGTAAGTTGGAAGATATAGACTTAGACCTAATTACTAACAGTGTAGCATTGTTTAGCGCAAAGTTGGTCAAGTTCTATTCAAACTCGGATTTATTAGTTTAAGTACCTTATATCTATACATATTTTTTATTGTTTCTTTGTTTAATTTTCATTTTTTTTCTGCTTATTTTTAATGTTATCTGTCGAGGTTTATTGATAGCTTCACTTAATCTAACTTATTTCTAGTTATTATTAATTATAGCGGTTAGCCCCCCCAATAAAATAAAATAATCACAAAATAAATTTTAATGCAACTAGTGCAAAGGTCTTATTTTTATTTACCTATCCATGCAGGAACGGAGAAAAAATACAAACTCCTGCGACCGGGCAGTCTATCATAAGAGGCGACCAAACAACCTACAGCCAGGTGGCAGGGTATCTGCCCGACTGTATGGCTACTACCCCTGGTCTAGAGTATGTCGCCACAACAACCTTGAGTTGTGTTCCGGCATTAGTGACCAGGTTCCAGTCTCCCTTAAGAGAGCAGCAGAGCATTTTTTGGTGTTGCAAATGTCCATAGGCGATGGTAACCGCTTTCCATCAAGTGGGCCGTCTGCCTGTCTGCTGAACTCCTGCAATAAAAAAAAACAAAAAAAATGGTATACCTTTAGTAAAAATGGCGTTGGCTGAAACGAATATTAAAAGTGAGCAAAATTTTATTTAAAAATATTTTGAACGCCATTGGAATTAACAAATAACCGAAATCAAGCAAACCTATGATTGAGACGAGTGTCCGGCGACTTTGACGAGACAGTAACAGCAGAATTGGACCTCTGGTCTAGAGAATGCTGCCATAACAACATTGAACTGTGTTCTGGCATCTGTGGTCACGTTCCAGTCCCCCTTCGAGATCGAATTACTTTTGTGATGTAAATGTTCGTAGGCGACGGTAACCGCTTTCCGTCAGGCCAGCCATCAGCCAATGAATGTTAACCAATTGCCAAACAAAAACCTATTTTACAATTTATCAGATTTAATTTCTTCCTTGACACGGTATCTATATACAGCGTCTTCAATTTAAAGAAGCAGCAAGGAGGATAATCTAAAGTTTTAATCTCGACACTATCTACGTAAATAACACTATGTATTTATGTAAATTAATTATGTAATTACAGTGTAGTGTACACAACTATTGTTGTAGACTATATATAACTTAGAGTAGATTCTAAAGATAGTATCGATCTGCACATTGTCGTCTAGTAAGAAGAAATCCGATTCCAACAACAATATATTCAGGAATTGCACAAAAAAATAAAAATTATACATCTTAAATACATATAAATAAAATCTTACCTATCGAAACAGTCTTGAGTCGCTTCTTGTTTAGGATTATTGTTTGGACAAAGCTTCATTACAAATGTTCCAAGATGATTAGCTGTTAATTCCACTTCAATTTCTATTTCCTGTGAAAAATACCAGACAAAATTATTAACACTTAAATCTTATTTATTACTGAATTTAACATGGAGCTGAATTCATTACTATTTTGAATTCATTAAATATCTTACTTTACCATTTTCCCTCTCTTTTTGAAAATTACATAAATTAGATGAAAATGATGGTTTTGAAACGCTTAGCATACGGAGAGATTTTGCGTGTCTATGCGTATTTTACCGTCTGTGCAATGGGGAAGTGTTCCGAGGAAATGTTCAATTTGGTGCCAACGCCGCATTTTCACTACCGCACCGCTCGCCATAGGGGGTTTTTATCCTCATTTCCCTGAGCTACCAAACTTAACTACGCAACGGTTCTCTAGAGTAAGTATTGCGAAAAAAAGATTTTATGCATGAGAGACTGGCCAGTTAGAATCTATTTTGAAAATATGAATATTTATAACTAAAAATAGGTACGTTCCAATTTCAAAATTTCCCTCCACATTGTTTGCGAGCTAATTTAAATTATCGTGTCACATTGATATTTATTCCGCGTACAATAACGACTGGGAACTTCCCACCGCGGTGTTCCCTCTGTGCTACGACATGGGGTCATTTAAGAAGGGCGTCATAAAATATATTAGAGGTCGACAACACGTTGACAACGCCCCTGGTATTTCAAAAGTCCATATGCGGCGGTGACCACTTTGCATCAGGTGGGTCGTCTGCCTGTTTGCAAGCTAATGGCATTAGAAAGAAAAAAAGAAAAAATTAAATGAACAAACATGATTTTCAGGTGATAACTAAATGTGATGATTTTATAAAACGAATAACATTATAAACGGGTTAAACACGAACAAAAGTAGGTAATCTATTCGGTTGGTCTACAAATATGAAATGTAGGCATCTTACTTATATGTAGGTAGGACAGGTAATACTGATAAATACTGAGTCTAGGTTAAAATCTGTTATGTGGAAGATTCGGCTTAGTATTTCTAATAATGTATCAAACGGGCTTGTGGGAAGACAGATAAGTCTTTCTATGTATTAACCATTAGTTTTACTTCGATTTAATTTCACTTATTGTATTGTTTTGTTGATATTAGCCATGCATTATAATTGTTTTATAAGTTGATTTCTTATGTTCTTCAAGTGCAGACGTTCTTTTTCTTCTTCAGCTAATCAATGACCACTGCTGGGCCACATTAGCCCCGCGAAGTCAACGCCATATATCCCGGTCTCTCATTTTTCTCATCTAGCCTCTGCCGGCGAGCTTAAACAAGTCGTTGGTACATCTGGCTGGGTGGCGTCCTACTCTACGTTTACAGGGAAGCGCTCTCCACTGTAAGACACGTTTGCTCCATCAGCCCTCGGTCCTGTGACAGATATGACCGGACCACTGAAACTTGAAAATGCTAATTTTGCTAGCTATGTCGGTTACTTTGGTCATAGTGCAGCCGTTAATCACTTAAATAAATTTGAAAACTTTACCTGTCCGACGCTATAATGCCTCGTGACGATTCCTTTTCCGTACATTCCACCCGCCTCATGAGGACGAGGATCGGAGAGATGGTGAGCGTCACCGCAAACTCCACACTTGCCTTCGTTCTGTTCCCACTGAACTAAAATAAACAAACTGTTTGCATTACAATTTCATGATTTTCTTCTTATTTCTTGGACATAGCTTCGCATGGTTTGTGTATTCTATGTAGTTTTAATTATCCGTGAATATTCTTATTTTAGTTGAATGAAGATAAGCAATAGGTGCCTAAAAAATTTGTTACATGCCGTCAGGAAAAACGCACAGCTGCCTGTTGTAAGCGCAGCGTATTGTCTTCCCGGACTTAGGAATTCTTTTATATTTAGAATTTTTAATTAAGAAAAACATGCTATTGTTTTCCTACTTGTTTTATGACCATAATTAGCGTCGAACTAATCCTTATTGTGATTGTTTTCGGCTTGTTGGCCGTTCGCAGGAATAGATAACCAGGTGTACAAATTACTATTTCTCGGAAACTCAGTGCGCGCGGCCATTTTTTTGTACTGTGTAGTTAGTATAAGACAATGCCCGAATGGAGGGGGGGGGGGTGTTTGTCAAGCGACAACTACGAAACGAGTAAGACGTTTTCTAGTACTCTCGATTAGCGATATAGACGACGGACTTAGCACGTGTCGAATTGTATTGAATCGTGCAGTGTGAACTGGTTGCATTCCGTTTTATTTGTATTTGTTTTATACGTGTTTGTACAGTTATAATAAATTCTATAGTAGTTCCAACGGCATTTTTAATTCGTGGTCTGAAGCTCGTAACAATATCATATATAAAGCATACCTAGGATGATGCGTGAGGCTATTGAAATCAAAAAACACCCAAAAGACCCAAACCCAGCAAAAACCAACTGCCAGACCTCACGACACTGTGAGCGTCTGCGTACACCGGAACACAAACCAACTTGAATGATAACATATTTTATTTTTCCTTCCACCCATTTTATTATTATATAAAATTATTAGAGCTAGGCATGTTTGCTAAAGAGTTTCTTGCGCCGCTTCTTCTCTTCAAGCCATAACATGTTACGAAGCGGTGGTAAATTAGATTAGGCTCCCATAGAGTAAATAATAACCATAAACAAAATTAAAACTAAATAATTAAAATGAATAAGTTGGCGGTAGGCTACATAAAACTTTAACAATACTCGTTGACACTCGACATCTTTGTCTTCCGTGATCACGGCCACTGAAAAGTGGCCGAAACGTCGGAAGAACAATAATCAAATAAATTACTGCGCTTAAAACCGTTAAAACGTAGTTTTATTATGTATACAAGTCGCGAAAACATAAGAAAATATTAGGTACCTAAAATCTAGACTCTTATAACATTATTATTTCGACCTTCGCATCAGTTAGAAACGTACAACTTGGCAATAATCCTTTATTTTTATTGCGGCAGTCACATTTCATTGAAAAATCACGTTTTTTCACAGACCCACAATTCCTGCTTAAAAATAACATTCTATTAATATTTAATGAACACCGTTTTGTAATTAAATAATAATCCCATGCATTAGTGCTTTAAAAGCTATGAAAACAGCTAAAATAACATTTCTAACTAAACATCAAACATTTCGATAGCCATTCAACTTTTTGCGTAACCAATTAACTGTATTATCACTAATTACAAGCACAAAAAATCCATTTTAAGCTATTTAGTCGGTATCATTTCACGATCTCCATAGATCACTGACCTTATAGTGTTTCCGAGCATCGAACTTCTGGCCTTTGTTGTTAATTAGACAAATAATGACGAATAAAAAATTTTTGTTTGCAAGGATGCGTAATGTATGTAC
Organism: Dendrolimus houi; assembly: GCA_039645545.1. NCBI lineage: Eukaryota > Metazoa > Arthropoda > Insecta > Lepidoptera > Lasiocampidae > Dendrolimus > Dendrolimus houi. Next base: position 4,252,089 of record CM077127.1, on the reverse strand, counting down.
AGATAGGATAATGCTCCGAGGAGCATGTTGACAAAATTCAATGCTTACTTAAATAAATACACTATTGAATCAGTACTACAACTTATAAAATTCTAATAATGCCGTGTTTGTACATTGGCGCTATTAAACAAAAAGCAACTGGAATAAATTATATAAATAAACGAAGGAGAACACGATGCAATAATTTTTAGATTTCTGGTCTGTTTTTCTGTTTGGCGGTTTGTCTGTTTGTTCGGGATTCACGTAAAAACTACTGGGCCGATTTCGATACGGTTTTCGCTTATCGACAGCTAATTCTTAGACTTAAACTTTGTGCTACTTTTTGAATGAATTCGGAATGATTTAACATGGCCAGATTAAAAAAAAGTCGAATTCCAATGTGATTTTTTTAGTCTTCGATAGCCAATTTAGTGTAATAAAATGTTTGAGATATAGAATGAATATTCCCGAGAGAATATTCCCAGGAGCCGTTTGATGTTGTTCGGATGCATAAATATTCGAGTCAAATTAGGTCTGAAATAAAATTTATCATTTTTGATATAGTGTAGTTTTAATTATACAAAAACAATGTGTAAAGGTTTTCGTGTCTGCAACCCCCGGCAGGGGCTGATTTTTTAGTTTTTTTGCAACTACTCGAAAACGCTAAAAGTCAGAAAAAGTTTTCTGACTTTAAAGCTTCTACTACAAGCTTAAAATTTTGCATAAAAAAAGTTCTATGACTTTTTTCCCCGGTCAAAATTAACCGAGTTAGCCGGCTTTAAGTTGAAGGGATGAAAGTAAATATAAAAAAATCGTAGGTAGTAGAAAAAAAACGAATATTAAGTTTTTTATTTTTAAATTGCTTTAAAATATCTAAGCTTAAATTCTAGAGACAGATTTTTTTTGTTATTGTTAAAAAAATACAACAATTTGAAATTTATTATAATAATTTTTTTGCCATATTTGGATTCCTCATAAAATTGACTAAATGTTACCATTTAAAACTGATTCAGCTCCAAAAGAACACAAATATTTACAAGAATTGTTTTTAACACATATTCGTATGAAAAAAAAACACTTAAAAGAATAAAAAAATCGATTGCTTAGTTTTTATAAAAATCGTTGCTGATTAAAATGTATATATAAATTTTAAAAATTGGTGGTGTAGACTATAAATAATTATGATAAGTATACACAGAGCATATAAGTACAAAAACAATATAACTATATGTACATATGTATACTGAGTTTAAGTAAGACTACCGGTCAACACTCATTCAACTATTATATCACGGATACACTCAACATTTTCTTAGTGACAATAGGATCGACTAGCTTTCTCCGCTGTATTCCATGAAAAGCCTACGCTATCAATGTTCCCACTTTGGCAACTTCTAGTAAAAAACTATTTCCTAAATTTCGAATAGAATTTAAGTCTTGATTCAATTGTGTAAGAATTTAAATACAGTAGCGGAAATTTTACTAGATCTACACACAAGGCATGTCTAATTTAGTTAAAAAGCTAAACAGGCAACAGTATACTATTTAGCTTGTGCATGTTCAACAAGTTATAAAGTGTCCAATGACTAAAAAAAAGATTTTACCTACCAGCATATCCACCACAGAAGAGTTCATTATCGTTATAGTTGACGGGATTGGGGAACCCAAACCTCCACATGGAGTTACGAGCTGGTGGGTCCATCAACCTTCCATGGCCTTCGGCGCCGCGGTGAGCGCTTCCTAACATCTACAAAATAAAATAATCACCTTTGGTACTAAAAACAACATTAAATAAGATACAGGGACTACTACTAATAGCAAATGTATAAGGTGATAATGATATTATGATAATCTAAATGTATATTCTCTGGATTACCAAATTAGATAATAAGTGGCCGTCTGTGAATCAGATGGCACTTACGGCTGGTTCCTATACTTTACTATTTATTGACCTGCATTACTATCGGCAGAAAACTTGTTTTAACCTTACATTAACATATCGGCAGACATATTTTTAATCAGGTGGTGAAATCATACGATTTTCTGCGGTCGGGCGGCCTATCGTAAGCGGCGAGAAAATAACCCACAGCCAGGTATTTTCCAGTCTGAACATCATGCAGCTGTGTTCCAGGTTCCATATAAAAAAATATAAGCAAAATATGCGAGGCTTTTCATCAGGTGGGCCGTTTGCCTGTCTGCTGAACTCATGCAATATAAAAAATATAGAAATATTAAAAGTTTTAAACTCGTATTGACTGATGTGAATCCTGCTCGGGAAATGAAAAAGAGGATTGCTTGCGTCGATTTTTATAATCTACCTTCTTCTTCAAGTCGCGGAATTTTGTTTTTATTTCATGCCCTATAAAATATTAAACAGCTTTTATTTAATAAAAAAAACTTCGTTTAAAAAACCGACGTCACAAACTAAAAAGTATAAAATAACTTAATAAAGATTTTATTTAATACACCTCTTATTCAATAACATCTTGAAGTCGGTGCCAAATAAAATATAAAAAAACAACAACAAATTCAAAATATAGTAATTTTTATGTTTTACATAGCACCGACTTTAAGATGTTGTAGCATAAGAGGTGTATTAAATTAAATCTTTATTATGTTATTTTATACTTTTTAGCTATTGAAGTCAGTTTTTTTTATTTGTTACTTTTTAGTGTCTAGCTATGGGTAGGCCCGCGCGCCTTAAAAATATAGGTCCCAAGAAACGGGAACATCGGGGAAATCTTGCCAAAGACAATTACATCGTCCACGTAAACAAAAATTTACATAAAAAAATGTTCATAAACTATGTTAAATTTTTAGGGGACCAAATGGCAACTATTCCGCATCAAACTAAAGAAGAATCACGTAAATCGGATCATAAATCTCAGCGTAATCGATGTAAAGACATTAAAAAAAAAAAATACAAATCAAGTTGAGAACCTCCTCCTTTTTGAAGTCGGTTAAAAAAATTAAAGGAAATACGATTCCATGCGACTAACAACAATAAAACTTCGTCTCTGAAATTAGAGGACAAGTTAGAGTATTTAGAAACCAGGAATCATATGCGGGGAAATTGCACAAGTTTTAGAGGTTAATTCAGTGAGTCGCTGTGACACGCATCTCGCACTGGATTTGCCGCAGTTTGATCAGAGCTTTATTCTGTTTAAGTACAAAATTGTCATAATAAAATCATACTATGTTATTATAGGCTTATTAACTATCAAGATTAATATCCCTCGATTATTTCAACTTTGTATACAGGTTTTGCTTTTTTTTATATACTCACTTGTAACAGAAAAAACCAAGACGTCAGGAAAGATGTCCCACTTGATTTGTACCTTGTCATTTCCATCTGTAACAGAAAGTAATTGCAATCGTGAGTTACAGTAAAACAATCATAACCATCGCGCGGGTGTACTGTAACGACTAACCTCCTTACTTGTCATGTATATTAAGAAATATAATGTTTTTAAATTACAATCGTAGAATGCCTCCCAAAACAAGAGAGAAGACAGAATTGTAACGGCCAGCGGTTTTCGAGCTGACCGGGATCTTCAATAGTTTATTTTGTTTGCAATGAAGAGACACTTTTACATAGATCTGTTCTGCTTTCGGACCGATACAATTCTGTCTTTTCTTGTTTTGGGAGGCATTCTACGATTGGGATTTAAAAACATTATATTTCTTAATATACATGAAGACTAAGGAGGTTAGTCGTTACAGTACCTACATAGAAATAGCTTTAAAGCTGCAAGTATTGGTAAAAAAAAATGTGGGCATCGCTAATTGTATCTTCGAAGATAGGGGAAGATTTCATTTGCTATGCATTTTGGACCAATATTGTCACTTTGTCTCGTCATAAACGGAGACCGGCTAGTTATGTGGGGAACAGATGTTTAGCAATGCCTTTTTTTTGGAGTGATAACTTCTTATCGGAGGGTAAACCGCTTCGTTACGTAACGCGTTACGGCGCCAGCCTGTCCGGCTTCCCTTTCTCTCACGCATACGGCAGCGATAGGCAGGCTCCTCCTCTCTCACTCTAACCCACGCTCTATATACATAAAATTTAATTAATAACCTAAGCTTTTCTCAAGTTAAACAATTTCAATATTAAATAGTTCAACTTAGATTAGTTTAAATTATTACTTCTGTCGGGCGTCCCGAGACGCACACTTTTTTTTTACCAATGACACCAAGTCCCTGTAAAAGGGGTAGGCCAAAGAAATGCTGGCTTGTCATCTAAACATCAATAGTGTCACAATTAAGGATACCGAAGTCCAGGTGAAGTGGAAGAGAAAAAGTAGGGACGCAGACTTCGGTCTTCGAAGCGAATGAAATGAAATTGATTGGCAAGTAAGTAAGTAGTACAGGGTACATATAAAATGACTAGCATACAGAGAACAGTGCAAATGGTGTCCCAAAGGAAAGTCTGTTTCCCGCTCTAGGTCTCCTTAGAGCCTGTGTGGCGAATGCTCCGAACGTTTAATAATCATTATTCTCACTTTTTCTTTTTAATTTAAGCGCAATATAAATAATTTACAAATCATTAAGCGCAACCAATAAGTTGGCGAAGTTTTAAAATTAGTAATCGAATGCCTTTGGTCCCAATTAATATTTTATTTTTGCGCTCCAAAAAGAATGTGCTTCTTAAGTTACGAATTTTAAAGTTCAAAGTTTTATGATATTTTTAACTTCATAACTTCCCGCTGATTGGACGTTGAGTTGCAACCGTGAGGTACCCTGGTCATTAATGTCAGAGCAAAGGCAATAAACTACACTTTATTGCCAAAATATCTCCTGTATAAATAAATAAAATATGAAAATAACGCTATCAAATTTCTTTGAGTACCGTTGACATTCTTGCTGCGCCCGTGTCGATATTCACTTTAAATTAAATCTTCACTTGTGCCTAGATATGTGCTCCCCACATAACTAGCCGCTTTCTAGAACCCTTTTACAGATATCGGCCAGTTATATGAGGGACAAATATCTGCAGTTGGAGGCGGATAAGTTCTCGACAGCCGATGGGGGTATTGCACGTGTTCAACAGACAGGCAGACAGTTATTCACAAACTTCGGAAACATTTCCGTCTAAAAACGGAAGCTCCCGAACGAATCAACTTACAATCCTATAGAACATAAAGCGAACAAACACATTTAAGAATGTGTTTCCGACAGGATTTGTTAAAGCGTTTTACGTTCCATCGGTTTTGTAAATTGTTTCGTTGGGGAGCTTTCCGTTCTTACTCGGAAAGGTTTCCGACGTTTGTGAATAACCCTATGGATGGAAAGCGGTTACCATCGCCTATGGACACGTGCTACAAATGCGCTACTGCTCTATAAAGAGAGATTGGAACCTGGCTACTAATGTCGGAACACAACTTAAGGTTGTTATGGCGGCATTCTCTAGACCACGGGTTGTAGCCATCCAGAAGGGCAAAAACCGTACCACCTGGCTAGGGCTTTCGCGCCTGCTGCCCAACATCGGGGGCCCCGAAGCCTCGTGGCGGAAACTCTTCGTAGGCATCATGTGGTCGATGGCCCTATATGGAGGCCCCCGTTTAGTGGGCTGACTGAACTACTGACTTGAAGTCATAAGGAATGATAAATGAGTACCCATAATCTCACAATAAGATCTCTCTATAGCTGTACTTCTGTATCTCACCACCCATTATTTTATTTTACCTACTTTACTTGATATTAATTGTATGTAATTTATATCAATTTTAACTAGTAGCTAATTTTAGTCAACTAAGTTTAATTTCGGCAAATAAACAAAACATGCTGGAATGCCATTCTAATGATAAAGTCTTAATACTGAACTATAACGACTCAAAATTAGTGGATAAATAATAACATTAGTCAGACAATTTCGAGCTAATACCACAAGAAGGCTTTTGCAAACAATTTGCATATAATGGATGACAGAATTTTAGTTCGAACGACTTAATAAATAAATACATTTTGGGGAATTAAGCTTAAAACCATTGATTTAGAGTCTATTTTTATATGAGGAAGCAAACAAGGACAATATACTAAATATTTTAAGTTAGAAGATGAAGCGTTTTGCTTAAAGAAATTAGTAAAAAATCTATAGACTGTTGTTGCAGACACAATAAATATAGTTAATAACAAACCTTAGCATTCATTTTTTCAAAGATGATTATGTGATACGTGAAAATCCTGATTGAAAACACGAAGAGTAAGTAATCTGAGGGCCTAAAGAGCTCGTTGTCATTATTCATATAATGAACATAATAAGTATCAACATAAAATGGAACTTTATGCTGTCTTAATATTACCAGTATATCTATATGTTACAGTCTAACATGAAACTCTGGCGCTCCTAGGTTTGACTAGTCAAACTTCAGGTCTGACATAAAGTCTTAATCAAAGTCCAAATAAATGACTCTAAACGGAGTCTGAAACCTGGCCACTAATGCCGGAACACAATTCAATGTTGTTATGGCGGCATACTCTAGACCAGAGGTGGTAGCCATCCAGTTTACGACAGGCCTCCTGGCCGCAGAAAATTTTATTATTTCTCCGTTCCTGCACGGATAAACTTATACTTATATACTTTCATATGCATTTAGTAAAAAGCTGTTATTTTGACATTACAGATAGACACTGCAGTTTTATTTATTTGTATAGATATTCTGTTTCTAAAATATTTAACCCTGTGTGACGGCGTGTGACTTATGTATGTATACTCAAGGATGTAACCTGTTAATTAGTTCAATAAACTTTGCAAGCGATTGATTTCCATGTGTTTATGAACCTTTGAAGATAGGACCTGATACGGGGTAATAGAAATCGTACCGCTAATCTGGTTTTCGTGTATATGACTCGTACCGCAACCTTCGTAACTTTTGTTTTTGCTGCCGCAGTGATTGTCATAAGTTTCAGGTTTTTATAACTATTCTCGCTAAAGTTCTTAACTTGTACATCATGTCAAAGTTAAAGGGCGTTGACAGCGATAAATCGTGGTAGGTGTCTAGGTCAAAACACCCGCGACCTTGACAGCGTCAGATGCGCACGCGCATGTCAAATAGACATCGCGTTACGTCATTAGCACATTATTAGACGGTTAAATTTGAAATGAATAGGCTCTGTCTATTGTATTATAGAGCTTTAATTTAGTTAGGGCTGATAAGACCACCTAAAATTTATTCGTACAAATGTCATTTCTAATTTTTTGGTTGTATTTTATTCTTCGTATAACTTTTATCTCATGATTGAAAAATGAGCTCTTAAGCCTGACTTACATTTGCGTTAGTTAAGTACTTAGTTAACTTGCGAAACTGGCGAATTAAGTCATAGCGACATCGTCTGGCCATAAATATCCCAGGTAGGTAAGTAATAAGTTCCGTGGTCAAATGACAGAAAGTTAACAGGTAACGTTCGTCATTTCTTCGGAACCCTACATTGTACGTTGACTGACATGTATCACGTTGACAGACTTATTGCAATTTAAATAAAAATGTGTGTGTGCAGTTCACACGCAGTAAAAGTGAAACTACGGACAATATACTCACAAATAATTCTTCTCTAACTATTATTAATAGAAATATAATTCCTTTAGAGTACATCCGTCAACATAATTAATTCAAAATAAACTTCTTAAGTAACACTTTAAATTTTTCACTGTTTTAGTGTTAAAAATATTATTACTAATTTTACTTCGGTCCAAATTGAACCTATGTTTAATCATCGGTCGTATTGAGTCTCTAATCTGTGCTTCACAATGTAAAACTCGTATCTCATAGGCTTAGTCATGTAGATTTATTTATATGTTTATCTGTTTTTATTTTAGTGTCGTTTTTTTGTTTGAAATTTCGATGATTCTAAAGCAGTTTCACTTCAAAAACTGCATTTTTTAAATTACAAAAAGACAATAGATATAAAATGTGGCACTTTCATTGTATAAATAGTTAACCTGATTTATTCCTGGTGATCCTAGCAGGATATGAGGACGAAGTTATGAAATTATTGTATTGTCATCGATCCTTAATACGTGTGCAAATTTTCTTGTAATCGGACGTCTGGAAATGACTGAAAATGACATAGAAAAATTCTTTGGCATACCGAGAAACATACATATGTACAGTGTGCAGATATTGTTACGAGTTACGGGACTCGAATTAAAATGCCGTTGGAATTATTATAGAGTTTATTAGAACTATATAAACACATATAACACAGGTACAAATATAACCGAACACAACAAGTCCAAACATAATGCAGCAGGCCGTAATTCAATAAAACGCGCAAAATCCGTCACTATTGGATTCCCGGTTGCAGTACACACGTCTCGCTTCGATCGTGGTTTCTCTCTCGATTGACTTCCTCCCTCCATCAGGACATCGTTTTATCCTGCGCAAGTGCAATGTGCCCGCCCATCCATGTGGACCGAATTACCTAGAATCAGCTTGTACTTTTAAAATCCGTAACACCTGCCAACGTTTACAATACAACAATAGGCTCTAGAAACGAATGCCAATAAATAAGTAAACAAAATAAGACGATCATAAGAGAATTACAATAGTTTCAATGTTATAAGTTATTAGTTCAAATGCCGACGGGTAATAAATGTGATTCTACAAATCTGTACGGGGAATTTGTCTTTGTCAGCGCTTAGGTTGTAACAATATTTACAAATCAAGCTTAATAAACCGTGCTCAAAATAATCCAGAATACACATCGTCGTCACGAGTTATTGAAATGTTAACGATTATGTGATACAATCATAATATTAAAAAATGTCATAAGTTATAATTATTACCAATTTTTGAACATTTTTCAACTGGTTCTCCTCTGGTAACTTGATATGTGAAAGAAAATAACTACACATTTATTTCTCTGACTGTTTTGTGGTTCCTTTTTTTAAAGCTTACAAGCTTCGAGATAAATCACGATTCTTTTAACAATCACGTGTAAAAACGTGAATTATAGTAATTGAGAGCTTTTTCGTTTTTTCCCTTTTTACTTAAGTAGATAATAGTTTTTTTTAATTGCCTGAACCAGGCAAACAGGCAGACGGCCCACCTGATGGAAAGTTTTTACTGTCGCTTATAGACGTTTGCAACACCAGGGGTCACCAACGCGTTGCCGACGAAAGAAATTTTATAATGCCCTTCTTAAAAGACCCCATATCATAAACGCAAGGCGAAAACCGTGGCGGGAAGATCCCTCCAGATTATTGTTGTACGTGGAATAAATGTTCTAGAGAACCGTTGAGTAGTTGAGCGTGGGAGCTCTAGGAAATGGGGTTGAACATCTCGTCGAGTTGTAGTACCTACGCCTTTTTATAGCGAATTTGACAAACATTCAAACGGCCCAAGTAATGGAAAGTGGTTACCGACGCCTAAGGACGCTGGCAACACCAGTGTCGAAGTGGAAGTGTGGGTGTCGGGGAAAAAAGTTCTCACCCGCCGTTATATCGTCAAGATGGAGGCGCGGTACAGACCGCACCACGCAATACGAGTCTCAGGACACCGGGGGACTAAAAGATGTTACCTGGCAGTGGATGAGGCTGTGGGGCCAGCGCGTACCAGAGCCTCGGAGGGGCTAAGCCATATATCCGTGACCCTGGCATTAAGGGCGAAGGAAGGAATACCGAGGGGTTTTAGTGAGTATCCCAACTGTGATGTGGAAATAGCATTTCTTGTTCTAGCTAGAGGTGCTAGTGCTACCTCAACCTGGCGGATTTCCATCCTGGTTTGTCCAGCAAATCTCAACAACGGATTCAACCGACAGTCAGTTCATCTCTACCTTCCGACTTGATCAGACCTCTATTTCTTGGATTCCATCTCGGTTCCAATTTCTGTCCATTTTCAATTCCGTATTTAATTCTAATTCTCAGTTTTGTCTAAAAATGTAAATTCTAAATTTATTTCAATAAATAGTGTTTATTCGGAAAAGTTTTTTTTAAAACGCTCTCCGGATTATCCGATATAACAGTACGAAACATGATATGCTGAAGGCTAACGGTTTCACGCCGATATTCTATGACAACGTGGTATCACACCTGTCCAGCCAGCCCAATAAGCTGTGACCAAGATAATAATTCCTGCATGTCTCTACCACGACAGGTTTGTTATAGTTCCCAAAATATTTACTTTCAGAAATTAATTTACTCACATTTTCCAAAGAGTCTTCCAAGAACCTTCTTCTTCTTTCTTATGGCCTGTAGTGTCCAACTATATTAAAAAAAGTGTGTGCAGTTCACATCCAGTAGAAGTGAAACTTCAGAGAATATACTCACAGATAATTTTTCTCTAATTTAAATAAAAATTAATATAAACAAAATTTCTTTAGCCTAAATTCGTCAACTTCAATCAAATTTCATATCACTTTCAATTTTTCACTGTTTTAGTGTAAAAAATATTATTATCAGTTATATTTCGGTCCAAATTGGACCTATGTTTAATCATCGGTCTTATTGAGTCTCTAACCTGTGCTGCACAATGTAAAACTGGTATCTCATTCTCTCCCAGCCTTAATCCTATAGATTTATGTATTCATCTCTTTTTATTGTCGCTTTTTAGTTTCATCGAGTTTCAAATCACAATAATTCTAAAGAAGTTTCACTTCAAAAATCGGCAAAGTTCAATATACACTCGTTTTTATGATATAAGTATTCATCTCAAGTGCGTCTCGTATCCAGAATGTCAAAATAATCATTGCAACGCATCGTTACGCTATTTACGAGTTTTGTGTGTTGTTATGACTTTTTCTCACAAAACAATATGAAATACAATTTATATTTTTAGCATAAATTTCATTCGCATATCAAATTCTTTACAATTTGTACACAATAACGAACAAGGAAATCAAATAATTAGGGTTGTATGCAAGAAAAGTCTCTAATAACTTCTACAAGAATTAGTTATATAAATAGAATAGTAATAATAAATCGGCAGACAAACACACACACTGTATATCTCCAAATTAAACAAGTTACGCTTGTGTTATGGGTAATATACAACGGACCACTCTGGGGCCGATCCCAGACACCCAGACCATAGTAAATAACGGAGGAAATACGTTTCCGAAATTTACTATTCCAAGGAATCGAACCCGGAGCCTCTGCGTTGCTGTGAGGTAAACCGGCAAAGGCTTAACCCGGTCAACCATAGTGAAACTAGGGTACATTTTAATTTTTTTACGCCATACTAATCCGTTTTCTGTGTAGACTTTCTGAGTGCTTAGTGTGAGTTGGCACGATTTATGTTTCCCTCCATGCTCAAGAGATGGCGCTAAGTCATGCCCATAAAAATGCGTCAATTTGAAAGCGATCGTAGTAAAAAAATCTCGCACTAAGCACACTGATCTAAGAATTGGTTGGCACTTCTAAAGTGATATAGAAGGTCATGATGAAGTTCCATGGTCGAAATACTTATATTTGAACTGTAGTAACCTGCAAATTATTATTTTTTACAAAGACGACATTAGTGACGTTTTCGTCACGACTAACACGACCGTGGTCGCCATGTGGAACGGCAGGTGGAGCATTTTGGGCATTGTGAGATACTAAAGGAACGCGTTCTTCGTCGACCTGAAAGTATAACGTAATTTATGTACGTCCCCTGACTGGGAGTTGGATACTTAAAGTCCGCGCCACAAAAGAAGTCTCACGGAAAATAAAGGAACCTTTAATTATCGAGATATGCCGTATTTTTTTAGCAGCCCATAAATGTCCCACTATTGGGCTCGGGCCTCCCATTACAGGGGGGAACGGACAGTATACCCGCCACGCTTGTCCGAGGCGGCTTGGCAGGTTTGACACATCGGTTATCTCGATGTGCAAGTTGCATCACGATGTTTTCCTTCGCCATTGTTGGCACGTGGTAATTGTAACAATATGCACATTAGGTCAGCAGAAAACTACCTAAGTCGTGCATGCGTTCCGGCCAGGATTGAACCCACGTCCTTAAGTTTGTATATTTTATATTATTCCCTACATAGATTTATGATTTAGTAAATAGTTACTCTGACAGGTTTAAGTAAGGCGATTGCAGCGCCGCGTCTGTGGGATCTCTGATGGTACGGACTCTAGGCTGATATTCGATGGAGCTTTGATTGCTATATCTAAATTGAAAGATGATCTTTTAATTCAAATGAAGCAATCATAGTAATACATTTAAACCTAAACATGAATTCAATTGTATTGAATGTAGTCGTTTCTTCCAGTTCTGGGCTTTTCAACCAAATCCATTCCATTCGGTTGAACGATGTAACGTTGGTTTTAGGTTGCAATATTTACGCCACTTATGACACTGCTGTTTCGACATTCGGATTAAAATTGAAATTTCGGAAACGACGCAACTTTGGTTTCGGATTTCGGCTAAAACCAGACTTTATCGTTGAAAAAATGATGTCAACGAAAATGAATACAAAAATATTAATGGCTACCATACACAGTATCGATTGTTGACCGAACCTGATTAACAATACTCTCACGTCGATGTTAATCTGGACCTTGGCACTTCATCACTTTTAATGAGAAGGCTTATTAATAAAATAACAAAAACTCATTGCATACCAGCTTCTCATAGGTAATAATAAATGATTTATTAAACTCGATTGTTGATATAAGGAAATTTTGTATGCATACTAATATTATAAAAGCGAAAGTAACTCTGTCCTGTCGTCCCAGTACCTAGAATGGTCACAAGATACTATTTATCTTGGATACTGAGATGGTTTTAAGGTTTCCTCTTGACACATTAACAAAATATTGCTTGAAATAAATAGCTTTTAATCTTCCAATTCGGTATGGAAGACGACCTGCGTAGACACGTTGGCCGCATTCCATTTACCAAATACGACCAGATTAGCCGGTTCGGCAGCAGAAACAGCAGAAGGCTGGTGCCTACCTCGGACAACGGATCGGTATGCCAATCCAGCAAGGAAACGTATCTAGCCTTCTGAGCACCTTACCCATAAAAGACGGTGAACTAGGCTCAGTATTGTTCTTATAGACTTGAGGGATTATAGTTAGAATGTAATATAACTAAGTTAAGTTTCATTGTATTCATTTATAAAGTGTTAGTTTATTCAATTAAATTTAAAACTAAACTTCAGGCAATTGGTTTTTTTTTATTGCATGAGTCCAATAGAAATGCAGACGGTCCACCTTATAGAAAGCGGTTACCATCATCTATGGTCATTTATAACACCAAAGGTGCACACCAATGTGCTGCCGCTTTCTAAAGGGAGACTGGAACCTGGCCAGTAATGCCGAAACACAATTCAAGGTTATGGTTGACGACGGGCAAATAACCTATCACCTGGCTATGGAATGTTTTGTCGCCTCTTACTACAGACCGCCCAGCCGCGGGAAATTGTATTATTTATCCATTTAATTAAATTATCAAATCAAACAATATATCACAACAGGAGGCCCTAAAACGCCGCAAAAACTCAGCCATCTGAAATGGCTACATATTTGCGGTTTTTGGAGTCAAGACCCTCGGACCATGGGGGCCTGAGACGCACAAGTTTTATCGAGACATAGCCAAACGTCTGGTGGATGTCTCACGTGACCAAAAGACTGGTTTATACGTCGAGCAGCGCATTAGCGATGCCATTCAGCGAGGCAATGTGGCCAGTCTTTTGGGCACGTTTCCGACTGACAGCGGTCTGGTACTAGATTTTATAGTTTAATTTTAGTTTGTATATATGGTTTATTTTTAGATTAATTTATTATTAATTTATTTTATTTATTAAATTAATAAATATCGTTTTATTTATTAGGTAGTGTATTTAGTGTTGTTTAAAATTTAGTCATTATATTAAAAATTTATGATAACGTAATTATTCTTTTTTTATATTTTATTATGCGATTTTTTCAAAGAAACATGTTTAAATAATAATATAATATTTTGTAATCTGCAGAATGTCATCCTTTACATGAAGACACAGTTTATCTTATTATGTATCTATAGCACTAAATCATAAAAAACTAATACAAATTCTAGTAAGCCGGTGCGGACGCATACATGCATGTGCGCACGCCTGCACTCGGCATAAAATCTTATTATTATAATTATACAAAAAATTAATATAATAAAGAAAAAAACTTTTAAAATATTATTGAGCGCTTAAACGATTTTGTTAAAAAATAATCTTATTTTGTATTTAAATGAAGCAACAGAACCAAAAAATATGTCTATGTTGTTGCGGATTATGTTACAACCAGATTTCATGCGATATATAGGGGAATGTTAGCCAATGTTAGTCCTGCAAGTAGTAAAGCAAAAAGTTTTTCGATTTTGAACTCGACTACCCATGCGTGGTATAGCTATAGAGAATGACATTTTTCCAAGAATTCATAAATGATCATAACTAAGACACTCTAAAAAAAACAATATATTGTATGATTGTAATTTCTATAAGTAATAAAAATGTATTTATATGAATGCACCAATATAATTCTAGTAACTGATCAATATTCAATGTAGTACGCACTGTCGTCGTACGATTTCTACGAAGGGCTCCCCACGCTTATAATTCTATTGCAAGTGACTTTACCTCATACAAATGACACAAAATAAGCAGACGTGTTGTCTCTACGACTTATTTTATTTCATATACATGAAACCCAAGCAGTTACATGCACAATATCAATTGCAAGAAATCCTTTATAAATAATACGATACTTTCAACATACGGATACGCTTGTATCCGTGTCTGAGTAACCTTTGTTATTTATGTTTAAATTTTATTTTCACTATGGAAGAAGAATGAATGACGTATGTCGCAGTATATCCATTGACTGATGGAGCAGACGAGTACTGGAGTGGAAACCTCGTATCAGTAAACGTAGGACGTCCTCCGGCCTGGTGGACCGATTTGGATTCAAATGTTGGTTGGATAACGTGCCAGGGTCGTCGTCAATCAATTAATGACGGCCTCTGTGGTTGAGCGGGCAAGCCTTTGCCGGCTTACCTCACTGCAATGCAGAGGCTCCAGGTTCGATTCCTGGTATAGTAAATTTCGGAAACGTATTTTCTTCGTTATTTACTGTGGTCTGGGTGTCTAGGATCGGCCCCAAAGTGGTCCGTTGTATACCCATAACACAAGCGTAACATGCTTAATTTGGGGATATACAGTGTGTATGTTTGTCGGTCGATTTATTATTATTATTTTATAATGTCCACTGCTGGATGTAGACCTCTCCTGGTTTGCGCTACATATACCGGTCCACTTTCCTTATCCAGCCTCAACAGCAACCTTAAGCAAGTCGCCGGTCCACTTCAAAATACGTTGATCGTCCACCGGTTCTGCTACATATATAGCCAGCCCACTGTCACTGAAGCTTGCTTGTTTTATGAGCTATGTCCATTACATTGATTATGTTCAGTTACACCTTCAGTGTCCACATGCGATGGTACTGTGAAACAATTACCACTTGCTCACGATGAAGAGAAACATTATCAGAAAACCTGAACAGTGTAGGACCTCTCTGATCGATTATTCAAACATGGTGGGTATAGAATACATACCTAGAATGAGGAGGGCTGAGTTAGGGTTGCCAAAATAATAATTTAATAAAGCCTTTAATTAGTTTTTAGTTGTTAATTGTATTTATTACAATAGCTTATTACATAATAAAAATAATAATTATGTTTTTCAGTCTACAATACTGATTTCATCGTTACTGATATCAGAGGCATGGCTGGTTTAAAACATATAGTTATTTAGCTATATGTAAATCTATACATATAATAAAATTGTAGAGGTCAAATTTCTGTACAATTAAAAAAATGCTAACAACCGAGTCAGGGGGATGTAAGAAATGAAATAGAACTAATTTAGATTTTTTTCATTTTTTTTTGTTTCTCTGTTTGTACCGGCTAATCTCCGAAACGACTAGACCGATTTAAATGAAATTTTGTATGGTAGAAGCTTATATCCCTGGTCAACATGTAGGATACTTTTGATCCCCAAAAATTAAAGAGTTCCCGTGGGATAGTTAAAAAAACTTTCCACGCTGACGAAGTCGCGGGCAGAAGCTAGTATTAAAATATTTGATGTGCTGAGGTTTATTAAATGCCCAAAAATTACAGAAAACTAGTAAGATGTGCAAGAAGTACTGTTAAATATATGCCTTTACTTATAAACGCAAATTATAAGCAATTGCTTAATAATTGATTAGTCAAAATCATAATTATAAACTCCTCTTAAGACTTAGAGCTGGCTAAGTTAATAATATTTGAATATCTGTCTAAATATATAACAACGCCGAGAGCTAAATTAAGCAGTGGATATAACAAATTTAGCAAGATTTAAGTAATGTTGATAGTACTTATAACTAGTTTTCCGAAATACTGTTTACTTAATATATTTTATGTCTTGCAGAAAAACTTGGAAACTTTAACCCAAGCCCAGCAGTGGGATGGCCTGTTATTATTAACTTGACCCCTGCCACGTAATTTTACTTTACATATGACATTATTACTATCAGAGCTGATAGTACCGACTCCATAAACACAGAAGCTGTTTAAGTATGTTTTGCTATCACCATTTCCGACATGACATTAAGGATTCTCGATAACGCATTGAATGTAAAGAGATATCACAATACTTTAGTGTCCATGTTAATTTAATTTATCTGCTTATTATCCAACAAGCCGACTGGCATTCGGTGAATATATTACATACCTTTAATGTGTAAGTAGCCGTGTGATTTATTATGTTTGCCTTATAATTAAATCATTAATTTATTAACCGATGAGAATTTATTTATCAATATGTTCATATTTTATGTTCAATGTTGATCTATTGCTGATATGAGATGGATCAACCAAATTGAATCAATTCGGAAGACACAGAGCTGAAAGAATGAGATAGTAATCAATGACATTGAATGATTCAAGTTTATGTTTGCGGATCGAAAAAAGCAGCACCAAAGCTCGATTTATCTTTGGATCCGTCAGTAAAAATACGATAGTAAGATTCAAATTCGTTACTCATGAAGTTCTGGCAAGTCGTTCTAATATCAGAAGGGTTACAATTTTTTGCCTTGTTAAGGATGCGTTCTGGGCATATTTCCTCAAATCGATTAAAGCATTGAAGTACCAGATGACGTGCAAGCGTACGAACAACAAATAGAAGCTACAACATAGGTGTCTGTAACACCATCTTGCCGCTGTTGTCTTCATTTTGCTACAGAAACATAAAAAAGTATATAATTAAAAATACACAGTTACACACCTAAATTTCAAAAATTTCTGAACGAATCTCGTTGAAGCCCGTATCTGTTGAGAGTATTTGAAGCTCTACAAACATGATATTTTTCTGAACTATACACCTCATACTTTAATATGCGTATATCGAGCAGACCAATTCCGTATCACTGGTACAACGACAAATCAGAAAGAGCGGTCTAAAATTTAGAGGGACAAACTTTTTTCATTTTGGAAGGGAATAGATGTTTTTATTTAAGTCCAACCTCATTGACCAACCAATCTATCAAAACGACTCATTGACTCTTTAGGTGATCAGAAGGCTAGTACCTATCTCGGACCATGGATCAGTATGGCGATCCAGCGAGGAAACGTAGCCAGCCTTCTGGGTACCTTATCCATAGAAGACGATGATCTAGGCTCTATTCTACTTATAGTCTCGAGAGACTATGGGTAGAATACAATATAAATAAGTTAAGTTTTCTTTTAATGTATTAGATTATTAATGGTATTGTAATAAAATATATAAAATTAAAAATCTAATCTTAGACGTAAATTAAAGCGTAATTAATCTGCAGAATCCTATTTTCAGGTACTTTTAGAATTTTAATATTATATAAAAATATTAGGGCTAGGCATGTTTGCTGAAAAGTTTCTTGCGCCGTTTGTTTTCTTCAAGTCACGTGTTGTGAAGCGGTGGTAAATTAGATTAGGCTCCCAAGAGTAAATAATAACCATAAACAACATTAAAACTAAATCATTAAATTTAACAAATTGGCGGCAAATAATTATAAAAATAAAACAGATTATTAGACAAATTTACATCAAAATAATAATAATAAACATATATATATATATATATATATATATATATATATATATATATATATAATCAAATAAATTACCGCGCTTAAAACCGCTAAAACGTAGTTTTATATACTTTTAGAAGCACTGAATCAGAAAAGTGATAACTTATGTATATGTACTTTCACTGCAAGCTTATCATTGGCGATGAGCTTGATGGCGTACAATTTATACTATCCTAATAAAATTATATATCCTTAATAAATACAAGTGGGACGTATAAAATGGGATACTAACAAGATAAAGTTTGAAAAGGCGGTGCGAATTCCACCATTATCGATATCTTCTGTATTTTATTCGAATGAAATCGATTTCTTATCCATGTTATATTTTTCGCTGGATGTTGACCAATAAATCTTATCTCGTCGAAGTTTGGTCTTCCTCGGAGGTCTATAATAAAAGTTAAAATTTATCATTTTATTCAGAACATTTATTTAATGCTCATCAATTTTTCATACTGCCAAATGGAGCTTAATTCAGAAATTAACTGTACAATTTGAAAACCAGTCATTTTTGGATTTCATAGTTATTTTGACAAAACGGAATCCTTATGTTATCGTCATATCCGGCTGTCAGTCGTCATTTATCTCAAAAACTACTCATCAACAACCATCTTGAAGTCGGTGAGAAGTAAAACATGAAAATTACTATATTTTGAAAATTACTAAGCACCGACTTTAAGATGGTTTAGATAATATATATATTAAAAATAAGATACTTAAAAATAGCTTTAGAAATAAGTTATTTTATACTTTCTAGTTTTTGAAGTTGGGATTTTAAAACGAAGTTTTTTTATTACATTAAATTTGCTATCGATCATTAACAAAATAACATTGGAATTCGATTGTTTTTTATCTGGCCATTTTAAATCATTCCCAGAAAAATTCCCGCGGGATACCCAGAATAAAAAGTAGCGCAGAGTTTAAGTCTAAGAATTAGCTGTCTAACAGCGAAAACCGCAACAATCGGCCCAGTAGTATTTACGTGAATCCCGAACAAATTGACAAACTGACAAAACGACAACGAATCGGGTTCCAGGATTTTGGGGAAATTATTTGTGTGGGTCCCCCAATGGTTTAAATTTAGAGTGGGACCCGATAGGTGGCGCTGAAATCAGTACCTGGATTTTAAATTATCAGAGCACGACATCGTCTGCCGGGGCCGCTAGTGTTTTTTATATATCCGAGTAAGTTTTGGGCAACGTAATTACAATTAAAATTCTGTAATAGAAACAAGCGTATCTAATCAGATTTACACACAACACACGGAAGACTTTGCGATTAATCGCACTTAATGTCAAGGGCAAAACACACGTGGCGCAAACGGACGACTTGTCGGAAGTGATTGCTTACGTTTCTTTTTGCACTTTTTATAATCCACTTTGCAAATCAGATCAAAGTGAGGACTAGTTTCTGGTATAATAAAAACAGATACAAGAGCAACTATCTATAATTACTGTAAATAAAAATTCTTTGGAAGGTCGAAAATACCATTACGTACATTGTATGACACTGGATATAACAATAAGTATTTATTTTTCTACTAGAATTTTCAGCGTGGCCTCACCCGAATAAACTTGAAAAGGTATTGAACGGTGAACATCGTCGTTCTAATACAGTTAGCTACATTCAGTTTTACACATCTTATAATTCCGATCGGCAGTTTTTGTTTGCATAGAAAGTACAGACCGCTTTCCGACATGTAAATAATCTTTATTGAACTTTATTCGCAAGCGAAAGTGGCCCTGTTGCTTGGTAAGCATTCTTAGCTCTGTTCCGCTTACACGATTCGTAGACTGTCACGCGCTACTAAAATTTGACTATAGCGCAGGTACATCGGGAGGAATTATCATAGATTGTGTAAAATTGTATGTAACTTTATAACAAAATTTTGTAACTTGTTCGTCTATGAGTAAGTACGACGCTGTTCACATCTGTCAGATTTCGGGCTCGGCAACCTTCTCCCCGCTCGCCCTTCATCCGCCCGTCGCTAGCTGCTCATTGCCGCAGATCGCGCACACACATATACACATCGCATAGAGGCGACCAGCTTCGATCGGGTTCGACAACAGACAAGTGTGAATAGTGTAGTGATGGAAATTAGAGCTACCTAGTTAACTTAAGATATCGATCACTGCCCTGAAGTTATTTCTTTTTTTACTGCTATTTCACCGGTGAAAAATCACCACCCGATATTTTAGAGATGACGATAAAATAACAGTGCCGCGACGTGCACGGTGGCGACTAGAACTGCAAGTGATTATTAGAACTGTGAAATGAAATAGTACGTCGCACTCTTAATGTTACGGTATAATAAATAACTCAAGCAAACGAGGAGTTTTTGGCGGGAACTGAAAGGGGACGTCGTGCTGTGCAGTTTTATTTTCTAAAAATGTGTAAAAGTACTCTAAAATGAACAATAGTTGTGGGATATTGATAGTTTTTGAGTAGTAATTATGTATTTTTGTGAGAAATGTGAACTGTATAGTCAGATGTGGTCTTTCGAGTTTTCACAAGAACTCCGCGTCGGTTGTAGCCTGCAATACAACTGCGCTACTATACGAAGACATATTATTACATCAGAATTGGCTGTATGGACTAAGATTTCTTTGCCTGCCTTTTGGCAAATTTGAAAAACAACAACATCAAGCAAACAAATGCCTAACGTTTTAAAGAATAGGGTACAATTTTACTCAAATAAGTTCGCTCGTTTATCGTTTTGACTATCGACTTTAGCTATTTTGTACTACAAGGAGCTTTAACGGTTTGTCTCACATAAAATAACGCTCTGGTGCAATTTAACGATCGTTTCCTATTCAAGTAACTGGAGTGAAAAGTGATTTATTTAGTATATCCATTATCAAGTATTCCCATATGGGAACAAACTTTAAGTAACAGTGCGGTGATTATTTTACTCTATATATATTTATTTTTGGTACCAAAACATCGACTGTTGAAGAGTAACTATTTAAAATAATTCATCTGTTTTATATAATTAAATCTGTCACTACCCGATCAAGATCTAGCACTAATTATTATTGATAGCCGATTATTATATTATTATTATTATCTGTTTTATATAATTAAATCTGTCACTACCCGATCAAGATCTAGCACTAATTATTATTGATAGCCGTTTTTATTATTCATAACTATTACTGCATGTAACTAGTTAATTAATTTGAAAACAAGACAGCCGGCCAGATAAACGAGTAGTTTTTTTCTCATTTAAATCTTATCGACATTTGATTATAATTCATTACGATAAGTAGGTGTTCATTTCAATAAAATTAATGTATCTGTTTGTATTATGAAAATAAAACTATTTAAATGAAAACTGTAGAAATTTATTTTTTTTTGTAAAGCTGACAAACAGGCAAACGGCCCATCTAATGGAAAGTGGTTTTCATAGGTAATATCCTTTTTTTATTGAATGAGTTCAGCAAATATGAAAGCGGTTACCATCGCCTATAAACATTTCCAACATCAAAGGCGTTAGAAATGCGCTACTGCTCTTTAAAGGAGACTGGAACCTGGCCACTAATACCGGAACACAACTGAATGTTGTTATACCGACATACTCTAGACCAGGGGTGGTAGCCATCCAGATGGGCAAATGCCCTGCCAGGTGTAGAACCTGGCTGTGGGTTGTTTTGTCGCCTACACTATATGTGGTTTTCGTCACCTAAACACGTTTACAATACCAGAAGCGAAGTCAAAGTGTCGCCAGCCTCTGAAATGGGTTAAAAGGATTATTGCAATGAACAGTTGATGTGATTTTGTGAAAAATCTATTCTCTATATATCTATTGCTAATTTTATCTCAAATAAAGTTAGCAATAAAAATGGAGTATATTGATTTTGTTGACGGTTTACACATTATTGCGCAAGATGTTAATGGATATATGTACAAAGTCAGGCACCTTTATACTAAAATTTATAAATCTAGGTTGAACTCTATGATTCAGTATGACAAAGTAGAATTTAGAAAAAGTTACAGTTATTCTAAGTTAAATATGATAAAATTCATGTATCTAGTGAAATGTGACATTAGAGTAGGTAGACAAAAGTCGCGGTATATCAGTACATATTCAAATAATGGCTGCGATTTGACTCTAGCAGCGAAATAACACTCTTTTCTTTGCAATGAGTACATCAGCCGACAATGACAGATTCATTTTTTAATGTTGACGTTTAATAAGAACATAGCCCGTTCCGCATACATTCTACCAAAAAGTTGCCAGTTAAAAAAGTTAAGTAGTATTTAGTTAAGTAATGTCAAAGTATTGTTTATAAATAAAAAAAGATTAAATACTGTTTAAGGCTTGATTAGTTGCTTAGTTAAGTAACGTCTAGAACGTTAATTAACAAGTTTTTATGATGATTTTGATGATGCCTAATCATTTATTGACCGTTTTAGTTTTCGCTCTGTTTGAAAGTTTATCCTCTTAGGGGCCATACACAAATTACGTCACACGATTGTCATGATTTTTGACTTCTCTCCCGTCCTTGTCACAGCTGGTCACTTTCGTAAGACTCCTCCCTCCTTACTGTGACAACACATATGTTGCAATTTTACATTAAGTAATTCTTAAATTAAAACAGCGATTCCGTAATTAGGTACTTAGTTTTCTTTCCAGTAAAATTAATTTTTAATAATTTAAAAATTACTCATACAGATAGAGTTAGAAATACTTTGAAGTTTTTCGTTAATAGTAGTAAAATATGAAAGATAAAATCTTTAATGTTCATGTAGGTTTTATTCTGATATCTTGTAGCGTTAAGAAGATATTATCAATTATATAGTCCAAATCGATCGATGTAGCGCGCACAACTAGTATATAAAATAAAGTCAAGTGAGAGGCGCCAAGCGTTATTTATTCATACAAGATTCTTTATGCAGGAAGCGTTTTTTGAGGTTTTTTTAGAGGCATGTAATAATGTTTGCTTTGTTTGTTACCTAGTACGTTTTTATATGACGACTAGGATATTCCGGCGACTCCGTCCACGCTTGACTTGAAATTCCCGCGGTATTCTAGGTACAACGCCCAGTGACAGTAGTCTGGTGGGGCTGGACGGGCTTTGACATATGTTTTTTTATTTTTAAGTTAGGTTTATTTATAGGATCATCTTACCATTTATTACTTAGTTTATTTTCGTATTTAATCAGTAATAATAACACATTGGGATTCGATTTTTTTAAATCTGGCCATTATACTGAGGTGTACCAATAAGTTTCCGCCGTTTTTTGTGAAAAAAATAATATCTATTGTGAAAGAACAATAGTTTAAATTTAATCCAAGTATTGTCCACCACTAGCAACTACTTTTTCCCATCTTTCAGGCAGCATTCGGATTCCGCGTCTGAAGAACTTATCTTTTGAGGCTATCCACGAATCAACCCAATTTTTAGTATCTTCATATGATGTGAACCGTCGCTGCGACAGAGCATGTGCCATTGACCGAAACAGATGATAGTCTGACGGGGCAATGACTGGTGAATACGGCAGGTGGGGTATGACTTCCGAATCAAGTGTTTTCAAATAATATTTCACCGGAACCGCTACATGCGGACGAGCATTATCATGTAGAAGAAACATTTTGTCGTGTCTGGAGTAGTATTGAGGACGGCTTTCCTTCAGAACTCGGCTCAATCTCATCAATTGTGTTCGGCGATTGTTTCGCTTGGATTAAGCAACTCGTAATACACCCAGTTGATCCCACCAAATACGCAGCATAAGTTTTTTTCCATGAATATTCGGTTTTGCTATGGATGTTGACGCGTGGCCAGGTAGTCCCAATGATTTTCTTCTTTTTGGATTATCATAATGTATCCACTTCTCATCACCAGTGACGATTCGGTGTAAAAAACCTTTTGTTTTGTGCCTAGCTAGCAGATGTTTTTAAATTAAATAAATAAATTAAAAGTTCCCACATATGACACTTATGCCCAGTTTCTAAGGTACTTTTAACTGTAGTTTATCTGTTCGTTAGCGCTATCGATTCAATAACTTATAAAATTGTGTTTCTGAACACACCATCGTACGAGAGTAAAACTAGGTTCAACTTAACTGACCAATATTAGGTGTTTATCTATTCCATATCTTTTGTTTGACATCTTGTTGTTGACGTTTTTGTGTGATGTAAATAAATATATTCTGTAGAGAGGTATTTTGGTGTGCATAATTGAAGAAAGAGAATATAACTGAAACCATTTACTTTCGTCAAACGTAAGTACATAGGAAACGCGGCAGCGCGTACAGGCATTGCTCACGGACATTCGTAATCGACTGAACGACGGGGCGGCCGGTGGTTCCTACGGAGACGCGGGATAGAGGAGGGGGTGACCGTACCACCCGTGCCAGGCGCCGGGGCACCGTGAGGCTCCGATGAGACAACGTTGCGCGCTATAATTCCTTCTTAAATAGATCCATCTAGTGGCGAGTTTTGGTTTGGTACTATTTGTAGGTTAACAGTTAACCTAAGTTTATCTATTACATAACTTTATGGAATCAATTGTTATTGAACTCATAACTGGTAACCTCAGAAACCGGGCATTACTTGGCTCAAATTTAGACATTTTTAGATAAAGAAAAATACATGATGCTAATGTGAACTTAATAATATGATAGGGTTATGTTGTTCTGGAATGAACGAACTAATTTTCAAGCTGATTACCATCTGCGAATTCTAACGTAAACCTCGTGCCAGGCCATCTTTCTCAAAACGGCGGAATTTGTACACCTAATAAAACATTCCCACAAAAACTCCCGCGGGATTCCCAGGACTAAAAGTAGCGCAGATTTTAAGTCTAGGAATTTGCTGTCGATCAGCGAAAACCGCATCGAAATAGGCCCAGTAGTTTTAACGTGAACCCCTAACAAACACACAGGCAAGAAATCTAAAAAAATGCATCGTTTATATTATAGTCTATTCCAGATGGGTTTTTTTTTAAATAGCTTCAATGCACACACACGGTATGTTTAAAATTTTACAATATTATAGATATATATAAGCAGTGTCAAATCGAATCCAAACTTGTATAGTAGAAAATCTTGCCGACAAATAAGACTCAGATCTGAATTAAGGTATGGAATGAACTCCTTTCCGCGGTTTTCTCAGAACACTACAACAGGGGCACTTGAAAAAGGACGTAATCGACGAGTATAGTTCCCCTAATAAACGTTGAACCGTTATAAACGCCGTAGGCCGCGTCAGGCGTGGCGCTGTAGGTGACTAACGAATACTTATTAATGGTCCGTTCCTATAGCTTAACGACCGTCCACTTACCTTACTATCGTTTAAAATTTGACATAAACTCCATACAAGTAATGTCAAAATTCAACATTTGCAACAGGAGAGGTAAAAATTTAATTACACCTAATATTTTCTTAAGTTTTCGCTACTTGTATACATAATAAAACTACGTTTTAACGGTTTTGAAGCGCGGTGATTTATTTGATTTTTGTTATTCCGACGTTGTAAAGTGAAAAGTGGCCGAAACGTCGGAATAACAAAAATCAAATCAATTACCGCGCTTAAAACCGTTAAAACGTAGTTTTAGTAATTACACCTTTTAAAAAAAGACGTTATTGATATCTTCTGCTAGAAGATCAACCCAAATGTCTAAAGTGCGCAAGAGAAAAATTACGTACACGAGCATAATGGGTCAAGGAAGTAAGAAGAACATACAGTCTATGGTGAGCTTAGACCATTGAACCAACATCTTAGACCATGGTGAGCAACCACAACAAAACTATCAAGGTAACACGTTAAAGTATTGGGAATGTAATTCAAGTAAAATCGTTTTTATCTGGGGGTGCAAGGGGTACGTGGTACCCAGGCACAGGGACAGAGCGTGCAAGATACAATAGACATATGCACCACGTTGAAAATTTCAGGCTTTTTCAATTCACCGTATTTAAATATACTCGATGCTTGCTTCAAAAAATAGTCACAAACAAGGCTCGGGCACCTAAGTATGGGATGCAAACCGGAAATAAACAGGCAGAATTTATATATGCGAACACTTCTACTGTTTTATTCAGATTATCCTCCATCTGTCCTAAGCTATTAGATATCATGCTAAAAATGTAACTAACGGCTTTAGAGAGCTCAGTCATTCATAAATACTTAAATTGTCTATAAATATTGTGGCGACCGAGGGTGGAACATTCTAGTAGTGTAATCCCGTCTCAAGACTTTTAGAAAAAGGTAGAAGATTCTAGAAGGAAAAGACAAGGACAGGTACATTTTAGAAAGGAATAGATGATGAACACAAGAATAACGAAATGAAGATCAAAATTCTAGACTAGAAGGTTCAAGAAGGAAAAGACAGAAATAGATAGATGTTTAGAAAGGGACAGACAATAAATACAAGAATAACGAAAAGAAGATCGAAATTATGAATTCCAGAAGATTCTTCGGTGTATATAAGCAGCGTAAGGCGCGCCTACGGAGGAGTTCAGTTGAAAACAGAAAAGCGACAAATACGATACGAGAGAGTTGGAAGAAGAGTTAAGTAGAAGACAGTGACGAGTTTAGTGGGAAGTTTAGTGAAAAGCTCAGTGGACAGTCAAGGAAGACTTTAGCGTAGTTTAAAAGGAGACCCAGAAGCGAGCTACGCGCGGTAAACTCGGAGGTGGGCAGCGCAGCCAGCATGCAAATCGGCGACGGTATTGTGAGTGAGACATCTTATCGTCAGGACAGTGCGACGTTAGTTGTGCGCGTAACACACGACACATGAAAACTCTGCGAAGAAGAATCACGTACGGCTGTGTAAGTTAATAAAAGCATTTAGTTAAAAAACTGGTGTTTCCTTCCAATCCCAACTACGTACCCAATGCCTCATCTACACATATCATGCGACGACGAACGGACTTGAAGCTTTATAAGGTGTCAGTTTTTTTTTCCAAAATGGCTGTAATAGACTAAAGTGACAGGCTTATTTTCGCACCCGGCGCCCAATATGGGTAAGACACCCCTAAATCCAAGTACTCTTCCTCCATGCTTCTACACAAATCTACGGAATCATTCATTACCCCGGGCGTTAACACTTTACTGATAATTTAAAAGTTAAGGTGTTAATTTAAAAAAGCTAATTACATGCTTCACTCTCCATTCATACGCTGTGAACTGATTCATTGCAACAGCTCAATAAAGTAAAACACTACAGTAAAGTAATAATTAGCGATATTTATGTAGTTTTTAATATTTAAGTCAACGTCTTCGCCCTTGGCATTCACTGTTTATGGAGCCGGGGGCTCGGCCGATCTATTTACGATTTAAATACGAGTTAAGAAATGTAAAGAGGTAGACTCCGAAAACTTGAATAAAAAGTTCTAGATATTTCCCCAGGTCAAACTCTGGAAAGTTGCTCTATTTTACTTATATATTATATACTACAAACTTAATTAGGTTTCTTATATACATAACTATTCAGTGAAAAATTATTATCTAACTGATGGTGAAAACTGCTTAAAAATCCCTTGCGTGATTTAGGAGTTAGCGCACATACAGAGAGACAGACGCGGAAAGCGACATTGTTTTATATTATGTAAAGATGCTATACGTGACATGCGTGGTGTAAGGCGGTGCGCTACAAACGCTGTAGGCTGCGTACACGACCGACGAATACTTATTATGATAATAAATGCTAATAACTATATTAGTCCCTCTTAGATGAACAATTCTTCGCCTCTGTGTTACAGTTATTGAGTAGCATAGTTGTTCTTGTCGTGTTTCTTTTTAAAGTTAATAATTGATTTTGTTATGTAACCTCTTATTTCTGAACGATACAATCGGCCATTTCCTTAATTGAATCATGATGTTATATTTTTATTAATTAGGTAATTAGCGCCTGTTTTGTATAGAATAGTTGTCTATAATTTACAATAATTTTGTTACAATATTTATCGTTTGTATAATGTGATAATTGTGTACAGATTATAATTCAAATCTCTCAATTGTATATAGACGGTATTCACTGCATTTTATTTTCATGTTGGCAGACGCGATGGATTTATACTGTGTTCGACTTATTTTATTGCATATAAAACTTTAAGTATAATATTTTATACAATATCTTATATAAAATATTATCTGAAATATCCAAACAACAATAATGTATTAAATTCTTGTCATGCATAATCCTTTAATTAAAATAGTTTATGAATGACTTAAATCCGCTATCGATTGTGCCAATATGCTAAGTTGGATATACTATAAAATTGGAGGGATGTCGAGGTGTTCTAAAAAATGCTTGTCGAGTTTGAATAGTCAGTGTATGAAATATCACAAACTAATATGGATACTACGTATTGAAATATGTTAAAACCGTAAGGTTCAATATAAAGTATTGTAACCAGTTGTTCTTCTTTTACTACCATAAACCCTTCTGAGTTGTTGCAAGTATTACATCTGCTCCTATTGGGTTTGATATAACATTAATATTATAATAAACGCTGGCTCATATTTCGCCCAACAAATAAGCACCGCTTACAGCGCGGCAATGCAGCCTGCCTTCTGGGCCGCTCCCATCTGGCAGCGGTTTGTTACAGATTCTATAATCGCTTGTACTATTTATAACTTAGATTATTTTTAGTTTTTAATTATATTTTTATGATTATGAATGGGTTCCACGTTCTCGTTTTAACAGACATTTAGAATATGATAGATTACTTACTATCTTGAATACAAATAAGTAACGTCTAGGGAACAAAGTAAAATTAATCAACTAGATACTGGCGTTTACATTAATATTGTGTAAATTCATTTTTTTAAATGGCATTATGTATCATAACCTAATGTATTATTCTACACGACTGTCTGCGGCACAAATAAACTCATGAGGTTTCTGTGCCACAGTCGAATATGTTTTAATGAATATGAATGTAAGCATATTGGACAATAAATAAATAAAAAAAAGATCCAGGGTATAATTTGTTTTTTTTTTACTTGGCGTATATACGCTGTGCGTGACATCCATACGTCGTACCTCGTGTTCAAACTTATTCTTGAATATTCCAGCGTCAAGACGTCGTGTTTTTGATGTCAATTAATCTGTCCAATCATACACGGGAAAATCTGATGATGTTTAGAAGTTTCCAGAATGACCATCAGTATAACGTTAATCCAATGTCGATTGATGCTAGACGCCGCTTTCAGCACCTGTGATAGACCACGTCCTTACAAAAAGTGACATCACATTAGCCTGTGATGCAGCGCCAAGTGGAGTAGAGAAAACAAGAAAGAGAATACAGGCTCCTTAGTAAATGTTTAGGATGTACCAACGATTTAACTGTAGGATGAATAATGTTCTATGTTTATTTAACTGTTTGTTAACAAATGTATGAAACAAACTTTATAATAAAACTATAGTGTAAAGTGTCTTTTAAACTACATATAACACCCTAGTTAAGTGTCCCGTTTATTTTACCGTTGCTTTGCTTTATTTGGTTGTATATTGAATATTTTGAATACAGATAACTTAACTTTCATCGTGACATTGTATTTAAAACTGTATATTTAATTATTATATTTTTTACTTTTACTTCTAGAATCTTATTATACCTACCAAGGTTTTGTGTATTATTGAGTATGCTATATGGTTTGGAATCGTACTGAAAGTATGGAACATATTAGTGTAGTATGCGTACGTATTTACCAGGTGGTAGAGCATTTGCCCGACTCGATGGCTACCACATCTGGTCTAAAGTATGTCGCCATAACAACCTCCAGTTGTGTTCCGGCATTAGTGACCAGGTTCCAGTCTCCCTTAAGAGAGCAGCAGCGCATTTGTAGCACCTTTGGTGTTGCAAATGTCCATAGGCGATAGTAACCGCTTTCCATCAAGTGGGCCGTCTTATTATATTGGTTACTACTTGTATAGTATTATTGATCACTTGGAACTTTATGAACTTTCAGATTAATCACAGAAAGCGGTGCAATATTCGATTCTACTAATTGTAAAAGTGTATATTATCTTTTGCAGCCATAAATTTTGCTATTGCCGTAAATATTCAGTGACTCATAGACAAGACAGTAGTATAAGAGCATAAAATCCTTTTTGACACGCTATTTTAATATTATCTTCCCCTATATGTATGTAAGAGAATTTGGCAGCGTTATTGTCACACACTTCCAGACATTTGATCAATTTGAAATTTTATAAGGACTTTAAGGATGTCCCGACTAGGTGGAGAAGGGAGATAGAATGCTCCTCCGTCTCAAAAAAAGATCTTCCAGGGAAGCTATTGTTTTTCCTCGCAGGCCTAGGCCCGTCTATTATTGTTGGAAATTTGTATATAAGGACGATACAATAATTTCATGACTTTATCCTGATATCCTGACCAGGACCATCAAGATGATATTAGAATTGGCTACACCTGTCTGATGTTCGCAATTTATAACTCGATTGTATATTTTCCTACCCATTTTATCCATTTTTATTACCCCCGTAATATTCATCGTTTTTGAAAATCTTCCCTATAGTGAACTTATTGTAGTTTCTCCTTGTTTTGTAAGGAAGACGCCCTCTTTTTAGTGCCAATCGATTGAGGCCTCTCTCACCTTTCTGGTCCGCCGGACTACAAATATTTATTACCTGTAAGTATTACAACCAAAAAAAACAATCATTTCCATTTTAAATGTAAAGATCATGATTAAAGAGATTTAAAATTAAAGTACAATTCTGATCATGTTTTTGTGTCTGCACAAAAAACTAGGGCGCATTTAGATTCGAAATACATTTAGCAATACAGGTAACACTTATATGGTAATTGGCTTTTCTCGTTTTGTTTAAATTCCGATCGCGGAGCAAACACGAGGATTTTCGTCTTTTTATAGGCATCACTAGATTTATATCGAGTCAATGAACGCCTGAAGACATCCAATATGGTAATGCATTTAATATTTTTAAACTTGATAATTAATATGGATACCTGATTTTCAGGGTTCACACGCTATCTTGGCAAAACCGAAGCGTTATGAAATCGTGATTTCCATCCGTTCGTTCGTTTCTTTTATTGCATGAGTTCAGCAGACAGGCAGACGATGCACCTGATGGAAAGCGGTTACAATCGCCTTTGGACATCTGTAACACCAAAAATGCCACTAACGTGCTGCCGCTCTCTAATGGGAGACTGGAACCACTAATCTCGGAACACAACTCAAGTTTGTTATGGCGGCATACTTTAGACCAAGGGTGGTAGCCATCCAGTCGGTCAAATACCCTACCACCTGGCTGTGCGTTGTTTTTGTCGCCTCTTACGACAGGCCGCCCGGCCGCAGTTACTTGTATTCTTTCTCCGTTCCTGCACGGATAATGCTTCTACCGAACACTATTATGTGTGATCCGACACGCACTTGGCCAGTTTATTGTTTATTCATTACTTAATTTTTTTATTCAATATTGTTATTACTTATTAGCACGCTTTGTCCCAAAGTTGATAAATAAAAATATAAAGGTTTTCTGTTTTAACCTTTTGAGTCCTGTGACGTTGTAATTGACATTCAAAGTCTGCGACATAAATTTGAATAGAAGAATTTAAAACAGTGATAATCACAGAGATGGTGACTATTTATAATTTGATTGTTAACATAGATTAACATACAATTTTTCAGATACAGAATTTTCTCAAATATTACAGTATGGTATATTCCGAAAACCACAAGGTAACATAGCAAGATATAAATAGAAACAAAAGAAATTTGAAATAATGATAGACTAGATTAGATAACACAGTATTGCTTACCAAAATATATAATTACGATAATGTAAACAGGGGCGTAGGTATCGCCGTAACAATGTCTAAAATATTATCCACAATCTTTTATAGATTAATAACTGCTGGGCCAACAGGAACAGCTATCAGACTTGTCATTATTGTCAATAGAGCCAGAAAAACTAGAAAGACTGAAACCGTTTTCAGCTATGGATGATTTGATAAATAAGCTTGCCGAAAAAAAGGCGACAAAAGTATATCTTTGATGTGAATTGTTTGAGTAACTTAACTCATAGGAGCATTAAATATAAGTAATAACTTATAATCAATATATAATTATTTTAATTAAATTCGAGCATTTTTTATTTCCTTTATAAAAAAACTTTACCCTTCGTTTGACACCCCCCCCATCCCAGCACATTTCGATACAGAGCCCGTCTAAGACAAGCTACACCACTTTGTAAATATAAGACATAAAATGTAATAGTTCTTAGTATTTTATAAATAAGAATGACAGGAGGAAAATAATACCGGCAAATAAAGTTGATTTCTATTCTATTCTTGTTAGTACTGGCTTCAACGCCTTTGGCATTGATTTTGCCAATGTCAGAGAGTTGATTTAAAACTAAAGTCCCTGACTATGTCAGGAGAGCTTAGCAGGCTTACAAGAACCATAAAAAATATGGTAGGTAAAACTTCTCCGAAAATATCAATGCAAATTGTTGTAATTGTCATAAATCTTATACACAAATGTCAAAAATTTTAAAAGTGCAGCTAAACTGCACTTATGATAAAATCTGATATATAAACTACTAATGTTTTATAGCAAAAAATATCTAATACGAACGTGGCATTAAAATAAATAACATTTAAATTAGCGATACGTGCTTCGAGTTCAAGTTCACGGCGAGGCTAATCGCCCGCCAAAACTAGATGCCATCTTGTTTTGTTTTTTTTTCTGAATTGGCAAATGTCAACGCGCCAATGATAATTGACTATGGTGCACAAATTGTCTTCTTCTATTCGCCTTTAGCAGTATTTGTGTATCTAGCCATCTTGAAGTACTCTTGAAGAATTATATATTACAATCGAATCATTTATCACATTATAAAGGAATAATAACCTTTATTTACAGGGAAGATTACAGGCGGAAAAGATCATCAGTTCCTTGGAAATGGTTGTCAATAAACAAAGCTAACAATGCACCTGTGATCGAAATCTAAGATAGTGGTTCTCCCACGCGCCCAACCATTCATATAACAATCCGATCGCACGCGGAATTGAATTGAGATGTTTATCGGCGATTAATCGAT
Organism: Dendrolimus houi; assembly: GCA_039645545.1. NCBI lineage: Eukaryota > Metazoa > Arthropoda > Insecta > Lepidoptera > Lasiocampidae > Dendrolimus > Dendrolimus houi. The sequence continues at coordinate 4,219,017 of CM077127.1, read as the reverse complement.
TTTCAACGCGAATCGATTACAAATAAAGAAAGAAAAACAACAGATTACTAAATAAAATCGAGTGAACTGATTTATTGAGTAAAAAGGTCTGTTCGAGTCGGGTAATAAAATTTGAATTAATATTATATGTACTTATTATAATTTATAATCTTTAAAACAATGATTGTTATGTTGTCTTCGTGTCTAAACGGGCAACATTGAACAATTTTGAAGATCTCTGGAGTTTTTGGCGGGAACTGAAAGGAGATGTTGTGCTGTGCAGTTTTATTTTCTAAAAATGTGTAAAATTACTCTAAAATGAACAATAGTTGTAGGATTTTGATAGTTTTTGAGTAGTAATTATGTGTTTTGTGAGAAATGTGAACTGTATAGTCAAATGTGGCCTTTTGAGTTGTCACAAGAACTCCGTTGAATGCCACCAGCTGATAACCTACAGTTCAGCTGTGCTACACATAGCATAAGTTCATTTTAAACATGTTTCCTACTGAAGATATAGATTCTATGGCCACGAATAAATTAATAATAAAAAAAAGATCTCTATTTCGAGATTCTATCTACAAGTTCTTCATCGGAGTTTCGAAAATTAAACTAACTAATATATTTGTTCTTCATTATTTGAAGATCAGGCAAAGATCCCAGACCATACCGCTTCGTCATTTGTGTAAAAATTAAACCAAGTTTTATGTTGTGGTTTTACTTTGCAACAATGGCAAGCATTGAGCTAAATGTATAAAGCCTAGTCAGATTTATTAATTATCTCTAAAACCTCAACCAAATTCTAGGTCTTAGACTGACGAAAAACAAGAGATCTTGTTGAAACTCAAAAAAATCTTAAAATATGACATCTGATATTTTACCCACTGTATTTTTGCAAAGTTTCATATCATTGAGTATCTAAACAAAACGTGAAAATACCTTTAGTATAAAGTTTCTTTTCATAAACAACATATTTTATAACATTAAGTATCCCATAACAGTCTTCATAAAATATATCAAATAATAAAATGAAAATAAAGTAATTTAAGTGATATACGTTTTAAGTAGTATTTCAAAGATTGAAACTGTAATTTTTTAGGACAGAACGGTGCAGCAGAATTTGTTATGCTAATACAAAGGAGACATAACAGTAATACCATGTTTCATTTGTCCTGAGTTGACTAAAATATATTCGTGAAATACTATACTCTAGTAAATAATGGTGATGTTCTTTGTAAACATAGTGTATTCACATATAATGATGTTATTGTCATATAATAGTGTTGATGGTTGCACAGTAAACGTTTTTATGTATAAATAAAATGCTGTGCAGACTTCTAAAGATAGTCTGGACTGGTCTTAAGATTTGGTTACTATACTTTTCAAACTCTATATTGTTCGTTTATTTTGTATCTAGTACAAAATAATAAGTCACTATTTTTTTACTCTAAAAAATAGTGATGTGCTTCTATAATAGTACTATGTACATAAATTGCCTATAAAGATGATAAATATACCTAATATAATATAATTCGAATTTTATAAATCATTTTATTGATTACTCTTGGTCAATAACCTAGGATCGAATATTTTTTTATCAAATGCCAATTTATAAATATATTGGTTTTCTTCAATTATTTATTCATTTTCATAAGCATGATAAATTATTTATAACTATAATAATCGGCAGAAACATAGGTTGAATAGGTATCCCCGAGCAAAGTTATTCTTGTGTTATGAATGTATCCTCTACATCAATCGTTTCTCAACGTGGAGGGAGCGACCCTTAAGGGGTGTCGCGTTTGTTGTTAAAGGGGGTCGTAGTCTGTTAAAAAATAAGACGTACATATATACAAACGATTCAATCTCCTCAATCTTGTGTTAGGTATCCCAAAAAAATAACTTTTTTAAGGCAGATATTTAAATCTGTTGTAGTGACATTTAAAACTGTAGTGAATAACAAAAGAATTATTAGCAATTTTTAAGAAAAGTAAACACAAAACTTTGAAAATGAATGAGGGATAAATTAAAGTAGTGCAACCAATTATTCTTTACTGTACACATATTTACGAGTATTGCAAGTTACTGGACATTTTCGAACACATAATTGACGGTACTTTCAAATATTTTATAGTTTTAGGTGGTACATGGAATGAGGCAGGCGCAGTTTTCTTTATTGTGTTTTCGTTTTCACTGTGTATATTTGAGATAATATAAAGACCTTTTAAATAGTAATTTAATAACTGCAAGGCATGGAGTGGGCATAAGAGGAGGTTGGAGCCCTCCAGGCCAAGTTGGGCCCAATCATTATGTAATATCATATGCAACATATGCAAATATATTCAATCTCTCACTTGTTGCGATATATGCCTTTATTCTTATATTTTGCTATCGCTAGTAGTGAAGGGGTCGCTAGATTTTTTACTTAACTTTTTAGTTTTTTCGTGGGTCGTGACATAAAAATCGTTGAGAAACAATGCTCTACATATTTATAATTTACCTTCTATCTATTTTTAATATAATAAATCTGTAAATTTATAAATGACAGTACATTAAAATTCTTGAAATATTAAAATTGTTATTAAATTATTTCTTTTATTTTTATTTGTGTTTCTTAATGATATTTTAATTATTAATATTAACTCATTTTTCATAACAGTTTATGAAACTATTAACAATTAAATAAAAACTAAACTAAATTATAAATAAGTATATATACAAATTAAAATTAAATTATAAAATCTAGTGGCAGACCGCTGTCAGTTAAATATAATAAATTGATGATAGGAAATCTAGTAAAATCTGAAAAGGATTCGAGTTTGTATGATGAATTTCAAAATATATCGGCCTGTCTGCTGAACTCATGCCATAAAAAAACACATCAAAATTGTATTTGCTATGTAAGTTTTTAAATTGACGCTTCGGTGCGCTTCGACTCAGCGTCAGTGTATCTTGGGTGTCTTGATTCTTAGTCATCTATAGAGTTTTAAGATCCCACTTTGGCTACGTTTCTCTTAGCGCTCACAGCAACCAAGTTCACGACCGCGATTTTTCCCGTTCCACTTGTTTAAGGGCGTTACAATCATAAACTGAAGTGGAACGGATTATGGGGCGTTGATGACATTAAAGACGAAATACAGAAATGTCATTGGTTGCTGTATGGTTGATTTAAAAATCGCGCCTTTGTCAACGTATAGGGGAATTAATGCTCTGTGTACAATGACCATTTCGACGCACCTCTTGACATGGATCATTGTGAGCACTGTGTGATCGAAAATTATGACGTCATTAGAGACGTATTCGCGGTGATCGTGACGACCATGGTCGCTATATGGAACGAATGAACTAAAGGAGCATTTTGGGCGTTGTGATCCACAAGTGAAATGTAGCCTTTGAGTGACAATTTTAATAACCGTGTACAACGACCACTTGACCAATTCGAAGAAGGAAAATGTATACAGGTCGATAACCAGACAGTTGTGTACCGAAATAATATTTGTTTAAAACCATTTTGTCGCTAAAATTTTTATACTTACTAATGTTTATTTAATATCTGTAAATATTTTAACAATAAATAAATGGTGGAAAATTTTATAATTGAACATGAAACCATTGACAGTAAGAATTATATACCCCAGGATTTTAATACGTGAGTAACTTTGTCTGTCAGTTAAATTATCATTAAAAATACCACGGTATCGATTTGGCTGAAAATCATATGTACTCTTAATACCGAGAATGGACATAGGGATACCCTTTATCCCGGAAAATATATTTTTCCGCGGGTCGGTGCGGAATTATTCGGGGGGGAGGAGAATAATGCCTATATAAAAAATTTATACAATTTAAACTGTGTGTATGCTTACTCTCAAAATAAACTAGGATTAAAACTAGGTACTAATTGCCTTATAAATACGTAAGTTTCTTACCTTTTCAAGACTAAACAGCTAAATGATACTTAGCTTAGCTTAGCAAAACATCCGGCGTTTTGAGATAGGCTAGAATACTTTTTGTCACAAAATACAAAATTTCGTACGAAGTGAAATAGGGTTGAAAATTTATGTTGGCAGCGCACAGTGACTGTGTGAACCGAGCGTTAGAGTTTTCATATACCTATGAAAACTCTAAGGCTCGGTTCACACTGTGATGCCGTTCACAGTTCAATTTCATTCCGGTCTCGATCCAATCAGATCTCGTTGTGTATACACTACTACTAGTTTGCTGTTAGTTTGTGTGACTTCAGATTAACCATTTTCGACGAACCGGTACCAGCATGATACCGTATCGTAACAAGAGCGATATGATAGTGAGACTACTCGGATTCTTTTTTGTTTACGGACGGACCAAGACCGGAGCAACATAGAATCATAAACGGCATCATAGTGTATATCGAGCCTTATTATAGTCATGGAAGAAGAATAACTAAGGAATGACAATCGTCCAGTGAAAACCGTAACTCGTAACACACTCTGCAAGTGATTACCAGAGTATGTTATGAGTTATGTTTTTTACTTTTTTACGAGTTACATGTACTGGTGGCACCACCACTACGTTGATACTTTCATATTTTATAGAGTACCTCAAAACTTACCAAACTTTAAATCAACCTCTTATTATTTAAAACATATTTTAAACTTAAGTCCCTATTAATAATATAAATGCGAAAGTAACTCTGTCTGCCTGTCTGTTTCTTTCACAGAAAAACTACTTGACCTATTTGGCTGAAAGTTAGTATATACATACTGACTTTCAGCCAAATCAGTTATTCGATACCGAGGATGAATATAGGACGCTTTTATCCCGAAAGATGGGATAGTTTCTGAGATAAAAATATATTTGACTCTCTGTTTTTTATGTTTGTACCGAAAAACTATTAGACCGATTTGCCTGAAATTCGGTATATATGTAATTTTGACATCGAGGGTGGACAAGGAATACTTTTCATCCCGAAAAATAGAACAGATTTTGGGATAGATTTATGTAAAGGCTATCGAAGAAGTAGGACAGGTTTTGTTTTTTATTTGTGTAATTTGCCATTTTCATCATTTTGGTAGTTTCGGTAGTTCTTGTGGTTTTGGTAGTTGTGGTAGTTTTTGTAGTTTTGGTCGTTTATTTAGTTTACAGATAGATAGACGGGGGATGGATAAATAAAACTATAACGGGTTGAAATAGGTGATGAAAGTTTGTATGGGAGACCAATCATTTCTCAAGTTTATATATGTAACAATTCATAACCTATAAGAAAGTACGATAGTAAGTCGATCTGTCTATATATGGGATAGTTTGCGATATAAAATGAAGTAAATCTTCCAATTGCAAAGAGCACCAACATAAAAATTTAAACAATGTAACTTGTATTAACGCCTGCTCTTTAAACAAGAGGCATGCACTAGAGACCTATACGACCCGAGGCGCAGCCGCGGGGTAAAATCTAGTGAATCATAAATTGAAAACTCTTTTTCAATATCACGAAATTCACATATCCTAGCCACCGAAATAGCACGGCAGAATATTATATAAGATTTTTAGCACAGAAATCTATGATGATATTATTATACGATCCAATGGCCTTAATTAAATATTCAAATTGTATCAAATAAAATGCTAATTTTAACGCAGAACATTCATAAGCTTGACCCCGGCTAATCTGCTTCATTTGCATTCGCAAGTCAAGTTCAATGTCGTTCAAATCTCATAATGATAACAAATTAGGCAAATGCACTATGCCAAAGAAACGACATTGCAAACAGCTCCGAAATATCAAATTACTTACCTAATTGGGAATTTGGTATTTTGACAAAAATGAAACTTATTATGGCAGCAATGCTGTTTTTGCATTAATTTTGCCCATATCTGTGGTATTGAAAAGTCAGGCGGGATAAATTAGGAAAAAGAAGTTAAACTAGCAATTAAACCTGTAATTTCTAAAAAATATACTAATCTAAAATACTATATATGTGCAGGAATATATAAACTGTATTTCATAAACTAAACTAGACGCACTAAACATATTTACAACAAAACATTGACAAAAAAAGGCTCGAGTATTGTTCAGCCATTTTTATCAAAAATTACTTGATTCTTAAGGACAAAACTTGACAGAAACCTCTAATCCTTATAACGCACACGCACGCTCCAAATGCTCCTTCAGCCGTTCTATATAACGAACACAGTCGTTATGGCCGCCGCGAAAACGTCACTAATGCAATCATAATTTGCGATCACGCAGGGCTCACAACAACCCATGTCAGGATGTGGGACGAAATGGGCATTGACCATATTGACATAGAGCATTAATTCTCTCTATCGATACGTTGACAAAGGCGCGATTTTTGCATCAATCATACATCAACCAATGAAATTTGTGTATTACATCGTTAATAACATCATCGCTCCATAATCCGTTCCACTTGAGTTTATGGCTATAACGCTTGCAAGCAAGTGGGACGGAAAAAATCGCGGTTGTGAGTGTGGTAGTTGTAAGCCTCATGTGGAACGCGGCCAATGATGTATCTAGGAAAAACATACAAAAAGGGGTTAAAAGCCATGACGACGAAGACGGTAGAACTTCAACCATGGCAACACCAAAAACAACCGATCAGAGCAATTTTTCTTCGCTATATTCATCTACCATACGGAAACGACGTCATTTATAAGGATAAAAAATATTTTGAGTGTTGCCGCGGAATATAAGCAGGTTCTGTCTCGAGTTTCGTTTAAATTCGCTCAGTAGCTTTCACGCGATGCTCTAACAGACAAATAGATAAATAAAATGTTTATAACGTGTAGAGATTCAAAATCTGCTGGTTCGAGAGCCCCTGTTTTTTTCTCTAAATTCATTGCAGTACAGATTTATTTTATTACAGTTTTAGAAATATTCGTCTATGATTGTAGATTATTTACGCAGTATCATAGCAACTCTTATTACAAGTTTTTACTTCAACTCTTCATGAAAATACATATTATATGTATAAAAATGACTATTTTTATGTTGTTATACACATTGACAGTTCGTGATATGTTGTGGTTTTGCAACAAACTTCCTCATTGAACCAAACTCCAAAACACCTTTCTCGAGCTCTCCAGTCTTCTGAGAAGGTGATTCACTGGGGCGAGTCACGGATCGTCCTCACGTTCACCTTGTCCGCGAAGGTGTCCGATTTAAATGCGCACGCGCAACCGACACTTTGAAAGTATGCCCTATTCATCGGCATAGCAGGATAATTCGTATCGTGTGAAGAGTATTAAGGCTCCTATTGTCGCAAAAGTTCGAAAGTGGGATGCAAACGAAACAACTTTTCGTTGGTACTGGTCAATAATTTACCAAACAATTATCAGAAATCTTCACGATTTCAGATGTAACGTGATTTTTTCTTCATTTTTCTATATAGTGATTTTAAATTAAGTTTTTCACCAAATCACCTTCAAATTATTAAAATGAAACTATTTTACTGTTTCAAGTTTTAACACAACTGGAAAAAAATACCTACATCTTTATAAAAGAAAGATAAGTCTTATAATATTGTGACGAGTTGCAGGACTCGAATTAAAATGCCGTTAGAATTACTATAGAATTTATTAGAACTATATAAACACGTATTACACAAGTCCAAATATAACTGAACACCACCAGTCCAAACGTAATGTACGATTCAATAACACGCGCCAAAGTCCGTCACCATATAGATTACCGATTGTACACACGTCTTGCTTCGCTTGTGGTTATCGCTTGACTGCCTCACCCCTCCCTTGGGGCATTACTTTATACTGTACAAATACAATATATCTGCTCGACCGCGTGGACTGAATTTCTAAGAATCACACCTGGCTAATGACTACCATAACGATTACAATACACAATGGGCTGTTTTTCCAATCACAAATTTTACACACAAAGTAAACAAAAGAAGACGGTCATAAAAGCGTTTCAATGTTATTAGCTCAAACACCGACGAGTAATAAATGTGCTTTGTTTACAGATATGCAGGTGGCCCAAATTGTAACAATATACTAATCTTAATTTTTCATATAATATAAATACTTAATTTTATTCACAATAAAGTAATAATGCATCTGAAATACGACCGCGTCTATGAAATCCCCGCTATTACCCGAAAAATCCTCAAGGATGTTACTGGTGCTACAAGCCTTAATATAGCCATGTAAACATCAAAGACTCGTTATAAAAATCAACCAAGTGTGGGCTAATTCAGGATCTTCGTCCCCTACATAAATGAAAAAGCCTGAAGTGGAAGTGGACCGAGCTTGATTCGAAATAAAGGAGACGGAGCCTTTTGGGCGAAAGAAATATAATGAGTTGATATATGGCTTTGAAAAAGCGTTATAATTTAATATTACAAAATACAAAACATCAGCCCTGAATCATATCTCGAAGACGAGAAATCTTAAAAGACAGGTCACAAATAAAATAAGTTATCAATGACCATAATTGATTTCTGCGTATGAATTTCAACAATTAATAATATGAAAACACATCAGACGATTAATTCATTCAAAGTAACTAAACCCACTAGAAATATAAAAAGTATCAACTATTAAAAAGAAATCTTAAAAATAACTCTCATCTTTTTACAGTCTGGGCACATGAATTTATGAAAGCGTATCCGTCTCCTTTAAACAATGGCCGAGAGAGACAACCCTTTGGGCTACCAAAGGGTTGTTTTTCTTAACCTTGATGGAAAAAAGAGAGGAGGCCAACGGGAAAGATGGGAGGATGACATCAAAGGAGTAGCTGGACCACTTTGAACTTGCACAAGATAGGAACCAACGGAGGGAGGTCTTTGTCAGAAAGACAAGCTGCGGAGGATTGCCGATATGAAATATTATTTTAATTCGCACAAATAGAATGTAGACTGTAGCTCAGTAATAAAGACTATCACTATCTTTCCTAAATATATAATATATAATAATAGCAGCCCATAAATGTCCCACTGCTGGGCTCGGGCCTCCCACTATAGGGAACGGACAGTATACCCGCCACGCTTGTCCAAGGCGGCTTGGCAGGTTTCACACATCGGTTATACACATCTTTTCCTAAATACATGATCATAATTAATCCTTTAGCTAATTTAAGATAGTGTTGAAGTCTCATTACTGTAAAACCTATTTTTCTTATAGAATAGTATTTTGAATGTGATTTTTATTTTTTATATCCAACTGTTTTTTGTCGAGCGAAAATTATTGAGAGCTACACACGTATTATCTATCCATTCAGGGGCGTTGCTACCGCCGTATCAGCCGTATCAATGATACGGGCCCCCAGGCTACAGGGGCCCCGAAAGTGTGTAAGCAAAAATTCTTAAAATGTTATCCACAATCTTTTATAGATTAATACCATTTTTAAGAAGAACTGTTAGGCCAACAGAAACGGCTATCAGACTTATCATTAATGTCTATAGAGACAGAAAATCTAGAAAATCTGAAATCGTCTTCAGCTATGGATGATTTGATAAATAAGTTTGCCGAAATAAAGCGAGAAAAGTGTATCTATGATTTGAATTGTTTGTCTAACTTAGCTCCTAGAAGCATTCAGTATAAGTAATAACTTATAATCAATATATAATTATTTTAATTCAATTCGAGTACTTTTTGTTTATTTTATTGTTACAACCTAGGCCCCGACAAAGACAAATTCTACGTACAAATTTGTAAAAGAACATTTTATTACCTGTCGGCATTTGAACTAATTGTAATCCTTTGATGATCGTCTTCTGTTGTTCTTACTAAGAAATTGGGTGGACGTTGCCGGACGGGCACATTCGCATTTGTGAAGTATAAAACGACGGGCGGATTGAGAGAGGAGTCAGTAGAGCTACGACTACGATACAGGCGTGACGTTTGTACATTCGGGAATCTAATAGTGACGGACTTTGCGCGTTTTATTTAATTACGACCTTCTGCGTTACGTTTGGATGTGTTGTGTTTGGTTATATTTGTACCTGTGTTATACGTGTTTGTATAGTTCTAATAAACTCTATAATAATTCTAACGGCATATTAATTCGAGTCCCGCTAACTCGTAACATTATAAAAAATCCCCTTCCCTTGGGCCCGCCCCCTAACACATTTTGATACACGGCCCTTCTAAGGCAAGCTACGCCACTGTATCTATTGTTGTGTTTATTAAGTTTAAACTATTGAAATTACACAAAATGTAGAATATTTCTTATTAAAAATAATTATATCTCGTTCAACGACCACAACAGTAAGATTTTGGAAAGATAAAATAAAGACGTTTTGACCTTTGTTTATTGGTGCTTGATGCACAAAAAAGTTATTAAGCATCAGAGTGTTCTGAGAACTATTGAATTCTTTGTAGTCGTCGAGCTGTTACGTCATTTTTGCTTACGACTGGTTCCTATGTCTTACCGGTCTTTAATTTGCCCTACTACCGGGTCAAATTTTAGATAAGCTTCATATAAGTAATATCAAAATATAACCGATGGTAAGGCAGTCGAATGAATAGTAAGATTTAGAAATCTGCCATTAGTGAGGACTAACCGACAATAGCCCGACGGCGAGCGGCTTGTCGGCATCTTTGACGGTCTTACCATTAGTGCCTTAAAAATATCGATCCTTTACAGCCATTTCATTGTAAGCGTCATTTGCCTCTTTCCGTGCAGGAACGGAAAATGAATACTAATTCCTGCGGCCGGAGCCTGTCGTAAAAGGTGACAAAACAACCTATGGCCAGGTGGTAGGGCATTTGCCCGACTGGATGGCTACCACCCCTGGTCTAGAGTTACTCTTACAAGGCGGGCAGTACATTGGCAGGCATTCATGTAAATTTTGAATTATTATCTCAAAGAAACTAACCCTTTTTCAAAGATAAACAGTATTTTATGCTTAAAGCCGTTATCTACAATGCATAAACATTAAAATCCATAATAATAAGTTGATTACCAAGACCATGAAAAAGAACAAACACCATGAAAAAGTACGTGTACGTAATACGTAGAAACTGCTTTCAAACTTAACGTGTATAGTACATTGGTTATGTATTAAAGTTGCGACGAACATTTACACAAAACCGAATACCGAATATTCGGCCAGTTCTTTGGCTGATTAGGCAAAAGTATTGTATTGTACATCTGGTATTACTAATATGAATAGGCGACGCTAACCACTTTCCATCACAGTTGGGCCATCAGCCTGTCTACTGCGCTTCAGCAATATGAAAAAAGTATTATTTTGTTCTAAAACTGATAGTCTTTGATTCAACAGGGTCTAATCTAATTAAAACTTAGTGTTAAAACAAAATTATAGTTTAAAATACCCTCTACAACAAGAATATTATTAGATCCAAATATTGCTTACAAGAAAATGGCGCTAAAGGCTCGATATGAAGACTCGCTGCGTGTGCTGCGCATTATTAGTAGTGGAGCCCAATATTCTAAATGTGGAGTTACTCGAGCGTCGCGGGAGGGGGAACCTTTTGGATTATGAAGATTAGATGCTAAAAAGAAAAAAGGTTATGTGATGTATTTCACTGGTGGGGTGAGCGTGTACAGGTTTTCAAAAAAAAGAGTCGCACAGAAATACTCAAGCGCGTCAGATATTCAAAAGTATTTAAGTAAATCCTAAAGGCACTCCTATTCAAAAGACTGACGATTTGGACGCGACCAAAAGTCATGGCTGATTTTTGAAAATGCAAAAAAGTAACATTGAAATACTCGAGCGCGTCATATTAATATACAGACCACTCAGCTTGATGTCCTTGACGTGCTGATCCGTAATCTGACAATTATGCGGAGGAATTTCCTTAATCTGATGGTTTGAAAAATAAAATGAAGAATAAAAAATACCCCAACCCTATATGAAGGGTTAGTATATGGTACATAATAGAGTGCAAGGTTTCTCCCCTTATATTATTCTGCCATACTCGAATTAATCCCAAAATCCCCACTTGGCCTCCCCTATTATATATTTTAATTCACTTTCTGCGTTTACCGAAGGATTCTATTACTGATCCTGGTTCAAAGAAAAAGCTTTAGCCAAGGGTTTATTTATAACACGATATAATCATTTGAGGTATTGAGGAGGTTAGTGTCTCGAGCGCCATGTCGGCGGTGACGTTTACGCAAGCACTAAGACTAGGAGCTAATAAAAACTACTTTACATTTCGATGGCATTTAAAAAAACATTATTATAAGATTTGTAATCCACTTTTTCATAATACCCCTTGTTTTGCATAAACTGGTTTTGTCGTAATTTATTATTTAAATCTACATATTTTTTTGTCGCATAAATAAAAGGAGTAATTAATTTTAACATCTTATACAGAATATTTTAATATTCTGACGTTCTGATTTAGATGACGTTTGACATTACAGAAATAATTATATACGACCACAGAGCGTAATATAAAAGGAGACACGACCTAAAGGATTTGTAGAGGAAGGTATACACCTACAAATTCTGTTAAAATAATGCCTTAGATATGTTTATTTAGGTTATTGTATTTACCGTTTTCTTTAAATATGGTTCCTAGATGTAGGCCGTCTCACGAATAGGGTTGTGGAGACATGTCACAATAAATTCTCTAAAAGTCTAACATTATTCACTGTATAAAATATCAGACAATAGAACTTTATTTCCCATAAGAAAGAAAGAAAAGAATGTTTATTTACAGTTATTTAATATGGAAATTATACATAAGCAGTTTAACAAAAGCCAAAGATTAACCAACCCTAAACAGGCCCTAACTCAGCAAATACTGGTTGATAACAACCAACGCTGGTCTCCCCTTAGTGCCAAGCAGTAACGTCACCTTCACAGAAGACAAAATAACTAATGAACATTTAATATTATTTTATAATTAGAACAACATCAAACAAAGAATAGACAATTTAATATAAGTGCATAATATGTTATGAAATGATTATTAAAATGTGAAAATAATGATTTTGAAAAATAATAATAGGTACGTCACGTACAAAAAGAAATGAAATAAGAAGATGATAGAACTTTGAGTTCAGTATTTAGATTAATTTTTAATAAAACTACGTTTTAATGGTTTTAAGCGCGGTAATTTATTTGATTATTGTTCTTCCGACGTTTCGGCCACTTTTCAATGGCCGTGATCACGGAAAACAAAGATGTCAAGTGTCAACGAGTACTGTTAAAGTTTTATTTAGCCTACAGCCTACTTATTCATTTTAATTATTTAGTTTTAATTTTGTTTATGGTTATTATTTACTCTGTGGGAGCCTAATCTAATTTACCACCGCTTCGCAACATGTTATGGCTTGAAGAGAAGAAGCGGCGCAAGAAACTCTTCAGCAAACATTCCTAGCTCTAATAATTTTATATAATATTAAAATGGGTGCGAAGGAAAAATAAAAGAAATTATCAGTCAAGTTTGTTTGTGTCTTGAGGTAATTTTTAAATTTAAAATGGTACTATATACGTATACAAAACGCCCTGAGGTGTTATGCAGCCGTGTATAAGGTACTGGTGTCCAGGCTTCTAAACAGAAAAACCAAAATTAGGATATTTAAAACCGTCATACGGCCCATCCTGATGTACGGGTGCGAAGCTTGGACGCTTAACCTCAAGGAGGAGAATCAGTTTTTAGGCTACTAAAAGCTGATTCTCCTCCTTGAGGTTAAGCGTCTTACGGACAACCTTCCTTCCTGCTAAGGAAGGAAGGTTGTCCATAAGATTCTGGATGCAACAAAGAGAGAGGGTGGTAGCGGGAGGGTCCGAACCAACCTCGAAATTAAGAATCTCGTGGCCGAGCCTAACATAATAGAAGAAATAAAAGCTCACAGTGAGGAAGGCATATTTGGGACGGCCGGTAGGTCGGCGTCCGGTTGGCCGTTCCAAATATCGCTGGAAAAACAGAATGGAGGCTGACCTGTCGGAGCTACGAACCAATAATTGGCAAGAAACTGCGCAGGACTGGGAAAAATGGCTTGTTCTCGTTTCGGAGGCCAAGGATCCACTTTGGGTCGCTGAGCCAACGGAGTAATTAAGTAAAATTGTACTATACAATCCTCTTTAAGGTTATGTTACGTGTAGTTTTTTTTTATATTTTGAGCGTAATTTTGATGATAATAAAATATACTTTTGTAGTATGTATGTATGTATATGTGGTGACTAATAGCCCGTTCCTATATATTCATTCACTTGCCCTACCATCGGTTGAATTTCGACATTACATGTATGCAGCTTATGTCAAATTTTATCCGATAGTAAAGCAAATGAACGGTCGGTAAGATATAAGAACCGACTATAAATAGCTGTACACCTTAAAACATAATGCTTTTTCCTTAAATAGTTCGTGGTAGACTTAGATGCAGTTATATTTCCTCTGCATATTATATATATATACAACCTGTACGCCGACAAAAGAGAAATTCACACCTGCATACCTGTAGACATTTTATTACCTTTTTGGCATTTGGATTTCTTTTGTTTACTTTGTGTTTAAAATTTGTGATTAGAAAAACAGCTTATTGTGTATTGTAATCTTTTATGGTAGTCATTAGCCAGGTGTGATTCTATGAAATTAAGTTCACGCGGCCGAGCAGACATATTGTATTTGTACAGTATAAAGCAATGCCCCAATTGAGAAATGAGGCAGTCGAGAGATAACCACGAGCGAAGCAAGACTTGTGTACATTCGGTAATCTATTTAGTGACGGACTTCGCGCGTGTATTTGAATTAGGATCTTCTGCATTACGTTTGGACTTACTACGTTAGGTTATGTTTGTACCTGTGTTATACGCGTTTGTATAGTTCTAATAAACTCTATAATAATTCCAACGGCATTTTAATTCGAGTCTCGTGACTCGTAACAATAGGATATAATGCTAAGCGATAGTTTGTAGTGATTATTTTCATTAATTATCTTTTTTATTAATATGTAGGTGTTATATGTGTAATTTTGTGAAATAAATTGAGATTATAATCTTATATATAAAAATCAATTGCTGTTCGTTAGTCTCGCTAAAACTCAAGAACGGCTGGACTGATTTAGCTAATTTTAGTTTCGAATTATTTGTGCAAGTCCAGGGAAGGTTTAAAAGGTGAGTAAATATGAAAAAAAAATATTCTGAGGCGGTACGTAGTTTGCCGGGTCAACTAGTAGAGTCTATCTATGACAAATTTGAATAACATAACACACCTCCTAACACCATATAAGTGTTAAACAAAAAAATATATATTGTCCTCCATTAACACGTCATCAACCTACCAAGGCTACTGTTGCAATAAAATATTACGTATCCACAGAAATAATGGTTTTTCAAGCGTGAAATAATATCTCTTGCAGTGACAAAGCGACTACTGGGTGACAGGATATATCGCTTAAGCATATTATACAGACGACAATAGCTTTACAACCATTGAAAAGGTAAAGTTTGCAATTCCCCGAAAAGGACTCGAACAGATTTTGTACGACCTCTGCCTAGTTCCTTAAAATGCATGTTACTTTGATGATTGTTTTCGTTTATGGTATATTAATTGACTCCAAATGATTATGTAACTAAATAAATTACAGAGTTAGCACTTCAGGTTGTTTAGGTATTTACAAAACTATTTTTCACTCATTCAGCATTTAATGAACATACAATTACCTATTAACTGACAGCAAGGTTCAAGTTCCTATATGACATTCTGCTTGGAGTAAAAACTAATTGGCGAATATATACAACTAAAATGTTGCGCTGACTGGCAGACAAAAGTGTACGCGCAAGAAATGCTACCTTAAAATCATGAAGGATGATATGCATGCGACTAGTCTCATAAAAAGATGCCACAGGCCTTACGAAATAAAGAAGAAAAAGTAGAGAAGCGGACTTCAAACTTCGAAGCAGACACTATAAACTCAACCGGGATTTAACGCTAAAGTGATGATGGTAATAAACTAATAGTAAAATATTAATTGAATGACGGTTAAAGGTATTATTGGCCATCATATCACTAAATTCCTCCTAAACGGTTAAACCGATTTTTACGAAATTTTTTGTGTATGTTTAAGTTGGAACCGATAGGTGGCGCTTCATTTAGGTTCTAAATGTTTTCAAAACAGGACAACGTGTGCAGGAACCGCTAGTCTTATATATATATATATTTCTAGAGTTAATAATAACATCAAACAAATGTAAAAATGTGATAATTAAATTTAGGAATTTTCGTTGTAACATCTTTAAATTCATCTTTCTTGATTATTTATGAATAATTTAACATATTACAAAGATAGGGAAAAGAAAACAAGTAACATAAATCTATACATATAATAAAACTGTAGAGGTCGAATTTCTGTACAATGAAAAATAATGCTAAAAACCGAGTCAGGGGGATGTAAGAAGTGAAATAGAAGTAATTTAGATTTTTTTAATTTTATGTTTGTCTGTTTATCTATCTATTTGTACCGGCTAATCTCCGAAACTACGGGACCGATTTAAATGAAATTTTGTATGGTGGTAGCTTATATCCCTGGTCAACATATAGGATACTTTTGATCCCGAAAAATTAAAGAGTTCCCGTGGGATAGTTCAAAAACCGAACCACGCGACCGAAGGCGCGGGCAACAGCTAGTCCGGCAATAAATTAACATACTTTTGAAAACGTCTTATATATAAGACCTCGTAGTATACAGTCTACTGTTTACCGAGTCGTAATGAATAAACAACAAATACGCATTAATAAACTGAAAAAGTAATTTAATACATTACGAACCATTTAAAGGGGTATAAAATTTATGTGAAATCGCTGTATCATTTAAATTATTGTTTTTATTGCCTTACAATGTGATTAATGTACGTATATTGTTGACATAGGGAAATATTTGTGGAAAATAAATGAGGACTAATAAAACATTTCAGAAGCTTTTAATTTTAGTATATTAAGCAAGAAACACAAGTGAAGATAGCTTAATGAAAACATATAATATACCTCTGTCACATAGTCTGATAATGTTTCATTATCCTTAGGTAAATATTGTTCATTGAGTTTCTAATTATACTTATCTATATATATAAAACAAAGTCGTGTTAGTTACACCATTTATAACTCAATAACGGCTGGACCAATGTTTACAATTTTTGTGTTTTTGAAATTGTCTTTGTCCGGAATAGGATAATAAGTATTAAAACATGATATTCATCAATAAAAAAATTATCATTAAGAAACATCAGTCTAGCCATTCATTTGTTATGATCTTTCCCGGCCGATTTCGGCAATGGTGACTGCATTTAAACTCATTTTCATTTATCTGATTTAGGTGAAGTATATGTGTGTTCAAGTGGATCCCCGGATGGTTTAGATTTACGATTGGACCCGGTTGGTGGCGCCGCTGAACACCCCTTTAACGGTGGGACCAATTTTGATGACATTTTTTGTGTTTTTTCTAGTAGATTCGAGAATGGTTTAGATTAACAATTGGTCCCGGTTGATGGCGCTGCAATCGGTTTCTAGATTTTTATTTTTTAAGGGCAAGACAACGTCTGCCGGGTACAGCTAGTTTTAAATGAACTTGACATCAATGAGCATCAAAGTAAATTTTTTCAAATTTATAACAATCTAAACAATTAGTAGTGCCAGTGAAACTTCGTTCGCGTTGCCAAAATGACCAGGAGCCCAATTCTAATATTATTATCGTGTCAAAATCAACAAACACTATCGTCTCAATCGTAGTTTTGCCTAATTACGATATCTTGTCAATTCCAATGGCGTGCCCGTGGCATGCCGCTCCATCTTTATAACTAGTATTTATAAGCGAAAACTCGCGAAATATATGTTTAAAATTTTTGGTAGCTATTTAATATTAATTTCGGCTGACGCCATGTCTGCTAATGGTGATAACATTGTTTTATACTATTATTCTGCCGCGAACAGAAGATATTATGGATTTGACACTGCCACAGAGCTAAGAAAATCGTCGGATCTCTCCTATTATATTAATGTACTCTGTGGTCGGATGTCTGATCTGTGGACACTACAAAGTAGTGTCTCAATTCGGCGATGCTCGCGTTTATTATTGAATTCTGTATATTTTAAGCTTTTTTATATTTATTAATTTTTTTATATTGTAGTATAGGTTCGCGTTTGACCATAATCATGCCCTATGTAGAGCGAAGATGTAGTCTAGAATGGAGCACGCTTACCTAGAAGGTACCTATTCACACGGGACTTGAAGACACCCAGGATATAAGTATCAGGAAAGACAGACTCAGGCAATGAGTTCCACTTCTTTGCGGTGCGTATGATGAAGACAGATGCCAAGCGCTTCGTTCTTATAGGTGGAATACCCACCTTCGGTGGCGCATGCCAGTGCGTCTGGGTGTTCGATGTTGGAAGGGAGATCACGGGATCAGATAGAAGAGCTCAGCTGCACACTCTCCAAATTGAATCCGATAGAAAACCGATAAGCTGGCAACCCTGCGTCGATGTTCGTGACTTTGAGTTCTGTCGTCGAAAAGCTGGTCGTTGCCAACCAGCCTCTTGGCTCTCCGCTCAATCGACTCTAGTGCTTCGAGTTGATATTTGGCTGAGCCATCCCAATTGTCAATTAAATGTAACATTACGTTACCTAGTAGAATACGAATTTTCGGCAGACAAACATATATATTGTATATCCTCAAATTAAGCAAGTTACGCTTGTGTTATGGGTAATATACCACGGACTACTCTGGGGTCGACCCCAGACACCCAGGCCATAGTAAATAAGGGAATTCGTTTCCGAAACTTACCATACTAGGTATCCAAGTCCGAACCTCTGCGTTGCAGTGAGGTAAGTCGGCGAAGTCTTAGCCTCCTCAACCACAGAGGCCGTCAAAGATGCGAGTGATTTTAGCATCTCTTTTTACTATGTCAATATTTTTTATAATTGTAGTGGGTTAATTTATTTTGAATGAATTAATCGTGTAGTGTTTCATTGTCATAAAGGTTTGGCTACTGAATAGTGGCCGAAACGTCGGAATAATGAAAAATCGCGCTTAAAACCATTAAAACGTAGTTTTATTATGTTTTTTTCTAATTTATTTTAAAATCCAGTTTATTATGTCTAGTGCTTTTGACCCAAAGGCCTACTAAAAGGTAACCTATTTTGTCCTTTTTTCCTTCTCCTAGTTCACCTGATACAAGAAAAAAAATAATCATACAATCATACTTGTGAGATTACTGTAAGGAAAAATTTTTAAATTTCAAAGTCTTGGGTTTTCGCCATTGAAACCTTTTTTAAGTACTTTGGGCGTTTAGTTCTTGAAAGCGTTGAAAAACCTGGGCGTCAGGAGGTTCAAACATTTGCTTTTGTAGTTTTCTTTACTCTAATCTTTAGTGTTATTTAAAGTAAAGGCCATTTATGCCTAACCTATTATACAAATAAATAAGAATTTATTAATAACAATAAAATCTTAATATGATATAATTAAATCGATGTTTTTAAATAGTTAGATCGTATTTCATGATATGTCAAGGTGACTTTAAATGAAGTGCATTCTCCAATAATGCATTATACATATAAATTGCACTTCCCCAGTCAAAACATGGGAGATAAGATATATTCTTTTATTTATTGTTATTACTATTTAATACGTCTCTATTGATTCGATTTTTATGTATTGCCTTTTAATACGTATGAAAGAAGGAAGTTGTGGTAGCGTAATGGCTAGGGTACGCGTCCCAAACTCAAAGAGCGCGGGTTCGATCCTGGCCGAAACGGTATGCGCCACTTAAGTAATTTTCTAAAGTGCATATTGTTACAAGTACCACGTGCTAACAACGCTGAAGGAAAACATCGTGATGCAACCTGAACATCGATATAACCGACGTGTCAAACTTGGCAAGCCACCTTGTACAAGCGTGATGGTTATAATGTCCGATCCCCTATAATGGTAGGCCCGAGCCCAGCATTGGGACATTTATGGGCTATTATTATTATAATAAGTATGAAAATTAGAAAAATTCATTCACATAACCATGACAACAACCTACTTGGTACTGATTTGCAATGGTGGCGCCAAAAAACACGACCGCAGAGCCATCTTTTTGGAAATGAAGTCATTAATAGGGATAAAAAGTATCCTAAGTATGAACCGGGATATAAGCTAGCTCTGTGTCGAGTTTCATTTAAATTCGTTCAGTTGTTTCCACGCGATCTTCTATTAGGACAGACGGACAAAATTCTAAAAATTGTATTCTCGGAATCTGCTGGTCCGAATCCGGCCCCATTTTTTTGTTTTCTTTAAAAATTTCGTGCAAACTCACACACTATAGAGGAGCAAGGGGGATGCTGTTCACTTAAGGAAAATCTTTTGTATTTATTCTGCATATCTTTGTATCAAAAGTTGGACAAAATAAAAAAATATTGCAATTGTTAATTTAATCAGTAATCACTACTTTGGCTCGAAACGTATAAAGCTTTCTTTAATTAAGTGTAATATAATAATTCAGCAAAAAAAAAGAAAGATATTCTTGGGCGCCATTACCGGACTATGGGTAATTAACTGCTCATATAAAAAAGCATATCGACGCCAAAAGCTATGTATATAATAAAAAAGAATGAAATATACACTAATGTGTTAATGAATTATTACTAAATATAACAAATAATTATCTAAATTAATAGTAGTAAGAATAAACAAATATTGAAGTTAACAGTAAAAAGGTCAATAATTTTGTTAGCGTGATCGAAAACAAACAGACGTACTTCTCTTTCTATTACTGCTAGCAGATTTGTAAAACTAGTTACTGTTTGCCTTCACATCATACTTCCCACGTTTTAACCTGTGTCCCGTAATTTAACGCAAT
This sequence comes from Dendrolimus houi, assembly GCA_039645545.1. Lineage (NCBI taxonomy): Eukaryota > Metazoa > Arthropoda > Insecta > Lepidoptera > Lasiocampidae > Dendrolimus > Dendrolimus houi. The sequence goes on along the minus strand of CM077127.1, from coordinate 4,198,263 downwards.
AAGTTACCTAAGTTATATTTGTGAACGTTATAACCCCTGTTTCCCCTACAGATTTATTACTAGTTTTATAGATAAATAGATGTATTTATTTGAATTTTTCACAGATTTAAGATAGTAGGCAAGTCATTCATGAAAAAGCATGTTAAACCGTTAACTTTAAATTAGGTCCTTGGCATTAATCCAAGGAATCTCTGAATCGTTTCTAAGAAAGTATTTTTGTTTTTAATTTATTGCTTTGAAATCGGTTGGAAAGTTCAGAGGCTTTATTTTTATTTGACCATTAAATGAATACATCTGTATTTGATAATATTAATTTGCAACTCGTTTTCTAGATTTGCCTCACATAATATATTCAAAAATTTTTCTAGATATTATTATTTCTTGTATATTTTTTAATTGATCTTAAGTTAAACGTCTATAATGTTATAAATGCGAAAGTGACTCTGTCTCTTACGTTTCCACGAAAAAACCACGCTGCCGTTTTGGCTGACAGAATAAACACAATATTTTACTTTTTATCCCGGAAAATGGGATAGTCTCCGGGATGAAATTGAAAGTAATTTTTTCGGGGATGAATAGCACCTAAATAAAAAAATTATGCGATGTTACTTTCTTACTCTCATGATAACCTTGGATCTTTACTAATTTCCTTACGTACAATTTCAGTTAGCAGTAACCCCTACAGTCGGCATTTATAGTGATTCGCATTCCGCACTCCAATCAGTGACGAATTGGAGCAGCACACACCATCTTGCCGTCACAGCTAGGAAGAACATTACACAGAGTATGGCAATGGGCAAGGGGGTATCTCTGTTCTGGGTCAAGGCAGATGCTGCAGTGAAGGAAAATGATAGAGCGGATGCTCTGGCGGAAGCCGCTGCTCAACTCTAAAGGTAAAGACCCACTATGACAGGTGTCCGGTTTCGTTTGTCAAGAGGATGATCCGAATGGAGACCTTTGACAAATGGAACCGGCGCTTTAGGGACGAGCCAACTGCATCCGTCACTAAGTTTTTCTTCCTGGATGCAGTATGTGCCCACAGGATAGTTAGGAGAGTCAAAACAACGAGCCTGATGACGCAGATTTTCACAGACCACGGTGGATTCTCTGAATATTTGAATCGCTTCAAATTGAAACGGGACTCTTCGTGTGCCTGTGAACCTGGAGTACCAGAGACCCCCTTACATGTAGTATTTGACTGCCCCCTCTTTGCCGTAGAGCGTTATAATGCGGAGAACACCCTACAAATCGACATAAGAAAAGAAAATGTTCAAGAATTGTTAGGCAAGAAAACGCTTGATCGGTTCATGCAGTTCGCGCTACATGTAGTAAGAAAGGTAGTAAAAACAACGGGTCAACAAGTAATGCTGTAAGCATACAAGTAACAAGTATATGTATAATTAGCATTAGTAGAAATAGATTATAAAAATATGTAACCAATCATAGCATATATAAGTGGTATAAACGTAAAGTAAGAAAAATGGTAGTATGTAGAACAAAGCAATATATATATAGATAGTAAATATACGTATATATATGGAAGCTGTACTAGAAATAAGAAATGTAATAGATAAAAACATAATACATAAACAAAATAGATATATGTAAATGTTAAATGTAATTAGTACCTAAAAATCTGCATTAGTAAATAAGTTTTTGAGAAAAGAAAGAAAAACAAAAAAGAAAAAAAAAAGAAAAAAAAAAAAAAATGACTCCCCCATTTATTTCCCTAAAATAGTTTTAAAGATAGAGATATTAAAAGAGACAAGAAAAGAATATCTCTGTCTTGGCAAATGTAGGAGGAAATCGGCGATTTAAAAAAAACCCCTCCAGTCTCAGTGCAGTGATACAAAATACAAGAGCGCTCTTTGACTTGAAAAATACGAATTAAACAGAGGCCTAAATTTGTTTCAAAAAAATTAAGAAATAGCTCAATAATTATTTCAATCGCGTATTACGTTTGAAATAATTATTTTACTATGACACATCTGGTGTTACTGACACATCTGGAGCCTAATTCTGCTTCTTTAATATCTTGGAGTTGCGAAGATATTCAAAGTACGATTCCAATGCGATAGTGTCAAAAATTCATATTTTACTAAATCCACGATATCTTCTCGATATGGTCGCGTCAGAACAATAGTAGAAAAAAATGGTATTTTTGGTATTATCATTAGCAGAAATGGCGTTACTTGAAATTAATATTGAATAGCTACCAAAAATTTTAAACATTTATTTCGCGAGTTATCGCTTGTAAATACTTATAAAGATAGAGTGGCACGCCATTCAAATTGACAGAATACCAAAACCAGGAAAACCTACGATTGAGACGGCTGTGCCGGCGATTTTGACGAGATAATAATAGCAGAATTGGGCCACAGGTATTACAAACATCCATAGACGACAGTGACCACTATGTACTATGTGAGCTGCCTGCAAGTTTGCCTGGTGTAGACAATAATAAAAAATTAAACCGAAAGCTAAAGTAGGTCTTATATAAAAGGGTGTGGTAAATAATTGTAAAACAATGAACGTTTGCGCACGCGCAACACACGTATACCTCACTGACACTGATCAGGCACAACACACAATCAATCTGACTTATTATCAAGTACTTCTTTAGGGTTCCTTTTAACCATTTTGGAAAAAAATCCTTATGAAACCTTTATCTCCGTCCGTAAGTCTGTGTACAGCTGTCTATCTTTATATGTCACGGTGATTGGAATCTACTAGATCCACATACTTAAATGAAATTTAACAAGAGGGTCACTATACATCTATGAAGTAAATACTCAAATAAAATTACTCAACATGATATTTGTTTGAGATAAACATATGGGCAATATGTTAGGCCGCTTTTATCTATTTTAACAGTAACTATAATTGCTTTGAAAGCAGTATTAGACTGATGAGCTTCTACAACTACTAATCGTTAGATTTCATTTTGAAATACATTCGTTTTTATTCCTGAAAAAAAATTGTCAATTGGTATTTTGTATCCAAATCTTCTAAGCGTTTTCCATCGAAAGCTTTGATCTTTTTAGACATTACGGATCGCCAAGAAGACCTTTCCTTAGCAAGCTTCGCTCGTTTTATAGGTTTGATGTCGCATGCATTTCGATGACGCTTGAACACGTCCTTGTAACGCAAGTGCGGACCATCTTGTTTATGTTTGCCTTCTGCCAACTCCGAAAAGAAGACTGCATTTGGATAAACGATAGTCTTCCATGCGAAAGAGGTGCCCACACTACCTAGTAGAGCCTCCATTCCATGCATTACTACGCCATTGTGGTATACCATATAGATTTAGATTTCATTATCAAATGTCGTCCGTACTGACCCTGTATTTTCAAAGAAAATTTACATTAACATAAAAGACAAATCAACAGAGTGACAGACAGATGAACAGACATGACGACAAAATAACGGCTTCTTTTATTCAATAATCGCTTTGACGTCGTTGTCGTCAGCCAGTCGCAGTCCACTGCTGAATGTAGAACTTCAAAAGCCAGCGCGGTACCACACATCCCTGTCCTCCCCCTTCATCATCCAGCGGCTCCAGCGCCCACCACTTGAGGACATCCAAAACAATCCAACACTCCAAAATGAGTACGGAACCCGAAAAAACACTTTCTCTGATAGTTTTGATGAGCCCATATCAGGAAATGTTAATTCTAATCAGAACAGCATTCTTCACATGATTTGTTTCGGTGTAAGACATGACACCCACACAATGGAAATGTCAATCGGGACCAGTTAGAACGGCGCGACCCTGACATTACCGGCCGGCGCCGGTTCCGCGAGATAATGGTGCTGGGATCGATTTCAATGGAGAAATTAGATCAGGGCATCTTGAGAATATTTGGTAAGCCTCAGAATAATATCAAAGTTCAGCTAAAATTCGTCCTCCTCACTGAGAAACTATTATACGACTTGTTACCAGACCATAAACTTAGAAGAAAAGCTCAGCGAATGATTTGTGAATGTAAAAAATAGTTGAAGGATGCAGTGTTGATATGCACTTTTATTTAAAAAAATACCGCTTTGGTGAAACTGAATTAATAATTATAGAACATTAATAATTTTTTTAACAAAAATATTATTGTATAGATATCTGTATTGAAATTCACTATTGGCGTCAGTCAGATTTATTATTTGGCTGAGGTTTTACTTCAAGATTAATTTAAAACTAGAAAATCTATAAATAATTAAAAGAACAGAATAATGAGAATAATATGCTTATATATACTGCAGGGAAACAAGGATAATAACGCTCAATGAGTAATGGCACTCACAAGTATAACTTGGCAAACTCAGTGCGTTGAATTACGGGACATAGGTTAAAACTTGGGTGACAAATCTGCTGGCAGCAGAAGAAAGTGGAGAACATCTATTTTTTTGCGGTCCCGCCAACAAAACTGTTGGCTTAAAGTTTTTACTGATAAGGTCAATATTTATTTTTTGTCAATGCTATACATTTAAGAAAACATTTATTGTATTTGGCAATGATTTATTAACATACGTTCACATTCATATACGTTTGGGCGTCAATATTATTTTACATGAACGGTATTACATAGGCGGGTAGTCGGGCCCAAGAACGCCTTTCTTTTTTTGCTTAATTACCGATTGTTAAGGAAAGTTTCATGCAAGTACGTCTCATATAAAAGTAGTGATTAATGAATAAATGAACAATTGCATTATTTTGTCCAACTTTTTAATTATCGTTATGGAATAAATACCAAAGGCCAAGGAAATAAGTGAACGGCTTCTCCCCTGTTTCCCCTACGTTTTAAAACTATTTATTGATTTGTGTACACTTATTTGATGTACATGATTAGAAATAGATTAATAACTAATTAATGATTAACCTTACCCGATGAACTTAATTTGATACAATAGGTTTAATTCCATTGTTTATTCCGCTAATTTAGCAATCAATTAAACAAACCTAAAGGCAACCGAGCATGAAGTTATGAACATAAAATATCATAAGCAAACTTCGATGCTTCTGATTGTATACGAAACACAATAAAGTTCATAAATTATTTTTAATAACGTACATTAATTTAAATCTATATATGACCATGATAATATATTTCGAGAGGCAGGTGTCCTATCTTCTTGCTCAATCGGAGAATTTATCACATTACAAGGAATGTTCGCCAATTATAGTCGTTAATTTTAATGCAATTTTTCAATATCGATGCATGTTACTGTTCGTTCGTTATTTTGAAAAATTATCAGGTTGTTATATCAAGTACCTCAATATATACAATTTGCTTGTTAGATTGATTTGTTTTAGAAACTTTGTTAACTTATTTTAGTTAGATTCATATACAATGAGATGGGACTCCAATAGAGATTCCATCAATTAAAATAATTTCCAACTAAAATACAGTTTACCCCTGGAACGTCGGACTATTTTTTCGTAAAATGAGGTAAACAATAAAAAAACTATTTTAAAAAAATAAAAAACTTTCCAGTTGAATTGTTAATTATTATTTCACAGGAAACGAATCAGTGGCAAAATTTGAGATTTTACCATTACCTAACAGTGGGCATGCAATATGAAGGTAGCTAACAAGTTCAAGACGCGGTCGGTTGTGTCGCCGACACTCCAGGTTTTAAATACAATTTCACGAAAATCATTACATCCTCAAGACTGTTAAGACAAATCAATTATATATAGTGACTATGCATATTTTTATCAGGATATCTATACTATAATTAATAATATAATTATATATGCCCGCGATTTCGCCCACGCTTGACTTGAAATTCCTGCCGGATTACCGGGGCACATAGTATTGCAGCGTTTAAAAAAGAATGTAAGCCATCATTTTAGTGAAAAATGTGACGGAAGAAACTAATTTTATGCACCCGAACAACTTCGGACCGTTCCCGGGAAATATCCCGCGGGATTCGCAGGAGAAAAAGTAGTACAAATTTTAAGTCTAGGAATTTGCTGTCGATCAGCGACATCCGCTTCAAAATCAGCACAGTAGTTATAAGTGAATCCCGAACAAATAAACAAACAGACAAGAATTTTAAAAATGATTATATTGTGTTCTCCGTCGTTTATATAGTCTATTCCAGCTTATTTTTAAATAACTTCTATATACAGACATGGCATGTTTAGAATTTTATATTATTGTAAATAACAGCCAGCGTTTTGTTGTACCTTACCAATGGACAGTGATCTGGGACCCATATACTATCTATACATATAATAAAACTGTAGAGGTCGAATTTCTGTGCAATGAAAAAAAATGCTAAAAACCGAGTCAGGGGGATGTAAGAAGTGAAATAGAATTAATTTAGTTTTTTTTTATTTTATGTTTCTCTGTTTGTCTGTCTGTTTGTACCGGCTAATCTCCGAAACGAATGGACCGATTTAAATTAAATTTTGTATGGTGGTAGCTTATATCCCTGGTCAACATATAGGATACTTTTGATCCCAAAAAATTATAGAGTTCCCGTGGGATAGTTAAAAAACCGCACCACGCGGGCGAAGTCGCGGGCATCAGCTAGTTTGTAATATTATTATACGAATTGATGTTATGTAAAATGTGATAATAATTTATATTTAGATTGAAGTTTAATTTTATTAGTTGTGGATATTGTCTTAAAAAATGTAAAAAAAAAAACAAAATACCATGCCTGGCTAATGTAATATTTATTAATAAAATTATGATTATCTTAAAAGCTGCTGCTTTGCTGCTGCAGCCTGGCCACGTATATAGAGCTAGCTGTGCCCGCGGTTTCACCCGCGTGGTGATGGAAAATCGTTATATTTTGGATAATTCACACTATATCTTTATAAATTATAGCCTATGTGTTCTTCTGATCTGTAAGCTATAATATTGTAAAAAAAATTTCATCAAAATCCATTCAGTAGTTTTTGTGTGAAGAGTAACAAACATACATCCATACATACATTCTTACAAACCTTCGTGTTTATAATATTAGCAGGATGGGGGAAGATCGCGCGGTGAAAAGAGCCTATCTGGGCAGACCAACGGAACCTCGACCAGTTGTTCGGCCCAGATATCGCTGGGGTGGCGTAGTGGAGACTGATCTGCGCGAGCTTCAAGCCTATAACTGACAGGAGACAGCGCTGAACAGAAAGGAGTGGAGTATTCTCATTTCAGAGGCCAGGACTCATTTGAGTCGTTAAGTCGCAGAGTTAATTAGTTAAAAACTGCTGGATATGTTTATTAGTTTTCATAACTTTTTTTAAATAAACATGTTTATAAAATACTAAAATATATTTGCAGATTGCTACGAATACAAAAAGCAGGTATACTTATAGCAATATAATAAAAACATTAAATACCACCGCCGCTTCATTAAGATTCGTAAAAAATGGAGCAAACTTACCCGGTTTACTCAATTAAGTGTGAATAGTCATGCGAAATATTTTAAAAGGGGTTAACGCACTTTAAATTGCTGTTTTTGCATAATTTGTCAATGCACGGATGCATCATTAACATCTCGAACATAAAATGGGATGATACCGTGGATGTATAAATATTGAACCTTTACCCATTATATTTTTTTTCATTGTCAAAAAGGGATCGGATTTTGGGCGTGGATATTAAATTACATGAATCATAAAGGTGCAACTAATATAAAGAACTTGATCATATGTATATTATACGTTTATGATAAAGTTTTTTTTTATTATTTATTCAAGACCATAGATACAAAGTCTTATAGTCGGATACATTGTTTAATTTGAACTTAAACTAATATAATAAAGAAACTTATTAATTTAACTCATCTACCTATTCCATACTTAATTTTATGATAAAGAAGTAAAAAGTGTTTACAGTTAATAAATGCTTATTCTAATGTTGCCACACTTGAGAAAATAGTTCGAATCAGAAATTTCTACGATTAACTTCTTTATTTTGGAATACATATTTAAGAACCAGTTATCTTTATCTTCTTACATAAGTATAAAACAGTCGTTTTTCGCGTCTGTTTGTATATACGCTAACTCCTCCTAAACCACGCAATGGATTTTTAAACAGTTTTCACCATCAGTTAGGTGATTTTTCAACGAAGGTCTATATATATGTACTAGCTTTTTCCCGCGGCTTCGTCCGCAATATACAAAGGCTTAAGTAAGTTTTATGTAAGTTAATAGACCTATCCACTAGGCTTTTACCTGTAGCGTAGCCGCAGGAAAAAGTATAGTTAATAAATAAATAAATTATGAATAAGGGGTAAAATTATATAACAAATAAAAGAGTCTATATAGAGAATAATAAAAGTATGCAAAATACATAGTAGCATATACCATTAAAATAACAAAAAATCTTTCTTTAATCAAATATTTTCTTTAATTCATTGTGAATTTTAGAACCGTAAAAATAAAGTTTGCACGTCTATCAAGTTACATATTTCTTGACAGTAAAGCGCATCCGTCATCGAGCTGTCAAAAGTAAAATAAACGCTTGGAAAGACTATACAGCCAACAATTATCCAATGCTAGGCTAAGGCCTCCATTTACTCGCTTAGCTCTTACTAAGGCCGATTTGCGGGTGAATGAATGAATGAAAACACTTTAATGTTCACCAAAATTAAAACTACATTCTTAAAAACTAGATACAATAAATGTTGAACAAAGGGCGGCCTTATCGCTTAAAGCGATCTCTTCCAGGCAACCCCTTAAACTAAGGAAAATATTAAAACATGACAGTGGCGGTGTAGACAATAAGAAATATAAAAAAATATATGAAATAAGTAAATGTATAAAAATAAAATAAAATCTTTATTATATACTATATAAACAGAGTACATATCATAATACATACAGAATAAGCAGCACTATTATACCTGAGAGGACCAAAAATAATTAAAAACCATGATTTTAAAAGAGGATACTGACTTAGCTTGTCTGATGTTGAGTGGCGGTGAGTTTCATAAACGGACAGCCTGTACTGTGAAGGAGCTGTCAACGAAGGAAGATGTGTGTACAGGAGTGTGTGTCATTAAGGAGAGATTATTACTAGAGCGCAAGTAACGGGAATGAGAAAGATGTAGGACATCAAAACATTCCTTTAAATAAGGAGGAGTACGAGGATCAAAAAGGATGTTATACAAAAGAGAGAGCAAGTGAACATTCCGGCGAAGGCGAATAGGTAACCATTTAAGCTTCTTACGATATTCAGAAACGTTGTCATATATGCGCAAGCCAAATATGAACCGAATACAGACATTTTGAAGTCGATCGAGCTTGTTCAGTTGTTCTTTTTTTTTCCGGCGGGGAAATGCATTTCGCACATACCGGATCCTTTGCTAGGGATTGGACCGTTGTTGATCATGGAGGCCTTCCACTGAGGTAATCCAAACAATTATCAACCGGCTTGTGTGGAGACTCGACTAATCAATACTCCACTAAAACCACCCTCCTCCCATGTGCCCCACGCTTATGGTAGGAAAGGCATGAGACTTAGAACGTAGTTACGCCCACGCCGATCCTAGGGCAAAAGTGCCTGAGAGTGCCCCGGGAATCAGAGCAAACTCACTTCGTCAACAGGGGTGAAGACTCCTCTGCTCTCTAGATGCTAGAGGGCCCCTACAGCGGTATTTCAGGGAGGGAGATCATGCCCATATCTGCGCCTCCGGGCCCCCGACTGACGTAGGCGCCCGCGAGACGCATGCGCACTTGTACCTCTCCCTATCTCGTTCCGCGGCCTCCTTTTGAGACATAACAGTCTCGCAGAAATTGGCCGCACCCACCATGGTGTGTCTATGTGGTGTGTGTGTCACATGGTGTTAATCTCGAGAAGGCCAATCCCAACATTGAGCTGTACATGTTATACATTTAAAATTCTTAAACTGCAGGAACTACCGAGTACTTTAATCTAACTTCTTTATCACCTGAGGCAGACAAATAATTTACTAACTTCCACTAAAGTAGACCTCTAGGTGTTCTTTAATATAACTTTAGCGTTGTTTAGATTTAAGACGGATGTATATGATGTATCTATCTCCTGTTGATGGTCCATAATAAATAAAGAAATAAATAACGTTTTAGTGGCCCAAAAAGTCAGGCTTAATTTATTCTAACATTTTTCAAAGTTCGCCAAATTAGTCAAGTAAATTCATTACGAGCAACCTATTTTACATTTACAATTGCTACGTTTGTATAAAATAATTAATCCTCAGAATGTTGCTGCTAAAAATATCTTAATTCGATTAATCTATCTGTCAACACATGATTCCGTTGATTTGCCGAGCCACAGATAAATAAGTTGGGTAGCTCGTTATTTATAGCAATTGCCTTATTTGGTGTCCACACTTATTAATCAACAATTGTTTATAATCCTTTTCTTGTGTCTTTACAACTTTCCAGTAAGCTGAGTTTAAGTTTAAGTAATTTTATATCGAGAGATCGTGACGTTGTTAGGGCCTGGGTAAGATAAGTGGAGAACCTGGATATGTCATACAAACTCGGGGAGGTCTAAATCTAACAGTGAATATTAGTTGGCTGACAACGACGGCGACGTTTAGACATGCAAAAAACCTGAACATCATCACCAGCCCCGGATCTTGCGCACCGTGGGGATTTGGAACGAGCTCCCAGCCGAGGTTTTTCAACAGCGCTACGATATGGATTTTTTTAAAAAGGTTGTTATAAAATTTCTTTGAGGCCGGCAGCGCGTTGGTGTACAAACGTGCATTAGCGACAGTAACCGCTTTCCATCAGGTGGGCCGTCAGCCTGTCTGCTATATCCCAGGTATGAAAAAAAATTCTAGGGGGAGAAAGGCCCTCCGCCCCCCTCCGTGCGGCCAATTCAGAGGGCGGCAAATTCAAACTTCGCAGACAAATACACAACTCATTATTAATGACATTGGCCACTGCGACGTCCAGTACTTTAATCAAATAAATTACTTTTCTCGTGGCATAGGTTAAAAAACAACAGAGTAGTGCTAGACCGTTCATTGTGGCGTTCTTTCCGGGAAACCTATGTCAATCAGTGGGCGTCTGATGGCCGAAATTATGATTATGATGATTAAGGTAATAACTATCTGTCCATAAACGTCCCACTGCTGGGCTCTTGCCTCTTAATTTGTTTAGGGGGCTGGACAATAATATCCGCCACATTTTACACATTGATTAACCAGATTTGCAAGTTTCATCTCAATGCTACGGTGAAGGCACCGTTAGCGCGTGGTAATTGTTACAATATGCATATTAGGTCAGAAAAATGCCTAAGAGGTGCATGATTCGAACCCACGTCATGTGAGTTTGGGACACGAGTACGTTAACCATTGGACTACCACAATTTTATTCCATCACCCACCATCACATTTTAAGAGGAAAAAATACTCTGGAATATGTTTCAATATAAACATTTCATGACAGTCGCCCATGACAACTTAACTAGCACTTAATCAAAAATGAACTTTAATTTCTCGAAAGCGAATCAATTATAACTTTGCCGGAGGTATTATCCATCCATTGTTCATCCTTCGAGCAGTTTGAAAGCACTTATTACGTAAAGTATAAGCTTATGATTTCATTCCAGCAATTACACGTTGTTGAATTGTTATTAAATACACAGTATTTAGCAATCCGATTCGCTTTTGCAAAAGAAAAATCCATAGTAAACTTTAAACCATATTGCATAACATAACATAACATAACAAAAAGTTATAATATTATAATATACAAATTACTATTAATTATATGTTAAATATAATAATTAATCAGCGTCGGCGTACCAGCCATCCTAGAGCCACATGGCTTGTTGTGCGGCGATGGCAAGAGAATGTCACTTACTCCTTGGAAGATGGGAAGGCCGCTTGTGTGGGACGCGACATGCGTTGACACTCTGGCGGCATCACATCTTCCAGTAACTAAGTCTGGGCTGGCAACGCTGCCTTCAACAGATGAAGATCTCAAACGGCGCAAATATGGAACCCTAGGAAGGAGTTACATATTTGTGCCGTTTAGAGTTGAAACTTTAGGTCCGTGGGGTCCATCGGCAAAGGGTTTCTTCAAAGAAAATTGTAAGAAACTCTTTGATACCACCCGTAATCAGAAGACTGGTTCGTATTCCGCGCAACGAATCAGCATTGCCATACAGCGTGGCAATGCAGCCAGCCTTCTGGGCACGCTTCCGTCTGGCGATTTCTTACATACTTTATATTAATTTATTTATAATTTAGTTTATTTTTAAGTATTCTATTATTAATTATTTAATTTTCTATATATTAAATAGTGAAATAATTAATTAGTTGTAGAAAGTGTTTTTATTTATTATATATTTATTTAGTTCTACTAAATCGATTTTTTTATTATTTTTAAACCATATTTTAAAATCTACTCTTCACGTATGTTTACACGATAAACACTGTTTTCTTACATTTATCAATAAGTTCTAACTATTTTATGTGAGATTTTTATTTAATTAAAACCACGTACGTCTCACTCCGAAAATGTATATTTTTACTCTCTTTTAATCTCATGTGGGCTATATTCACAAAATTGCTGTTTCACCACAGATAATAAAAAACATAGAAAACACATTAAACAACGTGAAACAATTATGATACAGACAGACGGACAAAAATTAAGAAATTATTTTGATAAACCCTAAAAATGCATATGCATGAAAAGGCGGAGTCGCCCTGCTATAATAATAAAACAAATTCATACATAACTTTTGAATTCTAACAATAAAGTAATAAATTATTGTCCCTTCCATCCCACCATCCCATTAAATAAGGTCGTTTATCATACAAATTTAAAAAAATCAATAATCTCATATGATATCATATTTCGTGCAAAATATGATAAAATAACAATTTAAATCGCCTCAAAAGGTCCACATCGATATGTTAAACTAACCCAAGCGATGTAGGAAGCCGTTATTCTTTATGTAATGGATTCCATTCCTTTTGGTTAATAAGAAAGAATGCGAGGTTCGTTTCTACTAAGAAAATTATGTAAACTAACGCCCATATTATCGAAATATGAAACTTTTTATGAAATTTGATATATATATATATTTGTATTTTGGTGTACTTTAATGATGGAATGTAAATATAATGTAATGTATAGTGTTGTAACAAATATGCGGAAATCGATGTATTCGGCTTATTTTATATTATTTGGCTGAATACGAATACAAATTTTTTTTCGACATACATTACCTCACTATTTGAAAACTTTTAAAATGAAATAAAAAAATTACTCATGTAAGTCATTAATTTCATTATCACAGTCAAATTAGATAAAAGATCACGTATAATTCTATAAACAGAAATTATGTTAAATTTCCAGTAATTTAATTATAATATAATAGGGTTAAGTTGTAGTGCAAAAATATGACTTCTTCTATATTATGAGGGAGAAGCCCATTTCTCTTCTCTTCGTACACATTCGCCGAATAGTTAGATCGAATATTCAATTTTGTTCAAATACAGTATTCGTTGCAACTGTAATAATCTATTGAAATTATATGGGAGGAACCGCAAGAAAAACATAAATATCAATATAATTAATAAAAAATGTAAAAAAGGCAATTAGTACTTATAGTTGCTTACCGATTTAAGAGACAATCAACTAGTAATGAAAAACTCATGCAATCCTTCTTGGGTATTATTAACTTTTGTTGTACATTACGTCTATCTTTTTGTCGTGAGTTAATTAAAATAAACACTGATGTTTATTTATTTCAAAGCTTGAATATTTAAAAAATTTCATTCATTTCGTTAGACTAAACAGTAAATAATTTAAAATCTTAAAAAGTTCCTTTTAAATTATGTTAAATATCGGTGTTTTTCAGAGTTAGATACAATTTTTACTAGGCAAGTATCATTCCTAAAGATATTCATCTTCCATATTATGAAGTAATTTATCTCTTAAAATTACTATAGTGTTAAAACTATTGTGTCATATGAGACTAAAGTTACTATAGACCAGATTCCACACAATTCTGACGCATGCATATTACAGTTTATGGAAAGGAAAAATAGGACTTAGTGTGTAGGCATGTTGTCTGACGATTTTGTCTGAATTAGAATCGTGTTGGAACAGATATAAATAAAAATACTCAGTGCATATCACTAATATCGATTTGTGATAAATATTTAATTAATTCTATTTTCGTGACTAACCTTCACCTTACAATCTCAATTCGATCAAAAAGGTATATACAACCTTTGACTAAATATCGAAGATCACAACATGAAGATCGATTGACAGATTTATGTTGCAAATTAAATTTGATGTTGGACAATTACCTACAGAATTTTTAAATAGTAGGAATCGAATCGGACTCAAAGGCATTATTTAGAGGGTTACCAACACTGACCTCCTTATATACAAGTACGCTTACGCTATGTATATATATATATATATATATATATATATATATATATATATATATATATATATATATATATATATATATATATATATATATATATATATATATATATATGGAGGCCAGTGGTTGCCAAGTATTCGTTTAGTAATATTTTTTTTGTAAGATGGAAATACTTTATACACTCCCCACTGCTTGAGGACGTATAAGAGATAATGTCGGACTCTACTAAAAGTACCCTGATGTTCCTTGTCGCCCTAAGCCAAGGTCGTGGAAAGTAGATTAGCATTCACGTTTCTCTTTCCAATTTAATGTTTGATCCCTCCTTTTTTAGACCTTTTTGATAAGTTTGTGTAAAGAAGTGCCATATAGTAATTCTTATTAATATATAAATGAGAAAAAGGATTTATTTGAATGTTCGTTCTTTACAGCTTTGTGAATAAAACAAAAAATGCTGCATGTGTAGCGGCGAGTTTGAAAATAGGACAGCTTTTACCTAAGAAAATGGAAAAATCCCCCTTGGTGTACGGCTATCACTAATTAAACAAATAATAAAAATAAGAGTAAAACGCTAATTTCAAAGGTCAATAAAGAATAGTTTTATAATTTTTTGTATGGCCCGTGTCAACCCAAAATTACTCGACGAAACTTGCTCCATATTTTACAAGTCTAGTTTGACCTTTACGTAAAGTAATAAGTGGAGAAAAAACCAGCGGGAACTTGAATAAAATTAATCACTATTATTACGTTTAATAAACAAAGAAATAACTTTAAAAGTTTATTCCCCCTTGTAACGTGCTTATTATAAATCATGGAAAATAATTCATAGAAATCTTTTTCACGAATCTTATTTTAATAATTAAACAAGTGAATAGTCCTAGAAGTCAAGAACTATGTAAAATTTGAGTTCAACTTAGCAGAGTAGTTGAGTGCGAAACTTCATTTGTTTTTACCGACATGATGAATAATTAGGTAGATACCTATCGAATTAACCAGATACAGTAAGAGATTACTGTAACGGTTCATGAAAAATTTAGCACTAAACTCATAAAGGAAGATTAATCCTAAATAATAATAAATAAATTGTAAGGAGCAGACGAAGACAATTCAACAAATTTTAACTTTACTAACATCACTTCAGATTCAGAATTCACTTCACTTCACGGAGATGAGGATAGGAAGAGGCTAGATGCATCACAACACATTTTTCCGAGGCTTTCTTGGTATCCGTCATTTCTAGGCCGTCACATGAGGGGTTCGACCAAGTTATGAGCTAGCCTGAGGACTATGTTGGTAGAAGAAGACTCTATATAGTTAATTCAGGAGCAAGAACTTCTGGGTGTCTTAAAAAGTAATAATTAGACTTAGACGCAATGAAGCAGGATATTCAAGCCATTCAACCTCCAATTGACGATGCGCAATATGAAGTAGATTGAGTAGAAATGCAGATACCAGCAATAGCTAGAATTAATAATTACAAGACAGAAAGTAAGACAAACAAGTCTATAAATAAAATTATCTTAGCTGGTTTATTTTTAATGGCACCTCAGACAAGTAAGATGGAAATCGTGTCGACAACTAATTTTAAATCAATTGGCACTTAATTTTTTACAACAAGTCACCACAGCTTATCACAGATCTTTTCACTACATACATTTAAACACCATATAACGATGACTTTCAACATTTGTATGAGGCGATTCTACTCAACACCGAAATACCTGTTAATTGATTGCTTTAATTAAGCGCCCAAAGAATCGCGGTATGTGCCTTTGATCTAGACATACATACATAATTATGTGTATCTAGTTATTTGGAAGCCCTTTTTCGAACAGGAATGTTTTGGAAAGATCTCGATGTGTGTTTTGCATTTTCAATTAAGATTTTAAAAATCACTAATCACTTTAGCATATTGTTTATAAAACTACTTCAAGGGTCTATCAGGGTTATTCTTGAGTTCTTGTTTTATTACCACTTTCCACCTAAAAGTGACAGATGGGTAATTGGAAATGGTCTGAGGTTACAGTATTGGATAAATATGTAAACAGGACAATATTTAGGCTATCTTGTCAACTATATTAATTAAGAGTCAAGACAAACTTAAATTGTAAAAATATAATTCAGACACTTTTTATAGCTTCCTAGAATTATGACTTAAAACGCAAAAGAAGCATTAAAGAATTTATTTCTTTATAATCGTACATTTCCTCGTAAATAATAAATTAATTATAAAAACGTATACCACCAGGTGGGGATCAGACGCGCTAAAATTGCTTGCATTCCCTTTTAAAAACAAAAAGATCAAATATTTAAACGCCCGTACCTTAGCCGCGAGGGCAAAATATTTGCTCAATGCAGACAAAAAACGGAGCAGTATTTACTACTGAACAAAAAGATTATTAAGTGCACTTGTTTTGAATTTTATTTATGCTGGATATTGGTATGGAATTTAAAATAAATTAATAAGAGTTTGCAACGCAAAATGACCTTTTATAGCCAGCCGTCGCAAAGACTTATTTACTTTTTAGGCGAACAGCTGATACCTACGAATTACATGAAGATTGTGTGAACTAAAAACTTGTTAGGAATGTCGATATTATTATATGTTGCGCTGAGAATTTTTAGTAGGTCTGTATCATAATTATAATTATGTGACTCTCCTTTCTTTCTTTTCTGTCAACTGCAACTCCATTATTATTTGGAAAATAAGTTGTGTTACATATTTATATAAAATAAGATTAAGATAGATAAAAATGAAATATAAGAATCTTATCTCGACGTGTTGTTCAGAAGTATCTTGTCGGTTCTTCTCCTGTAACACGTTGCGAAGCGGTGTCTGGTGTACATAGAGTAGAAAGTTGCCGTAATTTTTAACGTAGGTATATGCATAGCCTTCAAAAAATGTTCAATGTTTCAAAAACTATAAGGTTTTGAATTTGGATTTGATTTGTGTGTAGGTCAATTGTAATCTGGAATTATTATTGGTTTCTGATTGTAAGGTTTTATCTTTCATAGAACTAGTAGAGTGGCAGTTAAAATAACAAACTATTTAAAATATCATACAACGCAATATTATTATTTGTCACTAAGAATCAAGTGCAAAATAGTTGCGTAGGAATTAATTTTGCTTTGAAAACAAACTTCTAGTGTTGAATCATCTATAAACAAAAACATATTTTCAAATAAATGTTCTCCTTGTAATCATATCTATTGCATAATTTAATACATTTTTGCATCGTTTGACTATGATAGAAGTACGCTAGAATTGTTTTAATTGACTTTACCTCATAGAGTCGACTCTTTCGAATTCCTATATTCATACAATAATAAGCATAGTCTTTTTCTACAGCTGTTTCCATTTTTGTCTAAAAGCTTTTGTACCAGTGAGCTTCATTTGATAACATACTTACAAGTAAAACTAACAAAATCATTTATACTTGACTGCCTCTTGAGTAAGCTAAGCTGTCCGCTGCCTATCTCACTGCAGCGCAGAGGCTCCGGGTTCAATTGCTGGCATGGTAAAGTTCGTAAACGAACTTTTAGTTATTTACTATGATCTGTCAATTTGGACTCTACACCAGAATGATCAGTTGTATATTATTACCCTTACACAAATTATATGAATAGGTACTATATGATTAATAATAATACTATTTTACTGTTGTAAATTTTTTTGAAAAAACAATCTATCATTGTTATAAAATTATTTACAAATTCTAAGGCTGCTAGAATATGTGTGCGCGTACCTCAAAAGGTCTATCACACGTAAATTCTAAATCTGGTGCGCTAGCTAGTGCACTAGATAAGCAAGCATGGCAGAGCCCATACGATCACACTAGATTGGATCACTGACTACAAAGGTAGTCACGAAAATATTTTAGTCACTTAATACGCAAGGAGCTCCGCATCTTAAGCGGGCATTATATTATGCAATTTGCAGAACGTTAGGTGAGCCAGCAGGCTAAAATTGGATAGTGTCTTTACACTATCCAATTTTAGCACGCTAGTTCACCTAAATAAAGTATGCATGCTAAAATTGGATAGTGTCTTTACACTATCCAATTTTAGCACACTGACTCACCTAACGCTTTGCAAATTGCATAATATAATGCCCGCTTAAAACGCGGAGCTTGTTGCGTATTAAGTGACTAAAATATTTCCGTTAAAATTTAAAAATTATCAGCATTCACCATAAACAAGATGTACACATGTATGTATACAAGCTGATAAGTTGCTAGCCTAGTCCGCTTTTACAGAAAATTCGTTGGCAACTCGATAACAATATGGAAAGGTCAACAGCCATTAAATTAAAGCATTATGTCAACACAGAAAATAGAAATAAGTAAAAAGCCAACATATAAAAAACCTATTTGACTCTGCTAATGTAAGCAGGAGAGCTTAAACGAAATTTACATTACAAAGCGTGAAATTAACATGTGCCATTTTGTGGTCTTTTCACGTGTCACGAGTGACGAGGACACTGCGAGGAAATGGACAGCCTGTCACTTAAAGGGCGGATTAAAGAAGGGATTATGTTTAAGTGACTGGATTTTACAAAAGTCGTGACACAAAATCATCTGAGAATACGCGAAGTGCTTTACTTAATATGAAATTATTTTGATTGCGAACTGTAAATTTTTTCATATTACAATAATAAATGGACAGATGCGCTAATAGGGTTGAATGTGTATTTATTGTAACCGGCTATCACTCTATAAGTGAATTTATTCTTTTGAGAAATAAATGATTTAAACCTTAACTAAAAAGGTTGCTGGGTATTCTGATATACACCTATATTTCATTTCATTGACAAAAAATGTTCTGGCTGTAATGAAAATTGTTCCCAATTAAACATAATAGGTTGGGGAAAAATTCTTTTCGCATATAGTATGTATGAACTTGTAATAAGATCTCTTTGGCTATACCATTTGTATCTGGCTGGTTTTAGTATCATTAAAAAGTTTTAATTTTAAAGAAGACAATTCCAAATTCAAATTAGGAAAATGTGTGATTTTCATTTGTTTTTCTTATTGTTAAAATGAGTGAATCTAATGAAGAAATTCGGTACATTTTAAAATTTTACTACATAAAAGGTAAAAATGCAACACAAGCCGCGAAAAAAATTTGTGATGTTGATGGACCTAATGCAGTATCTGTGAAAGTAGCGCAAATTTGGTTTAAGCGTTTTCAATGCGGAAATTTTGATATCAAAGATGCACGTCGCTCTGGTCGCCCTGTTACGGACAAAATTGATGACGTTTTTGAAAAAGTGGAACAAGATCGGAATATTAGTAATTGCAATGTAGCTGGAGAACTGGGAATTGACCACAAAATGGTTTTGGCGCATTTGAAAAAATCTGGGTACACAAAAAAGCTCGATATTTGGGTGCCTCATGAGCTCACTGAAAGAAACCTAATGAACCGTGTACCTATTTGTGATTCTTTGTTACGACGTAATGAAACCGAACCATTTTTGAAGAAGCTGATAACTGGTGATGAAAAGTGGATCACGTACGATAAGAACGTGCGAAAAAGATCGTGGTCAAAGACCGGTCAGGCTTCTCAGACTGTGGCGAAACCCGGGTTAACTCGCAGCAAGGTGATGCTGTGTGTATGGTGGGATTGGAAGGGTATTATTCATTATGAGCTGTTACCGCCAGGCAGGACCATCGATTCTGAACTGTACTGCGAACAACTGGTGAGATTAAAGCAAAAAGTTGAGAGAATGCGGCCGGAATTAATCAACAGAAGGGGTGTTTTTCACCATGATAACGCTAGACCTCACACATCTTTAGCCATTCAGCAAAAATTACGAGAGTTTGGCTGGGAGGTGTTTATGCATCCGCCGTATAGTCCTGACCTTTGCACCTTTAGATTTTCACCTGTTTCGGTCTCTGCAGAATTCCTTAGGCAGTCTCAGTTTAACATCACGAGAGGACTGCCAAAATCACTTGTCGCAGTTTTTTAATCAGAAGCCCCAAAATTTTTATAGCAATGGGATCACGTCCCTACCTACAAGATGGCAAAAAGTTATCCAACAAAATGGCACCTACATACTTCAGTCAAATGTAAATAAACTTTATAAAAAAACCTTTTGAATTTTTATATAAAATGCGAAGAAACTTTTTCCCCAACCTAATATTACACTGGTAGGAGTATGAGTAAATCCGTGTCCACATTCGTATCATCGTCATGATCGGAGCTCCATACACTAATTGTCACTTTCATACAAGTGACAATCCAAAAATCGCCCTCCCAACGATGGATTCGTAAAACAAATCGACGAAACGATATGTGGATCGAATATTGAGATCATAAAAGTAGGAAATAGATTGAATTACGAATCACCAACAGTTGTTTACATTTGACTATGACTAAGGTTTCAGGTTCGATTAATGGCGTAGCAAATTTTGTCTCTGGTCCGGAATTAGCCTTTGAGTTTTTTTTATTTATTTTCTGTTGTTTAAAAACCATGATGCAAGCAAAGCTTGCTTTGAGTGTCTGCCTATTTATTATAAATAGATAGATAGATAACACTTTATTGCTCACCAAATATATAATTTCAAAAATACACAATTACAATACATATTGTCATGGTAGAAACCATACGCGGCCTTATCGCTTAAAGCAATCTCTTCCAGGCAACCTAACTTAAGGAATAGTTTAACCTAATCTGGCGATGTAGGTGGTGCAGATTATGAGGTGTATCATAATTAAACATACTTAAACTACATATTTTATAAATTAAATACACATACTTAAATTACTTTATAAATTAAATATTTACAATAAATCATAGTATAAGAATTAGGCATAATTATTTAAGGAATTATTTGACAGTAAGAGGCAGCGCATTCCACAGTTTGACAGCCTGCACTGTAAAAGAGTTATCATAAAAGGATGAAGTGTGTGCAGGTGTAGTGAGTTTACGATACGTATGAGTGCGCAAATTGTGGGAAGTAGAAAGGCGAAGGAATTCAAAACGTTTCTTAAGGTAAAGACGACTACTAGGAATAAATAATATGTTATAAAGTACTGTGAGAATGTGAGTATTTCGGCGAAAGCTAATAGTTAGCCACTTGAGTTTTTCACGAAATTCAGAGACATGGTCATATTTTCGCAAGCCAAATATGAACCTAATGCAAAAATTCTGAAGTCGCTCAAGTTTATTTAGCTTATTATTTTAGTGGACAGAAAAGTTGGTAACTTAACTGCGTTGCAAATAAGGTTAATTTTGCTCTTAGCTCATTCTATGCGACTGCACAATGTAAAGGAGATCGAATTCTCACAATAATGTCTATATAATAACGGTAGGTGATTACATATAATATTGTTACGAATTTGTGGAATGTGAATTAAAAATGCCGTTGAAATTATCACAAAGTTTATTAGAAGTACACACACGTAGTTTACAAAAAAATCAAACCGTAAAGCAGAAAATCGTAAAACATAAATCGTGCAAAGTACGTCGTTATAAGATACTCCCAAGTACACTAGGTATTGCCTTGATCGCAATTGAAACGCAACTGACGGGCCTTATATATTTGCAGGATAGACATGGCTCCCCAGCAATATGCCTATTATTCTTTGACATCTTCGAATTCGTAAGCTTAATAGCTTCTAGGAATATACAACGAATTTCAGACAAAAGAACAAAAGATTTATGACGTCTTACTGCGGCACAATACAAAGGGATTAACGAGAACAATAGATCACTTAAACTCAAAGGGCTAATAAAACACCTGTAAAGGATTAGTATCGGTTCGCAACAATATGTAAGTCTGCATCTAGAGAGGATGGACAAAGTGGCCAACGTGGCGCAAGCTTCTGGGGACTTGAAACCATCAGTAGACTGTAATTAAATCACAAAGGCTTGTTCCGCCTGTGTGAAGGAAAACTTACACCTAAAATATAGTATACCAATCAAGGAACACAATTAAGCAAAGTATAAAATTTTATTAAGCTGATATTTTCAATTATCATTTCCAATCATTAAACAAAATTAAAACTAAAATTTACCTATACTAATAATATATACAGCTTAATTTACCAACAAAACAAAAAAGATACAAATAGTAAATGGGTCCCAAATCACCGTCAGTTGGGAATGCAGGCCGCGTTACCACATTGTATGGCAACGCTTGTGCGTTGCCCAAAATAGTGGCTAGCCTTTTGGCCGCGTGAGACGTCTATCAACCTTTTAGATAGGTCTCGATAAAGGTGTTGGGCTTCTGGACCCCATGGCCCCAGAGTTTCGACACCAATAGCCACATATATCCGCTACTAACGGATGCATATTTGAGGCGTTTTAGGTCCTCTAGTCGGGCTGCAGCAGCACCAGCTGCCATATTATAAAATAGAATATTGTGTATTTGAATGTATACACACTATAATTCTTCCATTGGGTTAATGAACTAACCCATAAATTTATTAAATCTTTAATAAATCAATGCCAATTTATAACATATGCTTGGTCTATTAAACATCAATTTATTATTTAACCCACGTTGCCTCAATATAATAAAATTATTTGAAACTATAGATTACATATGCATATAAAAAAAAACATCTACAGCATTTGACATTTCATTTGTAATGAACACAATAATGAAAATATATCGTACATTTGGTGTACAGGTATTTTAATCGTTCTGAAAAAATACAACTGTGAGTTCTCGACAGTTAGTTAATCCCTATTAATATTATAAATGCAAAAGTAACTCTGTCTGTCTGTTCCGTTTTCACGGAAAAACTACAGGACCGATATGGCTGAAACTCAGTATATATATATATATATATTTTCGATGCCGATAATGAACATAGGATACTTTTTATCCCGAAAAATGGGATAGTTTTCGGGATAGAAATATATTTGTCTGGTTGTTTGTTATGCTTATACGATAAAAGTACTGGACCGATTTGGCTGAAAATTGGTATATATGTAATTTTAATACCGAGAGTGGACTAGGGACACTTTTTATCCCGGATAATGGGATAGATTTATGTAAAGCTTATCCCAAAAAGTAAGATAGGATTTTTTGTCCTTTTTGGCCTTTTTATCCTTTTTGACCTTTTTGTCCTTTTTGACCTTTTTGACCTTTTTGTCCTTTTTGTCCTTTTAGACTTTTGTCCTTTCTGAACGACCCGCAGCGCAGCCGCGGCTTAAACTCTAGTGTTTAATAATTATATAAAAATATATAAAACAGTGGAAGTAAACACAATAATAATAAATACAGTTAGGCCGCGTGCACATAGGTCCAACGAAGGCTAACGAACGTTCTATAGCAGTTATAGCAGGGCCGCATGTGGCCTCCCCCAGGGGGTGCCCCCCGCGGTCCTCACCCCCTCCGACCGCGGTTGGCACACGGGGAAGCGTCCCCGGGGCCCCAGCGGCCATTGTCACATTCCCCCTTTCTCTCCGTGACAGTGGTGTCCCACCTACACTCCCATCCTTAAAAGGCTCCCGTGTGTCCCTCCTTCACAACTACCCATCCCTTCCATGTTTGACGGGCCACTCGCACCTCTCTGTTCAGCGGAGAGACCCCTCGCGAAGTGGCGGCGACGGGTCCGGCGGTCGGGCGTTCTGCCAATCCCCGGGCCGACGACGGAGTGGGCCTAAGGGCGGTCCGCCCCTTGTAGTGCTTCGTCACCGTCGCGCGATGTTTGGTGCGGTGGCGGTGGCCTTTGTCCGACCGCACCAGCACCGCGGAGGAGTATGTACGAAGGACGACGCTGGGTGAGGTTTCGTTCCGCCTGCCCTTTCGGCGGATCGATTCTCCCACCCACCCGAAGCTCTGGTTGGCGTGCCTACGGGCTGCATGGTCGGGGGGTAACCCGACAGTAAGCGCCCGGTGGGCGGCGTGCGGGGTGTTCTGTCTTCAGTCATCTCGCGCGCCGTCCACTGTATTAGTTAGTTTTAGAATTAGTTATTAGTTTTAAGACCCTCAGATGTTGTCGTGGCAAAAACAACTTATG
Source organism: Dendrolimus houi (assembly GCA_039645545.1). Lineage (NCBI taxonomy): Eukaryota > Metazoa > Arthropoda > Insecta > Lepidoptera > Lasiocampidae > Dendrolimus > Dendrolimus houi. Next base: position 4,173,937 of record CM077127.1, on the reverse strand, counting down.
AGTTCAAATATGAAAATGGCGACAAACGAAGAGAAACTACCCCAGGTGGGTCGTGCCTCCGTTCCACGTGAGGTCGAGTCCCACTCCGATGGCGATACCTATGCTAAGGACAGAAACTCCCCGTCGTATTCTGGGGGGGGAGTCGCTTCTCGCAATACCTGGACGTTGTCCAGAGAAAGAAGACCTGAATTGGGTGGTGAAGTCACCTTCACACGCAGTAGCAGCAGGGCGAGTGGCCGCGCGTCCGCTGCAAGTTGCGCTATTAGCGGCACCAGGAGCGGGACCTTGAGTGGGGCTGTCGAAGAGACGTCTGACAGTAACCTCTCGATGTTCTCCATTCGGTCCCGCTCCAGGTCGAAATCCAGATCGCGCTCGCGATCTCCGACGCGCTCTCGCTCGGAATCGGGACCCGGCATACGCACACAGCCGGAAGCCGAGCGCTCGAACCCTTCGAGCTGGCGCGTCTCATTGAAGAAGCGGAGGAGGCCCGTACCACACCGTGGCTCCCAAAAAACCTCATTGGTCTCAAGCGATGAAGGGACAGTGGCCTCGAAAACCTCCCGAAGGGTATCTCCACCCTCCGTGGAAGTCACGGAAGAGTCTGCCAGTTTGTCACGAGCTAGAGAGGCCGTTGCCCAGACCGGCCGCCGGGACCTGGAAAAGGACCATGAAGAGAGTACCATCGAGCTGATTAGAGCTGCTGAAGATGTGCGTATCGCTCGACGGGCCCCGGAGCTCCTTGGTCATTCGGGTCCCGGACCTGATGAAATGGGGGCTAGGACGTCTCAAGCCGTCGAAACAGACGTGAAGAACGCCCTAGGTGTCATCCGACACGTTGCGAAGGTCCCTAGGGGCCTGAAGGGCACCTTCGTAAAATCCTCAATGATTCGGTGGCGATTATCAGCGACGCGTTCGAGGTGCTTCGAAGTCGCACCGAGTCAGAGGAAGTTCGACGGCTTGAGACGGCCAACCGGCGCCTTGAGGCCGAAGTCAAGGCTATGAGAGCGGAGATGGCCAGTCTCAGGGCCGAAATTACCCGAGCCCGTCCTACTCTCGTGCCCCAGCCGAGGAAACGGCACCTGCCGACCCCACCGCCTCCACCGCCGCCGCCGCCACCAACGGCTACGGGAGGGCGGTTTAAGAACGAGGAAGAGCTCTTGCGCCATCTAACCCTCTCATTAGGGGCTATGATGGACGCAAAGCTCGCCGCTCTGGATGACCGACTTCTCCCGGAGACGCGAGTCCGCCCGCCGCTGGCAGCAGATACTCGGCGGACAAATCTACAGCCGCTTACGGCGCCCGGAAGAAGAGAGGTCGACCGCCCTCCCAAGGACTTTCCTCCGCTGCCAACCCCTAAACAGAGAAGGGGCACCGGTCAGGTGAATTTGGCGGGAAAAAGTACCCCCCTAACTCCAGGTCAACACCGAGCTAGTGCGGTGACCCAAACACCGTCCCAAAGGCCCGAAGAAGGTTGGTCGGTAGTGGCTCGCAAGCCTAAAAAGAAGAAGGCACCGACCCAACCCGGAGCAGGAAGAACTTCACAGCCCAAGGCGAGGCCAAGGCCGCCGGCGCCTCAGGCAAAAAAGGTTCCGCGTATGCGGGTGCCCAACACGACCGCGGTGATACTCACCTTATTACCCGCGGCCGTGGAGAAGGGCACCAGCTACGCGGACGTAATGGAGAAGGCGAAAGCCAACATCAAGCTCGGCGACCTTGGCATCGCTGGGGTGAAACTGAAGACCGCGCGGACGGGGGCTCGTATGCTCCTTCTCCCCGGTAAAGACAGCGGGGATAAAGCTGATGCCCTCGCCGCGCGCCTCCAAACTGTTCTGCTGGAAGAGGAAGTGAAGGTGTCCAGGCCCGAGAGGTGTCTCAACGTGCGCATCTCGGGTTTGGACGACTCCACCACCGTTGAGGAGGTCGTGGCCGCTGTCGCCCGGGTCACGGACGTTGCCGCCGGGCGCATAAACTCCAGCGCCATACGTCTGGGCCCGGACAGGCTTGGATACGCCATCCTGGCCTGCCCAGTGGCGGCGGCCATTAAATTGAAGGATCGACGAAGAGTGATGGTGGGGTGGGCTTCTGCAGACGTTAAAGTCCTGCCGAGCCGGTCAGAGAGGTGCTGGCGCTGCCTTGTGGCAGGACACGTGGCCTGCACCTGCTCCTCCCCTGTAGACCGCAGCAAAGACTGCTATCGCTGCGGTCAGCCTGGTCACCTTGCCGCTACATGCCAAAACACGCCCCACTGCAGCATCTGCAATGCGGCAGGCCGAGCGGCGGGGCACTGGATGTACAGGGGAGCGCCGGTCACGCGCAAAGGCGCTGGCCCTCCCACCACTACCATCACCACAACCAGGAAAAAGGACGCCGACAAGTCGCAGCAGTCAACAAAGGAAGGCCGGAAGAAAAAAAAGAAAAATAAAAAGAAAGGTCCCACTGCTGCGGCAAACACCACTATTTTGCCGCCACCATCAGCACCACCACCGTTGCCGCAACGCACATCTAAAAAGAAAGCGCTGCCGCTGCCGTCGCCGATGTTGGAGCCAGGACCACTAGGATGGAGGAATAAAACTAAGTTTCTCCAATGGCTTTCCTAGTGGTCCAGGGCAGCTTGAACCACTGCGCGACTGCACAAGACTTATTGGTCCAGAGCATGGCGCAGTGGGGAATTCAGTTGGCCGTGGTCGCCGAGCCATATTACGTCCCTCCCCGTTCTGACTGGGCGGGGACCTGGATGGCTCAGTGGCCATTATTGTCCGGACCGCCGCCGCATGCCCTCCCTAGCCAATCTCGTAAAGGGACGAGGTTATGTGGCGGCAACAATCGGGAGATGGTGGTCCTTGGTGGCTACTTCTCCCCGAACAGAAGGCTCGCCGATTTCGAGGTATGGATCGAGGAAGTGGGCACAGTTGTGGCCCGCAGCCGGCCTCGCCCGTGCTCGTGCTCGGGGACTTCAACGCAAAATCCGTGGCTTGGGGTTCCCCGAGAACGTGCCCGCGCGTGGCGAGGCACTGGAAGAATGGGCCATCGAAAAGGGTCTCGTAGTTCTCAACCGGGGCTCAGTACACACGTGTGTGCGCCAGCAGGGCGGCTCAATAGTAGACGTCACGTTTGCCAGCCCTGAACTGGCGCGCCGTGTGCGAGACTGGAGGGTCGTCACGGAGGTGGAGACGCTCTCCGACCACCGTTATATACGGTTCAGCGTCTCCGCCCGGAATCCGGACCCGCCGTCCCGAGAGTCCCCGGTAGGTGACTGCCCGCGCTGGGCATTGCAAAAGTTGAATCGGGAGGCGTTCAGAGAGGCCCTGATCGTCGCCACCTGGGCATCAGGGCCCGAGGTGAACCCTCCTGATGTAAATGTAAATGTAGAGCAGGAGGCAGAAAACGTACGGTCGCTCGTTATTAGCGTCTGCGATGCGGCGATGCCGAGGAGGGGCCGATTCCAGCCCTCCCGAAAGGTGTACTGGTGGAACCCCGTACTTGAGGGGCTAAGGCGCGCGTGCAATAGCGCTCGCCGCCAGTACACCCGCCATAGAAGACGGCGTCGCCGCGTGGCGGACGCAGCGACCGTAGAGGCTCAGCTGTACGAGGGGTACAGAAGCGCCAGGAAGACTCTGCGAATAGAGATTCGCAACGCAAAGAACGTTGCCTGGGGGGAGCTCTTGGATAGTTTAAACCAAGACCCTTGGGGGCGCCCTTTCAAAATGGCACGGAACAAGCTCCGTGCCTGGGCGCCTCCGCTAACCGAGTCTCTCCCCAGGGACGTCATCCACAACGTAGTTGACGCTCTGTTCCCTTCACGGGCTGAGCATATGCCTCCTGCTATGGCACCGCCAGAAGCGGAGCCCAGCGCGGATAGAGACCCTGTGCCCACCGTGGACCGGGTAGAGCTGGGGGTGGCCATGCTACGGCTAAAGGCCAAGAACACCGCCCCCGGCCTTGATGGCATACCAGGGCGTGCGTGGGTTCTATCCTACGACGCCCTGGAGCCCCGACTGATGAGGCTTTTCGGCGCATGCCTAGAGCAGGGCCAGATTCCACAACGGTGGAAGACTGGAAAGCTGGTCCTGCTGCGGAAGGAGGGGCGCCCTGCGGAGTCGCCGTCCGCTTGCCGGCCCATTGTGTTGCTGGACGAGGTCGGAAAGCTCTTCGAGCGTATCATCGTCGACCGCCTCGTCCAGCACCTTTCGACGACCGGGCCGGATCTGGCGGACAACCAGTTTGGTTTCCGCACAGGGCGCTCCACGATCGACGCCATCATGCGCCTGAGAAGCCTGGCGGAGGACGCAGTCTCCCGGGGCGAGGTTCTGTTGGCGGTGTCCTTAGACATCGCCAACGCCTTCAATTCTCTGCCCTGGGCATGCACTATGGAGGCACTTCGTTACTTCGGGGTGCCGACCTACCTCCGCCGTATAGTCGGGGCATATTTAAATAGAAGAGCCGTCATCTACCCGGTCTACGAGGGTTGGAATCGGCGAGCCATGGTGTGCGGTGTTCCACAGGGGTCGGTTCTAGGTCCCCTCCTGTGGAACATCGCATACGACTTTACTCTGAGGTGTCGGGTCCCCGGGCGTCAGTGTTATCTGTTACGCTGATGATACACTGGTCGCCGCGCGCGGGGACCCATCGGCAGGCGTGCCTGTTAGGCACGGCTGGGGTGTCGACAATAGTAGGCAGGATCCGGCGTCTTGGTCTGGAGGTGGCGTTACAGAAGACCGAGGCTGTGATGTTTCACGGCCCTCGCAAACGTCCACCTCCGGACAGTAGCATCATAGTAGGAGGCATCCGCATCGGCATCAGGGACACCATGAAGTACCTCGGATTGGTCCTCGATGGCCGGTGGGATTTTTCGGCACACTTTCGGCAGTTGCTCCCCAGACTCAAGGGGCAGCTGGTGCGCTGTCACGCTTGCTTCCCAACGTCGGGGGGCCCAATGCCACGTGCCGGAAACTCTTCGAAGGCATCGTACGTTCGATGGCCCTTTATGGGGCCCCAGTCTGGTCAGACCGCCTGACGGCTAAAAATGCGGCGCTACTGCGTCAAGCGCAACGCATACTGGCCGTCAGGGCAATAAGAGGATACCGTACGGTGTCTTTCGAAGTGGCCTCGCTACTCGCCGGATCCACCCCATGGGACCTGGAAGCCAGGGTCCTAGCGTCACTGTATACGTGGCGCAAAGAGGCCCTGGCCAGAGGCTCCAGACCCGCGCCTCGAGAGACCGAGGCGTGCCGGTCGGAGCTCCGCCAGGTAGCCGTGGGGTCTGGGAAGAACGCCTAAGACGCCCCAGCGCGGGCCCCGCCACCATCGAGGCGGTGAGGCCCGCTCTGCAAGAATGGATTGGACGAAGTCACGGCACCCTGACGTTCAGGCTGACACAGGTCCTCACGGGGCATGGTTGCTTCGGGAGGTACCTGTGTCGCCTCGGCCGCGAGGCCACGTCAGGTGCCATCACTGTGACACGGGCGACGAGGACACGGCGCTGCACACACTTCAGGAGTGTTCAGCCTGGACAGAGCAGCGCCGGGAGCTCGTCGCCCATACCGGATTTGACACCTCGCTCCCGGCCGTGGTACGTACCATGGTCGGGAGCTCCGCCGGATGGGACGCCGTCTCCTCCTTTTGCGAGCAAGTCATGTTTGCGAAGGAGGAGGCGGAGCGGGAGCGTGAGCGTACTTCCTGCTCCGCTCCCGCCAAAGGAGGACGCGCCGACGCCGGAGGTCGGATGGTGACCTTCGGCCGCCGTAAGCGGGCGGCGCGGGTGGGGCCCCTTGGGGTATAGGGGTTCTCACTCACCCGCACATGCCGTCGAGATGAGAGCGCGAGTGTTCCGCGCGCGCTTATCTCTCTTCCCGTGGGGCGCGTTACAGACCGCCCCACGCACGGAAAAGACCTAGCTGTGGCCAGGGGCGTAGTCCCCTGGCATTGGAAGAGGCCTAGTGAGCGAGGCCCACGCCTGCCAGGGCACGCGGAGTTGGGAATCCCGCAGTCCCGTAGCCCTGGCATAAGGCGCAGGACGGAACACCCAGGGGTTTTAGTGGGTATCCCTAACTGGGGAGTGGCAATAGCGTGGCAACGGTTCTGACCGGGCACGCTAGTTCCACCCCCGATCTGGCGAATCCCACACTCTCACATCGGGTCGCGAACATCCCCCCAGGCTTCTGTGCCTGTCGCGGCTTAGTCCTCAAACGGATTTCCCCTGGCTAAAAAAAAAAAAAAAAAAAAAAGGGCCGCATGTGGCCCACCGGGCTTTTGTGGTTGGCCCATCTAGTGTTACTTTATTTTAAACCATTTTGAATTTCGCGTTCATTAGAAAAATTGAGAGAGCGCTGAGTAAATAAGTCCTACATAACACTTGACACAACGTGTTTGAAACGTCAGGAAATGACAAAAAAAAAAGGTTAAACTATACGTGATGAATCAGTTCATACTTGTTTAATTCGATTTGTGATACTTACAGTATGGGATTCTTTTTTGGGGTAATTTAACTCACGCAAATACTCATGCAAAAACGCTGCATTCGTTCGATGTTCCGTCTACAAATTATTCAAAGCTGCAAACCGTTCTATACAAAACATAAATTCCTAACAGTACCGTCGCTATACATCCTCGAAGTAGACATGTTTGTTAGATATAATAACTAACAAAGGAACTAAAGAAGAAATTATTCCTATGTATTTCAGATGGTGTACCACGTAATAGACCGGACAAAGATAGGCTTTGCTTGCATCCTTGCAAAACAGCTCTATTGCAAAAAAGCATCGTATGCATGGCACCAAAAATTTACAATAAGATTCTACAAAATTTTAAATAGTTAAATACAAATTCTTTTAAATTTCATCTAAAAAAGATGCTTGCTAATAAATGCTATTACACTGTAAATGAATACATAAATGATAAAGTATAATTCAAACTAACGATGATAATCATATTACCAATTACTGTTTATTACAAATTAATTTATATTAACTGTTATAATTATCAGAATATGGGGCTGTGGACGCTATTTATTTGTAATTTGTAACAATTGCGAAAACCTAAGAAACCTATTATATATATATATTTTTTTATCTGTGCAGGAACGGAGAAAGAATACAATTTCATGCGGCCAGGCTGCCTGTCGTAAGAGGCGACTAAACAACCCAAAGCCAGGTGGTAGAGCATTTGCCAGACTGGATGGCTACCACCCCTGGTCTAAAGTATGTCACCATAGCAACCTTGAGTTGTGTTCCGGTATTAGTGACCAGGTTCCAGTCCCCTAAGAGAGCAGCAGCGCATTTGTAGCATCTTTGGTGTTGCAAATGTCCATAGGCGATGGTAACCGTTTTCCATCAAGTGGGCCGTCTGCCTGTCTGCTGAACTTCTGCAATAAAAAACAATAAAAACATGCAGCATGACTAACAAGTCTTTGTGGCCCCTATGAAAAAAAAGTTGACTACCACTGTTCTTTAGCATTCGCTGCAAATCCGTCGCGTCACATGGCGGTAACATTTTTTATTTTTTATTACGAAGCTGACTAACATGTAAACGGTCCAGCTCATGGAAACTGGTTATCATCCCCAATAAGTGTTTGCAACAGCAATGGCGAATCCAACGCGTTGCCAGCCTTTAAGTTGGGATAAAAAGCAAGAAATGGGGTATGAGATCAAGATCAGATAGGAGGGATGGAATAGAAGGGATAGGATATGCGATTGGAATAGAAGGATGGGTTATGGAAGGTTGGATAGGGAGAGGAGGAAGTGGACGATCGTTTCAGCATGGCCTCACAACGTAACTTAAAAGGAAAAAAGCATTCGACCGTTAGAAAAACTTGTTGTGTCTATACTTGTTGTTTTTATGTGTACGCAGCCTTAGGTAAGTTTTTGTGCCGTTTCAACATCTGTATCATTTTGATCAGTGCAAGCATTGTTGCACAGCACTAATGCGCTTGTTGGATGAAAAATATACCCAGACGTGGACGCAGCATTATAGCCTTGCCACGGACTTGTCGCTGTGAGCGACAGCGACCGGCGACAAAAACAAAAATACCTCAATTACATCGTATGAAGTACGCCGCGCCTCATGGCATACGTGTCCGTTACACTTCGTGTTGATCGCCGCTAACCCAAGTCTATGGCCATGTTCCCATTATCCACGTATAATGGGAAGATGGCCCGTACATACCCCCGTAACAGTGGCCCTCTATCACGATAGAGGGCCACTGTTACGGGGGTATCGGTGGAATCACCTGTACTGTATACGAAGTAATACGGCCCTGCTTCCTGGGGTTTAATACCAAATCGGCGCACTAGGGTATCAGAAGAGTTTAACTACATTATACGTCCCTGACATTCTAGATATATTCTCTCCTAGGGACCCAGGTAGGCTTAGTGGGTAGTTCGTTCGGCCTCCTCCTTTAATGTAGGAGATACCGTTTGCCGTTTGATGCGAGAGTCCCACACGCACACGAAGCGCACGGCACTTTTGGTCTTCCCCTGTATCCAAGACCCATGTGTGTGTCGTATGGCCAGATAGGAGAGGGCCGCTGTATACGGGGGTAGCAGTGGACCTTTACCTCTGCTGTACATAGTGGTGCAGCTCTACTTCTCTGAGTTGTACCAATCTTGCATACTAGGACGTCACGGTGCAGTAACTTTGTTCTAGATCCCGTGGTAGGTATCCCTTCATTGGGTTAGGTAACGATACCATACGAGACTCCTGCACGCACTCGTGCAGGCGGCACTAGGCGCTGCAATTGACCTTCCCCTGTATGCGTGGCCCGAGAGTGTGTCGCAAGAAGAAACATTCGCCTGCATTATAAAAAAAAACTTCTATGGCCAAGCCTTTGGAGTAGCCATAACTCTATACGTTACAAAGCCTTATAAATTTACATATGAAATTGATTTAGGTAATTTGAACATTTTTTTATTTTATACAAAACTATCCCGTCCCAGTAGCGCTGTCCTGCATTAAAAAATTTTTAGAACCCGACTATTTATATTAAATATAGCCTTTGTTACTCAGGCATAATGTAACATTCTACTGGTGAAAGAATTTCTGAAATCGGGCCAGTAGTTTCTGAGTTTATTCATTACAAACATACAAATCTTTCCTCTTTATAATATTAGTTTAGAAGTACATATATAGATTAATAGAATAGAACTTAATTTGGTTAAAACCTTTTTGAACACATGATTATTGTTATTAAAATAAATCCAGTGTGCAAAAGCCCTAAATATCCGATTAAAATAAAAACATGAGCTGCATATAATCTTTTTTCCGAGCTAAAATGTCAGCAACTATATCTTGTCCCGATATTACCAGTTCGTGTGTGTTTGTCACACTCCATGCGTTCTTTTGTTAGCCCCAGAATCGGCACTCATTCGGTTCTTGACTTTAAGAAAAAAAAACAGTATTAATGGATATTGAAAAACTTGAAATAAATATTTTTCTTATATATTTTATCGTGGCCGTAAATATGACGTCTGTGAGAGTTGGATAAAAAGTGTAGGTTACATTTTTTACTCACTTTTAACGGCGGGATATTGAAATAAATCGAGCGAAGAACTGGTAGGTCATAAACTATGAAGGAGCCCGTAGAATTAACAAACGTTTATTTTTCTCATTAGGTAAAAAAAGTACCTAATCACAAATATTACATGTGTCAAAAAGTAAATATAATAATCATAACAGCCTATAAAAGTTCGCATTGTCGACGATCCCATACTCACAGACGGTTTAGATACGCTTGGCCTTTCGCAGAGACTTCGCGTCTCTGCGTATTCTACCGACTGTATAATGGGGAGTGTTCCGAGGAACTGTTCAGAATCGTACCTTCGTCTTCCTTTTATTATCGCACCGCACGCCATCGGCTGGCGTTCATCCCCACTTCCTTGAGCCGCTTCGCTCTTGTAGACAACGGTTCTCTAGAACGTTTCTCTTGCGCACCGTGGGGATTTGGAATGAGCTCCCGGCCGTGGTTTTCTACGGCGCTACAATATGGGGTTTTTAAGAAGGATGTGATAAAATTAATTCGAGGCCGGCAGCGCGTTAGTGACATCTCTGGTGTTGCAAACGTCCATAGGCGACGGTAACCGCTTTCCATCAAGTAGGCCATCTGCCTGACTGATGTAGGCCAACTATAAAAAAAAGTTGCAATGCTGACTCGCGTCTCCCGTTTTTATAAGGGAACTGAGAGATATCCGCCACGTTCGTCCAAGATGGATTGGGGGGTTTGACAGATCGGTTAATTCGATGTGCCGGTTTCACCGCAATATTTTCCTTCACCGTTAACATATGGTAATTATACCAATATGCACATTAGGTCAGAAAACTTGACTAAGTAGTGCAAGCTTTTCGGCCAGGATTTGAACCTACGTCCTTTGTGTCTGGGACACGTGCGCTACTAAGCTCCCATTACTTTGAAAGTCTACAGTTTTCGATTTTTTTCCACTTCATAGTTCAAAAGTTATAGCGATAAGTGAAGACACAATATTCACGATTGATGGCTGGTTCATATATCTTACTATTTATTTGCCTTACAATCGATAGAAATTTGGAATTACTACCAAGCAGAACCAAGAGCGTCGCTTAATTTTTTCTGCAGCGCACTACCAAACAGCGGATTTATTTACCGAAGTCTGTTTTTCCTGACGTACAATATTGAAGTCGTCAAGTCACGAGTGAATAGGTATCTTCTGGTAAGACCTAGACCGCGTCATCACTCACAATCAGGTGAGACAGTGGCATTACTTGTATGGAGCATATGGAGCAGGGTGTTGCGGGAAGCAACGATAGTTGAATCTCTGCGCACAAGCTCTTCAGAAGAGTTACTGTGTTGGCGTCAGGTGAGAACTGGCCGTAAAAAAACCAACCCAAGACTGGACGTCTTGACGCAGGAAAGTGAGGATACCCAACACCGAATATGGAATAAAGAGTGGAAGAATAGGATTTATATCGACCTTATATGAAATATTAACCAGTAGTAAGTGCTTATCCCAGATAAAGCAGTAGCATAAGGAGAATCGAGTAACATTTATATTTTATTAAAGGCTTTTATTTAAAAAAAATGGTATTGTTAGGAATTGCAGGACTCGAATTAAAATGCCGTTATTTATAGAATTTATTAGAACTATACAAACACGTATAACACAGGTACAAATATAACTGTACACAACCAGTCCAAACGTAATGCACGATACAATCATACGCGCAAAGTCCGTCACTAACGTCTTGCTTCGCTTTTGGCTATCGCTAGACTGTCGATCTCTCCATTGGGCCCTTGCTTTATACTGTACCGATACAATATGGCTGCCCGACCGTGTAGACCGAATTTGTTAGAATCAGTTCGACACACCTGACTGATGACTGCCATAAAAGATTACAATACACAATGGGCTGTTTTCTAATAACAAATTTTAAACACAAAGTAAACAAAAGAAGTCCAAATGCGGAAAGGCACTGAAGTGTGCTTTTATGGTATGCAGGTGTGAATCTACTTTTGTAGGCGTGTAGGTCGTAACAGTATGATAAGAATACAAACATCAATTTATCATACTTGAATTAAATAAATAAATAATCAGCAGACAAACACACATATCGTATATCCCCAAATTAAGCAATTTACGCTTGTGTTATGGGTTATGGGTAATACACAAAGGACTACTCTGGGGCCGATCTCAGACATCCAGACCATAGGACCCATACGCCCAACTTTAGCATGGATCATAGTAAATAACGGGGAAAGTTCGTTCATAAAATTTTCCCTACCAAGAATCGAACCCGGAGCCTCTGTGCTGCAGTGAGGTAGGCCGACAGAGGCTTAACCTACTCAACCACAGAGGCCGTCAGTCTGAGACAAGATTCTGCATATCTTTTATGCCGCTGCCCCACCTGCGTTAGTGGCTTTATCCAAATGAATCTTACTTATAACGTTAAAAAATAACGCTTTAATTATTAGGTATATTAGTGCATATACATGATTTATCTGTCAATATTTGACGTCATTAACAATGTCGCGTCTTAAATAATGCATTAAAGATTTGGCTACATCTGCATGACAGAGTCATTATCACAAACATTAGCAGGTGTAGCAGAAATCTACAATATTATAAAATTCTAAAAATGCCGTGTCTGTACATTGAATCTATTAAAAAAAAATTACTGGAATAGACTACATAAACGATGGAGAACACTTTTTAGATTTTCTGTCTGTTAGTCTGTTTGTTGGATTCACGTAAAAACTACTGGGCCGATTTCGATGCTGTTTTTGCTGATCGACAGAAAATTCTTAGACTTAAAATCTGCGCTACTTTTTATCCCGAGAATCCCACGGGAATTTTTCTGGGAACAATTTAAAATAGTCAGTAAAAAAAATATCGAATTCCAATGAGCTTTCTTCACTGATCTATAGAAAATTTATAAAATGTGTGATATTTTTTTATCCCGGGAGTAGTTATTTGGGTACGTAAAAATTAGCTTATCTGACACCGTTTTCACTTAAACGATAGCTTACATTCCATTTTAAATACGTCTAGCGTGGACGAAGTCGCGGACATATCCAAGTATGAAGATATAATTTTAGAAATTAAATTGAAAAAATTATGTGTTGTTCTCACCTACCTAATTACTTGGAAGGATCAAATTGATTTTTGTAATTATTTACATACCTGTGACAATGATATTATTTTTCCTCATTGAAATTTACACGGTAGTTATGAGATGAGATCAGTTAACAATTAATAATGTTATTAAGAGAATTAAGTGCTGTCAACAATTTGCTATCATCTTAAGAAATAATATATGTGAACTTTATGCATACCTATTAACATTTTCGGTATGATTAAACAGTGACTATATATAATGAAAAAAATATTCTAGCAATACGGTCCACACGCAATAGGTGTACTGTGCATATAAAGCCGATATGTATTAAGCATTTCCAACTTACAAAAATTAAAATGTTACTTAATTAAAACAGCGTTTTAACGGTTTTAAGCGCAGTATTTTATATGATATTTTTTTCTACGTTTTGACCACTTTTCAGTAGTGGTAATCACGGTGAGTTAAATAATGAATTAATATTGACATCTATGTCTCCCATGATCAAGGCTACTGAAAAGCGGCTGAAACCTCGAAATAAATTTCAAATAAATAAAACTGTTGAAACGTAGTTTTAATTGTGTACTTGTCGCGAAAATTTAGGAAAAAATAGTTACTCATTTGTTTTTTTTTCTGATGACATATTTTTTGTATAATAATGATGGTATCTGAAACATTAAAAAAATATGGAATAAAACCTTTCTATTATGCTTAAATAGTTATATTAAATTAAATGCTTATAAAAAATTCAATTCAAGAAATTAAAATAAAACTGCGAAACCAATACTGCTTACCCTAAGGTTAAGGTTTTTTTGCATAGTAAAAAATCTTAAAAACTCACCATTTAAAACTCCAAGGGCAATCTTTCTAAGCACAATATTCTCGGTCAATACACGCACCGGCACAAAACAGTCAAATATACACCGAGTCGAATTCCGAATTTAAAAAAAAATAACAAATGTCAAACTTATGAATTCAAATGGCGCGCGAAACAGAAATGTGTCAGTGGCGCGCACCGCGGACGGCCTAGGCTACTAACTGCACGAGTGGAATAATAAATATCCAATGGATCCAAAAATTTTCGAAATACTTTTTTTGGGAGCGGTCGTCTGTCCGGTGGCGAGGATTTGAATGGCGCGCGCCGCGATTGCTCCTACACTGCCTCATTAGGCAGGACATCGACTTTATAAATTGACATTGCCCTGCGTAACTGTACCGGGTAGACAATGTTCGTTGGTCTTCGACTGATCTGCAAATGAATTTGTGTCTAAAGATATTGTTTTGGCCTATTGATATAAAATTATGGATTAGATAAATTATTAATTAATTTCAACAATTAGCAAGATATGATCTAATCACAGCATTCTTATGTAGTTTGTAGGCTTCTTTAAGGTTCTTAAAGCCTACATATAGATAGAAGATTGATTTAAAAAAATTACATAATATAAAATATAGAATAATAATAGAATGAAACTGTTCTACAGTTAATCAATTTTGCGACTCCCCTACAAACAAACCTCTGGCACAGGTTATAATCCATAAAACAGAAATTTCTATGAATATTTATGAGTATTATGGGCTATAAATAATTTAAACGACTCATAAATATATATACTGTTATAACGTCTTGTGCTTTAAAACTTGAAATGGGATGTCAACGCTTCCACAGATCTTAAACGTTTGAAACCACACTGTCTCCACAATTTCTATGAGTATAATTATCTGTAGAAAATATTTTAAACATGATTGTACGTACCATCTTCGAGTGACTAAATCTAATCTTACAGATCTTTTAAGAAAGCAGCGCCGACTAGCGGATAAACGATGCATACTATTGTTCTAATAAATAAGAAAGTTTGTAATCATGAACTTACTTATAACTAAACTAAAAAACCTTTTATTAAAATAAATATAAAATAATAAGCCGCAACATTTAACGAAGACTGCATAGCACAACATTAGTATTAAGGTGTATGATTTCATTGTAAGTGTACTACATGTTCTTATGGCAAATAAATTTCTTTAAACCTAATATTTGTTACTTTTTCATGCAAAAATGGATTTTGATGAAGCTTTATACGAACACGGCTTGAGCAAGACACGGCCAAGTAACAAAAAATATGCTATAATTTGTAACTATAATAATAATAACCCATAAACGTCCTGCTGCTTGGACCAAGTCTGCCATATATAGGGGAACGGATAGAATACCCGCCACGCGTCCCCGAGGCGGATCGGCTGATGTTTTCCTTCACCGTTAGCACGTGATAGTCAGAAAACTGCCTAAGTGGTGCATGCTATCCAGGCAGGATATGAATCCGTGACTTTTGAGTTTGGGACGCGAGCGCACTGATCACTAAGCTGCCACGGCTTGTAATTTGTAAAAGGCGGACAGATGTGTGAGGACAGAAATTGTTGATTATTGTGTTCGTATTGCGAATTCTTAGGACAGGCGCAAACGAAGTCACAAATAGTATCGAGAAAATACATAATTTTATTCTGATAAGACAATCAAACAGCGTTAGGTCATTACCTTACTCTGTCATGGAAAAACAATTATTGACTAGTATTTGAATATAAATTTATACAATATATTAAATTATGATCCCAATGTTTATCATATATTGAGGCGAATACGTTGCAGTGGATATGTTCAGTTACGCGGAAGGACCGCGTCAGAAGCTCCCGTATCCGCGGCAGCCTTCATGTCGGTACAGCTATGTTTCACGGAAATTGACTAGTTATGTTGGGAGTCAATGTTTTCTCTTCTATCGAGAAATGGGTACAGCATAAATAGACATAATTTATGCAGTCACCGCTATTATTCGGTAGAAGTCATCAATAACATCAAAATAAGGAAGAAACATAAAATTTCCAAAGTAAACAATTCTCGACATCTAAACAAATCAATTAAGAAAACGTATCTGTACAACTCATGAAAGTTCTTGCTAATTTATTCATTGTGTACACGTGGAGTAAATAAATAAAAGTGGAAAATTAATACATCCCATGGACATTATCTTTAATTGTTGCGTATTTAAATTTTTGCTTGGCCCAAGTCACAGGCTATGGGCTTAAGACATCTGGCTGTCAAAACTGGGGTTTAGGTTCTCTACAATTCAAAGAAAGGCTCGCCATCAGGTATATTGTAGGTGCGTATACATCAGCTGGAATTGACAACCCCTTCATTCCTGCAACCCTGGCCTATGTATAAAAGACGAACGCCGACATGTTTTATGGGTATACCAACTAAGCAGAGGAGTCCTATACTACCCAGTTACACATCCCCAACCATCTTGGATCCCCAAGATGGATCGTCTGTACAGTTAGCACCCGTGGTTCAGAGTATGCTGCCTAAGAAACTTGAATTGTATTCTGGCATTAGTGGCCAGGTTCTAATCGTGTTTATTACTAATATTCATAGTACGGGTTTTTCTCAGTTTGGGCTCCTGTCTCCCGTTACTTAGTTTTGTAATTTTGTAATAACTTTAAATCTAAGTCATCTATATATTTATTGCTTTTTTATAATTTTGCAAAAATCTTCTTGTTGCTTTAGAATTAGTATTTAAGGGAGAAAATAAATAAACATTTCAATCTCCCTTCGAGACCGGCAGCATCTCTGGTATTGCAGTTATCATCAGCCTGTCTGCTGTACATCGATGATAAAAAAAAGATAAGTCACTATATTAGTATCACCAATAAGTCTAAATGTACCAGCCTTTTAGACTTTTAGATGTTTTCTGAGTAGAATAAGTTACCTTTCAAATGTTTTCACTGTAATAATATGTACGGGCCACGTACATTATTTATGAGTTTTACATAAAAACCCCAAACTTGTAACGGTTTGTGTCAACCGGACACACTAGAGTCTGCGATCAATAAGCTAAGACGCTCGGTCGCTCTCATGTTTGTGTCGTGTACAGCACACTAGTCATACAATCATTCTATTTAACTTTATAATTTTATAATCATTTTATCAATCACATATCATTGTAATCGAAATTAAGTTTTAACCTATTACCTTTTTATTATCTTAAAAATTAAATACTGTATAAGCACATTATTTACAAGTAAAAAATGTAGTCGGGATCGCTGTCCATGGGGAGCATTCACAAAATGCTGGCCGCATTCCCGCGTTGTACGGCAACGCTAATCTATTGTCCTGTATATAGGCCATCCCTTTGGTCACGCGAGACTTCTTTCAATCGTCTTGAAAGGTCTCGATAAAGTTAATAAGCCTTACGTCCCCATGGCCCCCAAGTCTCAACCCCAAAAGCCACAAATATGTATCTATCAGGCATTTCAGGGTTTCTTGAAGTGTGGCAGCTCCTCCAGCAGTGACGGCTGTGTTTAGAAGATGGGAAGTCGCTAAAGTATCGACACAAGTTTCATTCCATACTAAGGGGTGTCTCATCATCCAAGGTACCAGCGACATTCCGTTTAGTCGCTTGCCATTATCGTGGCACAGCCCGTTCGGTTCAAGAACCACAGGTACCCCGATGGTGACGGTCATTATAATTCGTTTCTCATAAGTTTATCATTAACATTGATTTAATATATGTACATTATTATAGCCATCCAAGTGACTATCATTTATCACAACATTCCAGCAGCATAATTCTTTCACCATTTGTACGGGTATAACGTCGTAGCCCGTAGACAATAAATAAATAGAATTTAACAATGTTAACGCTAAACTTGTGACGCAAGTAACATTAAAGATGCCTGTGCCTTCTCTTGATCTCTTCAGAAGGAACTGTATTTATATGGCTCCTCTTATTTATAACTCTTTGCCAACTAATATTATAAACGTACCCTCAAGAAAATTCACTGTAGTCTTAAAAAAGTGGCTGATTAAGGAGTGTTTCTATACTGTAGATGAATTTCTTAAAAAAAGTGCTTGTCGTTATTATCTATATGGAAAATCTTAGTGATCTATTTGTTATTTTTTTTTCTTGACATTAATTACTTATATAATACCAAAATTGACATTCTAATTAGAATAGATAATAAGAATATTTACGTAAATTATAATTTTTATTTTATTATATCTTAATTTTTAATTCACTTTGTACACAACTATGTGGTAGAATGTACTGTTCATCTACAATTGTATAACACCTGTATAAACTACATTCTTGCAAATAAAGATATTGATTGATTGATTGAAAACAGAAAAAAATAAAGCCTGTCTCGAGATAAAGGAAAGCCAATTTAAAAAAAAGATAGTAAAGGCATACTTGCAGGTATATCAAGGAAACTAGCTATCCGCTAATTCACCTTGAACAGATATAGTAGATATATGTATTACCTGTCCTCGAAAATGAAGTCATCTGTTATGGTCGGTAAGGATAAATACAATGGTCTTGATAAGAAATATTCTGATTTTTGTGTTATTTTACAATTATTTAAAGCTCATAAACACAAGAATGAACAATTAACCCATGTATTTCCGTCAGTATATTTCACTTGACAAAACAAACAAAAAAAATTGACATAAAAATAAAAATCACATTCAAAATGTTATTCTATAAAAACAATAGGTTTTTACAATAATGAGACTGCAACAAGACCGGAACGCACCATTGGGCCGTTTATCGGCTAATAATAAAAATATCTGCTCATAAACATCAGAAATTTGGATTCCAGATTCCAATTTGTAGGGGAATACTCGCCGCGCTTATTTAAGGCGGATTAGATTGATACATCGGTTACACATATATTTCCCATATAAACATTTAGTTCACTGACACTTAGATTACAAATAATTAATAAAATTTATTTTATAAAGTTTTTGAGTTTAATTTTGAAAAAGTTTATAATTTTACAGTTTTGTAACTCGTTTGACAATTTATTAAATATGCAAACATATTAGTTGGAATTACTATAAAAATTATTAGAACTATACAAACACGTATAACACAGGTACAAATATAACTGAACACAACCAGTGCAGACTTTATGCACGATTCAAGAACACGCGCAATCTCCGTCACTATATAGATTATCGAATATACACACGTCTTGCCTTGCTTGTGGTTATCGCTTGACTGCCGATCTCTCCATTGCGGCGTTGCTTTATCCTGCACAATTACAATATGTGTCTCGTCGGCGTGATCTGAATTTCTTAGAATCACACCTGGCTAACGACTACCATAAAAGATTACAATACACAATGGGATGTTTTCTAATTACAGATTTTAAACACAAAGTAAACAAAAAAGTCCAAATGCCGAAAAGGTAATAAAATGCAGGTGCGAATTTATCTTTGTCGGTCGTAACATTACATTTATGTTTTAGTAATAAAGGATAGTTTGGAGTGTATATATATTTTAATTATTATGCAGGTATTATACTTATGTATATACACTTATATTTGTGAAACGTTTAATAGGTTCCTTTTAGAATATAAAAATAAATGTTTAGTTGGAGTAAAATAATTTAAATGGTATAACGTTTTGACAATTTACTTAATTGTAATAATTTCACATTAGACCAGGAAACTATTTAAGTGGAGCACGCTTCCCGGCCAGGATTCGAATATACGATATTTTAAACCATGCCAATGTGGTTTTTTTTAATAAAGTAATATTATTTGCGCATTCATACGTATTGTAAACTCACTACACCTGCCCACACTTCATCCTTTTATGATAACTCTTTTACAGTACGTGCTGTCAAACTTTCGAATGCGCTGCCTCTTACTGTCAGAGAGGCCAAAACATCGCCTACATTTAAGAACGCACTCAGAAAACGCTACATTTCCATAAATAATTATGCCCAATTCTTATACTATGATTTATTGTATGTATTTAATTTATAAAGTTTGTATGTCTGTATGTATTAAATTAATTATGTGTATTTAATTTATAAAATATGTAGTTTAAGTATGTTTGTTTATGATATACTTAATAATCTACACCACCTACATAACCAGATTAGGTTAAACTATTCCTTAAGTTAGGTTGCCTGGAAGAGATTGCTTTAAGCAATAAGGCCGCCTATTGTTTCTACCGTGACAATATTGTAATTGTGTATTTTTGAAATTGTATATTAGGTAAGCAATAAAGTGTTATCTATCTATCTATCTATTATTGTTTACAAGACATCATATCACACGTGAAGGCACAACAACAAATAAAAATAAACAAATGCGTCAACAGCATTCCAACCTGTGACTAAACAGTGTTTACAAACAAAAAACGAGTCAATATTCTAGAAATATATATTCAAATAAAATAGCACGCTTAAAATCGTTTAAAGTTAGTTTACAGGAACTTCAAAATACTGTGAATGATAAGTTTCTTTGAATTAATATTCTTTAACATTTAAGAGTATGCTTTACCTTCTGATGTGGTAGAGCTCTTCCCAAACTATTTTGGGCAAGAGACTCCTTTTCCGAAATGAACTGATACCTCAGACCCCCATAGCCAAATAACTTTAAAAATCCTATGTCTAGTTTTTTTCGTATTTATACCAAATACTTAGGTACTAATTTAAAAACTTTGAAAACATAATTTTCTCTTCAAAATTTAACAAAATAAACAGACATAAAATTCAGTAAATATCAAATGTAATTAATATTTATAAATAAATATTACGTAGAAATACTTAAGTAGGTAATTATTAAAAAAAAAACATATTTGTACACATAACACAACTTATACAGTATCTTGGAAGTTTCAAATAAGAACTTGTGTTAATTAATAGGAGTCGCTTTTTAGACCTCGTCGACCCCCAAAGTAAGTTTTCGTTTATGTCGAACTCTGGGAAACCGATTTCGATCCCAAGGGGTCGATATCGACGACTTTGGAAATCCCTGATCTACACTATAGATCGCTGAGTCGGCCCGATCGATGGGATACTGGACTGGGTTTTGAGTTTTTTTAATCGTATTTCATACGATGAGTTTTTTTTATTGCTGAAGCACAGCAGACAGGCTGGCGACCCAACTGTGATGAAAAGTGGTTATCGCCGCCTATGGACATTAATACCAGAGGTGTTGCCAATATGCTGCCGGCCTTGAAGGAGAAAGTGGAACCTGGTCACTGATGCCGCAACACAACTCAAAGTTGTTATGGCGGTACACTCTAGACCAGGGGTGGTAGCCATCCAATCGGGCAAATGCCCTACCACTTGGCTGTGGGTTGTTTTGTCGCCTCTTACGACCGGCCGCCCGAACGCAGGAAATTGTATTCTTTCTCCGTTCCTGCACGGATAAAGTAAATTGTAATAGCAGTCCCGGCAGACATTCTCCTGACCTGAAAAAATAAAAATCTAGAACCCGATCCCAGAAAGGGTGGGGCTTAAACTATAGCGCCATCTATTTGATGCTCATGTAACTTAGTTGACAGCAGAACTCATACTTACCGACCTCTCGGTTTAAAAAAGTGCGGTAAGAAAAATTTTGATCATAAATTAAAATAAAATCTATCCTATGTCCTAAGTTGGAACAAATCCAGCTAAATGTCAAAAAGTAATCAAAATCAGTTGAGTAGTTACGGAGGTCATTGCGGTCAAACACTGTGACGGGTATTTTTCTTATATATATTATTATTATATTTTAAAAATTGTATGGGTTCGCGTTTGACCGACATTGCACCTGATGTCAGGCAGAAATGCAGTCTAAGATGGTGCACACTTAACGTAGAAAGTGAGACTTGAAGACACCTAAATTATATGTATCAGGAAAAACAGACGACCGTAAAGAGTTCCACTCCTCAGCGGAACGTATGATAAAAGTGGAAGCATAGCGCTTCGTCCGCTTAGTTGGTATTTTCACCATATATCGGTGGTGTGAACTCGTACTGCTTGTCTGGTGGTAAAAAAAAGAGAAGCTTCAGAGAATATTCTCACAGATAATTCTTCTCTAACTTTTAAAAAAATATAGATACAATTCCTTTAGCCTACATCCGTCATAATTCAAAATAAACTTCTTAAGTATAATTTTCAATTTTTCACCTATGTTTAATCATCGTTCTTATTAACTCTCTAATCTGTGCTTCACAATGTAAAACTCATATCTCATTCTCTCGCAGGCTTAGTCCTATAGTTTCAAATCACAATGATTTCATAGAAGTTAAACTTCAAAAACTTATTATTAGGGTCTTGACTGATCAAACTACCAAACAGGATTACGTATGTAATTGCTATCTATAGTCTTACAATGATGACGCAAGTAATTGCTTTCAAATCAAATAACTTGTGGAGGTGGTGAGAACGTTATCATTAAAACTACCACTCCCTTTGTTATTCACATAATTATTTAGACACAGTACAGTATAATAGACTGTTGATGAAAGCTTGGCGATTAGGAAGATTCTAGAAACCGATCTCAGCGCCACCTACCGGTTCCAATTGTAAATCTAAACCATCCGGGGATCCATTCAAACACAAAACAAATATCATCAAAATCGGTAAAGTTGTTCTCAAGTTATTGCTCGTACATACATTTCTACGATTCATTTTTATATACAAGATGATAGATTGATTTTTTAAGACCATATTATGTTTGTTATTTAAAATTGATTCGGCAATGCTTTACACTCCTTGAAAAATATCTGCGAAAGAAAGTAAAATATTTACAAACGAAACAATCGCAGACCTCCAGATTAATTATGTATTGGATACAGACGCCCAGTGGCCTAATAAGCGCATTGTTGGCACAAGTGGTCAGTGATTGTGTAATTGTACACAGTACTTTGTCTCAACATAACTGAATTCATATTTAATTTCTTACAATGCTTAAAAGAAAATGCATATAGATACCTTGGGTTTTACATATTTGCATTAATTACAAGTAGGGTATATGATGTGGTATAGGGCCACCGTTTACGGCGGTGTCAGTACAATCACCTCTACCGTACGTAGTGGTACGGCCTTGCATCCCTGGGCTTAGTACCAAATTTGGCACACAAGAGCGTCACAGTGCACTGACTACGTCGTATCCCTGATGCCTGGGACGTTCTATGTGCATTCTGTCGAAGGGAAGCAGGTAGTTTTAGTGGGTACTTTGTCGGCCTCTTCCTTCAGAGGAGGAGATACCGGTTGCCGTTAGGTACAAGAGTACCACACGCACACGAGTAGGTGGCATTAGGCACTGCTTTTGGTTTCCTCCTGTATCCACGACCCGTATGTGTTTCGCAAGAAAAGACATTCCGCTGCGTTAAAAAAAACAAGTAGGGTGTATGACGCTGTTTCGTCCAGGTACACCGCTCTATATCTATCTATATAATCTACTCCAGAGAGATTTGGAATAAAATAGACCAATCTATGGCCCGTTCCTACATCTTACCAACCGTTCATTTGCCTTGCTATCTATGGTTAAAAATTCACATTTCATCCATCAACTCCATCCATACAAGTAATGTTTGACATTACTTTCAACCGATGGTATGACAAGTGAATGAATAGTAAGATATAGGAACCGGCCAATAAAGAACCTCTATAACTATTTTGTTCAAGACATACAATACATTTAAAACAATTTATTGTTTGGTAACAGTTAATTTTATTTTTTATGTGATAACGTTGAAATTCTCTTCTGAAAAGGCTTCCGTTCTCGGATTTCCCTGAAATGTCTATATTTCTATTCCTTTAAATATATTAAATTAAGTCTCTTTATTGTTTCAAACGACTCTAACAGAAGGGTTCATTTGCGTAAAAACAATAATTAGACAGACAGTCGTATTTGAGTAACTAAAGGACGAGGAGTTTTGGTCCAAAGAATTATAATGAGTTGAGATATGGTTTGAAAAAAAGCGTTATATTTTTCCATTACAAAATATAAATTATCGGCCGTAAATTCAATATGGAAGACGAGAAATCTTAAAAATAAGATCATAAATAAAATAAGCCATCGATTACCATAATAGATTTATGTGAATGAATTCCAACAATTAATAATATGAAAACACGCCACACGATTAATTCATTCAAAATAACCAACCAACCCATAAGTAGACCCACTACAATTATAAAAAAATTTGAACATAATAAAAATAAATCTATAATCACTATCATCTTTAAAATCTGGGTTCAAAAACGTATGTTTCCTTTGTCTACGACGTCGTTCTGTCGAGCAGAATAAATATTTAAGACACTCTTTTTATCCCAGAAAATACGAGTATGTACGTTAAAGGGGGTGAAGTCACATAAAAATGCCATAGTATTCATTAAAAGAATATAATAGATGAGCTAGCATTACCATCTCATAACAATTAAAATGATTAGTTATTCTCCTGAGATTTACCTGAGATTATCATAACAATTTTTTTTTTTTTTTTTTTAAGGCGGGGGAAATGCATTTCGCACATACCGGGTCCTTTGCTAGGGATTAGACCGTTGTTGATCATGGAGGCTTTCCACTGAGGCAATCCAAACAATAATCAACCGGCTTGTGTGGAGACTCGACTAATCAATACCCCACTAAAACCACCCTCCTCCCATGTGCCCCTCGCTTATGGCAGGAAAGGCGTGAGATACAGAACGTAGTTACGCCCACACCGATCCTAGCGCACAAGTGCTTGAGAATGCCCCGGGAGAGGCAAACTCACTTCGTCAACAGGGGTGAAGACTCCTCTGCTCCCTAGATGCTAGAGGACCCCTGCAGCGGTATTTCAGGGAGGGAGGTCATGCGCATACCTGCGCCTCCGGGCTCCCAACTGACGTCGGCGCCCGCGAGACGCATGCGCACTACCATCTCTCTCCACGAACTGAATATATCAATCAGTCACAAGCAAGCTTAAAATGTCAATCGATAATTATTATGTATGATGTCAACCGCCTTATTTTGACGTAACGAATTTCTATGATTCTAAAATGATTCGGCAATATATTTTTTTACCAATCGACCTCGATAGGTGGCCTGACCCTAGTGCGTGGTGCATCCACGTGAGATTCGAGTAAACTTAATAAACAAGATGACAAATAATTAATTCAAAGATCTTTTTATCGCCTTGAACCTAAGTATGCTAATTAGGATTTACTAGTTTGTTCTTGGAAGGCCGCCTATCGTGTACACGAGCCTCTATTGCTCTTGAAAGATAAGCATGAATTGTGCTTGATATTTTGAACAAATCTTGTTTAATGTTGTTAATTTTCGCACGACATACAATTTCATTAATACAAATGCGATACAGTGGAACAACTATAAAGCCGGGTTTACATGATACAAGTACATTCAGTACACTGTAACTTAACTAGGACACTACTCCTATACGAGTTTACTCGGATACCTTTACTTTTTTAAGTGAAACTTCTATATAGACGGGGGTATTGGGATTTTTTCTGTCACGAAAAAGAGTTACGGCCGCGTGGAGGGGGTAGAAGGTATATCGCGTGGTGAGAGCCGGAAGAGGCGTAAGGAGAGAAAGCCTTTTTTTAAATATTTTTTTACAATATTTTTTTTAAATATTGTTTTAGGAAAAAAAAATCTTGAAATATTTTTTAAACAAAATCTTATTGTTTTGTTTTTTGGGAATATTTTCTGTTAACATAATTTTATTGACATATTTGTTCCGGATCGAATTCAGTTTTTTGTTTAATAAAATAAAATATGTTTAGTAAAAAATGCATTCATTAAAATGTACCTAACCTAACCAAATCATAATTTGCAGTAAACCTGCAAAAATCGAAATGTGTGCTGGGACACATAGTAGAAGTGAAACTTTAATGGACAAGTGGAAAAACGAATTGCAACGGACAAGTGGAAAAACGAATGCCAACGGATAAGTGGAAAAATGAATCGCAATGGACAAGTGGCAAAACGAATGGCAACTGATAAGTGGAAAAATGAATCGCAACGGATAAGTGGAAAAACGAATGGCAATGGACAAGTGACAAAACGAATCGCAACAAAATTTTAAATTGAAGTGTTACAGGCACTTGTTGTACTTGTCCAATTTGAAAACCTATCCGTAAAACTTCAATTTAAATTTTTGTTGCGATTCGTTTTGCCACTTGTCCGTTGTGATTCCTTTTTCCACTTATCCGTTGCCATTCGTTTTTCCACTTGTCCGTTGCGATTCGTTTTTCCATTTGTCCGTTGAAGTTTCTCTTGTACTATGTGTCCCAGCACACATTTCGATTTTGCGAAGCTGGCAAACAGGCAGGAACTCGTGGAAAGTGATTACCGTCGTCTATTGACAATTTGCAACACCAGGGGCGAAGCCAACGCGTTGCCAGCCTTTAAGATGGAATACAGGAATCAAACGGGAGGAATGGCCCATCGGAACTTTCATTCATCGCACGAAACACGATTAGCATAAGGCTAAGCCAAATAAGCGGTTGGTCAGATATAAAAGTGGGCCATTAGGGATAACTACTATAGATTTTCTCTTTCAGTTACAAATAAAGTAAAAGTTAAGACGTAAACATTGTTTACAATAAGTACTTTTGACAGACATATTCAATTCTATTCATGTTCGATGATGGCTCCAACGCTTACTGCGTTGATTTTGCCAATGTCAGAGTAACTATGTTAAAGTGAATATCATTAAATCAAGTAAATAATTATAATGTTCATAATTAACCTCTTCATTGTTCTTTTCTGAGAGGAGAATATAGTCTAGGATTATTTTAGGTACTAGTTAATATTGTTGCAGTTATTTTCTAGGTAAGCAGGTTTCAGAAACTGAGACTGAGATCAGTCCATTTTCTCCAACATTTCTCAATACTGTGTCAAAGGTAGATACTAGAAACATAAACGAATATGCTATAAATATACCTACTGTATATATATATATATATATATATACAGTCGTTATTGTTATAGCATATATGCTATAAATATAAATATATCTGCATATCCAATAACAATTGTTTTTATCTAATAATACCACGGGATCGAAATGTTTTGTACAGAATCTAGATTAGCCGGTTTGACAGTGCTTTTATCTAAAATGACATGCCTTGAGAACTTTCGATGATTTTAAAAGTTTAGCATTCTTTATTATTAATTTGATTACCTATTAGGTATTGGTCTGAGTTAATTACTAAAAAAAAAACTAGTTTTATCCAGCTAAACATTCGAATATTTCAAGATAAATACAAATAAAATTCTTTACAATCTTCACATTGTATCCTACCTAATATTTTTAATAAAAGATGTTTTAGTCTTCAGTGGGTTTATTTCCTTTTTACAGTATAAATTGTCTTTCTTATTTTAAGAAACTTACCTTCTATTCAAAGCTCCACGTTCAACGGGCAGCACGCTCCATTAGTATAGCTCACAACGCCCGAAATGCTGCGTTAGCTGTTGACACAAGACGACCGCGGTCCTTGTGTTTGTGGCGAAAACGTCACCAATGACGTCATGTCATTGGTGACGTTTTCGTTTAACCGTTCCACTTGGGTTTACGATTGTAACGCCGGCAAGCAATTGGAACGGGTAATATCGCGGTCGTGAAAGTGGTCGTTGTGAGCCCCTAATGGAATATAGCCGGGGTGTGTCATGTCATAGTTGAAGCGCCTGTCAAACTCTACTCTGCTAATGACGTTGACAGGCACGTTCCGTCTCTATTACCGATATCTGTATGATTTTAACCTGCGCGTAGGTACATTATTACTCTTTGATTATTTAACCTCGAGATTTGGCACGATGGAGCAAAGACGTAGATAAAAATATCAGGTAACTTTTACCTCATAAGCGGCTCGCGGTCCCGCAGTGTCAATTTTGTTCCCACGGTGAACGGTCGTGTTACGTTTCAACTTTCAGTGACCCAAAATGTGGTTTTGCGCGATAAAAGTGTGCAGAAATTACAAAAGACGATCAAAAACGACGAACGAAGTCACCTACCATCGGTAAGAAATTATTCAGAACTCAGTATTTCGTAAAAATCAATTTATTTATTAGGCAAAATCAGTACGACTCGTCCTTGACCTTTTTGTCGGTGTTGCCGCTTTTGCAAAAGCAAAATTCCCTAAGTGAGCGTCGAATTAGTATATCCGGGGTGGACACAAATTGTATTAAAAAGAAAACAAATTTTTGTCATGCATATACTACATGGAAAGATCATGTACACTTATAAAGTGGTCAAATTTGTTTGTTTGTATCGAACGTAGAGATGTCCTCCGACGTCGCAGGACTCGCGTTCGCAGGACGAGTGCGCGACTCCGGCGGCCAAACAGGTTCCATACTGGCGACTTTCTACTAGAAATTTGCTTCACACTAGGGATGTCCTACACGTTAGGGCTGTACCTCACATTATGTATATGCTCCACACTAGGGATGTCCCCTGATACTTTATTCGCCCGTATCTCTGGAGCGGCAAGCCCTACACTGGGGATCGAATTGCAGTCGATTCGATTGTCCCACGATCCTGAGGATTGGATTATAATGTGAAGAATTTTTTTTTTCGCCCACAATTTCTTTCGGCCCTATCTCCAGAACGGTTGATCCTTGAACCTTCATATTTGGACTATATGTGTCAAAAAAGCTTATTTTTTCTCAAATATCAAAACTTTGACAGCTCCTAAACGGTTGAAACTAGAAACGTGTTCAAGGTACTCTAAGAAAACGTCACGACGAAATCTACCCGCTTAAAGTGTCAACACTTTAATGACCCGTATCTCCTAAAGGGCTCAAGCTAGATCAATGTTTATGGTACTCTAGCAAAAGAGCTCGACTAGATCTATACAAAGAAAAAAAGAAGAGATTTTTTTGCAAAATCTTGATTGGTCATATTTCCAGAACGGCTGGTGCTAGAGCTTCCGAGTTTTAACTTGAGTGCATAGTTTGTTACATGATGATTAAAAATAATTTGTATATTATTGACCCTGTAGTGTAGTGATACTGTAGTGCCTCGACTATGTTTCTTGAGGCTAGATTGAACACGTTTTGTGCTATCTGGAGAAGTTGCATTGCAAATTTCTTGACTAGGGTTGAGAGGTGTAGAAACAGTATAATTGCGGCCATTAGCAGGCTACAACAAACAAAAATGTATTGGAACTGGTTGCAGATTGCTGCATAGAATAATTAATTTAATGTAAAATATATGTTAATGAAACGCTTCAATAAAAGGCTGACCGAATGACTGACTGACGGACATTTATTAATTTAATTTTTTTAAGGTTTTCTTTTAATAATAACATTGTCTGTATTAAATTTGTTGTTATTATGGATCTTTAATGGTGTCTGAAATAAATAAATAATTATTATATTATTTAAAAATCCGATTTAACGTAAATGTTACGAAAGTAAATAAATCTTAGTTAAATAAAATTAAAATATACGTTTTTTTTCATTTAAAAGTATAAAATAACATATTTTCCACTTGTCAGTTCGTAATGTTCAATGACATGGCTAGAAAGCATGGATACCTTTTGTTACATTTCTTTTACAAGCACTTTAATTTAATCAAAGGGCCCCCCGCTTTTTGGCATAGTCGTTGAACATTCTATAATCTAAGCATTGAACATTATAAAGTGAAGTTATAAAAGACATCCCTATTGTGAGGTACATAGAGCAAAGCACTTTCCTAGTTCAAAGCCACCTGTATGGAACACAATCCTATAGACTCGCGTGCTCGTTCGTTCTAGTAGACAAATATTTTTCACATACAAAATCCTATATAAAACAGGGTTCAGAATATAAATACATTTATAGTTATCTCTTTTTTTCATTACACTTTTATGTTTCATAAAATCCAAATCACACCGTCCCTCCCAAAAGATGTTTCACTTTAAAATAAATTGTAACTTTACGTTACCACCATTTATGATAGGTATTTAAATTCCATTTTATATTTTTTATACTTTCTTAAAAAAGCATCAGACGTTAGCATGATCAGTTTTACCGTAAATATTGTGAGTTTGTCTTTAGCTGGCATCTCATAAAATGGCGGAGCGCGAGTCTACTACAACGTTGTCACGCAACAAGCATGCATTAGTTGGGCAGTTTTTATAGTAAGAATTATAGAGCGACGCCAAATCTAGAGGTTATATAATCAAAGATTATTACTATTTAAATATGTAAATGCAACTTATTTAAACATTTGATACTCGCGTTGCCCACGTCCCTGTTTGCTACTATATAAGTGGGCATGTAAAGGAGGGGTAAGATTTCCTTCTTGTAGTCTAGTTTTTCAAGTCATTGAATAAGTTGTAAAGTTGCGCAGCGAAATATGAAAGTGGAATAATGAAGGGGCATAGAACCGAGATTCTATTGCTTCTCTAGCATAGCATTTCTCTAGAAAGGAAGATCTTCCAACCAGGTAACACCTGGTTGGAAGATGTAACGGGTCGACCCCCAGAAGGTGCGAAATTGTCTAATTCGATGTGTTCGTTTACATATGCGATGTAGTTATATCATACCAATCATTATTTATTATTGTAGATAAGTCCATTCGATGGAGTGGTTACCGTCGCCTATGAACATTTCCACAACCAGAGATGTTAACAACGAGCTGCCGCGGCGTCTAAGACATTTAATGACTTAGGTGCCTGATTGCTTGGGAAGGCAACGGATTGTACCGAAGCTTCTCTCTATAGTTGGCCAGTCCTAAAAATGCCAAAGAGCGCAAAATAATTGTTTTATTAGGCGCATCATATTTTTGGCGAGAATGTGAGAATCGGTTCCACATTCTCACTCTTTGCAAGAATGATAAGCGCCGATACGTTGTAAGTCTTTAAAGCGTCATTTAGTTTAATTTATTTTAACAATCAGAGTTTTATTTACAGAGATGTGACTTATCTAAGATACAAGTGTCTGAAATACAGATACAAGATACAAAATATGTATATTCATCTTGTATCTAGATACTTTTTAA
This sequence comes from Dendrolimus houi, assembly GCA_039645545.1. Taxonomy (NCBI): domain Eukaryota; kingdom Metazoa; phylum Arthropoda; class Insecta; order Lepidoptera; family Lasiocampidae; genus Dendrolimus; species Dendrolimus houi. Next base: position 4,143,593 of record CM077127.1, on the reverse strand, counting down.
AAATGTATTTTGTATCTTGTATTTAGATATCATTCGTCAAGTATCTTAGTATTTTGTAAATACTTTATTTGCAAAAATACTTTTTGTCATAATTACCTATGCATTTTTTTACACTTACTATGCCACCTTACAGTGTAGACAAAACTGAACGCACCTTTTAAATTTAAATCAACCTATCAAAAGACATAACCATCTGGAATCCGATGGAACTCTTATTATAATTCCATACAAGATTTTTTAGCATTAAAGGATAATGAATACACTTTCTAAGTGAATATTTTCAAATATAACACTTGTTTGCCGAGTTCTGCCCTTATGTAGCTTTTCTTTTAAGTGTATGATATTGAGACCTCATCGAAGAAAAATGAGTGATACAATGTTTGAAGTACTGGTCTCAATTAAAACCTTAAAAATATAATATTTTATCACATTTGCGTGATCTATTCATAGTTCATGTAATAAACTTAAGTTCAATAAAATTGGGATTTCTTTCAAAAAGTATTTTATCTTTCAAAAGTTTTTAGAAGTATTTTGTATCTAGTATTTCAAATACCATTTTCAAAAGTATCTTGTATCTGGTATCTCAAATACTTATTTTAATAGAATCTTGTATTTTGTATTCAGATTCTTTGTATAGGGTATCTTGTACATCCCTGTTTATTTATTGCTACAGTAGACTAGAGAGGCTTTAGACAAAAGGCGTATTTGATAGAAATAAGATAAAGATGGGAATGAAATACTAAGTGTGCTACGACAATTGATTAGCATTTCATTCGCCAATTAATGATGTACCAGTAAGTCCACACTGCTCTTAATGGCGAGACCTTTGGTATTTGCGTCCGAACCCTTGGAGCGCTAGGTAGAAAATAGATAATCACCCTTAGTCCCTTAATATTTTTAGATCTTATATTTTATCTATACGCAATTCTGGTTTTGCACACCAAACATTAACTTATTCTTCTACTTCTCTTTTGCCTACTCCTCACCACTTGGGATTCACAGAACGTTTTCCTTCATTACTCCTCTATTCTGGTACGTCTTCTGTCACACCACAAATCATCTTTCACACAATCCATTCACCTCTTTGGTCTACCTTTTCACTTATATCCATTAATCTTCTAGTTTAACAATTTTTTTGTCACATGACTTTCATCCCTCGTCATTACATGCCCATACAGCTTCATCCCCTAAATCTTTTAGCCACGGGTGCAAAATTCAAAGACTCTTGAGAACTCAGTTCTTACCTTATACATTCCAGTAACACCAAGCATTCGTCTCAACATTCTCCTATTATAATGCTCCTGCTATACCGGTGATAATATTAGTAGTGAATGTACGGTTTAACGTACAACGTTTTGCTGACGGTACGGCCTACTTTAATATTATGATATTAGTATAAAGAACGCTAGGAAATACTTTGTGATATAGTTGCTATTACATCGCTACGAGTTACTATCTACTAAGTTGAACCCAGGGATCAGCATCCAAACTCAGCTAGTATGAGAATAAATCCCTGTAAGCAACAAGGTGTATTTTCTTCACCCTACTACAAGAAACCAGCAGCACTTCACCAACTAGTGCCAGCATCCACCACTATAAGCAAGACTGTCTCAAGCGGATGTAGCAAAGGGTTTAATGCGTTATTTGAGATGCGACGTTGTCAATGAAGTTAAAGATTAACAGATAACTCATGTATACACACGAATTTAACTAACATTATCCCAAGTGTAGTAGGGCTATATATATATATATTAGGATATGCCCGCGACTTCGTCCACGCTTGACTTGAAATTCACACGGGATTCCCGGCACACAAAGTATCGCAGCATTAAAAAAAACGTGTGCGTCTCGGGACGCCCGACCGAAGTGCTAATTTAAATAAATTTAAGTTGAACTATTTAATATTAAAATTGTTTAACTTGAGAAAAGCTTAGGATATGAGTTAAATTTTATGTATATAGCCCGTTGGTTAGAGTGAGAGAGGAGGAGCCTGCCTACCGCTGCCATATGCGCGAGAGAAAGGGAAGCCAGACAGACTGGCGCCGTAACGAAACGGTTTAACAACCCCCCCTCCCCCCGTCATCATTTCAAAAATGTAAGCTGTCGTTTTAATGCACATTGGAATTCGTATTATTTTTTTAATCTGGACATTTTAAATAATTCCCAGCGAAATCACCGCCTGATTCCCAGGATAAAAATTAGCGCCGAGTTTAAGTCTAAAAATTAGCTGTCGATCAGCTAAAACCGCATCCAAATTGGCCAGGCAGTTTTTACGTGAATCCCGAACAAACAGACAAGAAATCTATAGAAATTGCATCGTGTTCTCCATCGTTTAAATTGTCTATTCAAGTTGTTTTTTTTAATAGTTTCAGTGTTACAAAAACAGGATGTTGAAAATTTTATAATGTTACTAACTTCTGCCCGCGACTTCGTCTGCGTGGAATAGTTTAAAACAAAAGACCCGATTTTGAAACAGTCTTCATTGGTGCTCCGCTCCTATTGGTCTAAGCGTGATGATATATAGCCTATAGCCTTCCTCGATAAATGGGCTATCTAATACTGAAAGAATTTTTCAAATCAGACCAGTAGTTCTTGAGATTTGCGCGTTCTAGCAAACAAACAAATTCTTCGGCTTTATATATTAGTATAGATAAATCAAACACGCCACAGTATTTCTCAGAGTTAAAAGGCTTAGCTCTCACGGGCCAAGCTTAAATCAACAGATGAATGGCTGAGCTTGATCATTAGACTTAGGTTTTAACCATTTAAATAAAACTACGAATTTCTTATTCTTAATATACATATAATTAGAAGATCTCTCAATATCATCTTTACACATTTTATGTAAATATCTCGCATACTATTATTTACAAAATACCACGAGTCATTCTTACAAGATAATCGCATAATAAAACAAATCTAAAATGCTCCAAAACTAAAATCTCATGTACATTATACATTTGATTTGATCGGTATATTACATTAGAAATATTTTATTTACAAATAACAATACTGTTACATTGTGAGATTGCCAGTACAAATATTTCAAGCAGGGCTCCATATTGAGGAGTGATTTACCCAAAAAATTTATTTGGTCAAAAAAAATCGGGCTAAGCTCCAATATGTATCTAATAAAGACCAGTCTGGATGATACTTCTGGCATAATAATTTCATATAATTGGGAGATTTGCAAACCTATCAGGACAACCTGATTTCAAGTAACATGTCTGTATAGATGTGATCTTGCACGACTTGTATATCTAAGCCACTGGCTATTATGCGAACACATATTCATGAATACTTGACACTAATTATTCATGAATATTTAGCTTCTAAGCTTCAATATAAACTTTAAGCATAGGCGTTAGGAGAAAGCCAGATCAATTGTAACATAAGGGCCAGCCAAATTGGAGGTCTTTGACTGACGTCAAAAGGATTTTTGTGACAACTTGAAAAGCATGTTTTACTGAACAGTTAAAATTTTCGACACAAACACAATTCTTACTTAAAATCCCTTGCAGCTATCGTTCATTTCTAACCAATACATATTTTTCAATGTCCTTTTTTAAGTTGGCCTAAAAACTCAGCCTACTACTTCGGTGTACTATATTCGATTGCAGAATAGAACAAGTTTTGTAAAAGACGCACTACATCTTACTTCTCTTTCAGTCACGCACAAATATATTGTCTTCTCACTCGCTCGACGCCATTGTGCAAATGCGACGACAACATAAGTATTTGTGTGCTAATGAAAGTAATGATGCTAGTTTCATTGTGAACTTCGACAGCCATACTCCCATCACATGTCTCAGCCCTTAGCTTTCATCCTGCCCCCACCGGCGACATTACGAGGTCTCCAATTAGGGGGGGGGGCTAAAGTAGCCGCTTTTTATAACCCCAAGATTTACACGGATAGAACGGATGACTCTGGGAGCAACTCCAGTCACCGGAACCATAATAAAAGAAAGGAAATTTCGTTTACAAAATTTACCATGTTCAGAATCAAACCCCGAGCCTCTCCGCTACAGTGAGGTATTTCAACAAAGGCTTAGCCCACTCAACCAGGGGCTGTCTATACAAAAAATACAAGTGTCAAAATAACCTTATGTCATGTTTGGTAAAATTAGTTCTCAGACAGATTTCATAATTGAAACCAGTTGTAAATTAATATAAGTACATTGTTATAGTCAATTTTTTAAAATAAATAACATCCGTTCCATTATTTATACGTAAATATACAAGGCAAGCTTCGCAATAAAAAAAACTGTCAAATACAACCCAAATATCTGTCGGGACACAAATCTGCTATCTATGTTATGCCATGTTCAAACACGATATAAAGTAATTCAAAACAGATGAATGCCTACTATAGCTTTTTCATTCGAAAATTTTTACTGCGCATGTCTTTAATAGTTCAGTTTTGAATTGTGTTGGAGCATGCCTGATACTTTTATGTTAGACCAGCTATACCTGCGACTTTGTTCCCGCCGCATTACAAATATTTATATTTTGTGTAAAATGAAACACGCAGAATTTTAATTCATCAAAATTTCATTGAAATCCGTTAAGTTGTTTCGGAGTCTATTCGAGACAAACTGTCAGACAGATTGACAGATTTAAAAAAACATGTTCACTTACGACTGGGAGCCATCCACAAATTACGTCACACGAATTTCATGATTTTCTGACCCTTCCCCCGTCCTTGTCACAGCTGGTCACATTCGTGTGATTCCCTAGTGGGACGTCGCATATTTTGCATTTTTACATCAAGAAATTATTAAAATTAAAACAGCCGTTCTATAATTAGCTTAAATATATTAGACTTTAAAATGTGACGTCACGAAATTTAACACCCCTCCCATCCCTTGTCACACTTCGTTAACAACTCCCCGCCCCCCCTTAACGCACGACGTAATTTTTGGATGGCCCCATAGTCATCATATATATTCCACGACAGGTCGAAATGTCAATTCTGTAGTGATGTGTGACAGCACATACCAGGTAGTCGATATCGATAGATTTTTGAGTATGCAATAAAGTGCGAGTAAAATTATTACTCAAGTAATATTTTCAAACGCACCAGTGTCCGATTGACAGGTTATTTATAACAATTATTTTTCCCATTTATGTCACAATTTTGTAATATTATCTAGCTAAATATAATGCTTGTGAAAGGATTATTGCTTTTATTTAATTTAGCATGATGACGAAGAGGCGACTCAAGATATTTTCAATACACAATTTTTTTTTATTTTTTTTCCAATAGGCTTATGTTCATATACATAAAACATATTCGACTGCGATACAGAAACCTCATGGGTTTATTCGTGCCGCAGTGGGTCGTGTAAAATACATGAAGTTATGATACATAGTGACATTTTGAAAATGAATTTAAACCATATTAATGTTATATCAACAAAACAGGAGCAGAGGCAAGGAATTGTTATCATCATCCAAGTGTTTTCTTCTGATATAATAGTAACAATAAGCGGAGTTATTATTATTATTATGCAAGTCGTGGTAGAGTAAAGGCTAGCGCAAACTCAAAAGGCGCGTCTTTGAATCGTGCCCGGAAAGCATGCACCATTTAGGCAGTTTTCTGACCTAATGTGCATATTGTTACAATTGCCACGAGCTAACAACGGTGAAGGAAAACATCGTGATGCAACCTGCACATCGAGATAACCGATGTGTCAAACCTGCCAAACTGCCTTGAACAAACGTGGCGGGTGTACTTTACGTTGCGCTATAATAGGAGGCCCGAGCTCAGTAGTGGGACTTTTATGAGCTAGTATTATTATTATTATTAGCACATAGTTCTGATTTATTACAGTTGGTATGGGCATATAATGAGGAGGGATGAAAGTCAGGTGACAAAAAGAATGTTAAACTTCAAGATAGATGGATACAAATGTAAAGGTAGACCAACAAAAAGATGGATGATTGTGTGAAGGATGATATGATGATTTGTGGTGTGACAGAAGATGTATGTCAGAGTCGAGGAGTGTGGAAGGAAAAGACATTGTGCCGACCCCAAATAATTGGGATATGGTGAAAGAAAAGAGAGAGTTCTGATTTCTTACACAAGCCATAACGTAAGCGAGATCGATATCGATAAACGTGGTCGATGCGGACTCGTGCAGCACTAAACTAGACGACGCAGACGTTATGCGCGGATGCAGGGCGTCAATAAACACTCGCTTCATACCCTGATTGCTATTTCGACTTGTTGCAAACTATAATCAGCAATTTTGGCTTAAATTTTGGCATTTATTTTGAAATCACAGACAGACGCTCTAATTATGTTGGTGCAGTCAAGTCAATTTGTAAAACTATAATCAGTTTCATGAAAAAACTATTGAATATTTAAAAAGAAATTACATGACTCGATTGCTATTGCATATGGAATTTTATTATGCTATAATAATTTCACCACAGAAACATACAACATTGCATACATCCTTTGTATTTATATCAGAAATATATTATACAGTTTGACATCTGCAATGTGTTATTAGGACATTGTATTTCCGCCAAATACTAAACTGTATTTCAATATGAATACAAAATATCACACAAAAATACAATATTGATATTATAAAATACAGTTCAAAGTAGTTTAGGGGCTACTAGAATCAATAAATTACTGTCTATGTATGGTCTTATTCATATTGAGTTTAGAGTGTTTGAACGCTGCTTTATGATTCTTAAAGAAGCATTTAAACTTACTTGTAATTTGCTATGAATGAAACCATTCAATATTGTATAAGTTTCAAATAAATGAAAATAATAAAATTCATAATAATATATTAATGTGAGAGTATGAATGTTTTATAGCTGAAGAATAGCAGACAGGCTTTTTTACTATTATAATTGTCTAACTTTTGCACTTAAACGAAATAGTGAAAATAATATCATTTAGAATTTGGTTACAAAAACTAAAGTAACAATGACTATAAAAAAACAAAATAATTACATTTGTTTTTCTGAAAAATTATAGTTTTTCAGTTCACAAGTATAGAATAGAAGATATAATTGTTCTTGAAAATTCAAGTGTTCAAAAGCAGTACAGAGCTAAAGCATAGTCCTCTTTTATGTTTAATATTAAAGGTTGTATTCAAACTATTTGTTTATTTCATTCTATATTATAAAAATCATTTACAAATCAATTGAAAGTTTCCTCTCATGTAAAACATGTGAAGAAAGTCTATATCACAGAACATGTAAAACTATAGAAACCATGCTAAAATAAAAGCAGAATGACAGCTATTTTATTCATATAAAGGAATACAGTTCAAAGAGTATGAGTGAAAAGGAAAACCCCTTTCCAAGCATTTATTTTACTTTTGACAGCTCCATGACAGATCAATTAGTGATGTCCTAATGCGTTACCAACTCGATTCGTCATAAAGATCGACTTAATTTATAAACAAGTTTTAATCAATTTAACTTATCTATAAATTTTTGCAAAAAATAGTACATATATTGTGTAATAAATATAACCACATTTCAATTAACATAATATATTAAATAAGCCATTTAAAATGGCACTTATAATAATTTTGTTGTTATTTTTGTTTAAGTAGAACATTTTTATTTTCAAATCGGAATACTTTCACTTTATTTATGTGTAGTGTCGAAAAAGTTTAATAGTCTGTGTGTAACGTGACTCACAAGAACAACACTATTACGTCACCCACAACAATAAAGTACGAGAATTATGTTATTTGTTTCATGTGGGCTTTACTGTCATTAAGTATGTAAATTGATAGACATGCAAATGTCAAAAGTAAAATAAACGCTTGGAAACAGTATAGGTTTCCATTGCTTTAGATGAGTAAACAACCAAAAGTGACATGTTCTATATCATTTTGTTTCAAATAGGGCAGACAGACAAATCAAGATACTTTTTAAAAATAATATTTTGATAAGTTTTCGCGACTTGTATACAGAATAAAACTACGTTTTAACGGTTTAAAGCGCGGTAATTTATTTGATTTTTATTATTCCGACGTTTCGGTCACTTTTCAGTAGCCGTGACCTGACATCTTTGTCTTCCGTGATCACGGCTACTGAAAAGTGTCCGAAACGTCGGAATAATAAAAATCAAATAAATCACCGCGCTTAAAACCGTTAAAACGTAGTTTTATTATACTTTTAAAAAAGTTACACAATTGCTATATATGCGTACCCACTCAAGATGTCATAAGTAGGTACAAGTAAACATAGCACATTAATTATTGTTTAAAAAGTAATTAATATTATTACTATCATAATATTTAAAAAGCTAGATGACAAGACATTATTTAAATGCCTGATGTTTTATATGTAAAAATATTAAAATTTATTTTAACATGTGTCCGCATCCCTATTATGACACTAAATGAAAAATACATACTATCAATCAAGTTTCTTTCTAATGTAGAACATTGTTGCTAGTAATCCAAAGCAAGACAGTGATATATTGCTGTGTAGACTAGTGACAACATCGTAAATAACGAATGTACGAGTGTATACTCGTCTCTTTCTAACACACTTTCAATTCCATAAGTGTAAATAGTGTGCATAAATTTAGCAGCTTTTTTTAATATGGTTTCTATAACTTTAGCAATTGTTTCGAGTTTTTGTAGTAAACATAAAGCTATATTAAATATATTTCAGTGCATTGCGAAAAACTATAAAATATAATTATCTGATATAAACACATTAATAAAACGATCACAATACCTTCCGTAATACGACGTCTGTACCAAAAAACGACCGAGTAACAGAACAATAAACACACTCTAGCGTTTGTACTAACGTCTGTACACACACAAAAACGATCCGAGTCACATTCTATTTACAAATATATTGTTTTGTTAATAAATTACGACGCCCGTCTTTTTAACGTCACTTTGCCGCGCGCTAGCTGCGATATGTATATCCTTATTCGCTCGAAGTTTGTTTTCCTCACCCATATCTGCAAAAAAGAAAATAATGAGAAATGAGTTAGTCTTTGACGCGTCTAAATTCTTAAACTTATATTTATATTAATTCATTAACAAAAAACATTTGTGTCTGAAATATTAATACATAGTCATAATTACAATTACAAAAAATTGTAACCAATATAAATCCGAAAATGTAGTTAAAAGTTAACAATAGTTAGTTTCTCCCATTTCCTTAAGCTCCCACGCTCAACTACCCAACGGTTTTTTAGAACATTTATTCCGTGTACAACAATGATCTGGAGGTAATTTCCCGCCGTGGTTGGTGACACTCCCGGTGTTGCAAACGCCCATAGGCGACGGTAACCACTTTCCATCAGGTGAGCCGTCTGCCTGTTTGCCTGCTTCAGGCAATAAAAATAAAGTTATGTATTACTTGTACCACAACGTCGCATTTGGCTTGGTAGAACCATGCCGGGAATCATTACATTGATTACAGTTCTTCGGGCCAGTTGGATCGGTGTGATACCACACTCTCACAGGTGTCTGTGTCAAACTGTTAGCCTTGAGCTTTGTTCCATGTTTGTTTCCATGAAATCATATTGCTTAGGTGTCTGTACCGCAAAACCAAGATATAGTTAGAAAACGGACCTTAAGTAGATTTCCTGGAAATTAGGATTACCATCATGTGAAACTATCTATCTATCATTTAAAAGCTCTTGTCGTTGAAGCGTCCTCCAATCTTCCCTATAATGGGCCAGTTATTTTACTTCTATTTAGGACACAACACCCACTTTTCCTTTTATTTGATCCATAAACACTCGCCTTGGTCTTCCCTTCCCTCTCCTTGCTTCCACTTTGCCTTCCATTAACGTGCATAAAAGAAGGATGTGAAACTAAAAATTAATAAATGTTTTCTTACCGCTTCATCGGTAATGGCGTGTATGTGGCCGGGGAATTTCGGCAGCTCCCTGCCTTTTCCCTCGACGTACACACTCTGACCCCGATGGTACCACTTCCTCTCGTACAAGAGCTTGCCGTCCTCGACCCTGGGGTCCGTCGTCGTCGTCGTCGTCTCGCCGGTACTCTCTCTGACTGGCGAGTCACCTGGGAATCAATTATTTTTATTATTATACAATCACTCTTCTGAATGTCAGTAAACTAGCTAACTCCTAAATTGCTGGACCAATTTTGATGAATTTTTTGTGTTTCAGTGGGTCCATCCCAACTCGTATGTAACATACTCTTGCAACACAGGTTTTGCCAGCTCTCATGATTGTTTTTATAGGACCTCTCAACTAAACCTTCCAATCAACGTTGATAATAATCATTCATAATCAATAAAATTCAAAAAAATGTTTTTTACTTAAATCAGTAACATATTGAAAGCATTCACAAAGAACTTATTAGGATAAGTTCTTGTGAACTTACAAACAAACAGACAAACAGACAAGAAATCTTAAAAAAATTGCATCATGTTCTCCATCACTTATAATAAATAGTCTACTAGAGTTTACCCCATGGCTACCTCTTACATACCTCTTGTTTAAACAGCAAGCGTTAATACAAGTTACATTGTATTAAATTTTTATGTTAGTACTATTTGCCCCCGGAAGATTCACTTCATTGTACATCACAAACTATCCCATCTCCCCCGGATGAAAAGTATTTATATCCATTTTCGGTATTAAAACTACATTTAAACAAAATTATAGCAAAACCGATTCAGTAGTCCTAGTAATTTTGCCGTGAAAGCTTAATAGACAGACAGATCGAGTTCCTATCGCGTTTTTTTAATAGATGATTAATTTTATATCTCTATAAACTTGACAAATGATTGGTCTCCTATATAAATTTTTATCCTCTACTTGAATCCATAGTCAAGGCACAAACGGATTATGGAATGTAAACTAGACCTGTGTGTGAAATCCCGAAAGTCCCTTTCGCTGCCAGAAAACGGCCGGGTGAAGAATAGTCACAGTGGACTTTGAGGTGCTGCCAGAGGGGTGCAAACGGGGGGCCAGGGATGCCAGAAAACGGCCGGGATTGTATTCTCTACTCACAGTGTGTGCTCGAGTTGAGGTGCTTCCTAGGGGGTGCACGGGCGGCGGGGGCGGCACAGTCCCGGGACTTTCGCTGCCAGAAAACGACCGGGATCCAGGGATTGTATTCTCCCGGGACTTTCGCTCGGGACAGGGATTGTATTCTGTCACAGTGTGTGCTCGAGTTGAGGTGCTTCCTAGGGGTGCACGGGCGGCGGGGGCGGCACAGTCCCGGGACTTTCGCTGCCAGAAAACGGCCGGGATCCAGGGATTGTATTCTCTACTCACAGTGTGTGCTCGAGTTGAGGTGCTTCCTGGGCGGGTGCACGGGCAGCGGGGGCGGCGGCGCGGGGGGCGCGGGGTGGTGGCGCGGGGGCGAGTGCGCGATGGCGCGCAGGTCCGCCTCCACGTCGCGCTCCTCCAGCTGGAAGGTGAGCGTGGTGGCCAGGGGCTTGCGGCGCTTCTCGGGTGCCGGTGCCGGCTCGTTGGCGCGCCGCCGCAATATCCTCTTCATCACCGGCTTCACCTGCACGTGCATATTTATGTCTCTTTAAAAGCATGGGAACTCGGCTAGGGTAAGTCGGTCGCAAAACATATTATTACGAGCTACAGGACTCGAATTAAAAATGAATGCCGTTGCAATTACTATAGTTTATTAGAACTATACAAACACGTATAACATAGGTACAAATAAAACTGGATGCAACCAGTTCACACTGCACGATTCGATGCAATTCGACACGCGCAAAGTCCGTCGTCTATATCGCTAATCGAGAGTACTACAAACGTCTTCTTCGTATCGTAGTCGTCGCTTGACTGCCCTACCCCTCCATTCGGGCATTGTTTTATACTAACTATACAGTACAAAAGAAATCGGCCGCGCGCACTGAGTTTCCGAGAAATAGTAATTTGCACACCTGGTTATCTATTCCGGCGAACGGCCAACAAAGTTGAAAACAATAACAATAGGCTATTGTTTAATTGCAAATTTTAAATATGAAGTAATAAAAAAAGAATTCCGAATGCGGGAGGGGCAATAAACAAGATGCGCAGCATTGTAATAATATACCGTATGATGCAAGCGCCGGCTACAAAGCTGTTGTAGAAATTAAGGTCCCACTGGCAGCTTTCGACGTTTTGGTCGCTAATTAATTTATAGAAGCACTAGTAATAATCCCTATTAATATTATAAATGCAAAAGTAGCACTATCTGTCCGTCCATCTGTTTTCACGGAAAAACTACGTGACCAATTTGGCTGAGACTCAGTATTTATATATTTTCGATGTCGAGGATGAAAATAGGATACTTTTATCCCGAAAAATTGGATAGTTTCCAGGATAAAAGTATATTTGTCTTTGTGTTTGTTATTCTTTTACGGAAAAACAAATGGACCGATTTGGCTGAAATTCGGTATATATGTACATTTTATACCAATGGTGGACAAGGGACTTTTCATCCCGGATAATGGGATTGATTTATGTAAAGGTTATCCCAGAAAATATGATAGGTTTTTATATTTATAGTTTGCCATTTTGTGTATTTTGGACAATTTGGGCATTTGGTCGTTTTGGTTGTTTAGGTAGTTTTGGTAGTTGTGGTAGTTTTGGTTGTTTTCGTAGTTTTGGTTGGTAGTATTGGTTGTTTCGGAAGTTTTAGTAGTTTCATTAGTAGGTTATAAATAGAGATTATTACAAAACGTAAATTATTCTTAATTTGTGTTGGAATTTCCTAGTAATTATCGCGATTGCAGGTGTTTTTGATTCTAGCTTTATTGGTAACCCTGAGCGTCAAGTTATCGTGAATGGAGAATAGTTTTTGGTTTTATTTAATTTTGACAGGTATTTAATAGATGGTATAGTACAGACAATACAAAATTTTATATCTTGCAATTTAGCTAATGAGTTACATGAGCAGTCTTAAATTGAAAATAAAATATTAATGGCAATATAAAGTTCCTTACTACTTAGCATTTGTACATTAATAAAAAAAGTTACATACCTCCATTGAATCTCCATTTAGTTCCATACTATGTCTTTCACTCTCAATCATCTTCCGTTTGTCTTCAAAGTCATTCAGCAGGTTTTCCCTTAACTCTACTTTTTTCTCTTCAAACTCTTTTGCGGCTGCCTTTTTCTCTGCTATGTATTCTCTTTCCACCACATCATACATGTGGTCCCTGATGAATAAAGGCATAATAGATAAATTTCATATAGTCCATTGTTACATACTGTTGAGAGCTACAGGACTCGAATTAAAAATGCCGTTGGAACTACTATAGAATTTATTAGAACTGTACAAACATGTATAAAACAAATACAAATAACAAAACAAAACAAATACAAAACTGGATGCAACCAGTTCACACTGCACGATTCAATACAATTCGACACGCGCAAAGTCCGTCGTCTATATCGCTAATCGAGAGTACTACAAACGTCTTACTCGTTTCGTAGTCGTCGCTTGACTGCCCACCACTTCATTCGGGCACTGTCTTATACTAACTAAACAGTACAAAAAATTGGCCGCGCGCACTCAGTTTCCGAGAAATAGTAATTTGCACACCTGGTTATCTATTCCTGCGAACGGCCAACAAGTCGAAAACAATAACAATAAGGATTAGTTCGACGCTAATGATGGTCGTAAAACAAGTAGGAAAACAGTAGCATGTTTTTCTTAATTACAAATTCTAAACATATAACAATTCCTAAATCCGGGAAGACAATAAACTGCGCTTACGACAGGCAGCTATGCGTTTATCTTTGACGGCAAGTAACAATACTTTAAAAAAAGACAATTTCTTTTAGAAGGATATTGTTAACTGGATAAATGAATGGAAATATATGCATACACAAATAACTATATACACTTTGTATGAATAATTTGTTTAAATTTATGTTTAATCCTACCTTACAACCCTGGGAAGGTACCAATTATATAAAATTTGTTATTTATGTACTCTAGATAAAGGATAGGACATTTATGATCTTTTTATTGCTGACAATGAGATACCCACATACCATTTTTTTTATTTTTTATAAAAAGATTAATCAAATCAATAGAGAATGGTTCTATGGACATGATTTATAAGCGCACTGGTCATCACCCAAAGGCAGGCAGATGTCATTGGCCATTGTGTATCTATTTTTGTTTCTTTCATGAGTTCAGCAGACAGACGGCCAACTTGATGGCAAGCGTTTACCATCGCCTATGGACATATATAACAACAAAGGTGTTACCAATGTGCTGCCACTCTCTAAGGGAGAACCTGGCCACTAATGCCGGAACACAACTCAAGGCTGTTATGGCAGTATACTCTAGACCAGGGGTGGTAGCCATCCGGATGGACAAATGGCCTATCATCTATCTGTGGTTTATCTTGTCGCCTATTGTGACAGGCCGCCAGGCCGCAGGAAATTGTATTCTTTATCTATTCCTGCGATAAAAATATATTACAAATTTTCAGGACAAACATAGATGAAGTCGCGAAGTCGCAGGTGGTAGTTAGTGTATTACATACATATGAATGTACATGCTAAAAATTAACTTGTAATATATTAATTTATTTAAATGTACAGACAACTAGATCCAAATATTATAATTAGTAGAGCTTAAACATGTTAGTAATTGACACTAAATAATGATTTGGTCTTCTGCATGAGTGCCAACATCCGAGAACTATTGTGTTTATTGGCTGTTATGTTCAGGATGCTGTTGCTGCTCCTGTGCACTCTGTTAAGCCAGGAGGCTGTTTTCTTTTGCCAGATGGCGTCAAAGCGATCAATGCGTGCAGCCACAAACAATCCAGATGCACCGCAACAACACCCTGAACGCATTACTATATTGTACACATAGGGTATTGTAAGACCGTTGAGCAGACACGAACTGCCAACTCGCCGAATACACGGATTTGCAGTAGGCTTTATATAGGAATACACTGATTTTATAAAATCTTACTTGTATATTCTGTTCAGTCGCAGCCTCTCGTGCAGTTGATGCTCAAGCCTCTTGACCCTCCTGAGAAACTCTGGATGGATGCCTTCTTCCAATTGCTGCAACTGTTTCTTCAAACTGGCCAATTTGTCTTGGTACATTCTGTAAATATAATTACCATATTATGTTCAATATTATATTATTACTAGGATATACCTGCAACTTCATCCACTCTTGACTTGTAATTCGCATGAACACACAAAATATTGCAACATATAAAAAATAATGTAAGCCATCATTTTAGTGGAAACTGTATCAGAATAAGCTAATATTTACACACCCAAAATTCCCGCGGGATTCCCGGGATAAAAAATATCACACATTTTATTACATTAAATTTGCTATCGATCAGTGAAAAAAACCACATTGGAGTTTGATTTTTTTAATCTGGCTTTTTCATTCCATTCTCATCATTCTCAGAAAAATTCCTGGGATAAAAAGTAGTGCAGAGTTTAAATCTAAGAATTGACTGTCGATCAGTGAAAACCGCATCGACATCTACCCAGTAATTGTTACGTGAATGCCGAACAAACAAACTGACAAACAGAAATCTAAAAAAATTCATTGTGTTCTCCATCGTTTATATAGTCTATTCTACTTGTTTTTTTAAAATAGCTTCAATGTATAGACACGGCATGTTTACAATTTTATAATATTGTTACAAGTGTGCGGGACTCGAATTAAAATGCCGTTAGAATTATTATAGAGTTTATTAGAACTATGCAAACACGTATAACACAGGTACAAATATAACCGAACACAACAAATCAAAACGTAATGTAGAAGGTCGTAATTCAATAAAACGCGCAAATTCCGTCAATATTAGATTCCCGAATGTACACACGTCACGCCTAGATTGTAGTTGTCGCTGAACTGGCGCCCTCTCTCAATCAGGCCATCGTTTTATACTGCACAAATACAAATGTGCCCACCCAGCAACATCGACATAATTTCCTAGAATTAGCTTGTACTGATAATCCGTAACACCAGACTAATAATGCAGCCTGCAAGCGGCCGTAGATGAGTA
The DNA here is from genome assembly GCA_039645545.1 of Dendrolimus houi. Lineage (NCBI taxonomy): Eukaryota > Metazoa > Arthropoda > Insecta > Lepidoptera > Lasiocampidae > Dendrolimus > Dendrolimus houi. The sequence continues at coordinate 4,127,603 of CM077127.1, read as the reverse complement.
CAATAGAACAATAGGCTGTTCTTCACAATAACTAGAAACATATGCCAATAAATAAGTAAATAAAAGATGACAATCATAAAAGGATTGATTACAAGTAGTTCAAATGCCGACAGGTAATAAAATGTGCTTTGACAGATAGCAGTGGTTTTTTTTCTTGTTAAAGCTTAAGTTGTAGATCAATCAATATTATAGATAACAAACTCAGTATCTAACAATATTTAAGAACATGGCAAAAAAGCACTACCCGCACCATAGTGATGTTTGATATTTTTACGTATATTTATATGTATATATATATATATATATATATATATATATATATATAATATTTTACATACTTATATGTTTATAAATGAATAAAATATATGTAAGTAACTGCATATCCTCTAATATTTATGTATATCACCTTTGACCAATATAATCTGTTTTATTCCTGTCATGGGTTGTCTGGAAGAGATCGCTTCTTAGCGATAAGACCGCCCATTGTGTACATTTAGAATATTTTTAGGCTATAAGGTTTTCTGTAATGGTGTACAATAAAGTGTTATCTATATATCTATCTAAGCCATTGAAGATGATTATAAACATAAGGTGATGAGAATGAGTGTGGCTTATCTGCAAAGAAAAAGAACAATACCAGCCAATTACAATTAGAAAATAGCATTTCAATAAAAGTCTTTGTTTGAGAAAATGTCATTGTGCTGTGTGCAGCATTATGTATCAAAAGCGAACTCACTGTTCCTTGATTTCAAGTGGCTCATCATTGTTTGGTATATCTGTTTCACTAGCTTCTTCTGTATCTGGAATATATATAAAAAATTTATGTTTAAATATTAATTAAATTAACCTACAATATATGTTTATTGTACATGAACCAATGTTTATTGTACAACACCAAATAATGAATATTTTTTATTGTACACCAACATAATAAAATTATAAAATTAAATCACAAACTTTATAATTTAAAATATAATGAGGAATGCATAGGATTGCCTTATTACTTGAAGCAATTTCTTCTAGTAGCCTTTGGATGGACAAGATCATACAAAAGAGAGTGAAGTAATAAACATGCTTAAATGGATATGTAACTCACAATACTTCCAGTCTGTTCCCTTATAAATGTAAGGCCCATACCCGGCAATGAGTTTTTGAGCTGTTGTTATTATTATCAGCTTATAAGCTTTCCACTGGTGGACTTAGGTCTCTTAGTTACATGAGAATGGAGAGTATGTCTCATGTTTGTCCAAGAGGGATTGGTAGATTTTTTTTGGGATTTCAATATAGCTTTAAGTGATAAGGCCGCCCTTTGTTCGACATTTAACCTACCTAGTTTTTGAAATTAGTTTTAATTTTTTTTGAACAATAAATTGTTTCATTCATTCATTCATAAATGCCAAAATTAAGTGATAACTGCTATGTTTATGAAGCCTATTTATAGACTTTTTGTCTGTCTGAAATAGGGACTGAAACCCTAGACCGATTTTAATGAAAATTATAAGGAATTGAATTTTATCATTAACTTTCTTATGTTTTATTTCAATAATATTACATAGGAGATATAAATATACATAAATAGTTGTAATACACAGACTTTTTTGAATAAAGATATAAACAAGTTCAATTTTGTAAAGCCAGTAGAATCTTACTTTTGAAATTCCTGACACATGCCCAAAATATAGGACAAATGTGTATGATCAAGTAGAAGATATAAAGATAGGACTTATATAGACAAAATTAAATAAGAATAAATTAAGACACATAGACAAAAAATAGACAAAATTAAGACACATAAAGGTTTTAACTAAAGACCTGTATCAAAATACCAGTTTAGAAAGAGGTAAGGATATTCTTACCTGTATCACCCGTTCTATTCAATTCTAATTTCTTCTCATATTCATTAAGTTTAGTTAGACATGTATTTAAGTTTCTGTGAAATGAAATTAACCCACAGGATGACAGTTTTGATATAATTAAGATATTTAAAAAAACTGTGTAGGGTGGCTAAGAAAATTTGTTTACTATAAATGGTGCTATAAAAATATTAATAAAATAGCTTACATCATAATATGCTGTAATTTATTTGATTTTTATTATTCTGATGTTTTGGCCACTTTTCAGTAGCTGTGATCACAAGACAAAGATGTGAAGTGTCAATGAGTATTGTTAAAGTTTTATTTAGCATACCGCCAACTTGCTCATTTTAATTATTTTGTTTATAGTTATTATTTACTCAATGGAAGCTATAAATTACCATGCTTAAAACTGTTAAAACATAGATTTATTATGTATACTTGTCATGAAGACTTAAGAAAAGACTAGCTTGCATCATTTTAGCAGTTGTAAAAAGCATGATTCAGAATAGTTTTGTATAACTAAGTCAATTTTGCTAATCTTATAATTGATTGGATTTTTTTTAGTTTTTATCCACATATGTCAATCCCATTAGGCAGCAGATAAGTCTAGCTAGATTACTAGTAAGCAATAATATTTAAAAAATCTAGGGGTTATGTTCCAATCTACACATACAATAAAATCTTATAGGTACAGCTTACTTTTTCTTACAAGAAATTTTTTTGAATAAAATTGAAGTTAAATTATGTCTTTAGAAAATGTTTTATATTTTATATTTATCAAAATATAAAACATTTTCTACTGTAATACAATTTAAACTTCATTATAAAATATGATTCATTGCAAAAATCCTGTTTGTAATGTAAGAAAATGATCTAAGGAAAAATGGTGTATACTGAGTTGTCTTGCATCTACCACTTGAAAGGTTACTTTGGAATTGGAATAAAATTGTATTGGAATATGTATAATTCAATATGACTTATTAAAGCTATATTGTTAGAAATGTATGCACAGTTGTAGGCATAAGCTGTTGATGAATAAAAACAGTTTTAAAATAGAACTTTGTTTCTTGGGAATAATTTTGTCTAACAAGTATAAAACTATATTTGAGTTTAAAATGCGAATTAATTTTTAGTGAAAGCGCCACTGAATTGAGACAATTACGTCATCAGAGAAACAAAAAATAATAGGCGGGAATGATGGATCATACCTCACCATACTCTTGATAATGTTGTTGTCATTATATAACATATGTTTACATGTCAAATGTGAACAGATATGCTTGAATACAACTTTGAGGGGATAAATACCAAAAAAAGACACCAAAACAGGTCCCAGACAAAGGTCGTAAACAAAACTTGTTAAACATAGATACCTTCGTCGCTATCATCTGCGGCGGTGATCGGTGCCAGCGGCTCATCCCTATCTCGGAAGTCTTCTAGATCGTCGTATCCATCGTCTTCGAAGTCGTATTCATCACCCGGGCCCGAATATGGTGATCCTTGGTAAGACATAGTCGAGGCAACGCGTAACAGTTGCATACAGATTGAATGCAAACACCGCCTCAGAAACCAAATCTGACCACGAGAAACGCGAACAGAGACCCTAGCAATAAATTGCAAGTACCAGTTATGTCATTCAAATTAAAAAAATCTCGAAATTCTGATAAATCGCGCTACAACAAAAAAAACGAAATTAGAGCAAGTTATAGCTGATTTACGTCAAAATCGTCAAAAAGCATCATAAAATGGAACAAAATTATCTTGTTTATAAAGAATACATTGATTATAGTTAAATATCATGAGTGTAAAAGAGAGATCCGACCACTTTTACAAAATATCTTATACATTTTTTATTCGATAGCATTATAACCATAGTCAAGCCTTGCGCTAGTTTTAATTTAGTGGTTCACTTTATTCCTAAGTTATCGATTTCATTTCGAGTACTTTTCTCTATCGACTAATCATATTTTTCTTATTTCTTTAATCTTATCATGATAATTTTAATCCAGCCCAGTCATTATCACTAAAATACATTATTACATTTTTTTTCATCAGGCTATTTTAATTCATTCCCAGAAAATTTTCCGCCGGATTCCCAGAATAAAAAGTAGCGCAGATTTTAAGTCCAGGAATTAAACACAATGTAATTTGCTGTCGATCAGTGAAAACCGTATCAAAATTGGCCCAGTAGTTTTTACGTGAATCCCGTAACGAAACATACAAACAAACCGACGAACAGAAAAGAAATCTAAAAAATGTATCGTTTTCTGGCTCATTTATATAGTATAACCGAGTTGTTTTTTTATAGCTTCAATATACAGACATGGCATATTTAGAATTGTATAATATTGTAGAATATTTTTTCTTTTAATAATTATTAAACACAATGTAATCCAGATTTGCCAATTCCAGTCAATCTATTTTGAGTTTTTGGCGAGAACTGAACTGAGGAAGTGGTGCTGTATAGTTTTACCTTATAAAAGATGTGTAAAATTACTGAAAAATGAATATTAGTTGTAAGATATTGATAGTTTTTGAGCAGTAATTATGTTTTTGTGAGCTGTATAGTTAAATGTGACCTTTAGAGTTTTCACAAGAACTCCGTTGAATGGCGTCGGTTGTAGTCTACAATTCAACTGCCCTACCTATAGGAAGACTTATACATCGGAATTTGACCTATAGACTAAGATTCCCTTCCCAACCTTTGTGACGAATTCTACTACTACTACTACCACTACTACTACCACTACTACTACCACTACTACTACTACTACTCAATCTATTTAACTATATACGCATATTAGGTACGTATACGCAGGTTCGCATGTTCTGTATCATAACATTCCAGCTGCCACTTTTTGGACGTTACGTCAAGTAGGTTCATTATCGACGTCTAACACAGTCCTCCAGCCAAAGTATAGCAAATTGAAACCAATTATTGGCGGGTTCCTATATTTTACCTACAATTCATTTTCCTGATTATCGGTTAAAATATGACATAAGCTAAATTACAGCTACTTTAATATATCGATCACCGTCGTGAAGTTATTTAAATTTGTCACTGCTGTTTCCCCAGTGAAAAATCACCACCCGATATTTTAGAATTGACACTAAAATTGCAATACTGTGACGTGTTACCGCGATGACTAGATTGGACTGCAAGTGATAATTAGAACTGTGAAATGAAATAATACTTTGTGCTCTCTACGTTACTTCATGGCGTTATAAATAACTCAAGCAAGTGAATGAGTAACGCGTTAAGCAATAAGGTTCTTAAATAAGTTCACTTGTTTATACTTTCGATTATCTACTTTAGCTACCTATTTTAAACTATTTGGTGCTTTAACGGATTGTTTCACATGAAAGAATGCTCTGATGAAATTTAACGGTTGGTTTTTAGTCTTGTAACTGGAGTGAAAAGTGATTTATTCTATATCGCTATTATTTCACCGGTGATCAGTGAAAAGTTCCGTCACCAATAAGATTTGGCCCTTAGAGGACGCTCCTGGAGTTATTCACTACGTTGCGGACACATAGTAATAATATGGTTCAAATATATAATAGTTTAAATTAATTAATCGACTAATATTTGTTAGTCGATAATTAAATTTATTACTTTTTAAACACTCCTTGTGTTTAAAAAGTAACCAAATTTCTCTATTGTTATTATTTAACGTCACAGCAGCGGACGTCATCTTGAATGAAAAAACTTATTTTATTATTTGTTTTGCTAAATTAAACTCGTTACGTGAAGCTAAATCAAGTGTATACCACCGACCAAATTAAGTAACCTTGTGATGTTTGCAATCAATAGTATTTCTACGTGTTATTAGAGAGTGACGCTGTGCGTTATTGTGTCTGTGATGTAATTTGGGTGATTGGGTGGCTTCCTACTCCCTGGCTACTACTACAATGGAGGAATCCTCCTTCACGATCCCAGCCGACGACAACGGTGATACTGAACTCGACCCTAGAATCCAGGTCAGTGAGTGACAATATAATGTACTGAGTAATTGTAATAGTAGGCCCTTCTAACTGCAAAGATGAGTGTTAACTTTGTAGATTATTTCGCCAACGAGCACAGTGGATATGATATTCTATATCAAAATATGAAATACGGACTGATTGCTAGCAAAGAGCTCTCAGAGTACCTTCGGGAAAGGTCCAATATTGAAGAAACAAATTCAAAGTCTTTAGCTAAGTTAGCTAAACAAGCAAACAGTAACTGTGCTCAGGGCACTTTCGCTCCTTTCTGGGGTGTTTTGAAATGTTCTGCTGAGAAGTTATCTAACTTACATCAGCACATGTTTCAAAAAGTTAGTGAACTGGTCAAAGATGTTGCCCGATATGCAGATGAACTACACAAAAAACATAAGGCTGTGAAAGACTCTGAGTCTAGCACATTAGAAGTAGTATTACTTATTCAAAACACAAAGCAGGCTTTACAGAAGGCTAAAGATGTTTATACAAGTAAATTGGCAGAGTTGGAGAAGCTACGTAAAGATAATGCTTCCACCAAAGATATTGAGAAAGCAGAAGTCAAGTTGAAGAAACTTCATGAAGATTACTGGCAGCTTGCTGAGAAATTCAATCTTGTTAAGCAGGATTTTGAAAAGAAAATGACACAAACATGTAAACACTTTCAGGATGTTGAGGAAGCTCATTTAAAACAAATGAAACAATTTATTAATGTGTATGCTGATATTATTCAAAACAACCATGATATGATGGGTCAAGTGCATAAGGATTTTAAGCATCAGTGTCTTGAGTTGACAGTGGAAAAACTGCTGGAACAGTTTCTAATAGAGAAATATAATGCTATAGAAAAAGCTGTCATAGTAGATTTACCCCCAACTTTGCCTAAGCCTGGGTCTGCTAACAACTCAATATCTGAAGCAGACCAGATATCAACAGTATCAAACGGCTCTCATAAACCTGCACCACCTGCCAAAGCACCTAAAAAAGAACCATCATTTGCAAGTAAGACCTCTAGACGAACTACCTCACTTTTGAATTTATTTACACCAAATTTCCAAAGTAAGGATGAGCCTAGTGGAAGTATAGAAGGGGGTGCACCTTGTTCTGCTCCTTCAAGTCCCAGTGGCACGCCAGCGACACCAGTAGCACCGGACAAGGATGATAATATGGGCCGCACAACATTAAGGGAATCAAAGTGGTTTCTGCGCAGCAAAAGAACCAAGCCGAATAAACAAAAGAAATCTAAAAAGAAAAAAGATGAAATATCTGAGAATTCAAATACAGGTGAAAAGTCTGATTTAGAAGAAAAGGAGGAGGAGGTACAGACTAAGGAGGATTTGATGAATTCCCCTGAGGTTGATGATGAAGGATATTGCATTAGACCCAAAGATGAGAAAGGCAGTGTCTATTCATCCACAGACTCTGATTCCGAAGAAGAACGAGAGCAAAAGATTCATGTAGAAATTAAACCCATAAGCAATGGTAGTGCTCCTATGTCTGCTAGTGTAGATGAACTAAGAGCAACAGTTGAAAATATTTCATTGTACAAAATAGGCACAACTAGACGCGGTTCCAATGTGAATACAAGCAAAGCGAGCAGTGATTTATTGGATTTAAATTTCTTCCAAAGCCCCACCGGTAGTAATCCCACTTCCCCTCATGGCAATGTCTCTAATCCTTACGCCCCCCTGCAAACCAATCAGTCGCATTTACTAGAAAGCCCTATGCCAGTGTCGAATGCCGATGTTGGCGACCTATTCTCGGAAGTGGGTGAAATGGCCCAATCGCATATGCGCACGTCTACGCCAACCATAGCCACGATTTCTTTGCCGCGTCCACCATCGAGACGCTCAGAGGGTGACTTCCGAACGGCTGGATCCTCAGGATCGCGTGGGCCGTCGCCTCTCACTATTGGAATGGCAGACACAATACCTTTAGCAGTTGCTTTCCATGAAATTATACATTCATATTTCCGAGGCGCAGAAGAGTCTAAATGTCAGGTTAAAATGTCTGGCGACATGATGTTATCTTTTCCCACTGGTATTGTAGGTGTTCTCGCAAACAATCCTAATCCTGCAAAACTCTGTTTTAGATTAAAGAATATTCATAGATTGGATAATGTCCTACCAAACAAGCAATTGATTAGCATAAACACTATGATGTCAACTCGCGATAGTACCGTTGTCGAATTTAATATGCCAGCACTGACTTCGTTGCTTAAAAGGCAGTCTGAAAAGAATCCGACCGCGCAATATTTCAATGTGGACATATTAAAGTACCAGGTGCGGCCGAAAGGAGGAGCGGCGTCTTGTCCATTCCAATTGGTGGCTTATTGGAAATGCGAGCGAGACCATACGGACCTGAAGGTGGATTACAAGTACAATCTCCATGCAATGAGCCCACCGTCTCCGTTGCTCAACGTATCGGTTTGCGTGCCTATGAGTGGAGGTGTAAAGAATGTGATATCGATGCCCAAAAATACGTGGAACGCTGAGAATGAGCAGGCTTTGTGGCGTTTTACGGAGTTGTCTCAACACTCCGAAGACAGAGGTGTAGGCTCGCTGCGGGCGCGTTTCGAGTTGGGCAAGGGCCCGTCGAGCAAAGCGACGATATCGACCCAGTTCAACTGTGAGGGCGCAACGCTGTCCGGGATTGAGTTTGAGCTCATGGGCAGCGGTTACCGCCTCTCCCTCGTAAAGCGGCGCTTCGTCTCCGGCAAATACATATGTGATAGTGAACTGCACTGATTGGTCCAAAGCCCTGATGAATCCCGTTTATGTACATAATGATGAATCGAGTGTATGCGACGCTTGCATTTTTACGACTCATTTTTCAGATGTAAGCGATGTTTTGGTACCTTATAGGACTGTTTCCTGTCCACAAATTACTTTACGATCTGTATCACAACATTTTTTGTCAATTTTTCGAGTATAAATCGTTAGTTTATAATTTCGAAATTGTATTAATAAGGCTTAATGTTAAAGCTCGACGACTAACTTATTTTCAAAATAGAAATTGTGCCATTTTTACTGTATTGTACATTCTACACAATGTTCCTTGCACACGCAATAATTAACTTTCATTCATGAATCATTTGAATAAGGTGTCTGTTCCTTATAGATTTGTTTATTACAAATATTTAAGGATACAATATTTGGGAAATAGCTATAACAATGCGTTCCAAGCACGAAATTCTATGTTTTGCAATTATGTAAAATGTTTTGAATTTTTTTAAGGTGTGACTCTAAGATAGCTTTTCGTGCTTTGACGATATATTATGTATAAATATTTAAAAATCTCATTGATGTTAAAATACATAGTATTCTAACTTCCGAAGATAAAGCTTTAAAGCTATATTTTATAGGATTGCTTAATTTTTATATAATATAAATCAAATTACATATTCATTTCATAATAATAATGATCATATTTTACACTATTCCTCGTTTTCATCTGATGAAACTTTTCTAAAAATTCTTTTCTGTTGTTGCTCACATTCTTGAGCGTCTTTATTTGATAGATAACAACCTACCTAACTAACATAATGCACGTATTCTTTGTATATTCTGGTTTTTCTAGTTAAGTTTTCTTACGATAATTTAATTAGTTATAGGCCGACGGCAACGCGAAATAACCAGTTCCATGTAATAACCAGTTCCTTATAAATGGCCGCAAGTTGATGTTGTGACTTTTATAGCATATGAAACATATACAGACAAACACGATATTAGGCTTTACGAAAACATAATTGATTCGTACGTTAGTATGATGACGATTTGCTTTTTTATTATTGCATGAGTTCAGCATGCAGGCAGACGACCCACCTGTTGGAAAGCGGTGTCTAAAGGTCGATTGGAACTTCGCCACTAATGCCGGACCACAACTCAAGATCGTGACGGTATAGTCTAGAGTAGACCAGAGGTGATAGACATCCAGACGGACAAATACCCTACCATCGGGCCGTGGGTTGTACGGTTGTTTTGTCGCCTATTACGAGAGGCCGCCCGGCCGCAGGAAATTGTATTCTTTCTCGGTTCTTGCACGGATAAATTGGCTATTTAGGTGTGGTTAATTAAAGTAGATTTGTTTGGACATTTGAAAATAACCCCCTCGGATCTTTCTTCTATTAATTAATATATACTATCTAAATAACCAATGACGGCTTTCAGTAGGTACGTTATTAAAAAGCAAAAATTAGGCATTTTGCTTGTCCGTTCTAAGAAGGCTTATAAATTTCAATGTGGTGAAATAACTTCTATTACTTACATAATTTTTCTGTCGTAGACGCGTCTACGCGATATTTAGTCCCTTATCAAAGTCTCCTTAAATTTATCGGTATAAAATTATGTATAGAGTGTGTTGTGTAATTTACCATAAATTGAAATGGTCTAGTAGTGGCGTGGACTTCATACAATTGGGTTCCCCATAGCCTACCTTTAAGTAACTAGCGACCAAAAGGTCGAAATCCCCTTGAACTTATTGGCGCTTACGTTTTTATTCGTGCATATATTATTACTGTACTACTATCTCTTACGCTCGGCGGCTTTCCACATGTATTGGATGAAACAGCAACTCATAACCCGATCGGGCACCGGCTTTTGCTTCAAAATATGCGGTAAGCTTGCAAAATTAAAAATATAAATTATAATAAGAAAATACATCGCGAGTTAAGACTTTTCAACAGCGGTGTAATCGGCGCTTGCATGATACGGTATATTTTTCCATCCTGTGCCACTGATCCACGTGGTTTCGGTAGTCTATTTCAAATCTCTAGCTCATGAAAACTATGCCGTTGTTCGAAACAAAGAGTATCTATAGAATACTTTATCCTGTTATTGAAAGCACATAAATAAGCTTTTATTACAGTTGGTCCATTCCCAAGGTCGTGAAATTTGAAAATGCTAAAGACATTCTCCATTAATATGTAAAAATGTAATGCAGAAAGACCATGATAGGAATTCTCACATCCGTTGTAGCTGTTTCCGTGACATAGCAGACAAACTGCAAGAGAGTCGCCTACCTACGTTGGTACGGTCAAGTTTCGTTAATAACACCTAGTTATGTGGTGGAATAAATGTCTAGCCACGCTTCCTCCGCCAAGCTCTAGTAAGTGTGAGACCAAGAAATGCTTGATTGAAGTCGTGAAGGATGGCATGCGTGCCAATTATCTTAGAGTAAGCGAGGTCGAAGATCATGCAAGATGGAGAAATAAGTAGGAAAACGGACCTCGGGCTCCGAAGTCGACGATCCGAAATCAACCGAGACTTAACACTAGGAAAATTAATTTTGAAATCCAATGCATCCTTATATAGGGTGTTTGGCGCATGGACCGACAATTTTTTTGTGTATTTTTTTAAGTGACACTTAGGATATAGGGATCTATGGGTTAGATAGCTCTTGATCCACCCAATCCCCCAAAAAATTTTGTCGGTCCATGCGCCAAACAGCCTGTATATATAGTTTTGTCTATAAATAATGTCTGGAGAAGTTCAATTTGTGTAATTAAAAAAAGCCACAGATCTTTTATTTAAATCAATTTAATACAGAAGTAATAGCTGATTTACATGGTTTAATCAAATAGACTTAATTTGGTTGAGAGGCTTGGAAGTGAAACATAATGACGAGATTGAATTTCAATTTTAAGTTTCCATGACTCATTTTGATTGCTGCATTCAAATTGAAAGACAAAAGTGAGCCGTGTAATATCAGATTTAAATAAGGGTATTAATATGTTTCTGATGCTTATGGCATTATTTTAGAATATTAAAAGCAATTCACTTGCTGGCAGTCATGGAACACTTGGTAAATAAATAACTTTAATAAACTTTGTAAAGTTTTTTTATAAGTATTCTTAATGAGCAACAGAAAATTTATGGTCCATTTTTCAATCATCAGATAAAAGTTATCAGTCGAATAAATTATAACTTGGTGAATTCAAAAGTGCAACTCTTCAACTGTTATATTCATGTTAATGGCGTGTTTAATTTGTCCATGTTATGCTTTATTCTATGAATAACTTTCATCTGATTGTTAAAAAATCGGCCCTTTGTTTATAATTTTAAGTTGTCCACACAACATCACTTTTGGATTTTCCGCCATATAGTTGCATTATGATATAAAATATTTACTTATAGTATGCGCCAGAATTTATACCCCTTTTCCATAGATGCCTGAGCAACAAGCGGTTTGTTATACAAAACCGATTAATACACAGCCCATAAAGGCATAACATATTCGAAGACACAGCCATCCACTAACCTATAGAAATCATTAAATTTGAAATTCGGTGTGCACTATACTTTTAATTATTGTACTTTGGTATTATAAAAACCAAATGTATATATTATTGTTTAGGATTCATTGAATCTCTATGGATTTTGTATTTTAATTTTAACATTTATATTTAAATTATAATATAAATTTTGTCAGCATTTAATTTGCCTACTTAAAGGAGAGTACATTTTAAAAAAATATTTCTTTGTTATTTTTAAAATGAGGTATTGTTTAATTTGTTAAACAACAAACTGGAGTCTGTCCGCATTTTAAAAATCTGATTTTAATCATATACCTATACATTCTATCTGGAAACTATTGTATGATTTTTTTTAAATACTTGAATAGCCTCCAAACTGGACAGTGGTGTTAATAATTTTGATATAAATATATGAAAATATAGCATAAATAATAGATATTTAAACTTTTGTTTACTTCATATATTCAGCTTGCACAAGTATTATCATGGATAAAGAAACCAGCAATAATAATAGCTCAGTAGAAACTCTTTAAAGCTCCCAAATCCTATTTGAGTTAGTGGTGACACGTCGTCATCCTTTCGCTTTTTGATGTATTATTATTGAAATTGTTTATACCACATCAATTAAAATTTGAAAAGAAATTTATATTAAGAACTCATTTTTTGACCAATTTAACCTAAAAATGTATTAAATAATAGTACGTCAAAACCGAGAGAAGAATGACAAGTGGTGTTTTATAGTCTAAGATTGAGGAGCTTTTTGTCCTATGCCGCGTACACACTGAGCCGACCAAGGGGATTCGTTGCACGCTGGTCATTGGCATAATGTCTACAGTTCGTCGAACGATCGTATGTATGGATTCCATTGATGTTACCGCATTTCTGGCGAATGGTCGTTGGCCCAATATCTACCCGACATTATAGATATAAAATCACACATACTCCACATAAAATCACACATACTCCACAAAAATCACACATACTCCAGTTGGTATTTTAACATGCCAGTTTTAAATTTTTAACCCATTTGTAATCTCATATTTTTTAATTATATTAATATGTACTTTAGATATTATAAAACTCGATTGTTATCCCATCGGCCTAACATTTCTTGAGTTTGTCATATGCAACCAAATGTGTAGTGTTCATTAATAAAATATGTGTTGTTCTAATTTATATCGCTAGGTAGAACCGTGGATGGTATAGCGCTTGCCTATTTTTATGGATGATCATGTATGGTAGCAGATTGCGCCAAATTCCAATAATATACAGAAAAATAGAATCACAATAAGCCCACTAAAAAAATATGGAGGGCAATGTTGAACGGAAAAAGTATCTGTCGATGAGCATTAAATGATAGGTCAGAAATCGACCGGTGTAGAGGCCCATCCACAACATACGTCACACGAATATCATGATTTTATGACCCCTCCCTCGTCCATGTCACAGCTGGTCACATTCCTGAGACTCCTCCCTCCCCAGTGTGACATCACATATTTTGCAATTTTACGTTGAGAAATGATTAAAACAGCAGTTCCATGATTAGTTTAAATATATGAGATTTTGAAATGTGACGTCACGAAATTAGGACTGCCGCTTACTCTCAAAATATATAATAATAATAATAGCAGCCCATAAATGTCCCACTGCTGGGCTCGGGCCTCCCACTATAGGGGAACGGACAGTATACCCGCCATGCTTGTCCAAGGCGACGTGGCAGGTTTGACACATCGGTTATCTCGATGTGCAGGTTGCATCACGATGTTTTCCTTCACCGTTATTAGCACATGGTAATTGTAACAATATGCACATTAGGTCAGAAAACTGACTAAGTGGTGCATGCGTTCCGGCCAATGGAATCCGCACCCTTTGAGCTTGGGACGCGGGCGCTAGCCATTACGCTACCACACTCAAAATGGATTTAACTAATTACCTGCAATATGAATCGATCAGTAACGAACTCGACTGATAAATATGTTTTAAATAATAAAATAATGCTGATTGAAAGTCTTGAGCTATTTTTCTATATCAATATGCGAGGAATGAACAACTCGTGGCGCTCTCTAGAAATGTGAATTGGGACTTTTTCAGTTACTACATTTTTACTGGACGGTTGTCATTGTTAATATTATTTTTTACGTTGAAATCAATACTTGCATCTGCCACCAATATATTGTTTGTTTGTAAAATAGGCGTGAGTTATACTTGTAAATGAATCATTCCATTGTAATCTGTAACCTTTTTTATTTCTATAGTAATTTTCGTTACAATATTATGTATCTATGATGATGCAATACTTTTTTAAAACGTAGATGAACTGTGCGGTATTAATTGAAATAATTTTGCGTTTTAAATGAAAAATAAATAAATTGTAAGACTCAACAATAGGTATAGTCTGCGCCAAATGTAAATATATTCCAGATACGCTGCAGAATGTTGCGGAATTATATATCGTAGCATTCTGTTTTTGGCTATGTTTGGCGCGGAATGTACAAAGACCAATTTAAATATTTCATTTAACATATTGGTTAAAATGCAATTCACGTATAAACTTTTTAGACGTGCATAATTATTGGCTTAATTTACGAATTGATTTAATTTGTATTGAAGCTCTTTGTTTATTAATTAATAAATTAGATAAAGAATTATATAAACACTACGATGCGCAATGAAAATTATTTTTATATAATAAAATTTATGGCATGTATAATTCTATATAAATGTAACGATTAATGTTAATTCGAAATAAAATTGTAATTTAAGCATTTTATATTTATTTTGTTTTCAACCTCACGCAATGCACATAACGTCGTTAAATGTAAGTAATAATTATTATATCCGCTTATTTATGTAGGGACAGGAAACAATTATACTATAAGGTACGGAAAGTTGTGTACATCACCGAAACATATATATATATATTAAATTAGGATAAACTGTGCCATTGTTGGCACCCAGTTAATTTATTCAAGACTAGCTGATGCCCGCGACTTCGTCCGCGTGCATCAGCTAGTCTTCCGGTCCGGTAGTAGTCCGGGAACTCTTTAACTTTTCGGGATCAAAAGTATCCTATATGTTGACCAGCGGATATAAGCTACGACCATACAAAATTTCATTCAAATCTTTCCAGTCGTTTCGGAGATTAGCCGGTACAAACAGACAGACAAACAGAGAAACATAAAATTTAAAAAAAATCTAAATTAGTTCTATTTCACTTGTTACATCCCCCTGATTCGGTTTTTAGCATTTTTTTTTCATTGTACAGAAATTCGACCTCTGCAGTTTTATTATATGTATAGATTTTAAAAGATATTATTTTTATTTTGTTGTCATATAATAACATTATTGTTATCATTGTATGGCTACAAAATAAAAATATATAGTAAGATTTCTTATGTTTTGAATAAATTGATTGATTGCCAATAATAGTATAATTTGCCCTATATAAGTGTAGTCCGCGCTTACTCCAGACCGCTCCTAATTAGCAAATGATTACAATGTGATAGTTTTTCATGCAAAACTGTTACTGCGCAGGTTTGTGAAATTGATTTGGAGATCATAAAGTATGGCGTATGTCATGACTATGTACAGCTTTTATTATTTTTAACATTACCTTACCTGAAGGTGATAAATAGCCTTTTGCTAGTTTAATCTCAAATTACGACGAATTTAATTGAGAGTACAATACTAGAAACGTACGTATAACATCTTAACATAATATTAGCATTAATATAATTATATGTGTTCTTTTATATAAAATACGATTGTTATTTCAGTATAATATAATAAGACTTTCTAGTTTGCTTGTCAAAGATAATTTCGGTGATGTGTGCCTCTTTTTCTAGATAAAATTCTTTTATCTTAAGATAAAGTACAGATGTATCTTATGTTTATTAACAGCAATGCCTCGGTTGTTTCCCGTCGCTACGTGTAGTTTGCTATTGCCATACGTTTTTGAATATAAAGTGCCTGTGCCGTGCGACTGTTTGAAGTTCTTCATCAATTTTCAGGTTGAATTGGAGAAGCTGAATGCTGCCACCGACGAGATCAACAAATTAGAGCTGAAGTTAGATGTGAGTTGAATGTATTATTTATTATTATATGTTTTTTTTTGAGGAATTACACGAATCAATTCCTCCCTCACCTTTTGACCACCGGACAAGCAGACCTACATACGAGCTCACGCCACCGATATATGATGGAAATACCAACTAAGCGGACGAAGCGCTACGCTTCCACTTTTATCATACGCACCGCTGAGGAGTGGAGCTCTTTACCGTCGTCTTTTTTCCCTGAAATATACAACTTGGGTGTTTTCAATTCTTGCGTGAACAGGTCTCTTCTAGGTAAGCATGCTCCATCTTACGCTGCATCTAAGTGTAAGCTATGGTCAGTTCTTGAAACCGGAAAAAGTTGAATCGGTTACAGCTTAGCACATAGAAGCTTTTCTCTTCGGTTTCTGAGACTACTCTGAAACTGAATTTCAATGAAACGGCTTTTAGCAACAAGAGTTCGATAAATAGGTTTTGTCTAATGGTTTCGATTGGGTTTCACCACCATGTGGTACTTGTAGAATAAACATGTGTACATACATTGTCGACGATCTCGAACTTATAGACGGCTTAGAACCTTTAAGTCTCAGAAGAGACGTTGGCGCTCGAAGCGCGTTCTACCGTCTGTACAATGGGGAGTGTTTTGAGGAGCTATTTGGTTTGGTATCTACATCGCTATTTTACAACCGCACTGCTCGTCGGCGATTGGGAGTTCATCCACACTTCCTTGACACCTGTAAGTTATCCACTGTACGTGGTGCTTGCTCCTTTATGCCACACGTGACAATATGGGGCTCTTCAAAAAGGGCGTAAACAGATATTTAAAGTAAAATATTTTGTCTACACGAGGTAGGCAACGCATCGGCTCCCTTAGTGTTGCAGATGTCCATGGGAGATGGTAGCCACTTGCCATCAAGTGGACCCGTTTGCCATTTTGCCTAAAAAACATAACATCCTGCCAGGGTTTATAGGGGCAGGCGAGAGTCACTTCCCGCGCCTCTGGCTATAGGCGAGTGGAAGGAACTCGGGGAGTTTGACTGGGTATTCTGGCAACAGGCCGGCGAGTCTCCACATGCCCTCGCCGTGATTCTCCCACGGTATGTAAGCGGATGTCTCTTCGTCAAAAAAAAGTATTCTTTTAAAGTGTACCCTTCGAACGCAATAGTTGATTATAACCGATTACAAGTGGTTAATTTTAGGACGATATTCAATAACATTGAATGATTCAAGTTTACATTTAATATGGATCACTTTGGTCGATTCATCTGTATTGAAAGACAGAAATTATCCGTCTAATATTCGCTTAGGGTGAAATAATGAACGGTAAGATATTATAGAAAGCCGGCTTATATTGATCAAAGGTTGGACTAAAATTGTGTCCATTAATCATTTAAAGAACGAGTAGGAACTTTTTCATGGCGGCCTCGTGTCTTGGCTTTCAGAGTTCGCTTAAATATTTATATCTTTTTGTATCCGAGCACAATTTCGCGTATAAATTCATGGCAATAATGACTACGAGGAAATGTTTAGTCTTTTTATCGTAGAGCACTACGACTTTTCTTTGTCCCAAAAAAGGAGATGCCAAAGTGCCAATTCATGCAATAAATTTTCGTAACGTTTTATCAATGCCAAGACGTTAAAAATTTACTTAAGACAACCTTAATGTAGGGTGTTATTCAATTCCGTTCGGACTGGACGCTAATATGCGAGAGAACCTACAGCCCGGACAAGGGACGCATAGAGAAACTGCCAGGGATTTTTGTGGGAATCCTCGACCCGAGTGGCAATACCATCCCTACGGGGGTGCTAGTGCCATCCTAGCATGGCGGATCACACAGCCCCCAACGCGCTTCTCCTGCGGTGGTTTGTTCTCAAGGGGAGTTCCCCTGGATAAAAAGGATGTTATCCAAACATTGTTGCGATGGTAACAATATTTTTTGTTTGTTTACAACTCCATTCATTCTTTGAAAATTAATTGTAATACAACGTCTATATGTATTTAAAAAAAAGAGCATGAGATAATATATAAATAAATATCATGATAATTTTTTTTAACTAGATTTGTTACTGGGGAGTTTCTTGCCGCTTCTTCTCCTTTGAACAGCGATAACACATTGCGAAGCGGTGTACATAGAATAGGAAGTAGATTTAAAGTTTATCTTACATGTATGACCTTCAAAAAGTGTTCTCCAGTGGAACTTATTTTGAATAAAAACTTGAATTTGAATTTGAACATAGTTCATATGTATTTTTTCCAGTTCATTAAAGTTTGTTTCGATAACAGCTGGTCTAAAGATGACTTAGGCTAATTCTTGATGTTATTGATAGGATGATCCAATATTACAGTTCTTCGTAGTTCTTATGGCTTATAATTTTCTCACGGTACACGTTCCTTGTCTTAAATAATTTAAACAGTTTCACAAACGCATTATGAACATTGACAGGATGTATGCCAGAATAGAGGAGTATGGAAAGATAAGATATTCTACTGGACCCAAATGATTGGAATAAGATGATGATGAAAAAAAGGGAGAAACGCAACATGAATTGAACAGTGTTTACATAAATAAAATAAACTTCGTTTAAAAAATCGACTTCAAAAAAGTAAAAAGTATAAAATAACTTATTTCTAAAGCTATTTCAGTATTTGCGTAATTAAAAGTAGAAATTAAAAATAATGTAACAAAAAACGAAACCGAATTCAAAAGTAACTTAATGCATAAATAATTTTTTTCTACAACAATTTGAAGTCGGTGCCGTGTAAAACATAAAATAACAACAAATTTTCAAAGTGTAGTCATTTTTATCTTTTACTTTGCACCGGCTTTAAGTTGTTGTAGAAAGTATTTATTTTTGAATTTAAGTTACTTTGGAATTTGGTTGGAAGACCAAAATGTGCGAATTGGCACGTAAATATTATAATAAAATAGGCTTGCAATAAAATTATTTGAAAACTCACCACTCGCTCCGTACTCGAATTTGAAGGTTTTTTTTTAATAGTTAGGTTGGTGGCGCCAATGTCACTAATGTCATATGTCACACGCGACACTGATACGTTCCGGTGAGCGGTTTATGGTATATTGCAAGCATTAAACCCTTCACGTTTTTTGTTATATTTTTTTTATTTTCTACTTTTAATTACGCAAATACTGAAATAGCTTTAGAAATAAGTTATTTTATACTTTTTAGTTTTTGAAGGCGGTTTTTTTAAACGAAGTTTTTTTTATTTGTTACTTTTGGTGTCTAGCTATGGGTCAGGTCTACAAAAGGTGCCGCGCGCCTTAATAAATATAGGTCTCAAGAAACGGGAACGGAAAAATAATCATAAAATAAAAACTACTGGGCCAAACTGTGTTAAATTTTTAAGGGACCAAATGACAACTATACCGCATCAAACTAAAGAAGAATCACGCAAATCGGATCATAAATCTCAGCGTAATCGGTGTACATACATTAAAAAAAATACCGATCAAGTTGAGAACCTCCTCCTTTTTGAAGTCGGTTAAATCTATACAATCCTCTGGTAATAACCACAAGTCCATTTTGAACTTATACTTTTAATAACAGATATTTTAGAGCAATTTACATGAATTCGTTTATATTATGCTTTCGGAAAGCATTATATTTTCTTGTGTAAAAAAAGCTTTTATTGTTTGTTATGAAGGTAAAGGTCAACAGAATATATTCGCAAGAAAAAGCCAAGATAAACACAATTATATTTTCCAGGAACTTATTTTTCAAAGAAACGGGTAATCTACTAATAATATTGACGTGTGATTCCAAAATGTGAGAATTTAAGTATAAATTCCTAATCAGTAACGATATGAGACGATTTTTCCTCTGAAACTTCTTCTGAAGTAAGCTGGGAAACTGCTCAATACATTTCAATGAAAATTCCTAAGGGATTTATACAGCAATTTCATCTTTATTTTCCGTGTGTATTTAATTTCTATTTCTTGCTGGATTCAGAATATTGGAATATAAAATCAAAATTCCGCGAGAACTACATACTGTCGCCGAGGCAGTTTTAATAAATAAGAGTATTGATGAAGGATATAGTCTTGGCTACAGAACACTCCGCAATAACTCGTTTTATATGAAGAAGCGTCTATACTATATACATATCTATATCCACCTGCGGGTTTAATAAGAGCGCTAAATAGACCCGGCATGACTAGATATTTGTTCTCCACACAACTATCCAATTTTCTCAGAATTCCTCTTAAATATACGAGTAGAAGATTAATACGGGCATCGATGTAGCTTTAAAAATATTACTGCGGTACAACAGACTGGCCGACGGCCCTCCTGATAGAAAGTGTTTACCGTCGTCTATGTATATTTACAATACCCAAGGTATTACCGATGTATTGCCCAGCCTCGAAGACGGGCTTGGAATCTGGCCACTGATGCCGGAACAAATAACAAGGTTGTTATGGTGGCATATTCTAAAATATACTACCAGTAACGGATTTACCAATAGGCTGAATAGGCTGAAGCCTAGGACGGTAGATTTTGGACGGGCGGCAAATTTAGGACCAAATGGTTTTTCTTACAGAAATAAAAAAAATATTAATCACTCGAAGTCACATTCCGCATAAAAAAAAACTTAAATTATCCTATTTCTATTACTTATTCAACCCACAGCAATAATTGTAGTTTACATTCTTAAATAATCTCCAAGTCGCGTTTGGCTACGGCAGGAGTAAACACATAATCCCCTAGTTCACAATCTACAAATTACGAAAAAAGGAGGTGTAATAAGACGATAGTGCACAAATCATAAAGATACAATTTCATTGTAAAAAAAATGTATCCGATTAATATCAAGGGCTTCATAACAAATGGGCGCATACGCAAAAAAGCCATTTTTTTGTTTACTAAAATCTATGCATGTTACAATTTAGAAAGTTTTACCAGTATACAAGTGAACCTAAATAGAAGGGTAATCCAAATTTCAGCCTTATACAATCAACTACTTTTGTTTTATTCACAATTTTGTCCCTTGTGTAAAACTGCACTTTTGTCTGCACCCCCATTTGTTATGAAGTCCTTGATATGATTGTGAACTGTGGTATCGATTTGTAGAAGTCGGCAGGGGCGGCAAAATTTGAATAACCTACAGGCGGCAAATGTCTCAATCCGCCCCTGTATACTACTATATTCTAGCATAGTGGAAGCTATGCTTACTACGTTGGATTTCTTTCAAAAGTACGCAATTACTATGTATGTCTCCATAGAGCGAATCGTTTGTAAGGCTTCATAATACCTTACTACGTACTATAATGGAAAGGCGAGTTGACGTTCATATTTGCATAAGTGGACAATAGCTGCAGCCGGCGAAGGCACGCGCGGCCGCCGTGGGTCACGGTCCGTGAAGTGCAAACAAGATGTAACAAATCCTGTTACGTGCGCCCCACATACATACTATTGTACCTTTAAGACGCCTTAAATTACGAATAAAGGTGTGTGCATATTATAAGTCGCGGCTGAGGGGTGTGGCTTACAACCTATCTGGATAAGGAAAGTCCATTGAAGTGCAAATTATAAGACGCAAGTCGCGGACGTCACCTTGAGCTTTCGGACGTCCTAAAGCAATCTGGAGTGTGTTACGGTTCTGTTGTGCACATGTTCGGACGCGTCCCGTAATGTGTGGCCACCTTAAGTCATAACTTTAAAGCTCTAGTCACAAAGAGAAAGGCGATGACTGACTATTTAATTGAATGATTATACCCGTGTCGTATACTTAGGTATGTAAAGTGAAGAATGAGATGTTAATCCCATTCTTTACTTTACATACCTAAGTATACGACACGGTCATCGGCATATCCATAACACATAGCTGTATGCGAATGGGACTTACGTGTGTGTTTTGTTCTCATAATTACGTATTATGTGCTTTCCTAAAACACAGCGTTGGTGGAAGAAGCTGTTATGAATCTGCCTTGTATCTTTGTAATCTATGGTTAAAACTTACCAAATTGGCCATGGTTTTATACCTTTCTCTTTCCCTCACTAGTTTGCATCCTTTTCTTATGTCAAGGATATTGTCAAATTGACATCTCATATGCGTTGTGAATTTTGCCAATAAAACATTGCAAAATTTGTAAATTGATTCAAAAGTGTTAAAACTATTCAATTTGAATAGGATTTTGGAGTGTTGAATAGCACAGTAATAATAATAATATAATATAGTGTTTCAATGTAACACTTACCATTTGTCTTTAAAATTGTATTATAATGAAGACGAAAGACGACAAGCAAGTGTCGGAAGTGGGATGAGCAACATTCGAAATTTTTATGCTTTGTTGTTAACCAATCACATGAGCCTCGGTCTCCACTCCAGGATTTGTCTGCTCCATCAAACGTTTAATGTACTGTAGGACGCCTCCCATAGTGATAGACCGACGACGTAAGCATGGTTGTCGATGGGAGCTCGATAACGATAGAGGACTGGGATATGCGGCGTAAACTTGGGGAGGCCTAGATCCAACAGTGTATTGTGGTTGTTTGTTGACGATACGTGAGCCTCAAGCTAGAACTACATTAGGCACACGTCGACCACGTAAGCGGTTCTGGGTACGTCAGAGACGGCAGAATAGTTGTCAGAGTTACATTACACCCACGCCATGAGATGTGAAGCTACGTACGCGACGCCGATCTAGAGATCCCAGATTTTCGTCGGACGGTGAAAGGTATTGTAGCTCTATGTATCAGATGTAGGACACGTCATCACCCAAGCGCCGTCTGTCAAATTTAGTTGACAAGGTCTTAGACGCGCGTGGATTTGGTGTGCACACCAAACTTCCGTCAGTCTCAGGCGTTTGTGTCGGCCTAATATAGTTCTCGGTTTAGGCTGCCTCTCCATTGAAGAGAAGTGACATTGTGAAGCGGAGCACCGGAAAAATAATAACCAATTGGATTGCATTAAAATTGCGTCAATAGACAGGCAGCCAGTCCTATTAATATTTCTCCGTTCCGTAGCCTCGCTCCGCTTCAATGGACAGGCGTCCTTATTACTCGTTATTCATCCCATTCACACTCTTAACAATAGGTTAGTCTGAATACTGGTTTTATGAACGCCAGAAATACCTGATTACATCACAACTTGTTTATGTACCGGTACAATACTTAAAAGTATGCAGCCGATGAACAAACACAGGTATACGCTTGTCCAATACACTTCCGCTTCACGATAGATACCTACATACTGACTATAAAGTACATAGAAATTAATATATGTTATATTATGTTACTGATATTGGTTTAGTGTTTTAAGGTCGATCCCTATATCTTACTAACCGTCCAGTCTGCTTTACTACTAGTCTTGTGCTTATTCAGTCATCCGCACGAGCGCTCCTTTCTAGTACAAATCGGTCACTGAACCAGTTCGTTCATTAGAACTTTTCGATCTTTGTCAGCGATCAACTAACGGTTCCTAATATATACTTCATCGTTCATGAACTACAAAAGACTGTCGGATCGCTTACTGCCGCGCTAAGCACTGTTCGATGGCGAGTACTTATATTTTACTAATCGTTCATTTGCCTTACTACTAGTCTTGTGCTTATTCGGTCATCCGCACGAGCGCTCCTTTCTAGTACAAATCGGTCACTGAACCAGTTCGTTCATTAGAACTTTTCGATTTTTGTCAGCGATCAATTAAGGGTTTCTAATAATATAATTCATCATTTATGAACTACAAAAGACTGTCCGATCGCTTACAGGTGCGCTAAGCGCTAATCGATAGCGAGTATTTCTATCTTACTAATCGTTCATTAAACTTACTAGAAGTTAAAATTTAATTTAAGGTCCCATACGAGTAATGTCAAATTTCTACCAATGATAAGGCAAGAGAATGAAAATTAATATATTGGCCAGTATCTATTGTATCAGTATTGTTTACGGAGGTCAACTCGTACAAGGCGGCTTGTTCATTATTAAAAATAACAAATCAACGAATTGTACTAAAAAATGGCTCGAAAATTATAGTTATATTTCTGTTAATACTAATGTGACAGGATTTAATTAATTGGGCTAAATTTATTAATCACGTGACTTGGATGAATAGTGAAGCGAAGGTGCGACGGTCAATGAAGTAAACACAGAATTTTCGAGTCACAACGCGGGTTTATAAAAATTATTTAAGGCACCTATTGTCGCAAAAGATCGAAAATGGGGTGCAACGAAATAAATTTTCGTTGATATTTACTGATCAATAATTTACCAAAAAATTTACATTAATCTTTACGATATGAGATGTAACGTGGTCTTTTCGTGATTTTATATGATTTCTTTTAGTTAAGAAAAAAATCACCAAATCACCTGAAAATTATTGACATACAACCATTTGACCCCTTAAATTTTTATCAAAATAGGATGAGAAAAATCTACTTCTTTATAAAAGAGAGATAAATAATCTGGTTTTATTCATTTTTTAGGTTTTACTTTATTTTATTCACAATAAAATAATAATGCATGTGAAAAACGACCGCGTCTATGGAATCCCCACTATCGCCCAAAAAATTGGTACAGAAAAACCCTAAAGGGCGTTGGCGTTGGGACAAGCCTTAAGTGCGTATCGGTTCTTAGATTTTTATTTTTTCAGAGCAGGACAAAGTCTGCCGGAACCTCTAGTTCAAAAAAATACATAAAGAAATCTATTAAAGGAAATTCTATTTCCATGAGATCTTTTGAGTAGTTCTTAAGATAGATAGATGAATAGAACACTTTATTGCTCACCAAAATAACAATATACCAGCTATTTTATTTTTAGGCAAAATAATAAACGGCTTTATAGCTTAAAGCGATCTCTTCCAGGCAACATGGCTTATAAAATATTCTTAGCTAATCTGGCGATGTAAGTGGTACGTTGTAGATATATTTTTTTTATCAGCCGTTTCGATTCCTGGCTAGGGTGATTCAAAAATCTAATGATATAACCTTCGACTGTATTTCGCTATTTCGTATAGTTCAGGATTTGGCCCTCAAGGACAACTTGAAAAATTCACCTGTGTGTTACATGATTGAGATTTATTGTTTAGGTGTTTTCGAGCATGCTTTCTAACTCTTCTTTGTGAGTGCCTTGCCATGTGTTTGGTAGTTTTTTTGTTGTTGATCTATGCATTTGCAAGTGTCCTCTGCACTTGCGCATTGATTAGGTCAATTGCAAGCGACCTCGGCATATATTTAGTTATTTAGCATAATAAATTGTAGTACCCTGGTCACATAAACTTCAATACTTCCAAAGGTCAGTTGTTGTCTGCATGTTTTAGCACATTCAAGATACTGAGGCACGCACCACTTATTGTTAGGCATTTTCTGGCCTAATGTGCATATCGGTGCAATTGTCGCGTGCTGACGGTGAAAGGAAACACCATGATGAAACCTGCACAACGAAGTATAAGTACCTTGGACATTCTCTTAAATCGTAGAAGAAGCTTATGCCCAGCTGTGGTACTTTATTACTAACTAATTTAACTATATGTACGTATTATATATTACTAGTAGCCGCCCAGTGGTCGGAATTCAACCATAATTAATTTAAATTATAAGTTTGAACATTATTAAGGTACTGTTGTCAAGACTATACTTCTATAATTACAGATTTCGCCAAGGATACACTGTTAATTTGACTTTAACAATAAGCAAAAAAGTAATATATGCGTGTGTGTCAAATACTTGGTGTGTTGTGTGTAACTTTTTTTTTATTGATTTAATGTATTTTTTTGCATAATTTAAAAAAAGTATTATTATTCTGCACTCCTTCTCTTTATAAATTATAAGTGTGCGAAATTTCATATTCCTCCGACCGCGCAATTTTCGTAAAAAGGGGTACAAAGTTTTGGCTTCACGTATTAATATAATGATTATGAAAAACCCTTCAAACGCCAGTCCAACTCAAACGGCCACTTGTGTATAGTTGGTAAGTAGATTGTAGGTATTTGTAGTATGGCTTCACCATTTTCTTATCCCATGGATACAAGCACTTTTACGTATAAAACTCTATTCTATATTTATCTCCTTTTAAGAGTAAATACAGAAAAAATATTAAGGTCCGATCACGACGAGAGAACAAACATACAAACTCAAAAAACAAAAATATAAAATTCTAAACATGCCGTGTCTGTACATTGAAGCTCTTTTAAGAAAACAAATGGAATAGACTATATACACGACGGAGAACACAATGCATTTTTTTTAGATTTCTTGTCTGTCAGTTTGTGTTTGTTCGGGATTCACGTAATAACTAATGGGCAGATTCCGATGCGGTTTTCGCTGATCGACAGCTAATACTTACACTTAAAACCTGCGCTACATTTTATCCTGGACGTCCTACGAGAATTTTTCTGGGATTGATTTAAAATGAAATTTCGAATTCCAATGCAGTTTTTGAAAAAATCAATCAATATCTTTATTTGCAAGAATGTAGTTTATACAGGTGTTATACAATTGTAGATGCACAGTACATTCTACCACATGTGGTGTACAAAATGAATTTAATGAATTCACTGATCGATAGTAAATTTTATATAATAAAATACATTTTATCCCGGGGGTGGTTTGAAGTTGTTCGGATGCATAAAAATGATCTTATTCCGGCACAGTTTCCACTAAAACGATAGCTTACATCTTTTTTAAATGCTGAGATATTTTGCGTCCCGGGAAACCCGCGGGAATTTCAAGGTCAAGCGTGGACGAAGTCGCTGGCATATCCTAGTTAATATATAAAAATACATTTAACTTTGCAATAATACGATCACATAAGAAGCCATATAATTTTAATTCTCATTGAGCTCACCTTGAACTGAATTTTCCTTTCATAATGGATCTTGATATGTTCTCGCAACCTTCGATGGTCGATAAATGTATTGTTCGAAGAAAGGCAACGTGCCAAAGTAAAACTGTGAGGCTTTATGTATGTGTAATAATACTTGTATTTTACTGGGCACATTACATTTGCGAGAGAAAAACAAGAGAAACAAGAATGTGGATACTCGCCATGTCGCAAAGTTCTCGCGAGAATGTTGAGCACTCATAACATAACAATAAGATCGCAAGCAGATCACCGCCTCTCATTCTAATGTCTTGGGTTCGAATCCAGACGGGTATATGCATCCATTGGGCAGTTATCCTGATCTAATGTGTGTGTATATCTATACTAATATTATAACGAGAAAAGATTTGATTGTTTGTTTGTTTGCATTGAATAGGCTCCGAAACTATTGAAGCGATTTGAAAAATTCTTTCACTGTTGGAAAGCTACACTATCCCCGGGTGACATGGCTATATTATATCTTCAAAAAAATTAGGGATCCTTACTAATACACCAATAATGTAACCCAAGGTGTAAAAAAAATTACCTAAAATATTCTTTACATCGCGTGCGCTGCGAAAACTATTGATGATAGAATTAAATAATGTACTACGACTTTGCGGAACACATCATTATTTACAAAAAGTGTCGCGACAGCATATTTTTTACTATTATAGTTATGCCACAATAAGTGTTCTTTCTTAAATAAAATTGATATTCCGCCGCTAGAAAAGGCTCTTTATTTGTATATTGGTATTCATCCTTATCAAAATAAATTACTTCATATTCAAGACTGCTTCAATACCTTTTATATAACTTTTTGTATTATTCAATTCGAACATTCCATTCGAAAGATATCACGGGTTTATATAGAGAAGAAGTGCAGAACGTTAATATTTTTTAAAATTAGACAAATACATTAAATCAATAAAAAAAACATTACACGCACTACCATGTATTTCACACACACACGCATATATACTCTTTTGTTTATTGTTAAAGTAAAATTAACAGTGTAGCCTTGGCGAAGGCTGTGATTATAGAAGTAGGTATAGTCTTTGACAACAGAACCTTTATAATGTTGAAAAACATATAATTTAAAGTAATTATGATCGAACTTCGACCACTGGGCGACTACTAGTAAAATAGTAATGTAATAAAATTTAATAAATTTATATAGATGTATTTTAGTAAAAATGTACAGTCAGCGTCTTACAGAAAGGGGCGGCCAAGGTGGTCAAATAGATAAGAACATCGAAAGTGATCATTAGTATCGATACAACCAAGGTAGTCTAATAGTTCGCATCAGCCTTCTTATACAAAAACATCGGCACACCAAGAACGCCAAAAACATGAGTGCATTCAAGTCATCCATATTATGTTAACAGCCTCCTCGCCAGATGTATCTAAGCAGATAGGTAGCCAAAACATAGTAACAGTCTAGAAAAATGAACTTTATTCTAAATGTGATTTGAGTCAAATCGTGTTGATTGCATGCTAAATCAAAATTAATTGTATTTTGAATTATTTATTTCAAATTGAATTACTTATTGCTAAATTTGCATTAAATGAAAAGCACCTTACTTTTCAATCTGAAATTAACGAAATCAATGCTGAAGACGTTTGAATCAAAACTTTAAAAAAAACTCCTGATCACAGCAGTATGATTGACGAGGAGGATGATGTGAGCATAATAATATGTATTACGTTTGATCGAGGGTAAGCACTAGAATTGGAAAGAAACACCAGTTTTTTCCAATTAAGCATCATTTGTTGACTATTTACAAACATCGTTAAAACTTCTAACCCAAAAGGGCAGAGATCGAATCTTTAGTTTTTATGACTGACACCCACCTGTGTTTCATTACTAACTTTATGGGCATAAAACGATTTCACGTCGATAGATTATAATCTATCGGAAAATAATGCGTTAAATTGTAAGCAATTTGTTACGGTTCACAACATTTCAATAGTTTACAATCTCCCGAGATAGATTATAATCTAACGGTGTGTACAATTTAACGGTGAGATATATACACTAATGTAGCAATTAATTAACGGCGTTCATTTTAACTTTATAACTAAGAGGCATTTGGCCACAGTAGCTAACTATTATATTATTTCAGATGGAACAGGGTAAAAGCTAAAGATACATTACTGACCTATAAATTTTATAAATGATCTTAACTTCCTGTTTCTAACCAGATATTTCAGTCCTCTTAATTTATTCAGGTTTTCATACTTTTGTTTACATTATTTAATACTTGATAACACTGTATGCATCGTTTTTACTAAATACTAACGGTTTTATTCAAAAACAGTTAGAGTAAGTTTGAATGCTGCTTTAACAACCATAAAATAAAGAAGTGTTAATACTTATTTTAACTCTTTATGAAGAAGACCGTAAGTTAATTTTTCATCCATGCAATTCACTATCAAATGTATCACCATCATGGAAATGCGAAGGAAGTTTCATGGGAAGACAATAAATAGTCTATAATATTATAACATGCTAAATATGTCACGTCTCAAAAAAAATAATTTGGAATAGACTATATAAACGACGGAGAACACGATGGTTTTTTTTAGATTTCTTGTCTGTTTGTCGATTGGTCTGTTTGTTCGGGATTTACGTAAAAACTATTAGGCTGATTTCGATTCGATTTTCGCTGATCGAGAGCAAATTCTCAGACTTAAATTCTGTGCTACCTTTTATACTGGAATCCGCGGGAATTTTCCCGGGAACGGTTTAAAAAGGCCAGAATAAAAAAAGCTTTCTGATTTCGATGCGATGTTTTTACTCATCGATAGCAAATTTTCTGATATACTTAATAATATTATTACTTAATACTTTTTATCTCACGATACATTTTTTTAAATACCGGAATACTTAAAATTTTCCCAACAGTGGTTTGGTTAGTATGCATATAAATTAGCTGATTTGGATACGACTTATACTAAAACATACTGTGCCTTCTTTTTCAAATACTGCGGTACTTTTGATCCGGGTATCCCGCGGGATTTTTCCCAGGAATAATATAAATTATTTATTTGCATAACAATTAGTTGATTCAGATTCAATTGACACTAAAACAATGGTTTACGTTCTTTTCCTGTAGTAATTCTGTAACATACTTCTGTATAAAAGTTATAAAAAAACTTGAGATATAAATAGAATAAGAAATATAAATAAAAACAAATTTGAGCTAGTCGTGTTGTTGAGAGTTTTTGCCGCTTCTTCTCCTTAACAGCAATAACAGTTTGCTAAGCTATGTATTTATTTTGAATTTGAATTTCCGAACGCTTCGATACTTCATGTCCCGGGAATCCGGCGGAAAATTTCACGGGAGTGGTTTAAAGTGGTTAGAATGCATAAAAATTGGCTGATTCCGATACGATTTCCCCAGAACGTTAGCTTACGCTTTTTTCAATTAATACTGGGGATATTATATTGTTACATGCCGTCAAAGATAAGCCCACAGCTGCCTATTGTAAGCGCAGTCCATTGTCTTCCCGAATAAGGAATTCTTTTGTCTTTTGAATTTGTAATTCAGAAAAACATGCTATTGCCTTTTTACTTGTTTTATAACCATCATTAGCGTCGAACTAATCCTTATTGTTATTATTTTCGACTTTGTGGCCGTTCGCAGGTGTGCAAATTACTATTTCTTAGAAACTCGGTGTGCGCGGCCAATTTCTTTGTACTGTGTAGTTAGTATAAGACGATGCCCGAATGGAGGGGCGGGCAGTCAAGCGACGACTACGAGGCGAGTAAGACGTTTGTAGTACTCTCGATTAGCGATATAGACGACGGACTTTAGGCGTGTCGAATGGCATTGAATCGTGCAGTGTGAACTGGTTGCATCCAGTTTTATTTGTATTTGTTTTATACGTGTTTGTACAGTTCTAATAAATTCTATAGTAGTTCCAACGGCATTTTTAATTCGAGTCCTGTAGCTCGTAACAATATATATCCTAGGCATCTCGGATTTTCTTTGCTGAGTATAGATTACGAGAATTCATATACGTATTTGACATTAAAACAATATCTAAAAAACATCAATTATTCAGTGGTAATAAAATAAGTTTTATCTCGAATTTTAACTTTCTCGTGTTTTGAAACTCTAGTAGATATTTTCACAAACTCACATATACATAGTGTATTACGTCAAATGAAATGTTAAAATTAAATTAATATTGTAAAATAGCCTTGTCTGTACATTGAAGCTATTAAAAAAAACCATTTGGGATCAAATTGTTTTATTGATTGAAAATTAAAAAAATTAAGGTTTTGTCTATAAATATATGTTAATTTCTATGAGGTTTTCACTATTATACAGACATTTTTGACTTAAATGCTGAAAAAGCTAATATCATAGGAATTAAAGTGTAGTTTTTTCGGAAACCGGATTCACTTTTTCGTGTTATTTACTCCCATACTTTAGTGATGAAACGTTTCAAAATTTTCTAGGGAATTATACACCTAGAAATAGTATGAAAACTGGCCGTGTTACTCTTATTATAGCATAGTTTGAACCTTTATGACATTTTTATACATGACTATATTCGGACTCGTGAAATTTCCCGGGATTTCCTTCCACTTCCAAACTACTAGATCAACTTTGACGCAATGTTAGCAAATCACAAGACACTGTCTGTATTTATTAGAAATGTCCGGGTTTTATGTATATATCCAGGATTCATGTATTGTCATATTAAAAAATCATGAATAAATATTGATAAAATAAATTTAATCTTTGCCATCTAAATAATGAAAATGAAGTCGAGGGCAAATACTAGTTACGTCATAAAAATGAAAACGATTTTTATAACCGTAATTATACTATTTGAATTTAGATTTAATATGCAATCAACGGGATTTGACTCAAATCAAATTTAGAATACAGTTTATTTTTCTAGACTGTTACTGTTTTGGCTACCTGTCTGCTTAGATACATCTGGCGAGGAGGCTGTTAACATAATATGGATGACATGAATGAACTCGTGTATTTGGCGTTCTTGGTGTGCCGATGTTTTTAATAAGAAGGCTGATGCGAACTATTAGACTACCTTGGTTGTATCGATACTAATGATCACTTTCGATGTTCTTATGTATTTGACCACCTTGGCCGCCCCTTTCTGTAAGACGCTGACTGTACATAGATAATGGGTAATTTTTGTTTTATATAAATGTAAGTAATAGTGATCTAGATCATTAGTATTCCCTTTCTTAACACATGAAAGGGGTTATGAGTGCGGAAATAAAAAAAAAAACGAATAAGACCGTAAGGTTAGAATGACTTCAAAGCTGAAGTATTTAAAAAAAATATTGTCTATGAAAATCGTCGTATCTTCCACAGGAATCTATGAAAACCTTCCACCTACTGCTGAACGAGACATCTCGCCGGTTACAAGCGTTGACCAAGCGGCTTGGCACCTGCGTTGATAGGTCCCGGCCGTACTACGACGCCGTTGGGGTCGCCACTAAGGCCAGGTCCGAGTGCCAGAAGGCGGCTGTCCAATTTCAGAGGGCTAGTGGTATGTTCTCTACATCCATGTTTTCAAATATTTTATCATAATCTAACATAATATTTTATAATATTATTTATTACGTATTAATATATTCAATCGAAAAATCATCAGTTGATTGCGGGTCTCTTTGCAGTGGGCACTTACGGTTGTATTGTATTACATCCATAATAGAGTTCTTCAAAAATAAAGCATCTGAATTACAAGACGTAAAACTATGACAGCTACATTGTATTTCAGCTGTGGACTGGTATTGTCCAGTGTTCCACATTAGCATGCTTTATTTTGTACGTAACTGGGGAAACGACCATTACGCGGTGTAACCTTATAGGACAAGCACCGGATCGCCTCGCTCGCAAAGCTGTCCACGCGCCGACTGCGAGTGAACTACTCAGTGACAACTCAGTGCTACAAGTGATTCACCTATAAATCTAGTACTAATTCGTTGACTATGCGAGATTCACTGGTTGGCAACGTCCTGTTCATCCATAGAAGGCGGTCCTTGTTGGGTACTGGGTCGCTTTAATGAGCTACATGACCTTTACTTTTTACTGAAGATAGCCATAAATTGATAATGGATCTAACATATCCGTGCAGGCCCGGGAGAGAACACTAATTCCTGCGGCCTGGCGGCCTCTCGTAAGAGGCGACAAATCAATCCACAGCCAGGTGGTAGGGTATTTACCTGTCTGGATGGCTACCGCCTGGTCTAGCGTATGCCGCCATAACAACCTTGAGTTGTTTTCCGGCATTAGTGGTCACGTTCCAGTGCCGTCTACGAGAACAGCACGTTGGTAATACCTAGTATTGCAAATTTGTATAGGCAACGGTATCAACTTTCCCAGTTGGGTCGTTAGCCTATCTGCTGTACTCCAGCAAAAATTAAAAAACTTCACCAGACAAGTGGAAAAACAAATGGCAGGGATAAGTGGCAAAACGAATCGCAACAAATATTTAACTTAAGTTTTACGGGCAGGTTTTCAAATTGGACAAGTACATTAACAATCTGCCCGTAAAACTTCAAGTTAAGTCAGTTTCACTTCTACTATGTGTCCTAGCACACATTTCCATTTTTCGCAGGTTTACTGCACATTATGATTTGGTTAGGATAGGTACATTTTAATGAATGCATTTTTTATTTAAACATTATATTTTATCAAACAAAAAAAACTGAATTCGATCCGGAACCAAAAAAGGCATCCATAGTCTACTCTAAAATTATGCCGCCTCTCACCACGTCTATTCTAAATTTATGCCGCTCCTCCACGCGGCCGTAACAGAAAAATCCTAATACCCCCTATAGTCTATATAGAAGTTTCACTTCAAAAATAACATTATTTTATCTAGTGTTTTTAAGAACCTCACGTCCTTAACCGTATTCCCGCTTCACCTATACTTGTCATACCTCGTTCAGTATCCGTTCTAAAATGCCAAACTTCCTGAAGCTCTGGGGATTTGGTTCGCGATTGTTTCAAATGAAAATAACTCAATAGACAGACACCCTTAAAATAGGAGTGATTCTTTCACATATGTACACTGAACAAACTTTCTACGCGAAAGAAATTTAAACCGATTAATATTTATGAAATAATTTCTGATGAAGAAATAAGTGGTTCTCATACGTTACCAAATATACAAACAATATAGTTACGACTTAGCCAAAATTCCACGAAGCACAACAACAAATGCGAATGAAAGCCTGCGGCCATAAACTCCAAGTTTTATTACCGCCCGCATTTGCACTTTTTTGTTTTCTTTGTATTTAATATTTGTAATTAGAAAAGCCGCCTATTGTGTATTGTAATCTGTTTCGGTAGGCAGTGGCCGTGAGTGATTTCGGGAAATCGGGTGCACGCGTTAAGGTAGACATATTTCACCGTGCAGTATAAAACAATGCCCGAACGGAGCGGTGTGGCAGTCAAGCGAGGATTACGATACGAGCAAGACGTACATTCGATAAGCGATATAGTGACGGACTTTAAGCGTGCAGTTACACTAGTAGTGTCTAGTTATATTTATACCTGTGTATTTATACGTGTTTGTATAGTTCTAATAAATTCTATAGTAATTCCAACGGCATTTTAATCGAGTCCTGTAGCCTGTAGCTCGTAACAATATCATTAAAATCGGTTAAGCCGTTTCGGAGGAGTGCAACCACAAACACCGTAACACAAGATTTTTATATATTAGATAATACTAAGAATAGAAGAGTGTTTGTCAAGACATGAATTTTCGTGTACATAGAATAATGACGAATATTGCATAGCATGTGAAAATGGAAACAGGAAAAAACAGCTATACATGTGGAATTGTGTTATTGAAATATTCTCCAATAGGTAGTATGTTAAAGTAATACAGAATTAGCAATAATCACACAGCGTATCTCTTCTGAAGTACGTTGCTTAAATCTGCCGAACAATAAACCTTTGTGTGAATATAACAAAACGAGTCAAAGTACCGCACCGGTGTGATCTAATCAAAGTGCGGCAGCCTTGACCGCTCCCACAGAGGGCCTTGGATCAGTCTAGTGGACAGAAGACGCGTTTACTGTACCCCCCCTATGGGAAATTATATGATCTAGAACTATTTAATATAAAATAACGGAAAAGCATAATTTATTATATGTATTGTAGGGTGCGTGAAGTTTACTCAATGAAACATATATGGACTGTATTTAATGTAAGTGATTACAACAACAGTGGTAATAATTAGCACTACTGATACTAAACGACACGTTAAAGCAACCAACACAAGTTAGCACTCGAACACAAACACACTGATATACACAAGATCGCACTGAGAGTCCAATGGTTGCAGAGTCTTCCGAATGCTTCTTGTTTTTCTTGATATTTCTTCATGTTTTCCTTTTCTTCACTTGGAACTGGAAACGATTTTGAAGACTCGCAAATTGCAGCGCATTCGCCTAGCTATTACTTCTAGCAGACGTTTAGCAGCTAACCAAATGGTCTACGTATTTGTTGTGAGCGGTGTGCGAGGCATTGAAATTCCGGGGGAGAGGTCGGGGAGGTATTCTGCACGTAACAATAATAATAGACAATGACACAGTAAAACTCTTTGGCAGTCTCAGTAGTAGTTTTTACCTGCTTAACTCACTGGAATGTATAGGTTCGAGGTCCCGAGTCCAGGGTTAGATTTCAGGCATGGTTAATTTCGTAAACAAATTCTGTTATTTACTACGGTCTGGGTGTGTAAGTGTATATGTAAGGTATCCATAATAAAGCGTAACCTGCTTAGCTTGGCGATGTGTACATTGGATGGTTAACTGTCCATTTTTATTATTATGGACAGATACGTAATATTTCTGCTCCAGTGGATAATATTTTTTTCCTGATGTAGACCTAACAAGGCTTTTTTGAAAATATTCTGCCTGATTTATTCGAGCGTAGTAATAAATCAGATGTGACGTTTGCGGTGGAACAGGAAGTTGCTTATCGTGACTATACGTGTTATCAACAAATACAAAATATTTTTCATATCAATCAATTCCAATACCTAATTCATGTCATTCAAGACTTCATCATATGTATTACTTAAATCTCCTTTGATTTGGGTGTCTTCAAGTGCCGTGTGAATATGCAACTTGTAGGTAAACGTGCTCTATCTTAAGCCACGTGTTCATTTGCGAGCGATGCCTGTAACCGAGCGGATACAGTAACGTGGTTCTAGTGAGTACGTGGCTCGCGAGCGTACTGTGAAGGCCCTTCAGTGCGGTAACGCCTGTACAACGGAGAGTGTTCCGAGGTACTGTTTGATCTGATGCCAACGCCTCATTTTTACAATCGCACCATTTGCCATCGACGGGTGTTCACGCCATTTTCTGGAGCTCCCACGTTCAACTACGCAATGGTTCTCTAGAACGTTTGTTCCGCGTACAACAATCTGGAGGGAACTTCCCGCCAAGGTTTTCCCTATGCACTATGACATTGGGTCCTTTAAGAAGGGTGTTATAAAATTTCTCAGGGGCCGGCAACGCCCCTGGTATTGTAAACGTCCATAGGCGACGGTAACCACTTTCCATTTAGTGGGTCGTCCACCTGTTTGCCTGCTACGGGCAATATATATATATATATATTTTACCAGTGCCTTTGACGGCGCCGACTGTCGCGGCCTTTGATTCGAGACAAAAACCGACAATGGTCGACTCGCTGCGAGCTACTTGCGCTGCGCTCGCGAGCCATGTCCATACTATGATTTTTGGTTACAGTAACTACAATGGTTTTGGTTATGGCTCGCAGGTGAGTACGCAGCTTTAGACCATATCTCCGCTCTACATCTAGAGTTGCCAGATGTCCGATTTTCGACCGGACAGTCCGGTTTTCTTTGATGTTTACCCGATCAAGGAAATCGTAATGAACCGAACACAAGATTCTCTGCATTTAAAGCAAATTTATTCATTATCTAGCGAACTTGAAACAGTACTCGAACCTTTCGTTCGACGCGCCGCCACGCCGAATTATGGCGTTTTATTTAATTATATTAAAGCTGCCACTTGCACTGAATCCAAAGATGCCATCTCAGGCAATAAAACTATATTAAAAGCATTCTGTACTAAATATATGGACAAGAAGATTGGCTCGTAATTTAGCATTAGATGCAAATTTAGTTTTCAGTAAATTTATATGTTAATAAAAAAAAACTGTCCAGTTTTTTCAG
Source organism: Dendrolimus houi (assembly GCA_039645545.1). Classification (NCBI taxonomy): domain Eukaryota; kingdom Metazoa; phylum Arthropoda; class Insecta; order Lepidoptera; family Lasiocampidae; genus Dendrolimus; species Dendrolimus houi. The sequence goes on along the minus strand of CM077127.1, from coordinate 4,090,445 downwards.
ACAAATCTGACAACCCTATCTACATCGGGCGCGAGAATGGTCAAACGCGAACCTAATAGGTTGGGGAAAATGTCTTTTCGCATATAATATGTATGAACTTGTAATAAGATCTCTTTGGCTATATCATTTGTATCTGGCTGGTTTTGGTATCATTAAAAAGTTTTAATTTTAAAGAAGACAATTCCAAATTCAAATTAGGAAAATGTGTGATTTTCATTTGTTTTTCTTATTGTTAAAATGAGTGAATCTAATGAAGAAATTCGATACATTTTAAAATTTTACTACAAAAAAGGTAAAAATGTAACACAAGCCGCGAAAAAAAATGTGATGTTTATGGACCTAATGCAGTATCTGTGAGAGTAGCGCAAATTTGGTTTAAGCGTTCTCAATCTGGAAATTTTGAAAAGATCAAAGATTCACGTCGCTCTGGTAGCCCCGTTACGGACAAAATTGATGACATTTTTGAAAAAGTGGAGCAAGATCGGCATATTAGTAGTTAAGATGTAGCTGGAGAACTGGGAATTAACCACAAAACGGTTTTGGCGCATTTGGAAAAAGCTGGGTACACAAAAAAGCTCAATATTTGGCTGCCTCATGAGCTCACTGAAAGAAACCTAATGAACCGTGTACTCATTTGTGATTCTTTATTACAACGTAATGAAACCGAACCATTTTTGAAGAAGCTGATAACTGCTGATGAAAAGTGGATCACGTACGACAAGAACGTGCGAAAAAGATCGTGGTCAAAGGCCGGTCAGGCTTCACAGACTGTGGCGACACCCGGGTTAAATCGCAACAAGGTGATGCTATGTGTATGGTGGGATTGGAAGGGCATTATTCATTATGAGCTGTTCTCGCCAGGCAGGACCATAGATTCTGAACTGTACTGCGAACAACTGATGAGATTAAAGCAAAAAGTTGTCAGAAAGCGGCCGGAATTAATCAACAGAAGGGATGTGGTTTTTTACCATGATAGCGCTAGATCTCACACATCTTTAGCCACTCAGCAAAAATTACGAGAGTTTGGCTGGGAGGTGTTAATGCATCCGCCGTATAGTCCTGACCTTGCACCTTCAGATTTTCACCTGTTTCGGTCTCTGCACAATTCCTTAGGCAGTGTCAGGTTAACATCACGAGAGGACTGCCAAAACCACTTGTCGCAGTTTTTCGATCAGAAGCCCCAAAATTTTTATAGCAATGGGATCACGTCCCTACCTACAAGATGGCAAAAAGTTATCCAACAAAATGGTACCTACAAACTTTAGTCAAACATAAATAAACTTTATAAAAAAACCTTTTGAATTTTTATATAAAACGCGAAGAAACTTTTTCCCCAACTAATACTAATATACTGTAATTATAAAAATCTCTGGTCTTTCCTTGGTATTGTCCAAGTTACATTGGGTTGTCCAAATACGTATTTTCCTTTCATACTAATGTACGGTGATACAATTAATTAGGATAATCTTCTCATGTATTATACTCATACAATATACAGAAAAAGGAAACAAAGAATTTATTTGCTAGGAAAGCGACAGTAAAAGGATTTAGATATATTTATACATTACTATGGTTAAATTTAATATGTTGTGCGCTGCATTTCCAAGAAATGACGTCGCCAACTCAGAATAAAGCTGTGTTGGAATTTCCTCTAGCACAGCGCTGACTTTCACTACCAACCCTGCCTAATTGATTAATATTTAACTCATCGTGAATAATTAACATATATACGTATGTCTAAGGCGGCTTGGCGGGCTTGACACATCGGCTATCTCGATGTGCAGGTTTCATCGCGATCTTTTCCTTCACCGTTGTTGACACGTGGTAATTGTCAACAACTGCCTAAGTGGTGCATGCGATCCAGCCAAGATTTGAATCCGCGCCTTTTGAGTTCGGGACGCGTGCGCTAGCCATTACGCTACCACGACGTCAAGAGTTATTTATTGTAAAAAAATATAACGGCTGTAAATAGATTATATTAAAAATATAGATTTGAGGTAAGTGTATGATAATAATTGATAGGACTTTCCAGTGATAACGAAAAATAACATGTTTATCAATTGATTTGTCATCTTAAAAGTCGGTCAGAAGAACAATTTCTCGAAAGAATGTATAATCAAACATTGTTTACAATAATATTTTGGATTTTGGCGATATTTTTCTTGCTAAGCGGTCCTATCAGTGTGTAAAAAATTTGTGATTTGTTATTAAGTTGTTATTTAGTAAAAGGACCACATAGATATTTACAAATCGTCTTATGGATTTAATTTATTTGTATTTTGCTAAGCTGTGACGACTTATATATTAACAGCCGTGGGACTTTTATGGGCTGTTGTTTTCGTACTTCCTAGTTTTTCAGGACAACCGACAGTATACCCGCCACGCTTGGCCAAGGCGGCATGGCGGGTTTGACACATCGGCTATTTCGATGTACATACAGACTTTATCACGATGTTTCCCTTCACCGCCAACACGTGATATTTGTTATAATATTCACTTTAGGCCAGAAAAAATCCTAAGAGATGTATGCTTTTCCAGTTAGGATACGAACCTGTATCATTTGAATTTGGGAGACAAGTGCGTTAAACACTAAGCTATCACGACTTGATGCTCATACTTCGTATAACAAATAATAATAAATAATTAATAAGTGTTCGTTTAACTTAGAGCAATGAATGGACAAATACATTTCGGTGTAAAAAAAACCCAAGATGATAAAAAACTTTGCTTATCATGGCGTATCTCTCGATGATTACCTATCCAACCCAACTAGGATACAAAATAAAATTTGTCGTGTGTGTATTAAAATACCTATATACGAAAAGTGTTTAAAATAAGGTCATAATCATAACATATTAAGCGTTTAAATTGGAATAAATTGATAGTGTCGTATTACAACTAGCACAGTGTCTGTCATCGCTCTATTATATGTTATATTTAACACTACACGAACATAATATGATTACCCTGCTGTTCTCTTTGCTTGGTATAGAATAGATCCGCTAAAATATGGAATTATTAATTACTAACGTTTTCGCCGCGTGAAATCTAGGCAGTAGCTCTATGTGACGTACAAAGTCTAATTAGGTGTTTTATATATATAAACGTTCAATACTTTAGATTCTTGTTCAATTCACTATTGATTTTTTTGTAAACTAATATTTCCAAAAAGGCAATTTTAGTCCATCCCACGGAAAACGTCATTTATTGGGATAGAAAGTATCCCAAGTTACGCCCGTGATATAACTTTGCTTCATCTCGAATTTCATTTAAATCCGTCCAGTAGTTTTCACGGGATGCTCTAACAAACAGAAAGACAGACAGAAAATATTCTAAAAATTGCATTTTCGGAATCTCTTGGTCCGAATTAGCCCCTGACTTTTTTCACATTTTTAAACGCAATTTACAAACTCGAACCATTTACAGATTTATTATAGTATAGATAGAAGTATTCTTTGGCCCGGTAATTAATGTAGAGAGAGGTAGAACCATGCTATAATCATTATTATTATCTTGATTACAGTTTTAGGGCCAGCTCAATCGGTGTGATACCATGCTCTCACAGAAAATCGATGTCAAACGATTAGCCTCGAGCCTAATAGTGTTTCGTACGATGAGTGATGGCGATGACCCACTTCCGCTATTTCATCTTCCCTATCCGATTCCTCCTGTTTGATGCCTCTATCGCACCTCTCCTATCCTAATCCATCCCCTCTATCCCATCTTAACGGCAGGCACGGCATTGGCTTCACCCCTGGTGTTGCTAACGTCTATATGCGACGGTAACCACTTTAAATTATTAGTAATTAAGGAGGTGGCGGAGCGGGAGCGTGAGGGGATGTCCTTGCGCCACTCCCGAACTCCCAACGGAGGACGCGCCGACGCCAAAGGGCGGCCCAACCTTCGGCTGCCATAAGGGGGCGGCGCGTGGGGCCCCTTGGGGTATAGGGGTTCTCACTCACCTGCACATGTCGTCGAGATGAGAGCGTGAATGTGCCGTGCGCTCACTTCTCCCCTCCCGTGGGGCGCATTACAAACCGCCCCACGCCCGGACTAGACCTAGACGATGCCAGGGGATAAAAGTAGTCCCCGGCAGTGGATGAAGCCTGTGTGTGAGGCCCCCGCCTGCCAGGGCATCGCGGAGTTAGAACCGTCTCCCGTTATCCCGCAGCCCTGTTATAAGGCATAGGACAGAACACCTAACACCAGGTTTTAGTGGGTATCCTAAAAAAGGCACTAGTAGACCTAAAAAAATACTATTGCCACCCGAGTCGAGGATACTTGGTGTTCCGTCCTTCGCCTTAACGCAAGGCTACAGGTGCGTATGGTCTGACCACTTCGCGATGCCCTAGCAAGCGGTGGTCTAACGGCCTCATCCATTGCAGTTGGGATTCACGCCCCTGGCGTCTTCGTGCTCTCTATAATTTGAAGTGCCATTAGCGATAGTCTTTGTAAGTAATATTACTACGAACACAAATAACTTTTTCAGGATTCAGGATTCAGTTGGGCTGGACAGCATTCGGTAAGTTTCGTCAAGTCTTCTCGTCGACCATTCCGCAATCCTTGAAGACAAAAATCTTCGAGCAGTGCGTCCTCCCTGTCCTGACCTACGGAGCCGAGACATGAACACTGACGGCAGGATTGGTCCAGAAATTCCAAGTCGCTCAACGGGCTATGGAGCGAGCTATGTTGGGTATTTCTCTTATGGATAAAATTAGAAATGAAGATATCCGGAAGAGAACCAAGGTAACCGACATAGCTCGCAAAATAAGCAAGTTGAAGTGGCAGTGGGCTGGTCACGTCTGCCGCAGGACCGATGCCCGATGGAGCAGACGAGTCCTGGAGTGGAGACCGCGTCTCGGTAAACGTAGTGTTGGACGCCCTCCAGCCCGATGGACCGACGACCTGTGCAAGGTCGCCGGTAGGCGCTGGACGAGGAAGCCAGAGGACAGGGATGAGTGGCGCCGTCTTGGGGAGGCCTATGTCCAGCAGTGGACTGCAAATGGCTGACGATGATGAAATAACTTTTTAGTGTACTGGGACTCCTTGTCAGCGCCTTCACTGTCAGCGCGAACATGGCGCCAGTCAACAGGCATAAAAATAAAATAACAGCTTGTCCAGTGGTAATAATAGGCAGTGTTTTTATCGTCGTTGACTGTTTTGTCTGTGTTGCGGTTTTTCAGCACAGACACAGACGAAGTCTCAGGCGGCTGCCAGTAATTTTTTATCAAGTTTTAGGCGAGTTACTAAATGTTTATTACTTTATTTGTTCATGTAGTTTTAATACTTACAATAATGGGCTCTATGTAATTTGATGCTTGACCTCTTGACTCGACTAGGAATCGGAGAAGAACTATCTCCAAAAAATTGCAGTTATTTCTGTTTTCCTTGCACTATCGTAAATAACCTATCATATTGTAACGAGTTACGGGACTCGAATTAAAATGCCGTTGGAATTACTATAGAATTTATTAGAACTATACAAACACGTATAACACAGGTACAAATATAACTGAAAACAACTAGTGCAAACGTAATTTACGATTCAATAACACGCGCAAAGTCCGTCACTAACGTCTTGCTTCGCTTGTGACTATCGCTAGACTGTCTCTGCATTGGGGCATGGCTTTATACTGCACAATTACAATATGTCTCCCGGCCGCGCAGACTGAATTTATAAGAATCACACCTGGCTAATGACTACCATAAAAGATTACAACACACAATGGGATGTTTTTCTAATTACAAATTTCAAACACAAAGTAAACAAAAGAAGACGGTCATAAAAGCGCTTCAATGTTATTAGTTCAAACGACGCCGGCGGGTAATAAATGTACTTTATTTGCCCAAATTGTAACAATATTTAATACTAGGTTATGCCCGCGACTTCATACACGCTTGACTGGAAATTCTCCCGAGATTCCTGGGACACAAAGTGTCTCAGGATTTAAAAAAGAATGTAAGCAGGATTTAAAGAAGAATGTAAGCTATCGCTTTAGTGAAAATTGTATCGAAATAAGCAAATTTTTATGCACCCGAACAACTTCGAACCGCTTCCGAGAAAATTCCCGTGGGATTCCCGGAATAAAAGTACCACATTTTATTATATAAAATTTGCTATTGATGAGTGAAAAAATCACATTGGAATTCATTTTTTTTCAATCTGGCATTTTAAATAATTCCCAGAAAAATTCCCGCGGGATTACCGGGAAAAAAGTAGCTCAGATTTTAAGTCTAAGAATTTGCTGTCAATCATCGACAACCGCATCGAAATCAGCCAAGTAGTTTTTATATGAATCCCGAAAAACAGACACGAAACATAAAAAAAAATGCATTGTGTTCTCCATCGTTTATTAAAACGATGGAGAACACATCAGGGGTCAGAGAGGGTCAAAATAGACATTGACCCTTGCATAAATTCACAACAAGCTGAAAATTTACAGGCACGTAAGGGATACCATTCTAATGAAATCCTGAAAAGTCCCCATTAATTAACACTTATTTTTTGGGCTAATTTGACCGGGCTATTATATATTATATAGTGTTTCTAATTGTTTTTAACTGTAATGTAAAGACACGGTATGTTTATAATTTTACAATATTATAGATTTGTAGGATACACCGTTTGTTTATCCTTAAGATGTCATCATTACAATGCCGATAATTAATTCTGTCCCTTGACGGTTGTGTATCGACTGATAATATACTTACTGTACTTTATAGTACATTATATTAGCAAGTACCCTCACATACTACAAAATTCAACGAGCATTCCGAATGAAAATTACAAACCAAACAAACAGTATATATAGATAGCGTAACTTATGTTTGATATCACAAAACACACAGACAACGCTTATCATGTGACCTTGCGGGTGATTCATAATTTGAATTATGATAATTACTGTATAACTTTGCAATCTACATAATCCATCATAAAATAAGCTGTGAAAATTATTTAATTATATTCACTGTTTGTTTTTGCAAATATGTTACGCGCCGATTAACGTCAGATTTGAGTGAAATCTTTAATTAAGAAATTTCATGCCCAACTTAGGAATTATGGGATGCCGATAAGAATTCTCATCGCCTATATGATGGAGCTACTTTTTACCTTATTTTCTTGCCCTGGATAAAATCTGTCTCCTTACCAAATGTCAGTGAAGCCGTTTTGACATGAAAAGTTAACAAACAAACAGATTTGCTTTCGAATTTATAATATAACATGAATTATTGGCTGTGCTGCATCTATTGCCAATGACAGCTTCTTAGCACAACATGACAGGGTCTCTTCTTCACATTAAAGAAAAACTTATTCTTCGTCAGGCAACCGTTGTTCACTGCTGGACCTAGGTCTCCCCAAGTTTGCCCCACCTATCCCGACCTTTCGCTGTTCTCATCCAGCCCCTAGCAGATCGTCCGTAGTCTCCCCTCCAGAACTCATCTTGTTCCACCAGCCATCGGTCCTGCGACAAATGTGGCTGGTCCACTGCCACTTCAGCTTGCTAATTTTGCAAGCTATGTCGGTAACTTTTGTTCTCTTACGGATATCCTCATTTCTGAAATTATCCATAAGAGATACTCCCAACATAGCTGGCTCCATAGCCCGCTGAGCGACCTTCAGTTTCTGAACCTACCCCACAGTCAATGTCCACGACTCGGCACCCTACGTTATCACGTGTAGGACGCATTGCTCAAAGACTTTCGTCTTCAAGCATTGCGGAATAGTCGACGTAAAAACCCAATGGAGCTTTCCAAATGCTGCCAAACCTAACTGATTCCTTATGAGTCTTGATTTTTTTTAATTCTAGAATTACATGCAGCGGCAAAAGAGACCGTAACGTTGGCGGAGCAGCGGTTCGTGAGCAAACAGGACGAGTGGCAGTTCGACAGCAACTGGCAGGAAGTGCTGAACCATGCAATTATTAAGGTAATGTACACATTTCTAAAAATGGGGTAGTTAAAGTAGTAGTCACGTCAACTGAGAGACTTTATTATCTTGCAAAACGCAGAAGTTATGACGTCGTTGTTTAATCTGGTCAAATAATGTATTAATGATTGTTTAAACTGTTATATATATTTTAAAAGTAGGGTTATTTATATGAAAAATATATGAATATAATTTTATAATTGGTTTAATATATTGTCATCTACCCGATTCTACTATCTTTCATAGTTACAATAATTCGGATATGTTAACTGGTGTTAAATATTTTAAACATGATTAAAGTTATAAGGCCCAAATTATGAAACTCAAATACATTATTCAATAGCTCTCTAGGTATGAGTTAGGTATAGCTTCTGCAATGTATAAATATTGTATTAGTTTACTAATACATTGTCTATACATTGCAGAAGGCTAAGGTTTACCTTAGTACACAATGCTTTATATATTTATATTATACTAGCTGACCCGGCGAACTACGTACTGCCATATTTTCTGAATTCCTAAAAGACTTTGTTTCATGACATAAAAACAAAATCACCAAAATCGGTCTAGGTGATTAGCAGAATTCTAGAACCCGATCTCAGCGCCACCTATCGGTTCCAATTGTGAATCTAAACCATCCGGGGACCCATTCAAACACACAAAACAAATATCATCAAAATCGGTTCAGCCGTTTAGGACTTCACTGTCAACACAGGTACAGAAGAATCACATATATATATAGATGATGACTGTTAGGAAATAATAAGTGCCTACCTACAGGGCATTTTTATTTATCTTCGACATATAAGTGTTGTGCATTTGTCTTATTTATCATATAATCATGTAATAGTTCATATTTCTCAATAGGTTATGGATGCAGAGAAAAGAAAAGCAGAAAGTGGACGAGAACATCAAAAGAAAGCGGCTGCTTATATTTCAGCTGAGAGAAAGGTATTATATACTAGTGCTATATTTAATGTATATTATTATCTGTATATTAATATGCCATGCAAAATCTTTGTACCCCTTTTTACAAAAATTGCGCGGTCGGAGGAGTATGAAATTTCACACACACTTATAGTTTACATAGAGAAGAAACGACGAATGCTAATATTTTTTTTAAATTATGCATAAATAATAATAATACATTAAATCAATAAAAAAAACGTTACACACACTACCATGTATTTGACACAGACACGTATATATACTATTTTGTTTATTGTTGCCTTGGCGAAATCTGTGATTATAGAAGTATAGTCTTTGACAACAAATTATTATGGTCGAATTTCGACCACGGACCACCACTAATATGCATTAATAACATCATTCTGCTTCATATTTTGTCTATGAGATGACTTACGTTTTGCAAAAATCGTAATGATAAATTATATAATCATGAAACGGACCTAGTAGCCTAAATACTGAAAAAAGAAAGACCTCATAATGTCTTAAACAAAGTGGCTTATTATATGTTTTATTCTAATTCTAGGTGGCACAGCTAGAAGAGAACTTAAAACGGAACATAATCAAGTCCCGAATGTACTTTGAAGAGAAGAAGCTTTGTGACGAGCAACTGCAAACCCAGAACGAAAAGATTGAAAAATTACAGCGTCTCATCGCCGACGCAAAATACAGATATTCAAAGTCCTTGAAAGCATTAGAAGAAATTTCTGAAGAGATTCATAGACGACGTGGCGAATTCTTACCAGGTAAGGATATTCCTGTTGGCCCTAGGGAACCAGGTGTTGGAGCTGAAAGAGATCCTATCATAGACGAACTAAAATTGGATGAAAAAGACGAAGATTCCAGTCTCCAAGAGCTTAGACTACGCGTGAGAGAATTAGCTTTGAAACCTATAGATAAAGACATCGAGACAGACGAGGCATGGGCTTTGGAATTAAACGAAACAATAAATAAACTAGACCAATTATTAATGATGAAAGAAAACAACCAGCAAAAGCGATCCAAGTTCACAGCAACGAGTCCCAGAAATAACAGTGAACCAACAACTAGTGTAAAAGCAACCAAGTACGCTCAACCGCCAAGTGAAAGTTTTAAGGAGTCGAATCTTTCGCGAACAAAATCTAAGAGTCGAGAAATTGTCTTTGAGCATATTAATCCCCCGATTAGTAGAAGTGAGAAATCGAAAAGCATGATGTCGCTAGACGTGCTTGCTTTGGCAAGGGACACAAACATAATGGATCGGGAGTCTTATTTAAAGGCAGTGATAGAAGATAAATCTCCTACGGAAACATATACAGAGAGTAATTCGGACAGAAATGACAGTCCTGATGAGATATTGATGGTGGAATGTGATTCGAGTGACTCTACTCAGAATCCAGTCATCAGAATGACAAGCTCCACTATTTCGGACAGTGATAACAGTTGAATTTAAAGTTTTTAATAAAACAGTTTTCATAATGTCTAAGGACTTACATATATCACTTGGTTGAATGTTCAGGGAATTTCAACCTAAAATACACTCGTACTAAACTTGCATTTCTTTAATTAACTGGTCGTATTTAAATAGTAACTTAACGTAATATACAAAAATAGATGAGATTAACCAAATAATTTTAGAGAAAAAAACATTTAAACATTCAAATCTCTGCTGAAGAATTTGCTTTTTGAGCTATACCTGTTTATCTTGAGCAACGATATATGTATTTAGTCATTTTGAAATCTGCTTTAAACAAGATTTTAAAATCGATTAGTTTGAAACAAAGACTCGTCTACAGTTGAGCTTTTATTGAAAAACACAATTTTTCACACATGATTCATTCTTAAATCATAATGTTATAAAAAAATTGTGGCTTCAATTTAATTGGTACTTTTCTGATCTGTTTACATGATATTAATACACTAAAGGTTGTTTTATAAAATCGTTTCGTATTACATACAAGTTTTGCTTTGCGAATTAGGTAATTGTATAAGTTTTCATTTGATTATGTGAAATAATTTAATTAAGAATGTCTTTGTATACTGATGACATGAATGTTGTATTGTGAAATGTTTCTTTTATTGATTATGTTGACTATATTAGCTGTTTTAGTGCTCTATCCAATATTGAATTTATCAAATTGTTTCACGATAAAAAAATCCCTTTCAAAAATTGAGTTAAACACACTTCATTAACAATAGCTTTTCCAAGTACAGTTTATAATTTAACGTAATGCCCCTGCTCCACCTGCATTAGTGTTAGTGTGTATGTCCAAATGCGTCTTATTTATAGCGTTAAAATTTTAAATCTCAAACTCATTCCTAAACTTGCGACATTCAATTTTTGTATGTAATATATTTTCTAATATACAGTGTAAACTCTATATAACGACACTGAAGGGGGGACTATGCATTTTATGGTGTTATAGAGAGTCGTTGTTAAATGGAGAGAAGTCTCTATTATTTTTGTCTGATGTCTTTTGCTGCACCAGTAATTTTGTTGTATATTTTACTTATTTTGTTCATATCTTGCGATATTGAGGCATCTTTATGATAAAGGAAGTACTTAGAAATTTCGGTATGTATGATGCCGACAGTCGAGTTTATTACAGGCTAGGACAATAAAGCGATAAAAGAACATACACAGCTGCGCAGCTTTTACTAATTTTGGCAACTTAAAAGATACTTTTTATTACTATATTGTTGTCGTTATTTAGAGTGGGTGTAATGCTATATAGAGTGTATCATTGTATGGAAGACAAACTAAACCAACCAAAGCCAAGTGATTTCGACGCTTAAGAGAGTTTGTCGTTAAATCGAGTGACGTTGCATGGAGTTTTTTACACTGTATTTGTATTGTGTGTCGAAATTGGAAATAATAAATTTCTTTTTTTAAGTGTCATTAACAATGTCGTACCACAAATAACGCATTAAACCCTATATCTGCGTAACATAGTCACTAATACTGATATTATTCCAGGAGTGGCAGGGGCGTAAAAGTTGAATGAGGCCAATGGAGCACAAAAACAGCCTAAAGTTATTTTCGATACAGCATTCAAATATTTCTCACTCGTGGTGTTATGTCAATTGTGAATGTACGAATGAATATGTCTTTCAATTGAAATCTAAAACGTTGTGAAATGTGATGTCGAATTTTCGTATATTAGGTCTGTTATATTAGTTTACGGCACAGTTGAATAGTGTACCAGTTATGAAACGAATGTACTTGCGTAGAGCAACGGCGGGTAACGCGCTTAATTTGTGTGCTCGGGAGCTGAGGGCAGATTAGTCCGTGTATATCGCGAGCAAGTTTTATAGACCGAGATCTGGCTGCAAGATTACTACTACGCACTTGTAAATAGATGATTACATAATAACCACAATTGTTATTTTTCTTCTTTGACAACCCTTTCACATTTGCAACTGATAGCGTAAGTACAAGGGCGGCGGTGTCGTCCAACATCAAAGGCGTGATTTCACTGGTAGATTGTTCAACTGTGTTTACGGACTGTTCTAACCAGTGTTGCCAACCTCAAGAAACTAAAAACCAACAGCTCACCAATAAAACAGTAGGTAAGGAAAAAAGGCAATTTCATATTTTTCTCATATCATTAAAACAATCACCTACTTTTATTAGTTACCAGGATTGTTATATTATAATATTGATCACGATATTATAAAAAACAGAAATCAAAGTAAAACTATTTTCCACTTTCATCCTCAATTGCCTCATCATCAGTATTTTCAGACTCATTTTCCTTTTTAAAATCGTACATGTTTTTGTTAAATTTCTTCATGTACCTTTCTGTGGCTTCAAATGAGTAGCAATCGGTTATTTCGGTCGATATTCTGTTGCGTAATTTGGTTTTCATAATATTTATAGCTGAAAATAATCTTTCTTTTAAAAAAAATATTTGCATAGGTGGCGTTGAAAGCTAATTTAAAAACAGTAAAAATTAGGAATGAAACAGAAAACAGGGGTATCAATGTGAAAATAGCAAAACTACTGTTAAAACAGTAGGGGTGTTGACACTGGTTCTAACACTATTTCAAACCGTTCAAAAACACTCGGGCGTGTGCGCACTATAATTGTTTAATTCGAAAAACTACTACGCATGCGTTTGGCAGTAACAAACAAATTCGGTTATGTGATGTTTGTTACATACTGTGTATATTCTAACTATTTGAAACATGCAACGCAATTCATCACAGTACGTCACTTGATTATAAAAAAAATATTATATAATTATGGAGGGTAGGAATAAGGAGAACCGTCTTGTAAGGGGGACAAGTTGAAAGGGTGTCCACCTGTAAAAGGCAAGTTGTTGTTCGAAGACTCACCGAAATAGCGATAGCATATAAAATGGAATTGATATGAATTTAGCAGCAGTTATAAACAGAGTGAAGTGTGCCGACTCTTTAAAATTGCATTAATTTTTTAATAATATTTTCTATTTACAAATACGTAGGTGCTTGAAAATCATATATAATTATATTCCACGATGTTTGTCTATGTTATAAAAATATTTAAAAAATGCGCTATAAGAAAGCGGAAGTCTTTCTTTCCTTCTTTAATTTACTATCCTGCTCTAGTAATTTTTGGTGCTGTTTTTTAAATCTTTCCACTTTCTATTATAGTTCCACCTAATGGGACACTTTGATACACTGAGATGCTCCTCCTTCATTCTATCCTCCATAGATAGAACGAAATCTTCGATAGTTTGTGTTGGCCCAGTAAAAAATCAAATTGTCTTGAAGCTAATTTACCAACTAATATTAATATTAACATATATTTATAAGTTTATTTGTTTGAGCCATATCTTTCCACCGACGTAGCTCAGAAATTATCAACATTTATTTCTTAACTATGGTGTTCCCTGCGGCTTCTCCTGCTTGAATTTCAAACCCTTATCCGTTAAGACTTTAAAAATATTAACTATACTGTTTTATATCCATTGTTAAAAATCCACTCGCATCCAAGTCCGTGAAAAGGGAATAAACATAAACTTTTACATTGTAGTAAAGTAAGGATGTTAACGTTAAGGATTAAGAATGTTGTCTATGGTTATAAATTTGTAATGCAGTCGACTCAAATAGCTTATCTATGACATATTGAAATGTAAAGAATGAGTTTAGTAATCCTGTTTTGTCTACTTCAGTATGTTGGGAGTATAACAAATATTTTAATGGAAGGAACGAAGGAATAGAATGGAGGAACATGTCAACTTTTCCTCGTCAAGCACTAACAAGCCTAATAATGTCTGGCGAGAACAGAGCTCATGTCACTCCCAATTTCGGTTTCAGCCAAGCTGTAGGTGACTAAAGCCAAGGAACTAAATTCTTATGGCAGCTGAAAGAGTCACATCTTAAAAAACGGTTGAAACATTTCCGTAAAAACATTTCTTGGCTATATTAACCCAATGTATTGTATAGTCAAGGTGGGGAAGTCCGTCAGTGGGGGAACTCCTGGAACGGAGAAAGAATACAATTTCCTGCGGCCAGGCGGCCTGTCGTAAGAAGCGACTAAACAACCCACAGACAGGTGGTAGGGTATTTGTAGACTGGATGGCGACCACCCCTGGAGGAGAGTATGCCGCTATAACAACCTTACGTTGTGTTCCGGCATCAGTGACCGGGTTCCAGTCTCCTTTAAGAGAGCAGCAGCGCATTTGTAGCACCTTCGGTGTTGCAAATGTCCATAGGCGACGGTAACCACTTTCCATCAAGTGGGCCGTCTGCCTGTCTGCTGAACTCGTGCAATAAAAAAAATAAACTTACACCTCTCGTTATTTCCGTGTTTAAATAGCAATGAAGACAAAAGACCTGTTAGTAAAGCGAAGACACCATTTAATTCTATATTAAAATTGTAGTTGACGTTAAATTTCGTATATAAAGGTAAAACACGAAACGTGTAAGAACTTACCCCACTGCCTATTATCTTTATCTTATTACCTTTACTATAAGATATAATACATAATTCTAAAAATAAAACTACCCACCAAAACTATGGAAAAGAACAACAATCGTCCAGCAAAAGTAATTTGTAACAAAATGCAATCACAGTTGGCGCCGCCAGTCCGAATAAGAGAAGATTACAATTAAAACAATTGTAGCAGCGAGAGGGTAGGTTCAATTATACTTCAAATGGCAGCCAGTAGTATTCGCTGTAGAGTGCTGATTTGAACTGAAGCGAGCTAATTTATTTTGGAAACGGTAACCTTAATTACAAATATTAACAAGTCGTATAGCTAGTACAATATAAAGCACAATGTGTGAGCAGGACGGATAATGTGCGAGCGAGATAGAGCAACTATTAATATGTGCGCTCCTCCCGCGTTGCGCTAGCCAGTAATTCGTTATCCACTGCGATGACTAGACGTATGCAGCTCCCTTCTCCCTTACATTCAATTCTCGTATGTATTATTCCCCGTTTACGATAACTCGACGCGCTGGGTTGCCAATATTCAAAAACATTATCCCCTAAAGGCAGAGTCAAAAACATTTAAAATCGCGATAATCACTAGGAAATTCCGACATAAACAACAATATTTGTAACTTATTTTACAACAATATTAAGTGATGTTTATTTTTAAAATTTTGTAACCCCGCGCTTCAAGTTATCGTGAACGGGGAATATTATTTGTTTGTTTGTGGGAAGTAATCTCTGGAACTACTGAACCGTTTTTGAAATTTTTTTCTCCAGTTGAAAGCTACATTGTTCCCATAATGACATAAACTATATTTCATTGTGTTTATTTTTTTAATGACGCCCTGGTAAGCGGACACGGGTCAGCTAGATTTCTATAAATACAAACTCGTGTTACGTCCTTAGTTTTCCTCTTGCATCGATGTCATCCTACAAGTTACCGAAAGAGTATTAAATTACTTGATTAAAACGTAATCAGAATAAGGCTTTATCAAAACGGTTGTCATTATAGAAGAATATTTGGAATGACATCCCAGTATAGTACCCGGCACATATCTTGAGCGGCCGGCGGGATAGGAGAGATCGCTTTGCGCAATGAGCGTGGTCAATGTGATACGATTTAAACCACATATGGATAACGTTACAATTTCACTAAGCGATTCTCCAAAGACGACCGCTCTAGGCCCTCTGGTGACGCTCAATGTCATTGCAAATTGATGTTTTTACTGGGCGATTGGTATTTTTTAGTTTTCTTCTGCCGTGAATGAACCATTTAAATTGAAACAGAAACAGCTGAAACGAAAGACTGTATATGGTTGGTACTTAGAAGGCTGTAGAATATTTATTATAAGTACTACTTAGTTGCTAACATATTTTAAATTTTGTTAAATCTCTATTTTACTAATCAAGTTTTCAATCTGAATGCATTGAGAGGTATGTTCGGTTAAAAAACCTCCTTGGGAACATTTCATGATGACGACACAACCGTTCGTGTCATGAACTTTTTAACTACCTTCGTGTTGCGTGCCCACTGTTAGGCAATAGTAAAATCCCTAATTTTCCACTGGTTAAGTTGCCTGTGAAATATAATGAAGTATACACTAAAAAATATTTTTTAGTGTATACTTCAATTTACGAAAATTAGTCCGGCATTCAAGGGGTTTAATCCGCTTTGTAATTCCTGTATAATTAGTAGCTATTAAAACAGACTTTAAATTGTTATATACTCTAACAATGAGGGTCCTCTAACATACTCATTAATTAAGGCAAATATTTTATAGTTTTAAAATTTGTTTAACAAATTAAAAATTAAGAGAATTAAATTGTACTAAACATATTGAATTATTTTCCAAAATTGTAACTAATAATTAAATTTAATTAATGATGATAGAAAGGAAGTCAAATAAAATATATAAATACATTGCTAAAATTTGCATTTGCAAAATTAGTTTTCATGCAACAAAATACTATAAAACAGTATCACAATCATGAAAAAAATTTAAAAATAAGATTTATGAAATTCTCAAAATATACTTGATGGTTGTTTTTTTTGGGTTAGTGTAAATTATGTCACGTATGGTTTTACTCTAAAATTCGCTAGTCATCAAAACTGCACAAACATACTTCTCACACAGATATTTGTCTGTATTAATTTATTAATGTATTGCAATTATAAATATATGTGGGATATGATTAGCACTGAAACGCCGTCTTTGTGTACCTACTTAATAGCAATGTGTTGTCCCGCTATCACTAAATTGTACGTTATATACACGTTATAAATGTTTTTATTGTATACATTTTTGTTTTATTTCACTCCCCAATGAAATGTTAGGTTTGAGAAGTTAGAGATTTATTTCGTTTTAATATAATATGATACAAAGATCTAGATGGAAGAAATGTTTTAGGCGCCTGATCTAACAAGCTACCAATTCTCTCTGACAGCGTTCCACTACGTGAAGAAAGCATCCTTAACGATAATAAAACTACTTTCAACTGTTTTAAGTGCAGTATTTTATTTGATTTTGACTCCGACGTTTCGACCACTTTTCAGTGGCCGTGATCACGGAAGACAAAGATGTCGAGTGTCAATGAGTATTATTAGTTTTTATTTAGCCTACCACCAACTTGAGACGTCGGAATAAAAATTAAATAAAATGCCGCGCCTAAAACCGTTAAAACGTAATTGTATTACGTGTAATAGTCGTGAAAACTTAAGCAAGTTATCCTTCATGATATTGTTACATCACACATAAAATATGTTATAAATGTAGACCCGGCGCGGATCTTACGCAATCGGCAGAATATTGGATCGCTTAGCGCATTTAGCGTAGCCAACGTGATGCGATTCATCGACTTAATTATCGATATTATGTTTATTTATTTTATTTAGGTTTATGGCCTGGCAGCTACGCCTTGAAGCCAGATCTTAGATTATAATGTAGTTTCTTCATTTTCTTAAGCCGATGTGAAGCACAGCTGAACTGTAGGTTATCCGCTGGTGCCATTCAATGGAGTTTTTGTGACAACTCAAAAGGCCACATTCGACTGTACAGTTCACATTTCTCACAAAACACAATTACTGTTCAAAAACTATCAATATCCTACAAAACTGTTGTTCATTTTAGAACAATTTTACACATTTTTAGAAAATAAAACTGTACAGCATCACACCCTTCAGTTCCCGCCAAAAACTCCCAATATTATGTTCTATTTCTTTACTCGAGAGGGACAATACCTCTTACTTCGATGAGGATTACAAAATTTCGCTTGGGCGCAGGGCAAGGCCACCTAATACTATAATAAAAAACAACAGTCACATTTCAATAATACAATTTATTTCTTTAAAAATAAGGAGTTTTTTTTTCCTCCTAACACGGAACATAATCTAATATACATATCGCACGATCAATTTACTATTTTATTTACAATAGGGGAAGGCACTTCTAACGAGTGGATTATCTATGCACAAAGTACACTTATTAAAAATAAATACATTTATTGGAATAATATTTTTACAAAAGTATTGATATTTTCATTTAATTGTATAGGATATTCTCTTTTGTACATATATTGAAAGCAAAAATAAATATATGATAGAAAAACTACAATCACCACCAACCTCCTTAGCCAACATTTTCCAACATGGTTTCACTTAGCTACGTGCAATAAAATTGAAATACACATCGTGGCCTAGTGCTAAAAAGGTCAAAATTTTCGTAAGATATAAGATTTTTCTGTCTATCCAAAGCCATAAAGTTTGAAATAAAAAATAATAATACTGACCATTACAAATGTCATTGTTAGGATTTCTTGTCATTCTGTATTGGAAAAATAAATGGATTACTGTGTTAGAAAAATAACGACAAGTTTCATTTTTAACAAATCGTAACAAGTTATTTTATGCAAGATATTAAGAAATCTTATTTTTTTTTCTGTAGCCATATTTACTGTTATTATATGTAGGACTACAAAATAAAAAGAATAATAAGATTAAAAGATTATTCAGTGTTTTTATTTTTATTAAACGGCATGAAACGGCACTTTATGACCTTTTCACATAGTAATCTTTTGAAAGAATTTTGATAAACATACGCCTTGTAGCAAAAATAAATCATACTTTTCGAATAATTTGGCATTTCTTGGGAAAACGTACTTCGACTCCTTTAGCACCAGTCTAGTTATAAATTAAAAAAAGCAAAATGTGTCTCAAATAATTATTATCATAGAATATGATTATAAATATTGTATTAGTTTAAACTCTTCACTACCTATATAAGAATAAAAACCACATCAATAATGAAATATTTAACAAACAATTTGAATATGAACAACAATGATTGTCTGGAAGTAGTCGCTAATAGCGATAAGACCTCCCTAATCGTATTGTTAACTTTTCTATCTTTTAACACACAATCATATTCAATCATGTTGACAGAACACTGTCATAACAATATAAATATGCTGATAGAAACTAAAGACTTACAAATTAATTTCACCATGTGCAATACTGAAAGTTGAAGAGATTACTAACTGAAAAAAGCAATATTACAAAACCTATAGTTGATTTTCTTTATCAACAAATTGCTTGTAGTACGTGTTTCGTTAAAGCGCCATCTAGTACATAATAGCTAAAGTAGATAATCGAGAACACATTTGTGTCCGATCTAATTAAATAGATGGCGCTTAACAGCTATAAGAAAGGGTCGGTAAAACAACTAGCCTGTAGATAAAACAGTCCACGCCGTTACATTACATCCATCTGCTACCAGTTCGCTCACGATACGTCCACCATTTTCTCATTTATTAAGAAACATAAGCAATTCACAACACTTATTCATTGCATCATCACGCCGCCGTATCGGATTCCACGAAAACTACACACCATAAATCTATGAAGGATCCACGCGGATACAATTTTTTCATACAAAACCTTCCGTTGCACAGCGATTACAGGTCATAGAGAGATGTCATAAAGTTTGGCGCGGTCTATAACATATTTAAAGATTTATTTTAAAATACACATTTAAAATGTATGAAGTCAAACAATACGAACAAGTGATTATATACACAATGTTGGCAAAATAAATAATTTCAAAATATTTATCTTCAATCATAATCAATCTCAATCTGTACAAGTTTGGCGGGTTACAAACATCGTCATTTACGATGCCTCTTTTATCACACATAATTGTTAATCCCAGTTTCAACATTCATACACATTTCGGTAAAGAAATCAATAATTATTCTCGTGTTACCGTTAGTCGTACAAGATAGAACTTTTACTCGTTTTAAGTAAAAACTTTTTTGACAATATCAGGTCTATCTAAAAGAAACAAATATAATTTCACCCAGAATGTAATATGCGAGGTAAGAAAAATATAAAATAAATATTGAAAGATAAAAATTAGAGATACCACGAATAGTTTGGCCCAATATCGAATATTCGGCTACCGAATTTTCGGCGTAAGATATGTGCAATTCGCGCGTAGCAGATTAGTATTGAAGCAATAATTTGTGAAGTATTTTTATACCTTCTCGCGAATGATAGATACAGATAATTAAAACTATGTTTTAACGGTTTTAAGTGCGATTTTAATTTATTTGTTATTATTTATTTATTTGGTATTTCATTCTAACATTTTAAAACCTGGCCGAAACGTATTATTAAAATATAAAAAATATTGAAATTAATAAAAACATTGCTAAAACGTAGTTTAAAAAAAAACTGTCTATGACGAGAGATAAGTAGGGTGGCGCGGAGAAGTCTTAAAAAAACAATTTTCTAAGACTAGTTTATTGCTTGACAGTTCTTACAAGACTAACTTAATTATAATTTAATTGTTATAAACTACTTTAACTTAAAATCTAATTATTAACCTAAACGATGACAAAGCGCTGCCTGGTCAGCACTTTCGTAGGCAATCGCCCGAGGCAAACGCAGGCCGGGCGATTGCCTAACTCGGTTTGTCTGGTTTTTTCCGCAAAAATTAAAAATTCTGCAGTAAGTGAAATTAACAATATATATTTTGGAGTATTATAACAATATTAACCCGTTTACATAATAATAAATCATTAAAGCAACCTCCATAACTGTTTCGAAGTTATTAAATAAATACAACAAACATTTTAAAACATCCTAATGACAAGACATGTCAAGAAAAAACATCGAAGAAAAACCCCGAGTATTAAACAACAACGGATTTTTATTATACAAATAACGAATTAGACTACTAGGATCAAGCAGACAACATGAGGAGCCGCAGACACGCACGCCCACCACCTGCTGTGCCCGCCACGCCTGTCTCCACGCCTCGGTCGTCGTCAATAGAAGAAGACTTCTTCACACCGGCGGCCCCGCGACGAAGACCTGCGCGAGGCCGAGGACGGCCGCCGTCGGCACGCTTGGGGCCTGCGGGACGTATGCCGCGCCCGGCCTCCGTAACCGCATGCGATGGACTCAACAAATGAATGAGAACGTCATGCGAGCGTACTACGAGGCAACAGATGCAGGAATCCACCTCACTGCGTATCGTGACCGCACGTTGTCTGTTTCAGATCCTTCAGTCAGATACCAATCGTCACGGCACAGCGCTTATCCTTCTTTCATAACTTTTTATGAAAATATGTGCATTTTGAGCAATATATGCTTTTTTTAACGATTTGGTATTCGGCCGAATACTAAATAGCAGCCGAATATTCGTGGCATCTCTAATAACAAATCCCCTTATTAAATAATAACTATCAGACTATTGAAATAAATTAAAAAGGTAAATATTCAAAATACACAGCAACATTAAAAAAAAGAATACATAATTTTCTAAAATGATTTATGTCGTAGTACTTATGTATTAAATATAATTTAAAAAACTGTAATTGATAATATACGGCGTCGACACGATCAGAGTACACTCGAACCGAGTGCACTCGGATAGCCCCTCGTATCGTGGCGAGTGGCAATCCGACTGAGCTCGGACAACGCCATCTAAACCAAATACACTCGGAGCATGCTTAACTTTTACGATTCTACTTAGGCTGTTGCGTTTTTAGTAAAAAAAAATGGTGTCTATGACGGATATCTTTAACGTTGGAAGTCTACTTGAAAATTGATTGGTACGAGTGAAAACAGCTAACCATATCCACTCGTATGAACTAATTCCTTAAGAGTGCACTCGGAACGAGCAGACTGTGTACGTATCAACGCGGCTTTAAGGTTAATAATACAGACGTTTTCAATATAACATTTCAGACCTAATGTATAAAATAAATAAACATTTCATAACTCTAAAATGATTATTCGACCCGCTATATAATTAAAACTTACTAACGGTCTTATTCATAGAGATTTAGAGTAAGTTTGAACGTTTGTTTAAGAACCATAAAGAAGCGTTCAAACTTACTCTAACTCTCTATGAATAGGACCGTAAATGTGCTATATTTCACCTATTGAATATGCAATATTATTTAAATGCATCCCAAATTCAATTATGTAAATCAACTATTTGGAAAAACAAAACCATAACATGTTAAATAAATTCCACCAAGCAGTGTTAAAATATAACCTATATTCATACCATAAACAATAAAAAGGTAACATTCTATTCGACTATTTAATTGGAAATTCCAACAAAATTCTAATATTACTATAAGAAACCGGTAGACGTTGTCCTGCCAGTGTATACTTATTTTGTCTATACTTTTTTTAAATTACCTTTTTTTCATGTAGTTATACTCAAATACAGTAGATGTTCATTTTATGGTGGGTAGAAGTAAGGAGAACCGTCTTATATTGGGCATAAGTTCAAAGAGTATCCACCTGTAAACAGCAAGTTATTGTTCGAAGACTCACTGAAATAGCGATAGCGTAGCAAATAGAATTGATGTGAATTTAGCTGCAGTTATAAGCAGAGTGAAGTGCGCCGAGTTGAAAAATTTAATATCTTTGATGACTTTCTTTAAAATTTCATTATTTTTTTAATATTATTTACTATTTACAAATAACTAGGTGCTTGAAAATCATATATATGTATTATATTCCATATATTATTCCACATATTCCAATTATATTCCATAACGATGTTTGTCTGTTATAATAATTTAAAAAATGCGCTATAACAAAGCGGAAGTTTTCCTTTCCTTTAATTGACTATATTACTCTAATAATTCTTGGCGCTGTTTTTAAAATCTTTACACTTGCTACCACGGCGCCACCTAAATTGGCTGCTTTTCAACGGACACTTTTTGTTACATCGAGATGTGCCCTCCTTATTTCTACCCTCCATAGTTCATTTGCAAGCTTTTGATAGTAAATCTGATTTATACACATTTATATGTTGTTGGAAATTATATGACAAACAACTTTGTACGTTATATGCAATAAATGCGTAATATTTTGAATCGAATGTAACAATCTGATCACAAGCAATCTACGTATATTGAACCAGTACTATCATGTATAGTATAGTCAAGTATATACCAGTATATTTTCAACCATAAGCTGTATTTAAGAACATGTAAGCTCGTCGGGCCTCATAAGTTCTGGAAGGCTGTATTCATCAAAATTCATCATGGCATGGCATGAATATGTGGGTATGTTTATGAATTTAATTAATTTCTTTTATGATTTTCAACAACTTTACTTTTCTAATCCAACGAGATAATGTATCTATTGCGTAAATAACAATTATCACTAATTACGTTATAATTCAATTTGATTAAGGCAATGGATAGTGATTCGTCTTAGACTTGGTGCGCTGGCTACCGTTCCCAAGAAGAGGTTTATTTTTCGTCCTCATATGGCCAACCTCGCTTCCATAGACACGACGCTACGCTAGAGTGACATTGACAATATATCATTCTTGACAGTGACATTCCAATGATTCGTCTACAAATATGAATTCGGATATATTTAAGTAAACAATAATAAGATTTATAAACACCAACATAAAAGTGGCAACCCATAAGTCTAGATAGCAAAAAAAACGGAATATACAATGTAAAACGTATTTCATGTAAAAAGAAACAAGCAAAGGAAGTTCAAAAACCGAAAACGAATGATTTGTTTTCACGATATATTTTTGAGAATAAGCCTTTTGGAACTAACATAAGTAACTCTTTAGTTCAGCGGTTCTCAACCACCGTGTCACGACACATTCGCAAAGCACCTGTCTATTATGCCGCGAGATTTACAAATACGACTGTTTTATCTTGTCTTTCATGTATATGTGGAATGTGTCCAAAGTAACAAACTTAGAAATGAACATTTATTTAATTTAGGCTGGTGCAACAGTATTTTGGCAAAGCCAAAAACTCTCTCAACACTCTTCCAATAAAGAAATTACATACATCATGCATATAAGTTGATTGTTAATCATTATTAAGGCAACATAGCCTAGTTGTGGCTAAGCCTTTAGGAAGAATTAAAAAAAAGGTAACTTGCGTTTATTTGAAATTACTTAAAATCTAATCGCAAATATACAACTGCTGCCATTCTGCAATGAACAACATAAAATCTGAGTACTATTCATGACAATTGTATGTGGATAGCGCGGTGAGAGTGTGCCTGTCAACAATTCATCCTCGCATAGATAGATAAACATTTCAAGTCACCAAGATCAAATCGCACACTAATTTTAAGTTCCTATTTTTTACTTTGTGTTTGTATGTTATTCTTACGCAACAAAAAAATACATCCAATAGATTAATAATGTTTAATAAATGTACCTGTACTTTCTTCACTTCAACTATAAAAAATCAGCATGTAAGTATGGGTGTCGCGAATTTGTACAGAGTATGTTAGTGCCTCGGTGAGTAAAAAGGTTGAGAACTGCTGCTTTAGTTTGAGGCTGTCGCACTCAGAGCCTTGACTCAGCGCCAAAATGGCGTCAATCAAACTGGCACAAAAATAAAATGACAGAAGCCTGTCCAGTGGCAATAATAGAGGCTTGTAAGTAGAACACTTGTGATCAGACCTTGAGACGACTCTATTACAAACCTACCATTTCAATAATTTACCAATACTATTAAACAATTGTTATAATTTGCGACATAAAATAGCATTTCTTTGTTGATATGTCATCTTTCGCCCTCTTGACTTATCACACGACCAAAATTTCAAATACACATAGCTATCATTAATATATAAAAAAGAGACTAAGCCATGAATCACATTAGGCGTGATAAATTATTGAAAAAATTTGATTTTGAGAATTTTCTACTAATCTATCTTGATTTTAAAAGATTTGACAATTTGTGACAGTTCTAGGTAGATAATTATGCTTTTGAGTAACGGTTTTGTCACCTATAGTAGAAGAATACTACTTATGTCAATAGCCTAGTAAAGAATTGAACTCCGAAAAAACCCCTAAATCTATTCGCAGAGGGCGCCACCAGACACACTTTTCTTGCGTTTCAAGTAATCAAACAGCACTAGACTTTCATTCAACGTGTTGGAAATACATTTTTGAAACGTTACACCAAATTTAAAGACTTAACAAATTTCTGTACAATTTCATTTAACATAAAATATATTATGCTTTAAATAAATATGATGTTAATTAAAAGTGTATTAGTTTTTTTTCTGTACGAAAACGCAAGAGCAAAATGCTTCGGCATTTAGAAATGTAAGATTTAGGAGGTTTTTCACAGTTATACGGTGATTTTTAATTATCTGGACTAAAATGACAGCTGCCATCGATTTTTTTTTATGTTGTAAGCTTGGAGCAGTGTTGTTGTATGGCTCATTTATAAGTGAATTGTGTGAGTTAAATCTTTTTATCTTCTCTATTCTGTACAATTTGATATTTCTATAGAAATATCAATATTATATCTAGAATCGGGTACTTCTATAGGATTCAACTATAGCAGTGATCAAGAAGGTGAGTTGTTGATTCAACTCACACAACTCACTTATGAAGGGAAATTACATTATTGAATAATATATAAAGGATAAAACTTCATTTACATAGCAGCTCGCTCCAGACTCTTATACTATTGTCTCTATAACGTTTTTATATTGCCAAAAATGTAAAGAATTTATGGAGATATGTTGCAGTATTAACTTTTAGTATGTCTCAGCATTATTATAACGCCACTTATATTCTCCTTTCCTTTTATTGTGTCTTTGTCATACTGAGTATTCACTGTTTGCTACAACTCCATTAATTCTTCGAAATGTAACCCTGTAACATAATTCTGTACAAACCTTATAAAAAAAAGAGCTTGAGATATAATTTGAATCACAAATATAAAGAGAAAGAATTTTTAGCTCGACGTGTTGCTGGGGAGTTTCTTGCCACTTCTTCTCCTTAACAGCAATAACACGTTGCGAAGCGGTGTACATAGAATAGGAAGTAATTTTTTTGACTTATATGTATGACTATCAAACATTGTTCTCCAGTGGAACTTATTTTGAATAAAATCTTTTGAATTTTAAAGGTAGATCGCAGCTGTCATTTTAGTCCAGGTAATTAAAAATCAGTGTACAGATCTTTTACTGGGCGATTAATCATTCCAAGTATGTATTATTTCTTTGAGGACATTATGGAGTAAAAATTCAGGTCATTTATTGTGGCACAACGACATTATTATAAATAACAATATAAACATTTGAACTATAATTATAGCTTAGACGGGGGTATATTCACCACTTCCTGCCACCACGCCGCCCTTTCAAACGCCCCTGGGTGGTTGAAGAAAGTCTTCTGAAGGTTTTGGTATAACTGGGAAATAAATTATATTAATCTTATCACATGTAATAGTAATTAGGTGTCTGTTATAGCGTGCCATATGTAAATCTATAATATTATAAAATTCTAAACATGACGTGTCTGTATATTGAAGCTATTTAAAAAAACTAACTGGGTTAGACTATATAAACGATGGAGAACACGATGCCATTTTTTTTTTAGATTTCTTGACTGTTTATTCGGGATTCACGTAAAAAGTACTGGGCCGATTTCAGCCAATTCTTAGACTTTGCGCTACTTTTTGACCTGGGAATCCCGCGGGAATATTCCCGGGAATGATTTAAAATGGCTAGATTACAAAAAATAAACGAACTGCGATTTTTTAACTGATCAATAGCAAATTTAATATAATAAAATGTGTGATATTTTTTATCCCGGGAATCCCGAGAGAATTTTCCCGGGAGCGGTTTGAAGTTGATCGGATGCAAAAAAAATAGAAAGATAATCATTTTATTCAGGACAAAGGTGTGTAGGTATAACTGTTAACAAATTTAAAACTAACAATATAATCTTGTCCTGAAAGGGGCATCAATCTCAACATAATGCTGGTCTGTTAAAACCAGCGCTGATTTTCCGCTGAGCCCTTAAGGTACTGTCACTGCAGACATTAAATCATTGCAAAGCATATAAATAGAATCTTTAATTGTATATATATATATATATATACACATACATACGTAGTATATACAAGAAATAATAATATATAAATAAATAGCTTATTGCGACACAGTTTCCACTAAAACGATAGTTCACTTTTTTTTTAATGTTCCAAGTTAAGCGTGGACGAAGTCGGAGGCAAATCCTATCATTACGACCACGACGAGATCACAGCTTTTAGGGCCAACTCGATCGATGTGATACCAAGCGTTCACAGAGTATCGGCGTGAAACGGTTAAGAGTTCCAATGGGCCACTCCCTCCTCTCATATCCTATCCCCTCTATCTGATTCCCCTATTCCATCTCATCTCATCTTACCTAAACGTTGGCGACGCGATGGCCCAGCCCCTGGCGTTGCAAACGTCTCTTAGCAACGGTAACCACTTTCCATCAGCCGGGCCACCTGCCTGTTTGTTAGCTTAACAATAAAAAAAGTCATTCTGAAAATCTTGATCAGAATACTGGCTCGAGATTATGAAATTATTATATCATCATTAGTTGTTGATACACGTATCGCTTTTCAAATCAATGAGACTCCTGGAAGTCGGTGAAAACGAGCTTAAAGATTCTGTTAAATAGATAGATTATACAGGTGAATGTTTCAAGTGGCCAAATTCTACACTATGCTAAATAGCGAAAAACTAACACACACGTGGAAAATAAAATATTTTGTTCAAAAACAACCCTTGTTCTTGGTTTGTCGTTTGGCATTCCTTCACAGAAATTGTTCCTTACAAGCTACACTATAATTTGGTATAATAATACAGACGTGTTTATTTTTTCAAAATCAGCCGATTCGGTTCCTGACAAGTTTTTTTTTATTGCAGGAGTTCAGCAGACAGGCAGACGGCTCATTTGATGGAAAGCGGTCACAATCGCCTATGGCCATTTGCAGCACCAATGGTGGTACAATCGCGCTGCTGCTCTCTTAAGGGAGACGGGAACCTGGCCACTAATGCAGGAACACAACTCAAGGTTGTTATGGCAACATACTTTACACCAGGGTTGGTAGTCATCCAGTAATTGATTTTTCAAAAATCTAATAATACCACTTTGGTTTTCGTCAAAATTGTCCTCGAGACTTTTTGAGTGTAGTGTAGCTATTTCAAATAGTTTAGGATTTGGCTCTGAAGGTCTACTTGAAAAATTTACCCTCTACATATAGTTGATGGTTATATACATATGGCGAATGTTCACAACAAAAGCAGACAAAGTCGCAGGCGGCCCCTATTTCATACACACAAACTAACAAAAACGCATTAAAAATATATACTCACATTTCCGTCACTCCTTCCCAGCACTGAGTTTAATACAAAATCCGTCGGCGCAAGCGCATCCACAACACTCACGATCTCCCCCTTAAGCTCTCCGCACAGCTCCATAACACCGTCCCTTAATAACCTCGCCAAGGCCTCCCCGTTCCCATAGCCCCCCTGGTACAACTCCACCAAATAACTGTCCAAAGACCACAGACCGTAGAGATTGAAGAGTTTATTCAAAACAGGTTTCAAACTGTCCTCTTTCTTGTCTATGGACTCTATACAGAACACCAAAGACAAGTACTCCGCGTAAGCTCTGGTTAACGTTTTGCACTTGTACACTTGCGTTTTAGTCCTCGCTTCGAATCTGGTTAGGCCTTTTGATAGTTCCGAGTCTAGTTTGTCGTGTGTTTGTTTGAGGAGATAGCATATTAGCCATTTATAAGTCGTTATTATAACTGGAAACAAGAAATATTTGTATTGGACGAATCAATTAAATGATGAAACTTACAAAATCTATCTCATCTTATACTAATATATATCTCAGGAACTACTGGTCCGATTTGAAAAATTCAATGTTTGATAGCCCATTTATCGAGGAAGGCTATAGGCTATATATCATCACGCTAAGACCAATAGGAGCGGAGCACCAATGAAGAATGTTCCAAAATCGGGGGGTTTTGAAAACAAATTCCACGCGACGACGTCGCGGGCACAGCTAGTACTAATATATAAAGCTGAAGAGTTTGTTTGTTTGTTTGTTTGCTTGAACGCGTTAATCTCAGGAACTACTGGTCTGATTTGAAAAATTCTTTCAGTGTTAGATAGCCCAATCGAGGAAGGTTATAGGCTATATATCATCACGCTAAGACCAATAGGAGCGGAGCACCAATAAAGAATGTTTCAAAATCGGGGTGTATTTTTAACTTACTTTTTTTAAACTATTCCACGGGGACGTCGCGAGCAGAAGCTAGTAATATTATAAAATTCTAAAAATGCCGTGTCTGTACGTTGAAGCTATAAAAAAAACTAGAATACACTATATAAACGATGGAGAACAAGATGCAATTTTTTTTTAGATTTCTTGTCTGTTTGTTCGGGATTCACGTAAAAACTACTGGGCCGATTACGATGCGGTTTTCGCTGATCGACAGCAAATTCTTAGACTTAAAATCTGCGTTAATTTTTATCCCGGGAACCGGGATATATAGCCTAATTGTTTTTTAATGTATAAATTGTTTTATTGTATGATGATGATACCGTCAATATCAATACTTAATTAGTTGCATAAGTTGTATAATAAGCTGTTTAAGTAATTAAAGTTATATATATATGTCTATAGTACATCTATCCCACGGGAACTCTCGTGTGTGTGTGTGTGTGTGTGTGTGTGTGTGTGTGTGTGTGTGTGTGTGTGTGTGTGTGTGTGTGTGTGTGTGTGTGTGTGTGTGTGTGTGTGTGAGAGAGAGAGAGAGAGAGAGAGAGAGAGAGAGAGAGAGAGAGTAAATGAATCACAAGAAAAACTACTTACATTTCCTAGTCTTCAACTCCTCTGTCTCCGTACAACTAAACTTAGTCCTCATAATATCCTTATGGTCTTTGAGGAATGTTAAAGTGCCTAAGGGCGAGTCCACACCGTTCCCACTGAGCACCGACTCGTACTGCCTCAACAGCCAGTTACCAGTTTGCTGTGACAACACAGTGTTATCACCTTCATACGTCACCGTTGGTTCGTGATTGCTTCGTATCTCACCTAGGTTTGCTGCCTTTAAAATATTTTAATATATATCAATATTGAACTAATGACTGTACGAAAACTGTTTATTGTTCACCACAACTTAAACCTAGAGAATTTAATATGAATAAGTTTCCATTAGAACAATGGGCAGCCTTATCGCTTATAGCGACCTCTTCTAAGCAGCCCGATGTCAAGGAGACGTTAAAAGAAAAATTACATAACATTTGGTGATTTAACTGAATTCAAACTCATATTAATTCTACTTATAGTCTTGAGGGACTATGGGTAGAATACAATACAAACGAGTTTTCTTTTATTTTATTCGATTATATGTAATTTTAACACTGTAAGTTATGTAAATATACTTGTAATTAAACATATAAAAAATGGCAAAAATTAACAGACATTAATATATGGTGAACAACCAAGTATTTTCATTTAATAAAAAAATAATGTTCTCGAAGAAGAATAATAGGACCATTAATTGCCTAGTATTGCCTATGTATAGTCTTAATCAAGTATTAATTCCTGCCGGTGTACCTGCGCAGTGGACACTGTGTGTAAGCGGGACAGGGCTAAGAATGCATAGCAAGCAACACTATGCCATTACTGCTTGTGAATAGAGTTCAATATAGATTATTATTTACATGTCGGTAGCCAGTTTGCACTTTTTTGCGCGAAGATTAACTGCCGATCGGAATTATAAGTTGTGTAAAACTGTAACTCTAGAAAAAACTTCTTCCTTTATCTCATTTTATGACGGTTCTGTTTCAAATATTACACTGTTACACGAAACGTGAACGTGACCTATTTGGGCATGGTGGTTTGGCGCACGAGAGTAGCGAGGTCGCTAATAGGTCGAGTGTTCAAATAGGTCTTACACCCGAGGTTAACGCTCTGCTTTTCATTTCGAATATGAGGAAAGCATATAAAAACTGATTAATTAAACAAAAAACTACGTCTCAAATGAAATTAGATTAGCTCATTTAATACGTCACATATGAAATATCAAGTAATTTTTTTTCTGTGTGACCTTCACATATTTTTGTCACTGAGTATAGTGTTACAACTTAGGCTCCGACAAAGGTAAATTCCACGTACAGATCTGTAAAAGCATATTTTATTACATGTCGGCATTTGAACTAATTATAATCCTTTTATGATCGTCTTCTTTTGTTTACTTATTTATTGGCATACGTTTCTAGTTATTGTGGAAACAGCCTATTGTTCTATCGTACTCATCTACGGCCGCTTGCAGGCTGCATCATTAACCAGGTCTTGCGGATTATAAATACAAACTAATTCTAGGAACTTATGGCGACGTTGCCGAGCGGGCACACTTGCATCTGTGCAGTATAAAACGATGGCCTGATTGAGAGAGGGGGCAGTTGAGCGACAACTACGATCTAGGCGTGACATGTGGACATTCAGGAATCTAATAGTGATGGACTTTGCGCGTTTTATTGAATTACGACCTTCTGCATTACGTTTGGATTTGTTGTGTTCCGTTATATTTGTACCTGTGTTATACGTGTTTGTATAGTTCTAATAAACTCTATAATAATTCTAATGGTATTATAATTTGAGTCCCGCAAACTTGTAACAATAGTAAATATTTAGCTCAAATTTATGTATATTAAATAATAATTTAGTGAAAAGTAATTTATAAGTATAAAATAAGAAAAGTAATTTAAATGTATAAATCTAAGGTTCGCATAGTTTTTAATGTTTATGACAGCAGGAAAATCATGTCCCAGGGACGAAAAGTGCTGTTTTCATCTCTGTGATTTGGCAACCCAAGCGTACTTTCAGAAAATGAGAAGTGAAAAATATATTTCAAGCTTTATAACACAGTATTTATTACTCGTAAAATTCCCTTTTTCGTAAAATAAACAAAACACGAATTTTAGGCTTATGCTATTTTGTACTAAATAGTCCTGCAGATAGTCCATGGAGTAAATAAAAACCATAAACAAAAATTAAAATTAACAAGTTGGGGGTAGGCTAAACAATAACTTTAAACATTACTCATTGACACTTGGCACCTTTGTCTTCTGTGATCACGGCAACTGAAAAATAGCCGAAACGTCCGAATAAGAATAAAAAAAATACCGCGCTTAAAACCGTTAACACGTAATTTTATTGAGTCGCGAAAACTTGACAAAAAGTCCTACACTACATTAATCAAATAGAAGTAAATGAAATATCACCTTTAAATAACCATGGCCGCCGCACGCCTCCCGACATTGTTGCGCCGCGTGTAAAGTGCACCACGTGATCAATGGTTTGCTGCACGACACCATTGCGTGAACCTCAGCTACTGCTTCACTCTAGATTTGAAAAAAAAAACACAAATTCGAAAAAGCCTTGGTATATGACAAAATCTACAGCAACGGATTCACTCTAAATAGATAACTTGGTATAATATAACAAAATCTACGGTTTCCTAGGAGAACTGTGCCGTCACAAAGCGGCTGTAAAAGACTGCCGTCATGATGATGATAGGCTCGCGTTTTACACCGTATTTTGACGGCCGTATTCTTACTTTAAACATGTTTATACGAGAGTAAGAAGGACAGCTTTGAAGCGTTAATAAATCATTCAATTAAAGACATAATTTCGAAAATCTTGATATATGGTCAAATCTACGGTTTCCTAGGAGAATTGGGCCGTCACAAAGCGGCCGTAAACCACTGCCGTCATGGCGTTGACAACTCGTGTTTAACACTTTATTTTGATGGTCATATTTTTACTTTTAATATCTCAATACATAAATAATAGACAGCTTTGAAGCAGTAATAGTTCACTCAAGCAAAGCCCAGGCATCGAAGCTTGGAAATAACACAACCAAGATTTAACGCTAAGACGATGATAGTGAAATCAATGGTAAAAAACGATCGAAAACAGTTCAGCATCATAATGATGCTCTTCTTAAATTCCTCTGAAACGAGGATAGTTGAATGAGTATTTATTATTATTATTTTATCGAAACTACTACTCACATGTAAATGCTAAAAAATATAATAAAATTCATTAAACATTAATTATATTATTTCTACTATTAAGACTGTGCACGTAAGAAACTCAATAAAGCCTTGAACGTATAATAGAAAATTCTAGAAAAAAACGTATCTAAAGCACATTTACCAAATGATCAACTTTAATCCCAGCGTTGGACTTCTCAACTATGTTCAGATACAGTCGTGTAAAGCTCTCAATGTAAACTCGAAACACCACAGCCGCCGCTACGTAACCAAAGAGACGCCATTGCTGAAAATAAAATTACGTGAAAGCATAATACATACATATATTGTCGATAAAACAGTTTCATAGAACATAGAATTTAAAACTATTTAAATCGTTATTATATTACCTTAACTATTTGAATACTTACACATATCGAACATTGGAGTGCTATTTGTTTCAAGCGTCATTTTCTGAGTCATCCTAACATCCATTATATCAGGATTTTTTAAAATACCTCAAACCTAAGGAAATATAAAGAACCTGGTTTCCAGTTGAAATTTATCAATGAGGCGTTTCTTTTGGATCATTTGAAACTTTAAACTCTCCTCCCGACACATTTTTACGTCACAATGTTTGTGAGTACACAAGATTTTTTGTCCCATAGTTTGTACAGATGTAGACATTGTCTGTTTTACCGACGCTAAAAAAGGCTATGTACAACTATTTGTCCATGTGTGAAGTAATCTTATCTAGATCTAAACCTCATGATTCTAAGGTTATCAACACCATTAACTGAAAACAGCTGGCAAAGGGCATGCTGCTTTTGCTCTGTGGTATGAGCCAAATTTAATAATGGGGTTTATTGCTTTTACGTCCAGCATGCAGCAGATGGAGCTACCTGTTCAAAATCAGAGTTGTGTCAAAATTTTAAAGATGGACATTATAAGCCGCGTGAAGGTTTGCCCATGAATACTTACTATTATTGTATTGTATTACTTACTATTATTGTATATACTAATGTAAAGTATGTACAATATTAAATTAAAATAATACATTTATTGCAATAACTATTTATGTAACCTTTTTTGTCAACCCTACTGACCATCGACGCGTGACATTAGAAGGCTATCGGCAAACCTTCTGCGCACGGGTAGATGTAAGAAGAATCGTCTTATATGGGAGTGAAACTGAAAATGTCGTGAAAGTAGCGTCGAGCATAAATAATAGTTCAAAAACCGACCAGAATGACTTTAGTGTAGCCAAAGACTGCTTATAACTGATAAGTTCACTTCGTATATAATTGTACAGAAATGGAATGAAGTATGCTGCGTTATTAACTGCATACAGTAGCGCCATTATTTAATGGCTTGTGATGGTGTTTTTTTGACACATTGAGCGCGTTCCTCTTGTAGCTCATGACGATCAAAATGCTGTTCAGCCATTTCATATAACGACCACGGTCGTCATGGTCGTGGCGAAAGTCACTAATGACGTCATGATTTGTGTACTTTGTTGCTGATGACAAACACTACATAATCCGTTCCACTTTGTCTCCCAGGAATCCCGCGGGAATTTCATGTTGTGCGTGGACAAAATCGTGGACATATCCTAATAAATATAAATGTAAAACAAACCAACTTACATGAAGCGGGTACTCTATTAGCGGTATCTCCTTGTCCTTTTCGCCGAACTGCTTTCTGGTCGCCGCGTACCTTATTGCTATCGCCACCGCACTCGATATAGAGTGACAGCTCTCTTGCATTATACCTATACGACCTGAATATTAAAAAACACACGTTACAAAAATTCAATTGGAATAGAATAAAATATGAAAATGATAATAGCAGAATAGATTCATTCATTTATGTTCAGTCATTCATTCGTTCATTCTCTAGATGAATGAATGAATATGCTTTATTGTGTTTTAAAAGATACAGGTAATAGAAATAAAATTTTACAATACAATAGGCGGTCTTATCGCTCTTAGAGATTTCCTCCAGACAACCTTTGGATGGACAAGTTTGATAAGAACAGAGGTATGTTGCATTATTCTCACTACCTAATCAGTATCTTATAAATATATACATACACGATATAATATAATAAAATATAAAAATTATACTAATCTTATATATAAAAATGAATCGTAGAAATTGATAACTTGAGAACGACTTTACCGATTTTGATGATATTTGTTTTGTGTGTTTGAATGGGTCCCCGATGGTTTAAATGCACAATTGGGACCGGTAGGTGGCGCTGAGATCGGGTTCTAGAATTCTGCTAATCACCTGGACCGATTTTGGTGATTTTGTTTTTGTGTCATGAAACAAAGTCTTTTAGGAATTCAGAAAATATGGCGGTACGAAGTTCACCGGGTCAGCTAGTAAGATATATAGTCAAGGCGGCGAAGTCCGTCAGTGGGGTAATCCATATACCTCTCATTATTTCCGTGTTTGAATAGTGACGACGACAACAAATCAGTGAAGCTAAGACTCCATTGAATTCTGTCTTCGAATTGTAGTTGGCGTTAAATTCCGTCTAAAAATGTTAAAAAACGAGCGGTATATGAACTTACCCCGTTGACGGACTTCGGCACCTTGACTATATAAGTATATAAATAAAATATTATACAATACACTTACATAAATAAATATAAAACGGAATAGACTTCATTTAAATGTAAAATCTTTATTACATTTGATTTTAAGGAACCAGTAATTGTGGTAGGCGTGATCTAGCTAAATATTGCAACTCTCTTTTTCACTGTTTTTTTAACTCGTCTTTCTCTGTCTCTTGAAGGGGCGAATAAGAAATCTTTAAAGTTTTTTAAATCATTTATTTTTATTGGGATAATAAATTAGGGCTGTTTGTCTTTATATATTTTACTTCATAAAGTTCTTTATATGTTTGTACGTTGGCATTGACAAAAAAATGGCATTACTTATACGAAAACTATGGCAATATTGACGGCAAAAATAAGTGGATGACAAGATATAGAAACCACTTGTAAATCAAGTATGTATTATGTTTAAATACATAAATAAAAGCTGCCATGTCTTAGAATGAGGGTCATACCAGCTGACAAGTTCTCCAACGCAGCGCCGAGTATCTTCGATGGGTCAGAGAATGAACTCTCGTACACTCCGTCTTCTGTGACGTCTGCTGTCCTATTTAAAAGGTTTTCCCTCGGTATTCTGTACTGGTTGAACATTATGAAGCTAGAATAATAAAATTTTCTCATTCATCATGAGAGGAAAGAAGAAATGAGAAATTGTAGAGACATACACGCTGGATAGGTTGTACCCGCGAGAGCTGTTTCGATCATCTGTCATAAATACAGATTGGGCCAAGTGCATGCCAGGCCATGAACAGTGAAAGGCTCTATATGGCTGATGAAAATAGATTGTTTTTATCACCAATTAATTACGGTCTTATTTATATTGTTCGGGTAAGTTCGAACGCTTTTTTAAGGTTCTTAAAGAAGCGTTCAAACTTACTCTTTGGTAATATGAATAAGACCTTTAGATTATACCACCAAAATAAACAATTACAAAGACAAAATGCATAATTATAATAGATCTTGGCAAAACAACAGGCGGCCTTATCGCTAAAAGCGATGGCTTCCAAGCAACCTAGCTTAAAAGAAATTCTTAACTAATCTGGCGATGTAGGTGGAGCAGAAAAAAATTATTAGGAATGTAATATTTAAATATACATACTTATAATAATTTATAAATTTAATTAACTAAGTTAATTTTTAAACAGGAGGTATATCAACGCCCATTCTTTTATATGAATGAAGTATGTCAAATATCGTGTGAACTAGAGGAGAGCAAAAGGTATCCAAAATCTCGTGGTCTGAAGCAATAATTATATGTAAGTGTTATGTGGTTGAGTTGTTTCAAAAAACACAACTCATTAACGTCACACGTTATCTAAATTTAGAAACAGCAATTATTATCACATAAGTTCACGAGAACAATTAGTTCGTCATTCTATGACTCAAACAATTAATTATGTTTTTACGTCATAGATACTTGTCATTTTTAATTAAGAACTAAGTCAGTTGGTTCAGCGTCCCAAAATATATCTTGGCCTCCGAAACGAGAACACGCTACCTGTTTCTATCCTGTGCGATTTCTTGCCAGTTATGGGCTTGAAGCTCACACAGGTCAGCCTCCACTCTGACCCTGCTCTCTGGTCTCTGCTCTGTGGACACTACAAAGTAGTGTCTTCGTTCGGCGATGCTAGCGTTTATTATTTAATTCTATATATTTTAAGCTTTTTTATATATATTGTCAATTAAATATAATATTACGTTACATAGTAGAATACGAATTTTCGGCAGACAAACATATATATTGTATATGTACCTATATTATATTATATATAAGCAAGTTACACTTGTGTTATGGGTAATATACAACGGACTACTCTTGAGCCAATCCCAGACACCCAGACCATAGTAAAGAACTCCGTTGGCTCAGCGACCTAAAATGTGTCCTGGCCTCCGAGACGAGAACACGCGACCTGTTTCTGTCCTGTGCAATTTCTTGCCAGTTATGGGCTTGAAGCTCACACAGGTCAGCCTCCACTCTGTCCCTCCACCGGTACTTGGGGCGACCGACCAGACGTCGCCCATCAGATCGTTCCAAATAGGCCCTCTTTACGCTTCGATCCTCTCCCATCCGTTCTCTCTCTCTCCATTATGTTAGGCTCGGCCACGTAATTTTTAATTGACAAAATATATTGTTTACCGTCATCTAAATACTTCCAATAATTCCAAAATTATAATATGATTTTGCAAGAATGTTTCTCTTGCGCACTTTAGGGTTTTCCCTGATTTCTACGACCATCATCATCCCGAGTGTTAAATCTTGGGGTCCAATTCTGCTATTACTGTTTACTCAAGCTCACCTCATACTCCTCTCAATGGTAGGTTTGCCTGATTTCAGTATTCAACGGCGAGCCCGTGACAAGCCACTCTATCCTTATAAATATTTATAAGCGAAAACCCGCGAAATAATTGTTACATTTTTTAGTAGTTTTTCAATATAGCTATTTTACCAAGTTATTTTCTACTACTACCATTCTGCCGCGACGATATCGGGAAGATATCGTGGATTTAGTAGAATACGAATCTTTGATACCATCGCAATGGCATCTGTAGTTTGAATATTTTTGCAATGCTAAGACATTGAAGTAGCAGAATGGGATGCATTCGGAGCTTTCGCTTGGAAACCCAACCCTTTCCTACTTTTTGAAGTGAAACTTCTATATAGACTGGGGTTCTTAGGATTTTTCTGTCACGAAAAAGCGTTACGGCCTCGTGGAGGAGCGGCATAAATTTAGACTAGACGTGGTGAGAGGCGGAATAATTTTAGAGTAGACTATGAATGCGTTTTTTGGTTCCGGATCGAATTCAGTTTTTTGTTTGGTAAAATAAAATATGTTTAAATAAAAAACGCATTCATTAAAATGCGACGAAAACCTGCGAAAAATCGAAATGTGTGCTGAGACACATAGTAGAAGTGAAACTTCAACGGACAAGTGGAAAAACGAATACTCACCCGTTATCAATTCCATTGACACCTATCTTCTCCCCCATGTCCCCGACGATAAGGCCAGGGTAGGTCTCTAGTGTAAGCGGATCTCTGATTGGCACGACGAAGCCGTGCAAACCGTGGTTCGTACCGTCAGGTGTGATCAGTTGCGCAAACAGCATCGTATGAGTACACGTTCTACCTGAAAAGATTAAAACATGACTCTTATTGAGCATGCACTGTTTGCTACAACTCCATTAATTCTTCGAAATGTAATTCTGTAACCTACTTCTGTGTAAAACTTATAAATAAATGAACTTGAGATATAAATAGAATAAGAAATATAAAGAAAACAATATTTAGCTAGACGTGTTGCTGGGGAGTTTCTTGCCGCTCTTCCTTAACAGCAATCACACGTTGCGAAGCGGTGTACATAGACTAGGAAGTAAAATTAAATTTTAATTTATATGTATGACCTTCAAAATGTGTTCTCCAGTAGAACTTATTTTAAATAAAAACTTTAGAATTTGAATATTATTCCAGGGCAGTAAAGTAATGTTACATATGGTTTTGTATGGCAGTGAATGGTGGCCTGTACTTGAGCGACACAAGCAAGAACTGCGTGTCACGGAGATGAATATGCTGCGATGGATGTGTGGAGTGATGCGGAAAGACCGGGTCAGGAACTCCCGCATCCGTGGCAGTCTTCATGTCCGTGACATAGCAGACAAACTGCAAGAGTGTCACTTATGCTATGTTTTACGGAGACCGGCTAACTATGTGGGGAACAAATGTCTAGCCATGCCGCCTCCGCCAGGTCCCGGTCGAAGGGGAAGGCCCAAGAAATGTTGGCTTGACGTTGTGAACGATGACATGCGTACCCATGGTCTCAAAACGGGGGATGCAGAAGACCGCGCGAAGTGGAGTAGAAAAAGTGGGAAAGCGGACCCTGGGCGTCGGAGTGAAGGCTCCGAACGCAACCGGAATTTAACGCTCGGATGATGATGATGATGATGAAAGTAATGTTACATAGTTGTTTATCTATACATCAAATAATAATAAAATATAAGGTAATATTATGTTTTAACTTGATATTTTTAGGTCATGGGCATAACGTATCACACACATACACAGGTGCGCGGGCACGCACACGTACACAAGCAGGTTTAGGTTAGCAATATTGATTTTATAAAATATAGTATTTTTAATGATACTAGAGATCATAAAATTCTTTTGTCACGGAAAATATGATACACTAGGTTTTACCCAGGGGTTACGCCGCGGGTCAACTTCTAGTGCGTGCCTCTTGTTTAAAGAGCAGGCGTTAATACAGGTTACATTATACTAAATTTTTATGTTAGTTTAATTTTATATCGCAAACTATCCCATCTCTCGGCATAAAATGTATTCATGTCCATTTTCAATATTAAAACTACATTCAAACAAAATTACAGCAAAACCGATTCGGTATTCCTAGTAGTTATCCGTGAAAGCTTAACAGATAGACATATCGAATTACTATGGCATTTTTTATAGACGTTGAATTATTATATCTATAAACTTAAGAAATTATTGGTCTCATACAAACTTTCATCCTCTATTTTAAATCCTACTAGTTTTATTTATCTATACCCACGTCTATGAAAACTACATAAATGACAAAAATGACCAAAATTATAAAAATGACAAAAATCACCCAAAACAACAAAAAAACCTATCCTACTTTCTGAGACAACCTTTGCATAAATCCATCCCATTATCAGTGATGAAAAGTATTCCTTGTCCAACCTCGGTATTAAAATTACATATATACAGAATTTCAGCCAAATCGGTCCAATAACTTTTCCGTGAAAGCATAATAAAAAGAGAGACAAATATAATTTTCACTTCGAAACTATCCCATTTTTCGGAATAAAAGTATCCTATGTTCACCCTCGGCATCAAAAAAAAAAATATATATATATATATATATATATATATATATATATATATATATATATATATATATATTGAGTGTCAGCCAAATCGCTCCCGCAGTTTTCCAGAGCTAATGAAGTTACTCTTGTGTTATGGGTATTATACAGCGAACCACTCTGTATCCGCTCCTAGACACGCAGACCATAGTAAATGAAGGAAAGTTCGTTTACTAAAACCATGCCAGGGCTCAAACCCGGAGTCTCTGCAGTGCAGTGAGGTAGGCCAGCAAAGGCTTAGCTTACTCAGCCAGAGAGGCCGTCAAACAAACCAAAATACCCCAGAAAACAAAGTAAATAAATTAATATGTCGGGTAACTCCGCTCCAGTTGCCTAACAGCAATTAAATGTAATCGTGTAACTGTACAATCAAACTATGATATTTAGCACCACATGTGGATTCAAGGTCGGCCCGAATTGATATTTGATAAGAGTACCCGTCGTGCGTACGTTTCAAATTTGAATAACCAGAACTGTTATTATGTAGACTGACATGGTGCCCTTGATAATAAACCGCTTAGCAGCACGTTAAGATGTCTCATTGATAAAATTATCTAATCAAATGTAAAAATCACTCCCAATAACAGGGTTTTTATAATCCCTATTAAAATTATAAATAATTTATATTATAAATAAATAAGTGCGAAAGTAACTCTGTCCGTCTGCCTGTTCCGTTTTCACGGAAAAAGTGTTGGGCCGATTTGGCTGAAACTCGGTATATATATATGTATTCGATGCCGAGAATGAACATAGGATACTTTTTATCCCAAAAAAAGGGACAGTTTCCGGGATATAAATATATTTGTCTCTCTGTTTGTTATGCTTTTACGGAAAAACTACTGGACCGATTTGGCTGAAATTCGGTATATATGTAATTATAAATAGTATAAAATTGAATACCGAGGGTGGACAATGGATACTTTTTATCCCGGGTAATGGGATAGATTTATGTAAAGCTTATCACAAAAGGTAGGATAGGTTTTGTGTGATTAGCCATTTTCGTCATTTGGTCATTTTGGTCCTTTTTGTCATTATTGTCATTTTAGTTATTTATGTAGTTTTCATAGACTATAGTAGATAAATAAAACTAGGACCGTTTGAAATAGAGGTTGAAAGTTTGAATAAGACCTTTAGTGAGAAATTATTATTTCTCAAGTTTATAGATATAAAAATTTAACGTCTATAAAAAATGCGATACTGCGAATGCGAAAACTACTACGAATACTGGATCGGGTTTGCTGTAATTTTGTTTAATTGAAGTTTTAATACCGAAAGTGGACATAAATACTTTTCATGCCGGGAGATGGGATAGTTTGCAATATAAAATGAAAAATTAATCTTCCGGGTGCAAATAGCATAGTTCCATCCGTGCAGGAACGGAGAAAGAATACAATTTCCTGTGGCCGGGCGGCCTGTCGTAAGAGGCGACTAAACAACCCACAACCAGGTAGTAGGGTATTTGCTCGACTGGATGGCGACCACCCCTGGTCTAGAGTATGCCGCCATAACAACCTTGTGTTGTGTTCCGGCATCAGCGACCAGGTTCCAGTCTCCTTTAAGAGAGCAGCAGCGCATTTGTAGCACCTTTGGTGTTGCAAATGTCCAT
This sequence comes from Dendrolimus houi, assembly GCA_039645545.1. NCBI lineage: Eukaryota > Metazoa > Arthropoda > Insecta > Lepidoptera > Lasiocampidae > Dendrolimus > Dendrolimus houi. Next base: position 4,048,157 of record CM077127.1, on the reverse strand, counting down.
AGGCGACGGTAACCACTTTCCATCAAGTGGGCCGTCTGCCTGTCTGCTGAACTCCTGCAATAAAAAAAAATTAAAAAAATAGCACTAACATAACAATTTTCTACAATGTAACCTGTACTAACGCCTGTTCTTCAAACAAGAAGCACGCACTAGACGCTAAATAAAAAAATATTCTATATATCTAAGACTTAATCTAATAATAATAAGACTTAAATATTTTTAAACAGAATACTAAATTACACGTTCTAGCTCCAAATTTGATACGTTTCAGTCTGTCACAAAATGTGGCAGAAAACTAGTAGCTTTTCACGCCTCGATATGGTACAGCAGACTCCATAATGTACCTTAAGCCAGGTTTCTATATCTTAAAGTGATATTACATGATTCATTTCTGTTTCAATTAGAATGAATCAACCAAAGTAATCCATATAAATATAAACTTGAATCATTCAATGAATTTGAATATCTCCGTGTCCATTCAACCATATTGATTTAATTTGGTAGATCCATCTAATATCAGCATACTACATTATTATACCTATTATTTGACCATCGGTTGAAAATTTGACATTGTATGGAGTAGAGATGCCACGAATATTCGGCTACTCTCGGTATTCGGTATTCGGCCACTTTCTTAACTATCCGGTATTCGGTCACTTTCTTAACTATTCGGTATTCGGCCACTTTCTTAACTATTCGGTATTCGGTCACTTTCTTAAGTATTCGGTATTCGGTCACTTTCTTAACTATTCGGTATTCGGCCGAGTCAAATATTCTTGGCTTCTGTAGTTAAAACGTAGTTTAACTATCAATAATTTGTGATTGAAATTGAAAAAAGAATACATTTTTGAGTACCTAATATCAAATCAAATCGTGAAAAAAACCTGGTATTCGGTATTCGCCAGAATACTACACAGTGTTCGGCCGAATACCGAAATGAAGCCGAATTCGCGGCATCTCTAGTATTGAGTTTATGTCTTAAGCAGTAGTAAGGCAAATCAACGGACAGTAAGATATAAGAACCGGCTATTAGCTATTAAGGGTGAAATGTAAATATTTAAATCCTACAAACAATCCTTATTTGAAACTATAATATATTTTTTTAAACTTTCAAAACTATGTGTCATATTGTAAATATTGTTATCGCGTTTACCAATAAACATAGTAATAAAATGCAAAAATAATCTTTGCAAAGCTATAAAAATTTAAGTGGCAGTATATTTATATGTGCGTAGCAACATATGTAACCTCTGACAATTATACAACGATAATAAAATATTCATAGCGTAATAATCTGTCACTGTAGAAAATTTAATCAATTCATAGTAAATAGTAAAGGTAAAGGAGGATAAAAACAGTCTTTGACTGATTAATGATGAAAATAACCTTTGATTGTCAGCAGAGTATTTTGCTAAATGTCCTGACAAAGTCACAGGCAAATGCTAGTATATATATACAAACTAGATGTTTATCCATGATCTTCCAGCTAGTACTTTAAGAATATTTAAGTGTTTATAAATTATTCCACAAATTTCATTGATATGTACACCCCACCGCAAGGAGGAATCTAACCAAATTCCTAGATATATGACTTTTTTGACAACATTGATAGGCTTAATGTTTATATTAAAATCTGGTTGCCCCCTTATCGAACTAAGAATGCAAACAGGACTTTTAGAATCAGATACTGTTAAACCTATTTCTGACAGAGCTTTGGCAAAAGTATCTATTGCGTCTTGCAAACATTGGCTAGCCTCAATCATCTTGTTTTTATGCACCTGACAGTATATAACAAAATCGTCGGCATATTCTGACATAAATGTACTTGTATTTAGTTTAAGTATATTTATAGTTGCTACGTTAAACAGAAAAGGAGAAAGGGGATCACCTTGTGCTAACCCTATATCCGCTTGTCTTATTAAGATTTAGCTATCTTCGCTTGTTAATTGTAGCTTTCTGTCAGACAGAAACATCCATACATATTTACAAATATTGCTGCCTACTCCATGTTTAACGCATTAACTACAGATTTAACATTTATATTATTATATGCATTATCTATATCTATAAAACATGCCACTTTTATTGGAAAAACCTATCTGTATATCAGTTACTAATCTAGTGATATTATCTAAACATGAATGCATACACCTAAATCCAACAGTTGCAGGTGATAACAAAATTCGGCTTTCTATAAACCATTCCTATTATATTAATATTATTCAAATTCAAATGTTTTTATTCAAAATAAGTTCCACCGGAGAACACTTTTTGAAGGTCATACATATAAGTTTATTAATTTATTTATTATTAAAAGGTATCCAACAGTATATCCATAAATTTAAGGCATAAAAAACATAACAATAAATATAAACCAAAACTGGATACTACTAAACTAGAAAAGTAAACAGAACCAAATATTAAGTACACTGCACTAATATTAATTATTCAATCTATCTAATACTGTGAAACTTCTGACGGGAAAACTAAGCACAACTAAATGATTACATTCATTACATTCCTTTTGGATCTTATTAATAAGTTTACTAACTACGGATGACTTAAATATTTGTTTCGAAGTATTAAAGATGTCTAATGTCACTAAAATATTTGTTGTAGGTATTTGTACAACGACGCAGATGTTCATTTTGTCCGTAGTTAGTTTTAGAAACAGGGGTAGCAAACAGTTTGAGTGGGGAAGGATTACGAGGGTAACGCTGAGGTACGTTGATATTTAAAGACGAAGTGAGTGCAGGACAATCCATAGTAGAATTTATGATATCGTACAGAAAGGTCATGTCGAGGTAATGCCTTCTTTCACTAAGGGGGATAAGATTATAATGTAGACAAGCTGCAGTATAATCATTGAAAAGGTTTTTAGACTTAAAATTCAAATGTTTGACAAAAAGTTTTTGGATACGTTCAATTTTGGTTATATGTATGTAATAATTAGGACTCCATACGGTACTAGAAAATTCTAAATGACTGCGAACATAGGCGTAATATATCATTTTTAAACATTTGATATTTTTAAATGGCTTACAAATTCGCATTAAAAACCCAAGATTATTATAAGCTCGGTCAGTAATGGTATCTATATGTGAAACAAAACTCATTTTAAAATCTAAAAGTACACCAAGATCCCGGACTTCCTTTGTTCTTACTAATGATGCATTATTAATTACATAGTCAAAATTAATTATTTTAGTTTTACGTGTAAAAGAAATGGCAACACATTTATCAATATTGGCGGATATATGGTTTATTTTATAATACTCGTAGAGTCTGTCTAGGTCGTCTTGAATTTTTAAGCAATCTAAAGTTAAAATATAGAATATATAGATAGAAAGAAAAAGAAAGTTAAAATTTAATTTTTCTTTCTATTCTATATACACCGCTTCGCAACGTGTTATTGCTGTTAAGGAGAAGAAGCGACAAGAAACTCCCCAGCTACACGTCTAACTAAATATTATTTTTCTTTATATTTCTTATTCTATTTATATCTCAATTTCTCTTTTTTTTTAATAAGTTTTATACAGAACTATGTTACAGAATTACTTTTTGAATAATTAATGGAGTTGTAGCAAACAGTGCATACCCAATAAGACCAAGACACAATCAAAGAAAAGAAAAATATTATTAAAGTTATAATAATGACATGACGTACAAATTTTTTTTTTCTTTTTTGCTGCAACATATCTCCATAAATTCCTTACAAGTTTGGCAAGATAAAAACGTTATACAAAATATAGTATAAGAGGTTGGAGCGAGCTGCTATGTAAATGAAGTTTTGTCATTTAAGTATCCTTCCATAGTATAGTATCCCTTTTTAGCAAGATACTATTTAATTTGGTTTTTTAAAGTAGTTTTTTAAAAGTAAAATAAATGGTGGACGGAGTATAGTATGCTTGCGTCTATTAACCGCCCTGTTCCTTTCCTGTACTGTTTGCCGCTGGCGGCTGTACTAGCAGGTTGAGTAGGCTGGAGCCTACGACAGGCAGATTTTAAGAGAGGTAAATTTGCTGCAAAAACTTTACCCCTTGTTTGCTGAAAGTGCGGCGTACAAATTCACAAAACTTGATATATTTATTTATATTTTTGATACCTATCATTAATTATGAAACCAATGTAAGTGCGTCGCAATTTCTTCTAATAAAGTCCGTTTCTTTCTGTCTTCTTTATCATCTTGCAAATAGTCGAATAGATTTAGAACGAGCGTACAAATTTTGGCGGCATAAGTTTCTTCAAGTAAAAGGAGTCAAATAGTGCAATAATTAATTATTGCTTAAACAATAATTATAATTATTTATACCATGATGTATTGAAACTAAACGTCTATCTATACTAATATTATAAAGAGAAAAGATTTATATTTTTGTATGTTTGTGACGAATAAACTCAAAAACTACTGGACCTATTTCAAAAATTCTTTCACCATTAAAATGTTATATTATCCCAAATTAATATAGGCTATACTTGCTACTAGAAAACATTAGGGATCCCTACTAAAACTTCAATAATGTAACCCACGGTGTAAAAATTTGTGTTTTAAGTGGGTCCGCGCATGGTTTAGATACATAATTAGACCCGGCAGGTGGCGCTGGAATCTGGTTATAGACGTTTTTTTTCATGGCACGATTACGTCTGTCGGAATCGCTAGTAATATTATATAATTCTAAAAATGCCGTGTCTGTACATGAAGTTATTAAAATACAACCTGAATACACTATACAAACGATATAAAGAACACCATCCATTTTTTTTAGATTCCTTGTCTGTTTGTTCGGGATTCACGTGAAAACTACTGCGCCGATTTCGATGCGGTTTTCGCAAGTTCTTAGACTTAAAATCTGCGTTACTTTTTATGCTGGGTATCCCGCGGGAAATTTTCTGGGAATGAGTTAAAATGGCCAGACAGATAAAAGAAAAATTTCGATTCCAATGTGATTTTTTTACTGATCGATAGCAAATTTTATGTAATAAAACGTGTGAGATAAAAATCTCACGAAATCGCGGGCATATCCTGGTAAACATATCGAGGGCTTCATAACATATAGGCGTATAAGAAAACATCCATTTTTTTGTTGTTTCCTCAAAACTATGCATGTTACAATTTAGAAAGTCTTACCAGTATGTATATGTGCCTAAAAAGAAGGGTATTCCAAATTTCAGCCTTATACAATCAACTAGTTTTGTTTTATTCACAATTTCGTCCCTTCTGTAAAACTGCACTTTTGTCTGTACGCCCATTTGTTAAGAAGCCCTCGATATATTATTTTAAAGGACAAGCCTTCTATATGTAAAATATATACCTAACGTTAGTATTTATTGTCACGTGTCCGGACTAAGCAAATGTGGTGTGCGAGTGACGTGTGGCTGCAATATGCTGCTGGAATATTACCACGAGGAATAAGAAACCTCGTTGCAAAATAAAAATGTCACACAAATTTTACCTAGATTACCAACCCAGCATTTAGCCGCTTCGAAGTCCGGCGTGTGGATGACGAACTGCTTTTGAGCTGGATCGTATGTTGCCGTAGTTCGCATGAGACGAGCGTCCGAACCGTGTGCAATCTCCGTTAGTGCGAAACTTGAAAGAATCTGTACGAGAAATGGTTTTAGGTGGTTACATTTATCTATAGTATTAAATAATCGTGGTAGCGTAATGGCTAGCGCATGTGTCCCAAATTCAAAGGGCGCGGGTTCGATCCTGGCCGGAACGCATGCACCACTTAGTCAGTTTTCTGATCTAATGTGCATATTGTTAAAATTACCACGTGCTAGCACATAGAGATAACCGATGTGTAAAACCTGCCAAGCCGCTTTGGACAAGCGTGGCGGGTATACTGTCCGTTCCCCTATATTGGGAGGCCCTAGCCCAGCAGTGGGACATTTATGGCCTGATATATATATATATATATATATATATATATATATATATATATATATATATATATATATCCCTATTAATATTATAAATGTGAAAGTAACTCTGTCTGTCTGTCTGTTCCGTTTCCACGGAAAAAGTACTGGGCTGATTTGGCTGAAACTTGGTATATACTTAGTCTGGCCATAAATACTGTTACAATTAAAAATAAACAAAATATTATATTTGAATTTGGAATCTGTCATTTTTATATGATTGTTCATTGTGTTTTCTCATTTTGGCGCCAATACATTGTACAACATTTTGCGATATTAAAATGGAGTGGGGCGATAAAGAGAACTGAATTGCTGTGATTGCATTACACAAAGTAGGTATGGGGTCAAATGCAATTTTTAAAACTCTCCATACGCTTGGTATTAGTCAAATGTTTGTCTACCGGGCTATTAATAGGTACAATGAGACCTCCTCTGTTTGTGACAGAAAAAAATCTGGCGGTCCACGTAGTGTTCGTACGAAAAAGGTGGTCAAAGCAGTAAGGGAAAGAATTCGAAGAAATTCTGTCCGAAAGCAAAAGATTTTATCTCGGGAGATGAAGATATCACCTAGAACCATGTCGCGTATTTTAAAAGATGACTTAGGACTTGCCGCCTATAAGAGACGCACTGGTCATTTCTTAACTCATAATTTAAAAAAGAATAGGGTGGTAAAATCGAAACAACTACTGAAGCGGTACGCAAAGGGAGGTCACAGAAAAATTTTGTTTACGGATGAGATTTTTTTTACAATTGAGCAACATTTTAACAAACAAAATGACCGTATTTATGCTCAAAGCTCTAAGGAAGCTTCTCAATTAGTCGACAGAGTGCAACGTGGGCATTATCAGTCTTCAGTGATGGTTTCGGTGAGGTGTTAGCTATGAAGGAGTGACTGAGCCATATTTTTGTGAAAAAGGTATCAAAACATCGGCACAAGTGTATCAAGATACCATTCTTGAGAAGGTAGTTAAGCCCCTTAACAACACCATGTTCAATAACCAAGAATGGTCCTTCCAGCAAGACTCGGCGCCGGGTTATAAAGCTCGGTCCACGCAGTCTTGGTTGAAAACGAACGTTTCGGACTTCATCAGAGCTGAAGACTGGCCGTTGTCTAGTCCCGATCTTAATCCGCTGGATTATGATTTCTGGTCAGTTTTAGAGAGTACGGCTTGTTCTAAACGCCATGATAATTTGGAGTCCCTAAAACAATCCATACGATTGGCAGTGAAGAATTTTCCCATGGAAAAAGTGCGTGCTTCTATTGATAACTGGCCTCAACGTTTAAAGGACTGTATTGCAGCCAATGGAGACCACTTCAAATAAGCTTTTTATATTTTAATTTTTTTTATATTTATGTATTAAACTAACACACTGTAAAACTTATAAATGTTATTTGCAATAGAAAAAAATTCTTTGTTACAATGTTTATGGGAATACAAGTATATATTTTCGATGCCGAGAATGAACATAGGATACTTTTTATCCCGAAAAATGGGATAATTTCCGGGATAACAATATATGTTTGTTTGTTTGTTATGCTTTTACGGAAAAATTACTGGACCGATTTGAAAATCTGAAAATAGGTATATATGTAATTTTAATACCGAGGGTCGACAAGGGATACATTTCATCCCGGATAATGGGATAGATTTATGTAAAGGTTATCCCAAATAGTAAGATAGGTTTTTTTGTGATCTTCCATTTTCGTCATTTTGGTAATTTCTGTAATTTTGGTCATATTTGTGCTTTTTGTCCGATTTGTTCGATTAGCCCTATTTGTCCGAATTGTTCGATTTGTCCGATTTGTTCGATTTGTACGATGTGTCTGATTTGTGCGATTCGTCCTTTTTGTCCGATTTGTCCGTATTATCCGATTTGTCCTTTTTGTCCGATTTGTCCTTTTTGTACGATTTGTTCTTTTCGTCCCTCTAGTCCCCTTTGTCCGTTTTGTTATTATTGTCACTTTTTTATTTGTGTAGTTTTAATAGACCCGTGGGGGGGGGGGGGGTTTAGATAAATAAAACTAGGACGATTTAAAATAGAAGATGGAAGTTTGGATGAGTCCAAACATTTCTCAAGTTTATTGATATAAAAAAATATCCCTATTAATATTATAAATGCGAAAGTAACTCTGTCTGTCTGCCTGTCTGTTCCGTTTTCACGGAAAAACTAGTAGAATGATTTGGCTGAAACTCAGTATATATATATATTTTCCATGCCAAGGATGAACATAGGATACTTTTTATCCCGAAAAATGGGATAGTATCCGGGAAAAAAATATGTTTGTCTCTCTGTTTGTTATCCATTTAAGGAAAGACTATTGGACTGATTTAGCTGAAACTGGGTTCATATGTAATTTTAATACCGAGGATGGCCAAGGGATACTTTCATCCCAGATAATGGTTTTGTGATTTTGTCCATTTCGCCCACTCGGTGCACTCGGGATCCACTATACTATATATATATATATATATATATATATATATAATATTATATACTATTAAATATGCTGAATAAATAAAACCACGCTAACTAAACTTCTTTTAAAGCGCGGCACTTATAGTCTCTGTACAGATACACAACACTTCCCTCTTATTTAAACAAAGAGCAGAAAAACTGTCTAGTACTGGTACTCCCAGATGGCAAAGGAATATTATGTACACTTTGATAACTCTCTAACATGTTTCTCTCTTCCCCCAAAGTATCAGTCACATTGGCCACATTTGATTGACTCGGTAGTTTAATATCATCAATCAACTCATATGACCGAAGTCTGTCTGTGCTTGAGAAGTATTAGAGTCCTTAACAAGATATGTAACTTTGCCTAGTTTTGTTATAACCTAAAAAAACCTTCAAATTTTACGTGGACCTTTAATCCACCATCTGCGTCTCATTTTGACGGGTTGTTTGAGACAGCAGTGAAATTTGCATACACTTTAATGAAATGTGTTATTGGGGATCAAGTTTTAATATTTGAAAAAATTGCAACAGTTTTCACGCGTATCGAAGCTGTTTTAAATTCTAGACCTTTGTCCACTGACCCACAAGATTATGAGAATTAACACCGGGTTATTGTCTTATTAGCAGACCTCTTTCAGCAGTACCTGAGAAGATTTTTGGTAATGTTTCCATTTTGCGGTTGTCACGTTATCAATGATTGAATGCGGTGACTCAACGCTTCTGGAAACGGTGGAGTGACCGATACTTTCACTTTTTCAAATGCGTAATAAATGGACCTCGCCAACGGAACCACCCAAGATTGGAGACTTGGTTCTTATTAAAGAGGATAATGTACCTCCACTTAAATGGCTAGGAGGTAGAATTTCTAGTTTACTCGCTGGGAACGATGGTGTAACTCGTGTAGTGACTTTAAAGAGATCATCAGGTTCTTGCATACGACCTGTCGTTAAAATTTGTCGACTTCCTATTGATTAAAATTACTGAAACTTTTTTGTAGTGTTTAAATATAGCGGTTAAGGTATAAATTTTTGAAGTGATAACTTATTATGGGATTGTAAACCGCTTCGTTACGTAACGCGTTACGGCGCCAGTCTGTCTGGCTTCTCTTTCTCTCACGCATACGGCAGCGGTAGGCAGGCTCCTCCTCTCTCACTCTAACCTACAGCGCTAGCCGTATTTCGGTAATTAGATTAAAAAATGATACTAATAATGTACATACACAAAATTCTAATGTACATATTCAAAAATTGTAACTAAGGATAAAATATATTTTAAATCAAGAAAAGATTTTATTAATAAATAACCTTTCCTTAAATTATCATATTAATTAATATACATAAAATTTAAGTAATAACCTAAGCTTTTCTCAAGTTAAATAATTTCAATATTATATAGTTCAACTTAGATTAGTTTAAGTTATCACTTCACACCGTCTGTTTTTTGTTTGATTTAAGGCTTTTCATTATTGTCATCATATATTACATAATATATAAAAATAGTAGCTTCCGCTACTACATTTACTCAAGGCTTTAAGAAATCTTAGGGCCGCTTGCATAACGTTCATTAAATTCATTTAAGAAACGCTAAACGCATTTTGTATCCTTAAATACAATTAACGTCTTGCACAACGCCAAATGTGTCGTTAAACATGTTTAAAGAACTGTCAAAGTCACTCAAAATGGGTATTTAGCTGCCGTAAACGCATTTAAGGACAAAAAAATGTTGAGTACATACTCTTTTCGTAAATTAATATTTATTATTCTTTATGAAATTGTCAGTTATTAAAAAGTCAATTACAGATTGTCACTCGTATATTATTTGCTTTAATTATTTATCTCAATACTAAATACCCATTATTCTTACAAACTTTAACATGGTAGCAGAGTAATAAAGTTAAGGATTTGGATGCGGTAAAAATATTTTAACTAGGAAAGAATAAATACAATATTCTGCCATTGTACTCGCTCGGCCCGACGTTCACCATGGATAAGGCGATCGCAGAGGCTTCTAATTCAAATTAGGAAAATGTGTGATTTTCATTTGTTTTTCTTATTTTTAAAATGAGTGAATCTAATGAAGAAATTCGATACATTTTAAAATTTGACTACAAAAAAGGTAAAAATGCAACACAAGCCGCGAAAAAAGTTTGTGATGTTTATGGACCTAATGCAGTATCTATGGGAGTAGCGCAAATTTGGTTTAAGCGTTTTCAATCCGGAAATTTTGATATCAAAGTTACACGTCGCTCTGGTCATTCTGTTACGGACAAAATTGATGCTATTTTTGAAAAAGTGGAGCAAGTTCGGTATATTAGTAGTTACGATGTAGCTGGAGAACTGGGAATTGGCCACAAAACAGTTTTGGCGCATTTGTAAAAAGCTGGGTAGACAAAAAAGTTCGATATTTGGGTGCCTCATGAGCTCACTGAAAGAAACCTAATGAACCGTGTACTCATTTGTGATTCTTTATTGCGACGTAATGAAACCGAACAATTTTTGAAGAAGCTGATAAGTGGTGATGAAAAGTGGATCACGTACGACAAGAATGTGCGAAAAAGATCGTGGTCAAAGGCCGGTCAAGCTTCACAGACTGTGGCGAAACCCGGGTTAACTCGCAACAAGATGATGCTGTGTGTATGGTGGGATTGGAAGGACATTATTCATTATGAGCTGTTACCGCCAGGCAGGACCATCGATTCTGAACTGTACTGCGAACAACTGATGAGATTAAAGCAAAAAGTTGAGAGAAAGCGGCCGGAATTAATCAACAGAAGGTGTGTGGTTTTTCATCATGATAACGCCAGACCTCACACATCTTTAGCCACTCAGAAAAAATTACGAGAGTTTGGCTGGGAGGTGTTAATGCATCCGCCGTATAGTCCTGACCTTGCACCTTCAGATTTTCACCTGTTTCGGTCTCTGCAGAATTCCTTAGGCAGTGTCAGGTTAACATCACGAGAGGACTGCCAAAACCACTTGTCGCAGTTTTTTGATCAGAAGCCCCAAAATTTTTATAGCAATGGGATCACGTCCCTACTACAAGATGGCAAAAAGTTATCCAACAAAATGGCACCTACATACTTTAGTCAAATGTGAATAAACTTTATAAAAAAACCTTTTGAATTTTTATATAAAATGCGAAGAAACTTTTTCCCCAACCTAATACTTAATTATTTTAATTCTTAAGATGGATTTGCACTTGTTTGATTTGTATTCTGTCGAATATGTGACAATACGATTGGGAATGTGTGTAGATAGGCCAGGTATACCTTATTTCAAATTAAAAGAATACAGAATTATATAAATTATTAATAATTAATTATTAATTCTATGTTATTCAATATTATACAACTACTGTTCTCTTTTAACCAGTATTTATTATTTGAAAATTAAACAGCACACCAAAAAATCATTCTTCAGGTTGCCGTCAAAAATTCCGAAGTAAACTTAACCAAACAAACGAAATTTCAAATGTCAAGTTGACATTGGCCAACTAAAATCCCTTTTTACGCAAGAAATAACTAACATTAAAGTTAAATTTCGTGTTTGTCCGAAAAATAGGATCGCAGCGTGAAACGGAACACATCTGACTGTTTTACCGAAGGCATAAATACATTTAGCTACATAACATGGGAGACCGCCTTATGAAAGGCATCTTAAATACGTTTTGTGTAAAACTTATTTAGGGAGTTTAATATGATTAACTAATTTTTATTTAAAGGCGATTGTTATGCAAGCGGCCCTTAATATTTTTTATTTTGCAGCCATACAATTTTATTATTATCAATTAATAATAACTACAAATTTAAAAGAAAGTAAGATTTCTTAATGTTTTGAACAAATGAGTGGGGTGCCAACAATGGTATATTAACCCTATTCAAAAGAACTGGTTCGAATAAAATCTTACCTCTTTATTAACATTGCTGGCTTCGTAAAATTTCAAGTGTCGTTCTGTTCCCAGGGATAGCAACGCATTTGAGAAGAGATATATACCGATGGCACCTTTGACTGATACGCTAGGATTCAAAGACTGTATTGCTTCGTTTATCGTCATCACCATTCTTGTCTGTGGGCAAAAGAATCATAAAATAAATTGGTTTTTATCGACTTCCTTGTCAAGCAATTTTGGTGACATCCAGCAGATCTTCGAAGAGCAAAGTTACTAGAATATGGTCTATGTACTATGTATGAAATAAACAGCTATTATGAAGCAGCTGGTCTACCATTCTAGCGATATTATAACAGCAGAATTGGGCTCTGGTGTTATAAACGTATCTATCTATCTTTAGGAGCCATATCTCGCTCAGAATATTACAACTAGGATTAGCACAGTCTTTTGTTATAGCTGGAGTACAGCAGACAGGCAGACGGTCCACCTAATGGAAAGCGGTCTCGAAGAAATTTTATGATACCCTTTTTAAAAAACCCCATATTGTAGCGCTGCGGGATAACCACGGCTGGGAGCTCGTTCCAAATCCCCACGGTGCGTAAGAGAAACGTTCTAGAGAACCGTTGCGTACAAGAGCGAAGCGGCTCTAGGAAGTGGGGATGAACGCCCCGCCGATGGAGTGCGGTGCGGTGATGAACAGAAGACGAAGGCACCATTCAGAACAGTTCCTCGGAAAACTCCCCATAGTACAGTCGGTAGAATACGCAATTGGCCTTCGGAGAGACAACAAGGCCAAAGCTCATGCGATGAGAAGTTTGGATAAATAAATTTTAATATGTTTTTGCGAAAGTAAGCACTGTCCATTGGATGGGCAGTCCCAGTTTGCCAAGTTCACAATAAAATAAAATTGTACCCATAACCAAATGTATAAAACAAACCAATGAAACATAAATCTCCTTTTTTTTTAAATAAATGTTACATTTATTTATTTTATTATTCTTTTCAAACGGAGGTTTTGTCCCATTACTTAACAAAAAAAACTCATTTAAGACAACAATGTAATTATATGAATTGTTTATCTCATACGAATATATAAAGCTGAAGAGTTTGTTTGTTTGATTGAATGCGCTAATCTCATGGTCTGATTTGAAAAATTCTTTCAGTGTTAGATAGCCCATTTATCGAGAAAGGCTATATAGGCTATATATATCATCACGCTAAGACCAATAGGAGCGGAGCACCAATGAAGAATGTTTCAAAATCGGGGGGTTTTGAAAACAAATTCCACACGGACGACGTCACGGGCACAGCTAGTTATATGATATAAGTACTAGTTTTCCCCGCGGCTACGCCCCGTCAAAAACCCTAGGTAGTATTAGCTATATGAGCTACGTACATAAAAAAATAATTACGTGTTTTTTATATATATAAACCTTCAGTACTTTACTTTCTACTACTTTCTTGTTCAATTCACTACAATCAAAAAGAAACTAAGTCAATATAGTTTAGACAAGTGCATAGTAAAAAATAAAGAAAAGTCGCAGTCAACCTGATTTTAAGTAGCTAATAGGTAGGTAACGAATGACATGTGGGCAACATAACAACGTATTTCTTATTGAATTAGAGCGATGGTCGTCTACATGGCAATTGCAGCGCCATCTATTTTGCTAAACCGTCTATTTTAAAGAAACGGCGTCATTGGTTGGGATAAAATGTAACCTAGGTGTTGACTCGGGTTATAAGACAGCTCTGTGTCGAATTTTATTCATATATGTTCAGTAGTTTCCAAAAAAGATGCGACAGGAGCGCCATCTCTTTCACTATTCTCGTCTATCCCGTGGAAACGACGTCATTTATCGGAATAAAGTATCCTTAGTTACGTCCCGGGATATAACCTAGCTCTATGTCGAGTTTCATTTAAATCCGTTCAGTAGTTTTCACGTGATGCTCCGATAGACAGACAGATAATTTATTTTTCCAAAACTGTTGGTCCAAATTAGCCCCCCTGATTTATTTCACATTTTTAAACCCATTGTACAAACTCGAACCATTTACAGATTTATTATAGTATAGATAGATAGATTGTTTCATGCACGTAAAAATGTTTATAATAGGTACTTAAAACGTTATTGTTCTTAAAGCAAAAAAATATCCTATAAGTTCATAAGAATTTTATATCTCAAGTGTTTTATTGCTTGCTAATAATAATTTTTGTTATGTATATTAACTATATATCTATTTAATATATAAACCGTATATATAAAATTATGTATTTATTACTAAATTGTTAGTACTGGTATGTAATACGTATACCAGCAACGCCATCATCATCTAAATCCATTCTTGTCTGAAAGAGATCGCTTTTTAGCGATAAGACAGCCTTTTGTGCAACTCTAGATCTGGTTTTATATTCTTATTCATAATGAAATAGAGTAAGTTTGAACGCTTCTTTATGGTTCTTAAAGAAGAAGAATAAGGCCGCTCGTCTGTGAGCTTATTTTAGTGTCTATCTAAAGAGTTATCTATCTATTTACAATACGCATGATGATGATATAACAGGAATTTAAAAAAATAATGTGTTTTTTATTTATTTATTTATTTACTTGCTATAAAAAGAAAAACAACATTATAGAGTACAAAAATTTGAGAAACTTAATAAAATGGGAAGGACAGGAGCACAAACTAGGTAAACCCTGTATAATGGTACTCCTGGCCCTCGCCCTCCCATTAAGCACTATTTCTATAATAACCGCCACCAAAGAGCACTACAATCAAGGAAAAATAGAGAGATGTAGTCGGTATGTGTGTATGTGTGTACGTGTGTGCGTGCGTGTCTGTGTGGGTGAGAATGTAATTATGGTTACAAGTGTGTCTGGGTGTAGGACTATCTATTGCTGAAGCACAACAGACAGGCTTACGGTCTAACTGTGATGGAAAACGGTTACCGTCGCCTATGGACATTAGCAATACCAGAGGTGCTGCCAATGTGCTGTCGGCCTTGAAAGAGTAACTGGAACCTGGCCACTGATGCCGGAACGCAACTCAAGGTTGTTATGGCGGCATACTCAAGACCAGGGATAGTAGCCACCCATACGCTCAGAAGATTCGCCCATAACATTCAATATTATGTATCACCATTGATTATTGGTGGTAGGGCCACCATATTGCGAGGTGGTAGGGCATTTGCCCGACTGGATGGCTACCACTCCTGGTCTAGAGTATGCCGCTATAATAAATAACCTTGAGTTGTGTCCCGGCATTAGTGACCAGGTTCCAGTCTCCCTTAAGAGAGCAGCAGCGCATTTGTAGCACCTTTGGTGTAGCAAATGTCCATAGGCGATGATAACCGCTTTCCATCAAGTGGGCCGTCTGCCTGTCTGCTGAACTCCTGCAATAAAAAAAAACTCACCCGTTCACTATAACTGGATTCAATGATCATCTGTTTAGTCTGGAATTTGTATCCAAGTATCCTCTTCAACTGCTTCTGAGCTAGCCGCTTCTGTTCTTCGACTGATGGCGTTACTGGGTTGTGGGCGAACAGCGGGTCCCGCTCTAGTGTGTGCCATATTCTGTACTGTAACAAATGGGTTGCATGAAATCTATATTTTAAAATTTTAACCATGCCGTGTCTGTATGACTACATAAACGCCGGATAACACGATGCGTTTCTTTTTAGATTTCTTGTCTGTTTGTTCGGGATTGACGTAAAAACTACTGGGCCGATTTCAATACGGTTCGCTGATCGATAGCCTTTTTTCCCGGACTTAAAATCTGTGGTACTTTATATCCCATAAATCCTACGGAAACTTTCTTGGGAGCAGTATAAAATGGCCAGGTCGAAGAAAAAATTGATTCTGATGCGAAATATCCTAAAAGAACCTTTGATTTTATATTTAGCAAAATAGCTGTAATCTCTTTTAGCTGTACAACAGCTCGCGCAAATGCTAGTATATGCATAAAACTCATAAAACGCTAGGGCCAGTGGGGAATTAGTGCACTAAAGGGATTAATTAATACGTGACCCTTATTATACTAGACTGTTTCAGGGCCCTAGTATAGAGGGTGGACGCGGTCTAGCCAATGATCCGACTCTATTTTTCCTATTAAACTACCCCGATTAAGTGAACGGGTTTTAAAATTAGCAGGGTGTGTATTACCGCTAATGCCTCCTTAAATGCCCGGCCAGAGCATTGGGCTTAGCGACAGGCGACGCACCGAGTGCGACGTCACTTGTAAGTATTTGCTTTATAACTCTTAAAATGCATACATACTTTTGTATTTGTCACTTGTCACGTCGCGATTAGCTGTCACTCATTGCGACAATGTCGTGGCCGGGCCGTAACGCACTTGGCCTCTTTTCACCTCCGTTTTGTATTATGGCCCAACTGGATCGTGGGAATGTCAGGTACTAAGTTACCAATCTCTAACGTTGCCATTGCCTCTTCGGGTACCAAAGAAATTCCATAGCTGCAGCAGTCACTACATCGTGCATCAACCCGGGAGTCGGCCGGCCCAACTGTGATGGAAAGTGGTTGCCGTCGCCTATAAACATTTGCAACACTAAAGGTGCCATGCGCTGCCGGACTCGTAGATGGGGTTGGATCCTGGCCACTAATGCCGGAACACAACTCAAGATTGTTATGGCGGCATGCTTTAGACCAGGGGTGGTAGCCATCCAGACGGGCAAATGCCCTACCACCTGACTGTGGGTTGTTTAGTCGACTCTCACGACAGGCCGTCTGGCCGTAGGAATTTGTATTCTTCCTCCGTTCCTGCACGGATAGAATAAGACCAATGCAGAAATGAAAGGTATAAATAAAGTATTATTATAATTTTCTAGTGAAGGGGTCGTAAAACTTTTTACTTAACTTTTTTGTTTTTTTGTGGGTCGCGATATAAAAATCGTTGAGAAACACTGTACCACCACATTAATAAAATATGGCTGAAAAGCTAGAACATAATTATGTTTGAACACATTCAATGGAAGCAGGAAGTCAATTGTATATGCAGACAAGCACAGTGATGAAGTCTCATAAAATAGTCTATACAAGGAGTTCAATGGCATATTTTGACACTAGCACTTGTCTGCCAAATATTTAATTTTGTAAGCTTAAAACAAGCACAGGTCATATTCCATTGTCCTTCCAGAGATACTTATAATGAAAAGCCTTCCACTGTCCAAGTGATTGCCTTATGCCCGGTTTCAATATTGCAAAAACGATTCGTTTTTGATACCGACGGTTAGAATATTAACGCCTGGTGGTAACTCTACTGATGTTTCTATAATGAACTGTCCGTAACTAGTTACTCCTGAAAGTACCAACTAACGATGGGAGGGATTTTCTAACCGATCGGTAGACTTTTTGTATGGAAACGACAGATGAAGTGTTTCTATATTATAACCGCTGGTTGTCAACACTACTATTCGTAGGAATTTTAATACCACCCGATTTCGGCCGATTGCCGGTTTTTTGGCGCTATTAATACCTGATTTTAAATTAAATTAAACTCATTTTTTTTACTTCTTCTTTTGACTTGAATTTAATTCTTATTTATATCTTTCAAATTTACTATTCTTATCTTTAACAGTTCTAATTCCAATTCAAGTATTGCTTTACTATTCATCTCTATTAATATTATAAATGCGAAAGTAACTTTGTCTGTCTGTCTGCCTGTTACCCTTTCACGGAAAACTACTAGACCGATTTGGTTGAAACTCATTATATATACTTTTTTTGATGCCGAGGATGAACATAGCATACTTTTGTCCCGAAAAATAGGATCATTTCTGGGATAAAAGTATATTTTTCTGTTTGCCTGTAATGCTTTCACGGAAAACTATTGGACCGATTTGCCTGTAACTTGGTATATATGTAAGTTCAATATTTAGGACGGATATAGGTTATTTTTCATTCGGGAAAAGAGAGTTTGGGATAGATTTATGTAAAGGTTAACCCAGAAAGTAGGATAGATTTTGTTTTTTTGTGATGTCATTTTTGTCAATTTGGTCGTTTTGGTCATTTTGGTTATTTTGGTAATTTTCGTCACTCGTCATTTTCATAATTTTTGTTAGTTTGGTCATTTTCGTCACTTTGGCTATCTTCATCATTTTCGTAATGTTCGTAATTTTCGTCGACAAATATTTGAAACAATAACAAGGTTATTGAATTACGTTGCGTGTACTACCACTACAAGTATGTTGCATTAGCAAAACGCTTGGGAGGGAATTAGTTACTGATTGATAACCGAGAGTATTTCTAGCTGTCAATGAGCTTGTGAAACGCTTCGTATAGCCCTCATAACCGTCGGTTATTGGTAGCTTCAAAATCAATCAGTTACTATTACAGACAACCGTCGGTAAAATATAGAAACCGAGGGTTACGTATGTTTCTAATGTGTAAATTGAACTTTTATACTTAGTTATAGGATAGCTAAATATACAGTGGTGGTCATATAATTAAGAACGCTGATTTAAAGTGAACTAAGTTTCAAACTAAGACGCAAAACTAATTGCATGCAATTTTTTTATTTCTCTCGATATCGTAAAACTTCTCCATAATACCGCTGTATTCTTTGATACAGATATTCATTGCTATGATTAACTAAAATAAATAGACAAACTTTTTACACTACTTCTAAAGATAGTATTCCTATTTACTGGCTGGTCACGTAATTAAGAACGCTAAATAGTTTATACCTTTATTCAAATTTAAATAGAGAACACTCAGTCGATTTGTTACTGTTTGTATAATTTTGGGGCCATTTAGTGCTGTAAAAGATTAAAAGTGATTGCTTCTTATGAAAAAACAATAGGAAAAAATAAAAGTTGTGATAAATCTACAAGGGAAGTAATAATAAAACTTCGCCGGAAGAATTGGTCTTATAAAAAGATAGCCGACCATCTGCAATGTTCAAAAACAATGGTTTTCCACGCTGTAAAGCATTTTGCTACGTATCAAACTACTTCGAATGTTCCACGTGTACCTAAACAGAGAAAAACAACTCCTCGAGATGACCGAAACATCGTTCGTATGGCAAAATAAAATCCTTTTAAAGGGTCCAATGAGCTGAGAAAATAATATTTTGGTGAAAACAACCCTTCAGCAATCTCAACACGCACTATTCGAAGACGTTTGGTAGAAGAAAAATTGCACGATAGGATAGCAAGAAAGGTACCCATGTTAAAGCTTTGCCACCGGCAAGCCCGGCTTGCATTTGCGAGAAAGTATGAAAACTGGACTGTGCGACAGTGGAAAAATGTACTTTTTTCTGACGAGACGAAAATAAACAGAGTATGTTCTGATGGAAAACGATATGTACGACGTCCTCCAAATACAACATTCGACCCTAAGTACACGAAAGTTGCATTAAAGCACGGTGGTGGAAATGTGAAAATTTGGGTGTGCTTTTCTGGACATGGTGTTGGACCTGTAAACTTGATAGAAGGTAACATGAATCAGTTCCAATACAAAAATATACTGGAAGAAACAATGTTACCTTATGCTGAAGACGTTCTACCAGTTATTTGGACATTCCAGCATGACAATGATCCAAAGCACACTGCACGCACCGTAAAGGAATTTCTTACAGTGCAGTCAGTTTCTGTCTTAAACTGGCCAGCTAACAGTCCAGATCTAAACCCAATAGAGAATCTGTGGTTCGAAGTAAAGAAAAAGGTTTCAAATACATAGTGTGGGAATTTAAGAGAGCTGTACGACGTTTTTTTTGAAGAATGGAACTCTATTTCTCTTTCGAAATGTCAAAAATTAATAGAGTCAGTGTCTCGCCGGTGTAAAGCAGTAATTAAAAGCCTTGGATATGCTATTAACTATTCATTTTAGTCAAAAATGTATTAAATTGCTTTTTAAATTTCTCGCGCTACTTATTATTGTGATTTTTTAAATGTGAGTGTCATACAAAACGATTCCCGAGCAGTTTAATAAATCGTCCTTAATTATTTGTCCAGCTTCAGTACTATTTGAATGTGTTACTTTGGTAAAATAAATAAAATGTGAAAAAAATAGTTAGCGATTTTGTTCTTTATTCCTAAGCCACGTTGCTCTATTAATGTGGCTATTTTATAACATAACTAGTTGCTTCTCAGAAGGTACACATCTCTGTGTATGACACGATTTAAATAAAAAAACTTCTAGAACTTCACATCGTTCTTAATTATATAACCACAAATAATAGGTTGGGGTAAAAGTCTTTTCGCGTATAGTATCTATGAACTTGTAATAAGATCTCTTTGGCTATACCATTTGTATCTGGCTGGTTTTGGTATCATTAAAAAAAATTACTTTTAAAGAAGACAATTCCAAATTCAAATTAGGAAAATGTGTGATTTTCATGTTTTTTCTTGTTGTTAAAATGAGTGAATTTAATGAACAAATTCGATATATTTTAAAATTTTACTACAAAAAAGGTACAAATGCAAAACAAGCCGCGAATTTTTTTTCTGATGTTTATGGACCTAATGCAGTATCTGTGAGAGTAGCGCAAATTTGGTTTAAGCCTTTTCAATCCGGAAATTTTGATATCAAAGATGCACGTCGCTCTGGTCGCCCTGTTACGGACAAAATTGATGCCATTTTTGAAAAATTGCAGCAAGATCGGCATATTAGTAGTTACGATGTAGCTGGAGAACTGGGAATTGACCACAAAACGGTTTTGGCGCATTTGAAAAAAGCTGGGTACACAAAAATGCTCGATATTTGGGTGCCTCATGAGCTCACTGAAAGAAACCTAATGAACCGTGTACTCATTTGTGATTCTTTATTACGACGCAATGAAATCGAACCATTTTTGAAGAAGCTGATAACTGGTGATGAAAAGTGGATCACGTACGACAAGAACGTGCGAAAAAGATCGTGGTCAAAGGCCGGTCAGGCTTCAGAGACTGTGGTGAAACCCGGGTTAACTCGCAACAAGGTGATGCTGTGTGTATGGTGGGATTGGAAGGGCATTATTCATTATGAGCTCTTACCACCAAGCAGGACCATCGATTCTGAACTGTACTGTGAACAATTGATGACATTAAAGCAAAAAGTTGTGAGAAAGCGGTCGGAATTAAACAACAGAAGGGGTGTGGTTTTTCACCACAATAACGCTAGACCTCACACATCTTTAGCCACTCAGCGAAAATTACGAGTTTGGCTGGGAGGTGTTAATGCATCCGCCGTATAGTCCTGACCTTGCACCTTCAGATTCTCACCTGTTTCGGTCTCTGCAGAATTCCTTAGGCAGTGTCAGGTTAACATCACGAGAGGACTGTCAAAACCACTTGTCGCAGTTTTTTGATCGGAAGCCACAAATTTTTTATAGCAATGGAATCACGTCCCTACCTACAAGATGGCAAAAAGTTATCCAACAAAATGGCACCTACATACTTTAGTCAAATGTAAATAAACTTTATAAAAAAAACCTTTTGAATTTTTATATAAAATGCGAAGAAACTTTTTCCCCAACCTAATATATAATGTAACAATAATAAGATAAACAGATATAATAAAACTATGTTATATCGCTTTTAATTAAACGTGGGAATAAAAATCAAATAAAATACTGCGCTGAATACCTTTATTATGTGCATTAATTACGAAAACTTAATAATTTACTACATATAATATAGTCACGTGTAAAATAAAAAGAAGAAAATTCCAAGATTCCAAAACAATTATACCTAATTTACACATTTTCTCATCAAGCTTAGACTTCACACTAACAATGTGGATGATTCAAGGCTTCATAGATATGTTAACAGTTTGCAATACATATGGTTATTATCTGTTTACACACATAAACCAGGATCTTGGTTCCATTTATATGTAAATCAGAGCGGACTTTTGATCTGATCTGAATGACATCTGGTTTTGGTTTTCAAGACTAAGTTCGAATAGTTTAATATGTTAGTACTCCAAGAGCGGACTTTTCAATCTCCAGATAAAACTTATTCATAGAATAAAATACAAATGGACAAATAAAAAAATGTCAGATGTATGAATAAAACAGTTAAATAGTTTCACTTTTGAATTCAGCCAGGTCACAGGTTATTCCACTGATAAGTTTTATCTGGTGATTGAAAAATCGACTCTTAGACACCAAGGTAAGGGACCAGATAAAAGTTAATCATCGAATAAAATATAATATGGGAAAATTAAAAATGACAATTGCATGAATAAACCAGTTGTTATGTTTGAACACAGTGATTTGTTTCACTTTTTAATTCAGCCAAGTTAAATAATTTATTACACTGACATATCTAATAATCGAAAAACCGGCCCTTAACTGGATAGACCACATAAATACTAATTGGTTTAAAACTGAAAGTCCAGGCTGACTTGTTTGCACCCAATTACTGCACTTGCAAATTACAATTATAACAAATCAAATTCAAAAGTTTTTATTCAAAATAAGTTCCATCCACTGGAGAACACTTTTTGAAGGTCAATATAAATAAGTTAAAGTGTAATTTTACTTCATAGTCTATGTACACCGCTTCGCAACGTGTTATTGCTGTTAAGGAGAAGAAGCGGAAAGAAACTCCCCAGCACCACGTCTAGCTAAAAATTGATTAACTCACTTTTCTTTTTTTATAAATTTTATACAGAAATGTGTTACACAATCACTTTTCGAAGAATTAATAGAGTTGTAGCAAACAATGCATACTCAGTAAGAAAGATACAATAAAAGGAAAGAAAAATATTATTAGAGTTATAATAATGACATGATATACTAAAATTTTATACAAAATATAGTGTAAGAGGTTGGAGGGAGCTGCTATGTAAATGAAGTTTCGTCCTGTCATTTAGCAAGATACTTTTTAAATTGGTTTTAAATTTAGTGCAAGGCAGATCCAACATTTCCTTCGGAATCTTATTGAAGAAGCATATACCAACCCCTAAGAATGAGGACAATACTTTCTGCAATCTAAAAGATTGCAATATCAGTCTATTACTATGCCTGGTGTTGAAATTGTGAATATCCTTATACTGTTTATAGGCACTCAAATTATTACGATAAATTATATTATTAAAAATATATTGGCAGGCGACTATCATAATACCGATTTCCTTAAATCATTCTCTAAGAGACTCCCGAGGACCAAGGTTGTAAATTGACCTACTGGCTCTTTTTTGTAAAACAAATATAGTCTCTAACCCCCGGTTTCTATATTTTACAGACGGTTGTCTGTAATAGTAACTGATTGATTTTGAAGCTACCAATAACCGATGGTTAAGAGGGCTATACGAGCGATTCACAAGCTCATTGATAGTTAGAAATACTGTCGGTTATCAGTAACTAATTCCCTCCCAAGCGTTTTACTAACGCAACATAGTTGTAGTAGTAGTACACGCAACGTAATTCAATAAATTGAGGTATAACTACAAAATAAATACATTTTCAAAAGAAGAGACCTTTTGTGATATACGATTGTCATTAAAAATCAAGCTTTCAATCAATCTGCTTTAAAAATACTTACAATTACAGAGCCATTTATATACGAATGTTGCATGAACAAAACGCAGTTATCTAAACAACATAAA
The DNA here is from genome assembly GCA_039645545.1 of Dendrolimus houi. NCBI lineage: Eukaryota > Metazoa > Arthropoda > Insecta > Lepidoptera > Lasiocampidae > Dendrolimus > Dendrolimus houi. The sequence continues at coordinate 4,024,341 of CM077127.1, read as the reverse complement.
AACTTTTTAAGTAATGATTGTTCCAACGTCATTGGATTTTTTGTAAAAAATAAGAGTGTTGTCACAAGAAACAGTGTTGTCACTTCAGAAATTTTTCGCTAGTTATAGGGATTTGTGGTTTTCGATCGCAATTTTTTTTTAAATAAGTTAAGGCTAAAAACAACGCTTTTCACGGTACCAGAGTCAAATGATGGAAACTTTGTGGGAACCTTGTCCGATTTTTTGTTTTCATTCAAATGTTTTAGGGAACTTTTTGTAACGCGACCGTTTCACACAGATGTAGCGATGGATTTAATGTGTTATTTGAAGCGATGTTGTAATTTATTGTTAATGACGTTAAATATTGACCGTTAGTACGTACTAATACGTTATCTATTAATAATGTTATATTCGTTCACAGTGTTATTTTTAACGCTATATTGAAGACGCATTAGGTCACAATCGATAACTATAACGTTATCGCAGGTGAAGAGATGAATAGTAAAGCAATACTTGAATTGGAATTAGAACTGTTAAAGATAGAAATAGTAAATTTGAAACATATAAATAAATAAAAATTAAATCCAAGTCAAAAGAAGAAGTAAAAAAATTGAGTTTAATTTAAAATCACGTATTATAGTCGTGGTAGCGTAATGGCTAGCGTACGCGTCCTAAACTCAAAGGGCGCGGGTTCGATCCTGGCCGGAACGCATGCACCACTTAGGAAGTTTTCTGACCTAATGTGGATATTGTTACAATTACCACGTGCTAATAACGGTGAAGGAAAACATCGTGATGCAACCTGCATATCGAGATAACCGGTGTGTCAAACCTGCCAAGCCGCCTTGGACAAGCGTGGCGGGTATACTGTCCGTTCCCCTACAGTGGGAGGCCTGAGCCCAGCAGTGGGACATATATGGGCTGCTATTACTATTACTACGTATTAATAACGACAAAAAACCGGCAACCGGCCGAAATCGGATGGTAATAAAATTCTTACGAATAGTAGTGTTCACAACCAGCGGTTATAATATAGAAACACTTTATCTGTCGTTTCCATACAAAAAGTCTACCGATCGGTTAGAAAATCCCTCCCATCGGTAGTTGGTACTTTCATGAGTAACTAGTTACGGACAGTTCATTATAGAAACATCAGTAGAGTTACCAGGCGTTAATATTCTAACCGTCGGTATCAAAAACGAATCGTTTTTGCAATATTGAAACCGGGCAAGTCAGCAGCGTTGCCCTAAAGTAAAATCTCTAGGATACATTCTACTAACAATAGTTTTGAAGTATTTTATGTCATTCTACTAACCAAATATAAATTGTAATGAGTCTAAATAAATTATTATATTATTTTTAAGAGCAGCAAATCAAAAAATACAAGGCTCTGCATTTATCAGTAATACCCAGCTCAGAGCAAATACTGAATACTGTGTTCCTGAGATATTGTCTGTAGGTACTGAAACCCAGAAATGGGTGGTAGTTAGTAGTAGTAGTTGGTCCATTTAGGCTAAAATTCAGACCATGCTGGACCATGAAAGTTATCATGTGAATTTCCACATACATAATAAAAATGATTATAATACATATTGTTACGAGCTACAGGACTCGAATTAAAAATGCCGTTGGAACTACTATAGAAATTTATTAGAACTGTACAAACACGTATGAAGACAAATACAAATGAAACTGGATGCAACCAGTTCACACTGCACGATTCAATACAATTCGACCGCGCAAAATCCGTCGTTTATATCGCTAATCGAGAGTATTAGAAAACGTCTCGCTTCGTAGTCGTCGCTTGACTGCCCCCGCCCCTCCATTCGGGCATCGTCTTATACTAACTACACAGTACAAAGGAATTGGAAGCGCACACTGAGTTTCTAAGAAATATTAATTTGCACACCTGCGAACGTCCACAAAGTCGAAAACAATAACAATAGGGATTAGTTCGACGCTAATGATGGTTATAAAACTAGTAGAAAAACAATAGCATGTTACAAATTCAAAACACAAAGGATTTTCTAATCCGGGAGGACAATAAGCTACGCTTACAATAGGCTGTGCGGCTTATCTTTGACGGCATGTAACACTATTATAATAACAAAATATAACCGATACTAAAGTAGGCATTTATCGTGTTTTTGTCTTTTGAGACTATATTTTTTTAACCTGCGCATGCACCCTCTGTGCCATCTCAACACCCTGTAATTATATCTGGGTCTTGTAGTGCCCCCGAAAGTATTAAACACCCAGAAGGGGGAGTTATCACCCACTTTAAGAACTTATAATATACAGCATATATGGATTCCCCACAGGCAAGACAATAATTAATAAAAATATAGAAGTTGATAATATTATACCTAGTCTTGCCATAAATATTGTAACAAAGAATTTTTTTTTTCTATTGCAAATAACATTTATAAGTTTTACAGTGTGTTAGTTTAATACATAAATCTAAAACAATTTAAAATATAAAAAGCTTATTTGAAGTGGTCTCCATTGGCTGCAATATAGTTCTTTAAACATTGAGCCCAGTTACCAATAGAAGCACGCACTTTTTCCATGGGAAAATTCTTCACTGCCAATCATATGGATTGTTTTAGGGACTTCAAATTATTATGGCGTTTAGAGCAAGCCGTACTCTCTAAAACTGACCATAAATCATAATCCAGCGGATTAAGATCGGGAGTAGACGACGGCCAGTCTTGAGATCTGATGAAGTGCGAAACGTTCGTTTCCAATCAAGACTGCGTGGACCGAGCTTTATGACCCGGCGCCGAGTCTTGCTGGAAGGACCATTCTTGGTTATTGAACATGGTGTTGTTAAGGGGCTTAACTACTTCTCAAGACTGATATCTTGATAAACTTTGCCGATGTTTTGATACATTTTTCACAAAAATATGGCTCAGCCACTCCTTCATAGCTAACACCCCACCAAACCATCACTGAAGACGGATAATGCCCACGTTGCACTCTGTCGACTAATTGAGAAGCTTCCTTGGGGCTTTTAGCATAAATACGGTCATTTTGTTTGTTAAAATGTTGCTCAATTGTAAAAAAATACTCATCCGTAAACAAAATTTTTCTGTGACCTCCCTTTGCATACCGCTTCAGTAGTTGTTTCGATTTTACCAACCTATTCTTTTTTAAATTATGACTTAAGAAATGACCAGTGGGTCATGCGTCTCTTATAGGCTGCAAGTCCTAAGTCACCTTTTAAAATACGCGACATGGTTCTAGGTGATATCTTCATCTCCCGAGATAAAATCTTTTGCTTTTGGACAGGATTTCTTTGAATTCTTTCCCTTACTGTTTTGACCACCTTTTTCGTACGTACACTACGTGGACGGCCAGATCTTTTTCTATCACAAACAGAGGAGGTCTCATTGTAGCCATTAATAGCCCGGTACACAAACATTTGTCTAATATCAAAGGTATGGAGAGTTTTAAAAATTGCATTTGATTCCATACCTACTTTGTGTAATGCAATCACAGCAATTCAGTTCTCTTTATCGCCCCACTCCATTTTAATATCGCAAAATGTCGTACAATGTATTGGCGCCAAAATGAGAAAACACAATGAACAATCATATAAAAATGACAGATTCCAAATTCAAATGTAATATTTTGTTTCTTTTAATTGTAGCAGTATTTATGGCCAGACTAAGTAGTTATAACATCTAAAGGAATTTACCTCATGAAGTGGAACTTATAACAAACATTGATTGATAACAAGCACACAGAGACTAAGAAATTTCTGTTTAATGCCTCTCGTTTGAAGCAACTACAAAATATGTGGTGTGGAATCTCCAGCACTGTAGATTAAGGCCCCATTAACTGAAGAAAATTATTCCTCTATATAGGCTCCAGTAAAAAGAAAATAATCTTCATACAAAATGTTTTATTTATTAGTCATAGATAATATTCAAAGTATGAGTAATATGTTACAACAATACACTTAAGTATTAATACCATAAAGGGAATTATAAAATTGCTGAGAATTGATAAGTACTTAATTACCCATTACCCAGTACTGCTGAATGATTTCTCAAAGTGCTTTCATAATAAACAAAACATGTTATATTATATAATCCTGTAAACACACCTATAGTATTAGGTCTCAATGATCCAGAATTATCTTATTAGGGTAAATATTTATAAAAAATGTCACCACTTTCTTTCTAGTCTGAGTCACTGACCACTGAGAATCAAAACAATTTTTAATTTATTATGCTTTATCTCCTCAAGATGTTTACATCCAAGTAAAAAGACCAGTACTGGTTGACTTAACTAGCACTTGGCCGAGTGAGCAAAGGCTAACTTAGGACTTTACACACTTCTTTTTTACTTATTTAAGTGTATATACATAATCCTAAATAAATATATTTTCTTTCTTTCCGACATTATTAATCCAAAGTTGTATTATATAGACCAAATATCTAAAAATATTATAATTGCTAGTCCTTGGCTTGGGATGTTGTTACTATATAGGCTTTATGGAACATAATTAATACTTAATAAAACTATGTTTTAACAGTTTTAAGTGCAGTAATTTATTTGATTTTTGTTATTCCAAAGTTTCAGCCACTTTTCAGTGGCCGTGTTCAGGAAAGACAAAGATGTCAAGTGTCGATGAGTATTTTTAAAGTTTTATTTAGCCTACTGTCAACTTGTTCATTTTAATTATGTTTATGGTTATTATTTACTTTATGAGAGCCTAATCTAATTTAACACCGCTTCGCAACATGTTATGGCTTCAAGAGAAGAAGAGGCGCAAGAAACTCTTTAGCAAACATGCCTAGCTCTAATAATCTATAATATAAAAATCAATTCCTGTTCGTTAGTCTCACTAAAACTCGAGAACGGTTGGACTGATTTGGTTGATTTTGGTTTTGAATTATTTGTGGAAGTCCAGGGAAGGTTTAAAAGGTGAGTTAAATATGAAAAAAATTGATTCTGAGGCGGTACGAAATTTGCCGGGTCGGCTAGTTTTATATAATATTAAAATGGGTTGAAGGAAAATTAAAACAAATTATCAGTCAAGTTGGTTTGCGTTCCAGTGGTGGTAAATTAGATTAGGCTCCCATAGAGTACATAATAACCATAAACAAAATTAAAACTAAGTAATTAAAATGAACATGTTGGCTAAATAAAACTTTAACAATACTCATTGACACTTGACATCTTTGTCTTCCTTGACCACGGCCACTGAAAAGTGGCTGAAACGTCGGAATAACAAAAATCAAATAAATTACAGTGCTTAAAACCATTAAAACATAGTTTTATTATGTATACAAGTCGCGAAAACTTAAAAAAATATAATGTAATTAATACTCTTAATAAATTTATATAGTCATTAACAGTTTATGTTATTATTATGATAGAATAAAATCTAGTAAGGAGTATAATGACAAACAGTATTATTTTGATGCTATGTTTGAGTTATTAGGCATAGGAAGTATCTTAGAATGCCGACTTATGTTTATAATCTTTGTCTGGGAGAAATCAATTTATTTCATGAAAGTATTTTCTATCATTTCAAAGTATGTCTATCATTTCAATCTTTGTAACTCTCACAATAGATTTCTATTAAAAATTTTACCTTTAATTTTAGCAACTCGATATCACCTTCCAATGCGAGTTTAAGGCGCTTCCAATCAAACGAGGCGGTATTCCTATATACGTCCAGAGGCCCGCTCGGGAGATCCGGCACAAAACTTAAATCCTCCATGCTGAAACAAACACAAAAACATTGTTAGCTTCTATATAACGGTGATTGCGTCAATTTTAAAACACCGGATGACTAAACCACTACAGGGACATTTCAAATTCCCTCATAAAAGCATCAGGTCATCGTCAACCGTGAAGTACGAACTATTAGACCGACACTTTAATAAATGACTTACCTTGAATTTGAATAGGAGAATAGAAACAATTTATGAGACAAAAAGTTGGCGAAATAATTCACGTTTCTATGACAGGCTGATAATGGTGTGTTGAGCGGTGTTGAAGAAAAACCTCTGATAAGAACACAGAACACACGCTCTCTTATTAGGCGGACTGCGCTCGCTCGGCTCGGGAAATTGAGAGAAGTGCTTGAACTAGTCGATAACTAGTAGAATGATATCTGAAAATCGATTTTGAAATTCATTATTCCCTAGTTCCTACATCTTACTATTCATTACATTTACTTGCCTTAGCAGCGGTTAAATTTTGATATTATTTGTCCAGCCATAAAAGACATAAACTCCATAACGTCGTTTATATTACAACACCGCAAACATGCATTTTCCAAAATTTACAGGACTAACAGCAAACGATATAATTTTATAAAAAATTAAATAAAATCCAGTTTTTTATTCAGTCATCATTTAATTTTATGATTCTTAGAATTTCTGATAAATGATGAACCGATAGTAAAGCAAATGAACGGTAGATAAGATATAGGAATAGGAACGGCCCATATATCAATGATGTATTGTTCTTCATGAACAATATTTTATGAACGTTGTTTTTAAATACTATATTGTATTAATGATATTAAATATAATAACTATGTTTTATAAGTGATATTATAAAAACGGCATTTTAAGAAGAACATTTTTATCTTAAATCTCATTAAAAACGAAATTTCTTTAAGAGAAGTTAGAAAGGTTGGTTCAAAGAAATCCATAAATTATAGCAATATCTGTGTTTGTCGTTGACTATTGCAATCACACTGCATTAACATTTCAAGCGTTTCCATTTCAGCTGCTGCAAAACTGCTAAAATAAGAATTTAAATAAATTAATACATATAAATTAAAAAAAAATATTAAGTACTTTTCTAAGTTTTAACAGCCAACTGACAAAAAAGTAGTGTTTTTTCGACTTAACTGTACCCTACAATTTACATTGCTCAATACTCACCTGACTGATATATTTTCTCTAATATCAAATACATATATATCAATTATCTATATCGACATTGTCAAAATCAATATTTCATTTTCAAAAGCACCGATATTCTGTATCAATGTTTTCATGAATAATATTGCATCTTTACTTATATTGTTAGTTTTTTTCGGCATCGAGAAAATTAAAGTTATTTTCTTTTTGTAATATTAAAAAAATATCGACGTATCTTTTATAAATATCGATATATCAATGGATATTTTACGAGCGAGCATCCCTACGAAATACCAGAGACGAGAATACTTAAACGTCACTGTACGTCACTTATAAATGTCAGTTATTATTTATTTAGGTTTATGGCTTGGTAGCTAGGCCTTTAAGCCAGATATTGGATTTTAAAAGTTAAGTTAAGTTTCTTAATTTTCATATACCTATGTGTAGCACAGCTGAACTGTAGGTTATCAGCTGGTGCCATTCAACGGAGTTTTTGTGACAACTCAAAAGGCCATATTTGACTATACAGTTCACATTTCTCACAAAACACATAATTACTACTCAAAAACTATCAATATCCTACAACTATTGTTCATTTTAGAGTAATTTTACACATTTTTAGAAAATAAAACTGCACAGCATAACATCTCCTTTCAGTTCCCGCTAAAAACTCCTATGTCAGCTTCAAACAATATTGCCAATAGTTTTCCTAAAAACGCGGACCTTAACATAAAAAAAAATATTGATATGATAACTATTTATCTTATTTATGGGATAAATAAGATAAATAGTTAATAATTATACAAAATTACAGAAAACCTCATTGGCTTGAATATATTAAAACTATTCTAATTGTGTTTTTCTTTGTAAATTTACTGACAATATATATATTTTACTAGTATATCTCAGGGTGGTATATTAACACTATTATAGTTCATTATTTTTATAAAATCTGGTTCCAATAATCTCTCTTCATCATATATTTTTATGTAAAATAATTTATACACTAGCAGTTAAGATCCTGAAAAAACCACGATCATTATTAATTGACGAAATTCATAAATGGTCGATTCATTGAATACGGTAGCTCTGGAATAAGTAACAAAATTGATAGCATTTGCATACCTAAAGTCACATTTAATGGGCCTCATAAATTCCTTTTAACGTATCAGTTAAACACATCGATATGATGACGTGAGTTAATAAGAAAAGTAGTTTTTGAGAACAGTGATTTTCAAAAGAGACAGAACACCACCCTAAGGATATCTGGATATCTAGAGAGATTACCTAAGACGAATAGCCATCAACTTGTATTCACTGTTGGCAGCCATAGAGGTAATCGTGAATCTAGTTGATTGCTGCATTAGTATATCTTTTGTACATAATAAATCCTAAAAAGAACTTAGAGAACGTTATGTTACGTCACATAGTAATTAATAATGCACCAGAAAAGCTACTAAAGTCCATAGGTATTAATTGAACCCATAATATTGCAATGAGAATTAAATAAATTTAAATTCTAAGAACTTCTATCCTATTGCAGATTGCTGTGATGCTATTAAGTCAGAAAATAGATAGAATTGGGAGATAGTTTCGATCATATAATTTTTTCTAAAGAAAATCAAAACTGACTTCTAAGCAAAAAGAAGGCGGTTAAATATTTATTCTTTGCTTTTTAGTTTCATTTGATTTTGTTTTTTTTTTCTATTTTAGGTGCGTAAGCAATTGAATAGCGTTAAAAATATTATATTAAGCGCCTGTAGAAATTGTATTACTGGCAGGCGTATACAATGTTACTATATTTATTTAATGCACACCAACAGCACACACATTATTATGTTGCATTACAAATTGTTTAATATAAAAGTTATGATGTGTGGACCCATTAAAGGGGCGCACAGCATTTACAATTCAAATGTCGTAAATATTCTAATAATTTAATTAAATAATGTCAATATTATGCATATTATGTCAAGTACAAATATAGTTAAACGTAAATGAATAAATAATGTTGGCAAAATTAATAACGTAAAGCAAAGAAAATGCAAAAAGAATTAAATTAAAAATAAATATATAATAAAGTACAAATGGAAATGGCCTAATATTTTCTTAAGTTTTCACGACTTATATACATAACAAAATTAAGATTTAACGGTTTTAAGCGCGGTAATTTATTTGATTTTTGTTATACCGGCGTTTCGGCCACTAAATAGTGATTACGGAAGACAAAGATGTCAAGTGTCAACGAGTATTGTTAAAGTTTTATTTAGCCTACCTCCAACTTGTTCATTTTAATTATTTAGTTTTAATTTTGTTTGTGATTATTATTTACTCTATGGGAGCCTGATCTAATTTACCACCGTAAATTACCGTTTATTTAAAACTAAATAATTAAAATGAACAAGTTGGAGGTAGGCTAAATAAAACTTTAACAATACTCTTTGACACTTGACATCTTTGTCTTTCGTGATCCTGGCCGCTGAAAAGTGGCCGAAACGTCGGAATAACAAAAATCAAATAAATAACCGCGCTTAAAACCGTTAAAACGTAGTTTTATTGTGAACTGCCTATCAATTATTTTATATTCACAGCTGATGTTAAACACTAACTACTACTATCTCACTCTTTGGTGTCGACGCTCGTTAAAAAGGATTGTTCTCGATTTTCTTGCGATTCACTCATCAGATCCTGACTTGGTAATCATGGAAACACCTTGGTTGTATACTCTTACGAATAAAAGAAAAAAAATTGAAAATCGGTGTACAATAGACGGAGAAATTACATTACATGCATACAAAAAAATTAAGCGCCTGTAGAAAATGTAATAGAAACAGTCGTATACAAGCTTTTTTTCCAAGAATTTAGGCTCACGGCGTTCTGTAATAAGTAATTATTAATCTCGATTTTCATGGAATCCACTCACCAGATCGTGACTTAGTGACCATGGCACCATCTCGGGAGTATAAACTTACGAGTAAAGAAAAGAATTGAAAATCACTCTAAAATTAACGGAAATATCGTGTTACAAAGAAGTCTGTTGTCAATTTTCATGAGTTTCTCTAATTCCTTGGGATCCACTCATCGGATCCTGACATGGTGACAATGGGATCAATTCGGAAGTATTGACCTTTCGTTTATTATTTTTTTGAAAATCGGTTCACAATTGACGGAGATATCAAGTAACTAACATACAAAAAAATTTGAGACCTTCTTCTTGAAGTCGGCTAAAAAGTAATTATTAGAAGTATCTGACAGTTATCTATTGAAACGTTTTTGAAAATTGAAATTTTACTTTTATTATGTCATGATATTATTTTATATTCTGTGTCACTTGTAAGAAAAAAATCTGAGAATAGGGTGTCCTATAATGATAGTGTACTTTGTGGAGCAAGGTAGTATACTATTTAGAAACTACCGAATTATTATATTCTTTTAGTTAGATTTCACTATATTATATTAAAATCCTTAACAAATCGCTAGAATAAAACAGAACGCATAAAAATACTTATAGCGGAAACAAATAACATATATAAAATAGCAATTAAAATATACTATGGCTACGTTCCATTAGGGACTCACAATGACTTTGTTCACGACCGCGATTTTTCCCGTTCCACTTGCTTGCCGGCGTTACAATCGTAAACCCAAGTGGAACAGCTATTCGACCCACCTCTTGACATGGATCGTTGTGAGCGTTATGTGATCGGAAATGATGACGTCATTAGTGACGTTTTCGCCACGACCACAACGACCGCGGTCGCCTTGTGGAACGGCTAACGGAACAATTTGGGCGTTGTGAGCTACTGATGGAACGCCCTATATGTAATCTCAAACAATAATGAAAACATAAAGTTGACAGCACTAATAAAATATAAATTGGCATACTTTGATCCAAAAGAGCTTGTAACCAGAACTGTAAACTATTTTTAAAACTAATCTTTAAGAATGACAAATTGACAATGAGAACTGACAGACTTTTTAGCGGTAACTTGAAGAGTGACGTAATAAATTGTGTGCAGTTTTATTTAAAATATGTAAAATTAGTTAAAATATTTGTTAAATGTGTAAAATTAGTTAAAAATGAACGACCTTATGTTTATTGTTTTTAAATAAGCATTATACGTTTCTGTGAAAAATGTGAATTGTGGCCTTTCGATTTGTTATGAGTTATCAATTCCAATTTTGTAGTTTTACTGTCAGAACAGTAACTATATAATAGCGTGAGTTATTGTACTGACTCCTGAGGATAGTTCGCTGTCAGTTTATTCAATTATCTATTGGTTATTAGTATAACCATGGAAGAATAGTATTCGTTTTCCATGGTATAACTTACTTTCTTGTACTTATTTTAGCCAAATTGTTTATTATATAAACTATTTTTTATGTAAACTTGGTTGATATATGTATAAATTATGTATTTTATATTTAAGATTATTGTCTGTTTGCCAAACAAATAAAATAAACAATACAGTGCCATCTCTCCAGATATACTGTATAAATTGTGTGATTAATGTGGAAAAGAGGCATCTGTCAAGTTTAATCTGAATCGTTGTGTTTATTTTACTGTCCATTTGAATTCAAAACAATTTATTTCAACAGATGGCACTTTTATCGATGTTTGAATTAATGAATGATAAAAATGAGACAGATATACCGAGTCTCATGCGTGAAACAGAGATGGGCGTAGTCACACCTACACCTGTAGACTAACCACTACATTAACATTCTAAGTTACAGATGCATAAACAAGAAAAGAGAAGTTGTAAAACAACAAACTGTTCGCTGCTTTTCTATCAGATGTAAAATGGACGGGCGGTCGTGTCGTTGCGTACTCGCTTACTCCGCGTGTTTGTAGTAAAATCGATGTTTATTGTTTTATATTTTGAGGTGAATACGAATTGTTTACGCGATAGTTCGACTACTTCGGTGTTCGGTGGCCGAAGGAGATTGTGTTAAGTGCATGTGTTTTTATAAGACGTTAGCGCTCACTTCACTTGCAGTGATTTCGCTGATAGCTCACTCACCGGTGGGTGCGCGCGTGATAAACTACGTGTTCAATATCCGAAAAAAGGCGAATAGTCGTCTAGTGTTAGTGTTTTTACAGTACGACCATGCTGTGTACGGTGACATAGTGAACCTTTATTGACCCTGACCTCTGACAATCATGTCTGGGCGATCGGATTGCAGGAAATTCGCACCTAACATCTTCAACAAGAGCAAATGCACTAATTGCTTCCGACAGAAGGAGGAGCATAGTGCTGAAGCTTTAGAATCTAATAGGGTATGTAGATAAGTTATTGTTTTGTGTCACCTTCAAAGGACGTTTTTCGTAGTTTAGTGTGCACAACTCTAATCAACGCAACGACAGGTATATTTATGTGTGTGTGTACATTGATTGTGCCTTGCGTACGTGTATGCGTGGGCCGGCCTCAGGTGTTGCTCTAACGGAGTTCATCAAGTTATTAAAATTGTATTGAAAAGAGTTCGTACATATTGTAAATATCTCTACACTATTTTTAAAAATAAAATACTTTGGAATGTAATCAAACCTTTTGTAAATGTATATTTTTTGTAAATTACACTATTAATTTATTAGTCTAGAACAGACGTTTCCGTGATTTCAAAGTCATCCTTATCGGAGTAATCATTCATTGATTATAATTATCAGTGCTAATCTGTGCCTGCTAATATTAATTATGGCGAATGATAATAACTCCAAATTATAAACTTATTACAGAAGAAAAACCTGCATGATTAATTTGAACATCAATTAATTTTTAAACTTATGTTTTAATATGATTCAATTCTAACTTTATACATTCCATAGACGCTTTCTATAGAAATTTTAAAAATATATACCTACATATTTTAGAAAAGGTCAATACCCTCACATCTCTGTTTGTTTAACTTTTTATTGCAATGGATGAACAAAACGGTACTTAAAAATGTTAAAGCTAACAAATTGCTATCTACCTTTACTATATAGGTACCTAAACAACTAGACGTTATATTTTCTTAAGTTTTCGCAACTTGTATACATAATAAAACTACGTTTTAACGGTTTTAAGCGCGGTAATTTATTTGAGTTTTGTTATTCCGGGCGTTTTGTTAACGTCGGAATAACAAAAATTAAATAAATTACCGCGCTTAAAACCATTAAAACGTAGTTTTATTATCAACTAGAGGTTGTTATGGGGTTTCGCTTGACTTTAGTCTCTATTTTGCGGAAACTATCCCATGATCTGAGATAGAAAATATTCCGTTTCATCCTGATTATACCAATTTCTTGATAAATGGGTCAATGAATTTTGGACGCGTATTTATTAATATATATCCAGCGGAAGATACTCTCCAGAATAATACAATAAAATAAATGTAAGAATCGTGCACGCACCATGAATATTTTGATGCGATTTTTTTCCGCAAAATCTGTACCGTAATTCCACAGAAGTGCACGCATCAAGGATTTAATTCCGCATCGGATTTTAAATTTTGTTGATTGCTACGGATTTAATGCGTATAATCCTTGCAATGACATGTAGTTGACGAGTAACAAAATCCATCCGTGCAGGAACGGAGAAAGAATACAATTTCCTGCGGCCGAGCGGCCTGTCGTAAGAGGCGACTAAACAACCCACAGCCAGGTGGTAGGGCATTTGCCCGACTGGATGGCTACTACCCCTGGTCTAAAGTATGTCACCATAACAACCTTGAGTTGTGTTCCGGCATTAGTGACCAAGTTCCAGTCTCCCTTCAGAGAGCAGCAGCGCATTTGTAGCACCTTTGGTGTTGCAAATGCCATAGGCGATGGTAACCGCTTTCCATCAAGTGGGCCGTCTGCCTGTCTGCTGAACTCTTGCGATAAAAAAAACGCCGTGAGGGAATCTCCATATCAAGATAACCTTCCTGTTATGAAGATAATTATATTCCCTTCCCTGTTTTCTTTCACCTTTTCCCAAATCTTCGGTCGGCACAATCATTATGTCATACAATCGATCCATCTCTTTATTGGTCTACCTTTAGATTTGTACCCGTCAATCTACCAGTTTAACATAATTTTGTCACCTCACTCATCCTCCCTCATTGTCCATACCACCTTAGTCTTCTTTTCACTTACGCGTGCAACTTTCAAGATCCCTTTAAGAGCTCATTTCTCACCTTATTCCATTCTTGTAATACCACACATCCATCTCAATACTCTTATGTCAACTGAGTGCAGACGTTTTTGGTCTATCACTTTGGCGGCTCGGAATATAATTATTAATTTGAAATTATTTGTATCAGAATTTTTGTTTTATATACAACAAAGTGTGATTAATTTTCAAAAGAAAGTCGCTTTACCAACAGCTCGTACAATACGTGTAGTTCGAATTTAAAACATGTAACCAGGTAGAAGTGCGTTTCTTTTAAAATGACCTCACGGAACTCACATCCTAGCTATTTGTTGGTATTGTTGTAATTATAGAATATAAAATAAATTGACTAAAATTCCATATTGTTAAATGTAGTACTTACTTGATATCTTATCAATATTGTTCTCGAACACAATTGTAAAGTAATGCGACTTAACCGCATAAGGTTGATAATAGGATTTGCCAATTGTAATGACCAGAATGATGTCATGCTATATATTTTGTACAATGCAATAAACAAAAGCATACAATATTCAATTACTTGAAAGTCTTTTAAATGAAAATAAAGAGTTTTGACATTCCTGAGATAAAAGTTTTTGAACATTACTACCTCCACTGTGACTAACTAAATCCATATATACGATATGAAAGTGTCATTCATATACATGAAGTAGGATATTGATAGTAGATACTGGATTCTATTTATTCAACTAAATATATACAGAAATAACTTCACTGTGTACTATATACCTTTAATAGGTAAGTCCATGTACGACTATTTGTGCTGTAAAACACTTCTTTTAGAATATTTGAATATTACATGCATGAGTGGACTGTATTTATACAAATTAAAACACATGCGTGCGACAATAAATTGTAATTATTATAGGAGAGAAAAATATTCTACCAAAAAATTCCGAATTAATTCCGTGGTGGTAATTCCGCTTCTATGAAATTCGATAGATCACAGATTATGCGGGAAAAAAATCGCACCGCATGGTGTGCGCACGTCGTTAATTACTACTTTTCCATTCCATATTAAACTAAGTATCAGTACACGAGATATCCCGTACTTACGTATAAATTTGTAATATTTGATTTAAAAAAAATGTGTCTGAAGAAATGCCGCTTATATTTATAACCTAACATTTTATAACTCCATGATATGGTAATGATAGTTTCTAATCATATTCTTATTATCAGGCTCAATCTGGGATAGTGCTATAATGTTGAAAGGGGCCTTATGCGACTTGTTTATAGAGCTAAAAATAACTCCGTTAACGAATAGCTGTCTGCATCAGTGTATATATATATATATTTATTTCTGTTAGTTATCTGTCAACATTGAACGTTATTAACAATATTGCATCACAAGTAACGCATTAAACCTATCGATACATCTGCGTGAAACGCTCATTAACCATAACATTATCCCAGATGGAGCAGTAATGTTAAATATTCACCGAAAATTTACTTGATTTTTAAAGTTTTTGTGGCACTTTGTGTGTCCTTTAATATATTCAATATCCTCATTCGAAAGCAGCAACGAGCTAACGGATCTCATGAAAATGGGCCGGTATCGCGGATCGAATCAAATTTGCATTGAAATTGATATCTTAACTCGGTTCGTAAAGTACCAGGAAGAACGGAGCGTCCCGGAATCTAAACAATTTCCCATAGTGGGATATATTTGAGAAAAAGCAGCGCCCAAGTTGCACTATCAAGCCGATGTCCCGTTGCTGCGAGCAGGATGTCATGTGCGCCGATGTAAACACAAGCAAGTCCTCTATTACCAATATATAAAATTAAAGTCTGTCTGTCTTTGACTTCACAAAATTTAAACGATATACTACTACTTATGATACCTAATAATAAATGACCGTTTCTAGAATTTTGTCAGTGTCTGAAGATTTCTTTCGAATAGGCAATAAAACAGTCCAATAGATTTCAACAAATTTTTTAGGGATTGAACATAAATTTTGTTTTGTTTTGTTTTGGCTCAGACGATAAACTTGTGTGAGTAAACGTATGTAGTATGTGGTTTGTGTCTATTTCGTTAATAGTAATGTCTCTATTGGAATCTATTCCACCTCTATACGTATTAATTCGATCATATAATACTAAGACCTCGTAAGGCAATTCGGCGCGATCCGCTTCCTATTCTAGAATCGGTTTCCCTTAGCCGGCTTCATTCTGAAAGCTCGGGCTCGGTCTAACTATTTTGTTCGTCTGAGACTTAAATGAGTATCTCATTTGATTTGACTGTCAACTACCCTACTGCTAATTTATAATGTGAACTAGCGTTCAGCACAACTTTACTCTGCAAGCGTCTTAAAATATTCAAACCTGCGTATTATTATTTAGTTTACACAAAAAACCTGTCCCTTCTTCGTAACTATCTGCGCAAACAGACAATTTCCAACAGAAAACTTTAGAAAGTCACATAAATATCTAGTTTGTAGTGAAACAATAAGCAGTGGCACGAAACGGGGTCATTTTTACGCATGCATGCGCGTAATACATTACAATAAATTAAATATTTATTGTTGCTTTGGTGAGGTAAATATCTATTTAATTTATTATGTACTAATTAGTTTTAACATATAGATTAGATTCAAGTCTGATTTTGGCACTTACAACGGATGTGTCTGAGTTCGACTAGGGCAATTCTTTTTTCTTTTATCTGCCGGTATTGTTTTAAATAATAAAGACACGTTTCGGCTTTATCTCACACTTATATTTACCACTCTTTCATTTTAGTACATCTTTTTCTTGAAGAACATCCGTGTAAATTATACCAATAATCGGTTCATAACCATCGATGTGAAGAGAGAACAAACAAACCAACGACTTTCACAATTATGTATTATAATAAGGATGTTTTAAAAGATTAGTTAAATATATTTTACAAACTACACTTTCTATTTAAATTTCTTGATATATTTAATTAAAACGAGACTTGCCTTTTTTGCACAAAGATTTCGCGATGATTTTATATTTTCATATTCTTAGTTTGGAATGTTTTATTTTATAACATTAGATTATAGAAATTATTTATTATATTATTTTAATTTAATAGTTCATTAATGTTCTTGTAAAATATCAATTAGGTATGACTTGTTTATTGACTCAATAAAATCCACATATAAATGCGAAAGTAAATATGTTTGTTTACTTAACGGTTAAACAAATTTTAATAAAGTTTATCATCAAGTTGTACTCTGGGATAGGAGTTTTTATGTCCAATAACAATTTTGAAGACGATGAACACTTAAATGAGCATCTAAACTATTTCTCAAGTATTTTTAATTTTTTTGCATGAGTTCAGCAGTCAGGCAGACGGCCCACCTGATAGAAAGTGGTTACCATCCTATGAACATTTACATCACCAAAAGTGCAACAAATGCGCTGCTACTCTCTTAAGGGATACTGGAACCTGGCCACTAATGCCGGAACACAACTCATGGTTGATATAGCGACATACTCTATACCAGGGGTAGTAGCCATCCAGACAGGCAAATACCCTACCACCTGGCTGTAGACTGTTTTGTCGCCTCTTACGACAGGCCGCAGGAAATTTTATTCATCTCCGTTCCTGCACGGTCTATAGTAATGACCATGAGACTTCATATTTAGGTCAATAATAAAAAATGTTTCAGTATTACCGTTGCATTTTTTACTGAATTCCGAAATTAATCTAAATAAGTTGTGAGTAATATACTAGTAAAATTATAATATAGTTCAGCTCGTTGTATAATAATCTAATAATATGTTAACTTCCATAATATAATATAATATACTTTACTTTGAAATAAAAATAAAACGAATAATAAAATGCTTTAGTGGGATTTCATTACGTATTGCGGGACTTAGTAATGTATAGCCATTGTAATAGCTATTAGATGGACACTGCAATCCATTGAATGACCGTTGAGGTAACTGTTTGTAAGGAAATTGAAAATGCATTCCATTTTAGCAGTGGATGTAGCTTATATTTTATAGAGCCTTGGTGGCTGAGTGTCTGGTGGTTTTTCGTCTCATATCAATAATGGCGAATTCCCATGAACTTGACATCATTGGTATAAAATTTGCGCTGTTTAGACAATTTTTATGATCTAATGTGCATATTACCTACCGGGTCTAATTGTCAATCTAAACCACCCCGGGAGCCCGGGACTCAAACATAAATAAAATTTTATCAAAATCGTATAGCCCGATTCCAGCGCCAAGTATTTTGTTTAGATTAATGGGTTACATTATTGAAATTTTAGTAGAGATCCCTAATTTTTAAATAGCCATTATTGATCGGGGGTAATGTAGCATTCGAATGGTGAAAGAATTTTTGAAAATCGTCCAGTAGTTTTTGGGTTTATTCGTTACAAA
This sequence comes from Dendrolimus houi, assembly GCA_039645545.1. Classification (NCBI taxonomy): domain Eukaryota; kingdom Metazoa; phylum Arthropoda; class Insecta; order Lepidoptera; family Lasiocampidae; genus Dendrolimus; species Dendrolimus houi. The sequence continues at coordinate 4,005,953 of CM077127.1, read as the reverse complement.
CATACAAAAATACAAATATTTCCTCTTTACAATATTATTAATTTAGATAAATCACTGACTATTATAATTACAAAGTAATAAAAAATGAACACTTCTTTCTTATTAATTTTCGATATCGTCCCAAAACAGACTCCACATTTCGCAGCTCTCTTCTTTACCCGCCTCGCATTTCTCTATAGCATTAATAGCCTGGTCTTCTTGTCCTTTACATTATATTACAGAGAATGCCAGCGAGTGACACGCATCTGCCTTGGTGAGCGTGAAGATATACCACAAGTTATTGAAGCCTAGTACTGGGATGTTAATAAGCTGATATAATGAATTACAGATAATTTCGGATTAATAATGTACACTGTACAGTGTGGTTACGTAGTACATTGGTATTAGTACATGTAATTTTTTAAATAATTATAATGGCTTAGGTTTACAGATCATACATGTAGTCATGTAGTACAAGAACACTGACATAAACATAAAAGCGCTTCAGAGAAGTGTATACCAATTTTAGCAATTGAAGAATACAATAGTTTTGATATCTACTCTACATAGCAATCCATTACAAATATATGAACAAAAATACTAAGCGCCTGTGGAAAATGTAATACCTACACGCGTATACAAGCTTTAATAAGGCTTATTCTCGATTTCCATGCCATCCGATCCACTCATCAAATCCAGACTAGGTGATCATGGGACTACCTTGGGAGTATATACTTACGAGTAAAGAAAAAAATTGAAAATCGGTTTACAATTGACTGAGATATCGTGGTACGCAGAAGTTGGTTAAACATTTTCGTGAGTTTCGTTGAGATCTTGACATGGTGACAATGGGACCAATTCGGGACGGGACTATAATAACCTTTCGATTAAAAGAAAAAATCGAAAATCGGTTCACTGTTGACCGAGAAACCGAGTAACGAACATATAAAAAAACACACACAGACGAATTGACAACCTGCTCCTTTTTGAAGTCGATTAAATATAGCAACAAGATCACCACTATTCATTTTCTTATGATCGTTAGAAAGAGATAGATGCTTCAACTCATTCTCTAAAGAATGATAGAGATACCTCACAAACATGTCAGAAGCAAACTGGGTTGTTAATCACACAATAAGTTCGTAGTAGACAACGATAATTTCGGTTTGAGCAAATATAAGTAAGTATAACATATGTTGTCAAAGCACCTGTGACAACAGTGTTTACCCTATTGAGGCCCGTATTTAATGTTTTTTATTTATGTTTTTTTATAAACACCGATCCAGAGTGCATTTAAGCCTGGATGTGTGTTTATAATTTCATTTGTCTTTTCTGACACGCGTTTTAACTGAAATTGTGATAGTGCCGCCCCAATAAGCAGTTATCTTATACTTCCCAAAAAAGGACGAAGCTGTATGATATATATGACCTTTGCTGTTCTTCATATTAGAAATCCGCATAAAATAAATATAGAAACCTCAATACATGCAAGATTAAATAAGTAACAATAGATTAATGCAAGATGAATAACTGGAATAATGCTTAGTATTTTCTAGAAATTCGTTATTTTAGTAAATTAATTTATTAAGGTATAAAATCTTGCCGAGATTTCGGTTTTGACGACGTCACAATGTAGCGGCAGTTTATTCTTATTCTATTCATGTTTTTAAGTCTGAATGTCAAGTTGTCTATTCGCTAATTTTCTGCAAACGTAATAATCTTCACATTAATTTTTATGACCACATTATACTATTCAACTCAAAAAAGATACACGTATAATATCGTATGTATATACAAAGCAACAACTGACGACACGTGACGATGTCAAAGCCAAGGCTAAAGTTTTTGCCAAAACACAAGATTGTGTTTTACCATTTACGTGCATCTTTTCCATCTTAAAGTGATCTCTATTCCAATGGCTTATAACAGTGTATGTTGAATAAAGAGATGTCAAAGCCGCAAATGGTTAGATTTCTGACAATTATCTTGACAAATGCCGGACTAACGAACGCGCCATTTTGTACACGCGTGCGTGTTTGACGGCGGGAATAGGGAGTTAATGATCGTTACAATGTACGCAGTCTCATCGCTAAATAGATGCTAATTTCTATTTTGATATGATGATGATGAAAGCGATACCGGGTGAAAGTTATTCGCTTAATAAGCAGATTCTCTTAGTTCGATAATAAGTGACCTACCGTTTGAAATTCTTGTTGAAATCTTATATATTTTGATTAAGGACAGAATGGTAATTTAAACAAGAATAACACGTGCATTATAACTTCATAAGATAATCATCATTCATAAGTAAATTAAAGAATTCAGTAAAAGCCTTACTGAAGACACTGGTAGAGAGATGACAATATTTTACTTTGTATAATTCAAACTGAGAAGTGCTACATTTAATTTAAGGATTTTAATAACAGTATAAATTTAAACTATAACGACGTTTGTGGTTGAGCGGGCTAAGTCTTAGCCGGCCGAACTCGCTGGAACGCAGACGCTCTGTGTTCAATTCCAGGCATGGTAAATTAAGGAAACGAACTTTCTGTTATTTACTATATATATAGTCTGGGTGTCTGCGATCAGCTCCAGAGTGGTCTGTTTTATATTACCCATAACACAAGCGTAAGTTGCTTAGCTTGGGGGGGGCGGGGGGGGATACAATGTGTGTGTTTGTCTACAGATGACTATGATATTATTACTCCTACATAAGGTCACGTTTAAATCTTCAGGTTTTTTCAGTTAGTCATTAGTACGATCGCCTTGACTCCCAATTAATTGATAAAACCAAAATAAAAATGTCTTCCACACACCTGTGCAACATTCGTTTAACTATAATTAAGTTTGATCTTCATCTATTTGAGTTATTAGTCACGTCAACTTTTTTGTTTTGTCTTATTTAAATTTGGTAATCATCTGGAAAACTTCCTATCTGAACGACTTTTAAAGATACAATTTTATGTTCGCATACACTTTGTAATACCCCTGCTCCATCTGCGTTAGTATTAGTGACTGTGACCAAATGTGACGTCGTCATCAGCCAATCGCAGTCCACTGGACGTAGGCCTCTTCAAGTCTGCGTCTCTCATCCCTGTCCTCCTACTTTGTCATCCAGCGCCTACCGGCGACTTTGCGTAGGTCGTCGTCCATCGCGCGGGAGGGTGTACGACACTACGTTTACCAAGACGCGATCTCTACTCCAGGACTCGACTGACCCATCGGCCATTGGTCCTGTGGCAGACGTGACCAGCCCACTGCCACTTCAATTTGCTAATTTGCGACATACAGCGTTAAAAAAATTTATATAGCTGGAGTAAAGCAGACAGGCAGACGGCCCACCTGATGGAAAGATGTCGGCCTCGAAGAAATTTTATGACGCCCTTTTAAAAAACTCCATATTGTAGCACTGTGGGAAAAACACGGCCGGGAGCTAATTCCAAATCCCCACGGTGCGCAAGAGACACGTTCTAGAGAATCGTTGCGTACAAGATCAAAGCGGTTCACGGAAGTGGGAATGAGCGCTCAGCCGATTCGTGCGGTGCGGTTGTAAAAAGAAGACGAAGGCAGCATTCTGAATAATTCTTCAATTTCAATTGTTCAGTCGGTAGAATACGCAGAGAGACGCGAACTCTCTCTGAAGGCCAAGCGTATATAATCTAAGCCGTCTGTGAGTATGGGATCGTTGACATTACGGACGTCTCGACGTTGAATACTGTCCAGGGGATTTAGATTAGGTACATTAGTATATATACATGAGTTATCTGTCAATGTTTAACGTCATTAATAATAATAATAACAGCCCATAAACGTCCCAACGAAGGGCTCGGGCCTCCCGTTTGTAGGGGAATGTACAGTATACCCGCCACGCTGTTCCAAGACGGATTGGCGGGTTTTACATATCTCGATGTGCAGGTTTCATCATGATGTTTTTTTTTCACCATCAGCACATGGTAATTGTAACAATATGCATATTACGACAAAATTGCCTAAGTGGTACATGCTTTCCGGCCAGGGTTCGAATCCTTTTGAGTTTGGGACGCGTTCGCTAGCTACTAAGCTACCACGGCTTTAGAATAATGTCATTATTAATGTCGCACTTCAAATAACGCATTAACTCCTTGGTCACATATGCGTGACATAATCAGTAACACTACCATTATCCCAGGTGCTGCTACACTTGTATAAGAGATAATAAAATCTATAAGGATTCGAATTTCTTTTTTTAATGCAAACGCAATTCGCGATATTAGAAAAATATATTAATGACTTCCCGGTTTCGTAAGTTATACTAGTCATAGATGTCGAAATAACTGCATTTTAAAATATCCGTAATGACACTTCATGACAACATTTAGGAAGCTTCTATTTGTAACGACAATAATTACAGCAACAAATATCTGCAACTTAACTGCATGAATTTAAAAAGATCTAAGATATTGGCAACATTAAGATACATACCTACTATGTATGTACGTATGTACTATATACAATGTAAATATACAAAAAAGTTTTTTTACGAGTGGCAAAGTTTCTTGCTACTTTGAATATTAAATATTGACTTCTCGATAGGTGTACATTAAGTACATTGAAGTTGCGAAACAACGTGGTATTTTTAACGTCACATCGTAACAAGACTAAGTGTGTCAAAGTACTAAACGAAACGTTAGTGAGTACATTGGGTACTGCGTTTACGCATTAACCGCAAAAACTGGCTGCGCCCGCGCAGTGTCTTTATAATAAACGATACGATTGCGATTCGATTAAATTATGCGGATGAAGAGTATCTGAATAAGTTTTATTTTGCCTTAAGTTAATTTTAGACTGTACAGACCACTTTACCAAATATAATCACAAGCAGACACAAAGCTTGTTTGGCGTCAGTCAAAGATCTACAATTTGTCCGAGGTTTCTGTTACAAAGGTCCTCCTTTACTTGAATATTCATGAATACTTAATGGTAGACACTAGCTAAATACACAAATCAGTTACTGTTAGTGAGCGACAATATATAAAAACAGTTTGAAATGAAAATTAATAATGAGAACTTGAAGAGTGATATATTGTACTAGCTTCTGCCCACGAATTCGTCCGCGTGGAATAGTAAAAAATCCCCCGATTTTGAAACATTCTTCATTGGTGCTCCGCTCCTATTGGTCGCATTGGTCTTAGCGTGATGATATATAGCCTATAGCCTTCCTGGATAAATGGGCTATCTAACACTGAAAGAATTTTTCAAATCAGACCAGTAATTCCTGAGATTAGCGCGTTCAAGAAAACAAACAAACAAACTCTTCAGCTTTATATATTAGTATAGATTATTGCAGGATAACGATTGTTTTTAAACAGGAAACGTATTGGTGTGGAAAATACCTAATTTTAGGTAGTAATGTGACTTTTAGGTTGCCACTAAAACTCGGTTGTTGAGCGCAGTCAAAACTTACAATTTATCTGAAGCATGGAGAGGACGTTATATGGGTTCGACTTTCGCCAGCAGTAACCCATTTACTTAAAGTTTGTTATAAATCTTAAGTACTGACTAGATTTATTGAGGCGTGCGAAGCCATATTTAAAAAAAATAAGAAGTTCAGGATAGTGACGTTTCAACTTAAAGATATTAATTATTGTCTGATTTAAGGATAAAAATCGTGTCGTATGATATTACAACGGCAAAACTTGGCAAACCTGTTCAGTAAAACGTGAACTTTTGTTTAAAACAAACATTCAAGACCTACAAACGGGGGTCATGTGAAAGTGGGAAAAGGAAAATTATTTCCATGTCGTGCAGTATAAATAATTTACATAGTTAATAGTATTTACTAATTAAAACATAAGTATCAATTATAAACGTCCCACATGCTGAGCTTGGAACTACTCGTTCTGGAGAAGTTGATATTTAAGCCATAACGTTTGTTCAAGCAATCTCTATGTAGAGGTTTCTTCCCAAGGTTTCTTTAACCTCCATCGTCTATTCTACTGGTACAAAAATTCTTATAGATTTATTTTTGAAATGTAATATTCTCTAAATTCTTAATTAAGACATCACAAATTAATAAGTATTTTATTTTAAATCATAACGATCTAAGAATCTTTACATTACAAAACAGAAACTGAACTGATGTGAACAAAAAAAAAAAACAGTGGGCAATCATCAGCTGAATGAATTGACATGCACTTAACCGATTTTATTTTAACACTAGTTTGCCCTGCGGCTGCGCCGCGTTTCAAACTCTGGGCAGTAGCTTAATTTTACTTACATAGATACTTAATTCAGTTTTTTAAATAGAATATAATTATAATAATAACAAAAATACGAAACAAAGTAGCAACACCTCGTACCTGACTCCGGGGGCCAAGGCAAGGCTTGGCAACCTCCGTGCTTGCCTTAACCAGCCGGCACGGAGTGGGGAAGTGATTATTGGCGTCACGTCAGAAGTAGCTTCGGTGAACCTGCAGCCCACCTCTCTACACCCCTTAGCCACTCACACCCATGTTGCCCCTGTCTTCTATGGCATTTTTCCCATGCAGGGAGTGGCGAGTCACCGTCTCCCCATTTTTCCATGTTCCTCGAACATTGCGATCGTCATACGCCATAGTCCCCATATTCCCAGACCCCTAGTACCACTAGCAGTTCACCCTAATAGCCCGGTACTTTTTGTTCTTATTTTCCACAATAGTCCTACACTGGCCGGGGCTTGTCCTTGGGTACATTATTATATGGTGTAGACAGGGATAATCGCCGGTCAGTGTCACGCCACATTTACATTTTTGTCAAGGGGCCTCTACGTGTTGGCCTTCCCATGGCCACGCAAGCCCTCCAAAAGTCCGGGCCATTTTTGGTGGTCTTCAAGGACACAAAGATACGAAATCCATTGTGATAACTTGAAATTGTGATGCGAATTGTGAAATTAATATACTATGAAATTGATAAAGTGATTAGTGAAATTAAAGGATTTGAAATTAAAACGTTTATGATTAAAATATTAGAATTAAAAAAAGTGGGATTTAAGGATGGAATTAAAAGATGTCAACTGTCTTACTTCTATTAAAATATGGTCGGTAGTAAGCACCTACATTCCTCATAGGGTTGAGAAATGGTACGGAGGAAAACAATGTGAGGAATGGATAGATCGACTTTGATGAAATTTCTTGTGGTTTTTCGTCTAGCCGGGATAGTAAATAAAATACTAGTTTATCGGTACACTTTTAGGTCATTTATTATAATCTGGTTTTTGACTGCATTGTAAGCTTCATTGACTTAAAAATACAGTTACATGAGTTTCCACTAAACCAGCTATTTTCTAGCCGACGGTTGTCCTTTTAGAACTCGATAAACTTTATTACCTCAGTCGATAGAGAGAGAGCAGATAAAATTCAATAATTAAAGTTTTAGGGAATCGTGGGGAAGGCTATCTAATAAAAAAAAACAGGCTGTCACAGGTTGATTAAAGGATAGAAAATCACACGTGGAGAAGCCATTAAATAACGAAATATAGTTCAAGACGTAGTTAATATTAAACCAATATTTGAAGATAGGAAAGTAGCTCAGGCAATCCGCGGCCTTGGTAGACGGCGCGAGAGTCGTCGCCTCCCGTCGCCATATTGCTGGGGAATGATGACAAATCAACTCATGGGGAAGTTACTTCCACATTACACTCGGTATCGAAAATAGCTTTCTTCAGATCCCGAATAAAAAAACCCACTGAAAAGTGGAAATTTTAAATAGGTTAATATCGAGCTACGGCAGTCTGTCATACCAGGGGGACGAAATTTTTAATAAGTTAGGAACAAGAAAGTCGATTTGGCTAATGGCGGGGTTATGTTCTTCGTATCACGAGCTATCTAGAACATACCCATACTTGATGGAATTGAGTGGAATGTACAAGAATAGCTTTACTCTCAAAAAAACTACATAGTAAGAACGCTGATCTATAGCTGATAGATAGTCTCTAGACTAAAAAAAAAAACTATCAATATCCTACAAAACTATTGTTAATTTTAGAGTAATTTTATACATTTTTAGAAAATAAAACTGCACAGCACAACATCTCCTTTCAGTTCCCGCCAAAAACTCCAAATCACTTGAAGATTACTCTAAAAATATTCATGTAATACTTAACGCTGGTTAGATACACAAATCAAACAAAAGCAATATTTAAAAAGAAAAGAGAAAGAATATCATATAACCAAAACTCCTGTTACCAGTATAAAAGTATGATTTATCAATTAACTTTTATTAAAAACACATCTGCATGACCGCAACGTCATATAGTCAAAAGTTTACATTAAATAATGAAAACAAACAACTGTATGATTTATATGTATATTTGCTTTATTACTCACTCCTGTAATATTGAAACTGAGAAACATTTCATTGTACGTAAACATTGTATTGTTTATGGTTATTTAATAAAATGCTTTGAAACGGTAATATTGTTTCATAATTGCATCGTCGTAGCATTTGCTTGATAAGTGTAATGAAAAAAAAAATAGATAATAGAATGTTTAGCAGGAATGTGTAACTTTGTTATGCTAATCTGTTTTACGATATTGATCGATTATGTTTATTTGTAAATTAATTTTTGTGTATCTTACTTCATATCATATGCCATATAATTTTAAAGAACTTAAAGTAGGAAAACCAATTGTAAGGACCAGTTTTTGGCTGAAATAAAATTTGAAGGATGTTTACTATGATGTTTTGTATTCAAAAATATAATATATATAGGATAAAAGTGTACAATAGTTGTAAGGTTGTGATCGTTTTAGTCTAGATGGAGCTACAACTTATTATAGTGTCGCCTTTGAGGATTTAATTTCTTTTACAAATCAGTTAAAACTTTAACAGAAACTTATTTCTAACTGATGTAACCTAAAAATATATACTTACACATATATTTTAAATAATACCGAAAAAAGGCAAACCTGAATTTTATTTTCATACAACACCGGTAACATATTAATTCCAAATTTGTGTATACACGCTAATGACTCGTCAAAATTGGACCGCCCTCATAAATGTGTTCAACAAACTTAAAAACATTCAAATATTTGGTCTACTGTATTCTTTACCGACTATATATATACATTCGTTGATTGTAACCACACATATGTACCTAAAACCCTTTCTGGCGCCCAACAGGCGTGGCGATTGCAAAGGACATGAAATATGACTTTTTCGTCGGTATTTGTAAAGCTAATTTTTGCTAGACACGATAAACAATATTTTTCGTGGGATATTTAGGTTTTTAACTTAAGTTTTTCTTTTTCCTCGATAATCTAAACACTTTTTCTGTGCTGTGAACAGTGATTTCGGTATTGTTATAGGTATTATATATAATATAATATGCATCTGTAAAATGTCGTTGCCGCCTGATATGTTATACCAGATTATATTATATCGAATTTTGCAGACATCAAGGTGTGAAGTTATTTGAGTCCGGCTTTTGCAAAGATGCTTGCAAATTCTTCAAATTCTTAATTATTTAATAATGGTTAAAAACAAACTGTATCTAATCGGTATTAATTTGTAATTTCTAAAGATTGATTGTATCTTTCAAGAATAACACAAAGTTCGCTAGACCGACGATCTGCGCAAGGTTGCCGGTAGAGGCTGGATGAGGATAGCGAAGGACCCGAATATGTGGCGCAAACTTAGGGAGGCCTACGTCCAGCTGTGTACGACGGTTGGCTGAAGACACTATTAATAAATAAAATTAGCTTTGTGTTATTGATTGTGTGTTGTGGCAAGTGGAGTAGCATTTAACAACGATAATTTTTTTATAGTAAGTAATAGTAGACAAATGAATCTAAGCAAATACTTTACATGCTGTAAAGTGGTGCGGATCCCATAAAAAATCTATTCGAATCTTTCAACAAAGACGTGAAGGAGTGAGCAAAAAAGAAAAGAAGAATTGGTACGATCCGTTCCTTTTACGGCCAATCTGTTATGAGCTGTCAGGGAAAGTGGATGTTTGTTTCTTTCGTCTGTTGATTACGGGTGAGAGGGGGGAGGGGGGATCAGATTAGAATGGTTGGGCTAAACTTGTAGTGTAGCATAAAAAGGAGTGCGTGAGGAATGCGACGGCGCGATCGCCAGGTGCAACGCCCTCGTGCCCCGCCCTCTACTCGCATTTTTGTGTAAGCCTAATGTAACATTAGCCCGGTTTTACACCTGTAAGATTTGCCTGCGTAAGTCTCTAAAGCTTGCAGTACGATTGTGATTACCAAACTCATCCTTTCACAGCAAGTTCGCGGTATTCATAATTCGAAGTGTGTGCTTAGCCGTTTTAGCCTTAGTGATTTACGCAAGGTAAACTTAATGGTGTAAGACCTTTTTATCTATGGGAAATCCGCTTGCGGATAAACCACCGCAGGGATAGCGCGGTGGGCTGTGTGAGATTCGCCGCATCGGGATGGCATTAGCACCACTGCAAGAGTACTTATTGCCCCTCGGATCGTGGATACCCATTGAAAACCCACGTTCTAGACGTTCGAAAATTTGAAATACTCTTTCTAAAGTATGTATCCTTCATCGGGACTACCTAAAATCCTGTTCTGCAGTGACTACTGACTGATCATCTCCAAATGTCTTCTCACCCCCGGTTTCTATATTTTACCGACGGTTTTCTGTAATAGTAATTACTGATTCATTTTGAAGCTACCAATAACCGATGGTTGAGAGGGCTATACGAGCGTTTCACAAGCTCATTGACAATTAGTAATACTGTCGGTTAGCAGTAACTAATTCCCTCCCAAGCGTTTTGCTAACGCAACGTAGTTGTGGCCGTAATACACGCAACGTAATTCAATGAGTTGAGGTATAACTACAAAATAAATACATTTGCAAAAGAAAAGATTAAAAATCAAGCTTTCAATCAATCTGCTTTAAAAATATTTACAATTACAGAGCCATTTTATATGAATGTTGCATGAACAAAACGCAGTTATCTAAACAACATATAAACTTTTTAAATAATGATTGCTCCAATGTCATTGGATTTTTTGTAAAAAAAGTGTTGTCACAAGATACAGTGTTGTCACTTCAGAAATTTTTCGCTAGTTATAGGATTTGTGGTTTTCGATCGCAATTTTTTTTAATAAGTTAAGGCTAAGAACAACGATTTTCATGGCACCAGAGTCAAATGACGGAAACTGTGGGAGGAACCTTGTCCGTTTTCTGTTTTCATTCAAATGTTTTAGGGAACTTTTTGTAACGCGACCGTTTCACACAAATGTAGCGGTGGATTTAATGTTTTATCTGAAGCGATGTTGTAATTTATTGTTAATGCCGTTAAATATTGACAGTTAGTACGCACTAATACGTTATCTATTAATAATGTTATATTCGTTCACAGTGTTATTTTTAACGCTATATTGAAGACGCATTAGGTCACAATCGATAACTATAACGTTATCGCAGGTGAAGAGATGAATAGTAAAGCAATACTTGAATTGGAATTAGAACTGTTAAAGATAGAAATAGTAAATTTGAAAGATATAAATAAATAAGAATGAAATCCAAGTCAAAAGAAGAATTAAAAAAATTGAGTTTAATTTAATTTAAAATCACGTATTAATAACGACAAAAAAACCGTCAACCCAAAAAAACGGCAACCGGCCGAAATCGGATGGTAATAAAATTCTTACGAATAGTAGTGTTGACAACTAGCGGTTATAATATAGAAAAAATTCATCTGTCGTTTCCATACAAAAAGTCTACCGATCGGTTACAAAATCCCCCCCATCAGTAGTTGGTACTTTCGTGAGTAACTAGCTACGGACAGTTCATTATAGAAACATCAGTAGAGCTACCAGGCGTTAATATTCTACCCGTCGGTATCAAAAACGAATCGTTTTTGCAATGTTGAAACCGGACATTAGACACTTCTTTAGGCACACTAAATGAGCCCGAGTCTATGTGAAGGATGTTACAAATATTTCAGAACCAGTAACAGATAATCCACATTGCTAGTTATTTTTTTATTTAGCAAACATTTTTTATAGCTATCTCACATTTATGGAACCTCGTAATATGAATATCAATCAATGGTTTTTGTGTGTAAATAGTATTTAAAATTAAATTGAAGAAAAAGAAAATGTGTATGATGTTAATACGTGTTATTTACTCCACACATTTAGCAGAAAAAACACAAGCAAAAATTTAATTATAGAATAATATAAAAAGGTTTATGTCCAAACAGGTTTTGTACAACGAGTACGTTTGAAAACCACTACAGCAAATAATATTCGATTTGCACATTGATGTTACCTAAATTAAGACGTACAATACCGTCTGTATGATACGGTGTCTATTCATAAAATATCAATACACACATATATCATAGATTACCCTATCCGTGCAGGAGCGGTGAAAGAATACAATTTCCTGCGGCCGGGCGGCCTGTCGTAAGAAGCGTCGAAACAACCTACAGCCAGGTGGTAGGGTATTTGCCCGACTGGATGGCTACCACCCCTGGTCTAGAGTATACCGCCATAACAATTTTGAGTTGTGTTCCGGCATTAGTGACCAGGTTCCAGTCGGCCTTAAGAGAGCAGCAGCGCATATGTAGCACCTTTGGTGTTGCAAATGTCCATACGCGATGGTAACCGCTTTCCATCAAGTGGACCGTCTGCCAGTCTGCTGAACTTCTGCAATAAAAAAAATCTATAGAGCAGTTCCGCGAAAAATTCAGTTAAAAACATCCAGCGTGGAATTCCATCAGTGAACCGTTATAAACACAATGGGTCCGTCGTCTAAATAACAATTTTATGTGTGCCATGTCACCGGATAAGGCGAACAATTAAAGTGTACATTAGCACCTACCCGACATTGATACAGTGTTGCCAGTTGATAATATTTATCGTACCGTTTTCATATTATTATACTGTGTGAAAAACGGTGACAGAATGAAAATCGAATTTATATTAGACTCAATAAAAATATATTATATGTATGTGTATATTTTTTGTAATTTTTGATTTGGTGAACAATAAAGTATTGTCTATGTTTATGTCTAATGTGTGTGTTTTATAATTTAAATTTTTAATACATTTTTATCTAATTCGACATAAAAGTGCGTGTAAATCGCGTAAAAATTGACCTCTTGAGAATTGGAGAAGGCGGCGCAGTTGTACCTACTTAATTGATTTTTTTTATTTCTATAAGTCTATTCTACTATCTATTGCTAACTAAAAGTGGCCATGAATTTTAAGAGTGTTATTATGCTGTATTTGTTTAAATCGTGAGCTTGAGTCGAATAATGCTCTGATAATAATAGCAATTATCAAACTTCATTTTTTATACTTTAATGAAATTAAGAAAATCTCTATAATGAAAAATTAACATAATTAACTAAAATAATGAAAAATCTCTACAAAATTATATAATACTTTCGTACAATAGATTCTTAATTTTATTTGCACCTAGAAACACTGACCGAAATGAGACCGCAACGTTATTTAATAGTGTATCATAGCGTCTTTATTGTAAACCGGCTAATTAAAATTCGTAGCGTGTACATTATGGCTGGTGGGAAGCTGATTATCAACTTCGTAATTTGATCGGTATGCAGTTTGTAAAGTACGGGTGCCACAAGATAAACGATAATAAAAATTTAAAGATACTTATTTAACAATGAAATTCAGATGTGATCGGTTCTTTTGAGAAATATCTTAGAGACCGAAATTTGAAGTTCTATACTTGTGTTATGGACAAATACAGACAACTTTAGGACGGGTTATATTAATTAAATTATTATTATTTATTTTATTTCATTGTTTTGCCGGATACAAAGCATTTGATAAACGCCAAACAACGGCAGTTAAAAAGGCCAGAAACACCGTTTTCCTGAAACTTTCTTTAAACAGTTATCGACTTTCCACACAAACAAGTCTTGCTTTAAAACGGTCAATGTTTTAAAAACATCACTTGTTTAGTTTCCGCTAAATACTGTTAATGAAGGTAATTGTGATAAGTGTTGTCACTAATAAAAATATTAATGATAGATGGTTCGTGTCCACAATACACCTCTTTTGTGATCATAAAATGCGGCGATAATCATAAATAATGTGAATATGTGTGAATCTTTTATCTAAGTAGGTTGTGAATACAAACGTTATTTGACAGTTGCTTTAGTCAAAGAGTAATAGTACAGGTTTTTATTGTTATTACTCAAATAGTCGGCCAACAAGTTTTTGTGAATATACATTAAAGCGTTGACATAATTATGATACTTATATTATGTTGTAAAATTTAAAATCAATGCTTTATTGACGCCCTTTAATTGTGAAGTTATTTGCGATAAGTTTTTGGCGCCAATTTAGGAAGCTATTGATACAACTCAACTTGAATGACAGCATAGACTCTTAATATTTTTTTTATTGTGATTTGCAAAGTTTATATATTACACCTAATTCAAATAAATATTATTTATGCGGCAATAAATACATTTTATATCTTTTCAGACCTTAAATCTTTTTTGTTCTTGTTTGGAGGCTATGAGCATCTTCAAATAGCTTTCAAAAAGACTAATCGACTTTTTAGGATATCAGAGGGCTAGGCGCCTACTTTGGACAACGGATCATTATCGCAATCCAGCGAGGTACCGTAGCCAGCCTTCTGGGTATCTTAGCTATAGTAGATGACGATAACCTGGGCTCACTATTTTACTTATTAGGGATTGTAGGTAGAATTCACAACTAATCTTATGAGTATTAGTTAAAGTCAAGTTTTCTTCTTTGTATTTTCGTTTATTTATACTTACAGGAGAGGCAATTTCTAAGTAACTTTAAATCATTTGGTTAAAGTCTGTTGGCCAAACCGAGCTGTATTCATTGAATAAAGATTTTTCTTTTAATCGTGTGTTTACTACCCACTAAATGCTGCAACAGTCACGATTAGTATACATTAACTTAACATATTTGCAATCTAGTGTTGTGATAGCGGTGCAATTCTAAAAGCTAGTTTTTTAATTAAAACGTGTGTGCAATTTCATCTAGTAACCGGTATTGCCTGATAAAAAATTTCCAGTATTAAAAATAATTATTGTTAACACTTGAAAAAAAATAATAATAATAATAATAATCGGCAGACAAACACACACATTGTATATCCCCAAGCTAAGCAAGTTACGCTTGTGTTATGGGTAATATACAACGGACTACTCTGGGACCGATCCCAGACACCCAGACCATAGTAAATAACGGAGAAAATACGTTTCTGAAATTTACCATACCAGGAATCGAACCCGGAGCCTCTGCGTTGCAGTGAGGTAGGCCGGCAACGGCTTAGCCCGCTCAACCACAGAGGCCGTCAAAAATGTATTGAACTCTTTTTTTAAAGTCGCGTAGACTGTCATTACACTAAATTACACCATAAATAACAAATAACCATAGATAAAAAATGTAACAATTATAATGCTGATATTATACGGTCCGTTTTTGTCTTTCAATATAGATGAAGCAATCAATGTCATTCAAAAAAACCTGTCAGTGTTTTCTACTGTATTATGTACCTTACAATACGATAGGTATTGGTGCCTTAGCCTTTTTGGTGGAAAATTGAGAAATCTGTATTGTAACCATGTCATTGTAGGTTCGATAAAAATGTATTTTAAAATCGATACAACAGCGCTACCTTTTTGACACTATTCGTCTATCCCACGGAAAAGATGTCATCTGTCGGAATAAAAAGTACCCAAGTGTTGACCCGAGCTAAAAGCTAACTTTGTGTCGGGTTTTTTTTAATCCGTTTAGTAAGTAGTTAGAACCTGACCATAACGTCTAGAGCGAGAAAGATTTTTTGCCTTCTGGCAATATGCTATTTTATCAGTAGTCAAGGGGAGTTTTTGGCGGGAACTGAAAGGAGATGTTGTGTTGTGCAGTTTTATTTTCTAAAAACGTGTAAAATTACTCTAAAATGAACAATAGTTGTAGGATATTGATAGTTTTTGAGTAGTAATTATGTGTTTTGTGAGAAATGTGAACTGTATATTCAAATGTGGCCTTTTGAGTTGTCACAAGAACTCCGTTGAATGGCATCAGCTGATAACCTACAGTTCAGCTGTGCTACACATAGCACAAGTTCATTTTAAACATGTTTCCGACTGAAAGACATAGATTCTATGGTCATGAATAAATTAATTTAAAAAAAAATCAGTAGTCAAGGTCAGTGAATCATAAACAAAGCGAATTTGTCCATGTTATTTTAATTTTAACGTTGATCCGAGTCTAAAATCCGTTAAAAAAATAACTAAATACGCATGTAACAATAACAAGTTTCACGTGAGCAGTGACTTATAAAGTTTACCAAGGATGTCTAGTGGAATTTGACGCAAAAATGTTTTGGTTATAATTTGGCGATATTTACCAAAGAACAGCCGACGTGATAGATTTTAATTGTTAGATTAGTTTCTTTTAACCAAAAAATGTTGTGTTAACTACCACAAATTGTCAAAAAAGTTCTAGCTTGCAAAATTATAGCCATTATTATTAAACTATGTTGACAAAATGCATATGTCGTAGCTAAAGCAACTTGATACTTGCACGATATTTGATGTCGTACTAAAAATAACTAGTAAGTATCAAAATTAGTCTTGACCTAATATTGGTGTTGCTAGAGTTTAGATAAATTGGCGAAAACGGTGCCCCTATTATTTTCTAGTTTATTTTGCCACCCTGTACACGTGCCGCTTTAACAGACAGACAATCAAAAATTCTATAAGTCGTATTTTTGGAATCTGTTGGTCCGAATTAGGCCCCCTTATATTTTTCTCGTTTTTTTAATTCATTATACAAACTCTATTTATATCATACTGTTGATTTAAATTAAAATTGCTTTTTATAGGGGGCAAACTTGTATGCTACGGCAAAAATTGAAAATGGTGTGATTTGCATACACAAATGAGTGCGTCGTGAGCCGAGCGTGCTTTTAATTGCTGAGTCTTGGTTTTGTTTTCTTGTTTGTTTTCAAAGTTGTGTTGATAACGTTCATTTTATGCTATAAATGGTTATTTTTGAATATATTAATGAGAACAGAGTTTGAAGGCATTATTTGATTTTTTTGTAATTCGTGTTATGTGCACTATGGTATTAAACTTAGCACCTATTTCTTATAATATTATATCTATATATAGTTTAATTCTTTTTTAAACACATAAAGATATTTAATATATATAGTTTAACAAATTTTGACGTCACTTTTTTATTTTATTAAAATGAACTCTTAAGAATTTCTCTAAAATGCATGAAAATTTATAGAAAGTGAAATTAATACAAAACATAAATTATAAAGCTTTCTATGACGCAACGCCTTATTCTTAATATGGTTTTCAATGTATCTTTATGTTATTTTGAAGTACACAATGTAGAGACCGCGCCCCAAAAGAAGTCCCACAGACGCGACGTTGCAATAGCCGTACTCAATCCCGCCAGAGTAATTATTTGCTAATCCGTAAATTGATATAGGTAATGATTCTTGAATAATAAATACAAAATATTCCATAATTAAAGCTGTAAATTTATTTCCTGACTACTTTACGAACAAAATACTATCAAATAGCGGAGCTGCCACTTTTAGTTCCTTTGTTTTCCGTGGGACTTCTTTCGTGGCGTGTACTCAATTTTGGTTGTAGCACAATCCGCCACAATGGTAGGCAAGGGACTTGGTACAAATGGCCAATTCTGATTTGTAAAGTCTTCGTATAGCTCACCTGAATTCTAGGTTTTCGACAGACACCGATCAACGGAGTTCTTGTGACAACTCGAAAGGCCACATTTGATTACGCAGTTCACATTTCTCACAAAAAACACAAAGTTTTATTACTACTCAAAAAAATAAATATCCTACAACTATTGTTCATTTTAGAGTAATTTTTTATACATTTTTAGAAAATAAAACTGGACATTCCCTTTCAGTTCCATCCAAAAGCTTTATTCTATTTTGTTTTCAGATTTCTAAATAAAGTTTAAATATGGAATTCGCGAAATCACTTATTAATAAAAACTTAGTGTCGTTATTTTAGCTTTGCACCAAACCATAAAGAATATAATCGGTTTGCGAAAGGACTAACTTAATCGTGTTCGTGTTTTGTATGTTTATCGGTTGCCTTTCTTCGAGACTTCCAAGCTGCAGATCAAAAGCGTACCGTTAAGTAAGATGAATAAAATAGCAGCCACTAGTCGACCGCGTATGGTAATAGCTTAATTGCGTGCTTGTCCGAGACCAGCGGTGTTGCCAGGATTTATGATTATGACAAATTATTTGACGAATGTCGTTTTAACAATATTGTTGCGAATTTGTTACGATTACCGAATACACATATTTTCTTTTTTTTGTCTGACATAAGAATGGTTAACAATAATAATCGACCAGTGACCATAGACAATGTATGGTGTCAGAAAATCAATTAACGATTAATTGAGTATTTATCATGGTCGTTGTAAATAGCAATGGTGAAAATTTAAAAGGAATAAATCCTTTTCGGAAGAACCAAGAAAACAAAACTAGATGTGTGAAAACGGTATAATTTTTTTCATTTTTACGCTATTAAAGTAATTTTAAGACATTGCGTCCTAATTAACTCATCTATGACAAACCCAATAAAACCTAAATTTAACAAAACAAGGTATAGTGACTTTTATATTTATTGAATAAATAAATGTACTTTTGGAATAATATAAAATCTAATGCTTATATCATAACATTGAGTTGACTGATATATAAAACAGGGATTCCCAAACAGTTTTGGGTAAAAGACCCCCTTTCCAAAGTGAACTGAAACCTCAGACCCCATATCCAAATTACTTTAAAAATCTTATCTCTAGTTTTTTTCGTATTGATACAAAATACTTATCAATTTAAAAACTTTTCATTTTGTACGAACTTGTGCACTTATTGAGTTTTTTAAAAGTACAACAATTACGTCCTACTAAAATATTAGTCATCCATATAACAAGTTGATACAGGTAACATAACTTATACAGTATCTTGAAAGTTTCAAATAAAAACTTGTGTTAATGAATAGGGGTCGATTTTTAGACCTCGTCGACCACCAAAATCAGTTTTCGTTTATGTCGACCCCTGGGTAACCGATTTTGACCCCAGCGGGTCGATAACGACCACTTTGGAAATCTCTGATTTACATCATAAGTGTAACATTGAGTATGGATGTGTCTACTATTAATGGTCTTGGGTAATAAATGATTTTCTTAACATTTTATATACATGCAGATACATTAAAGACTTACGGTCTTATTCGTATTGAGTTAGGCTAAGTTTGTAGGTTTCTTTGAGGTTCTTAAACAAGCCTACACTACATACTTATCTAATTCAATATGAATAAGACCGTTGTAATCAACACACTCACGATATTGCTAAGATAGTTTATAATGAAAACTAAATGGGTACTTAAATACTTAAACTTTCATCCGTGCAGGAACGGAGAAAGATACAATTTCCTGCGGCTGGGCGGCCTGTCGTAAGAGGCGACTAAACAACCCACAACCAGGTAGTAGGGTATTTGCTCGACTGGATGGCGACCACCCCTGGTCTAGAGTATGTCGCCATAACAACCTTGTGTTGTGTTCCGGCATCAGTGACCAGGTTCCAGTCTCCTTTAAGAGAGCAGCAGCGCATTTGTAGCACCTTTGGTGTTGCAAATGTCCATAGACGACGGTAATCACTTTCCATCAAGTGGGCCGTCGGCCTGTCTGCTGAACTCCTGCAATAAAAAAAACAACTTACCGCTGAAGTTCATTACGCCGCTTATAAATAACTAATCAGCAGGCAAACACAAATTGTACATCTTTAAGCTAAGCACGCTTGTGTTATGGGTAATATACAACAGACCACTCCGGGGCCGATTCCAAGCATCCAGACCATAATAATTAACGAAGTTTATTTACGAAATTTTGCCAGGAAACGAACCCGGAGTCTGCGCTGCAGTGCGCTAGGCCGGTAAAGGCTTAGCCCACTATATACAGGTGTATAGCGGCGGTATATAGGCCTTCATTATATATAGGTGAATTTTTCAAGTGGGCCTTCAAGGCCAAATGCTAAGCTATGCTTAATAGCGAAAAACACTCAAAGGAGTTTCGAGGCCGATTTTGACGAAAACTAAAGTGATATCATTAGATTTTTGAAAAACCAATTACCCTTGTAAGGAATCGAATCTGCTGATTTTCGAAAAATAAACACACCTGTATTATTATACCAAATCATAGTGTAGCTTGTAAGGATCAATTTCTGTGAAGGAATGTTAAACGACAAACCAAGAGAAAAGGTTTTACATACATTAATTAAACCTCACCTGTACAAGTATTCTTTCAAAATCAACTAAAATTTGACACGTGCGTGGTAGTAGAATGAAGAATTTCTTTAGGTAAATGCCCAATACATATTTAATAAGTATTTTACATTTAATTTCCTTTACATCCACATTCAAAATTGTATTCGTTATTAAGTTACCCATTCGTGTAAAATAACAATATTAATAACAGCGAAAATATTATAAAGTATGCAATTTATTCGTCGTTTCACTGGTCACCCTACCGCCGCCGTTGGAACTGCGAAATGTGCGCCGGCGCATCTAAATCGCTTAACCAAATAATTAATATCGATTACACATCCACATCACTCGCTTCTCATCTGATGTAAGAACAGTTGGCGAAATCACCCAACAATTATTGCATATCATTCATTGTAACATGACGATTAATTAAATTAATACGAATAATTGCGAGGTCAAATTGTTTGTTTTTGATGCGGGATTTGAGTTGCTTGCTATGGGTTCTGTAGGTGAGGTATTTTATTAATTTTGACTTGTAACTCTTGATCCCTATTTCTTTTAGATATTAAGATGCCAAACGATATGTATGTAGTAAATGATACGAGATTGTTATCCGGGCTGCCTGTTATTTTTTATATGAGTATAACATGGGTTGTTAATGGTTTCTATAGATAGATGGACGTGAGATAAACACAAAAAATATATTTTCTACGAAGTTGTAATTACGAGATACTATATTGTTACAATGCTCGCTACTAATATTTACTTTGTTTACCAAAAACGCTTAGTCGAATGATGTATAGTTTCCGGTATGAACCTTGAGCGGTCGACGGAATAGAAGGGATTAAGTGTAGCCAATGAGATGCGATTTCTCTACTTATCAATAATATTGTTTTATCCCTTTACCCGTAAGGGACGATACCTTATCCTTCCAAAGAAAAACCGAAATTTCACTGTGCGCAGGTGAAGGTAACAGTCCAAAAAACGTGCTGGGGACTAGACATGTATATTATATCCCATATATGTGTTACATATTGGAGGAGATTTAACGAATAGCTTTACAGAACCCAAAAATTTGACATGTCAATACCGTGAGGTATAAGCGGTGAAATTTACGAAACTAGAAAAGCAACAAACGAAACATGAAGACTAGAACCAAAAGGTCACGCCGCTCCTGTCTCAGCTTTGTTAAGGAATGTCTCGTCTTGTAAAATACAACCGCTTTGAGCTTCTTATGGGAAACAAGTAATTTTCAATGGCCCAAAAGAAGTAAATATTTTATTTTTAATCCGTGCAGGAACGGAGAAAGGATACAATTTCCTGCGACCGGGCGGCCTGTCGTAAGAGGTGACAAAACAAAACAACCCACAGCCAAGTGATAAGGTAATTGCCCAACTGGATGGCTACCACCCCTGGTCTAGAGTATGCCGCCATAACAACCTTGAGTTGTGTTCCGACATTAGTGACCAAGTTCCGGTCTACCTTAAGAGAGCAGCAGCGCATTTGTAGCACCTTTGATGTTGCAAATGTCCATAGGTGATGGTAACCACTTTCCATCAAGTGGGCCTGTCTAGGCAAGTCTGCCTGTCTGCTGAAATCCTGCAACAAAAAAATATAATGGCGCCTGATAGTTGCAACACCAAGGGCGTGTTCACAGCTTCGAAGAAATTTTATGCCTAAAATCTAAAATAAAACTTGCCTTCCGATATAAAATGAAGTTCAGAAACACTGCTTGGCAAACTGCAGTGCGGTAGTGTGGGACTCCGTAACTTTCCACTAAAACACCCTGATGTTCTTCTTTTCACACTCATTATCTTGGCTATGGGATCTTTTATTATGCCCTTTCGAACGCTCCAGATCAGACAGGACTAAAAGCAGGTGCTACTTGATGCAGATGAAGACTTCGGCTCTGAGTTGGCCTGGATGACCTCCAGCGCTGTGAGCAAACCAAGCAAGCCGCGGGCGAAACCCAGGGGAGGAGGGTTCGCCCGTATTTAAGTTCTGCGCTTCCCATTCTGTCGCAGCGAGGTGCTTTGCGCCCTGCAATGACAATGGCCGAGGCCATTTCGGCTCGCGCCTGCCAGGGCTTATACGGGCAGGGGATAGCCACTTCCCGCGACCCTGGCTATATGCGACTGGAAGGAACTCGGGGAGTTATAGTGGGTTTTCTGGCAATAGGCCGACGAGTCTCCCACACCCTCACCGTGACCACACACGGTGATATGTCCGTAAGTAAAATTCTCCTCGTCAAAAAAAAGGTGCTCCTTGATGAAACTATAAAATTAGTTTTATTCAACCAGCCTATCTCAAGCACTAATATTAGACAACATTCTCCTGTGTTCAATACTTAATGGATAATAAATTTAAAACGAATGTACGTTTATTACATCGACTGGGATGCACTTAGTATTTGTCAACGTAAATTATATGCAGTCTCTAGCGGAAACTGTTATGGCTTGTAGGATTCTCAATAAGATATTTTTAACGCTTTATTCATAATAGTTATACGAGGTTTAAAGATTTGTTGAAATGGACTAAAAAAAAAGTTGTTCATAAAGGGATTCTCAATAAAAATAAAAATAAATTATTTATTTAACAAGCCAATAAATCTTGCTTATGGCTGTTATCAATATGGAGTCTGTCTTTAAATGTTTGAATGGCATCTACTATAATAATCACAAATAAAAAGCCCGATTTGACACTTAAGAATGTCAATACAACGTAACTTTCAATGAAATCAACAAAACTGAAAGCCAAAAGCAATTAATTTATTTAGTTTAAATTATACTTAATTTTTACTGATGCATTATATAATGTTATAAAAGATATTATTTCAATTATTATTTTCCTCTAATCAACGAAATAACAAGAATTTTTATTCATTCTGTTATATTGTATTAATCTATGACGCCTTCTCAAAAACAGTTCGGTTCCAAAGCGTCTTATTTTTAATTTGTGTTGCTACCAAAGGGTTGTTGCATTTCATTAACTCAATTCGACTCGAGAAAAAAATCGAAATACATATTTATTCCAAAAGCTTTTATGTATTTATACTAAAACGATACTACATAATTGTACATATATGTATTAAAAACAAAAACGATCCAATAAATATATATTATACTTACGGGTGAAATCATAAATATTTCAATAGATTAATTACTGTGGTGCGTGATAAATGCATGCGGTACGCGAAAGGCGATGTGAGAAAAAACTTTGCGTCAATATCGATTTTTGATGTATTTGTGTGACATAAAAAATCATTAACTTAAAATAAATCAAACGATCATAAAGGCGAATAACTTTTTATCGATCTTTCGTGATAATTGGTTAACTTGGTTAACGATTTGGAGGTTTCAATCCCTAAATATGTTGTAATGAGAACTGTCAAATCGAGCCTATTATTTTGTGATAATTATAAATGCCATATCCCTCTTCGGATCTTAATTTGATTTCTACATATAAATATAAAGACTGATATACTATTCCCAGGAAGTGATCCAGATTTCACTATAACATATAAGTATAGCTAATAAAAGTCGGTCAAAAATGACGGGTTTGTTTACGTTATAACAGACTGCTGTTTACTATTGCGCCATATACGAGCTTCGAACTTTCCATCTCGGTAACGCAACGTTTTCTATTTTTACTGGCCAGAACTCACACAGAATGCGTATTCTTAAGAAAATATCCATTTCTTATAAAGCCGGTTTTAAATCTGAAGCGAAGGAGTTTCTCTGAACGCCTGCTTTGATTACCAACTAATTTATTTTGACGAGAGATCAGTTGTTTTTTAAAGTTTAGTTTAAAACTATTCAAAACAATTTCCAAAAAAATTTCTGAGAAATATACCCAATACAAATGAATGAGTCAACAGTGAATAGAAGATAGTTTTAGAGTATACTTAGGTAAGATCTCATATTTTGTCTGTTCATATTTCGGGTGTATTTGGTTTTTCCAACAATGAAACCTAAATTCATCTCAGTTTCATATCAAAGATATTAAGTGTTTCAAATTTACATTTTAATAAGTAAAAAGTACTGTTGTTCTTAAAAAATATAAACGGCTCAGAACAGAGGTTAAATAACTAATAATAATATATTTTTTAGTTATTTCATTTCTTAGTTCAAGATTTATTATTGTTATTAAAAAAAACAGCATTTATTATGATACCTGATATGATCGACAGAATGTAGATATTATTTTCGCAGACTAAACGCAGTATCTTAAATCAGACAATTTGGTTAACTTAAAACATTTCATGTTGCAAAAACGATTAAAGTCGCATCCGGCGAATTGCAAAATTAAGCAGTTTGTTTTCGCTGTCAATTTAACGCGGGAAACCGCAGCCATTGTTCCGTTCAGAAATGTTTGGATGAGACGCGATCAGTTGTCACCGTTGTTGATTTCTGGACTAATGCATTTATTTTCATTGTCGTGTATTGTTTTCTACGCTTCCTTTGGTTTGTTTGCGAGAAATGTTGATAGAACGGATCTGTTTTCGCCTCCATATTCGAAACATTGCATTGAACCAAAACAAACAGTGTATTGTTAATTGATTCTCTGTAATGACTTCATTGTATACGGTGTAGCTTTTGAAGGTTTAATCGATAAATAAACACACTTTGTTGTTGTTACACCTACTCTGAACATTTATCAGATCTGAGTAAATTAACATCGCTCTGTAATTTTATTAAATGACTTTTAGAGTGATAGGTTAGCAAGCGGTACTCCATACTATTTTATCATCTACATTAAAATGTGAAGATAATTTCTTTTTGATGATTGTTTCTTTCTTTTTTACGGCTTTGGGAATTAATTTAAGGGCTCTGTAATTGAGCGGGCTAAGCCTCTAACGGTTTACCTCACTGCAACGCAGAGGCTCCAGGTTCGATGCCTGCTGTAATAAGTTTAGGAAACAAATTTCTCAAATGCCTGCCTGAATTGACATAAATGCCTGAAAATGTTTGAAGCAATCAATGAGGTATAATATACGATGTAGTACATATAACTCAATGGAAGCGTTTAGTATATTATTATAGTTATTATGTGCTGACGTTGAAAAAAGACTTCTTGATCGATATCAAGACGTATACAGATGCATATTAAGTTCACCGATGTCAAACTTACCAATCTATCATGGAGTAGCATGGGTATACTATAAATTTCCTTAAAATGTAGTAGCACTTTCCCAGCAGTGGGACCTTCATGGTCTGGTGTTAATAAGTAGACCAATAATTAATTTTTATCAATCAATGTACATATATGGCATGCGTCACTTTAAACAAAGTTAGCTAGTAATGAAGGGTGCGCGGGCGCAAGAACGTCTAAGCTAAGCTTGGATGGAGTCATGCGAATTATTAGCATACTCGCGATATTCGATGCCCACGCGCATCGCAATCCATCATATCCGCTGATGCTTGTTTATAAATGTGTGTTAGAAGCGATTGAATTACAAATATTTTGAAAGGATTTTTTTTAATTGCATGAGCTCAATAGACTTGCAGACGGCCCACCTATCACCCACAGCCAGGGGGTAGGGTATTTGCCCGTCTGGATGGCTACCACCCCTGGTGTAGAGTATGCTGTCATAATAAACCTTGAGTTGTGTTCCGGCATTAGTGGCCAGGTTCCAGTCATCCTTAAGAGAGCAGCAGTCCATTGGTAGCACCTTTGTTGTTACAAATGTCCATAGACGACGGTAACCGCTTTCCATCTGGTGGACCGACTGCCTTTCTGTTGAACTCATGCAATAAAAAAAAACTTCAAATATCTGCGGAAAAAATAGAAGAATAAAATAAAATAAATTAAATTAAGCAAGACTTTAGGGATCTGTATTTAATTAAGATCTTCCTTACTTCAGTAGATTCGGTCATCTATAATATTGTTACGTGCGAGCGGGGGTACGCACTTAGGATTGGAAGAAAACACCAGTTCTTTTAACTACACGCTTTTATTAACTTACACAGCCGTACGTGATTCCTCTCCGCAGGGTCGCCCCTACACGCACGACTAACGACGCACTGTCTCGACGATAAGTTGTCTCACTCACAATACTGTCGCCGATATTGCGTAGACCACCTCCTGCTACTGCAGAGCTCACCTCCGAATTTACCGCGTTTAGCTCGCTTCTGGATCTTCTCTCAAACTACACTACACTCATCCTTCACTGAACCGTCCATTAAACTTTTCACTAAATTCACCACTAAACTCGTCACTGTCTTCTATTAAACTTCTCTTCCAATTCTTTCGTATCGCACTTGTCACTTCGCTGTCTTGAACTGAACTCAACTGCCCAGTAGGCGCGCCTTACGCTGCTTGTAAACCCGGAAGAATCTTCTATTATTTTATTTACTATCGATCCCTTTCTAAACATCTATCTCTGTCTTTTCCTTCCCTAACCTTTATTCTAGAACTTTCGTTCATTGTCTATCTCTTTCTAAAAGGTGTCTGTCCTTGTCTTTTCCTTCCAGAATCTTCTACTTTTTTCTAAAACTATATTGTTCCACCACCACTCGCCACAATATAATAAGTCTGTAGAGGTGTTTAGTTTGTACTGTGAATTTAGAAAGAAAAAGATCAGAGGGGGCTAATTCGGACAATGCAACTTGTAGAATTTTTGTCTCTCTGCCTGGCCAGTTAGATCATCATGTGAAACCTACAGAACGGACTTAAATTAAACTCGCCACAGAGCTAGCTTATATCCCGGATACTTATTATCCTTATAAATGACATGGTTTCCGTAGCATAAATGAATATAGCCAAACCGCGGTGCGGGCGGTTTTTTTTTTCGAGTTAAAGAAAGTTATTTCTCATAAAAGAATTTTTACAATTCATTTAAACTATGAGAACATTTATAAGTTGATGAAAAATAAGTTGTAATTTGTAACGAGATAGAAAGCACAAATACTAAAGCTGCAGGTGGTTTTGACTTATTTTTTGTACATGCAAGTTACAAGTTCCTTCGAACCAAAAGAAACAAGTATCTAGATTTTGTGGAAGTGTTATTGTGTAACTTGTTAGTTTTTTATTTTTTTTTATAATGTATTTATTTTTATATGAGTAATGTCTTATATATTAATACATAAAGATTTAAAGATAATAATACAGATACGTGTTTTATTTAAAAAAAATTGGTGTCATCGTTGCAATGCACAAGCAGACGTCGTTATGACAACGCGAACGATATATTCCTGCACTATTAATATTGCATAAATAAAGCAGTGAGTATTCTAATTTGGCTAGGAATGTATGATCACACTTGGGCTACGTTCCACATGAGACTCACAACGACCAAGCTCACGACCGCGATATTTCAAGTTCCACTTGCTTGCGGGCGTTACAATCGTAAAATCTAGCGAAACGGATTATTCGACCCTCCTTTTGACGTGGGTCGTTGTGAGCGCTGCCTGAGCGAAAATCAAGACGTCGTTAGTAACGTTTTCGTCACGACCGTAACGATCGCGGTCCCATTTGGAATGGCTGAAGGAGTGTTTTGGGCCTGGGCTTGAAAACGTTATCAATTACCTTTAAAAAATATAGGTCATTGCCGGTATTTTCGAAAATGATACTGCCATACCATACCGGTATATTTTTTTACCGTTACTTAGTAACTTTTATGATTTTAATGTTATAATATAACTTTAAAAATCGTATGTATAACGTTATACGTATCGGTAATTTTTACGTTATTTCAAGCGACGTTGCCATTTTTAAGAATTCGCTTTATTATGACTGCACGGAAACAATCGACAAATACAATTCTAAATATTACGCGCGCTCTTAGCACGGTGCTGTTTGACAATGTTTGCGAGCGAAAGACAGTGACGATGGTAACAAAACATAGTTATAACCGTAAAATTACCGATAAAAATAGTATTAACGTTATATTTTTTTATCGGTTAAATAGCTATAAATAATGATAAGTTTTATAACGATATTTATTTTTTACCGTTATCTGAAATTAGCATAAATAACGATGCCACTTTTTTATCGCTGTTTCAAGCCCTGTTTCGGGCATTGTGAGTTACAAGTGGAACGTAGTATTGATAGGCCAATAGGTTGTCATCTTAGATGCGTTATACAAAAATAAACAATAAATAAATACACAACCCTGCTTGACCGGCCTGCTATCATTGCGGATTAATTCTTGATGGCGAGAACACCTCAAACTGTGTTTGCTTAGTGACTTACTGAATTGATTGTTTTAATTAAATCCTACCTAACACGTTTAAACCATACTAGCAAAGGTGGTTATGATAGTAAGTGGACCTTTATGTCATCACGTCTAATATTACCATCAATTCTTTACGCTTGTAGCTTAGTCAATGTACTCCACTTCTGGTATAGCATTGTAGATTTACTTAAGAGTTACCTAGTCCAAGCTAGTTGATAAAACAATTGACGTTTCATAAAATGTAATCACTGAATAATTAAACAAACAGGAATAGATAAGAACTTTATTTATTATCATATCTTTATCATAATTTTATCTATTTACGTCAGTCTTATCAACTACACATTTATTTGAGGACGAAAAAATTAAACTGTTGATTTTCTTGATTTTTTTTTAAGGCGGGCTAAATGCATTTCGCACACTACCGGGTCCTTTACTAGGGATTAGACCAAAGCGACGAGAGATATCACCACGAATGGCGCACCAGAGTTAAATCGCCGGCTTGCGTGGAGACTCGAAGAACTCAATACTCCACTAAAACCACCCTCCTCCCATGTGCCCCGCGCTGTGGTAGGAAGAGCGTGAGACTTAGAACGTAGTCCTCCCACGCTGATCCTAGCGCATCAGTGCTTCTAATTGCCTCGGGACAGGCAAACTAACTTCGTCAACAGGGGTGAACAATCCTCTGCTCCCTAGATACCCCTGCAGCGGTATTTTACGGGGAAAGATTTTGCGCGTATCTGCGCCTCCGGGACCCTGACTGATGTCGGTACCCGCGAGACGCATGCGCACCTCTCTCCCGTTCTCGTTCCGCGGCCTCCTTTTGAGACATGATAGCCTCGCAGAAATTGGCCGCACCCACCCAATGATTGTCGCTATGCAGCATGGCTTGCACCAAACTGCCCAGCGAATAGATCGGACCTACGAGGGTCTCGAGTTCATCTCTGCGGTGCCCATGCTGCGCATGCTGTCTAATGCGCCACATTGGCGACACTGAGGGGAAGGCAGGCAGCCCGCGATATGATTCAGATACTTATCGAAGCACCCATGCCCGGTGGGTATCTGCGTCATCCTGAAGGTCAGGGTCTCGCGTTTCCGCGAGAGCCATTGCATCAGGTGCGGGTGCACCACTTCCACCGTCCCAATGCCTGCCATAGAAGTTTCCAACTCTCTTGACCAAGTTTCGACCATGGTCGCGGTTTCCCGCGTCCTGATCGCCTGAATCTCGGCCTGGCAATAAATCAGGCCACAGGCAAGGACATCCTGTCGGGTGATTTTCTTGACTTGTATCAACACTAGTTATCCGTGCAGGAACAGAGAAAGAATACTATTTCCTGTGGCCGGGTGGCCTGTCGTAAGCGGCGACAAAACAAACCACAGCCGGGTGGTAGGGTATTTTTGCCCGACTGGATGGCTACCACCCCTGTTCTAAAATATGCCGCCATAACAACCTTGAGTTGTGTTTCGGCATTAGAGGCCAGGTTTCTAATCTCCCCCTTTAGAGAACGGCAGCACATTGGTGACACGTTTGGTGTTACAAATGTCCATAGGCCACGGTAACCGCTTTCCATCAGGTGAGCCGTCTGCTTGTCTGATGAACTCGTCCAAAAAAAAAATAGTAATATAAAGACTTCGCCCATTTTTAACGCCATCTAGTGAGAAAAGCCATTTAAGCGTGGATAATTACTTATAATATCCCTGCTCCATCCGGGATAATGCTAGTGTTGGTGATTGTGTCACGCAGATGTACCTAAGGGTTAATGCTTTTGACAAATAATGTATGTATATACACTAATGTAGTAAGTAAATCATTAACGGCGTTATTTTTAACTTTTGACTAACACTAATTTTACCCCATGGATGTGAACAACATTTTATGTTAACGTGCAACGGTCTTGTGATTGACTGCTTTATTCAATTAAAATAATGATGACTCATAAACTTACAAGACACTAAGATAGAAATCTGACCCATTCAAGCAGGTGGTTATCCAAGTAATCGCGCGGAAACTATACAGTACTTGATGGCGTCCGGTTTTGTATGCTAATAGGCTATTATGTGTAATTAACCCTTTAATGCGTTTGTGCAGTTGGTATTTGTAAGTGTATGCATTATAATGTAAACGTAGGTAGATTGGAATAAATCAGTTATGGCGTAAAAAAAATAACTGCATCATAGAGATTATAATATCGAGGGCTTCATAACATATAGGCGTATACGCAAAAATGCCATTTATTGTTGTTTACTAAAAACTATACATGTTACAATTTAGAAAGACTTACCAGTATGCAAGTTATACCTAAAAAGAAGGGTATTCCAAATTTCAGGCTTATACAATCAACTAGTTTTATTTATTCACAAATTTGTCCTTCGTGTAAAACTGCACTTTTGTCTGTACGCCCATTTGTTATGATGTCCTCGATATATATTTGTATAATAAATTAATATGTAAAAAATAATATGTACAAAGCTTGACTATAATTGTAAGGAAAAAAGGTGGTGGGTTAGAGATTTCCATGCACTTTAAAATATATATATTAAAGTCATGTGTAAGTCAACAATTTAATTAATTAATTATTGTATTTTTTCTTAGTTTTCATCTCTTCTTTCTTATTTGTATTGATAAGGGGATTGTAGGTGTATGCGTTATAATGTAAATGTAGATTGGAATAACTCGGTTATGTTGTACACGGTTGTTTCATTACTACGTTCTCTCTAAATATAATAAGTTTAACATTATTTTATTACAAATGTAACAATACTTGTCTTCGAGAACGACCCAGAATTTCACTCAGGCCAAGATCTCCCCTCAAGAACCTGCCGGGGTCACTCTATTACTCGCTCCACCATCAGTATTAAAAATTTAGCAACCCTTGCCAAGGGTTGCTTAGAAAACATCGCTTTTTTGCGATAAAGCCGCGCGTTCACTTCCGTGATCACGGCTACTGAAAGCTTAGAACCGTTAAAACATACGTAGTTTTTAGGTATATATTTATAAATTAGCTTATTTTTAGTATTTAACAAAATATAAATGTCAAGTTGATTATTAAACTCGTACTCAAACATGTATTTGTTTACTTTAAGAATTTAAATTTTTAATTTTTCGATCTATTATATGTTTAATTTTGAATATAATATAATTGCCTCGACTTCGCAGACACTTGCAAATCGATTGACATTGATTGTTTTGTAATTTCAACACCCAAAGAAATCATAATTATGTTAACACAGGTGTGTCTAGATTGCGCGTAGGTGCCGAGGTCGCCTCGAACCGCTGTAGGCAAACAATCAATGTACGACAAATTTGACAGTGTCACAATGTTCGAGATAATTATTAACAATTATGCTGTTTTCATAGGGTTCCGTAGCCATTTTTTTTTAATACTAATCTGGCAAAGAAGTAGATGGCCCAGCTCATGGAAAGTGGTTACGCCTATTAGATGTTTCCAACGTCAAGGGCGAAACCAACCTGTTGTCTGCCTGACAAAACAACCCACAGGCAAGTGGTAGGGTAGGGTAGGGTATTTGCCTGTATGGGTGGCTACCACCCCATGTCAAAGTATGCTGTCACAAGAACCTTGAGTTGTGTTCCGTCATTAGTAGCCAGGCTCCAGTCTCCTTTTAGAGAGCGGCAGCGCATTTGTAGCACCTTTGGTGTTGCAAATATCCATAGGCGATGGTAACTGGTTTCCATCAGGTGGGCCGTTTGCCTGTCTACTGAACTCATGCAATAAAAAAAACATAGTAATTTCTTAAGTTTTCGCGACTAGTACACATAATAAAACTACGTTGTTCTTAAAACCCATAAAACACCGCGCTGAAAACTGTTAAAACGTAGTTGTATTATACCTATTCATTCTAAGTTTCCACAAGTTTAGCGCGAATATATCTGCGTGTCTTCATAGGTAATAGTTAAAACCATTCAAAGGGCGTACCAAGAAAGGAAATAAAACGTAAAAGCACTTCGACGTATTTATATCAATCCAACCTTCCCAGGACGAAACTACGAGAATTACATAACAAATAAATTAATAACACTTGAATTACGAGCGAAACTGCATTGTTATGATAATACCTAAGCTGGTATTTCCTTTGCACGAGACTTTCGTAGAAAACATAAATTTATATTGTACGTGGTGTGATTGAAAAGCACTCTTGCGCATTTGCAAAGGGCTTTCGGTGTCTTCAAGATAAAAGGAGTAATGTTTTATGTACTATGCTATCAACATAAGAATGGGTGTGTGAATGTCGTTGACTTGTACATCATGTAACATAACATTTACACGATTGACTTGTAACTTAACATTTACACAATTGCTCATATAAAAATGCTCCCTCACCGCGAGCATTCGCCTGTAACGAAACATTTATGATTCGATTTTGAGCATTTAGTTATTTCCACAATGTCAGACGAAGCGGTCGTTGTGTTAAAGATTGTATCAAAATATTACAGGTTGCGCTCTGTAATGCTTGATTTTCTTACCTCACCGATGTAATGCTCAGATCTGTCAGAATCATGGTCTGTGTGATTAATAGTAGATTTTGTGTTCATTAAAAACTATTCCACCTCTATTCGTACTAATTCGATTATTTAATACTATTCGTAAGTACTCGTAACGTACAGCGGCGCGATCGGCTTCCTGTTCGAAAATCGACTTTAACTCTGAGAGCTCGTTGTTCGATGTATATATTTTGTTCGTCTGAAATAACAAATTAAAATTCATTTATTTATAACCGCTGTACATAACAATGGAAAAAACGATAGCTGTGTCCAGTTTTTTAGGTACCAATAAATTCCCAAATTAGGATTCAACGTGTAAATTGCAGTTGACTTGCAACTATCGGCTGCAGCAGAATAAAAACAAAGGGCCAATGTAAAGAATAAAATATATACTTTTCTTTTCTTTCATCTTATCTCAAACATTTTACATACTTCCATACTCCTCTATTTTGGACATACGGCCTCAGTCACAAATCATTCATCTATCTCCTTGTTCGTCTACCTCTATACTTGTATTCATCCTTCTTCTAATTTAACAATCTTTTAGTCTCGTGACGTTCATCCCTCATTACATGCTCATATCACTTTAGTCTTTTTCATCCGTGCAGGAACGGAGAAAGAATACAATTTCCTGCGGCCGGGCGGCCTGTCCTAAGAGGCGATTAAACAACCCACAGCAGGTGGTAGGGCAATTGCCCGACTGGATGGCTACCACCGCTGGTCTAGAGTATGCCGCCATAACAACTTTGAGTTGTGTTACGGCATTAGTGACCAGGTTCCAGTTTCCGTTAAGAGACCAGTAGCGTATTTGTAGCACCTTTGGTGTTGCAAATGTCCATAGGCGATGGTAACCGCTTTCCATCAAGTGGGCCGTCTGCCTGTCTGCTGAACTCGTACAATAAAAATAAAATAAAAAAAATGTCTTCTTCCTTTCAATTTGTATAAACGATATTTGAATGATTTGTGTACATGTTTGCAATGCAAGACTATAACTGAAATAAATAGCTGTCTTTAAATCTGATTTTGAAACTGCCAATCTGTGTTGGACAATATCGCGGGTTTGTCCGTAACTTCTAAAGACCCGAGCCTAGTTCTGAGACTTTATGGACTGATATTACAAATAGCTCTTTGAATTATTTTAATTTTATTAATCTTTTTTTCTCTTTACAGGTAAGCATCATACGTAAGATCATCGTCAGTTTAGTAATGGACATAGAATTAGACTTTCATTACTACTACACGTCACAAAGTCTAATAATGGAATCTACCCACAAATTCATTGTAAGTCATTATGTGCTTTAGCCCAAGATCACACTTCTGTATTTTTTTTTCATGATGCTTCCCTATAGCATTCTAGCAATAGACTTGTTATTAAAAAGCTGACCTTCATAAAAAACCTGTAAGTGATTGTTAATTTATGTAGTATCTTATTATAATTTTATGTTTTTCCTGCGGATGTCGTAAGATTTTTTTTGCAACACCAACTATGAGCCCATACCAGTTTAGTCACTATACGCTCATACTACAAAACCAGGTCACCTTACAGAAACCGTCAAGTTATTCGAGGAACAAATTGTAGCTATACCTCCGCCAAGACTCAGCAATCTGCCGTTGTCATTGTAGTCAGCGAATTGCTGTGTACTTCTGGACGTAGGTTCCTCATCCAATTTTACTGTAGCTAGTACTTGAAATCGCTAAGTTTATCCAATTCTATGGGTATTTGTTTGAAGAATTTAACAATGTTAACGCGAGACTTGTGACGCAAGTGAAATTAAAGATGCCTGTGCCTTCTCTGGATCTCTTCAGAAGGATCAGTGCTTACATGGCTCCTCTTATCTATAACTCTTTGCCAACTGTTATTATAAACGTACTCTCAAGAAAATTCACTGTAGTCTTAAAAAAGTGGCTGATCAAGGAGTGTTTCTATAATGTAGATGAATTTCTCAAAAAAAATGCTTGTCGTTATTATCTATATGGAAAATCTTAGTGATCTATTTGTTATTTTTTCTTATGACATTAATTACTTATTTATTACCAAAGCTTAATTGACATTTTACTAAATTAAAATATTTATGTAAATTTAATTATTAATTCATTTTGTACAAGACTATGTGATAGAATATACTGTGCTTCTACAATTGAATAACATCAGTATAAACTACATTCTTACAAATAAATATATTGATTCATTGAACCCCACCGGCGGGCTTGTGTGGGTCCTCGGTCCACCAGACCAGTGGTCATTCCATACTACGTTTGCTAGAATGAAATTTTCACTTCAAATCTCCTTTGCTCCATTGGTCTTGCGTGATCGGTCTACTGTTACTACATCTTCATTATATTTTGTTCTTTGCTAGGACTATTGATTGACTTTTCGAAAACCAATCGTATAACATATTTATGTACTAAAAAAAAGAGCCTTACACAAATATGAATTAAAAAATGTTTAGCTAGAGTTGTTGCTGGGGAGTTTTTGCCGTTTCTTCTCCTTAAAATACGTTGCGAAGCGCTGTACAGAGAATTTAATTAAATTCAATTTTAACCTATTTAAGCGGCCGACCTCACTGCAACGCAGAGGCTCCGGGTTCGATTTCTGGTATAGTAAATTTCGGAAACGTATTTTCTCCGTTATTTACTATATGGGTGTCTGGGTGTGTGGGATCGGCCCTAGAGTGGTACGTTGTATATTACCCATAACACAAGCGTAACTTGCTCAATTTGGGGATATACAATATGTGTGTTTGTCTGCCGATTATTATTTTTCTCCCATGGAACTTAGTTTGGACATTGGATAAAAACTTTTGAATTTTGCAAACTTCTCGTTGATTTTGATTCTCTTACAAGATCTTCTATTTTCGGATTTTATTTATAAAAGAATCACCCAACTTAGTTTGCTCTATAGTCGCTGAGCGATTTTAAATTTAGAACCTCATGGCCGAGAGCCTAATATTATAGGAGAGATAAAATCTCACCGCCTCCGTGGGTTGGTCACGTGGAACGGATGGGAGAGGATCGAAGTGTGCGTGTTCTCGTCTTGGAGGCCAAGTCATATTTTGGGTCGCTGAGCCAACGTAGTTAGTTTAGTTAGTTAGTGCTGCCGTCAGTGTTTACGTCTCCGCTCTGTATGTGGTGAGGACAGAAAGGACGTTCTGCTTGAAGACTTTCGTCCCTTTTCACACACACACGGTCTCCATATTAACGCCGACCGTTTGTCCGGAAGTAGATCTTGAATGTCATGCCAACCCCCCCTAAATAAAGAGTATTCACAGAACGTTTGTGCTCATGGATTGACAGAAAATCTTAATTTTACTGTTTTTGTACCGACGCTATTTGCGACGTGCCAGAAGAAGAAGAAACAACATTTTTATGAATCTTATACCATAATACAGGACGAGATTCTGCGAGTACAATTAATAAATCAACATCCATTGTTCTTCCATTATATCATCATATATTGCAACAAGCTTTGCAATAGGGGGTGGACTCAAGAAATTTTGGATTGACATCGTGAAGGATTATATCGATGCTTGTTGGGGGTATACAACTCATCAGCACATTAGTGCCTGTTTACTCCTCAATAATTAAAAGTATGTTTTAATTTTTTATGCATAATTTAAAAAAATATTAGCATTCTGCACTCCTTCTCTATATAAACTATAAGTGTGCGAAATTTCATACTCCTGCGTCCGCGCAATTTTCGTAAAAAGAGGTCAAGTTTTTGCTTCGCGTATTAATATGATGATTATGGTTTTTTTCGTAACCCAGTGTAGAAATTACATCAACATATTTCTGAACGTTGTAATTTTGAATTAATGGTTTTCTAAGAAATATTATTGTTCTAGAAAAATTAAGATTATCTTAACCCTGGTTTAATGATTTAAATATTTTTAATGTATATGATAATTATTTAAATTTTCTACATAATAGTAAAAAATCATAAAGGCTCGTGCTATTTTATATGACTCCCCACTCTCGTGCCAAACTGGGCAATATCCGTTAGTCTCTTATGGATGTTATTAGACTTCCAAATCCCCAATGATGTCAGCTTTATCTATCTTGCATCACTCATGATTGCGAAGTCCCACATTCCACATGCCATGCCCCAGTTACAGATAGGGTGATCTTCATGATGGATTCCACCTCGAAAACAGAACTCTTCAATTCAAGAGTAATTTACTTATCTTAGGAATATATTTCTCTATCTAATACTTAGTTTTCATATTATTTTAAAAATTAAACTACACTATAAAAAAGAAACCTAAAATTAAATACTAGAATAGGCATAATTA
The DNA here is from genome assembly GCA_039645545.1 of Dendrolimus houi. NCBI lineage: Eukaryota > Metazoa > Arthropoda > Insecta > Lepidoptera > Lasiocampidae > Dendrolimus > Dendrolimus houi. The sequence goes on along the minus strand of CM077127.1, from coordinate 3,968,721 downwards.
TACATAAAATATTGGTCCCAAACCACTATCACTTACGGGGAACGTTCCCAAAAGGCTGGCGGCGTTACCACGTTGAATAGCAGTACTTAACCTTTGAGCAAAATAGACGCCAGCGTTTTGGTCGCATGAGAGGTCTACTAAACGTTCGACGACATCTCGATAAAGTTTTCGAGCGTTAGGACCCCACGGACCCAGAGTTTCCACCCCAAACGCCGCAAATGTGTAATTATTTCCGATGGCGGCATACTTGCGGCGCTTGAAGGCCTCCTGTTCGGACGTATTTGAAAGATGGGACGCCGCTAGGGGTATCAACGCAATTAGCATCCCACACTAAGAGGCGGCCCATCTTCCAGGGAATCAGCGTATTCCCATCCAGTCTCCTCCCATCGTCGCGGCACAAGGCTTTTGGTTCCAGAACGGCAGGTACCCCGGCGGGTATCTATCTTATTATTTATTTACATCTTTAAAGATTCACTTTAGGAGAATTTTCTTGAAATAGTATAACCAAGGTAGATGTTACAAGTGGTTTATTTGTGAAGTGAATTTTACATTTTAGGATGGGCAACTGTGGTGCGTGACCGAGCACTTATGTTGTATGCATCAACAAAATGTGGGACACATTATATTTTATATGTTAAGTAAATCTGGCGGATCTAGACATGTCGTGGGCGTTAAGCGTCTGCTTGTAAAAATTCGAGGTTCTTGAACTTACGCTTCAAGTGGGTTATTCAATGTTTATTATTGTTGAGGGTCATGGATGTATGACTGAATTACAACATTGCATTGCATTTAGTGATTCTACAGACAAATTTTATAAATTTACAATAAAACAACATAATACTGGTAAATAAAACTAAAACTTTTAAACTTTCCACATTCCCGCCGAAAACTGCGTCGACTTGGTTTTTAAAATATACTAGAAATGAGGCTAATGAGTTACATTAAAAGACGTGGTAGCATAATGGCTGGCGCACGTGTTCCAAACTCAAAAGGCGCGGTTTCGAATCCTGGCCGGAACGCATACATATTATTACAATTACTACGTGCTGACAACGGTGAAGGAAGACATCGTGATGAAACGTGTACATCGAGAAAACCGATGTGTCAAACCTGCCAAGCGCCTTGGAGAAGCGCGTCGGGTATACTGGGCTTGGTTGAAGCAGCTTATTAAGTCCAAATTCAATTAAAATATTACATTTAACTTTCAAATCTTTCTACTTAATGTTTACGAAACATTTCTTTTTTAAACATTTACCACTTTACAGGCGCGACAACAACTTCACAATTTAGGTGAAGATGAGATAAGTCAACATACTTTTTAAGGCGTCAAACTGGCCGGTAGCCAACAGCACAAGAAAAATAAAATCTAATGTCATAGTTGTCGATTTGACATTTGATTTCCCGCCAACGCGATCTTTCGCCTACTCAAACTTTAATATATAGCTTTTTTGGCAGATTGTCAGTATGAACTCCACGAAGGTTTCCACTCTTTTTAGGTTATGGTAGCCATTTTGGTAATAAAGAAGGTATCTTTTCAATTTAACAAATTTAACTGGATTGACGATCTGCTTTTGTATCCCGCGCAACTGGAATCAGGTAGACGGCTAATCCAGTGCCATTCCAGTGCTGACAGAAGAAAGTGTACAGTAATCAGGTGTTGGTTGTTTTTGCGGAACTGCGAAGAAGAAAGGATCCTCTCCTTTTTGATCTCTTTCGCTCATCCAATTTCTCATCAAAATCCGTTTCCTTTTTTTAGTTCCTTTTCAACCACCTCACCAATAATTTCTTGTAACGATAGTAACTGAGTACGTTTAAAACATTTTGAAGTGAAACTTTTCAAGTAAATCTATAAATACACTATGTAGCAGATCACTGCCAACGGGGAGCGGGCCCACAAGAAGAAGAAGTGAAACTTCTTTAGAATCGTTGTGATTTCCTGTGTTTATTCCTGCTGGTCGGCGACTTAGTCTGCGTGATTTTTTCTTTCTTGTAATCCTAAAAAAACGGTGGCCTAAGTAAGATATTACTTACAACATCAGCTATCTACCAATGAAAGTCCAGTCAAATCGATCCAGCTATTTCAGAAATTGGCTGGAATATCCAGACAGACGAAAATGTTTAAAATTGATTTTTTGGTATAGGTACCGTATATACATATGCATTTAGTATGAAGCTGTTATTCTGACGTTACAAACAGACAATTTTATTTATTTGTATGTATGGATAGAATCGTGAAAAAAGAAGAACCAAATTTATACATCACAAATGGTGGCAATAATATACGCTGAGATTAACAATAAGAAACAAAGAGGATATACTACGTCTAATATATATTAAAACAAATAAATAGGTTTCACATCTCTAAACAATCTTCTTAGACAAGAGATAGAAAATGAAACAACTTTGATCTAAGTAATTTTAACCTTTTCTGTGCAAGAGTCTGTTTTGTGACTTAGTTTGAAAATGTAACATGTGCTCGCGGAACTTTAAACGAATCACTTTGAAAACTAACGAACTTTTTTATTCCGCTACTGTCTATTATACCACCATCATGTATAATAATATTGTATTTTTAAATATAGATTTTCCTTTCGAATTCGGTTTTTTGGTGACCTAAATATTGTATAATTTATACATATAATAAAACTGTAGAGGTCGAATTTCTATACAATGCAAAAATATGCTAAAAACCGAGTCAGGGGGGTGTAAGAAGTGAAATAGAACTAATTTAGAAATTTTTCAATTTTTTTGTTTCTCTGTTTAACTGTTTGTCTGTTTATCTGTATGTCTGTCTGTTTGTACCGGCTAATCTCCAAAACGACTGGACCGATTTAAATTAAATTATGAATAGTGGTAGCTTATATACTTGGTCAACATATAGGATACTTTTGATCCCGAAAAATTAAAGAGTTCCCGTGGGATAGTTAAAAAAACCGCACCAAGCGGATGAAGTCGCGGGCATCAGCTACTCTAATATAACAATGTCATATAAAATAACACAATAGTCACCTTTATAAAAATAAACAACTCATATAATATATATACATGCCTCTTAAATTTCACTGTCAACTAAGGCATAAAATTTACCATATTCGGTTAAATAGAAAATATTTGGACTTTTGGCAAAACTTGTTCGTCATCTGTTATGATGTCGTGACATTGTATGAAACATAAAATATATTATGCGATTAACATGTTGGCCTTTATCTTTTGTCAACATAAATGTGATTTACCGTTGTTTTTGTATGTTCTACTTTTTACTATTCTTTTATATGTATACATACATAATATACAATTCTTCTATTCGTTTATATGTCACTGAACTCGTAAACGGTTTAACCGATTTTGAAGATTTTTTATATAATTTGTAATAAATCACCTGGGGACCCCCCAGGTGATTTATTTCATAATTAGATCCTGTAGATGGCGCTGGAATCGAATTCTAGATTTTTATTTTTTCAGGACAGGACAACATCAACGCAGAATGTTTGCCGATGACTAATTACTATTATTGTATTTTATTACTTACTGTTATTGTATATACTTATAATAAAGTTATTGCAACAATTATTAATGTAACCTTTTTTGTCAACCTTACTGACCATCGACGCGTGACGTCATGAGCCTATTGGCAAACCTTCTGCGCAAGGGTAGTAGTTGATGGGTCGTTTGGAAAATGTTACATAGCGCCTTAGACGATTAATCTACATAGCGTTGCATTTGTATGGATGAGTGTTTCTATATTCGTTTTATTTGTAAGTACACACAGAAATGGAGTGTTCCGACTTTTAGACAAGGCAAAGCATGGCCGAGTTTAGCACTAGCTACTATTTTAACATACTAATGTTAAAGTATTTTGGAACACTCTCCAGTGACTATAAATAAAATATACATATTACTTTAATTAAAGGAGAAGCGCACAATTTTAAATACTCTTGCGAAAGAACGGGAAAGATGTTTGGCCATTTGCTACGACACTGCTCCTTCTTATGCTCATTAATCGAAGGCAAAGTGGAAGCAAGGAGAAGGAAGAGAAGACCAAGACGAGCATTCATGAATCAGATCATGGAAAAAATAGGTGTCGTATCGTACAAATAATTAAAACAACTGGCTTGGCCTAGTCTGGGTGTTAGTATCCAGTCTTAATTTTAAGGCGAAATTTCTTATATTTTTGGTAAAAATAAAATTACTTTTTATTTATTTATTTATTATTATAATAGAGAAGATTTGGAGGAAGCTATACCGACATGAGCACAGCACTCATATTATAGATAAATTAATCTTTATTAGAACTCTTTCTTGCACTCATCTCAAGTTTGAAGCTGTATAGACAGTTGATTCCTAACAAATTAATAACATCATGATAATCAATAAAAGAGACTGCTTTATCTTCTTCTATACTCTACTTTTGTCTTCTTTCTTTCTTGTACTGTTCTTGTATAAAACAAAGTCGCTTTCCGCTTCTGTCTATATGTGTATCCGCTAACTCCTCTTAAACCACGCAACGGATTTTTAAACGGTTTTCACTATCAGTTACATATTTTTTTAAGGTAGGTTTATATATAAATACTAGCTTTGCCCGCGGCTTCGCTTGCGATTAATAACAACCTAATTAAGTTTTTATGTAAGTAAAATAGACCTACTCACCAGGGTTTTATTGGCTAAAACTCTAATTCTTTACAAAATAATACAGCCCTTCAAATAGATACCTAGAACAAAATGTATTTTTAGGGTGTTACCCATCAATGCCATCGATCGACGTTGAGCACGGGTTCTCGGATAATTAAGCAGCTCGATCAATGTCGACTAGTCCATTCTACCATAAATCGACGATCGATCGATCGGAGTGGTGGAAACTGTCGATCGACGTCGACTAATGCATTCTACCATCGATCGATCGATTGGTCTGGTCACCCTTAAACAAGCCCCGATCGCCTTGGCTCAAAGAGAACGCATCTGTCTCGCGAGTCGCGACCAAGTTTAGCCAATCATTAAAAAAACAGTAGGTCAGTGTGCCATGTATGGTGTGCTTGTGTAACACACCTTATTCCACTTACAAGATATGCTTTTAAAAGTTTAACGCTCATGTCGTCCAAGAAAAAAAGAAATGTCTTCTAAGAAAATTTGTGACATTGTTAAAATGCTTTTATGAACGTTTATTATTGTATTTAAGAGTTTTAACCAGGTAAAGTGTTCGGCAAGAAAGTTTTTTCTGCACTGGTTTTGTTTTAGTACATTTACTTGTATGTCTTTGAAGACCACGGACCATAAAAATGTAAGGCTATATGTCAACATGTAGAGGCTCCTTCGAGAAATTTAATGTGAATGTGGCGTGACACTGTCCGACGATTATCCCTGTCTACACTATATAAAAATGCACCCAAGGACGAGCGACGGACAGTGTAGTGTACCGGGCTATTGGGATAAACTGCTAGTGGAACTAGATTTCTGGGACTACGGGGACTATGGCGTCTGCCCGTCGCAATGATCGGGGAACATTGAAAAAATGGGCAGACGGTGACTCGCACTCCCTGCATGGGCCCCAAAAAAATGCCGTACAATTAGTACATTTATTTTTGTTATGTCTTTCACAGTGCCTGGTTTAGTATGGTGTAGGGGGTGCACCTCACTTGGGCCTCAATAGTGCTCTTACAATATCGTCAGAACGGTCGATCGCTGGCGTCATAATGCTTGTTTTTGAACGATAAAACTGCCATTGAGACGTCAGTGGTCGACCATTCTGCCAAATTAGCATTTATAATATACCTACAATAATTATAATTTTTGAGGAGATTGTTTCCACGATTAACTTGTCTATGGGGAATAATAGTTAATTCACCAAGTATCGCCCATCAGTTGAAAAATTTCATGCCCTATAAAACTTAAGTGAATCATAATTTGTTTGTCCAAACATTGTTGCAACTCGTATAGCCTTTAAGATATGACTTAAGAAGCCGAAACACCAAAAAAGGTTGTCCCGAGATATGACCACAGAGTAAATAATTCATGCATTATTACTTAATCATTTTCGCTTTGTTTGACTGTGGGATTTTTTGTCAACTGGACCCAGTTATGCCAAAATGGACCAACTCCAAAACGATCAGAAAATGAGTTATTGGCACCAAAGTAATCGGTACATGACGCATTACTAATAAGAAAAATACAGCAGAAGGTTTATTTATTTATATCTGACACACAATGCTATGTATGAACCAACCCACATATAATAGAATTATATTTGTACTCCCAACTTCGTTCACGCGAGATTGACAGTTATCATTATCATCATGTTATCATGGGACAACTATAACAATGTCTTATGAATTATATATATAGCCTATGTATTATTCCATAAGTACTGCAAAGTTTTATCAAAATCGGTTTAGCAGTCTTTGTTTCAAAGAGTAATAAAATTCCTAGTTTATAATATTAGAATCTAATTCAGGTCCATTTATTTGACGATTTTTTTTACCAAACATTAAATGCTTTTATTTTTAATTATATTTATTAAAATGAAGTTCTAAATAAATTAATATAAACTAAAATTAAACTCTACTATAAATATGAGTATACTTACAAAATAACAATCTATAAGTAAAAAATATACTCCAGGTCGCTGTCGGCGGGAAGCGTGCCCAAAATGCTGGCCGCATTTCCATGTTGGATGGCAACGCTGGTGCGTTGCCCTAGGTGCAAGCCAGCCTTTTGGTTATGCGAGACCTTAATTAGACGCGTTAAATTAGTAGATTATATTAGAGAATTATACATTAAATTAGTAGAAAATCCTAAATAAATATAAAAAATAAATATAAAAATAGTGAAACATGAATGTTTATATTGTATAAAAGCTCTGTGTAACCAGCTCGAATTAGCATTCATAATTTTTTTTTTATAATTGGACCAAGAGTGTACGCGCTGTTGCGTACTCAAAATTTCCCACTCCTACCCGTTTTCCGTTCAAAAAAATAGTCGTTGCATAACTCGCCCGCTACGTACGCATACGAAATCGAAAAGTTCTACTCAAAATCTTTAAATAAGAGCTCAAAATCAATCCACCGAGCCGAGACCTGTGTAAAACTTTATAATAATTATATTAGAAGATGTGAGAGTGTGATTCTGGCGCCTGGCTCATTTAAGCTATCGAAGGACATACTGCACATTATGCAAGGTGCGTACCCTTTTATCTCACAAAGAGTAATTTATAATTCTTAGATATGATTTTTTGAAACCGTTTTATTCACTTGTTGGCTTTACTGCTGGTGAAATTTTGGCATAAACCACATACAAGCAATGTCAATTTACTTACTACCTAACGGTATGGTAAAATAATAGATAACAAGCCGAAATTAGACCGCTTCTTTCTGATTTTCAAATTTGGATCGAAATGGGGCAAAACCTTTAAAAGTAAACCAAATAAACTTAATCGTTATAACTTCTTTTTCTTTAATTTTAACTGGTCATAAATATAATAACGGCTTCATCATATCGGATCATAAAAGAATTACAATTAGTTCAAATGCCGACAGGTAATAAAATGTGTTTTTACAGATATGCAGGTGGATTTTGTTGTTGTCGGAACTTAAGTTGTAACAATATATACAACTATACACCTTCAGAGTCATATTATGTTCCAAAATTATTTTCTACTATTTTTATTTTATTACAGTATATTTGTATTTATTTCTATTTAAGTTAACTGCTGTTGCACTTTTCTTCTATATATTTTAATGATTGAACTCGTGTTTGTTTAGTTGTTTCTTTGCCCCATTTTTATTGAAATTGAAAAGCCATGTAATTTCGAAGAGAGAAAAATCTGGCATTAATGTAGTTAGTACCTTTTGGCATAACAGGGTCCACTTGTAAGTAGCATTTCCGTCCGCATTGTCCTCCAGTCTGCGGGTACTTAATATACTGCTGTAGGCACGATATGAGTCATGTGTTGTAAAGGCGATGACGACACAGGTTGGTACTGAGACGCAATGGTTCAGAATTCTGATGTAACTAAATGGATTTTATTAATGAACTAGAGTTTGCCCAGCGGCTGCGCCGCGTATCAAGTACTAGGCAGTAGCTATATGTTACTTACACAAAAACTTAATTCGGTTTTTTCTATATAATAATAACAAAGAAATTAAATCCATATATTATAGTCTACACAACTGCTCAGTAAAACATGAAGCTAGTCGAAGCCGACCCGATTCGAAGTAAAACAATGGATAACATGTTGTTTTTTGACAACGTAGGTATTTGTTAGTGAAAAAAAAAAACGCGATTGCAGCGCTATTTGTTTAGCTATTCTAACATCTCGATATTTTTAAATTTTTTATCATTGTGTAAGCAATTATCTCGCCACCTAGTGACTTTAAAAAGTCAATAATGAACATCCTCACGATCATTCAAGGCTTCTCTAAATATATCCCACTCGTTTTTAAGTACAGTCGTAGGACGAAAATATTCGTCACCATAAAGTCGACTTTTGCTTGCACGAGTACAACAAACAATACTGCCAATATTATAATAAATTTTACGTTTATAAAATATAGAAACGTGAAAAAAGAAAATTGCAAAATAATCACTACGCTTAACATTAATATTAAAACCAATAAAAAAGGTTTACATCTCTAAATTTCTCTCTCCTCTTACACAAGATAGAAAATCAAACAACTTTGATCTAAGTAATTTTAAACTTTATTATCAAATAGTTAAATATAACTTTCTGTAGAACAGTCTGTTCTGTGACCTAGTTTGAAAAGATAACATGTGCTCGCGGAACGTTAAATGAATCATTTTGAAAACTGGCGAACATTTTCATACCACTACTGTACATATTACTTACAACGAAAAAAACTCATACTAACTTTTTTCCGCAATGACATTATAGTACTCTGTAGTGGCGTATAAATAACACCTTTTTGCTAAATTCTGTCTCAAGTTACGTCGTTTTAAGAAAACAGACGAAATCACTGACTATATACGATCTGTTTAATTTCATACAAGTAAATACTTGTAAAAGTGCTTCGTCAGCCCCGTGTTCCACCTTAAAATGTATAACGGCACATTGTACCGTCACAGTGACCTTAGGAAAGAGCAGAACGACCGACCGGTCACGGTTACCACAGGTGCTTGGCTTCACTTTCAGTTGATGCAACAATTTATTTTTATAGTTCTTACTCAGTTACGAATTGTTATTGTTCGGGTAATTCATGTTATTCACGTGATTGGGTGTCGTTTGTGGTGACTGTGCTGTTAGATAGCTTTCTATCTCCACAACGTATATAGTGTATTATCTATGGTACCGGGCTTGCATATACCTCTCGTCTACCTTGCATACAGGCCTTGCGAATGACCCACATGCGACAATAAATTGACATTTTTAATTGCTCAATGAGTGAATTTATAATGACGGAATACCATATAATAATTATGCACAGGAACACACCTCAACTTGATTGTTATTTTTCTCTTTTTATTTTACCTTCCACCCATTTAAATTTATGTACAATTATTAGAGCTATGCATGCTGCTGAACAGTTTCCTGTGCCGCTTCTTCTCTTCAAGCTACAACATGTTGGGAAGCGGTGGTAAATTAGATTAGGGTCTCATATAAACAAAAATCAAAAATGAATAATTAATATGAACAATTTGAGGGTAGACTAAGGCTGGTGTGCACCGACTTTTAACCGATGGTTAAAATAAAATAATCGCTAAATATGTATACATAAACAGTGATTATTGTATTTTAATCGTTGGTTAAATGTCGGTGAACACCAGCATAAATATAATAACGTTAACATTACTCATTGACACTTGACATCTTTGTCTTCCGTGATCACGGCTAGTGAAAAGTTACCGAAACGTCGGAATAAAAATCAAATAAAATGAAGTTTAATTTTTTTTGTTGTTGTAGCCAATAGCAGGCAAACAGGCAGACGGCCCACCTGATGGAAACTAGTTATCGTCGCCTATGGACGTTTGCAACACCAGGGGAGTCACCAACGCGTTGCCGACCTCTAAGAAATTTTATAACGCCCTTCTTAAAGAACCCCATGTCATAGCGCAAAGGGAAAACCGCGGCGGGAAGTTCCCTCCAGATCATTGTTGTACGCGGAATAAATGTTCTAGAGAACCGTTGCGTAGATGAGCGTGGGGAGCTCAAGGAAATGGGGGTGAATATCCCGTCGCTGGCGAGCGGTGCGGTTGTAAAAGTGAGGTGTTGGCACCAGATCCAACAGTTCCTCGGAACACTCCCCGTTATACAGGCGGTAAAATACGCAGAGGGACGCAAAGTATCTTCGAAGGCTAAGCGATTTTAAACCGCCTGTAAGTATGGGATCGTGGACGATACGAACGGCGCGACGCTGGATGGAGTCGAGGGGGTTAGTCTGGTAAGCGGGTGCTCAGGCCCATTAAATAATTATGTTATTGTTAAAAGCAAAGTTGTTTTTACATATTCGCGCCACCGATATTTCTCGCTACTTTTCGACTTTCTACCGTAGTAGTGGGCGAGCGTAATGTCAACAAGCCCTTAACTTTAAACATTGCTTGTATGGAGTTTATGCCAAATTTTAACTAGTAGTAAAGCAAATGAATGCACAGTAAGATGTAGAAAGATAAGATGGGCAAGTCATAATAAAACTTCTTCGACGCCAGCAACGCGTTGACGCCTCGGGTGGTGCAAATGTCCATAGTTATGCAAGTTACCAATTACTTTCTTTTGCCAACCCACATGATAGTGGGTTGGCAGCCTGTCTGCTGTTCTGATGCAATAAATAAATCACAGAAAGACTTCAACTTTATTCGTACGAACAAAATGACTTTCATAATTCGTATTAGATTTCGTATCTACAGAATCATCATTACACAATGTCCCCTGGTCAGCGTCTTTGGTCACAGCGTTTGAATACAAGAATTTCCTGTTCACAAAACAATCCATCTTGGTCAATATGTAAATCTTGTCTTTATTTCTCAGTAAACAGTAATAAAAATCGTTTCAACACTAATTGCCTTATCGACAGTTTAAAGCAGATTTACAACCACTTTTTAGAAAGCTCCATTTATCGGTTGTTTTTGGAAATTTGCAATTTTACGTTTTAATTGACAGAAGAAATTGACTGTTCAGATAAGTGGACGGACAATATGACTTGGTAGTTTAATTGTTTGGTTTTGATCGTGGGAAGTAGTTTCAGGTCAAGTTCAGGTCAGATCAGAAGTTCTGTTTTGTATTATATTTCTTCCAAATGCAATTATTCAGTGCTTTTTTTATTGCATGAGTTCAGCAGACAGGCAAACGGCCCACGCGACAGAAAGCGGTTACTATCGCCTATGGACATTTGAAAAATACCAAAGGTGCTACAAATGTGCTGCTGCTCTTCAAAGGGAGACTGGAACCTGGTAACTGATGCTGGAACACAACTCAAGGTTGTTATGGCGGCATACCCTAAACCAGGGGTGGTAACCCAACTAGACGGGCAAATACCGTACCACCTGGCTGTGGGTTGTTTTGTCGCCTCTTACGACAGGCCGCCCGGCTGCGGGAAGTTGTATTCTTTCTCTGTTCCTGCATGGATGAAAAGTGTTCAATTGTATGTACATTTAACTATCTATAATATTATAAAATTCTAAACATGCTGTGTCTGTACATAGATATTATTTAAAAAAAAACAAATCGATTACACTATATAAACGATGGATAACAAGATGCCAATTTTTTTAGATTTCTTGTCTGTTTGTTCGGGATTCACGTAAAAACTACTGATCCGATGTCGATGCGATTTTCACTGGTCTAGAGCAAATTCCTAGACTTAAAATCTGCGATACCTTCTATCCTGGGAATCCCGCGTGATTTTTTCTGGGAGCGGTTTGTAATTGTTCGTTGTTTTGTTTTCACTAAGACGATAGCTTGCATTATTTTTCAAATGCTGCGGTATTTTATGACCCGGGAATCCCGCGGGAATTTCATGTCAAGCGTAGATGAAGTCGCGGGCATATCCTAGTATAAAATATAGTTATACATTACTTTTAGGATTTATCCTAAGAGAGTTAACGTGCTATTATAGCACGTAATTTAATAGTCTAACAAATATTATTATGAATACACTTTTGTATACTTATACAATACTTTTTTTATTGCGAAGCTGGCAAACAAGCAGAGGGCCGAGGTCATGGAAAGTAGTTACGGTTGTCTTTAGATGATTGCAATACCAAGGGCGAAGTGGGCCGCGTTGCCAGCCTATAGTATGGGATAGGAAAAGAGTGGTTAGACCGGAGGAATAGGATAGGGAAAATGGGATAGGAACAGAGGAAGAGGGCCATAAGAACTCTCACTTATCGCACGAAATACGATTAGCTCAAAGCTAACCGTTTCACACCGATATTCTGTGAGAGTGCGGTATCACACCGATCGAGCCGGCTCTTAGCGTATGGCCTGAGTGTCTCAGGGGCCCTCTAGCATCTAGGGAGCAGAGGATTCTTCACCCCCTGTTGACGAAGTGAGTTTGCCTGTCCCGGAGCATTCTCAAGCACTGATGCGCTAGGATCAGCGTGGGCGTAACTACGTTCTAAGTCTCACACTCTTCCTACCACAGCGCGGGGCACATGGGAGGAGGGTGGTTTTAGTAGAGTATTGAGTTTTCGAGTCTCCACACAAGCCGGCGATTTGACTCTGTTTGTACTGTTACCTCTCGTCGCTTTGGTCTAATTCCTAGTAAAGGACCCGGTAGTGTGCAAAAAGCATTTCCTCAGGCTCAAAAAAAAATGGCCTGAGTGCCCGCTCTATTCGAGCGTGCAGCGTTCGTGTCAAACACACGGAAACGCTAGCGGGTGTCCATAGTGGCGGCCGGCTGGCGCGGCGGCTCCAGCGGGCGGGTATGTTTGCGTTGAGCGACGCGTCGTGTATAGGAACGCTGCACGCTCGGTTCGGGCGTGCACTAAGACCGTAGATAAACTAATTTAAATGTATCTAAACGCGAACGATTGTCCCTAGTGCCAGCCAAGATTTGCGTCGAGCGGGGCGTCGCGTACAGATTTAGATAGATAGATAACACTTTATTGTACACCATTACAGAAAACTGACGAACTAGTATTATTCTAATTATATACAAAGGGCGGTCTAATCGCTAAAAAACAATCTCTTCCAGACAACCCATGGCAGGAATATTGCTAATTAGGAATGGCGATGGTGGTATACATAATTATTGTACGATTACTTACATTTTAATAATAAATATATAACTATACTATATATACAAATATACACATAAGTTATATACATATTCAAGATATAGTGATAAAATTCAACTATTTAAACATAATAAATATATAGTTATATGCAATATAATACTAATTATATAAAATTATATATCATTATATTGCAGATAGAATTTCCTGACAATGTTCTTAAATGTTATTAAAGATTTTGCTTGTCTGACAGCAACAGGCAATGAATTCCAAAGTTGGATAGCCTTGACCGTGAAAGAGTTATTGAAAAACGTTGTATTATGAATAGAAGTAATAACCAACCATTTATTTGGTTTAAACCATGTTGTGAACGATGACGCCGAGCGTGCAGTCAGGCCACTCAGTCGGACGCTTTGGCATTTAGGCCTGTAATGAGGATAATGAGTCCAGCATAGCTGCATCACGACAATCTACCATTTCTTATTAAAATTAATCTTATTGTATTATAATTTATACTGTGTCCGCGACTTCATCTGTGTGGAGTTTCTTTTCGCGCAAACCAAAAAAAACAAATTAAAAACAGCATAACTCCTTATAACATTAGCTATATGCCAGTGAAAGTACCGTCAAAATCGGTCCAGCCGTTTAGAGATTAGCCGTTAATATAAATAACGCATATACTTTCATATACATTCAGTGAAAAGCATTTATTTTAACATTACAAACAGACACTTCAATTTTATTTATTTGTATAGATAATTATTCATTACTTCTTTATTTTATTTCTATAAAGTCACAGTTTGTCATTTAAATAATATTGAATAGAGTAGTCAACTAATATGTGTTGTTACGTTTGTAGACGGTTCACTGAAACGTCACTGTCATACTGTCAAGAGTGATATGTTGTCAATGTCACTCTCGCGGAGCGTCGTGACTGTGGGGAAGCGGGTTGGCGGGAAGAAGGAAGACATATAACCTCTTCTAGAGAATGGTTGCCAGCGCACTAAGTATTCGACGAACTGCGATTCATTGCCTTAACCAAAGTGAATTATAACGTAATCAGTGCTAATATCAAGAGAGATGATTGTTATTTAACCAAAAGAAACATTACATTGGGAAAGATCACAAAAGATGTTAATTTCATAAACACACCCACATACATACATCATGCCATGATGAATTCTGATCAGTAAAGCTTTACTGATCAGAATTACTTGACGTTTATAAATTTTAATGTACATAAACAATTATTAATGCTATATTGATTTTATATTCACAAATATAATGGTAACCACTAAAACCGCATTCAGCATTGCATAATAATTATCAGCACTCAACCTCTATTGATGGTTAATAACATTTTCAATAAAGATATCTCAATGGACTTTGCTGGATCTTAAGCATTATTTTAATGTCATTGAAACTTTGACTTCAGTATATAGTAACAAGTATTTTATAAGTATTTTATGACAAGTGTTGCTGGGGAGTTTCTTGCCGCTTCTTCTCCTTAACAGCAATAACACGTTGCGAAGCGGTGTACATAAAAGAAAAATTAAATTTTAACCTATATGTATGACCTTTTAAAAGTGTTCTCCAGTGGAACTTATTTTGAATAAAAACTTTTGAATTTGAATTTGAATATATTATCTTAATACTTATAGATAGGTAGCATGCTAAAGAAAACAGGAAACCACCAACTTCATTTAAGGAACTCCTGCACAAAATTTTAACTTAAAGAAATTTATCATATATTTTTTTTTACAAATTCTGTGATCACGGTTTCTGAAATTGTCCGAAATGTCGGAATAATAAAAATCATATAAATTAACGCGCTTTAAACCGTTAAAACGTAGTTTTGTATTCTAATAAAAAAAAAATTATTCAAAATAAGTTCCACTGGAGAACACTTCGAAGGTCATACATGTAAGTCAAAATTTAAATCTACTTCCTATTCTATGTACACTGCTTTGCAATGTGTTATTGCTGTTCAAAGGAGAAGAAGCGGCAAGAAACTCCCCAGCAACACGTCTAGCGAAAAAGATTTTTTCACCATAATTATTTATATATTATCTCGGACTCTTTTTTAATACATATAGCAGTTGTATTATTATGTGTACAATATACCTAATAGTCGCGAAAACTTAAGAAATTATTAAAAAAATCTATAATATTGTTACATACCGACAAAAAGTAAATGCACATCTGCCTGCCATAAACCCGGTTTATTACCTTTCCCGCATTTGCACTTCTTTTGTTTACTTTGTGTTTAGAATTAGTAATTAAGAAAAACATTCTATTGTTATTGTACTTGTTTTATGGCAGTCATTAGGCAGGTGTGTCGAACTAATCCTTCTTGTTATTGTATTGCGTCGAGGCATACTGTATTTGTACAAAATAAAAGGGATATCCGAAGGGAGGGGCGAGGCAGTCAAGCGACGATTACGATACGAGCAAGACGTGTACATTCGATAAGCTATATAGTGACGGACTTTGCGCGCGTTATTAAATCGTGCAGTTTGTACTGGTTGTGTCCAGTTATATTTGTACCTGTGTTATACGTGTTTGTATGGTTCTAATAAATTTTATAGTAATTCCAAACGGCATTTTAATTCGAGTCCCGCACTCGTAACAATATTATAAAATTCTAAACATGCCGTGTCAGTACAATGTGTCTGTGTACATTAAAGCTATTAAAAAAACAACTGGAATAGACTATATAAACGACGGAGAACACGATGCAATTGTTAGCATTTTTTTTAGAATCTTGTCTGTTTGTCGGTTTGTCTGTATATTCAGGATTCACATAAAAACAACAGGAGCCAATTTCCATGCGGTTTTCGCCGATCAACAGCTAATTTTTAGACTTCAACTCTGCGCTACTTTTTATCCTGGGAATCCGGCGGGAATATTTCCGGGAATGATTTAAAATAGTCAGATTAAAAAAAATCGAACTGCTATGTGATTTTTTTACTGATCGATAGGAAATTTAATGTAATAAAATGTGTGATATTTTTTATCCCGGGAATCCCGCGGGCATTTTCACGGACACGGTTTTGTAGTTGTTCAGGTGTATAAAAATTAGCTTATCCCGACTCAGTTTTCACTAAAACGATAGCTTACGTTCTTTTTCAAATGCTGCAGTATTTTGTGTCCCGGGAATCCCGCGGGAATTTCAAGTCAAGCGTAGATGAAATCGCGGTCATATCTTAGTTGGTTGCTGTAACGGATATAACGTTCAATTGTGCAAAGGAGAAAATTAAACAAGGTTTTAAGGGTTTGAAAGTTAGCCGTTGAAAATGCTGTGAGTGTAAAGAATGCAGGGCACGTATATTGCGGTCGGTGGTCGCGGGCAACTGGCTCGGGTCGATCCCGAGTGAAGTTCGTACATTCGCTTACACTCTAGGCAATCAATTAGCTAATATTTATTAATTTAAAATACAGCTAAATAGACAACAAATATTTTATCTTTTGTATATACATGTGTATTTATTTTATATGTTTATATTATTGATTATTTACATTTAATTATCTAATTTATTTATTTTACAAGCAACACCGAGCGGGCCGTTCAGACAACGCATTCTATCCTTAACAGTTGCAATATCCGAGAGGTGACTTTTAGAACATTGTGTAGTTTTAGTGCTGGTGGTACACTATCCTCTAATTATTTGACGGTTTGTATTAGATATCGATATTACAGCAAAGTATGAGCTCTCGTGTTAGGTTATGCTGTAGTCCCAGCATTAGATATAGTTTATTGCTTATGACTTTGTTATTGAAATTTATTTGTCATATCACTTCTTTGCTTCAATAATGAGTTATCTTGCAAACTGAAACTTTAGAAGAGAGTCTTGCTTAACCTTCCAAAAATAATTGTATCTGAACGACTTGGTAGGCACTTGGTAGGATGGAATTGGTAACTTGGTATCTTTTAAAATATGCAGAAACAGCAGATACAATTATTTTTTGAAGATCGAGAAACTCTTTTCTAAAATTTCAATTTCCAAGCTAACACATTATTGCAGCAAAGAGGCGATATAATAAGGAGATAAATCTGTATTAATAGTAGAAATTATCGATGACAAACAAGACAAGCATCTTCTTCTTATAGTATATAAAGACTGGTGGGTGAAAATTTAATATCGTCGCCGTAACTACATCATTTTTTTAATTTTTTTTTATTATTACATTAAAAAAAAAATGCATAATTTCAGCAGACAGGCAGACGGCCCACTTGATGGAAAGCGGTTACCATCGCCTATGGACATTTCCAACCCCAAAGGTGCTACAAATGCGCTGCTGCTCTTTTAAGGGAGACTGGAACTTGGTCACTAATGCCGGAACACAACACAAGGTTGTAATGGCGGCATACTCTAGATCAGGGGTGGTAGCCTCCAGTCGGGCAAATGCCCTACCACCTGGCAAAATGCACATGCTGCATATATCATAATTTTTACGAAAAAATAGTGTAAAACAATGTAAATTACAAGGGCCGGTAGTGACACGGACGATATATGTAAAGCCAAATGAGGAAATAATATACTACGATATAAAAATGAGATACAATGATATGACGTGATGAAAATATGATACGATATTAATATGATTTAAAAATGTGAAAATACTATGTAAAGTCCTTTTAATTAATCGATTATTTCTGTGATCTAGTGTTTTAAGCTATAGTTAAACTAGTTTAACAAACACAAAGGTTATAGATCAATTCCTGGCCTGAGTAAATATTGTAAATGAAGTTTCTGTTATTTACTCAGTTTTGTGTGCCTGGGATCGGCCCAGAGGCGTCCATTGTCTAGGTATGTTATCCATAATACAAGAGAGAGAGACACAGAGAGAGATAACACTTTATTGCACACCAAAATATACATTTGCAAAAACAGACCATATTTACAATATTTTCTAGGCAATACAACAGGTGGCCTTATCGCTCAAAGCGATCTCTTCCAGGCAACCTAAATGAAACAAAAAAGAATGAATCAGGCGATATAGGTGGTGCAGGAAAAAGGTAATAGATGCATAAATACTCAAACTAGTTTAAGAAATGAATATACAAATACATAGTGATATATATACAATAATACATAAGTTATTATAATAATAATGTATTAGCATGGTTATATTCTGTTAATCAGACAGCTATTTGTGGACAAATAGTGTTTTCTGAGCAAATTTCTAAATATTGGTAATGATTTGGCCTCTCTGACAGTAAGAGGCAGTATATTCCAAAGTTTGACAGCCAGCACCGTAAAAGAAATATCATAACAAGATGGAGTAACTTACTTCCTGTTTTGTTTACAATTTTTGACGACTATAGGCTATCCTTATTCTAATCACACATTAGTGATAGTGAGGTATTAACAAGTCACCACAGATAGAACTATAAAAAATTAAAATATCTAATCAGAGAACTAGAAAACAGAAAAATATAACTTAAACATGAATAATTCTTACTTACTACAAGAACTGGTGGTAGCGTATGGCTGGCGCACGCGTCCCAAACTCAAAGGGTGCGGGTTCGATCCTGGCCGGAACGCATGCACCACTTAGGCTGATATTCATAGACATTTAACCAATGGTTACAATAAAGTTAAATGTCTGTGTACACCAGCCTTAGTCAGTTTTCTGATCTAATGTGCATATTGTTACAATTATCACGTGCAATAAACGGTGAAGGAAAACATCGTGATACAACCTGCACATCGAGATAACCGATGTGTCAAACCTGCCAAGCCCGGACAAGCGTGGCGGGTATACTGTCCGTTCCCCAATAGTGGGAGGCCCGAGCCCAGCAGTAGGACAGCTATGGGCTGTTATTATTTATTTATATTAACTAAAATAACTTGAGAATATGTGTGTCTGTAGATTTATTTATTTATTGTATATTAAGTTAGCTTCACTATTATTTGCAACCATACAAAAAAAACACGGAAAATCGTTCATAAGAATTTTTTACTGTGTTAGCAAAATCTAAGGTTATCGTGAAAATTGTTATCGGCAATCCGAGTAGAGGCATTAAAGCGAGTAGGTACCACTATACAATCGCAGTCATCGCTCGTTTGTTTTAATTACCCGGTTTATATCTGTACTCAATACTTATGATAAGAGAATTGGCAATTAGTGTGTATCTGCATGGAGTAAAGATCGCGCATACTGTATCCGTAGCTATAGATAAGTTAATGCTTTGTTTATATGTATAAATATCTCTAATCAAAATTATTATTATGAATGTATGTTCCATAGCCATTTTGGGAAGTAGTGTATTGTACATATCAGTTATTTTTCTCAGGTACTATAGATAGTTCTATATAGATATATTTATAATTTAGCAACAACTTGTATAGAATATAATGCTGTACAATGGTGTGTTAACATTGTACCAAAATTGAAAAAGAGTTGAAGAGAAGTTGTTTTAATGTACATCAGCTTTGGCTCTAGATCATACAGCGTTTGGGTCCAATCAATACCCTGACGCCGCGCGTCTTCTTTAAAAGACCCAGCGTGTTAAGAGTTTCCTAGAGTTATGCCTCTAAGACCCTGCGCTCGTCATTGCCGCACTCCCTGTATATTATAAGAAAAGCAGGCATGTAGTCAGTCATACACGATAGCGATAGCTAGGTTTTAAAAAATGATACCGAGGTTTCTGCATTATATTATATAATATTTAGAATTTAGATCTATAATGGGAAGATGTTCGCTTCTAAAATTATGAAACATCTATCAGTCTATCATTCCAATTATAGAGTAGAGAATTCTGAAATATATCAAGCTTAAAACTACTTTTTAGAAAAAATTGTTTGAAGAAATACTATTGAGTAATTTTTGAGATAAGAGATATTTTTGATTAAATATTTTTTTTATCATGCTGTAGTCAAATAACGAAAACAATACACCTGTGTCACCTCTATGGAACTCTTCTTTTTATGTGGACTGACAATATTAGGTTCAATTTTTATTTTATTTTATACACATACTCGTACATAAATATTGTGGCGACTGAGGGTAGAACTTTCTGGCAGCGTAAGCCGGTCTCAAGACTTTTAGAAAAAGTTAAAAGATTCTGGAAGGAAAAGACAAGGACAGATACATTTTAGAAAGGGATAGATGATGAACGGAAGTTCTAGAATAGAAGGTTCGGGAAGCAAAAGACCGAGATAGATAGATGATACAAAGGGATAGATGATGAACGAATGTTCTGGGATAGAAGGTTCGGGAAGGAAAATACAGAGATAGATAGATGTTTAGAAAAGGATAGATAGTAAATAAAAGAATGACGAAAAGAAGATCGAAATTATGGGTTCTAGAAGTTCTTTCCAGGTATATAAGCTGCGTAAGGCGCGCCTACCAGTTTGAGTTCAGTGAAAGACAGCGATGTGACAAGTTTAGAGAAGAGTTTAATTTAAGACAGTGACGAGTTTGTAAACAGTTTAGTACTAAATTTAGTGAAAAGTTTAGTGGACAGTTCAGTGAAAGAGGGGTGTAGCGTAGTTTGAGAGAAGATCCAGAAGCGAGCTATATGCGATAAATTCAGAGGTGAGCTCTGAAATAGTACGAGGTGGTCTACGCAATATCAACGACGGTATTGTGAGTGAGACAACTAAACCAAAACTAAGCTAGCTACCTAAACTAACTTTAAATAACTAAATAAGTGCGTACCCCCGCTCGTACGTAACAATATCTTTGCCAATTAATTTAGTGTACAGCAATCTTTAGAGCATTTGCAAATTAATATATTTAAATGCACATCATAGATGCTGTGCCGTTCCTTGAATGTCCCAGATATGTTAGTTTATTATAGTTGTTATTAATATAGTTGCAAGTAGCAACAACATTAAACTTGATATCGCTTATCTAATATCACTATCTTAATCTTATTAATTTGATATAACTGTGCTTATAAGCGCTATGTGGTGTTTAATTTTTTATTCAGGAGATTGTTCTAGAACGAGTCGTTCGTTGCATTCGTAAATTGTTTGTTGCTGTGTTAATAAATTGACAAAAGCTTATCTCGTAGACATGAAGTTGTTTACAGATGCGTCATCACAAAAATATCATAACAAAACATTAGGGGTCATCCCTAATTACGTCACATGTTAAGGGGAGGAGTGGGTTGACGAAGTGTGACATTGTGTGACAAGGCGTGGAAGGGGTGCTAAATTTCGTGACCTCACATTTAAAAATCTAATATCTGCTTTTTATACTCTGCAGTGCGTTAGCCGCCGCCTCACACAGAAAGAGGATGGACAGCAAAACTGATAGAGCGATGTTTTACCTATTTTATAGTACGCAAGGACCGAACATTAAGAAAACCGTAAATGCAGTATAATTTGTAACTAAGAAATTCGTCTAAAAAAAACCTAATGTACCATACCCGATAAATATGGAAGAGAAAGTTGTAATAGGAACACAAATTCATATTGAAAGTCAATTAATATTTGCTCGTAGGATTAATTTGCATCGCGCTGCACACCTTCCCCGTCTCCCCGCTGCACCTGCGCACGCGCATCTGTATTATTAGGCGTCGCGACGCGCCGGTCGTCGACCCCCGCGACCCGCTTACCGAAATAAATCGTGCACACGCGCCATATCTGGCTTTGTCAAGTCTGATAGATCGCAGCTACATTACTATAATTTACAATCATTATCTTATTAGCGAATCTGTATTTAATTTTCTAGTTAGATATAAATAAGTATTTTCTAAATTTTAAGATGTAGCAACCGTTACACATGTTAAAAAAATGGGCGTCTCGGGACGCCCAACAGAAGTGATAACTAATCTAAATTGAACTATTTAATATTGAAATTGTTTAACTTGAGAAAAGCTTAGGTTATTACTTAAATTTTATGTGTATAGCGTGTGGGATAGAGTGAGAGAGGAGGAGCCTGCCTACCGCTGCCGTATGCGCGAGAGAAAGGAAAGCCAGACAGACTGGCGCCGTAACGCGTTACGTAACGAAGCGGTTTACCCTCCCATAAGAAGTTATCACTTGAAAAATAAATTTTAAAGGTTATTAGGATTCGACAGTTATTTTTTACTATATAATTTTCTTATAGATTATATATTACCTGATAAAAAAATACATAAATTAACTACAGGTAAATTAGCTTCGAGAAGTTTTTGCGTTTGTAGTTAGTATTTGTATATTTACAGGACTTCTAAACTTGAAATATAAAATTAAAAATTATGTTTAATATTAAAATTTATTAGAGTACGTGCCTATAAAAATATATAAAATTAGTAGGTTTTTTATTTATGTGCTGACAGTACTGACACTACCACAAACGCAAAAAGGTCTCGTTGCTAATTTATCTGTACATTGATTATAGAATTAATTCGTGAATATAATTATTAGCGGGTAGCATTATAATGACGAACAATTTGCGATAAAAAAAGTTTTTTGTTCTGTATTTATTACCGATTAAAAAAATACTTAAAAATTCCTATCACCACGACAATTTAGAGTAAACTAAATTAGTATACCACAAAGCGTAATTGTATTCTTGTGTTTTCTAAAATCACATGCTACAAGAAAAGTGTGAATTACTTTTTGTAAAAACCCGTGTACACATCATCGATCGTTGATTTTATGATCCATTTGTTTATAATGAATCGTAAAGGAGAGTTTTATCGCCATAATTTTAATATGTATCAATGCGACTTTTGTGTACTTGTAAAATATTCGTTCGTTGAAATACATTTTCGCGTCAATCATTCGCGAAGCATTTCGAGATCTTTGTTGTTTAACCAGGCTACGATTTATAAAATGTAGTTTGTTTTATTTTTAGCCGTATTTTTTATTATTATCATTTGACAAAAAAGCTACTACAGTGTAACGGAGTTCCTTAATGATAAGTTTTAAATATAGGTTGTTAATAAAAGGCAAATATTTATTTACTTAGCAGATATTTAATTCCCAATCACACGGTTTTTTTATAGCAATTATCATGTAACACAGTAAATTTAGTATTCTCAGTACAATGGCTTCGCCGGAAGAGGTTATTCTAAGTTTTTTAACAAATATATTTGGTGTTGCCACTGTGATGTTTAAAATAACAAAAAAAATATGTTAATTATTAAACATATGTGATAAGACAGAATGTTTAGTGCTTAAATATATTTATAACTAGCTGACCCGTCTAATTTCGTACCGTCTATATGCAGTTTCTAAGGGATAGCGAAATTGTTGTTTTTACTATACTTAATAAAAATATTTAAGCGCAACAACTATTTTTCTAGTAATACAATATGATAATGTAATAAAATATTTTGCTATGATTATTATGTTTTGTACTTAATTAAAATTAAGTACACTAACTTTCTTTACAATACAATTATACAATTCATAATAAAATAATTTTTAATATCAATATATCAATGGAGAGGACATACTCTATAGCATTAAATATTTTCGAAACTTTTAAATACAATGTAATATTTAAGGTATGGAAGAGCGGGATCTTCTGATACAAGTAAATTTTGCTTAAAAGAAGATTCCAGCAACTGTCCACAAATTGTGTATGTGTTTCCTAATAAATAAATATTTTCATTTTCATATTTTCACTATATTCCAAGCATTTTTTTTTTGCATATTTACTCACCTTTTAAACCTTCCCTGAACTTCCACAAATAATTCAAAACCAAAATTAGCCAAATCAGTCGGCTGGACTGATTTTCGAGTTTTAGCGAGAATAACGAACAGCAATTGATTTTTATATATAAGATATTTGTACCATATTAATATCATTAGAAACATATGTAAATTTGAATTGTGTATCATTTAGTATTTTGTTAAATTTAAGGTTACACATAATTATAAAATTGAAACATTAGTAATAACAATTAAAACCAAATAAATATGTACGTATAAGTTTCAAAAAATTGTGCGCCGAACCGGCAAAAAGCACATGATAATTATAAAATAACAAGACCTATATGTATAACTACCATGTTTTTATGCAATAAATTATTTGATTTGATTTGATTTGCCAAGCTTTATTTTCCAGAGCAGCATTACTTAACGGATTTTGTTTGAACAAATTTTTGTACTGCTTTTTCAGTTATCCACCTTAATTTAAAAAAAACCATCTTATAGTTCAAAATTTGAGGAACACAAACATACACTTTTAGCTACTTTGAAAGCGAATATCCACCTACCTATTGATTTAAATAAAAATGTCATCGAGTAACATCATTATAACTTTTTAAGATCACATTGTTACGAGTCGCGAGACTCGAATTACAATGCCGTTAGAATTACCATAGAGTTTATTAGTACTATACAAACACGTATAACACAGGTACAAATATAACTGAACACAACCAGTGCAAACGTAATGCACGATTCAATAACACGCGCAAAGTCCGTCACTAACATCTTGCTTCGCTTGTGGCTATCGCTAGACTGCTCCGATACAATATGGCTGCCCGATCGCGTAGACCGAATTTGTTAGAATCAGTTCGACACACCTGGCTGATGACTACCATAAAAGATTACATACACAATGGGCTGTTTTCTAATTACAAATATTAAACACAAAGTAAACTAAAGAAGTCCAAATGCGGAAAGGTAATAAAGTGTGCTTTTATGGTATGCAGGTGTGAATCTATTTTTGTCGGCGTGTAGGTCGTAACAATATCTTATCATACCCCCCCCCCCACATCTAAGTAAACTGTTTTGTTTTTATAGTGGAATGGGCAGTGTTATCACTAAAAAGCCGTCTCTTTCAGATATACCGAGGTGGGAATAAAGCATACTAAATACTTTGAATCATTGTATATCAAGTTATTTATAGTATTTAAAAAATAATATAATTAACGAATTTCAAATATAATTATACTTGTGTATGATATCAAGGGCTTCATAACAAATGGGCGTATACGCAAAAATGTCATGTTTTGTTGTTTACTAAAATCTATGCATTTTACAATTTGGAAAGTCTTACCAGTATGCAAGTGTGCCTAAATAGAAGGGTAATCCAAATTTCAGCCTTATACAATCAACTAGTTTTGTTTTATTCATAATTTTATCCCTTGTGTAAAACTGCATTTTTGTCTGTACGCCCATTTGTTATGAAGCCCTCGATATAGATTCGCGATTATCCAGGTTGGCAGTAATTCATGAAGAAAGTTGCAATATTCTAGTAATTTAAGAAAATATATACGTACATACTAAAATGTGTGTCTAATCTCTTAATAAACATGGATATTGTTTGATAAGTTTTTTTTAACTTGAATAAAGGCGTGTACGCAGATGAGGTAAGTATCCTTTCTAGAGTTAATTATATTGTTAGGAGCTACAGAACTCGAATTAAAAATGCCGTTGGAACTACTATAGAATTTATTAGAACCGTACAAACACGTATAAAAAACAAATACAAATAAAACTGGATGCAACTAGTTCACACTGCACGATTCAATACAATTCGAACGCGTAAAGTCCGTCGTTTATATCGCTAATCGAGAGTACTAGAAAACGTCTTACTCGCTTCGTAGTCGTCGCTTGACTGCCCCCGCCCCTTCATTCGGGCATCCTCTTATACTAACTACACAGTACAAAGAAATTGGAGGCGCACACTGAGTTTCTAAGAAATATTAATTTGCACACCTGCGAACGTCCACAAAGTCGAAAACAATAACAATAGGGATTAGTTCGACGCTAATGGTGGTTATAAAACAAGTAGAAAAACAATAGCATGTTACAAATTCAAAACACAAAGGATTCCCTAATCCGGGAGGACAATAAGCTACGCTTACAATAGGCTGTGCGGCTTATCTTTGACGGCATGTAATAATATGTACAAAAATGGCTATGTTCATCTATACTATATCCGGATTTTCGATCCTCCACTGTACACTAAAAAGAAAAGAAAACACTATAAACTACAATTGGTCCAGTCCGACCAGACCTCCGTCGCTGGGCAGTGTGAATGAATGAATGAAAGCACTTTATTGCTCACCAAAAACTAAACTAGGTAGAATAAATGTTGAACAAAGGGCGGCCGTATCCCTTAAAGCGATCTTTTCCAGGTAAAGTGTGCCTAGGACGCTGGCAGCATATACATACACTAATTCTTTGAGCAAGGTAAGCTCCAGCCTTCCGGTCGCCTGTAGCCTCGACCAGCCGTTTTTTTAAATTTGATAAGTCTGTAGGCACTTCTCCCGCACGGACCCAACATATATGAATGTGTGAACATATAGAGTGTGGTAATACTCGGCAAGCACTCTATCAAATTGTAATCGAAAAGATGATTCGATACAAGTTGTTACACGAGTATTTATTTCAATTTTGAAGTAACAAAATATGCTCTGTGTATAATAATAATGTACACGGTATGTAATTACGTCGCAATTTCTTCAAATAAAGTTTTTCTTTCTTTCTTTCATATAATTTATAATACGTCCAAACTAATAGGTTGGGGAAAAAGTCTTTTCGCATATAGTATGTATGAACTTGTAATAAGATTTCTTTGGCTATACCATTTGTATCTGGCTGGTTTTGGTATCATTAAAAAGTTTTAATTTTAAAGAAGACAATTCCAAATTCAAATTAGGAAAATATGTGATTTTCATTTGTTTTTCTTATTGTTAAAATGAGTGAACCTAATGAAGAAATTCGATACATTTTAAAATTTTACTAGAAAAAAGGTAAAAATGCAACACAAGCCGCGAAAAAAATTTGTGATGTTTATGGACCTAATGTAGTATCTGTGAGAGTAGCGCAAATTTGGTTTAAGCTTTTTCAATCCGGAAATTTTGATATCAAAGATGCACGTCGCCCTGGTCGCCCTATTACGGACAAAACTGATGTCATTTTTGAAAAAGTCGAGCAAGATCAGCATATTAGTAGTTACGATGTAGCTGGAGAACTGGGAATAGACCACAAAACGGTTCTGGCGCATTTGAAAAAAGCTGGACACACAAAAAAGCTCGATATTTGGGTGCCTCATGAGCTCACTGAAAGAAACCTAATGAACCGTGTACTCATTTGTGATTCTTTATTAAGACGTAATGAAACCGAACCATTTTTGAAGAAGCTGATAACTGGTGATGAAAAGTGGATCACGTACGACAAGAACGTGCGAAAAAGATCGTGGTCAAAGGCCGGTCAGGCTTCACAGACTGTGGCGAAAACCGGGTTAACTCGCAACAAGGTGATGATGTGTATATGGTGGGATTAGAAGGGCATTATTCATTATAAGCTGTTACCGCCAGGCAGGACCATCGGTTCTGAACTGTACTGCGAACAACTGATGAGATTAAAGCAAAAAGTTGAGAGAAAGCGGCCGGAATTAATCAACAAAAGGGGTGAGGTTTTTCACCATAATAACGCTAGACCTCACACATCTTTAGCCACTCAACAAAAATTACGAGAGTTTGGCTGGGATGTGTTAATGCATCCGCCGTATAGTCCTGACCTTGCACATTCAGATTTTCACCTGTTTCGGTCTCTGCAAAATTCCTTAAGCAGTGTCAGGTTAACATCACGAGAGGACTGCCAAAACCACTTGTAGTAGCTTTTTGATCAGAAGCCCCAAAATTTTAATAGCAATGGGATCACGTCCCTACCTACAAGATGGCAAAAAGTTAGCCAACAAAATGGCACCTACATACTTTAGTCAAATGTAAATTAACTTTATAAAAAAACCTTTTGAATTTTTATATAAAATGCGAAGAAACTTTTTCCCAACCTAATATAACAAGTAATGAAACATTCTTAAAATAAAGCGCACCATCGCTCCAAGCAATAAACATAACCCAGACAGATAAGTAAAACAAAACCCCGTCTGGCGTGTATTGATCGTCTAAACTTAGTGTTAGCAAACATAGATCCAAATGAACGCTAAGTATAGCTAATATTCCAGAAATTTCCAGACGCGGTTTATAATCTAAGCGTCCCTCTTGACAATGTTTTGCAAATTAAAGTTTCATGTATATAAACATTATTATGATTTAAATATTTATGCAAATAAAAGTACCTACAGCTAATCTGTCGCTTTATTTATTTTTAGGTACTATGGTTTTCTAGGAAATTTATCAAGTAAATTCACGAATACAATTTATACAATAATGCTTTTTTTTTAATTGCAAAAGAGTTCAGCAGACAGGCAGACACCTTATGGAAAGCGGTTACCATCGCCTATAGATATTTGCGACACCAAATATGCTAGAAATGCGCTGCTGCTCTCTAAAGGGAGACTGGAGCCTGACCACTAATACCGGAACACAAATCAGGGTTGTTATTGCGGCATACCCTAAACCAGCGGTGGTAGTTATCCAGAAGGACAAATGCCCTACCACCTGGCTGTGGGTTGTTTTATCACCTCTTAAGGCAGGCTGCCCGAACACAGGAAAGTGTATTTTTTCTCCGTTCTTGCATTTTTATTTTTGAACTATGGGACGAAGTAAAATAAGTAATCTGTAGTTAAGCACTAAACACGTTTTAATAATATTTTCTCATTGGATAGATTAACTTTTGAAAATATAATATTAATAATCATCATATAGCCGATATAAATTCAAAATAAACATCTTTTAATGATTAAATAATGATTTTAGAAGTGTGCTATACACTCTAAAAGTGCTTCCTCACTGCGAGCGAGCATTCGCCTGTAACGAAACATCTATGATTCGATTTTGAGCATTTACTTGATTCCACAATGTCAGACGAAGCGATCGTCGTGTTACAAATTGTATCAAAATATTACAGATTGTATCATTACAGGTTGCGCACTGTAATGCTTTGGTTTCCGCCGTCACCGATGTAATGCTCGAATCTGTATCATTACAGGTTGCGCACTGTAATACTTTGGTTTCCTCCCTCATCGATGTAATGCTCGAATCTGTATCATTACAGGTTGCGCACTGTAATGCCTTGGTTCTCCTCCTTCAAGAGGGAGCACCATAAACCGATTTCGTTTACAGCGGCCACTTAGTACTTTGAACATAGTACTATACAAAGAGTATTCTTGAACTTAACCAATAAAATTACTGAAGATTTTAAATTCATATCCATTTTGATGCCCTGTTATATAACAACATCAATATTATTACATATATACATTTCATCATGCTCATGTTATTTGGTATAATATAAGGATTTTAACAATACCACTCACGTCAAAATCGGTTTAGGTGTTTAGAAGTTACGGGGGAATAAAAAATTACATGCAAGACTCAGTCTCTAAATAGCGTCCATGTTTTGGGTGGTCATATAATATGATCAATTTATAATCAATTTTCATTTATAAACTATTCCAGCTCAGAACGATTTTCTGAAGTAAACCTTTTTATATAATAAAATATAATGCATATTTACCCGTACAGTCACAAATTACCAGTTTTATGATAATAATGAAAATGCATTACGCATTAATTTTGTAGTAAATAACAATAAAACGTTTAACGATGTTAAAATATTACACCAATAACAGTTCTATAAAATTAGAATCGATAATTTAACGGTATTTTAATAGAAAATATTGTATTCATTATTTATTACATTGGTTTGTGGTTATTACATCGAGACTACCCACATTTCCGCTCTTAAAATTATAAATGATGCTATCATTAACGCTCTATAATACTATTTCTGCGTCTGCTTTCTATGTTCTATATTTTCATTTAGGATATTATAAGTCATATGATACATTAACAACTAAATAAACTTGAGCGCCTTCAAAACTTCTGTACAAGGTTCATATTTGCATTACGTAAATATGACCATGTCTCCGAATTCCGTAAAAGACTCAAGCGGTTACCCATCAATCTTCGTCGGAATATTCACATTCTTACTCGTCTTTATAGTATACTAGCTGTGCCCGCGACGTCGTCCGCGTGGAGTTCGTTTTCAAAACCCCCCGATTTCGAAACATTCTTCATTGCTGCTCCGCTCCTATTGGTTTTACCGTGATGATATATAGCCTATAGCCTTCCTCGATAAATGGGCTATCTAACACTGAAAGAATTTTTCAAATCAGACCAGTAGTTCCTGAGATTAGAGCGTTCAAAGAAACAAACAAACTCTTCAACTTTATATATTAGTATAATATTATTTCTACCTACTACTCCTCGTTAGCTCAGGGAACGTTTCGAATTTCTCTATGTATCTAGCTCCCATAATTTGCGCCCCTCCACAGGATACAGAAGAGCATACACGTCACGTTTATAATAACTCTCACCGTCCATGCTGTGCTTCTGGAATGAGTTACCTATTGCTTTAAGACAAGCTAAATCCTTACCGTGCTTTAAAAATTAGGTTTACAAGCATTACTACTATTCTATTGTGTATAATAATTCCAAATGCTATTTATTATATAAGTATATGTATGTTTGTATTGTCCTATGTATATATGCTGTATTTATTTATCATTCATCATTATTTATTAACTGCACCACCGTTGGTATTAAAATCCTATTAATCCCTGCCAAAGGTTGCCTGGAAGACATCGCTTCTTAGCGATAAGGCCGCCCGTTGTAATATCTTTTTCTTTTTCTACTTCTGTTTGTTTATGCTTTGGTGTACAATAAATAATTATCTATCTATCTATGTAAGTCGTTGCAGCTAATGAAAGTAAGGCTCACCGAATTTGGATCACAAATTTTAGTTCTTAGATTAGATTAGTCACTTCTTTTGACTGACGCTTTGTAGACCACTGAGTTTGTTTTGACAAAGTAAAATGTTATATTTGTACCCTATTTATTAACCAGGGATATGCAGTGGAGTAATGTGAGACGGTCAGTGACTGCCAGATACACGTGGGTACTGACTGCTAGATTAAAATATCCTGGTGTCCCTTCAGTGTCAATTAAGATAGCAGACAACACTGCGGCACATATTATAAATCAGGTTTCTAGAATAACAGGGAATTGGCACCTGCGACAATCTTGCAAGTGAGATTGTTCAAGTGCGCTGAACCTGCCCCTGCGACCTCGATAGGTGGTGGCTAATGTCAACACTGAGCTTATTTTATGCTTGGTCATCCACCCATACGCCGCACGCAGAAGGTTTGCCGATGACTACTAACTATTATTCTATTGTATTAATTACTTTTATTGTGTATACTTATATTATGTAAAATATAGAACGCTTCGAATTTATTTCTTGCTCTTATAATTTACACCCTTCCAGTCAACTCTCTCAACTAGACTAGTCAACTCCTATTCATAATACAACGTTTTGTTGTAAAAATTTAACACATTTAATTCGTCACTCAAAATCAGGTTAACGACCTTTTTTGTACGACCTAATCTAATTCACAAGTCAAACGGATTTTTATTAGCGTTCCCGGTACAGATGCGCAAGCGCTTCTGCGAACTGTTGTTTACACAAAATGCAGCCATATGGCACGAGAAGATTATTTAGAAATGTTTGCTGTCAAATGAAGGCAAACTTTTTGGAGATTTTGCAGATCATGTTTTGTTTGCATTCCAGGTTCTGTAGTCTAATAGTAAAAACGCATAGCTATACGTAATTTTGACATGTTATGTAATATTTTTTTGTATCTGTATGTATATATATTATACACGTATATATAGCGTATTTCGCTGAACTCTTCCTAAAGCGCTAGACCGACATTTTATCCGTGCAGGAACGGAGAAAGAATACAAATTCCTGCGGCCAAGCAGCCTGTCGTAAGAGGCAACAAAACAACATTGTCTGGATGGCTACCACCCCTGGCATAGAGCACACCGCTATAGGAACCTTGAGTTGTGTTCCGGCATTGGTAGCCAGATTCCAGCCCCATGTAAGTCTGGCAACACATTGGTAGCACCCTTGGTGTTGCAAATGTTTATAGGCGACGGTAACCACTTTCCATCACAGTTGAGCCGTCAGTCTGTCTGCTGTACTCTAGCAATAAAAAAATTAAAAAAACCGAATTTGATGAAACTTTTGATGTGTGTTTCAGTCTTCCTTGATAGTTTAGACTCACAATTGGACTTAGTAGGTGGCAGTGAAATCGGGTTCTAGATTTTTATATTTTCAGCGTAGGACAACGTCTGTCGGGTCCGCTAGTGCTCCTAAAATATTCTAAAACGCAAGTATATGAATTACATCGGCATTTTTTTTTAATTTCACCTAAATATTTTTAGCATATCCATTTCTATCTTTAAGCACAGTAAGTACATGTCTGTAAATTACGTAACTTGTTCCGTAAAATATATATATTGGCGGCGCCATAATTCAAAGGCACGTGCAAAATACATCGATATTATAAACTGTTGTCGGAATTTTGTGCACTAATTTGCGCTAATTATCCTCTAACATAGCGTTTAAATTTACGTCCGTTCGGTTAACGGTATGTACCGATACACCGGTTGCACAATCGAATGTACCCACGGTAGAACACTAGTGCTGGTAATTGGTCACTATTGTTTCAATTGTAGGTAATTAGGTAAATGTCTGCAAATAACTAGGTGTCGTAGGGATATTTAATACAAATATTAAGCCTAATGACACACCTGCGGAACATGCCGCGCTGAAAGTTCGACAACTAAAGGATCGGCACTAATTCGAACGCAACGTAATTTCCGCTGTCATAGGTTAGTTTTATTCAAGATATAATTATACATTTATTAATAAGTTTTATACAGAAGATTTAAATTTATATATACATTAAAAAAGAACTTAATTTTAATATATGGTAATAGCATAATTAATATATAATATAATCTATCTTATAAATAAGTATATATACAAATTAAAATTAAATTATAAAATCTAGTGCCAGACCGCTGTCAGTTGGAAACGTGCCCAAAAGACTGGCCACATTACCTCGCTGTATCGCAACGCTAATGCGTTGTCCGAGGTACAGACCAGTTTGTGCGCCTAGATTACTTAAAAAAAAGACTGCTAGCATATTTAGCCGAAGTTTTAGCGCCGTGTGTACCGCAGGTGTGTCGTTGCACTTTTACATAGTTATATTTTCTTAAGTTTTCGCGACTAGTATCTATACATAGTAAGACTACGTTTTAACAGTTTTAAACGCGGTGATTTATTTAATTTTTATTATTCCAATTTTTCGGCCATTTCTCAGTAGCCGTGATCACGGAAGACAAAGATGTCATGTCAATGAGTATTGTTAAAGTTTTATTTAGCCGACCGCCAACTTGTTCGTTTTAATGATTTATTTTTAATTTTGTTTATGCTTATTTTTATGTTATCTAATTTACCACCGCTTTGCAATATGTTGTGGCTTGAAGAGAAGAAGCGGGACAAAAACCTCTTAAGCAATAGGGGTTTTAGTCCCCATTTTGGGAAATAATTTTACTAATGAGAAACATTTAGGGACAAGAATTTCTTGGTAAAATTTCAGCGCTGGGGAAATATTCGACCTGGCATTAAATTGCTAATAAAAGTTAAATCCAAACATGTCTGTATACAATAATTGTAATGGTGATTACATGTTCACTTTCGGAGTTAATTTTATTTCAATTGACACTACGAATTCAGAACCTTTTAATTTTCTTGAAATCAGTTAAAAATAACAAAAGTTTATCGCCTCTACAAAATCCTTCAATGTGTGTGGTCCGACATGCACTTGGCCAATTTTTTCATCCAATGGTATATCTATGGAGAAAAGTCTCTGAAATAGTATCATTTTGGGGAATTGTTTTCGCGGATATTCGGATTTTCGTAACTTCAACCTGGAGACCCTGCGTGTTTGACACATCGGTTATTGTTCAGATGTACAGATTTCATCATGATGTTTTTATTTACTAACGTGGTAATTGTAATAATATGCACATTAGGTTAGAAAACTATCTAAGTACTCGTAGCATGCATGCATTCATGATTGGAAACGAGCCCTTTGAGGTTTGGATGTGATTGCGTTAACCACTAACCACGTCTCCGGCACTAACTAATATTATAAACTTACTCAAAATAAAATTGCACAGCAAAACCTCACTCTCCAAGTTCCCCCCCAAAAACTAAAAGAACCTCTAAACGATAAATCGTACAACCATCAGTTAACGTGGCGTGGAAGCTCTATATGTGAAGTAATTATTTATTTAACGCGTTATAAGTAAGTAATCGTAACATGTTATTTAACGCTAATAACCCGTGTAATGTATGATCGTAAACTGCGTGCTACTTGCGCAGGAGTTGGATTGCTAAGAAATAATTTGAAATTGTGGTGTGTTTTTATTATAGTCGAATAATCTCTTGTATTTTGATCTGATTTTGAAGTTAGCAAATCATTGTCAACCAAATTTAATTCTTTACACAAATTTTATTATCATTGTGTCGATTAGAGTATCTAATACGATTACTGCACTATTCGGTATCCCTGTATATTTTCCTTTATATAATTGTGTAAAAATAGAGAGCCGGTATCTAGACAGTGGCGTAGCTTGCCTTAGACGGGCCCTGTATCAAAATGTGTTGGGGGCCTAAAGAAAGGGTAATTTTTTAAATAAAAAAAAAACAATAAATGCTCTAATTGAATTAAAATAATTATATATTGATTGTAAGTTATTACTTATACTTAATACTCATAGGAGCTAAGTTAGACAAACAATTTAGATCAATCAATGTCGGCAAGCTAATTTATCAAATCATCTTACTCATCATATACATCTCATTTTCTGCCTCTATAGACGATAAATACAAATCTGATAGCCGTTCCTGTTGGCCCAGCAGTTATTCTCAAATATGTTATTAATCTATAAAAGATTGTGGATAATATTGTTACGAGCTACAGGACTCGAATTAAAAATGCCGTTGGAACCACTATAGAATTTATTAGAACTGTACAAACACGTATAAAACAAATACAAATAAAACTGGATGCAACCAGTTCACACTGCACGATTCAATGCAATTCGACACGCGCAAAGTCCGTCGTTTATATCGCTAATCGAGAGTACTAGAAAACGTCTTGCTCGCTTCGTAGTCGCCGCTTGACTGCCCCCGCCCTTCCATTCGGGCATCGTCTTATACTAACTACACAGTACAAAGAAATTGGAGGCGCACACTGAGTTTCTGAGAAATATTAATTTGCACACCTGCGAACGGCCACAAAGTCGAAAACAATAACAATAGGGATTAGTTCGACGCTAATGATAGTTATAAAACAAGTAAAAAGACAATAGCATGTTTTTCTTAACTACAAATTCAAAAGACAAAAGAGTTCCTTAATCCGGGAGGACAATAAGCTGCGCTTACAATAGGCTGCGCGGCTTATCTTTGACGGCATGTAACAGTATTTTAGGAATTTTTGCTTCATTCATTCATTCACACTTCCGGGGCCCCTGTAGCCTGGGGGTCCCGTATCATTGATACAGGTGATACGGCGGTAACTACGCCCCTGATCTAGAGTTAGACCACGCTTACACCCTGTAACGGGTCCATCAATTGTGCACCAGGGGTTTTAAATCACTTTAATATGTAATTGAATTTTATGTTTTGTTTTCAGGTAAGTCAGCAATGTCCATCTTCCGTATTATGTTGACGTTGGTTGTAAGTATATAATATGTAAGTTGGAGGTGAAGGTGGTATGGGCATGTAATGAGGAGCTATGAAAGTCACGTGACAAAAACACACCGACTACTATATATACAATATCAGTCCATAATGTCCCACTGCTGGGCTCGGGCCTCCCATTATAGGGGGAACGGACAGTATACCGTCTTTGACACATCGGCTATCTCGATGTGCAGGTTGCATCACGACGTTTTTCTTCACCGTATTAGATCAACAAACTGCCTAAGAGGTGCATGCGTTCCGTCTAGGATTCAAACCCGCATTTGAATTTAGGACGCGTGTGCACGACTAGACATTATTATAATTTTCCAAAAAATAGTTTCAAGGATACTTAATAAATTAAAAATAATCAGTTCTGAAAATGGGCCCTACACTGGAACATTGGTACGGTACTGTTATTAAAACTCAAAGTTTAAAGATGCCTAAAGTACCATAATTCCAAAATCAAATTAGACATTGTTTATAACTTTATTGTACAACCCAAACAACTAGCAAATTGCCATCATGAGCCCGTCATTTTCCTTAAACGGCTAATGTTCCTAAAATAACTTGGCTTATCTCGGAAATGTCACAAAACACGATGTTATAGGAAGAAATGTCTTGCCCATTTACGATCGAACGGTAATTAAAGGCCGGTGCACATTGCGGAAGAGATTCACTGCAAAAATGCGTCTATTAAATCTATATATATATACTTATAGACATATAGCTATCTTAGGCGAGTAGGAATAGCAAAGTTGTGAATGCAGATTGACACTTGTTCAAAAGAACGCTTCCAGAATGGTGTTATTGGTTTTCCATTTTTTATTATTCTTTGAGTTCAGCAAACAGGTAGACGGCCCACCTGATGGAAAGCGGTTACCATTGCCTATGGACATTTGTGACACCAAGCGTGTTATCAAAGTGCTGCCGTACTCTAAAAGGAGACTGGAACTTGATCACAAATACCTCCGGTATTACACAACTCAAAGTTGTTATGGCGGCGTATTCCAGACCAGGGGTGGTAGCCACCCAGATGGGCAAATACCCACCTGGCTGTGGGTAGTTTTATCGCCTCTTACGACAGGCCGTCCGGCGGCAGGAAATATATAACTTTGAATCACACTGCATTGGAAGCTAATCGCAATGAATTTTTCGTTTTTTTATTTATTTAAACAATAACATACATTAAATATTAAAAAACTAGATATAGTTTAAAGATGCTAAGAACAGCTTATGCAAACTTAACAACTACTGTCACAATTCCGAGTTACAATTGAGAGGAGGACAACAGATAGTAATATGTAACAGTGTACTCTATTCTTGCCATGTATTATTAATATAGAAAAAAAGAGATTTCGAAAAACATATCAATCGCCCTGTTCAAGTATGGTAGGTTGAATGTTTATTTCTACGAAAGTGATAAGCAAACCTTGGACCATTCGACCAACTAAACAGTGCACTTACGGTCTTATTTATATTGAATTCGTTTGTAGACATCCCACACGTATTCTCACTTACAGTAAAACATGGAATGTGCGAAGAGTACTTACTATAAGAAGCATTACAGTTTTTGCAGTTGCACAATTATCGTTGTGGTATAAATTTTTTGTATTTTTTAACAAAAATAATTTATTGCGAGAAATAAAATAATGAATGTGCCCTAAGTTTTATATGAGGTCAGGCCGCCGTTAGATGCGCGCGGGCATCCCGAGACGTCCGTAATCTTTATATAGCAAATGCTTTTTTCGATGCGTATGCGCATACAAGATGCAGCGACATCAAATAAAAAATTATATTAATGTTTGTTTAGGTAAGTCTGAATTGTTTAGTTAAAACGTCCGTTTAATTTCGTTTTATTATTTTATAAACTTTTAGAAACTGCTTTCGCTTAGGTAGTAACGCTTATGATATTAAACTTGCGTTTCCAAAGAGACGTAGATTCAAATCCTGCCCTGGAGGCATGCTCCACCTAGGGCCCATTTTTCAATAGTCAGATAAAATTTATCAGTCGAATAAATTATAATCTAATGGAATTCAAAAGTAATAATTTCATTTTGTATAAAGACTTGTACCATAGAGGAGATACTCGGGCGACGGGGGAAAATGGTTCCCACCCGCCAATAATGCCCTGGAGATGAATGCGCATCGTGTCCCGCGCGCTCATGTTGGATAGAGAGGGAACACGCTGGGAGCTGTACTTCCCCCCTTCAGTGGATGTGGCCCTAGGGGCTTTCGCCTGCCAGGACACACGGAGTTGGTCGAGCTTCCCCGTTCCTGTAGCACTGGCATAAGGCGAAGGAAGGAACACCGAAAGGTTTAGTGGGTATCCCCGACTTGGGTGGCAGTAGTACTTCTTCGGCGATGCTAGTGCCATCCCAACGCGGCGATCCCGTACTGCCCGCCGCGGTTCCCCCGGGGCTGTTGGTTGTCAAACGGATTTTCTCTCGCCAAAAAATAAGGGAGAAATTACGTCGCGTAAGCTGCGACATGACGGCCTCCGCGGTTACACCGGCTAATTAGTGATGTTACGTGTATCGAGAGCAACTGATCTCCATCGATGAAAGCGCATAACTGATATGCATGTTTTAGAAAGCTATCGATCTCGCGGATGTTGTTACGTGTTTATGTTAATATCAAGATGTGAGCGGGTTTTTTTTTCTTTTATTTTACTACTAGGGCTCTACCTGAGGCATTGTTTATGTAATATGCCTTTACTAGCCTTTGTCCGCGTCTTCGCTCGTGTTAATGTTATCCCACGGGAACCGTACATTTTTCTTGATAATACTATTTATCACGTGCTATTTCATACTGTAACCTATCTGTGTCAAATTTCATCCAGATCCGTTCTGCCGTTATAGCATGTTTGAGTAACAAACATCCATCCCATAAATTGCATTTATAGTATAATATTAATGTAGATTTTATTTCATGCTATACGGGTCCGAATATTGGGCCACTAAAGTGATAAACCACAAACGTGTCCATTCAGCTGAGATGAGAATGTTGAGATGGATGTGTGGTGTTACAAGAATGGATAAGGTGAGGAATGAGTACATAACATTTTTGAAAGTTGCACCCGTGATTGAAGAAATAAGAGGCAGAAGATTAAGGTGGTATGGGCATGTAATAGAAGAGGGATGAAAATCACGTGACAAAAAGAATGTTAAACTACAAGATGGATGGTTACAAATGTAAAGGTAGACCAGGGATTGTGTGAAGGATGATATGATAATTTGTGGTGTGACAGAAGATGTATGTCAGAATAGAGGAGTGTAGAAGGAAAAGACAGATTGTGCCGACCACAAATAATTGGATAAGGTCAAAGAAAGGATTAATGTAGATTTTAAAACATAAGCAGGTAGAGATTGGCAATGCTAAAATGTCAATGTCATTTTACAAAAACACTGTCGTCATTACGGTAACTTTTGTTATTTTGGTTTAATTGTGTTGTAGCATTTACAAGTTCAAAACT
Source organism: Dendrolimus houi (assembly GCA_039645545.1). Taxonomy (NCBI): domain Eukaryota; kingdom Metazoa; phylum Arthropoda; class Insecta; order Lepidoptera; family Lasiocampidae; genus Dendrolimus; species Dendrolimus houi. The sequence goes on along the minus strand of CM077127.1, from coordinate 3,929,595 downwards.
TGAATAAAACCATTAAAAGAAGTGCGGAAGCTATTATTTTGCAAAATTTCCAAATTCCAGAAATAACAATAGAAGACACCGAATTAAAAGAAAAATAAGATTGTTTATGTAATGTATAAAAACTCTATGGTAATTTGGGGTTGCCATAATGATATTTTTTAAAAATGCCGTGTTTACTTTTATTAATCAAACAATAACATTGTAATGGAAACTCCATTCTATTATTAAACCACTAGTTTAGTTCTGCACCCTTTCCAAGCATTTATTTTACTTTTGACAGCTCGACGACGGCTCAATTAGTAATGTCCTAATGCGTTGCCGACTCGATTTGTTATAAAAATCGACTTCGTTTATAAACAACTTTTAATCAATTTAACTTATCTATATATTTTTGCTGAAAATACTATATCGTGTAATAAATATATCCACATTACAATGAACATATTCTACATATATTAAATAAGCCATTTTTGTAATAAACCAAAAAAAAATCTAATCGGTTATTTTCGATTTATTTACGTATATTGCCAATGACTTAAGAGTCTGTATGTTACATGACACAGAAAATCACTATTATGTCACGCACAAGAATAAAGTACGACAATTATCTCATTTGTTTCATGTGCGTTATACTATCAAGATAATGTGTAATTTGACAGACGTGCAAACGTCAAAAGTAAAATAAACGCTTGGAAACAGTACAGTTGTACTTCATTTATTAGGATGAAAAAAATCCCAAATATTACTCTGGAATTAAGCTTACTCTGTGTAGTTTCATTTGAATCCTAAATTCTAAAAACTGTATTCTCAGAATCAGCTGGTCCGAATTAGCCGCCCTGAATGTTTCTTTGTGATTACGAACTACAGACCGCTAAATTTGCATAATCGGCTAAAAAAATTCTACATCCTAAATAAAGCTGTATATCTAAAAATTAAAATTAAACTATAAAATCTAGTGCCAGACCCCTGTCAGTTGGAAACGTGCCCAAAAGACTGGCTACATTACCTCGCTGTATGGCAACGCTAATGCGTTGACCGAGGTATAGACCAGTCTTTTGGTCAGGTGAGACGTCTACCCGGCGTTTCGCTATGTCTCGATAAAGATTGTGCGCCTCAGGCCCCCATGGTCCCAGGATCTCTAAATATATTATTAATTGTTGTTTATATATATGTACATTACATTTAGAACAGGCCAATTTTATTGACATAGATAGATATAGCTATACATTTCGTGGATGGTCAGCAACTGACACCAGGCTACTGGTATCATAAGTACTTACCAGCAGACGTTTATAATTAATACAAAACTGTCCCTTTTAGATTTTTTTTAGAAATTATGCGGGTAGTTACACAAATATATTATTAGTCACAGAAATTTTACCTCTTAAATTTTTCTATGTCTATATTTTGCACGGTTTAATAGACAAGTTCCAAATATTCTAAACATTGTCATTCAATAAATTGGGAGTCGATGGCTGACCCCCAGTAACCTGTTGACCCTGTTATTGAACTTTCTGAATATTAATTTCCAATGAAAGATATAATTTTAATCGAAACATCATCAACATTCAAAAGGTGACACAGATTATAAGTGGTATCGAAACTATACAGTTAATCCTATCACAGATGTGTTAATAATAACAGCCCATAAACGTTCCACTGCTGGGCACAGGTCTCCCATTTATAGGGGAACTGAAAGGATAGCCCCCAAGCTTGGATTGGCGGTTTTGACACGACGGTTATTTCGATATGCAGGTGTCAGCACGATGTTTCTCACTTCACAGTTAGCATGTGACGTTTGTAACTATGGGACCTGCAAACGTCTAGTCATCGCAATGGACAACGAACTACTAGCTAGCGCAACGCTGGATCGCACATATTAATAATTACATAATAATATAGTTACACTATCTCGCTCGCCCGTCATCCGTCCCGCTTACACATTGTGCTATATATTGTACTGGCTGTACGACTTGTTAATATATATACTTAAGGATACTGTTTCCAAAATAAATTAGTTAACCTCAGTTCACATCAGCACTCGACAGTGAATACTACTCTCTGCCATCTGAAGTATAATTTAACCTCTACCTCTCGCTACTACATTACAATATGCATGGACCTTAGTTCAGATAACTTCGTTCATTTTACAAAAAGATTCGTTTAGCTCAAAAATATATTAATTTAACATAGACAAACAGATTTCAATGTTAGCTAAATTTTTGGTTATTTTATTTATTAGTGTTTAATTAAATAATAGCAGTGAAAAAATTAAATCCCAAGCTGTGTTCACCTGTAAGTTGTTTTTACATGACATTGTAAACCTTAGACATAAGGTCTATGACTTGATCAAATGCAAAAAAAAATGTATTTACTATGTAGGCACAAGCATTTAACATTTAAAAAAATGCAAATGTTTTAATTTTATGAAACTTTAACAAGCAATAACTTTTTTTAACTATACAGCTTAACAATTTAGTTATATTACAGTCTGTTTAAATAAAACAGTATAATAAATATAGCCTAATCGTTGATTTTGTCCAACAAACTATTTAAAACTGGTTCCATAATTAAACAACACACAAAATTAATGATATCATTAAAAATAATTACATTCTAAACAAGTGTTGCTTTTTTATAATGAACTGCTCTTTCTTAGTATCGGTTAAAATATGAATATATTTTGTTGAAATTATTAATTAGTGTTAAACATGGTTTTAAGTTATGTATTAATGTTAGTAGGCAAATTAACAAGTATTGTTTATATGATTAAAGAAAAACATATTTGATATATTGCTTTGAAGTTTTTAGTGGCAACTTGGAAGATGTTTTGCTTGTAGTGTTATTTTTTAACCTATAAATTATATATGGAAAATTAGTGAATATTTTATTTATTTAATACTTGCTGTATCCGTTACTTTGTTTTTGCGGGACTTAGGGTTTTATATTCATACAATCTGAAACCGGCAAGATATGGAAATATAACATGAAAAATTACGACATAATTGGTTTTTTATCCCTTAGATTTTCATTATTTTAATATTTTTTTGTATATTGCAATTTCATTAAAATGATTGAGCCATTTCGAAGCAAAATTTGCGACTAACTTTCAGGCAGACAGATTATGAAATCTATAAAAATGAATCGTAGAAAGGTGTGCACGCGCATAACTGATAACTACTTTATGATGAAATTTTTTGTATGTGTTTGAGTGGCCCTCGGATGGTTTAGATTCACACAATTAGAAGCGGCACGGGGCGCTGGGATTGGGTTTTAGATTTTTATTTTTTCAAGATAGAACAACGCCTGCTGGGTCTTCTAATATAGTATAAATGACACTTATTTTAATTAATAATAATTATTATAAGAAATAATAATTAATTTATTTATTTTGAAATCACAAATATAAATTTGTTCAAAGTTGTTAGCCCGAACAAGGCTTGTACCCAGGGCGACAAATTTAATATATTCGTCACTGGAGGCGCTGGGGTCGTAACCAGCAGCCAATCTGCGCGCGGCATTTCAAATTGTACATTTTTTAAATATGGTGTATAAAAAAAAACAATTGAATACAAGACGCTAGTAAAATTTTCACACGCAAACATTTTGTTTTCATCTATATATTAATTAATACGTGAAGCAAAAACTTTGTCCTCCTTTTTACGAAAATTGCGCGGACGGGGAATATGAAATTTCGCACACTTATAATTTATATAGAGATATTGAGAATAAGCGACGAATGCTAATATTTTTTTTAAATTACACATAAAAAATACATTAAAACAATAAAAAAACATTACACTCTCTACCATGTATTTGACACACACGCGCATATATACCCTTTTGTCTATTGATCAAGTCAAATTAACAGTGTAGCCTTGGCGAAATCTGTGATTACAGATCTATAGTCTTTGACATTAATTATTATGGTCGAATTTCGAGCACGCGCGATCACTAGTTTGTATAATTAGATAAAGTATTCTAAACCGATATCTATGTTACCAAAGCCGTAAAATTTTAAAAATTGAATCGTTTACATTAAAATATTGTGATCTGTGTATGTAAATGCCTATAGAAGTTGTAAGCTGTATACAAAACGGCCTCATAACTCTTGCCATCCTGATTTATGGCCCGTTGCGCGTGCGCAGGTCGCGGTTGCGCAGTGAAACGCGCTTTCCTCGCACCTGCACTTTGACATGACAGGAGGGAAACTAGCTTCTAGTATTGCTTTATTGTGAGTATGGATTGTTACGAAGATTTCACTTAATGGTTAATGAGGCTATATAGGAGATATATATACCATAATTTAATTAGAATTATTGATTCATTTAATTCCGTGTTTCGTTTTATGTTTGTATCAGGTTAGGGCTAATTTTATGATTACGGCATACACGTTTCTAGCCAGTCTCTGCTGGTGGTAGGCCACCCTGAGTTAAAAATACACCTTAGAAAAACACCTAAAAACAACTTCTAAAACAACGTCTCGCACACGCAACCAACCACCCTCCTCGGCTTTCGACGAACGACTCCCAGCTCATCGATCATTCCAACTCAATCAAATCTTTATCATTCATTCAACCTACACATGCGTTCCGTTACACTCCAAACCATTTTGTAACATTCCTACACACACGCAAACACGCACACACACACGCACGCGCGCGCACACACTCATGCACACACACAAGCACGCACGCGCGCACACACACATGCACACACACGCACGCCCGCACACACACGCGCGCGCGTGCGCCCACACACACGCGCGCGCACACACACACGCGCGCGCACACACACAAACAAACGCACACACACACACACACACACACACACACACACACACACACACACACACAAACACATATATATATATATATATATACCTATATTACCTATACCTCTACTGCGACCATTCGTGTTTCCTGCAAAATAAAATATATTAGTACCTGTGTGTTTTTAATGGTGTGGTTTCATCTGGGGAAATGTTACAGATATAGTCCGTTTCACGCAGATATGACGATAGGTTTAACGCGTTGTTTAAGATACGAAATTGTTAATGACGTTAGATATTGACAGATAACGTATATACATATATAGATACATTAATGTAGCTATGCGGTAAATGTGTATTTTTAAACAGTTTAAATAAGACGCATTTGGCCACAGCCTAAACTTTTAACGCAAATGAAGCCCCATCATAGTAATAAATTGTAGGATGTTTTGAATGCATAGAGAATAACCGAGAGCATGTATCGATCCGAATCAGTTGCCCGCGACAGACAAGCGTGTGATACAGCATGATATTGGTTTTTCCCTCAGCGCCCAAATCTAACTTTTAAACCTAAACTTCTTGTTTTATTCTCCTTCGTACATTGTCCGTAACAATGCGCATGTCGCCGATCCAGATGAATGGATAGCGTCTTAAACTAGCCTGCTGAGTCGGGGTTTCCAGTATCTGGGGCCTTACTCTCAAACGCCTTTCCTTGTTCGTTTTCGTCCGTACCGCCCGAGAAAGTTGATTAAATTTTACAAAGAACGAATAAATATGTATTTAGAACTACAACAACAATGTATATATAAAAACAAAAATAAATGGGATATACAATATAAAATGCATTTAAATTTTATTGTAATTATTCTTGTTATACATTATCATAATAAAACTAAATTATAAACTAAACCATTTTAAAAATTAAACTACACTACAAAAAAAAAACGTGAAAATTAAATACATTATAAACATATTTACAAGTAAATGATGTAGTACATATAGCTGTCGGTGGGGAGCTTTCCCAAAATGCTGGCCGCATTCCCACGTTATATGGCAACGCTAATCCATTGCCCTAAATACATACATTTAAGTATAAAAAACACAAGCAAAATAAATTCTAAAATGAAAACGAAGGACGAAATACGTTTGAGAGTAAGGCCACAGACTTGTCTGCTCTAAATTGATTATTTATCTTTATTTTTCTGAATGGTTCAACACATGAATAGATGAAACAATCGTAATTGACGCAAAGTTACAACCAATTTAATAACCTCCGTGCAGGAAAGGAAATATACTATTAATTCCTGCGGCCGGGTGGCGTATCGCAAGAAGCGACAAAACAACCCACAGCCAGGTGGTAGAGCATTTGCCCGACTGGATGGCTACTACCCCTAGTCTAGACTATGCCGCCATAACAACTTTGAGGTGTGTTCCGGTATCAGTGGTCAGGTTCCAGTTTCTCCATCAAGGCCGGCAGCTCATTGGCAGCACCTCTCGTATTACTAATGCCCATAGGCGACGGCAACCATTTTCCATCACAGTTGGGCCGTCAGACTGTCTGTTGTGCTTCAGCAATAAAAAAATAATATCTGAATTACTCTGCGAGTGACAATTGGGACATTTTCAGGTTGTTTTCGGGTCAACTCGTAAGTCGTGAGGAAGCAGCAGAGAAATTGAATTTCCTCATCCAACCCCTTGTGACTTTGCGCAAGTTGTTGGTCCATTGAGCTAGAAAGCGTCTTGTTTTACACTTGGGTCCAGTACCAGACTATCTGCTCTAGGGATGAGCGATTCCGAAATCAGCAATAGACTCGCACTTCTACGTCACAATCGAGCTTTATTCGAACTATCGAGTAAACTCCTAATCGTGTCCACCCATCGGCTGTGTACAGTTTGTACACTTGTTCTTGCTTGTTGTGGTGGATGCTGGCAGTAGTTGGTGGAGTGCTGGTGCTTTCTTGTAGTAGGATGAAGAAAATACACCTTGTTGCTTTCAGGGATTTATTCTCGTAGTTCTTGGGCTTGGATGCTGATCCCTGGGTTCAACTTAGTGGTAGTTGAAGTCGTATGTTACGACTAATAGCAGCTCGTAGCGACTTGATTGCAACTTGTTAGCAACTCAATCACAAAGTATTTGTGAGCATTATTTATACTACTGTTGTAATATTAAAGTAGCCTAAAGTAGGCCGTAGCGTCAGCAAAACGCTGTACATTGAACCGTACAGGCTGATTATGACGTCCGAGTCGGATTGGAAACCATGGCTTACGAGTGAAAACGATCGAGAGTAATCGAGACGTTTGAATAATCGATTTGAACATCTGATCATCGCGTCTCGTCTGTTGCATTGTCCATTGGTCTCACGATAAATATGAAAAGATTTTATTGTGTATCACATGCTGATTGCGACAATTAAAACGCTCAAAAATTACTTCAAGAAACGGAACGCGCATATCAAAAATTGTGACAACTTTAAACGCTACGGGATTTTCCGCTCTTCAAAAGTCTCAGTGATCGTTTCAATACACGATTTAACTTTTTTCAGTTTTTTAATTACAATATCACCTGAAGAGTGTCTCCATCACATTCACATGGTGGCTTGCTGATTATCACTACAGCTTACTAGATTATTACACGGGATTAAAATGATTGCATTATATTACTATATATTTATTCATTTTCGCCGGAATACTCACATTCTCACTCTCCTCTATAACATATTATTTACTCCTATAGTCCCCAGTACCTTAAGGAACGTTTTAAATTATTTCGCCAATCCAAGGCTCACAATTTGGGCCATGATACTTACAGAAGACAACTTATGACGCCTGCACACACTTCATCCTATTATGATAATTCTTTTATAGTGCAGGCTGTCAAACTTTGGAATATGCTGCCTCTTACTGTCAGAGAGGCCAAATCCTTACCAACATTTATAAATTTGCTCAGAAAACACTATTTGTCCACAAATAGCTATATCTGATTAACATATTATAATCATGCTAATATATTTATTATAATAACTTATATATTTTGAAATGTATTATTGTATATATATATATATATGTCTATGTATATATTTGAATATTTATTTCTTAAATTAGTTTGAGTATTTATGTATCTATTGCCTTTTTCCTGCGCCACCTATATTGCTTGATTCAAATCTGTTTCATTTAGGTTGCCTGGAAGAGAACGCTTTGAGCAATAAGGCCACCTATTGTATTGCCTAGAAAATATTCTAAATATGGTCTGTTTTTGTAATTGTATATTTTGGTGTGCAATAAAGTTTTATCTCCCTCTCTGCTACCTTTGGAAGCCTTTTTAAAAGTCAAGTCAAACAGAATGCTAATGAAAACCCAACAGTTCTGCAAACTTAGGAATACACAGTAGAGAGAACCTATACTGGATTTGCAATATTTGCACGCCTATAAGCAAATAAAGAACAGGTATCCAAACCGATGTTTGTGAATTTCGCAACTTAAAGGCAAACAGACATGCCTGCAAATAGGAGTGCGGGCGTTAAGTAAACTTTGCTTATGCATGCTGATGGGGTTTTGCTTGTACAGTGTAAGATGGAAACTAAAAATATAAGGATAAATGTATTCGTTAATTGCAAAAAGCTGTCTCTATACTTTTAATGCACATTTATACAAAACCGCCACGCCGCCAAATTATGTAGACTAGGCGCGACGATGCTACCGCCGCGCGTTTACTGTCAAGCGGGCGTCAACGGTCGAGCAGTGGTATGGAACGGCGGATTTCGTTCGCATATACACAGAACAGTAGCGCGGCGGCGACACTTTACACGAGCGCGCTAGGCCGTCTGCCTACCTGTTAAACTCTGCAATAAAAATAAAATAAAAGATTTTGATTTTTCACAGCCCAATAGTGCATTGAAATTGCGTGACAAAATAGAATTTTGAAAATTAAGCGTCAACACATTAGAGGGTTGATAAACAAATTTCGGTGCACATAGGCGTTTTATGGTGGACATACCATTTGTTAGGACTAAACGTTTTGCTTTTATCTTTCTTTTGCATACCGCAACCGAATGGAAAAAATTGGCAGAGTCTGTGTTCCCGGATTCGTATAACCCAGTGGTCTTCAAGTCACGAGTGAATAGGTATCAACCAAGAAAACGTGCTCCGTTCTAGATTGCGTCGTCACTTAACACCAGGTGAAATAGTATCAAACGCAAACCTATATCAGTTTTAAAAAAATGTGTATGTGTGTGCACACACACACTCCCAGACACACACACACACACACACACACACACACACACACACACACACACACACACACACTAACTCCAGAGAACATAGTCACAGATAATTCTTCTCTAACTTTTATTAATATAAATATAAATTCCTTTAGACGTTTTTCATCCGTCAACATATTATAATTTAAAAAAATCACTCTAAATTACACTTTAAACCACTAGCCTAAAGCTCAAAATTCATTGCATTGTTGTGCACAATGCCCTTTAATCCACGTATAAAAGAGTATCTACCTAAGTATAACAGATAGAGCCAAAATTCATTTGAAAACCTTTAAGTTTTATATAAATTGAAAATTAATACTAACGGGTAAAGAGAAATGTGTTTTATTTCGAATTAAATAAAGTTGAATTCAAATTACAACGACTCTAAAGAAGTTGATTCTCTCTTCTAAAATTTATAACAATTACCTTATTTAAATAAATAATTCACAGTCACCACAGCTTACATTAATTCTAAACAAACCAGTCAAACAATCATAAGCAAGCGGGATACACAATAAGCATCTTATCCCTCCTGTGTTCAGATGCGGATGTCTGGGCCGGTCCCTATATCTCGCATTAACAGCCCTTTTAAGGCATAAAACGGTACATAAACCGTTTTATATATTATCTAGTCTTGAGTAATTTCTCGTACATGGTGCTAAGGAATTAATTTGATTAGACAGAGGTAAATCGGATGGCCGCCTACGACGTGATGGCTTTTATAGCTGATTGAGAAGGCAAATATTTATTAATCATCCATACTACATAATATTATATCTATAATCTCGGACGAAATAAAAGTATAGACGGAGCGTACCTGAACAAAAGGGTCAAATGAAGTGAAGCATTTTTTAAACTTGTGTACGTAAACTTATGTAATATACTCGTGGTTTGCTTCTGCGTGGTTAATATTATAATAATGTATCCACTGGAAACCATTCCACCTTTATCTGTGCTAATTTGATTTAATATTAAATTCTCGTAACGAACTGCGGCGCGATCGGCATCCTTTAAGGATGGATGGATGGCTTAAGCCAGCTTCACTTTGAGAGTCCGAGACTCCGTCTTTCTATTAATGGGTCAAGTGTATAATATAATAACTCTGTTGGAGGTGTCAAGTTTGTAAAATGAACTTAAAATTGAGAAAAAGTCAGAGGGTCTGATTCGGACTACAGATTTTGAAAATGTAATTTTACAATTTTCTGTCAGAGCATCACGTGAAAACTACCTACAGTAGAACCTCTTTAAGTCGAACCTCGATAAGTCGAAAACCTCCCAAACTCGAATAAATTATGCTCCCTTCCCCTCAAACCCCAAAACCTCCGTTGATCTAAATTTGAACCCTCTATAAGTCGAAATAAATAGTGACTCCCTATAAGAAAATTCAGTACATATTTTCCCTCTATAACTCGAAACAATAAATTGGACCTCTATCTCGAACATAGGCAATATTTGATTTTACAATCTTTACAACAAGATTATTTCAACAAATCTTAACTTCTACAATTCGAATGTTTCCTTACAAAGTACGCTAAGTCAAAATCCTCCATAAGTCAAGTTCGACTAAAAGAGGTTCTACTGTACTAAAAGGATTTAAATGAAACGCCACCCAGAGCTAGCTTATATTCGTCACATTCCTTTTTATCCCTTTAAATGTCGTCGCTCCTGTAGGATAGATGAATATAGGACCAAAAGATGGCGCTGCAATTAACTTATAAACAGTCGTTCTTTAAGCGAGCAAATAAAATTCCCACAATAAGCAAACAGTAAAACGTAACACGAGATCTTTATCTCGAACCTTGAGTGTTGTGTTCGGTCAAATAGATCCGAAGTGAGATCTGCGACATTAGCTATTTCGACACATTCCGATGCTGTCAGTTACGGCGAAACGATGGTACTTGCTGTCGTGATCTAGATATTGGATAAGCAAAAAGCGATACAACAAATATTCAACATTGGCCGCTATACAATTTTGTCACACGATACTTTCTTACTAACAATAATCGAAGGTCAAGTGGAAGAATGGAAAGGGAACGGAAGGCTAAGGCAGGTATATATAGATCTCAAATTGAAGAAAATGCGACTATCGTGTCGTACAGTCCTGGTACGAAAATGTTCGACACTTTTTAAATTGATTGATTTTACGTTCCGCGAGCACATGTTACCTTTTCAAACTACTCACAGAACAGACTGTTTCACAGATATGTTTAACTATTTGACAATAAAGTTTAAAATTACTTGGATCAAAGTTGTTTGATTTTTAAAATCTTCTCTAAGATTGTTTACATGTGTAAAACCTTTGTATTGGTTTTAATATTTATATTAAGCATAGTGATTATATCCTTTTTGTTTCCTATTCTTAATCTCAGTTCTTTTTCTTGTATTCGTTCAAGTGACAGTCGACTTTAAGGTGACGAACATTTTATTCCGCGACTGTACATAGCAGCAAAATAACTGGCACATAACAGAGATTGGTGGAAGTTCCAGCGACAAGAATATGCACTCGTAAATGAGCTACATAAATAGATACTTTTGTTGCACTTAATAATTAATCGACTTAAATTTTGGTAATATAACATTCTAAAATTCAAGGCCATATAACCGTCATGTAAATTAGGAATCTAAGTCTGAATCAATTCACTTCGCTAGAAATCACAAGCTTTTGTGGTCTGATTTGCATTTTCGTTAAAAGATTGTATGTGGAAGAATACGATGTAAGGGCACCAACCTCGTACCCCGTGAATGTAGAAAACAGCTATTAACGAATGCGGTGCGGAAATTATAATTCACAAATTACATAAATTATAATTGATATAAATAAAGGAACAATCGAACTGTTACAAGTTAGCGGGACTCGAATTAAAATGCCATTAGAATTATTATAGAGTTTATTAGAACTGTACAAACACGTATAACACTAGTACAAATATAACCGAACACAACAAATCCAAACGTAATGTAGAAGGTCGTAATTGAATAAAACGCGCAAAGTCCGTCACTATTAGACTCCCGAATGTACACACGTCACGCCTTGATCGTGGTTCTCGCTCAATTGACCCCCTCTATCCATCAGGCCAACGTTTTATACTGCACAAATGCAAATTTGCCCGTATCGTATCGTCGACATCATTTCCTAGAATCAGCTTGTACTTAATCCGTAACACCTGGCTAATGATGCCTGCAAGCGGCCGTAAACGAGTATAATAGAACGAGGCTTTTCTCCACAATACTAGAAACGTATGCCAATAAATAAGTAAACAAAAAGAAGACAATCATAAAAGGATCACAATTAGTTCAAATGCCGACAGGTAATCAATTGTGCTTTTAAAGATTACGTGGAATTCGTCTCTGTCGAAGCCTAAGTTGTAACAGAACCAAAATAGTAATTTGCAAGTATGTGAAATGTCTGTAACAGTAAGTTCGTATTATTTACATATTTAATTGGTTGTTTTCTTTAGAAATATGTTGCCACATTTTCCTACACTACCGTCTCTTGTAAAAATAAGTAATCTAATGAGTTTTAGATTACCCTGGAATACCTTTTTTGCTATAATTCAAAATGAAAGAAGCCAATGGTTTCTCTGTAAATAAGAAAACCTTGATATACACTCCCCTGTACGCGCTACGGCGCGACACCCGTGCAAAGGGTGATTGAGTATGGGAGAATGATGATGATGGAATGTGGTGATAAATGATATACTTATGAAAAACTAAGTATAATGATAATGATCGATAAATGCTATAAAATGATATTATTTGTTAAAATGACTTATAATATTTTAAATGGAATAGTACTTTCCAGTATTACACTGCAAAAATGAACCATTTGTGTCCCCCGGAAGCGAAGTCGCTTACTTAATCGCAAACTTTTAATTTATCACAAGTAAGAACTAATATAACCATAATAATACCGCACGTAAAGAGGTATATGACTACGACATATTCGTAGACTTTGCTCCGTCTACTAGAAACGATTCAGGACTTTGTTCAAATCCTCTTAACTTGGTCACACCTACTTGTATTTTGTTTTTACCACTCAAAGACCATACCTATTAGTCCGTAGACAATCAATTATATAGTGTTAAGCTATGAAACGGTTTAGTCAATATATATAAAAAAACTATTTTCATAATCTATATTCAATTTTGAAGACCAATAATAAAAATATGTTAGTGCGGTACGCGACACGTGAGAGCGACTGAGCGTGTTCGCTACTTGATTCGAACTCTGCCGTGTCCGGTTGACATGACATGGGGTTTTATGTAAAACCCATACGTAATGTACGCGGCTCGTATACTCCCTGTGAGGCAAACAACTATTACCTCTACATATAAAGATTCATTAATTCACTCAAAGTTCGGAGACTTAAACTCTGGATTTTGAGTGATAAATAATTGTTCGGGTTTTTTTGACAGAAACTTGAACGGATAGCAAAATGTAGATTTTACAGTCGCTTAAGATTACCACTAGGCGTCTGTCACAGACCTTATAATTCGACTGCAGCTGAGTTAGGGAGTCCCCTACTCACGACACGCGCTGCGTATTTCGTGGAATCTGTGGACCTCGCCAACGCCGGGATGGCGATCGTGGTCCAGAGAATACGTAGGCTGGGCTTGAAGGTCTCCCCCGCGAAAACGGAGGCCATCATGTTCCATAGAGGCGGTTTCGTAATCCCCCTGCGGACTTCACCGTTACAGTCCAAGGGGTGGATATACGCCTAGGTCCCCAGATGAAATATCTGGGGCTGATTCTCGATGGGAAATGGCTGTTTAAAGCGCACTTTGAGCAGCTAGCTCCCAAACTTGCGAGGTCCGCAGGCGCCGTCTCTCGGATCCTTCCCAACGTGGGGGGACCGGGGACGACGACTAGGAAACTCTACATGGGCATCCTTAGGAGTATGCCCGTGTACGCTGCACCGGTATGGTCCGTTGCACTTCACCGCCACAGTAGGACTTTGTTGTGCCGCGCACAACGGGTCCTGGCGGTGAGGACCATCCGAGGATACCGTACAGTGTTGTGGACGGCGTCAACACTCTTGGCGGGCGATCCGTCCTGGCCTCTCCAGGCGGACATAATTGCCAAAGTTCGGCGCTCCCGACAGGATGCCTTCGCACGTGGCCAGGTATACGGCCTGGCCAAGTTGCAGGCGATCAGAACGCGGGAAACCGCGACCATGATCCATTGGAAAACCCTGTCGCTGGCATTGATACGGTGGAAGCGGTTCTACCGCAGCTGTTGCGATGGCTCTCGCGCAAACGCGGGACCCTGACCTTCACAATGACGCAGATACTTACCGGGCACGGTTGCTTCGATAAGTATCTGTGCCAGATTGCGGGCTGCTTGCCTTCACCCCAATGCCGCCAGTGTGGCGCACAAGACACGGCGTTTCATACACTAGTTGAGTGCGCAGCATGGGCACCCCAGAAGTTTGAAGTCGAGACAATAGTAGGTCCGATCGATTCGCTGGGCAGTTTGGTGCAAGCCATGCTGCATAGCGATGATCATTGTGGGTGGGTGCGGCCAAATTCTGCGAGACTGATATGTCTCAAAAGGAGGCTGCGGAACGAGATAGGGAGAGAGGTACAAATGCGCATGCGTCTCGCGGGCGCCGACGTCAGTCGGGGGCCCGGAGGCGCAGATATGCGCATGATCTCCCTCCCTCCCTGAAATACGGCTGCAGGGGCCCTCTAGCATCTAGGGAGCAGAGGAGTCTTCACCCCTGTTGACGAAGTGAGTTTGCTCTGATTCCCGGGGCACTCTTAGGCACTTTTGCCCTAGGATCGGCGTGGGTATAACTACGTCCTAAGTCTCTCATGCCTTTCCTACCATAAGCGCGGGGCACATGGGAGGAGGGTGGTTTTAGTGGGGTATTAGCCCTTGGGCATTTGTCCATTGGTTCGAGTCTCCACACAAGCCGGTTTGGATTGCCCTCAGTGGAATGCCTCCATGATCGACAATGGTTTAATCCCTAGCAAAGGACCCGGTACGTGCAAAACGCATTTCCGCCGCCTGAAAAAAAAAAAAAATTGAGAGTTATATAAGTCCGCATTTCATCTGGTGCCTTATGTTAAGATTATTCTGGAACCGACTAGAGACATACAGTGCAAAAGTCACACAAAAGAAGAATTTATTTAAGTGCCTTAACTCTCAAACGATACACGTTGAAAAAAATGATGACAATTTAAAGATGAATGCCCCTGCCTGCAATGACTATTAATAAAACAAACACTTATTCACCGACGAGTACTTTCTATTTCTTCAAAGTGCGATCCATCGGTTTCGATACATGCCTTAGATTATAATGCTTCTTGCGATTTTCAAAACCGATTGTCGCAACTTTTACTATTGATATACCGCTATCTTTGGTCATTCACGGTATTTTGATCGTTGTATTATTTATAATCTTTTTAAGTGTATCTTCACTTTCACCTATTTATAACCACATATTAACTGAAAATGCTCTATATATGTATATATATATAGTTAGGATAAAACACGATTTAAAAAACTTGTGCCTCGATATTTGCATTTATCACTATCAGTATATTGTCAAAATATTTATATAAATTCTGTTTTAACGTATACAAATTAATTAGGTTCTTTACGAGTAGTTTTATCATGTCTCATCGACTCAATTGTAACTGGATCAGACTTCCCTGTAAACTTGAGTCCTTGGGTTTCTGCCTAAAATGTTTTAATTGGTATTCGTGTATAAAAAATGTCTGGAATTATTAATTTTTCTGTTCCTCTATGCAGACACGGAAAAGAATACTAATTCCTGCCGCCGGGTGACGTGTGTCTACCACCCCTGGTGCAGAGTATACCCCTATAACAATTTTGAGTTGTGTTCCGGCATCAGTGGCTTCCAGTTTCTCCTTCGAGGCCGGACATTGGCAGCACCTTTGGTATTACTAATGTCAATATGGGACGGTAACCACTTTCCATGACAGGGGCCGCCAGCCTATGTGCTGTACTTCAGCAATAAAAAAAAACAATTGGCAGTTATAGAGACTGCCGATAGAAGTGAAAAACTTAGAACTTTTAGTTTCATAATGTTTGAATTAAAACTATTTCAACAATGCACAGTATATACGCATTAAACTTTTCAGTAAATCCATTCAATTTCACTTATAAGATAAACACAGCACTAATGTTGCACAATACGTCAGCTGTATAGCTACAGATATACTGTTATAAGCATGTCGATGAGGCGAACGCACGAGATTACACCCATCCAAAAAGCGTCTAACGCGCATAGCACACTGCCGCTACGCATGCGCCCATCATGAGCATGTCGGTGACGCGAACCCATAAGATTTTCCCCTACCAAAAAATGCCCAACGCGGCTAAAGAAGGTTTCACTTCAAAAATAACATGATTAAACATCTCGAACCATTGATGACGCAATAATAAATTTCCTCTTTACATTGTTAATCAATGTCTCGAACTCAAAACTTTTAAAGTAGTAAGCTCACTATCCATTAATGCGTTGTTAGTTTGTAAGTAATATTAGTTACGAATTTTGAAAATTAATGGTTATGAATAAGATCAAAATCTATCAACTATTGAAATTCATTGAAATTCAAAGAATGCTAATATTGTTTCTATTTATAAAGAGCCCGAAAACGGAATCATTGAAGATATAAAAGAGAAATTAAACTGATCAACACGAGTCATAATCGACTGGAAGTTTTTGCATTTTAATTGCTTAATTAAGTTAATGAGAAACAAATGTTTAACTTGAAACACGACAGATCGTTATATCTGTTTATTTCTGAATAGTCATAGGATATGATAATAACAGTAAATGTTTTGTATAAACGTTTTGAATTATGGAGATTTTAATAAAAATAGTGGTCGCCCGTGGTCGAAATTCGACCATAATAACTTATGTCAAAGACTATACTTCTATAATCACAGATTTCGCCAAGGCCACACTGTTAATTTGATTTGAACAATAAACAAAAGAGTATAATATGGTGTGTGTGTCAAATACATGGTAGTGTGTGTAATGTTTTTTTTAATGATTTAACGGACTGACAACACTAGTCTAATAAGTCTGTAACCACACACCTACTAGTTCACTTTTACACACATCACACACATACACACCACACACATACGTGTGTACTTATACACACCGATTCACACATGTATACATTTCCACGTACATTACAAATATTAACACGAAATTCTCCAAATGTATATAAACTTTAAAATAATGTTCTTTTTTTAAATTGTATAACAAACGAGTTGACTGGAAGTGGGTGCTAACAACTGCAACACAGTATTATACTACGGCAGTTATTTGCGATACCAAATTGTTTCTATACACTATAATTAATAATGTATTTATTATGCATAATTTAAAAAAATATTATCATTCGTCGCTTCTTCTCTATATAAACTATAAGTGTGCGAAATATCATACTCCTCCGTCCGCGCAATTTTTGTAAAAAGGGGTACAAAGTTTTTGCTTCAAGTATTATTAATATATAGATAATTTTCCTATACTTGGGTAATGGGTGATATTAGATAGTTTATTATCACACATCAGTGATATCGATATACAGGTTTCCAATGTTTCACGACGTTTTTCTCGACGGTCAGTGATAATTGTAACATAAGGCATATTCGGACAGAAAACTGCCTAAGAAGTGCATCTTCTCCGGTCAGAATACCTGAAATATACTTTGAAATTATTGTCGATTCATTCTTCCATCTTTAAAGCTGGGTCACCAAATACACACAAGCCTTAAACCAAAAAAATACTCACTTCACCAACACTCCGCTTTCCACTACCATGTGCTTTGTTCACCTTGATATCAATTTTATAGAAAACTAGAATATGCCCGCGACTTTGTCCACGCTTGAGTTGAAATTGCCGCGGGATTCCCGAGACACAAACTACCGTAGCATTTAAAAAATAATGCAAGCTATCCTTTTAATGCAAACTGTGTCGGCATAAGCTAGTTTTTAACTGTATTCCCGCGGTATTGTCAGGATAAAAAGTAACACAAATTTTAAGTCTAAGAATATGCTATCGATCAACAAAAACTACATCAAAATCGGCCCAGTAGTCTTCACGTGAATCTCGCTACTTTTCATCTCGAGAATTTTCCGGGGGAGCCGTTTGTAGTTGTTCGGGTGCATAAAAATTAAAGTTTTCCCTAAAACGATAGATAACACTTTATTTTACACCAATACAAAAATGAACTTAAAGACTAAAATTATATCTAGTTGTGTACAAAGGGCGGTCTTATCGCTAAAAAGCGATCTCTTCCAGACAACCCCAGGAATGAATTGAGATGATAATGGCGATGGTGGTATACACGTAACATATAGTACGAACTACTTACATTTTAATAATAAATACATAAATGATATATATATATAGCTTACATTTTTAAATGTACTTTGTGTCCTGGGAATCCCGCGGGAATTTCAAGTCAAGCGTAGATGAAGTCGCGGGCATATCCTAGTATGTAAAAAAAACATTCAACCTTTCACACTGAAGCTATGATGTGTCAGTGCGTCAAACGTATAGCGTCTCTTCCGTTTCCGATGGGCTTCATTTTAAAATTAATTATCACACAACACAACCGCTCTGCACATGCTGAACGCAAAATGTGGATTAATGCTTATTGTGGCAGGTCTAATTTGACCGAATAGACGCTACAATTTGATGTCAACAACAACAATGTACAAGTATGTGATGAGCTCCTTGTCTGCGAGGAACTGATCACAAACATTGTCACATATAATAAATTAAGAAAAGGTACGATGGGGCTGACATAATCTAAACGGTTCAAAGCCCCTTTAAAAAAAGAATTGAAAAAAAAATTGATATCAGTGAAAAACTAAAAACTACGATGTAAATACGAAAGAGCTTGTTAGAGGATTGTTATCGGGATGTCGAAATATTTGTAAACGATATCGATAATGATATATATCTATAGTCACGATATCGTAGCGTCGGCGCGAGAAAGCAGCGCTGTGCCATGTACTACATACTACAATACCTTTTAATTAAACCGTTGAAGATTCTCGAGTTTATTTAATTGTGACATATTATTATTGTTTAACAAAATTGGGCCGTTTTGGTCTTACGCCAAAAGGAAGGTTTGCACTGCAATATGCTGAGTGCAAACCTTGTTTCCTGAAAATGCGGCGACTAAATTCTTAAAATATGCTCTGTGTATATTAATGTAAAAGGAATGTAATTACGTCGCTATTTCTTCAAACAACATATTAAGTATAAAATAGAACTTTTTTATTTTATTTTTTAAATGTATTTTTCTATTATAAAAATCAATAACATGTCTATATAACATTATGGATATTTACGAGATCAGAGACTTTTAAATTAAACTGATATTAGTTTTCTAACTTTCTTAATGTACAGTTGTAATAACAACAGTTTACAGGTCATAGTGTTACAATATATTTCTCAACATATTTTTCGTTTATTACACGAGTTAAACAGACAAGCAAACGGCCTACCTGATAGAAAGCGGTTACCATCGCCTATAGACATTTGGCTGCTCTCTTAAAGGAGACTGCAACCTGGCCACTAATGCTGGAACACAACTCAAGGTTATTATGGCGGCATATTCTAGTTCAGGGGTGGTAACCATCCAGATGGGCAAATAACCTACTGCGGAGCTGTGGGTTGTTATGTCGCCTCTTACGATAAGCCGCCCGGTCGCAGGAAATTGTATTCTTTCTCCGTTCTGCACGGATATTAAAAATTAAATAAAATTTTAAATAGTGTAAATTTTACATGCCGTATAAGGAAAATATGCGAATATAGCACATTAAATGTATCATGATTGTAACAAACAAATCCATTGATTAATTGAATATCAGATGACAAAATAGTATTTTTTTTTTTAAACACAATCAAGATTCACAAATATTTGAATATTATGTAATAAAATTTGTATTAAATATTTCTATCTTATAAAATATAGGGATATTTTTGTATGGGTTTAAAATTAATTTTAAATGATTTGTAAGAAGTTGATAAGCGATAATAATTATGTTTTATAGCTTTTTATTATAGCTTATAGGCATTATAAGGAAATAGGTCTATCGTCTTTTGCTGTTGTCGCAATTATCTAATTTTCAACAAGTCCGAGGTCCAGTCGTATTTTGTATCTGGCACCCAGCATTGTATAGAAGTGGGCCAATATGGATATCTGATAAAGCGGACCACTCAATTCTACTAATCGACTGGCAATCGACTGTTTTGAATCGTTAAACGATATAAATATTCATATTTGCAACGGCATATACCATTAAATTGATTGAATTCGAGCATAATGACCGACGGGGTCATTCGTGTTCGTGCCCGACTGACTGACTCATCTGTCAATTAATTCAATTAGTGTACGGTTAAAGTGCACTACTGGTTTGTCAATTGGTGTTATGGCTTCTTTTTGCGTGGGCAGGACCGATGGCGTATATAGTATAGTTACTTAGATGGACCTGCTGTACCTACCTGTTTGAGTTTGTAAATACTGTACCAGTGTTTGATGACATCTAAGTCTTAGATTGCGACTTTTCTTTTGAACCGATTTCAAAAAAGAGGCGGTTCTTAAATCGACTGTATGTTTTTTTTTAAGTATTGTTAGGCGATGAACAAGGTTCAAATTTTTTTGAGTTGAAACTTCTGTAGAATCGTTGTGATTTGAAACTCGATGAAACGAAAAAGCGACACTAAAAAAGAAAAACGAATAAATCTACTCACGACAGATATCCCACCGAAGACAACAGAGTCCGACTCCGCCAACTAGAGCGCGAGGTCAAACTACGTATCCGGGAAGTCAGGGAACAACGTTGGGACAGAACGTTGAGAGATATCGAACCAACTCACCAGGCGTACTGGAAGCTGGCTAGAGCTCTCAAATCAGATACCATAATCACTGTCATACCCGCGCTAGAAAGAGCCAACAACACCGAGGCGTTCGATGATGAGGAGAAAGCCGAATGCCTTGCTCAGAGTCTAGAGCTTCAATGCTCCCCCACTACACAAAACGTCGACCAGTCACACCTAACGGAGGTGGACTCCGAGGTTGAACGTAGATCCTCCTTACCAGCGGAAACCACACTCGACCCAGTCACGGTCAAAGAAGTGCAAGATCTGATCAAGTCCCTCAAACCGCGAAAGGCCCCAGGGATCGATGGCATTAACAATCGCGTGTTAAAACTCCTCCCCGGCCACTTGATTATAATCTTAGTGAGCATCTTCAATGCCGCCATAACAAACTGCTCTTTCCCCGCGATCTGGAAGGAAGCAGACGTCATCGGTATTCACAAGCCTGGAAAACCGGCTAATAAACCGTCCAGCTACCGCCCAATCAGCCTACTGAGCACACTCAGCAAGCTTTACGAGAGGGTCATCCTCTCTAGACTTAGAGATTTTGCCATCAGCAAACATCTACTACCCGATGAGCAGTTTGGATTCCGTGCCAGACACTCATGCGTCCAACAGGTGCACCGCATCACGGAGCACATACTATCCCACTTTGCCCATCGCCCTCGCCCTATAGGAACAGCCGCACTGTTCCTTGACGTAGCTAAGGCCTTCGACAAGGTCTGGCATAACGGTTTGATTTACAAGCTGTACCAGTTCGGTGTGCCAGACAGACTCGTGCTCATCTTACGAGACTTCCTCCTAGGCCGTAGCTTCCGTTTTCGAGTGGAGGGAACACGCTCGTCCCCTCACCCACTCACAGCCGGTGTACCACAGGGCTCAGCCCTGTCTCCACTACTCTTCACGCTGTACACCAGCGACATCCCAAAAACTCCAGATGTAGAGTTGGCCCTCTTCGCGGATGACACCGCACTCTATACATCAGATCACAACCGACAAATGGCTTGCGTCCGGCTACAGGCAGCTGTAACAGAGCTAGGCGAATGGTTTCGCAAATGGAGGATAGAGGTAAACCCGGAGAAAAGCGCAGCAATGTTCTTTTCCCCGGGCACGCTTCGCTCTCCCAAACGCGCTTGTCTTCGCTTAAAAGCCATCTCGCTCTACGAACAAGAGATCCCTGGGCAAAGTACACCAAATACCTGGGTGTCACCTAGATCAGAACTTGCGCTTCAACGAGCATATCACTATAGTCCGGAATAGAGCGCGATTTGTGATGGGTCGTCTAGCACCCATGATAGATAAACGAAGCAAAATGTCCCTCAGACACAAGCTTACTCTATATAAAACATGCATCCGCCCGATCATGACATACGCGAGTGTGGTATTCGGCCATGCCAAGCCTTCCTTTTAAAGAAACTGCAAATCGTTCAGAATAAATTCATGCGCAGAGCCGTCGGTGCTCCCCTCTATATGCGTAACGTCGACATCCACCGCGATCTGGAGCTTCCCTCCATCAAAAACTACATTACGTCGCTCTCGCGTAAGTATTTCGATCTAGCGCCGCACCATCGAAATCCCCTCGTCGTGTCCGCGTCCGATTATAAGCCTCGACGAAAGGCTCTCGTGCGACGACCGCGTAACATCCTCACGGACAAGGTCGACGATATCACAAAACGGCTGGCTCGGATCAGCCCGCCCGCGGTTAGGACGGCAGGCTGGCAGGCACCGACAGACAGACACAGACGGCGGCGTCGACGCCGCCAATCACGATCTCTCCACGTCCCCGCGAGGGACGACAGGAGACACAGCCCCCCCATAGGATAGACTAGGCGTGTTGCTGGGAAGTTTCTTTCGCCGTTTCTTCTCTCCCAACCATAACACGTTGCGAAACGGCAGTAAGATAGTATAGGCCACCGCGAACCGCCGATCCCGGTCCGCCGGGATCCTTCCTCTCGGGCTTTATATTACCCGTCGCCCGCTCTCAATTAGTGCATTGTGTCGCCCTATGGTGGGCATCATTAGATTCATCCCCCTCTCATGGCAACAGTCCAGCCGAGGTGAAACTCCCTAGGGAGCCCCCTCGAGCAAGTTGCCCCCCGGGCTCGAGCGCCTTCACTTCGCAAAGGCACTCGCCCCGAAAACCCCGGTAAAGTTGTGAGGTCTTCGGACCAACAACATAAAGTCAAGTCCAATAAAAAAAAAGAATAAATCTATAGAACGAAGCCTGCGAGAGAAATAGATACCAGTTTTACATTGTGCAGCTCAGATTAGAGAGTCAATAAGACCGCTGACTAAACATAGGTCCAATTTGGACCGAAATAAAACTGATAATATTTTTTTAGACTAAAACTGATATAAGATAAGATAAGATTTCCATAAGATATAGTAATTTTTATGTGTTGGTACACCCACTTCAAGATATTGTAGAAAATCGTTATTTCTTGCTTTTTAGAAGATACTCTTGAAGTCGGTTATTTTTTTAAATAAGTTTGTGGATCTTCCTTTTATTGCATGAGTTCAGCAGCCAGACAGACGGCCCACCTGATGGAAAGCGGTTACCATCGCCTATGGGCATTTACAATACCAAAAGCATCACAAATGCGCTGCTGCTCTCTTTAGGGAGACTGGAACAAGGATGTCATGGCGACATACTTTAAACCAGGGGTGGTAACCATCCAGACGGGAAAATACCCTACCACCTGGCTGTGGGTTGTTTTGTCGCCAATTATGACAGGCCGTCCGGCCGCAGGAAATTGTGTTCTTTCTCCATTCCTGCACGGGTAAAAGGTATTATTTACGATTTTTTTTTTTTTAATAATCTTGAAGCAAAGAGGCACCAGGTAAAGCCGGACCCATATTACCCTTCTATACGAGCTTAGCAAAATTGTTCGATTCGGTAATTCGAATCCATAAACATACAAAGCTCATCTAAAGGCAATATTTATTCTAAAATTATAATTCAAGTAGTAATAAAGGAAACTCATTAGCACAATAATCACTACACAAGTTGTGTTAAAGAAAGACATTCTTTTTAACTTTATTTCTTCCCAACATCACAATCATATGTCGATATTACGCAATGCACAATATTATTTTATTTCCGGAATTTATTGATGGATGGAATTTTATTGCTTGCAATAAAATCGTGGTTTAGTGACGTGTCTAATGCGTGTTGTGTTGAAAACATTAATTTGAAATTATGTTTTAATTTTATAGGAAAGTTCCAAGGCATAAATAGTTTATTTTATACGTAAATGATGAAGTTTTCATTAAGTTTAAAACTTAGTTGAAATGTCAGTCTAATCAAATTGATTACTAAGATTCCTTAATTTAATTACTCGATTTTTTTAATTGTGAGACGATGGACAGACCATAATTATTAAAAAGTCACTGTAGGACAACTACTCGGGCACAATATCACGTTCGAAATTTGAATATAAATACGGCTAAATGTACACAGAGCGAGGCGTTGCTGTCGCCATTTTTTAAAAAGTGTTTGGACGGAGTTATAAATTATTTCTTCAACATGGCGGCCACAAATAATACATGAATGAATCAATAGTATTGTTAATCTAAGAATTTCTTATAAATTGGGTTTTTTTTGGAAGAGAAGTATTTGAGCGGTAAGGCTGCCAATAATATTGCTATAAAATATTGCAAAAAGCATATTTATAAATTAATTTAAATAATATATTATCTAATTTTTATAATAATGGGTTACCTATTCGAAGCGTACCTTGGTTTTAGTCCTAAGAGTACGGGTTTAAAAATTAGGAAAAGTAATTATTATAGTTATAATTATAATTAAGTACTCATAGTTATAATTAAGTAATTAATTCATTAAATCTATTAGTATACAGTGAAATATATAAACCAATTTTCGTGACTTGTGACAGAAATAAAGCGGTTTCAGTAAATCACAGTTGACTGTCATATTCATTTATCAAGAATTCACACTGACCTGCCAACAACGCTCCAAATCAAGATGACATACTGTGAAAAATTATGAATCCCAACAACCATAAACAGCTCAATAAAACAGGTTTTTTATATGTGTAGCGGTAAACTACGTAGTAATAATAACATTAATCTATTTACATAATTACTATAGAATCCCCAAAAAATATAACGATTTGGCATTCAAAGCTGTAAATATTCGGTGCAATACGGTTTTACAACGTCGAATTGATTGCCTTAAAAGCATAAATACATACACTATCTGTATTCTTTAATCTGTGCGCACGTGGTGACTGACAATGACGTCTTGTTTTCGCGGGAAAAATATGGCTTTTTTTATGGAGATTCCCACGGTTTATATATTTTACCAATCTGAAAAGTTACCCAATACCTTAGAAATCTTTCCTCACTTATCCTTGGCTATTTATTTATACGCGTGGTTACGGACATTTACTTCTCAGACAAAAAGATGTTTAGTATTAAACTTACAAAAAATGGACATATTTTAGCATTCAGGGCCGGATAACGGTCTATTAATGTAGTAACGGCGATTGAATTTTTGTTTACGCTTTGAATTCTAGGGTTATCTGCCATATTAATTTCAGACAGTGATTTATTTTATGGCTAAGCTGGTAATTACGCAGACGGCCCACCTAATCGGAAGTAGTTATCATCATCTGTTTACGTTCACAACACCCGAGTGACGCCAAGGTGTTGCCAGGCTTTAGGACAGGATAGAGGAGATGAGATAGGAAATATAGGGAAATAAATGTGGGTCATCGGAACTCTAACTCCTCGTACAAAACACGTTGAGGTGAAGACTTCTATTTTTTAGGGCGTGGTATCTATATTGGTAGAAAGTATAAAAAGTTAGGAGGAAAGTAAAGTATTAGTTGTGAACATATGGTTTCAGAGGCTAATGTATCTTCCATGATTCTGGTTAGGTCCATATTTTTATGAAGGTATTCCCCAGTTCGGGGTGGCACTAGCACCTCTAGCCAGAACTAAAAGTGCTATTGTCACGCCACAGTCAAGTATTCCATGTATACCCACGATATTCCGTCCTTCGCCCACCATGCCAAGGCCACGGCCATATGGCCTGTCAGGGTCAACGCCCTCCGCTGATCCTGACAGGCGGTAGCTCAGCGGCCTTATTCACTGCCGGTGAAGTTCTTTTTGTCCCCCGGCGACTTCAGACTCTTATGGCGCGCGTGGAATACGTCGCGCCCCCATCTCGACGGCATAACAGCGGGCGAAAACCGCTCACGGTGGCTCTGGTTAGTTCCAAAGGTAACTCAAAATTGTGTGTGTGTAGTTAACACGCAGTAGAAGTAAAACTTCAGAGAATATACTCACAGATAATTCTTCTCTAACTTTTATTAATGTAAATATAATTCCTTTAGCCTACATCCGTCTACATATTATTCCAAATAAACTTTTTAAGTATCACGTTTAATTTTTCACTGTTTCAATCTAAAAAATATTATTATCAGTTTTATTTAGGTCCAAATTGGACCTATGTTTAATCAGCGGTCTTATCGACTCTAATCTGTGCTGCACAATGTAAAAACTCGTATCTCATTTTTTCACAGACTTAGTCCCATAGATTCATGTGTTTATCTCTTTTTAGTATCGCTTTCTCGTTTCATCGAGTTTCAAATCACAAGGATTCTAAAGAAATTTCACTTCAAAAATAGGTACTTCGGAAACTAAAGTACCACCCTATATAATACCTGTCGGTGATTTTACACTTAAAAACGAAACCGAATAAATCCGAATATCCCGTACACAATAGCGGTTAACGGTCCATGCCGGTTCTAGTGTCGGTTTGTACAAAATACCTTTTATTTGTGTCCGTAATAAGTGGGTCATTTTGTTGTTTTTTTCGCCAACAACAGGTTTTCTATAGTGAAGATATTAAAAAACATTGGCGCCGCGGCCGGCACCGTTTTTTAATATTTTACGATACGTTGTTTTTGTTCTTTTATTGGGAGTTATATCTCTTCTTTGCTGTTATTGACACTGATTATAACCGTCAGCCGTAGTAGCTTATTAGTTAGTGTACTCTCATTCCAGACTTGGCACGGGCTTAAATCCTTTCACTCCCGGTTGTGGTTCGCACCATGATCGGGAGTCACACCGGATGGAACGCTGTCTCCTCCTTCTGCGAGCACGTTATGCTTGCAAAGGAGGAGGCGGAGCGGGAGCGTGAGCGCGCGTCACTGCTCCGCTCCCGACAAAGGAGGACGCGTCGGCGCCGGAGGGCCAGTATGGACTTTCGGCCGCCGTAAGCGGGCGGCGCGGGTGCCTCCCCTTGGGGAATAGGAGTTCTCACTCACCTGCATATGCCGTCGAGATGGGAGCGCGGCGTGTTCCGCGCGCCACCTCTCTTCCCGTGGGGCGAGTTACAAACCGCTCCATGCCGGAGTAGTCATGGAAGATGCCGGGGGATAAAAGTAGTCCCCGGCAGTGGAAGTGGCCTTGCGAGGCCCACGCCTGCCAGGACTAGCGGAGAGGCTAGGTCATATACCTGTAGTCCTGGCATAAGGCGCAGGACGGAACACCTAGGGGTTTTAGTGGGTATCCCTAACTGGGGAGAGGCAATAGCATGGCACCAGTTCTGACTGGGCATGCTAGTGCCACCCCCGACCTGACAAATCCAACGTTAAGGGCGTTATTTTTTAACGCTATAATCAAGACGTATTTTTCAAGTATCACTAACATTATCCCAGATGTAGCAAAGATATCAAAAATTCAGTCTTCATAGGATAAGCTCGAAGTTTATATAGACGAAGTGGAGGCAAAAACTTAGTATCATACCTCAGAAAAGTATCATGGAAGACTTGTTACCTTATCGCTAAATAACAAAAGCGAACACGATATACTAAGCATTCAAATGACTGGAAATCAATCATTCGTCTATTACATAGTTAAATTGATTGCGGAATTGGAACGTGATTCTTATTTGTATTAAAATTTATTACTTTTAAAGCAAAGGAGGTGTTACATACGCGCGGCAAACGTCGACCTGTTTGCGTCCAATGCTAGTGTCGCCTGACGCCTAATCTATAGCATACGGTACTAAAATCAACACTTGATCAATTAGTGTGGCTTTTAAATTAATTAACTGTATAGTCTGTACCAAACGTAAATGTAGTGTCAGACGCCCTCCAGTCTGATGGACCGACGACCTGCGCAAGGTCGCCGGTAGGCGCTGGATGAGGAAGTCGGAAGACAGGGATGAGTGGCGCTGATTTGGGGAGGCCACCTCCAGCAGTGGACTACGATTACGATAAGATACATAATAGCTGTTTTTCGTATATTACCAGCTATTGAGTTGTCTTCTGTAGCTAATCCAAACAGGTCAACTTCGGTACTAACTATAATAAACAAAAATAAAATTTGGCTATTTTAAGGATGAATTTGATCTGTTGAACAGTACCATAAATAATAGATCATACTACGTTTAAAGTAACAATCAACTTTATGCAAGTATTATTATTATCCATGAGATTCAGACAGATGCATTTAATTATATACTCTTTACATAACTCTACAATATGCCATTTCAAAACTATTTATTATGTTTATTGGGAGCGACATCATATTTTGATAGTCTTTATATGTTTTGGCCAGCACAATACGTCAGCAAATGCCTAGTAAGACAATATATGCCAAAATATTAATTTAAAAAACGATATCATTTACTAGATTTTGTAAGAAAGACGGTGTATTACAAAGCTACCATAAAGCGATCATAAAGTTTGACGATCTCCAGACAGTGGGTCGAAATAGTCACCTGAGTTCTTTAACCATGAGTAAATAAATAAAGTTTATCTGACTGACATTTGGGGTGGGTCGTTTAGAATAGCTCGAATTGCTATGTCCTATGTTTGGGCTATTTTGCGAATGCAGTGCAACAACAGCAGTTATAAAACGCCGAACGTCAAAACGACGCTCGTCTATGATCTCTAATAGCAATATCCTGATTGATAAACAATTTAAAATAGTGCAGTCTATTACATTTTTATAGACTTAAATAAACTTTTACTGTTCAAATTACTCATAAAAGCAGTTTTAAGCAAATTTAATTATTGCAAAACCGTTATTGAATGCTCTTAATTTAAATTCGCAAATGGAATATGTGTGTAAATTTTAAAAATCGGATGAATGGTGCACGAAACCTGTTTATGTGCTACTGACGGTTTTATTCATATTGAGAGTTAGAGTAAGTTTGAAGGCTTGTTTATAGTTCTTAATCAATTCGGGTTCGATTCCTGGTATAGTAAATTTCGGAAACGTATTTTCTCCGTTACTTACTATGGTCTGGGATCGGCCCCAGAGTGGTCCGTTGTATATTACCCATAACACAAGCGTAACTTGCTTAATTTGGGGATGTACAGTGTGTGTGTGTTGTCTGCCGATTTATTTATTTATTTAATCCTTCAAACTTACTCTAACTCAACACGAATAAGACCGTGGACATCTGCTTACACATTTTATTCAATGGATTTGAAATATAATGCTGAAAAAAGACGGTTTATTTGGAAAACAAAACAAATTATTTTAGTGGAAGCTTGGATGGGAAAGTGACAATATTATTTTATATATCTTGCCTGTGACTTCTTCCACGCTTGACTTGAAATTCCCGCGGGATTTAAAAAAAGAATGTAAACTATCGTTTTAGTGGAAACTGTATCGGAATAAGCAGTTTTATGCATTCGAACAACTTCAAACCGCTTCTGGGAAAATTCCCGCGGGATTCCCGATTCCCGCGATATACACACATTTTATTACATTAAATGTGCTATCGACTGGTAAAAAAAACCACAATGGAATTCGACATTTTTTTCATTTGGCTATTTTAAATCATTGACAGAAAAATTCCCAGGATAAAAAGGATAAAAAATAGCGTAGAGTTTAGGTCTAAGAATCAGCTGTCGATCAGCGAAAACCGCATCGAAATCGACCCAGTAGTTTTTACGTGAATCCCGAAGAAACAGACAAGTGCAAAAGGACAAACAGACAAGAGATTTAAAAAAAATTACATCGTGTTCTCCGTCGTTTATATACTGTATTCCAATTGTTTTTTTTTATAGCTTCAATGTACAGACACGGCATGTTTAGAATTTTATAATATAATAGATATTTTAGTTAGACATCTTTTCTATATTATATATTTGCCAATTCGTTTTCGCCGGAATACTCATATTCTTTCATTGCTTTATAGTATTTTATTTATCCCTACTACTCCACAGTACCTTAAAGAACGCTTCGAATTTATTTCTTGCTCTCACAATTTACGCCCTTCCAGTCAACATAGACTTATTACTCCTATTCATAATACAACGTTTTTCAATAACTCTTTCACGGTCAAGGCTATCCAACTTTGGAATTCATTGCCTGTTGCTGTCAGACAAGCAAAATCTTTAATAACATTTAAGAACAGGGTCAGCAAATTCTATCGGCAATATAACGATATGTAATTTTATATAATTAGTATTATATTGCATATAACTATATATTTATTATGTTTGAATAGTTGCATTTTATCACTATATCTTGAATATGTATAACTTATGTGTATATTTGTATATATAGTATAGTTATACATTTATTATTAAAATGTAAGTAATCGTACAATAATTATGTATACCACTATCGCCATTCCTAATCAGCATTATTCCTGCCACGGGTTGTCTGGAAGAGATCGCTTTTTAGCGATAAGACCGCCCTTTGTACACAATTAGAATAATACTAGTTCGTAAGTTTTCTGTAATGGTGTACAATAAAGTGTTATCTATCTATCTATTTACATAGCCAGTATTTATTATTACTTAAACTACAACAATTTCTGTCTTTGAATTTTGATACAAATGAAGCATTTGGTAACTTTAAAAATAAACCAACATAATTGTTAAAAAGTGTCTTATGTGACTTTTTAACTAATTAATGGTGTTTCTTAGATTATTAAAGTATAAAATATCGTTGTTTGTTTAGTGGTGACCCGTATAGGGTGGAGGAGGTGTTGTTCCTCGCAGGCCTAGGCCCATCAATTAATTTTGTGAATTTGTATATATTCTTTGTGCGTTTCGGGAATCGTTTGCGACCTCAATTATTGTATAGCGCGATCTATTGGCTTGTATGTGTTCCACTACATTTATATACACATAGATATACAAATAACAAAATTTGGTACTTTTATCAATAAAAATTTAAAAAAAACAACTAATAAGTAATTTAAAAGTCACTTGAAACTCGCTCACTATGAAGCCATCGCTTTAATAATTAAGTTCGTTTTTATTAAGTATAATTTCTATACAAATTCAAAGACATTAATGAACCGTCTTAATTCGGCATTATAAAATAACAATCGCGAATAACTTTCACGGATATTCAAGTCATTTTTTGTTAGAAACATTTTAGGGCGTCATAATTGAGTATTTGACAGTATAATCAACTGAGACGATTGTTATCGTTGCACAAAACATCGCAGCCTCCTTGATTTTGTGTGAGAATGCTGGCCTATGACGTCACAGTTTTAACGAGTCAATTAATTACTGTTTAAACTACAGTAGAACCTCTTTAAGTCTTAACTTCCAATACCCGAAAAAAAAAAATGTTCCCTTCGTTTCAACCCCAAAACCTTCGTTGCTCGAAATCTGGACCGAAATAATTAGTCAGTAAATTCAGTACTTATTTACCCTCTATAATTCGAAAAAATAAATTGAACCTCAGTATCTCGACAATAACTGACATGATTGATGATGATGTGTGATGATTTTTTACAAAAAATATATAATTTTACATATCATTTAACTCGCAAATTTTTTTAATCTCTATTCCTAGGAATTTTATTTAGTTCACCTCTCTAACTCAAAATCAGTTGGAATAAATCTTAACCTCTACAAGTCGTATGTTTCCTTACAAAATTCGCTTGAGTCGAAAAACTCTGCAACTCGAATTTTTTGGCGTCTCCCTTCAAGTTCGACATAGAGGTTTTACTGTATAATTAAAATTGTTTCCATGTTGAACTGTTGAAAGTTAGATGATAACAAGTTGTTTTGACGCCTGTTCTTTTATATGAATACTATTTTAGAATTTATTGTAATATGTGTCAAATACCCAATTTACAAGTGTCAATATCCTGGCCTCGTAAAACATCAGACGATCAATTTCCCAAGTTAACAACGTGTAATTAAATCGCGAGTCGGTTTGTATATAACAAAACTCGTTGTAGGGTTGGAACCTGCAGAACGTACCGCGCGGATTTTTTTTTTATTTTTTATTGCAGGAGTTCAGCAGACGGGCAGACGGCCCACTTGATGGCCCATTAACTAATGCCATTTCTGCTAATGGTAAAACCAATTTCTTTGTACAATTATTCTGACGCGACGATAACGAGAAAATATTATGGATTTAGTAGAATATGAATTTTTAACACTATCGCAATGGAATCGTACACGTATCTCTCGTATTGAGACGATACGTACGCTTGCCATCCTTCACGACGTCAAGTTAGCACTTTTGGGGCCTATCCAGAAAGAAAGAAAGAAAATATTTATTTTTAAAAAAGCGACTCTTAACAATAATTAATAATAATAACAATAAGTGGCGAGTTACCGTTTGCCCATTTTTCCAAGTTCCCCGAACATTGCGAAGGGCAGACGCCATAGTCCCCATATTTCCAGACCCCTTAGTACCACTAGCAGTTCACCCTAATAGCCCCGTACTTTTTGTTCTTATTTCCCACAATAGTCCTACACTGGCCGGGTGCATTTGTATACATTAAAATTGTCAAGGGGCCTCTACGTGTTGGCCTCCCCATGCCACCCCTGCAAGCCCTCCAAAATTGCCCGTGATCTCTAGAGACATAGAGACATACAATAATAATGAAAAAGTGTGCCGCAATTTGCGAAATGAGGTGTTGGCACTCAGTATTTTGCTGTGCCGAAACATAGTCTGACACAGCACTGATTTTCGGTGCCAACCTTCTTAATCACAAAAGTCATGCGACCTACGGTGAAAACAAGCAAAATTAATTAAATTATAGTCAACGTATACGTGGAACGAATATTAACAAACAAAAAAAGCAGGAAAGAATGATAGCATAATAAAAAAAAAGTACAGATAGAAAATAAACCTAAATAAAACACTTATTATTATATACACCATATATGGGTAACAACCGGCTCGCTGTAAGATATGATCCGGCCCGCGAGACATATTGAGAAAACCCAATTAAAAAAATATTACATTAGGTACTTATTCTCAAGGGAGTGACAGTGAGGCGGCAAACATCAAATCCTTTGATGTTTGCCGCCTCACTCTTTGATAATCGTCGCCACTCTGCTTGCTCGATCGAATTATTTGAGGTTTGCCGCCTCACGCGGCACTTCAACAGCTTTATTGCTTCTCAATTATTCTAAACTAGTTTATTTAAAAATATTATCGCTACTTTAAAATGCAGCAAGTAATTTTAAACGCGGCTCGCGAACGTATTTGCACGCTAAAGTTTGGCCCTCAACATGTCAAAGATTGCCCATACCTGATATACACATATCCCTTCTTTTCTTTAAACGCGGCCCGCGAACGCATTTGCACGCTAAAGTTTGGCCCTCAACATGTCAAAGATTGCCCATATCTGATATACACATATCCCTTCTTTTCTATTTGTTTCGCACATAACTATGCACCACGTACATCGCCAGATTAGCTAAGAATAACCTTTGCCTGGAAGAGATTGCTATCGACAACGCCGTCTATTGTTTTACTGAAAAATATTGTAACTGAAATTTTGTGTCTGTTATTTTGGTGAGCTGTACAGTGTTATCTACATACATACATATTGTCACGCCTGTTTCCCATTGGGGTAGGCAGAGATGATGGATTTCCACCTGCTACGATCCTGAAAAACACTTCGCTTCATCAACTTTCATTAATCTTTTCATATATACACGCTTATTTAAACTACTTTTTATCTGACCTTTCTTCAAAATATCTTCAACTTGATCAAGGTGAGTACGTCTAGGTCTACCGACATCGACTCTAGCAGTCACATTGCTGTCTTATACTTGTTTTATGATTCTGCTTTCATTCATTCTCTCTACATGCCCAAACCACCTTAACATTCCTTTTTCAACTCTTGTCACTACATCTTCTTTCAATCCACATCGCTCCTCCCTTGTCACACTGTTTCTTATCATATCACTTACATTAATCTTACATATACTTGTCAAAGCTCTCATTTCAACTGCATTTATCTTACTTTCATACTTCTTCTGCCATACCCAACTTTCACTGCCGTACATTAGCGTTGGTACTAATACCCCTTGATGGACAAAGTGTTATCTATATCTCATAAACCGGTTTCGTAACCAATTCTTTTGCAAGTGATGACAACCCTATCGAGAAGAAAAAATGGTTTCCTTTACACGATCGCCGATACCCATATCGAGATCAAGTTACCCTTGCGTTGACATATCGATGCCTTTAAGGTAGCAGGTGTCCTCTGCGCGTGCGCACGTAAAAAGCGATATACGACAAACATCTTAAAACATCAATTACATGCATTCAAAAGGTTGAAACCTTTTGAATATATACATAATAGTTTTATGTTATTTTTAAAATCGGCTTTACATCCGGGAATCGCAACATAAATATTGTTCCGTGCCTTTTACTCCCAGGTATTGTTAAAAAAATCGCCATGTGTTAAATTGTAATTTTACTATTGAAAAAAAAATTAAAACGGTAAAACAGGATTTTTTAAAAACTCGAATAATACTTGAGGTAAAAAGCTGATTGGGGTATTTTTATTTGGTAACAAAACGACAATCCCAATTCTAAAAGTAGAAAACGTCACGGGGGCAGTTTTTACTTAGAAACCCGGTTTTACCCTTTTGCATACATCTTTTCAGCTGTATAGAAATGGATACAGTAGTATTGTTCCCGAGGGATAACCGAAAAGATGGCTCTGCGGTCGCATTTTGTTGGCGCCACCGTTGCAATTCACTGACAAACATCATCATGGCAACAATAATGACAATATATAATGCGTTACCACCCTCATTAGTTCTACCTTCGTTAGATGGCATTACTGGTATTCGTTAATAGTGCTCCTGAAGGATTGAAAATACTTGAATACATTGACAAAATCTACATGAACTGAGGCAAAGCCGCGGGTGAGGGAGTTTTTTGTAAACATATTTGAGTATCCTTACAAAGTATGTTAAGATTTTTGTATAAAAATCCGGTTCGCAGGACCAATGTATAAGATATGTATATAAAGTGAAATTAAATGAAAAGGGATTTTAGAGATTTGAAATATTTGTAGGTAGGGACGTGATCCCATTGCTATAAAAATTTTGGGGCTTCTGATCAAAAAACTGCGACAAGTGGTTTTGGCAGTCCTCTCGTGATGTTAACCTGACACTGCCTAAGGAATTCTGCAAAGACCGAAACAGGTGAAAATCTGAAGGTGCAAGGTCAGGACTATACGGCGGATGCATTAACACCTCCCAGCCAAACTCTCGTAATTTTTGCTGAGTGGCTAAAGATGTGTGAGGTCTAGCGTTATTATGGTGAAAAACCACACCCCTTCTGTTGATTAATTCCGGCCGCTTTCCCTCAACTTTTTGTTTTAATTTCATCAGTTGTTCGCAGTACAGTTCGGAATCGATGGTCCTGTCTGGCGGTAACAGCTCATAATGAATAATGCCCTTCCAATCCCACCATACACACAGCATCACCTTGTTGCGAGTTAACCCGGGTTTCGCCACAGTCTCTGAAGCCTGACCGGCCTTTGACCACGATCTTTTTCGCACGTTCTTGTCGTACGTGATCCACTATTCATCACCAGTTATCAGCTTCTTCAAAAATGGTTCGGTTTCATTACGTCGTAATAAAGAATCACAAATGAGTACACGGTTCATTAGGTTTCTTTCACTGAGCTCATGAGGCACCCAAATATCGAGCTTTTTTGTGTACCTAGCTTTTTTCAAGTGCGCCAAAACCGTTTTGTAGTCAATTCCCAGTTCTCCAGCTACATCGTAACTACTAATATACCGATCTTGCTCCACTTTTTCAAAAATGGCATCAATTTTGTCCGTAACAGGGCGACCAGAGCGACGTGCATCTTTGATATCAAAACTTCCGGATTGAAAACGCTTAAACCAAATTTGCGCTACTCTCACAGATACTGCATTAGGTCCATAAACATCACAAATTTTTTTCGCGGCTTGTGTTGCATTTTTACCTTTTTTGTAGTAAAATTTTAAAATGTATCGAATTTCTTCATTAGATTCACTCATTTTAACAATAAGAAAAACAAATGAAAATCACACATTTGCCTCATTTGAATTTGGAATTGTCTTCTTTAAAATTAAAACTTTTTAATGATACCAAAACCAGCGAGATACAAATGGTATAGCCAAAGAGATCTTCTTACAAGTTCATACATACTATATGCGAAAAGACTTTTTCCCCAACCTATTATTATAAGAACTCTTAAATGCTGTAATACGGCAGAGCTAAACGAAGACTATTTAATACATCAGAAGAGGCTGTATTGACTATATTCCTTTGTCTGTTTTTACGGTGAATTGTACTACTATTTACATCTTTCACAAGCGTATTTAATGAAAGAGAGGAATTACAAAGAAGTTTAAAAGTATTGAAACGTTATTCTCGTTGGATTAAATTAATTTATTCTAAGAAATTGTATCACTAAAAAGAATATGTCCAATGAGTTAAAGATAGTCCACTATCTTAATTCATAAGCTTACTTATAAACATATAAACTGATATGAGTTACTGGGTCAATGTTAACCGGCCCCATTTCTTACCGAGTTTTTTCGTCACGTTTTAAACTTTAAATTTAAAACCCAGAATCCATATAATTTTCGACCTAGCTTGAACGTGGAGGTATTTCGTCTAGACATCGTAACACTAAAAAATAGCTAAGTGCTATTTTATGTAAAATGCAAATTATAAAACATGTAAATTGTTTATTGGGAAACAAGCGTGATAATATGTGTGCGTGATAATATGTGTATGTTGTATGAGTTTCGCTTTGCAGTTTTAGTATGGTTGTTCCAAGGTAAACACGCAAGTCTGATGAATATAGCTTATTGAATCCAATGATGTTAGATGTTAACGCACGTAGGAGTGCATTAGCGAACTGGTTTGATACCTGTCAGCGTGGGCGTAACTACGTTCTAAGTCTCATGCTCTTCCTACCACAGCGTGGGGCACATGGGAGGAGGGTGGTTTTAGTGGGGTATTAGCCCCTGGGCATTTGTCCATCGGTTCGAGTCTCCACACAAGCCGGTCGATTAGTGTTTGGATTGCCCCCTAGGGAATGCCTCCATAATCGACTATGGTCTAATCACTAGCAAAGGACCCGGTACTGTAAGAAATGCATTTCCCCCGCCTTAAAAAAAAACTGGTTTGATAGATACTATGAAACAAAGCAGAAATGACTACTACTAACAACCGGGATTTATGTTGTTGTAAACCTCACATATACAGTAGAACCTCTTTAACTTGAAGGGACTTTTAACGCCAAAATTCGAAATTCGAGTTATAGAGTTTTCGACTTCGCGTATTTTGTAAGGAAACATTCGACTTGTAGAAGTTAAGATTTGTTCAAATAATCGAGTTGTAAAAGTTGTAAAATCAAATATTGCTATGTTCGAGATACAGAGGTCCAATTTATTGTTTCGAGTTATAGAGGGAAAATAAGTACTGAATTTGCTTACTATTTATTTTGACTTATAGAGGGTTCAAATTTCGAGCAACGGAGGTTTTGGGGTTTGAGGGGAAGGGAACACAATTTTTTTTCGAGTTTGGGAGGTTTTCGACTTATCGAGGTTCTACTGTACTATAACTACTATAACATGTTGAATGCTTTAGTTGATAAAATTAATATTAACAGAATTTTTTTTACATAGTTCTACGGGCTCTAAGTTCCGTACCTTTTTTAGAAATTTAATTGGAAAAGTATCTGAAAATTGACACGCTTCTTATATTTATTTGTTGGTATGTGTGACATTTGTTGGGTGTTGTATTTGTGTTGAGGTGTACCTTAAAATTAATTATAATATTATTTATTTTTAATTTTACACTAAATACTTATGCTAGTGTGGAGTGTATCTGTTACATGCTTTGTGGTAGTGTACGTTTAGTGTGGCTCATGTCTACGATACATGTTTTTCTTATAACTATAAATATTTTGTTAAATTATTACTTATTTTAGCAAATTGAAAAACTATTTGTATGGTTAAGTAAGGAGGAAAAGTTGTAATTAAAATATTGGCCCCGAAACATTATCGCCCGTTCGGAACGTTCCCAGAAGGCCGATGAGGCTATCGCGTTGGATGGCAACGCTTACTCTCTGGCCAAAGTAAAGGCTCACGTTAAATAAGTCACAAAAAAAAGTAATCGGGAAGTCTGAGATATTTTTGTATTTTATTATCTGAAACTAACATTAAAGAACTAAAATGCAGTCGATAGCCAATCACCGAGATACCGAATTCAGCTGTAATACGCGGATGTATAAAAGTTAGTCGGTCGCCCAAACTTGATTGGTTGACCCAAAATCTTTAGCAATATAGGCTAGTAGATGCCGCATCCATTGATTGGTTGTAATAAATATCTAGGGTTGTTGCAGATTCATTGAGAGATTATTCATAATAATATTTATTATAAATAAACATGCATCGCGTTTGATAGAAGTCTCACTTGACCAAAAAGCTGGCCTGTACTTTGGGCAACGCATCAGCGTTGCCATCCAGCGCGGAAATGTGACCAGCATTTTGGGCACGTTCCCAATCGACAGCGATTTGGGACTTATATATTATTTGGAAAAAAAATTATTACGAAATTGTACATAATTTAAACTTTTATCGTCTGACATTTGAATAAATATTTCAATTATTTCTAAAAGTACCTAATTGAATTAATCCAATTATATATTCCTTATATCATACAGAAGTTAGCTCAATATTCTACTTCTTAAGGCTTATATTCTGATATGTCGGAACAGGAGTGATGCGGAATTGATTTGCTCGGTCTACGCGGTATCGAAACCATACCGAGCTTACTAAACGCATATATGTTTATGAAATAAATATGATGACTGACTGATGTAAGAATAATAATGCTCCTTGGTTTAATTTACGGCCTCTGTGGTTGAGCGGGCTAAGCCTTTGCCGGTTTACCTCACTGCAACGCAGAGGCTCCGGGTTCGATTCCTGGTATAGTAAATTTCGGAAACGTATTTTCTCCGTTATTTACTATGGTCTGGGAGTCTGGGAGTCTGGGATCAGCCCCAGAGTGGTCCGTTGTATATTACCTATAGCACAAGCGTAACTTGCTTAATTTGATGATATACAGTGTGTGGGTGCTTGTCTGCCGATAAATTAAAAAAAAAATTGCTAATAAAATAGCTCTAATAACTTTTTTTTATTCGTCACTAGGATATGTCCGCGACTTTGTTTACGCTTGACTTAAAATTCCCGGACACAAAGTATATCAGCATTTAAAAAAGAATGTAAACTTTCGTTTTTGTGAAAACTGTATCGGAAAAAGACAATTCAAATTTCTCCTAGGCTCCTGGGATAAAAGAAACCACATGTTTTATTACATAAAAATTGCTATCGATCGGTTAAAAAATCGTATTGGAATTCCAATATTTTTTTCAATCTGGTTATTTTAAATCGTTCCCAGAAAAATTTGCGCCGGTTTCCCGGAATAAAAAGTAGCGCAGATTTTAAGTCTAAAAATCTGCGCTACTTAATAATTTAAAGAATTTGCTGTCGATCAGTAAAAATCGCATCGAAATCAGCCCAGTAGTTTTTACGTAAATCCTGAACAAACAGACAAGAAATCTAAAAAAATTGCGACGTGTTCTCCATCGTTTATATAGTGTATTCTAGTTGTTGTTTTTATAGCTTCAATGTACAGACACGGCATGTTTAGAATGTTATAATATTATAGATTATGAAACCTTATACATTGAGCAGTAAATCTCGATTAAATTCATAAAGTATGCCTCGAAGCCTGGGTTCCATCATTTTTTGTCTTCTCCTCTTTGCGAAGTCTTTGGCATCTCTAATTCTATGGGTAAATTTGTATAAGTCGTGCGCAGAAGGTTTGCCGATGATCACCCCTCCCGGTTCCTAGTACTGTGACCGGGGCTTATCTAAGTAGTACTAAAAACTACACGACTGCGGTACAGTACACGTATCATTCCTCAGGATGTCGCATTTGTTGAGTCTACCCCTTCTACCGGGACCTGGGGAGGCGGTATACCTAGACTTTTGTTCCCTACATAGCTAGTTGTTTTCCTTACAACGCGATCGTACCAGTGTAAGGGATTCTTCTGCCGCTTTTATGTTATGTCACGGACATAAAAGCAAATGTGTCATGCAAATAATAGACACATAATTAAAATGTAAAAATATGAAAATTGTAATTTGACCTTCACTAGTAGCATCGTAACTTCGGCTTATCAAAAATATCAACGATGACAACCCTGTAAAATCTAATTTAAAAGATTTATGACATGAAATTATTGGGTGTATTAAATATGAAATTATTTTATCACTTGGTGAATTTATATCTAAATCAAAAAGTAAAAGCGGCTGCATAAAATTTAACACTGTTGGACTACGGTAGGTTATCACGGAAGTTCTTTAAATTTTATAATGTGTAATCTATATATTATTAATACATGAAGCAAAAACTTTGTACCCCTTTTTACGAAAATTGCGCGGACGGAGGAGTATGAAATTTCGCACACTTACAGTTTATATAGAGAAAGAGTGCAGATTGCTAAGATTTTTTTGAAAATTATGCATAAAAATACATTAAATCAATAAAAAAAACATTACACACACTACCGTGTATTTGACACACCAGGCATATATACTCTTTTGTTTATTGTTAAAGTCAAATTAACAGTGTAGCCTTGGCGAAATCTGTGATTATAAAAGTATAGTCTTTGACAACAGAACCTTAATAATGTTCAAACTTATAATTTAAATTATGAACGAATTTCGACCATTAGGCGACCACTAGTTTAAATGAAAACATGAAGAAATTTTTCTGGACATTTCAACAAAAACATAGAGGTATTTGACAGTAAAACTAACTGAGATACCCCTTATCATCTTACAAATCGCAGAAGCTGCCTAGATTTTATACTTTCATAGCAAGTTATGACGTCATAAAGGTTGCTTGGAAGAGATTGCTTTAAGCAATAAGGCCGCCCATTGTAGATAGTTAGATAACACTTTATTGCTCACCAAATATACAATTTCAAAAATACACAATTACAATATTGTCATGGTAGAAACAATAGGCGGCCTTATCGCTTAAAGCAATCTCTTCCAGGCAACCTAACTTAAGGAATAGTTTAACCTAATCTGGTTATGTAGGTGGTGCAGATTATTAGGTATATCATAATCAAACATACTTAAACTACATATTTTATAAATTAAATACACATAATTAAATTACTTTATAAATTAAATATTTACAATAAATCATAGTATAAGAATTAGGCATAATTATTTAAGGAAAAGTAGTGTTATCTGAGTGCGTTCTTAAATGTAGGCGATGTTTTGGCCTCTCTGACAGTAAGAGGCAGCGCATTCCAAAGTTTGACAGCCCGCACTGTAAAAGAGTTATCATAAAAGGATGAAGTGTGTGCAGGTGTAGTGAGTTTACGATACGTATGAGTGAGCAAATTGTACTGCTACCTTCTAATTTTAAGATATGAAAATGTGTTACTGTTTTTATGTTGGTGTACAATGAAGAGTATTTTTTTTGTTGTCATATCTTTAACGAGACAAATAGCTTACTATTGTTTATACAGCTATTAAAAAAAATGTTATTTTTAAATTATTGTAGTATGTAAGCATTTGTATTGTTCATAGTAAGGGTACAGTAATTAAGTATTTGCACACGTAGCATAAGTGTAGTATATATATATGGCTTTAATTTTGTTAAACGTGATAATAAAGATATCAATTACATTGGGACAATGTAGTTTTAATACTACAACCACCACAAAACTACGAGCAGCACCCGCTCATACCACATTATGATCATAATAAAGTATTTCAACGCCCGCTCTTTTATATGAAGATTATTTTAGACTGTTTTTATTTTTTATTCGTGCAGGAACGGAGAAAGAATACAATTTCCTGCGGCCGGGCGGTCTGTCGTAAGAGGCGACAAAACCCACAGCCAGGTGGTAGGGCATTTGCCCGACTGGATGGCTACCACCCCTGGTCTAAAGTATGTCGCCATAACAACCTTGAGTTGTGTTCCGGCATTAGTGACCAGGTTCCGGTCTTCCTTAAGAGAGCAGCTGCGCATTTATAGCACCTTTGGTGTTGCAAATGTCCATCAAGTGGGCTGTCTGCCTGTCTGTTGAACTCCTGCAATAAAAAAAATACCTATCCGGTTTAAGATGTATTGGCGGGATTTCATATAATTCGAGCCAATTTTTGTATGAAAACAATTTCATTAAAGAACAAGGCTGACGTTTTCGTTATAACGACAACATCAACATTAATTTGAATTACTGAAGTACATAATTAAGCCCTATCATACCGGTCGACCTTTGAATGTACCCGAATCATGTCAATGACGAGACAAGAATGGTTAAACATTACTATGCGCATACATCACTGCCATTCATGAGATATTCTGCCTGCTTGGAGTCGTCGTTAAAATTGGCCAGGCCAAAAACATATATGTACCTATAGAAAAGCAACGATAGGTACTATACCGTTTTCAGGGAAAAGTGAGACAAGCTGTAAACAAATTATAAAAATATTTATCATAGGACAATTTTAATTGTGTAAAAATATTTATTTGAAAAACTAAGAGATTATATATATATATACAGTCTACTCTCGATAAATTGAATAAAATCAATGTCAATTGGTCCCTTCGGTAGTTTGAAGTTGAAGGATATCTTGCTCGCAAATACGCGATAATTTGAAGTCTGGGCTTTCCTACTCTCTATAATTTGAATCGTTTATCATGCACATACCTGTCGTTTGTTTACATACATGTACAGACCTGTCAATTGTTAACATAAATGAGATATGAGTAAGTTCGCATTTCAGTCTTCTTTCAAACTTTAATGAGTCATGTTAATGTTTGATTTGTGCTATTAAAATGAATTCAAGAAAGAACAAATGACTTTCCGTAAGTTCCATAAGTAAACACTTGTTATTTTGAACTCTTGACAATTTGAAATTTATCTCTGGTTTCTTGAGTTTCAAATTATCGAGAGTCGACTGTATATACATACATTTTTTTCGCACACGCCTCTTCATACTTTGACATTGACAAAATTAGTGCCATTTGCATTGAAGCCAAATACATAAAAAGTACACAAAATTAAAACTACTTTTAACGGTTGTCATCAGCGCGGCATTTTGTTTGATTTCCATTTCGACGTTTCATTCACTTTTCAATAGTAGTTAGTAGTAGTTTCTTCCATGTCCACGGCTACTGTAAAAAGTAGCCGAAACGTGTGATAAAGGCTCAGCGGACTGTATTCATATTTTTTATACACTGTTGATGATTGCAACTTGGCAATAGATAGTAAGTCTAAATTTAAAAATATTACAAACTAGCTAAACCGGCGAACTTCGTTCCGCCTAACAGTCAATGTATGAGAAGATTTAGATTTTTTTTTATAATAAATGGGTTCGCGTTTCACTGACATTGCTCCTGATGTCAGGTGGAAATGCAGTATAAGGTGGAGCACGCTTACCTAGAAGATACCTGTTCACGCGAGACTTGAAGACACCTAGATTGTATTCTTGAGGGGAAAAAACGACGGTAAAGAGTGGTGGCTCTTCAGCGGTGCTTATGATAAAAGTGGTATAGGAATAGATATACCTATAGTATGTTATTCTTCTACTGCATTGTGTGTAAGTACAAAAATAAATAAATAAATACCTTGAATGTCAGATTAAATCCTTTCAAAACAAACCATAGACAACATTACGCGAGCTGTCAGTTGCGTTTTGTTATAGCATTTATAACAAATGAAAAGGCGTTTAAAATCGGACAAATGAAAATGAGTTTAACTGCAGTTAACATTGCCAAA
Source organism: Dendrolimus houi (assembly GCA_039645545.1). NCBI lineage: Eukaryota > Metazoa > Arthropoda > Insecta > Lepidoptera > Lasiocampidae > Dendrolimus > Dendrolimus houi. Next base: position 3,885,589 of record CM077127.1, on the reverse strand, counting down.
GTCGGCCGAGAAAGATCATAACAAATGAATGGCTAGACTGATGTTTTTTTAATAATATTTTTTTAAAGAAGAATAACATATTTTAATACTTATTATCCTATTCCGCTCGAAGACAATTCCCAAAACACAAAAATCATTAAAATTGGTCTAGCCGTTCCTGAGTTATAAATGGTGTAACTAACACGACTTTGTTTTAAATATATAGATAGATGTGTGAGCTCTAAGGCCATTGTCAACACGTAGTTTTAATTCAAATTGAATTAACACGAAAGTAATGCTTCAAGAAAGAACGAACGAATGAAGAGTATCGTAGCACAAAGAAGATAAAGGCACCATTTTGAACAGTTCCTCCAAACACTCCCCATTATACGGGCGCTGGAAAACGCAGCCTCCTGCATGACCTTACACAACTATGCTCTTTGGTATTTATACCTTTAAAAAATCATAGAGAATCCTAATATATTTAACTGTCAGATACAACCAGGCCATTTTAGTTGAACACTCGTATTGTATAAACTTTGTATGTATTAATAAACATCTAAATACAAGATTTGCATGATACAAGTAGCACATATAAATGGCCACTTGG